>CM057460.1:162910713-164160713 GCA_030035585.1 Dugong dugon | reverse complement strand
CAACCAGATCATCACCACTGCCGTAATGACCCTGAGCAAGCACTTTGATACCCATGGGCGGATCAAGGAAGTCCAGTATGAGATGTTCCGGTCCCTCATGTACTGGATGACAGTACAATACGATAGTATGGGAAGAGTGATCAAGAGGGAACTCAAACTGGGGCCTTATGCGAACACCACTAAGTACACCTATGACTATGATGGGGATGGACAGCTTCAGAGTGTGGCCGTCAATGACCGCCCAACCTGGCGCTACAGCTATGACCTCAACGGGAACCTCCACTTGCTGAACCCTGGCAACAGTGTGCGCCTTATGCCTTTGCGCTATGACCTCCGGGATCGGATAACCAGACTCGGTGATGTGCAGTACAAAATTGATGATGATGGCTATCTGTGTCAGCGAGGGTCTGACATCTTCGAGTACAACTCCAAGGGCCTCCTAACACGAGCCTATAACAAGGCCAGTGGTTGGACTGCCCAGTACCGCTACGATGGTGTAGGGCGGCGGGCTTCCTATAAGACCAACCTAGGCCACCATCTGCAGTACTTCTACTCTGACCTACACAACCCAACCCGCATCACCCATGTCTACAATCACTCCAACTCAGAGATTACCTCGCTCTACTATGACCTCCAGGGCCACCTCTTCGCCATGGAGAGCAGCAGTGGGGAGGAATACTATGTTGCCTCGGATAACACAGGAACCCCTCTGGCTGTGTTCAGCATCAATGGTCTCATGATCAAACAGTTACAATACACTGCCTATGGAGAGATTTATTTTGACTCTAACCCTGACTTCCAGATGGTCATTGGCTTCCATGGGGGACTCTATGATCCCCTGACCAAGCTGGTCCACTTCACCCAGCGTGATTATGATGTGCTGGCAGGAAGATGGACCTCTCCAGACTACACCATGTGGAAAAACGTGGGCAAGGAGCCGGCCCCCTTTAACCTGTATATGTTCAAGAGCAATAATCCTCTCAGCAATGAGCTGGATTTGAAGAACTACGTGACAGGTGAGGTCTTTGCTGCCTCAGTCAGGCAGTGGCTCCCTGTGGGGTGGTGGTCCTGGTAGACTTTGTCAGGAACTTTGAAAGAAGGTCTTAAATCTGATGCCAGGAGAGTTCTTGAGAGCTATACATACAGGGCAGTGCATGTGACAGGAGTACAGTAACTGGAACAGTAGAGTGACAGCAATATAGTATAGTCACCAGTTCTGTTTTAAGATGCCTTGATCATTCTCAGGAGCCCTGGTGGTGCAGTGGTTAAGAGTTCGGCTGCTAACCAAAAGGTCAGCAGTTTGAACCCAGCAGCCGCTCCTTGGAAACCTGTGGGGCAGGTCTACTTTGACCTATAGGGTCCTTTAAGTCAGAATCGACTCCATGGCAATGGGTTTGGTTTTGGGTTTTGGACCATTCTCAAGTCCATTCAGTTGAACTAACTTTTATAAAATCCCACCCTACCCCAACCAAGGAAAGCAGCCTTATAAAAGAGGAAAAGAATTGGATTCTGACATCTGGCTAAAATCTTCTCTCTTCCATTTATAGGTTGAAGGAGCCTGAGCTAGTTGTCCACTCTCTCTGAACTTTATTTTCCTTCTCTGTGAAATGAGACTAATAAAGCCCATTCCATAGAGTGATTATGAGAAGTAAATGAGTTTATGTAGGTAAAGTCTAGCACCTAGCACTTAGAGAGTGGATGTTCACAAAATGGTGTTTGTTCATGTTATTAACATTGCCATTACTAGTGAACAATGAGTTAGCATAGGGTACTGAGATGACTAAGACCCAGTGCCTGACCTCCAGGGCTCACAACCAGGCTGGCAAGATAGATACGCAAATTTCCAACAATAATGCAAAGTAGAATTAAGTCTGTGCTACCATATACCATTTTTTTATGCAAATAACATGCATGTTACACGTTTTTTGGCCACCGCACCCTCCCCCTGTGAGGTATTTTTGTAAGCATGCTATGCTAATTTTTTTACAGCAACATGTATCTGTGCATGTATTTATTCCACAAACATTTATAAAGTGGTACCATGCTAGATTCTGGGGATACAATGGTAAAGAAGACCAACACTCTTCCCTCAAGGTGTGTGTGTATATGTAGATGAATTCAAATTTGGAAGATTTTACATAGTACAGAAGGGCCCATGTCAAACTAGACCTTGAAGGATGATGGGATCTTGGTTGGGAGAAGTAGGCTCAAGGCTGAAGAAAGACTATGAGCAAAAGTCAGAAGCTTGGAGATGGCATGGAGGGAGAGGCCACAGGTGTTAAATGATCTATTTTGCTGTAATACGTAAGATGGTGAAATGAGGGTCCTTATCCATCTATCGGAGCCCTGGTGGTGCAGTGACTAAGAGCTATGGCTACTAACCAAAAGGTCAGCAGTTTGAATCCACCCACTGCTCCTTGGAAACCCTATAAGGCAGTTCTACTCTGTCCTATAGGGTCACTATCAGTTGGAATCAACTTGATGGTAACGGGTTTAGTTTTTGGTTTTATCCATCTATCCAGCAGCCCTGGTGATGCAGTGGTTAAGTGCTCAGCTGCTAACCAAAAGGTCAGCATTTCGAACCCACCAGCCGCTCTGTGGGAGAAAGATGCGGCAGTCTGCTTTCATAAAGATTTATAGCCTTGGAAACTCTATTGGGAAGTTCTACTCTGTCCGACAGGGTTGCTATGAGTTGAATTGACTCAAGGGCAGTGGGTTTTGGGGTATCCATCTGTCTAACCATCCATCCATCTATCCATTTAACAAATATTTGCAGAGCACCTAACATGTACTAAATACTAGAGAGGTAGTGCGGAGCAAAATAAAGTCCCTGTTCTCAGAGAAATAAGCTAGGGAGTCAGAAGAAAAAATTGTGTGTGTGTATAATCTCCAAAGAGATCAGGCTCCAAAGGGCCAACTTCCAGCAAGCAAGCCAGGGCTATCTAGCCTGTCTATTCACTGTAGAAGTTGCAACAATGGGGACCCTAGGACCAGGGTCCACCAAGTTCCAGGAAACTCACAGTTCTTGGCTATAGGCCAGAGAGGCACCAAGCTCAAAGGGCCGCTCCCACAGGTGACCAGGGGCCACTTGTCCATCCCCAAAACAGAAACAGAGGTGGCAACCTCCTGGAACACGGTGATACCTTCAATATCCTGTGCTGCAGAAAGAAATGGACCATCTTAAAGATGAACTTGTAGCCATGCAGTGCCTCAGTCACAAGTTCCAGACCATTTGAAGCTGAACCCAGCACCCCCATACAACCGAAGTAACTGGTGCCTTTTGAGCCCAGGAGCTACAGCCAAGCTAATTCCCTCCTTTTCTCCCTTGTACCTCATCAGGAGGCCTGCCATGCTGCTGCCAAGGCCTCCTCGCTTCCCCGCAGTTAGCACGATTTTTGTCTCTCAGTTTACTGTAATTTCAAGTTAAAGTACTCTCAGGAAAAAAATAAAATTATGTACATATATATACATAAAGTAAAACCTGTGAAAATCAGAACCTGTGTAAGGCAAAAACCAGCCAGAGAAGGAAAACTCAGATTTTCCACTAAAATGAGCAATAGAAAAGTGACTACACCTTGACAAAGGCAGAAAACTTGTGAGACCTGGAAAAACAAGGCAGTGCCGTCGAGTTCCTGCTCTCACGGGTTTTACTGTGTATATATATATATATATGTGTGTGTGTGTGTGTGTGTGTGTGTGTATACGTATCATTTACATGCATATAATTTTATTCTATATGTACACCAGTTGCCATCAAGTTGACTCCTACTCATAGCAAACTGATGTGTGTCAGAGTAGAACTGTGCTCCACAGGGTTTTCAATGACTCATTTTTCAAAAACAGATTGCGAGGTCTTTCTTACAAGGTGCCTCTGGGTGGACTCAAACTTCCAGCCTCCTGGTTAGCGGTGAGCATGTTAACCACTTGCACCACCCAGGGACTCCATTTTATATATTCATGGTCTCCGGTAATAATAAGCGCTGTGGAGAGAAATCAAATAGGATAAGGGGTTGGAGAGAGAGTGATGGGAAGTACCTCTTTTATTAGGGTGCTCAGGAAAGGCCTTTAGAGGAGGTGGCATTTGAGCAGAGACCTTTACGCAGTGGAGGAGGGAAGGAAGAGTATGACTGGAGAGGCAGAACATGGCTGTCTTAGCCATGGGAGTAGAACCCTCCCTGCTACAGAATTGGCATCTCACAGTCGTGCTTGGCTCTGGAAACCTTGGGGACGAATCAGCCAGAGGCAAATAAAGAGAAAACCCACAGAGTGAGCTCAATACACGCCTGCACTGCCAAAGCCCGAACAAAATCATTTGCGGAGCACCATCAACCTCACTGAGCCCCCTCGGCTGCTTTCCTGGTTCTGCCAAAAAGGCAAAATATATATACATATATACATAAATTAGCAGGGTTTTCTGAATGGCAAGATGGCTTTTCTCGTTCCAGCACTTCATGGAGACTCAATAAATGGGAATCCAATCAAACTGAACTAAGTCCAACAAAATTGAATCCAGAAACCATTAGAAAGCATCTAAAGCAAAGGGTAGGGTTGAGAAGTGGCTCAGGGCTTGATGTCTGTCTGCAGTGGAGACTGTGGGAAGGGGGCCCGGGTAGAGAACAGAGCCAGAGCAGACACCAGCCCACACATGCTGCCTGCTCCAGATGAGCTGACCCCTGGAGGTAGGTCTGAGTAGAGCACACCAAATCATCCTCGATCTTCGTATTTTGGCTCATCTGTAAACCCCATCTAACTTAGTCTTAATTTACCACCTGGGAGACTAGCAGAGTGATTGAACTTGCTGCTCACAATTTAAGCAGAAGAGGTAATTAAGATGTAGTCAGGAGGAACACAAAGAACAGAACCTTCTCTCTCCATTACTCAAAAGAATTGTTGCTGAATGCAAGTGGCAGCTCCTGACTCTGGAGGAGGACCTGTTTCCTCCCAGGGATGCTGGCACGAAGATGTTGAGTGCCGGTTAGGGGCAGGGGCTTGGGAGTCAACGACACCTGGGCTAGAACAAACGTGGAGCTGCCAGAAGCAGTAGGGGAGGGCAGAGAGGGCTCCTTGCCCACTGATGGGCTTCAACGAAGCACCCTTTTTAACAGTTATTTTTTTAAGGTAATATATTATCAATTGAGGAGCACTAGTGGCACAGTGGTTAAGAGCTTAGCTGCTAACCAAAAGGTTGGCAGTTCGAATCCACCAGCCACTCCTTGGAAACCCTATGGGGCAGTTCCACTCTGTCCTATAGGGTCACTATGAGTCGGAATCAACTCAATGGCAATGAATTTAGTTTTTTTTTTTTTTGGTTTGGAATTATCAGTTGATAAATCAGTGATGAAAAGATATTTAAGGAAATAATGTAATAGAAAGCCTGGGAGACAGCCTGTGCCACCCCAATGGCCTGCAGTGCAGATCCCACCCAGCTAGAGCGACCAGCTTATCACAGTTCACCCTAGACTTTGCCAGGAAACTCCTCCGTACTGGACAAACATGGACAGTTGGTAACCCTACACCCAGCCCTAGCCTTGCCTTGTCCTCAGGCCAGTTAGGTGTTAGAACCTGAGTACATCTCAAGACACCTTTGCCGTTCACTTGCTGTGTGACTCGGACAAATGTCTTAATCTTCCTGAGCCTTAGTTTCTTCGTCAGCAAAATGGTAGTAATAATAGCACTTACGTCATGGGCTGTGAAAATTATATGACTCATGATGGGGAAAGGTGTCTAGCACAGAGTGAGGGCTAATAAATGGTAGGAATGTATTTGCCATTTAAAGCAGCTGTGGTAGTTCAGTGGTAGAATTATCTCGCCTTCCATGCGGGAGAACCGGATTTCATTCCCTACCAATGCACCTCCAGCACAGCCACCAACCATGTGTCAGTGGAAGTTTGCACGTTGCTATGATGCTGAACAGGTTTCAGTGGAGCTTCCAGACAAAGACAAACTATGAAGAAAGGCCTGGAGATCTACTCCAAACCCATCAGCTGCACCACAGGAAAAAGAAGTGGTAGTCTGCTTCCGTAAAGATTACAGCCTTGGAAACCCTATAGGGCAGTTCTATTCTGTCCTATGGGGTCGCTATGAGTTAGAACTGACTCGGCAGCAATGGGTTTTG
Organism: Dugong dugon; assembly: GCA_030035585.1. NCBI lineage: Eukaryota > Metazoa > Chordata > Mammalia > Sirenia > Dugongidae > Dugong > Dugong dugon. The sequence continues at coordinate 164,154,598 of CM057460.1, read as the reverse complement.
GTTTGGCTTTTGGTTTAAAGGGAGGGGTGTCCAGCTGCACCCTGAAAACTCTATGGATCACAATGACCCAATCCCATTGTACACAGGGTAGCCATGAGTCTGGGGCCCACTAGACGACAGCTAACAACAGCAACAGCATAGACTTAGAGGGAGTCCCTGGGTGGTGCAACCGTCAACATGCTCCGCTGCTGACTAAAAAGTTGGAAGTTCGAGTCCACCCAAAGTCACCTCGGAGGAAAAGCCTAGTGCTCTACCTCCAAAACATCACCCACTGAAAACAGTTCTACCCTAACACACACATGGGGTCGCCATGAGTCAGAGTCGGCTTGATGGCAATTTGAAGGACTTAGGGTGTTCGTAGATGAAGTGAGAAGTCCCAACCTTTGCATACTTTTCTGGGGAGTAGAGGGAGTGGGGGAGCCCTGGTTAAGCGCTTAGCTGCTAACCGAAAGGTCAACAGTTCAAACCCACCGGCCGCACCATGGGAGAAGATGTGGCAGTCTGCTTCCGTAAAGATCACAGCCTTGGAAACCCTATGGAGGAGTTCTCTTCTGTCCTGTGGGGTCGCTATGAGTCGGAATTGACTCGGCAACAACATGTTTAGGTTTGGCTTTTGGTTTAAAGGGAGGGGTGTCCAGCTGCACCCTGGAACCGATTCGAACTCTGCTCTGAGTAACACTGATTGAGCAAATCTGAGACCCTTGACCATATATTACACTTGTAAGAATGGTGCAGGAGCCGGGAGTGTTTCACTCTGTTGTACATAGGGTCGCTATGAGTCAGAACCGACTCTACGGCACCTAATAATAACAACAACAGACCATGTATGGGTTAAGCAAGCCTCCCAGACAGGGACAAGTTACCCAATAAGCAAGGTACACGTGGGCTTACCTGTGTTTGCTTACACTAATCTGTAGTGCACAATTTCACCTGTTTTTCACTGCATGTAAAATTGTGCACTACAGATTAGTAAGTAAACACAATGAAGCCCGTGCATACTTGCTTACTGTAAGCCTGTGCATACCTTGCTTACTGGTTAATCCATCCCTGCCCCCAGATGCAGCCCAGGATGACTCGCTGTATCTGTCCCCGTCCCTTTCTCCCTGGTAGGTCTTTGGGCTTACAAACCCCAGACATGCTTTAGCGTAAAGTTGGATTTTGTGGAGTTTAATTTCCCTAGGTGAGGTGGAAGGCACAACCTCCTTCTCACGTTATCCACTTCTCATATTTACACTTAACACCTGAAGATGCTGGGCCGACGGCGTTTTCCATTTTCCGAGGGAGAGGAAGCTTCTGCAGCAACAGTGTAATCACATGCTGTGAGGAACATGAGAAGAGGGGCGTAAGGAGCTATTAGGAGGGGCCGCATCTCCAGCTCCTGCCTAATCGACTCCCTCTCAACAGATTGTTTAGGGAGTCTGTCACTGGGTAACACCAATTACTACGAAAGGAGGAGGGGTGTTTGTGCTGTTCCAGAACTGCCTTCTGCAGAAGAGAGGAGGAGACTAGCAACTGGAATAAACATTTCAGAATATGTTTGACTCAGAAACTAAGCCATGTTTGTTGTTGTTGTTGTTGTTGTTAGTTGCCATTAAGTTGGCTCCAACTCGTGGTAGCCCCAGCTACAACAGAACGAAACACTGCCCGGTCCTGCACCATCTTCATGATCATTGGTATGCTCGAGTCCGTTGCTGTGGCCACTGTATATTTTGAATGCCTTCCAACCTAGGGAGCTCATCTTTCAGCACTATATCGGGCAATATTCTACTGTGATCGAAAGGGTTTTCTCTGGCTAATTTTCTCAAGTAAACTACCAGACTTTTCTTCCTAGTCTGTCTTGTCTGAAAGTTCTGCTGAAACCTATCCACCATGGGTGACTCTGCTGGTATTGAAATACTGGTGACATAGCTTCCAGCATTACAGCAACATGCAAGCCACCACAGTCCAACAAACTGACAGATGGGTGGTAGAAGCCTGTTAGAACCTTCCGGACAAAAAAAAAAGTAGACAACATGAGCTATTAGTGTTCAAGGTAGTGGCTTTCAAAATTCCTGGCCTCAAGTCTCAGATGAGAAATCAGCCTACAGAAGCCACAGCCTCATCATCTACCTTGTCTTAGTCGTCTAGTGCTGCTATAGCGGAAATACCACAAGTGGATGGCTTTAACAAACAGAAATTTATTCTCTCACAGTCTAGGAGGCTAGAAGTCTGAATTCAGGGTGCAGTTCCAGGGGAGGGCTTTCTCTCTTTGTTGGCTCTGGGGGGAGGTCCTTATTATTAATCTTCCCCTGGTCTAGGAGATTCTCAGTGCAGAGACCCCAGGTCCAAAGAATGAGCTCCACTCCTGGCTCTTCTTGCTTGGTGGTATCCTGTCCCTCTCCTCTGTGCTTGATTCTCTCTTTCACATCTCAAAAAAGATTGACTCAAGATACAACCTAATTTGTAGATTGAGTCCTAGCTCATTAACATAACTGCCACTAATCCCGCCTCATTAACATCACAGAGGCAAGATTCATAACACATAGGAAAATCACATCAGGTGACAAAATGATAGACAATCACACAATACTGGGAGTCATGGCCTAGCCAAGTTGACATACATTCTGGGGGGGACACAATTCAATCCATAACATACCCGGAGACCAGAAGAACTAGATGGTGCTTGGCTACCACTACTGACCATTTTGATCAGGGCTACAATAGATAAACCCCGATAGAATGGGAGAAAAATGCAGAACAGACCTCAAATTCTTAGAAAGTCCAGGCTTACTGGACCAGTTGAGACTGGAGGACTCCCTGAGACTATCACCCTGAGATACTCTTTAAAACTTCAACCAAAACTATTCCCTGAGATCACTTTTTAGTGAAATAACAGATTGGCACACAAAATAAAGGATATTATCCATGAGTACGGTGCTCCATTAAAAAACCATGTATATGAAACCAAAAGGTCCACAATTATTCTAAAGCAAAGAATAGAAGACAAGGGGACAGAGAAACCAGAGTACTCAAAACAGAACAATTAGAACGCAACTGAACAGAATGTTGACACGTTGTGAAAAATGCAACTAACGTCGCCCAACAATTTGTGTAGGAATTGTCAAATGAGAACCTAATTTGTTGTGTAAATTTCACCAAAAACACAATAAAATATTATTTTTTTTAAAATTCCTGGTCCCAAAAGGCAGGGGATATTTAACATCACCTCTCTCCCTCCTACAGAGGGCTTCCTGGGTAGTTAGAGACAGATCCCTGGAGGGAAAAGATCATGATGGGAAAAGTCTTCTAAGGACAAGGACTTCTCTTGCTTTTCTTGCAATTCCCTATGGCAATATACCTACATATCCCTGGTAAAAGACCAGATGATGTTATATGATATAAAAAAATTTTTTTAAAAAAAACCATTGCCATTGAGTCGATTCAGACTCATAACAACCCTAAAGCAACCCTATAGGACAGAGTAGAACTGCCCCAGAGGATTTCTAAGGCTGTAAATCTTTACAGAAGTAGGCTGCCACGTCTTTCTCCCATGGAGCAGCTGGTGGATTCGAACCACCAACCTTTGGGAGGAAAAAAATGAGGAATGGCTGCCTAATGGACACAGAGTTTCCATTTGGGATGATGAAAATGTTCTAAATTAGATAGTGGTAATGGTTACAGTGCATTGTGAATGTACTGGAAGGCACCGAATTGTATACTTTAAAGTGGCAAATTTTGTGTTATATGAATTTTACTTGAATCTTTTTAAAAATGAAAGGATTATTGATGGATTAAAAGTGGAGAGTGAGGAAAAGAGGCAAGGATGGCAGCTGCCAAGGATTGAGTTGCTATTAGAATCCACCAGGTGCTCCTTGGAAACTCCATAGGGCAGTTCTACTCTGTTCTGTAGGGTCCCTATGAGTCAGAATCGACTCGACGGCAACAGGTTTGGTTTTTTGGTTTCGGAGACGGAAAGACTGTGCGTGGAGCAAGTCTGAGAAGGCAGATTAGGAGTTCAGTTTTGAACATGCTAAAGCCTGAGATGTAATTGGGTGTACATGTTTATAGTTCAGGGAGACACTGGAGATAAAAACTTTGGAGTCAGTATCAGCATATAGATGGTATTTAAAACTCCCAGGCTGGATAAGAGCACCAAGTTTGTGGGTATAAATAGAGAGGAAAAGTTTGTGGACTGAATCAAGGGCTCTCCAACACTAAGAGGTCAGGGAGATGGGAGGAACCAGAAAAGGAGAAGGAATGGCTACTAAGGTAGGAGAATGAACACCAAGAGAATATGTTGCTGAGAAACCAAGAAAAAAGGAAAAGTAGGAGTGTTCAACTTGTCAGGTACTTCTGATAGATCAAATAAAATGAGGACCAAAATAGACATTGGATGTAGCAACATGGAAGTCATTTGTGACCTTGACAAGAGTTGCTTCAGGGGAATGTTAGGATCAAAAGCCTGACTCAAAGGAAAATGGGAAGAGGAAAATTGGAAACAATGAGTGTAGAGAATTATTTTGAGTTTGAGAAGTTTGTGTAAAGGAGAACAAGAAATGAGTAGTAAACACTACTGTTCGCTCTGATCAGAATCACAACAGAAGGTCCTGGACAGAGTGGGAGGAAAATGTAGAACAAAATTCAAATTCTTAAAAAGGACCAGATTTACTGGCCTGATAGAGACTGGTGGAACCCCCTAGACTATGGCCCTTAGACACCCTTCAGACCTGGAACTGAACCTGCTCCCGGAGATCGCCTTTCAGCCAAACAATAGACAGGCCTATAGAGTGAATAATAACACCTGTGAGGAACGGGCTTCTCGGAACAAGCAACCATACAAGACCAAAAGGGCAGCATTTGCCCAAAAACGAAGTTCAGAAGACAGGAAGGGGCAGGAAGGATAGGCAAATGGAAATGGGGAACCCAGAGAGGAAGAGGGTAGAGTGCTGTCACACTGAGGGGATTCCAACTAATGTCATGAACAAAATGTGTATAAATTGTTGAATGGGAAACTAATTTGCTCTGTAGACTTTCACCTAAACCACAATAAAATGTTTAAAAAAAGAAAAAAGAAGAAGAAAGAAATGAGTGGTAGCTAAAAGGAGAAGTAGGGACAAGAGGAGTTGTCTTTTAAGTGAAGAGACTTAGAAGCATGTTTGTACAGTAATGAGGTTGATCCGTTGGAAGAGGGAGTAAATTGATGATATGGGGCAGAGAGAGAGAATTGCTAGAAAGATATCCTTGAGTAGGTAAAAGAGAATGTAATCTAGTGCACCAGTGAAGAGTTTGAACTTAAACAGCTCATCTGTAATAACAGGAGGAAGGCAGGGAATATGGGTACAGATGCTGGTAGGCTGGTAAATGTGATGGGAGTTTAGGGAAATTCTCCTCTGGCTACGTCAATTTTCTCAGGACAATAGGAAACAAGGCCTGCTGGGAGGGTGGAAGGGAAATATATTGGAGGTTTAGGAAAAGATGAGAAGATGTAAAATCATCTAGGAGAATGGAAGAAAGAATGAATGAACTAAGAGAGTATAGTATGATTACCTGGCAGCAGGAGAGCACACTTCAGATTCATGATCATGGATTTAAAGTGACACCAGTCAGCGTTGTTGTTGTTGTTGTTGTTGTTGTTTCTCCTGACACATTCAGCTGCACAGGTATAAATATGGCATAGGCAAAGACTTGGATTTAATCAAAATTGTGATTTTTGCCACACAAGTATGATAAAGTGAGAGAGGGCAAGGAATCTGAGAGTATGCATATGGGGAATGATTATAATGATTGTCCATGGAATTTGTACTAGGGAAGAAGGGAAGAAAGACCAGGAAGTTGAAGGGTAGGGAAAAGGAATTTGAGGTGGATTGAAGGTCCAGGATCAAAGGATTGCTGTGATCAAGGTACAATGAGGAGTTAGCTAGAAAGAGGTGAGGCAGTGGTCAAGGATGGCATGCACAGAGTTGAGATAATGGAGAGATTGCCATTACTGGTGATGACAACAAGGTCCAGAATATGACCGTGAAAGTGTGTGGGAAAAAGAGCCTCAAAGGAGAGGAGGTCAAGGAACAACTACTTGTATAATGTAATACCTAAGAATTAATTCAGGAGTAGAGTTGGATAGAATGGTCTAGAAGCAAAAAACTTCAGGAAATACAGGTGAGTGGCCTGGGGGTCAGTAGATGACACAACAAGGAGTGCTTGAACCTCCAGGTCCAGTAACCAAACCAAACCCATTGCCATCGAGTTCATTCCAACTCATAGCGACCCTATTGAGAGAGAGTAGAACTGCCCCATGGGGTTTCCAAGGAGGGGCTAGTGGATTCAAACTGCCGATCTTTTGGTTAACATTCAAGCTCTTTAACCACTTCGCCACCAGGGCCAGTAACAGTAGGAGAAAAAGTAGCCACCACTTGACAGGGTTGCAGACAGAGCAGTGTCCTCAGGGGAAAGAAGATTTCAGTTAGGACAATAATGGGAAGGAAACATTCAGAGAAGAGATTGAAGACAAGGGGGCTTTGATGATGACCAGTGTGAATTCCAGAGAGCCCACGGAAGTGTTTTGGGAATTGGGAGAGGTGGAGGTGGGGCAGGCAAGGGATTAGAGTACAGGACATGAGTCATGACCCTGGTGTGAGTCTTAGTGTCCTAAGGCTGCTGTTACAAAATACGACAAACTGGGTAACTTATAAGAACAGAAATTTATTGTCTCATAGTTCTGGAGGCTGGAAGTGGAAATCAGAGAATCAACCATGTTGATTCATTCTGAGGGCTCTGAGGGAGGAATGTTCCATGCCTCTCTCCTAGCTTCTGGTGGTTCTCGGCAGTCCTTGGCATTTCTTGACTTGTAGATTCATCTTCACATGGTGTCTTCCCCGTCTGTGTCTGTTCCCATCTTTTATAAGACACCACCCAGATGGGATTAGGACCCACCCTACTGTGGTATAACCTCATGTTGACCTAACTGGTAACATCTCAAAGACCCTATTTCCAAACAAGATCACGTTCACAGGTACCAAGGGTTAGGACTTCAACATATATTTTTGTGGGGACACAATTCAGTCTATAACAGGGTGCCTGTTATAAGCAGGGATAAGGAGTAAAAAAAGATTAATCCTGGTGGATTCCAAGAAGATGGTGCTGCTGAGGCTGCAAGGGTTGGGAGGGACAGATGCTCAGGACTCTATTGATTGCCGGGGAAGGAGGCAAGAAGGCCTGGGGGAGAGGCAGTTTTCTCTTCTTTGTACCTTTAAGTAGAGGGAAGGGCACTTGGGTCAGGGAGGTATAATTCCCAATGCAAGGGACTCAATCTTGACCCCTGATGGAGGAAGGGCCATCTTAACTCTGAGTATGCAGAGCTCTCCGTTGACCTCTGTGTGGAAAGTAGGAAACCTGGAGAAATGGATCTCAGGAGCCAGAGACTGTGCAGTCACACATGCGAGGCTCTCCGAATCCCATTCCCATAGTGAGCCAGCATCACTGCAGCACCTGCTCAATGCAGCATCATGCTAATAGGCATCACTTTTCCATCACTGTATCCTTAGCTTCTAACACAGTGTCTGCCTATAGTAGATGCCCTTACATACTTGCCAAGTGAAGGAGTCCATATTTCTTGAATGGTCCATATGCCAGGCAGTATAATAAGTCCTTTACAGGGATTTTCTCATTTAATCCTGACAGCAAACCAATGAGATAGGTACACTTATTATCCCAACTCACATCTGAGCAACCTGAGGCTTAGAGAAGTGCAGGAACTTGCCCAAGGTCACACAGCGAGGGGATTTGAAGCTCGATCTATCTTATGCCAGCACCAGCTTTAATAATGACATGGTGGTCATTAGCTGACCAAATTTGGAAGGAACTATGTAAAAAATCTTTGTGTCTGGACTCAGGAGATGTTTTCAAGCCCTTGTTTCTCTGTCTTGTGGGACCCCACACCCAACAACCCATTTTCTATCTCTCCAAGATCGTCTACTGCTCTCTATCTATCATGATTTCAGAAATCTTTATTTTTTTCCCACCATAGATGTGAAAAGCTGGCTTGTGATGTTTGGATTTCAGCTTAGCAACATAATTCCTGGTTTCCCAAGAGCCAAAATGTATTTCGTGCCTCCTCCCTATGAATTGTCAGAGAGTCAAGCAAGTGAGACTGGACAGGTAAGCGGGCATTCCTGCCAAGAATCTGAGTCTTTGTCATCAAAGGCTCTTTTGCAAACAGAACTGCATGGGAGCCAAGGCCATGTCAGCAGAGGAGGAAGACATCGGAGCTGGGTATAAAAGCTGCATGAAAGGTAGTGACTCTGCAGGAAAAAGAATGTCAGTACTGTCACCTATCTGGCACAGCATATATTTCTTCCCAACCTTGATTATTACCTTAATTATGGTATCATTATCTGTTCAACACATACCTTTAGTCACTGGTTGATTAACAACAGCACCGAGAAATCTAGCAGCCACCTACCGTCTGCACTGCCTGTAAGATCATAACCTTTCCGGTTTTTATGGGAAGCAGTAAAACTGTGGTTTGCTGTTTCTGTCCCATTAAAGAACATTTGTATGCCTCACATAAAACGTCCGTGCTTTATGGCCCAAATGTGTACAGATTGAGTTTTGAGAACATAATTTGTGCTTGGGTCTTATAGTGACAACTGAAGGGTAGTCAGTTTCAATTTGGGTGCAGCTGAAACCTCTGCCACTGTTGGGTTGGGGCAGACATCAATATTCAGGAGGCTGCCTCTCTTAGCCCCTACTACAGAGCCGGTGCTGTAAGTCTCAAAGGTCTCAGCTGCTCTGGATAATCGTACAGATTGTGTACCTATAGACAGGCAAGGAGGAGCTGCTGGGTAATTGAGAACGGTGTGCTCTCAGCCCTTCCCCTTGGGGACCACTCAGTGAATGAATAGCCGTCATTTCTCTCATTTATCTAAGTATCATTACCTTCTAAACACAGCCTCTTCCATTATCCCAGTCTGTCCCCCAGCCACCAATTGAGATTAGTTGTAATTTGTGAGTGGACAACTCAAGGCCAAGGAGATAATGGTGACTTTGTCCCTCTGCAGAACTAGGGCGAGGATCCAAAGTGACTGACTCAACGTCCAGGAATATTCCCTCAGGCCCAGGAAGCCAGTAGCTCTTAGCCTGGTGCTTCTCAAACTTTCATATGCACACGAATCACCTAGGGGATCTTGTGAACATGCAGATTCTGATTCTGTACGTCTGGAGTGAGGCCTAGGATTCTGCTTTTCTAACAGGATTCCAGGGGATTCTGATGTTGCTGGCCTCACTTGGAATATATAGACTAGTTGAAACGAGTCATCTCTGACTCATGGCAATCCCATGTGTGTCAGAGTAGAACTATGCTCCATAGGGTTTTCAATGGCTGACTTTTCAGAAGTAGATCACTAGGCCTTTCTTCCGAGGTATCTCCGGATGCACTTGAACCTCCACCCTTTCAGTTAGCAGCTGGGCACATTAGTCATTTGCACCCCCCACCCCAAGACTTAACAAGGTCTTAACCCAAGGAAGTTAATGCATATTCAGAGCCTTGGCCTTAAAGGAACCTAGGTCACGGCAGCAAGGGTCGCTACTGGCAAGAATGCCCTGCCTTCCAGGTCAGGATATTCCTAGGTCTGGAGTGTGCAAGGCAGCTGCCAAATCATCAAAGTGCTGAGTGGCTCTCCCCTCCAACAACTGGCTACACGGAGTAAGTGTGTAAGCCTGTGGACAGACATCAGCAAGCTGGCAAACTTCCTTCTCCATCTTTTCAGTTAGTGGCACAGCTGTGGGGTAGACAGGCCACACTCTCAGGGCCCTAGCAGCCAGCCAAGCTGTCCTGGTCCCAGAAATGAGCTTGTACCAGCACAGACACGTCACTAGTCCTGGGGGGGAGGGGGGCACCCAGATATTTGTCCTCTGACTCTTCTTTCATGAGCTTCCCAGCCCATCTTCTAAGCTGTCTGTGTCTCCTTTTGTCCCCAGCTTATTACAGGTGTCCAGCAGACAACAGAGAGACACAATCAAGCCTTCATGGCACTTGAAGGGCAGGTCATTTCTAAAAAACTCCATGCCAGCATCCGGGAGAAAGCAGGTCACTGGTTCGCCACCACCACACCTATCATTGGGAAAGGCATCATGTTCGCCATCAAAGAAGGCCGGGTGACCACTGGGGTTTCCAGCATCGCCAGTGAGGACAGCCGCAAGGTGGCCTCTGTGCTCAACAACGCCTACTACCTGGACAAGATGCACTACAGCATTGAGGGCAAGGACACCCACTACTTTGTGAAGATCGGCGCAGCCGACAGTGACCTGGTCACCCTGGGCACCACCATTGGCCGCAAGGTGCTGGAGAGTGGTGTGAACGTGACCGTGTCGCAGCCCACACTGCTGGTGAATGGCAGGACTCGAAGGTTCACCAACATTGAATTCCAGTACTCCACGCTGCTGCTCAGTATCCGCTACGGCCTCACCCCCGACACCCTGGATGAAGAGAAGGCCCGTGTCCTGGACCAGGCAAGACAGAGGGCCCTGGGCACAGCCTGGGCCAAGGAGCAGCAGAAAGCCAGGGAGGGGAGAGAAGGGAGCCGCCTGTGGACTGAGGGCGAGAAGCAGCAGCTCCTGAGCACGGGGCGGGTGCAAGGTTATGAGGGATATTACGTACTTCCTGTGGAGCAATACCCAGAGCTTGCAGACAGTAGCAGCAACATCCAGTTTTTAAGACAGAATGAGATGGGAAAGAGGTAACAAAATAATCTGCTGCCATTCCTTGTCTGGATGGCTCAGCAGGAGTAACTGTTATCTCCTCTCCTAAGGAGATGAAGGCCTAACTGGGGCTCTAAGACCAGGCTGCTTTAGGATCCCAAGTGGCAAGAAAGCTCACATTTTTTGAGTTAAAATGCTACTGTCCACGCAAGAAGTCCCACATCCTGAAGTAGACTAAAGCCTGGCTGAAAACTCTGAGGAAAACAAACAAATGAACGGACAAACAAACACAATGTTCCAAGTTCCCCTAAAATATGACCCACTTGTTCTGGGTCTACACAGAAGAGAGACAAAAAGAGATGCAAACATGTCCAAAAGGGTCAAAAGAAAAATAATAAAATAATAAGCAAACACACGAACCGAAAAACAAAGAAATGAAGACGAGAAGGCCTCATATCCTATTACCTCACTCATTCACACGTGAGCGACGCCAGACATCCACGCAGCCGGCATCACCAGACCAGCTGAGGAAACCAATTCAGACTGCTTGTTGGACAAATACTTCAGACACTTTCGTTAAAACCAATACAGGTGCATTTAAAACACAACTTTGGGGTGATTTGTGTGTAGCGACTGGGGTGGGGGGGGATAAAAGTGAAAGAGTGAGCACTGGAAATACTTTTTAAAGAAAAAAAGGAATAAAAACACAAGAAAAGAAATAATATCAAAAATCCAAGTGAAATAATACCGTCCAGCACTTAACCCTCAGGTCCCAACTTAGTCTGGCCTGAGCTAATTTATTTGAGCGCAGAGTGTAAAATTTAATTCAAAATGGTGGCTATACTCACTACAGATAAAGTTCATACTCTTTTGTCTTTGAAGATTCCATTGTGGACAGTAATACGCAGTTACAGGGTGTAGTCTGTTTAGATTCCGTAGTTTGTGGGTATCAGTTGCAGTAGAGGTGTGGCATCGTGACACTCTTTTGCTAACGGGCACCACTTCAGATCACCCTGTACATACATACGCCGCAAGGCACAATCGTTGTTTCAGATTTAAAATTATTAGTGTGTTGTTTGGTCCAGAAACTGAGACAATCACATGACAGTCACCACAAGGAGAGAAAATAAAAAAATAAATAAAAAACAAAAAAAATTTAAAAAACAGAAAAAAAAAAAAAAGTCTAATAAGAACTTTGGTACAGGAACTTTTTTGTAATATACATGTATGAATTGTTCATCGAGTTTTTATATTAATTTTAATTTGCTGCTAAGCAAAGACTAGGGACAGGCAAAGATAATTTATGGCAAAGTGTTTAAATTGTTTATACATAAATAAAGTCTCTAAAACTCCTGTGGACACTGGTCTTCTGTGGAAATGCTTTGAGACAGGGAAACAGCAAGAAGATCCTCAAAAGAAGAGGCTGAGCAGGTATTTTGAACATTTGGAGAGAGCTTTTGTTAGAGGGGAAGCCCTGGTGGCGTAGTGGTTAAGAGCTATGGCTGCTAACCAAAAGGTTGGCAGTTTGAATCCACCAGGTGCTCCTTGGAAACCCTATGGGGCAGTTCTACTCTGTCCTTTAGGGTCACTATGAGTCAGACTCGACTCAACAGCAATGGGTTTGGTTTTCTGGTTTTTGTTAGCAGTCACTCAGTGCTCCCCAGACAGTTGTCTCTTCCAGAGCGATCTCTCTCTGCATGGAGCAGGGGTGCAGAGGAGAGCCTGGGCCTGCTGCAGGTGAGTGGGCGGGCGGGCAATGTGGCCCACACAGGCCCACCTGTGTGTGGATCCCTCCAGGCCTCCTGGAAAATCCAGGCTTTTCCCTGCAGCTACAGTCTAGCTCTGGGAAATGCTGACAGGAAATTGAGACTGAACATTCTTGCCACATTGGGAGACCTATGGGTATTTTTGTAGAGCTCTGTGTGTGTGTGTGTGTGTGTGTGTGTGTGTGTGTGTGTGTGTGTGTGCGCGCGCGCGCGCGCGCGTGTGCATTTGCGTATGTGTTTCTTCCAGGCCAGATCAGTTTGTCCCAAATTTGTCCACCTGGGACAACCCTAAGTAAGAAAAGCACTTAAGGTTTAGATGAATTTTTGTTTTTACATGTAGCTCATGGATCGAATAGTATATTATCATTAATGTTGTTGTTGGTGGCTGCTGTCAAGTCGACCCCAGACTCATGATGACCCCATGCACAACAGAACAAAATGCTGCCCAGTCCTGCACCATCTCCATAATCGGTTGCATAGCAGATTCCTTGTGATTCATAGGGTTTTCACTGACTGATTTTCCAAAGTGGATCACCAGGCCTTTCTTCCTAGCCCGTCTTAGGATGGAACGCTCCAATGAAACCTGTTCAGCATCATAGCAACACACAAGCCTCCACTGACAGGCGGGTGGTGGCTGCGCATGAAGTGCATTGGCCGGGAATCAAACCCAGGTCTCCTGCATGGAAGGGGAGAATTCTACCACTGAACCACCACTGCCTTCATTATCATTAATAGCTCACGTTTTTCTGTGTTTACTAGGTGCCAGGCACAATGCTAATGCTTTGCAGGCAATGTTCCCAGTTAATCCTCATCTTTCATTCATTCAATGGCATTTTATTGACAGCCTGCCATGTGCCAGGTCCCGTGCTAAGTTCTGGAGGTAAAGGAGGTAAGTAGAAAACAAACATGGGCCCGCCTCATGAAAATTATGACCTGGTGAGTAGACATACAATAATCAAACAATTACACTCAGAAGTGAAAATGACGGTGACATTATGTGCCAAGAAGGATAGATTTATAAAGCTATGGAAGCACATAACTAAGGATATAATCTAGACTGAGGCTGTCACAGAGTTGTTAACCTCTAAAAGTTAAGCAGGCGTTAACTAGGTGAAGAGAAGGAAAAGCATTCCAGACCAAGGGAATGGTATATACAAAGGGATTGTGGTGGAAGGGAGCAGAGTCAGTTCAAGGGGACGTAAAATGGTGGGTTAGACGGGAACACTGAAGAGTTTGGCAAGGGCCAGAAGACACAGCTTAGAGATTGAATTTTGTTTTGTTTTTACATTAAAAGCAATGGGAAGCCATTAGTTTTAATTTCATTAAAAAGTGGTCTGGATGCAGCACAGAGGGCAGATGGTGTCATCTAACTGAGAAGAAAGAATGAGCTGATAGGATCATCTACCTGAGATGAAGGGGCTGGTGGGGGTCCTCTACCTGAGATGAAGGAAGGGGCTGTGTGGGATTAGCTACCTGAAATGAAGGTACTTTGGACTAAAGAGGAGAAAATGCAAGTAAATTAAGTGGATTGATTCCAAGAAGGAGCACCTATTATCATTCACTTCGCAGGTACGGAAACCGAGGCCAGACATCACCCAGCTGGTAAGCAGTGGAATCTGGTTCCAGCCCAGTTGATGCTGGTTTCAAAACCCTTCCAGGAAGGCTGGGCCAGTACTTCACCCTGAGACACCCATGTACTCTGCATCACAGCTGCCTTCCCAGTCATCTGGCCAAGCCAAGGATGGTTCCTACAGGTGGAAGGAAAGAGAAAGAGAGGTAGGGCTAACCTGCTTTCAAAGATATTGGACCTCATGAGCCCTGTTAGCCTTACCAGCAGAGCAAGTGATGATTTAGTAAAGCAAATAGGATAATAAAATGCTCTAGAGAACTTCCTTTGCAGAAGTACTTAGGAACAGCCTTGTTTCCCCAAGTGAGTGAGTTTGGGGCTGTTTCTTTTCAGGAGGCAGAAGACAGCTCATCACAGCAGCTTTGGCCCTGGCACCAGCGTTGTTTAATCCAACTGGTATCAGGACTGCTTGGAAAAACGCTTGCAAAACAGCCTCCAGCTCGTCATGAGACCAGCTTGAACTTGGTTTGGTGGAAGGTGTGAAGGAAGTGCTCAGGACGCGCTTGGATTAACCACCATGTGTGTCTCACTGGGGTAGATGCAGCCAGTGAGGCTCAGCAAGGCAGGGAGCTGATCCCAGGCCAGAAGCCAAGGGGAGCTTGCTCAGCCCGGAGCTGGTCCACCGCATCCAGCCTCTTGGGTGGCAGTAGACCAAAGATGTGGCACACAGGGAATCACAGGTCACAGAATTTCACTGGCGCCTGGAATTCTTCTCTTTTAAGCCAACCATCTTTGAATTATCCATGAGTTTTCTGTTACATCCAGGCCAACCCAGCCCCTCACAATATACACACACAAACTCATAATATGAGAGATCCTTGGATAACATCTTCTCTGACTTGCCTCAGGCCAGTCCTAGAATGACCAGGATAAAATGTTTAACCTCTTCCCGAAGTACTCGCACACTGATATGCCATTCTGGAAAGGCAGTACAGCCTAAAGGTTAAGATTGTACACTCTGAAGTCGGCCTACCTGGAACAAATTCTGACTCCAGTAAAACAGTTGCTGGCAATTTGACTCCTCCTCATGGTGACTCCATGTGTGTAAGAGTAGAACTGTGCTCCATAGGGTTTTCAGTGGCTGATTTTTTAGAAGTAGATTGCCAGACCTTTCTTCCATGGCACCACTGGGTGGACTCAAACCTCCAACCTTTTGGTTAGCAGCTGAACTTAGCAGCTAAACTTGTTAACCATTTGCTGCACCCAGGGACTCCAGTCCTGACTCAATGACTCATTAAACACAGGAACTTGGGAAGGTTACATGTATTAAGTGAGGTAAATGACATTAACTGCTTTAAGAGACAAACCTAATATAAGTTAATAAAATAAAGTTTAGTTCTCACTCACAAATAGTCCATTGTGGGTCGGGGTGAGGATGGCTCTGCTCCATGCAGTCACTCAAGGACCCAGGCTTCTTTCATCTTGTGGTTTTATTCTATGTCCTCCAAGGCCTCAGTCTTCTTCTAAATCCTCAAAGTCCTCTTTATTCAGGTAGCCGATGGGAAAAGAGATCCAGGATCACATATGTTCTTAATGGGCCAAACCTGGAAATGGCGCGTATCACCTCCACTCACATTCTGTTGGCCAGAGCTCAGTCCACGGACCCACCTAACTACGAAAGAGCCAAAAAATGTCGCCTGACTGTGAGTTTAGGTCAAAGAGGAGACCACATATTGGTAAGCCCAAGAGGTCTCCGCCATGTGACTCGGTGTCTACGAGCCTCAGTTTCTTCACACATAAAATAAGGACCAATAATATCAGGAGTCCCTGGGTGGCTCAAATGGTTATTTTTACGCAAATAACGTGCACCTTCTACGTTTGTTTGCCAACCATGCCCTCCTCCTGTGAAGTCTTTTCATACAACATAAAAAATAGCATGCTTACAAAAATACCTGGGAGAAGGGGGAAGGGGGGCGGTCAGCAAACAAATGGGGGAGGGCAAGGTCAGCAAACAAATGGGGGAGGACGAGGTTGGCAAACAAATGTAGAAGGCACGTGTTATTTGCGGAAAAATACAGTAACTACTCGGC
Source organism: Dugong dugon (assembly GCA_030035585.1). NCBI lineage: Eukaryota > Metazoa > Chordata > Mammalia > Sirenia > Dugongidae > Dugong > Dugong dugon. The sequence continues at coordinate 164,138,501 of CM057460.1, read as the reverse complement.
CAGTAACCAAAAGGCTGGAGGTTCAAACCTACCCAGAAGCAGCTTGGAAGACAGGTCTAAGGATCTGCTTCAGAAAGATCAAAAACAAAAACGAAAAAAACCACTGCCATTGAGTCAGTTTCGATTCATGGCAACCCATGTATTATGGAGTAGAACTGCTGCATAGTTTTCTTGGCTGTAATCTTAATGGAAGCAGGTTGCCAGGCCTTTCTCCTGCAGTGCTGCTGGGTGGATTTGAACCACTACCCTTTAGGTTAGTAGTTGACTGCAAACCATTCACAGCCTTAAAAACCCTATTGAGCGCAGTTCTACTCTGCAACACGTGAGGTCACCATGAGTTGGAATCAGCTGTTTATAATGATTAAATGAGATATTGCATGTATCATTATCATTGCATATGGTAAGTACTCAATAAATGTCAGATTTTATTATTTTTAAATCTTTGCTCCAGCACAGATTTTCTAAGGGTAGAAACTGAAGCATTACCCCATTAGCCACAGATGGAGAGATTTTTATGCAGGGGTTGGGGAGGGTGAAGGAGGGCCTTTCTTCAAATCCCATTCCATGCAGCTACCTCCCTTCTCCCAGAGCTGGGATACTTGAACAGGTGCTTCCAGTCTGAGACCTCAGGGCTTTTCAGAAAGGGTAACATTTCGAGGGTTGGAGGGTCTCAGCAACAGGAAGACTGGCTCTCTGAGCAGGGCATTCATTCAGGCCTTCATCAACATTCACAGTGATTGAGCACAGTTTTATCCCTGGCACTGTTAGAAGCCAGAAATACAAAGATAAATAAAACGTGGTCAAAAATCTCAGAAGCCAGTCAGTGGACACAGCAGGGTCAGAGCTGGCATCAAGGCGACGCACAACCAATGCGAAACCCAGAGGGGAAGACCCCAGGAGATGTTGAACATTTGAGCTCGGTTCTGACGGGTAAGAGATTGCCAGGTAGGAAAGGTGGAAGCGGGCGTTCTGGGCTGAGAGAAGAGTGTGTGTGGGGCTCCGGGAGTGAGAAGACATGCACACAGGCTGTGAGAAGCTCAGTGAGGCTGGTACAGTGGCTCACAGCCCTGGCGACATGTTAGCATCACCTGGGTAGCTTTCTAAACACACCCATGACATGCAGGTCGCACGCCAATGAAGTCCAAATCTTCGGGGGCATGGCCTGGGCATCAGTAGATTTTAAAGCTCGCCAGGTGATTTTACTGTACAGCCAAGCCTGAGACGCGCTGAACCAGAACATGGCAGGAAGGGTGTGGCCTGAGATGAGGCCTGGTGGAGAGAATGAGGCCGGAATGGATATCAGGCTCAGAAGCTGGGCATTCTCCCGCAGGCCATGAGAAGCCTACCAAAGTCTGTAAGTGGGGGAAACACTGTTAGAAATCCTGCAACTGGCAAAGAAAGAGAAGATGGGTGGAAAGGCCAGAGCCTGGGAGACTATAACAGTTGAAATGACAGATGAGACACCATGGGAGCCTGAAGGAAGGCTGGGGCCGTGAGAACAGAGGGAGAGAGCTTCAGGCAGGATTCAACTGCAAGTGAGGACGAGGTTCTATAACTTCCTCAGGCTTGGGGACCGTGCGTGTCTGTACAGGAATCTGACCTGAGACGCTCCAGGCAGGGTTCTCTCTCCAGGGAAAGCCTCATGAAGGCTCTTTCATCCCTCCTCCACCCCCACCCCACAGGTTAAAGGGTGCATTATCTTGCAGAGGATGGTTTAAGAGAAGCCTAACCCAGGCTTGGAGTCCCTGGGTGGTGCAAACCGTTTGTGCTCGCCTACTTAACCAAAAGGTTGGTGGTTCAAATCTACCCAGAGGCATCTTGGAAGAAAAGCCTGGAATCTACTTCCAAAAGTTCACAGCCATGAAAACCTTATGGAGCAGTTCTATTCTGCAACATGTAGGATCGCCAAGAACTGGAGTAAACTTGCTGGCAACATATTTGATTGGTTTTTTGTGTTTTGTTTTGTTTTGTTTTTTAACCTAGACTTAACCTTCAGGACTCTCCTGGATTGGCCCATGTCTGGACTTCCCAGGAGAGTTCTGATCCACCGCTCCCACCCCCAAGTCCCACCCTCCATCCTGAGGCAGCTGGGCAGCCTTGCACGGACACCCACAGCTGTCCCATTGGCTGTGGAGCAGCCCTCCAAAACAGGGCTTTGAACCAGTTGGTTCCAGTTTGACACCCTGCTGAGAATTTGTATTTCCAAACCCAGAAATACTGAATCAGAATCTCTTGTTAAAATGTAGATTCTGATTCAGTATATCTGGGGTGGAAGTACAAATTCTCAGCAGGGAGTCGAACTGGAAAGGACCAGTTTGAAGCCCTGCTCCAAAAGCAAGGTCACACCAGCTGGGGCCATTTCCCTACTGACTTCACCTGGTCTCCCGCGCCCTACCTTCCCAAGCCATCCCCTCCTCCTGGTAAATGTTGGGTTTGCTATTTGGTCACAAGGTGGCAGCCTTTCCCATCAAATCTTCCTGGAGTTGGGCTTGAGTGCCTGAGGGTGGTTTAGAGAAAACTTCATCAGCTGCAGGTTATGGGCTGTTAACCAAAAGGTCAGCAGTTCAAATCCACCAGCTGCTCCTTGGAAACCCTATGGGGCAGTTCCACTCTATCCTATAGGGTCTCTCTGAATCGGAATCGACTCCACAATGAGTTTGGTTTGGTTTTGGTTTTAGGCACCAAGAGACTGAAACAATAGACAGCTAGGAAAGCCCTGGGCCTGGGGAGGGGCTCCTGAAAGAGTCCAGGGAGTCACAGAGGAATCAAGGAGCCATCTGGATTGTTCCAGGAAGCAAGATTCTAAAGAAGACCTGCTCTGGAAACAGCCAGACTGGGATCTGACCCCAGCTCAGCTATTTACTCCCTGAGTAAATTTCCACACAATTCTTCACCTTCCAGAGCCTCACTTTCCTCATTTGCAAAATAGGGTTAAAATTACCTACTTCGTAGGATTGTTTGGAAAGACTAACAAAAACAATATATGCAGAGTGCTTGGCAAGTGCCCGGCACTTAATAAGCAAGCTATTACCAAAGGAAAATTGTGGGACTTTTTTTTGAGGTTAAGGTCTTTGGATTCAGAGAAAGCTTCCCTGTCATGGATTGAACTGTGTCCCCCAAAAATATGTGTCAACTTGGTTAGGCCGTGATTCCCAGTACTGAGTGATTTTCTTCCAGTTTGTAATTGTAATCTCATGTTAAAGAGGATTAGGGTGGGATTGTAACACCCTTACTAAGGTCACATCCTTGATCCAATGTAAAGGGAGTTTCCCTGGGGTGTGGCCTGCACCACTTATATCTTACAAGAGATAAAAGGAAAGAGAAGCAAGCAATGAGTTGGGGACCTCATACCACCAAGAAAGAGGCACCTGGAGCAGAGCGCGTCCTTTGGACCCAGGGTTCTTGCATGGAGAAACTCCTAGTCCAGGGGAAGACTGATGACAGGGACTTTTCTCCAGAGCCGACAGAGAGAGAGAAAGCGTTCCCCTAGGGCCGATGCCCTGAATTTGGACTTCTAGCCCACCAGACTGTGAGAAAATACATTTCTCTTTGTGAAAGTATCCACTTGTGTTATTTCTGTTACAGCAGCACTAGATAACTAAGACGTGCCTTTGAATCCCAACTGCTCCCCTTTCTAGCTAAGCTTGGGTCCTAAACCTAATCTCTCTGGAGCCTCCATTTCCTCCTCTGTGAAATGGTAATCCATGAGAGATGAGATTTCCATTTGACAGGGTTGTTATAAGATTTATAAAACATAATAAGCATTTAACCTAGCGCCTGGTGCATGGGAACAGCTACCTCCCTATACTGATCGACTGCTAAGTGTTATTATTCTCAGCCTATGAGGACTGCAGATGGGGCCTCTGCCTCCAGACTATCTGATGTGGTCCAGGTCCTGAAGCTTGGCCTTTTCAAGGGTAAAGCGCTCCACTGCCCCATTCCATCCTCCCCCAGAGAAGCTGCATCAAGCTATAGGGCACAGCTCTCCTCACAGACTCCAGGGTAAAAAGACAGAAGAAGCAATGCCTGTACCCCTTAGGGATATTCTACCCATGCTTCCAGAGATGAAATACAATTACCTAGCTGGGGTCCCTTATCTGGGCTCTCAGTTACGAGTGTAATGGCAGTGGGAGGGGACCACCTAGCCTAGGCCAGCTTCACAGCCCTCACAGGGCTGCAGGATCCCCAGCCCTGAAGAATAGAACCAAATCTCCGCTTGCCCCTCACTACCCATTTTTAGTGCTCCACGGGGATGGCCACCTTTGAGAAGCATACCCTTAATCCTCTCACCTTCCACCTGCTTCATTAGCCCTTCCTATAGTTCACTGTATCTTGGCCCCCTTCACCACCTGAGCCCAATTTCAGGGACAGTGAAACACAAGCCCCTTACATTCATGCATTCGTAAAACGTTGTCACACAGATTAATGGATTGTATTGGAACCTCACAACCACTCAGTAAAATTGTTGGGAGCAGATGAGAAAACTAAGGCTTAGAGACAGGAAGTGACTGGACCAGATCACACAACAGAACAGGTCCCTCCTACCAAACCAAAACCAAACCTGCTACCGTAGAGTCAACCCTATAGGACAGAGTAGAACTGTCCCACAGGGTTTCCAAGGAGTGGCTGGTGGATTCATACTGCTGACCTTGTGGTTAGCAGCCGACTTCTTAACCACTTTACCGCCAGGGCCCCTCCTAAACCAAAAAAAAAAAAAAACCAAACCTGTTGCCATCGAATTGATTCCAACTCATAGCAACCCTGGCTGAAATTCTCCCATCCTCAATCTTGCTGCTGTTGTGTACCGTCAAGTCGATTCCAATTCAAACTCATAGTAACCCCAGCAGCAGATGCCATATCTTTCTCCCAGGGAGCCTCTAGGTGAGTTCAAACTGCCAACCTTTCAGTCAGTAGCCAAGTGCTTAAATGTTGCACCACCAGGGCTCCTTTATCCTCAACTTAATACTCCATTCCCAGGCTACTACCTCAACAACCCCTTACATTAGTCTTATCTCAGCCATACACATGTAGAGTTTATTCTAAGGCAGGAGCTATTAGTCAAAAGGAATCTGTCCCATCAGACAAAAACATGAGCATTTATTGAACATCTATAATGTAGAAGGCTGCAGTGGACTAGATGGGGACATTAGTAGTTCAGTGGTAGAATCCTCGCCTTCCATTTGAGAGACCTGGGTTCGATTCCCAGCCAACGCATCTCATGTACAGCCACCACCTGTCTAACAGTGGAGGCTTGCGTGTTGCTATAATGCTGAACAGGTTTCAGCGGAGCTTCCAGACTAAGACAGACTAGGAAGAAAGTCCTGGCGATCCACTTCTGAAAATCAGTCAATCTGCATACGATCATGGGGATGGCGTTTCGTTCCATTACGCATAGGGTCACCATGAGTTGGAGGCCAATTTGTGGCAGCCAACAATAAGCAGTGGAGTGGAGATGGAGAAGATGAACACACACTGAGTTCTGCCCCCAAATAGCATCACTATATGAGTCAGAAAACTTGCAATTATAAGTGATAGAACCCCAATGCAAAGCAAACACTGGGAAGTCCAAGGCACAGCCAACTTCAAACACTGTTGGAGCCAGGGGCTCAGAGGATGTCCATGAAGCACCATCTTTTTCTCCACCTCTCGGTCCACTTCCCTTGGGATGCTGCCTTATTCCCAGGTGAATTTCTCCTTGTATGGGAAAAATGGTCACCAGCAGCCCCAAACCTACATCCTTGCGATTCCCATCCAAATGACGGAGACTGTCCTAGGCTGGGTTCTCTTGAGAAGCAAAACCAGTGAAGTGTATAGAGAAAGAGAGAGAGATTTATCTCAAGGAAATGGCTCACACGGTTGTAGAGGCTGGCAAGTCCCATATCCGTGGGTCAGGCATCAGGCTGGAGGCTTCTCCTGACTTATGTAGCTGCAGCAGCTGATGAACTCAAGATCAGCAGGTCAGACAGCAGGCCACTCGCTCATGGGCTACAGAGGCTGATGAATCCAAAATCAGCAGGTAAGACGGCAAGCTGCTGGCTCGTAGGTTGCAGAGGCTGACATATCTCAAGAACCGCAGGCAATACAGCAGGCTACTGGCTCAAGTCCCAAGAACTTGTCGTCAGATGATGACAAGCCAGATGTAGGATCCAGAGAAAGCAAGCAAGATTTGCCAGAACATCCATATATATATTGGTTGCAGGCCACACCCTCAAGGAAACTCCTCCTACAACTAATTGGCTGATCACACCAGATCACATCATGGAGGATGACTACATCATTACATAACTGCCATATCACTGAGAATCATGGCCCAGCCAAGTTGACCCACAACATTAACCACCACAGAGACCCTCCCTCTATCTCACAGAAGACCTTGAATTGGCCTAAAGCCATCAGCACTTCCAGAACCACAAAGAGAGGGGAAGAGGTTGTTCCTACAAGGAAGATGGCTGCCTTTCTGTCAGCAATAGTGCCTGACACATTGCTTAGTAGGCAAAGCCAGGGCCGAGAATGCAAGGACGAATTAAACACAGCCAACCAGGAGGAATCTAGTCAGGAACACCAACAAACATAAATAAACAAAAGCAATACAATATGGAAGCGCTGTGAAGAAAGCTGTGCAGGGCATGATGGGGGCACTGGGGAGAGGCACATGATTCAGCTTCAACGGGGATTTGGAAGAAAGGACGTGGACAAAAGAAAGGACAGGACATGCACAAATACTGCATTGGAAGGATCTAGATTGAACCTGAAAAAGCAAGCAGGCAACCAGCCCCTCAAGAGCTTCCCACCAGGTGTTTGCCCTCCCACCTCCAACCCCAGCATGCAACAGGCCCTTCCCTTCCTCCGGGAAGGCAGGAAGCCACTAGCCAATACCAGCCTGGTTAGCCTGTCCCTAGACACAGCCTTCTGTGCAGGGCTGGAAGTCCCCTGCTCCTTCACCCCAGATCCCAGCTCCCTCCCTCTCACAGCTGAGGAGGCCTAGGAGGCCTCTATCTACCATGTTCTGTTAGCAGAGGTTGTTCTGCCCACTGGACCATCCTGTGTTCCAGTGCAGGATTTCTCAACCTCAGCACTACTGGTATTTGGGGTTTAGTTAATTCTTTGTTGTGGGAGCTTTCCTGTGCATTGTAGAACGTTTAGCAGCATCCTTGTCTCTACCCACTAGATGCCAGTAGCACCTCCACCCCAGTAATGACAACCAAAAATGTCTTCTGACATTGCCAAATATCTTTGCAGGGGGGGGCCTCCAGCTGAGAACCACCGCTCTAGTGCATTCTCCCCACAACCCTCTCTCGCTCACTTCTCCTTGACATCAGACCCAGCCTTGGAGTCTTGGCAGTTAACTCCCAAGAGTTAACTTGGAAGTTACCAGTTGTCATTGAGTCAATTCTGACTCATGGCGACCCCATGTGTGTCAGAATAGAACTGTGCTCCGCAGGGTTTTCAATGGCTGATTTTTTGGAAGTAGATCAGCAGGACTTTCTTCTGTGACACCTCTGGGTAGACTCAAACCTCCAACCTTTCAGTTACAGCTGAGCATGATAAACATTTTGTACCACTCAGGGACTCCACCCTCTGGTCAGGCAGAACAATTCTCTCTGAGGAAGCATTTATCAATACTCACCTATGTTCATTCATCCAAGGTGACATCCCCCAAGCCAGGGCTTTCTGGAACTAAGGTCTGGGGCCTTCACCCTGACTCTCCTCTTCCTCTAGACTTCCTCACTAGTTAAGTTTGTGAGCCAAGTGTCGAGGGGAAATTGATTGCTCCCCTACCGAGGACCTCCTTCCAGCTACCAGACCTCCCTAAGGAACTGTTTCCTCTGCTTCAAGGCAGGCGAAGATGCTGAGCGTGCCTCAGACAGAGGACCAGCTGCAGCCATGTTACAGTGATGAGTGTTGTAGCAATCAAGTGAGCACACGACAAGTGGAGAGGAGCCCAGAGCTTTCCCAAGCACCTTCCCTTGGGGACTTGGGGAAGGGATTCCAGGGCCTGAGATGATGGGGTAATATTTTATCTCTGCCTTCTTGTCCTGCGCCTATGCCAGGGGTCACACAGCCACTGGAAATGGGGCATCTAGATGGTGAATAATGGTGCCCAAATAATGTTCTCTGGACAGGCCCTGAGGTGCAGTCATGGGGACTCTATACGACCTCTAGAGAGAATGTGAGTTGATGTCCATCAGCCCCCATCTGGTAAGGCTCCAAGGGGCTGCGTGGAGAAGGAAGTGTTGTCAGGAGTGCACATCTGCCTGGCTGTTTTCCTTCCCCCTCTCATTGCTGGAGCTTCCATTGGTTGTGTGTATCTTGGTACTTGCAGTGCTTTAGATGGGTGTCTGAGCATCCTGAGGCCAAGGGAGCTGACACCTGGGCGTGTAGCTCTCCTGTGTGTGTGTGTGTGAGAGAGAGAGAGAGAGAGAAGTGGGTGAAAGGAGAGGAATGGGGAGGAGAAGGAAGGGGGGAGAGAAGAGGGGAGGGATGGGGAGATAGGAGAGTTGAAAAGAGAGAGAGATCACACAAGGAGTATGGAGAGAGGACAGGCCAGGGAAGGGCATATCCTACTGTATGGGCCCATTGTGTTTTGTTAGTTTTTGTCTGTCTGTTTTTTGTTTTTTGTGGTAAAGTAGACATGTAACAAAAATTTGCCATTTTAATTAAGCATGTTTTGTGTACAATTGAGTGGCATTAATTACATTCTCCATGATGTACAATCATCACCCCTATCCATTTCCAGAACTTCGCCATCACCTCAAACAGAAACTCTATGCTCATTAAGCAGTAACTCCCCATTTCCCCCTCCCTCAGCCGCTGCTAACTTTTAACAAGCTTTTGTCTCTATGGATTTGCTTATTCTAGATTTCCATATAAGTGGGATCATACAGTATTTGTCTTTTTGTGTTTGGCTTATTTCATTCAGCATCATGTTTCCAAAGTTCATCCGTGTAGTGGCACGCATCAGGACTTTATTTCTCTTTATGACTGAGTAATATTCCATCGCATGTATGTACCACATCTTGTTTACCCATTTATCTGTTGATGGCAGACTGTGTTTGGAGGAGTGGGTGTAATGCACTGGGTTTGCATCAGGTGCTAAGTCCTGCATGTGTATGTAGAATGGCTACACACATTGTGTGTTTGCCTGTGGCAGGAAAGCACACTGTATATTCCCACGAGTGATGCACAAGTAAGTACTGGTTTGGGTCCACATCTGTGTGTATGCATAGGCATGATTCACAGCGTGAGCTACATGGAGGAACGAGATCTGTGTGCGTGTGACACGTTGCGTGTGCCTGAGGGTAATGCATAGCCAAGGAGATGCAGAGAACTGCGTGCAGGTGCAAAGAGCCAGGGTGTGAGTGAAGGTATAATAGAATGTGTGGAGTCACACACTGTGAGTGGGCAGCAGCAGAGTGGCGGGCATGGTGTGTGATAGGTAGAAATGTGGAAACAATGGTGGGTACAGAGCAAGGATGTGTGTACAACAGCTTCACCAAATACTACAGCAAGCATTGACTAGAGGTGTTTCTGTTCATTCTTTCTAGACACACACTTTTCTCTGTAGCAAGGAGAGGCGGGAAATTAGAGTAACATGCAGCATGTGGGTTGGGGGAGGTGATATATATTATGTATTTGCATGTACATGAGACCGGTCACTTTAATCCTTCCTCCTTTGACCTCTTAGGACATATAACAGTCTATACTCCAGAGAGGATATATGGCAAAATGGTTTTTAGCATGAGCTTTGGAATCAATGATGTGGGTTTGAAACCTGATCTACTGCATCCTTGCTACATAGCCTTGGACCATCTTTAATCTTCCTAAGACCCAGTTTCCTCATCAAGAAAATGGAGATAAAAAATGATAAACCTTCTATGGTGGTTATGAAAATGAAATAAGATCCAAGAGTAAAGCAGTTACACAGATCTTGTACTTCCTAAATCTTGGTGCTATGTCAGCTATAGGACAACAGAAGGACACCATTTAGCACCATGTCAAAGATTCCCACAGGACAGAAAACCTGGGCTCTGCCAAAGGTTTATTCTAAGGGCAGAATAATTGCTGTAAAGGCACCTTTCCCCTTCTTTGCAACCCACTACTCTAGACCCTGTCATTCTCCAGCAGGGAGCAGGGCAGAGGAAAAGAACTAAGGACCAGTACATAAAGAAATGAGATTCACATTCTCAGAGGCACATCTGTGAATGGAAAAGCATTGGAGGAAACAGGATGGAGACAGTGTGGAATCCATCAAATAGCCAAGCAAGCTTAGGCCCTAAGCACATACGGAAGTCAGTCGGGCCCATCCCCTACCAATGTCTAACACAGGCCCCACCCAAATGTCTCTGGTCCTCAACCCCAGGATCTCCCTCCTGTTATTAAAAACTGGCTGTACTCGTGTTGGAACCGACTAACAAGAACTGAGTATATACATCTCTTTCCAACTCTGTGTTCAGTGACGTTACATCAGTAGCTTAAAACTGGCCATGACGTGAGTATTTACACCATGGAAAATGGCAAACAAATCAGGGCTATTCTTTTCTTTTTGGAGTCTCTGAGTGGTGCAAAAGTTGGGAGGTTCAAGCCTACCCATAGGCACCTCAAAAGAAAGGCCTGGTGATCTACTTCTGAAAAATCAGCCATTGAAAACCCTATGGAGCACAGTTCTATTCTAACACACTTGGGGTCTCCATGACTCAGAATCTGTACGACAGCAACTGATTTTGTTTCTTTTCTTTTTGAGAGCTTATCAGCTCTCCACCAATTACACTTCTGATGAGACTTGGGTCAAGGGAAGAGGATTGGGGGGCACAAAAGAGAATAAAAATACCAAAGAGCCATGAGGAGAGGAAGAGAAGAGGTAGGACAGTCACAGGATACCAGCTTTCCCTGTGGAACTCAAGGATATGGGCACTTTGGCACCCAAGGGTTGGGAACTCAGGCTTGGCACCATTAAAAAAAAATAAGAAATGGTGGTAGGAGCAGCAAGAGAACATTTTATACATTCTTCCAGACTCCAAGGGTATGTTTGACCAGCTCACACACTGTTGGGACAGAGTGTGGACTGCCCCCCATGGTGGTTTGGACCACCCAAGTCCACTTCTTCAGGACGAAAGTGCTCATTCCCCCAGCTGCCAGGAATGCTGCCTGCTGACCCCTCACTACTGAGTCCTTCCCAGGAATTTCCCTCCTTGAAGGGAGCTGCCAGGTCCAGGTTCACCCCCACCCAGCAGGGGAATCCCACATCCAATGACTAGTTGATACAGGGGTATAAAGTATCAACTTTGCCTCCGTGCTTACCTCAGTGAGAGACATCTCTGAAGAGTTATCCCAGCTCCAGAGTTCCCAATGGGGGCGGCTGTGACAGCATCTCAGCCCAACTTCTCCCTCTGCCAATCCTGCTTTCTTAGTCCTGAGCAATCTCTAAGAAATATCCCACACCCGAAACTCTAGCTCAAAGTCTATTTCCTGGGAACTCAAACTAAGGCTGCCCTCCCCCTCTCCCCATGAGGGAGAAAATACGCAGGGAGGTAGCTTGGAGATGGTGTTGTGGAGGCCACAGCCCGGGAGCCCAAATGCCCCCTGTGGAGTGACTGGTTCTCTACAATGCGCGCATGTGTATGGTTGTGGGATGCTGGCAGCCGTAGAGAACCAATGCAAGGTGCTTCCTCAGAAGACATGAAACACCATGTGTTTGGCCAAGGGAAAGTTTTATGTAATATGTGTGAGTTGGGGCAGGGGGCATGGGGAGAAGCATAAGGAAGTATATGTGATTATATGTGAGGTGAGCTGGTGTTTGTTTTCCAGGCTGGCATCCCTGCTGAAGGGCACTGCAAGAGGAAGAGACAAAAGAATGTCACCTGCTTGTTGGATTTAGCAACGCAGGCCCTCTGCAGCTACAGCCACCTGCTCTGTTGGCTACACAGAGATCTGTGTGCACAGACACTCATTGTTCCTGCCTCCCAGCATGACACACACGCTGGCCCAAACACACAGGCCACCCTCTGGGTTCTGGGGCTTTAGTAGGGTGGAGAGAAATTAGCCTAGCTGACCTTCATAGAGAAGATGAAACTGATGAGTCAGTCTAAGCCCCTCGGGTCAGCTCCTGGTCACGGCCAGCTTCTCACCAGCGGCAGTCATGCACCTCAGCATAACCCTTCACAGGTCGTGATGCACATCCATCCATTCATTCAGTCCTCAAAGAGTTATTGGGAGTCTGAGAGTCTGCTAGGTGGCAGACTTGCATGCATCCAGTCTTCTGACTTCAAGCTCACGCTGGCTTCATCCCACCCTCCCTCCTTATGTATTCTAGAGGGACAAGTCGGTGGCCCTGAAGGAGGGGATTGGTTCATCTGTTTCTCCAGCAAATGAACTCAATCCGCTTGCCCTCTTTCTGGCTCACAAGCTCCACTGATGATGGGGCCCTGGGTCGCTATTCACCAGAGGATGCTGCACAGATGGGGAGCTTCCCCACCACCTGCAAGAAGGGAGTGCCCAGCCTTCCTGCAGCAGGTGGGCTTTGCTGAACAAACTCCAGGCAGTGGACTGTGTCCAGGCCAGGTGGTTCCTGGGGAGGTAGAATTTGCCTTCCACCTCCCCCAATAATTCCCCTGCCCTATTGAGACACTCACTGATAGCACTTTGGTGGACCTTGCCCCTCCTGAGGGCACCTGCGTTACTTGTTAACTTACAGATTGGGGCTGAATCTGGCATTAGAGCCTGGGGAGAGGAGGGGTTTCTTTGTGCTTGTACTCTCAGAACAATGGGAATGTTAATCACCATTTAGATTAACCTAGAACTTTACCAGGAAGCCCTGGTGACACAGTGGTTAAGCTCTTGACTGCTAATCAAAAGAGGTTCTGAGGGAGAAAGACCTGGCAATCTGCCCCATAAGGATTTTTTTTTAAAAAAAACCATTACCGTAGAGTTGATCCCGACTCTTAGTGACCCTGTAGGACAGAGTAGAACTTCCCCATAGGGTTTCCAAGGAGCAGCTGGTGGATTTAAGCCTGAGCTCTTAACCACTGCACCACCAGTGCTCCCTGTAATAATTAGAGCCTAGAAAACTCCATGGGGCCGTTCTGCTCTGTCACATGGGGTCACTATGAGTTGAAAATTTACTTGATGGCACCTAACAACATCAACAGAACTTTACCAGATGCAAGACTTCACGTGATGGTAGAATCTTTTTATGTTCCTAGGGGTGGGGATAGCTACTTTGCAGCCTAGATTTGAATGTCAGGCAGACCTGGGTTTGAATCCCCAGTGTTACTTCATATTGAAGCTGGAAGGAGCACTGGACATAGGGCGTGGGAAGCACCGGCTCAGTGCCAGACAGAGGGTAAGTGCTCCATCAAGGGTGGCTCTCATTACTGTTGTCACTTCATTGCTGCCCCCTCGAACAGCAAGGTCTGAGTGAGCACAGGACAAACCCATCTTCTGCCTGCTCCATCATGTCCCATTCCCTGGCCCATGCCTGAGGGCAAGCCACTCTCTGAATGCCATCCCACTGCCTTGTTGTTGTGGTGGTTAGCTGCCACTAAGTCAGTTCTGATTCATGGCAATCTTATATGCAGAACAGAAGGAAACGTCGCCCAGTCCTGCATCATCCTCACAATCACCAGCGTGCTCGAGTCCATTGCTGCTGCTGTTGTGCCAGTCCGGCTCACCAAGTGTCTCACTTGCCCTCGCTGGCATTTTACTTCACCAAACTTCAGGTCCTCTGCCAGCGATTGATCTTGATGACATGTCCAGAGCAAGCAAGTCAGACATTGGTCCCCACTGCCTTAAGGACTGCCAAATGCAAGGATTTCCTCCTCCAGCAGGACCTTACACTGACTCTTTGGTCACAATGAAATGGAAACATAAGACACCAGGAAACTGAGGCCAGGAAAAGGGTTTCACTTGCCTGTTAATTCCTGCGGGTGCCAGTCTGCAGCCTTCCAGACAATGCTGGTCCTTGAGCTGGGTGATGGGGGTGGACCTCAGAGGGGCTACATGCTGCCTGGAGTTGAGCCTTGCAGGGACATTGAGGATACTGTCCGGGAAGACAAATGGGAGAGGGTCTCCATCCTTCTTCTGGATTGTGACCCCTGTTTACATCCAAACCCAGACTTCTTTTACCTTATTTGAAATGTAGTAGGCACATTTCTCCTCTCACTTTTGTTTGTTTTCCTGTATAAAGATTTTGACTATAAAAATATTAGGCTATGTGAAATATCTACCACCATCTGTCAGTTTGTCCTCCTGTGATGGCTTGTGTGTTACTATGATGCTGAAATCTATGCCATCCGTATCGAAAATACCAGCAGGGCCACCCATGCTGAACAGGTTTCAGTGGAGCCTCCAGGCTAAGACAGACCAGGAAGAAAGGCCTGGTGATACACTTCCAAAAATTAGCCAATGAAAACCCTGTGAATCACAACAAAATATTGTCCAGTATAGTGCCGGAAGATGAGCCCCCTGAGTTGGAAGGCACTCAAAATACACAGTGGCCACAATAACAGGGTTGAGCATACCAACAATCATGAAGATGGTGGAGGACCAGGCACCGTTTCCTTCTGTTGTACTTCGGGTCACCATGAGTCAGGCGACTGGAAGGCAAATAACAATTACAAAAAGTAAAATATATTTGGAGCTCCGGTTATACGGCTCACCAGAAGACCGATGACTGTTCGCTGGGTTCTGTGGCTGTAAAGCTGCTCAAAGCCCTATATCAGGAGTTAATAGGTAAGAAGTCAATAAATCATCTTAAGCAATTCAAAGCAAATTAGGCAACCAGGTAGTTTTTTCTTTGCTTTTGTTCTTGTTTTTGTAGTTCAGCCAGCATTTATTGAGGTGTATTCCATTCCAGACACTGTGCTAAATGAGAGGAGAGTTGAATAAAATACAGTATCTTTTTTATATTCTTATTTACTGGTTGTTAACGTTTTTGCCACATTTGTTTCTCTCTCTCTCTCTTTAAATATTGCATTGTGTTTCAGTTGAAACTTTACACAGCAAATTAGGTTCCCACTTAACAATTTTTATACAACTTGTTCCATGACATTGATTACATTTTTCACAGTGTGTCAACATTCTCATTATTTCCATTCTGTCTGTTCTGTTTCCATCAATCTAGCTTTGTTTCTCCTCTTTACCTTCTCAACTTTGTTTTAAAGTAAATGTTGACCTTTCAGTCTCATATAATTGATTATTTAGGGGAGCACAGTACTCATGTGTGATATTGTTTACTTTATAAGGTGACCACCAGGAGTGGCTTGAGTTCCAGGTTCAAAGGGTATCTTAAGGTGATAGTCTTGAGGATTTCTCTAGTCTCTATTGGTCCAGTAAATCTGACCTTTTTTTTTAAGAATTTAAGTTTTGTTCTACATTCTTTTCCCTTTCTGTGTGGGATCTTCTACTGTGTCCCTGGTCAGAATAGTCGGTAGTGGTAGCTGGCACCACCTAGTTCTTCAGGTCTCAGGCTAGATGAGGCCATGGTTCATGTGGGCTATTAGTCCTGTGGACTAATTTCTTCTTTGAGTCTTTCGTTTCTTTCATTCTCTTTTGTTCTAGACGAGTGGAGACCAATAGTTATATCTTAAATGGTCTCTCTCTCTCTCTTTCTCTTTTTCTCTGCTCCTTCCTCTTCCCTGTCTCTGAAATGCTCAAATGGTTGCTGAACCATTTGAAAGCAAGTTGCAGACATCATGGCACTTTACTCCTAAAAGCTTCAGCTTATATCTCCTAAGAACAAGAAAACTCTCCTACATGGTTACAATACTAATATCACTCCCAAGGTATTTAACACTGACGCAATAATATTATCTAAAGTACATTTCCCCAATTGTCCCAAGAATGTTCTTTATAGGTTTTTCTTTTTGGTAATCTAGGATCCACTCGTGGATTACGCATTGCATTTGGCATCTTCTTAATCTTTGGATAGAAAGAGAGTTCTCTAAAGGGAACATAAGTATAATTCTCAAATACATACTTTCAAGAAAGAACTTTTGGACTCAAACTGAAAAGACAAGCTCCTTCCACAAACAACCTTTGGATGTTGCATAATTCTCATGCCTAACTACAGGTGGGCAAATTATTTCTCAGACTAGCATATGGGCTCCTAATTATTCTAACAGATTAATGCCATTTGCTCCCTACACGAAGGAAAACTGGTTAAAAGTTGGTGTCAAGGGGGTCTTAGGCCCTGATCAGCGTATAGTCCATGCCCTCTGGCACATGTCCATATCCACTGGGGGCCTAATCTGTGCTGGGCCTGTTTTAGGCATTAGAGATGCAGAACAAATAGAAACCAGTCCCGCCCTCACAGAGTTTACAGACTGGATGGGAGAGGAAAAAAAAGAGAGAGGGAGTAGGGAAATAAAATGGTCAGGCTAGATTGCAGACAGACAAAGTAGATCGAGGGACACAGCGCAAGCTTGGACAGTGAGAGGAGTCACATCTACACTGGAACCTGAAGAAAGTGAATTTGCCCTATGAAGACAGATGAGTAGTAGTTTCAGCAGGAGAAACAGCCTGTGTGAAGGCCCAGGGGTGAGAAGAGCTGAGAGTGTACAATGCACAAACACAAGCTCAGTTGTGCAGTTTGAGGGGAGGTAGGGTGAAGCCGAGTCTGGAAGGGTGAACCAAGGCCAGCCCAAGCTGGATGCTACCACAAGCGTAAGGTATTTGAATTTTACTCTAAGACCAGCGAGGAGACACCGAAGGGGTATAACATGACTGGATTTTCACTTTACAACTATCATCCTGGCACTGTGTGGAATGACAGGGCAAATGAGCAGAGAAAGACCAGCTGGAAGGCTGTATAAGGCGCAGATGATGGTGGCCTGAATCTAAGGTAGCTGGAGTAGAGATGGAGAGAAGGGAGCAGATAGATACAAGATGGATTTTGGAGATAGAATCCGAGGCTCTTGTAAAAAAGAATCAACATGGGGAGTAAAGAAAGGGGAGAAATCCTGCACAATGTCCAGATGTCTATAATTAAAACAATGTTTAGAACAGGGGTCCACGAACTACAGCCTGTAGGCCGTAAATAAAGTTTTATTGGAACACAGCCAGGCCCATTTGTTTATGGATTGTTTATGGCTGCTTTCAGTCCCTGTGTGGTGCAAATGGTTAACACACTTAGACGCTAATCAAAAGGTTGGAGGTTCAAGTTCACCCAGAGGCACTTCAGAAGAAAGGCCTGGTGATCTACTTCTGAAAAATCAGCCATTGAAAGCCCTATGGCACACAGTTCTACTTTGACACGTCTTAGTTATCTAGTGCTACTGTACCAGAAATACCACAAGTGGATGACTTCAACAAACAGAAGTTTGTTCTTTCTAAGTCTAGTAGGCTATAAGTCTGAATTCAGGGTGTCAGCTCCAGGGGAAGGCTTTCTGTCTCTGTTGGCTCTGGAGGAAGGTCCTTGTCATCAATCTTCCCCTGGTCTAGGAGCGTCTCAGCACAGGGACCCTGGTTCCAAAGGCTCTTGTTTCTTGGTGGTATGAGGACCCCATGTCTCTCTGCTGGCTTCTTTCTTTTATATCTCAAAAGAGATTGGTTTAAGACACAACCTAATCTTGTAGATTGAGTCCTGCCTCATTAACATAACTGCCTCTAATCCTGCCTCATTAATATCACAGAGGTAGGATTTATAACACATAGGAAAATCACATCAGATGACATAATGGTGGACAATCATTCAATACTGGGAATCATGGCCTAGCCAAGTTGACACATATTTTGGAGGGATACAATTCAATCCATGACAACACACATGGGGTCACCACGAATCAGGATCAACCAGATGGCAACTGGGTTTTGGTTATCGCTGCTTTCACACCACAGCAGCAGACCTGAGAAGTTGCAACAGAGACTGTATGGCCCACAAAGCCAAAAATATTTACTATCTGGTTCTTTACAGAAAATGTTTGCCAACCCCTCTTCTAGAACATTGTATTCCAGAGATGCCTCAGGGATAAAAAGGATCTTTTCGTCAAGTAAGTTTAGGCAATTCTGTGGTCTGTGTTGTTCTCTCGACTGTTCACCATGGCCGTAGGAACACTGAGAACTCTGAGAATTTCTACGATAGAGATCTCTGTGCTTTATTGAAACCAGCATTTCCCAAGTGTATTTGCTCATAGACCCTTTTTAAGTTTTAACCCTGAGGAATTCAACTGTGGATGCTTGCCTTAGATTAGGAGATATACTGGAGGGGTAAAGATTGGTGAGAATAGAAGTCAGGAGACCTAGTAAGATGGCACTGAAAAGGCTAAGAATGAGACAGAAGGGCCTGAGCTAGGGCTTAGGTCAAAAAGAAGGGAGAGGCATAAGGGAGGCTGTGAAGACAGAACCTTTAGGTTTCCTACCTGGATAACTGTAGGGAGCGTGAAAAGAAGTAGAAACATAGGAGGGGAGGAGAACAGGAGAAGGTGGTTTGAGGAAGAGGGCTCAATTCTAGCTTTAAAAAAAAAACAAAAACAAACCTGTTCCCATCAGGTCAGTTCCGACCCATAGCGACCCTAGAGGACAGAGTAGAACTTCCGCATAGGGTTTCCAAGGAGTGGCTGGTGGATTACCACTGCGCCACTGGAAACATTTTGTTAACTCGGAAGAAGCAACAAACTTATGCTTCCAGGAAGATGTAGTAGATGCACTTTTTCTTATTCCTCCCACTAAGTACAGTAAAACCTGCAGAAGCCGGAACCTGTGTAAGACGGAAACCTGTCAGAGAAGGAACACTCAAATATTTTCCACTAAAACGAGCAACAGAAAAATGGTAAGACTGCACCCTGTCAAAGGTGGAAACCTTGCAAGACCTGGGGAAAAAAAAGGCAGTCCCATCGAGTTCTGACTCTTACAGGTTTCACTGTACAGCCAAAGGTTAAGTGCTGAACTACTAACCAAAAGGTTGGCGATTCAAACCCACCCAGAGGCACCTTGGAAGACAGGCCTGGGGATTTGCTTCCAAAAGGTCACATGAGGTTGCTGCGAGTCATAATCAACTCAACTGCAACAATAACAAGTACAACCCAAATTCTTTGACGCTGCAAATAAAACAAACATAAGAAGGTTCTGAAAGGTGGAGAGAAGAGGCAGATGGATGGGGAACTCCGCACCTGAAGAACGACATGGTGGTGAATTCCTTGGTTTTCTTTTTATCTCAAATATGCTGGACTGAGTGTTAGGGGAGCAGGCAACTCAGAAATGCCAACCGGCGCAGATTAAAAAAAAAAAAAAAAAAACCAACAAAAGCCTTCTCTCTCTAGCCAAAGGTCCACGAAAGGGGCAGCCTAGCAAGACAGGACGCTTTTAGATAATAACTGCCAAACACAACAGAAACTTGTTGTGGTTCCGCTCCAACCCATGCTAGCAATGGCCGAGTAGGGAGCCTAGACTTCCACCTTCCAGAGGATCTAATGAGGCATTTCCACTCCCCCACTGGGGTGATGTCAGAAAAGGCCAAATAGGGAGCCAGGGCTTTCATCCCCACTGGCAGTAACAAGCCCTCCACCTGCCTGTGGTGTCAGTGGAGACCACACGGAGAGCCTGGACTCCCACCCCTCAATCAGTAATGAGGACCCTCCCCATCTGGTGTTAACGGGGGTCAAGTGGGAAACTAGACTTCTACTTCCACCTGGCAATAACGAGGCAAGATCCTCCTCCCCCTGCCAGAGTGGCATCAGAAAAAGCCAGCTAAAACAGAAGGTTTAAATAAGATCTGGAGTCTAGAACATAATATGAAAATGTCCAGGTATTCACTGAAAATCAATCATTATACCAAGAACCAGGAAGATCTCAAACTGAATGAGAAAAGGCAATCAACAGATGCCAACACCCAGATGACAGGGATGTTAGAATTAGTATTAGATAAATTAGAATTCTCTAACATAGATTTTAAAGCAGCCATGACAAAAATGCTTCAACAAGCACTTACAAACTAGCTCAGATGAAAAAACAGAAAGCCTCAGCAAAGAATTAAAATGTCTCAGGAAAGAAATAAATGATACAAACAATAGAAGGAAGAACCAAACGGAAATTTTAGAACTGAAAAGTACAATAGCCAAAATAAAAAGTTCAGTGGGTGAGCTCAAGAGCAGAATGGAGGGGACAGAGAAGAGAATCAATGAACTGGACAATACAGCGATAGAAATTACTCAGTCTGAACAATAGAGAGAAAAACGCTGAAAAAAGAAAAAGAAAAAAGAAAGAACAAAGCCTCAGCAACCTACATGACTATAAAGAAAGATCGGAGTCCCAGATGAAGAGGAGAAAGATGGTGGTAAAATTACTCAAAGAAATAAAGGCTGATCACTTTCCAAATTCAACAAGAGACATAAAACTACAGATCCAAGAGCTGACCAAATTCCAAACAAGATAAACCCAGAGAAGTCCACACCAAGAGACATCATAATTAAACTTCTACATACTAAAGACAAAGTAAGCAAAGTATCGAACCTTTATCAGGCTATATCCTACTCTTAGAGGCTACTACAGTGGGGTGGCCAGGGCGGGGAAACACAGACTCTGTTCTTCTGGATCATGGAGGAGATGACAATGCAGGAGGCCATGAGTTTTGGGGTCAGAGACTCTTGTAGGCTGTTAGTGCGACTACCTCCTGGCTTGAGGGTCCCTATG
The DNA here is from genome assembly GCA_030035585.1 of Dugong dugon. Classification (NCBI taxonomy): domain Eukaryota; kingdom Metazoa; phylum Chordata; class Mammalia; order Sirenia; family Dugongidae; genus Dugong; species Dugong dugon. The sequence goes on along the minus strand of CM057460.1, from coordinate 164,117,879 downwards.
GAGAAAAAACTCATACGGTTTTCGAAAAAATGGAAACAGGGCCCTTTTGGTATCTACCAGTTGCCATTGAGTTGCCCCCCAAATCATGGTAACTCCAGGTGTGTCACAGTAGAACTGTGTTCCATAGGGTTTTTAATGGCTGATTTTTTGGAAGTGGATCACCAGGCCTTTCTTCTAAAGCACCTCTGGGTGGACTCAAACCTCCAGTCTTTCAGTTGGCAGCCAAGTGTGTTAACTTTTTGCAACACCCAGAAACTCCTTTGGTATCTTGTCCATTCCATTGCTGATAAGTTGATTCTGACTCACAGGGTAGAGCAGAACTGCCCCATAGTGTGTCCAAGGCTGTAACCCTTTTTTGTGTGTGTGTGTGTGCTTTAGGTGAAAGTTTACAGAGTAAATTAGTTTATCATTAAACAATCAATACACAAATTGTTTTGTGACATTGGTTGCCAATGCTGCAATGTATCGACACTCTCCCCTTCTCCACCCCAGGTTGCCCATTTCCATTTGTCCAGTTTTCCTGTCCCTTCCTGCCTTCTCGTTTTTGCTTTTGGGCTGGTGCGCCCATTTAATCTTGTGTACATGACTGAACTACGAAACACGTTCCTCACATGTGTTATTTTTTGCCCTATAGACCCATCTAATCTTTGGCTGAAGGGTGAACCTCGGGAGTGACTTCAGTACAGAATTAAAAGGGTGTCCAGGGTCCATACTGTTGGGGTTTCTCCAGTCTCTGTCAGACCAGAAAATCTGATCTTTTTTGTGTGTGTGAATTTGAATTTTGTTCTACATTCTTCTCCAGCTCTGTCCAGGACCCTCTATTGTGATCCTTGTCAGAGCAATCAGTAGTGATAGCCAGGCACCATCCAGTTGTTCTGGGCTCAGTTTGGTGGAGGCTGTGGTAGTTGTGGTCCATTAGTGCTTTGGACTAATCTTTCCCTTGTGTCTTTGGCTTTCTTCATTCTCTTCTGACCCTGTCTAAAGCAGATTCTCTATCAATCCCCACTATTAAATTCTGTCTAAAGCCCTGTTTGGTTTTTTCATGTTATTTATCAATGATTTATTCATTTGAAGACTTGTTTATTGTAGGCCTGGTGGTGCAAATGTTACATGCTCAGCCGCTAACCCAAAGGTTGGAGGTTTGAGTCCACCCACAGGTATATAGGAAAAAAAGCCTGATGATCAACTTCGGGAAAATCAGCCACTGAGAACCCTACGGAGCGCAGTTCTACTCTTATACATGTGGGGTCAGAATCGACTCAACAGCAACCTTTTCTTTCCCCCTATTGAACTGTAAGCTCTAGAAACCACTCTTGCATTCCAAGCACTCAACACATTGTCCAGCACACAGTAGGCAGACAAGAAAGTCTTGTTGAATCAATGACTAACAAGTTGAGAAGGGAAGCAGAAGCACCTTTAAAGAGCTCCTCCTATGTTTGCCGAGCTGAGCTGAGTACTTTATTTACATAATCTCATTTAGTTGTCACAGACTGACAGTGAGGTAGGTATTGTTGCTCTCATTTTACAGACGAAGAAACTGAGGGTCAGAGAGGTGCAGTCTCAAGCCCAAAGTCACACATCAACCAAGATGCAAAGCCCAGTTTTAGATACAGATTTTTTTTTTTTCTGCCTGTGTTTTTTCTACTCCACACAGTCACCCTGCTGAGGCAGGCTCTCTGGGTCTAAGCCCCAGCTCCACACCCTTCTTGCTGGGTAGCCTATGGCATTCCCTTAAATTGTTCATCTAGAAGGGGGTGAAATTCTGAGAATGGGGTGTCAAAGAGTGCACAGTGGGCAGGTAAAGTGCATTTCCTCCAATGCCTCTCTAAGCAGTTGTGCTGGAGTTTAATTTAAGTGCCTGGGTACCATGGTGATGCAAGCTCTATAAATACCCCAGAGAGGCTTCCATTCAGCCAGTTGCAGGTTACTGCACTTGTGCCCCCACCCCAGTTTCCCACCAGGGCTCGGCTTCTGCTGGTGGAGTGGTAGGGGAGGAAAGCACTGCTTTGCAGGAACTCCTTCCTCCCACCCCCACTTTCTTTCTCCTCCACACACCCCCACCCTTGGAACTGAGATCTCATCTCTACCTCCTCCTTCAGTGCATAATTCATTTCCTAGTTGGTGAAACTTCCAAGACAAAACAGCTCCCAGCCCCAGTACCCAGAGGACTCTGATGGGAGAGTCAGAAACACAGCGGCCACTCAAACTCTCCTGTCAGCCCCAGGGTAACCTCTTGTCCAGGAGAAATCCAGCTTAGTAGATGAATGTGCCTGCAAGGGATAAAAAGTGGGGAAGGGGAAGTCAGGCAACAGAGGGAGAAAACTGCTCCTTGCATGGAGACAGCTCAGCTGCTCGTACCTAAACCCCAGCGGGTCTTACTGACAGCACCGGGAGAGCTGCCAAGGGTCAGGGTGATCTACTGGATCCTTCAGCGCAGAATTCAAATCCCCACCTCAGTGCTGCTCTCTCATGGAAGTTTGGCTATGACAGGCTTTAGACTGGCTCCCCAACCTCCATGAGCTTTCTCCAACCACTCCAAATAGAAATGTAACCCAAACAAAAGTGGGAGTTCAAGACTAGTCTCCTAGCTTCTCCTCCACCCCCTTCCAACCAGACTGTTGCCCTGAAGTTCCTCCTTCCTAAGCATTCAGCAATTCTGGCAATTGAGTAGAAAATGAAAAACCCAGTGGAAGGAGCTGAGGCTGAATCTTAGGTCTATTATGTACGTTGTGACCGTGGAAAAGTCATTTTGCTTCTCTGGGTCTTCCTTTCCTCATCTGTAAAATGGGACTAAGTAGAACTGGGGCAATGAGTCATTATTCACATAAACTCCATCTCCTTATTTGTAAAATGAGTAGTCTATCCTTGATTAAAGGGGGCAGTGGTAGTTGAGTGGTAGAATTCTCACCTTGCACGTGGGAGACCTGGTTCCATTCCTGGCCAATGCACCTCATGCATAGTCACCACCTGTCTGTCAGTGGAGCTTGTGTGTTGCTATGATGCTGAACAGGTTTCAGCAGAGCTCCCAGACTAAGATGGACTAGGAAGAAAGGCCTGGAGATCTACTTCCAAAAATCAGCCAGGGAAAACTCTATGGATCACAACGGTCTGATCCCATTTGTGTATGAGGTTGCCACGAGTTGGAGACCATCTCGACAGCAGCTAACAACAACATGCTAGATTTATTTTAATTTATTTGCCACTGCTGTATTAAGTCCTGAGGACCCAGAGATAAAGAAGAAACCATCTCTACTGCCTGGGTTCTCATATTGCCAAGGTTTCTTCCACCCGAACTTTCTCTGGCTTAGGATGTTGTCCTATCATTGAAGAAAAATAGTTAATGGTGCAATTATGAACCTTAAATAACGCACAACTAAAGAGAGGGCACGTTGTTGGCTCAATCACCCCCCAAGCTGTGTGGGAGGGCCAGCATGAGGTAGGGAGGTGCAGGCATGGAGTAGGAAGAAAAATCTCAACAGAGGTTTCCTGAGCCTCCATTTCCTTGAAAAATGCACATGCTAACAGGAAGTGAGCTGCTGTTGACATCTCTGTTCCTTTTTTTAAGCTTAATTTCTCCTCCACACCACCTCTCTCCATGAAACATGCTCGCCTGTCTGCCTGAACTCCCTGAAATCTGTGTGGCAAAACAGCCTTTCTTCTTTACTGTCACCATGGGGAAAGGATTTAAGTGGGCCTCTTTCTTAAAAACAACCTGTCTCAGGCTCAGGTGTCTCCCATGGGTCACCTGGATGGGAAAGCAAATGAAGAAAGGCTTAGGCTTGCGGTCACTCCTTCTGCTTGGCTCCAGCACTGGCCATGCACATCTCCTCCAACAGATGGCCAGACATCACCCCAGGAGCAAGGCCTGGAGAGGCCTTGGCTTCTTGTCTTCAGATTCCTGAAGTTCAGTCACCTGTGGAATAACGTCCACTTCAGCCTATCACGTGGCTGAGCTGGTTTTACCTTTAATCCCTTTCACATTTGCCTGCAGCCGCCTTGCAGAATGCCTGGGGATGATTCACCCACCATCACATGGGCAGGCAATCATCTGTTTTATTATCTCACCCAGCTTGCAGCTTCTGGGAGATAACCTAGTATTCTTTTGTTGTGGGGTGGGGGTGGGAGGTGAGAAGGGCGAACAGATCTAGGCCTTAAGGAGTCAGTATCTGCTCTGGTCTCTTCTTTCTTGCTCCTAGCCCAGGTCTAAAGGTCTAAAAGAATAAGCCATTTGGAAATGCTAGTGGCTTGCACACCTGGGCTAAAAAGAAAGTTGGATTTGGCAGCCTACAAAGTGTTTTCCCTTCACGGCCAATGCCAACCACTAAGAAAAGTTGGTCGGAAAACAGCAGATGAAATCAGCAATGGGGAGGGTTATCACAAGCAGCCATGTAAATTTCAGGAAGGGAAAGGACAAGGGGTTGTGTTTTGAACAGAAAATACTTCATCGATCTGCATTTAATAGACACGTGCTTGCTACGAGGCATGGTTATCCAAATGTACCACAATGGGGCCCCAAAGATGGTGGCTAATCACTGAGTACCAAGCCCTTTACATTTGTCATCTCACTTGCTCTAAGGAGCAAGCCCTAAGGAGTGGATAGGAGCCCTGGTGGTGTAGTGGTTTAATGCTTGGCTGCTAACCAAAAGGTCGGCAGTTTGAACCCACCAGCCATCCTGAGGGAGAAAGATGTGGCAGTCTATCCATAAAGATAACAGCCTTGGAAACCCTATGGAGCAGTTCCACTCTGTCCTATAGGGTCATTATGAGTCAGAATATACTCGACAGCAACGCGTTAAGGAGTGGATATTATTATGTGATTTTTTTTCAGACCTAAGACTGGGACTCACCAGCTACAAAATAGGGCATGTTTCAGACCCGAGCAGCCTGATTTCAGAGGTCTTGCTCTCAGTCAAAGATGCTGAAGCAAACATCAACAGAGACGTATCTTCTACATCCTAGTTTGGTGAGTAGCATCTGGGATCTTAAAAGCTTGGGAGTAGTCATCTAAAGATACAACCATTGGTCTCTACTCATCTGGAAAAAAAGAGAAAGAAGGAAACCAAAGACTCAAAGAAGTAACTAGTCTACAGGACAAATAGTCTACATGAACCACGGCCTTATCTATCCTGAGACCAGAAGAACTAGATGGTGCCCAGCTACCACTACTGATCATTCAAATCAGGGCCACAATAGATGGATCCTGATAGAATGGGAGAATAATGTGGAACAGAACCTCAAATTCCTAAAAAATGAAACAAACAAACAAAAAAAGAACAGCTACTGGACTGGTTGAGACTGGAGGACTCTCTGTTATCCTGAGACACACTTCAAAACCTTGAACCAAAAATAACCTCTGAGGTCAACTTGTATCTAAATAACAAATTGGCTTGAAAATAATGAATCTCACCTATAAGCACTGTGCTCCTTTAAAAAAATCACCTGTATGAGACCAAACGGTCAGCAATCACTTTAAAACAAAGAGGAAAATATAAGAGTCAGGGAAATTAGATTAATGAAAACAGAACAACCAAAAGAGAAATAATGAGAATATTCACGAATGTTCACGAGAATATTGTGAAGAATGTAACCAATATCACTGAACAACTTGTGTAGAAATTGTTGAATGGAACCTAAACTGCTGTGTCAACACTCACTGTAAATACTATTTTTTTTTTCAAATACAAAAAAAAAAAAAAAAAAAAATTAACAGAGACAAACATTTGTCTGCATGAATAATATTCCAGATCTAGACCATAAATATATCCCGGAGTTATGGAGTAATTCAAAAAATTGTAAAAGGACTATAGCTTAATGGCTGAGCACATAGGCACTGAAGTCATTAGCCACTCATTAGCTCTGTATCCCTGGGCAACAACCTAGCCTCTTAGAGTCTCAATTTTCTCATGTGTAAAATGGGTATAATAGTAGTCCCTACTCCAAAGGGCTGTTGTGAGGATTACATGAGATCATGTATGTGAGACACTTAGTTCCATGTTGGCTTTACTTTTGGGCTATTACCCAAATCAATAATTGGAAGTTTTTATATACTGAAGGCTTAGCCCAAGCAGAGAAAGTACAGACAGCTGTGGGAACCCCTCCTGAAGGGATGGGGAAATCCTTCTTTGTGGTGGTGGGGGCCACCCTGAGGCCCACGTTCCTGGACTCTCGTCCCTGGCACTTAGGAAGGAAAGGAAGGAAGGTAGGAAGGAAGAGAAGGAGGAAAGGTGGGCCGAACACAGCCCATAGGCCTGGCTTCAGGGAAATAACTAACTTTGCAGAAGGTGTTTGGAGGTGAGGAGCTCACCATGGGGGGGTCTTCTCTATCAAGAGGGGATGAGATGAAAAACATGGGACTCCCTCCCTTGCTCAACATACTCTGGCCAGATGGCACAGGCTGCCTGCCCCTCTGGAAGACATGGGATAAGAGAATCCACCACACTAGGCTTCATTCCTCCAGTCCAGCTTTCCATGATTCCATCATATGTTCCGGGCCAGAAAAAAAAAAAAAAAAAACAATGGTTAAACACATACTTGGGAAACATAGCTATCGAGGGAATGATACTTTTGTTACTCTCTCAAAAAAAAATTGTCTCTAATTTTCTTTAATTCTTTAATTTTTTTCAAAATGGAATTGAGCTTTGCTTTCTTTTTTCGTCTGCAAATCCATAATACAATAACTACCTCAAAAGATCACAGAAGACAATAGCATGTGAAGCTGCTAGACCACACGCTGGCACAGGGAAGTACTCAATTTAGCCAACAACAACAACAACATTATTATTACTTTCACAAAGTATTTCCCTGACACTGTCTGGGACTCTTCCTCAACTCTTCCCACTTCTAACTTTAGGGACCCTGAGGAGACAGAACTACATCTGCAATACTGGAGTGGGGGTGGGGAGGGGACTGAAATGTCATGGGGAGAAGGATTGAATAAGAGGGTGACAGATGGCCGTGTTGGGGGAAGGGACCCGAGATCCTGGAAAACTTATGTTCCCTGATTTGCAAGATTGTTTCCGTTTAACCACTTCTTGCCTGACTCCTGAGTCTACTAAGCAAAGAAGGAGGGAGTTGTGAGATTTGGGGCCACCTGTGCCAAGAGCCTGGACACTCGGGGTGGTGAAAGCCAGGACCATTGGAAAGCAGAGGTAAAGCAAGTCTTGCCCTAGCCTCCGGGGGCTCCAGAATCTGAGTCCAGGACCCAAGTAGGGGCATCCTCCCTTCCCCCTGGCAGGGGCAGCGAAGGGGTAGCCGGTGGTTTGGACTGTCCCACGAGGGGGCGCGTCCCCAGCCCTAGGACCCGCCCCCTCGGCGCTGGGCGCGGGGAGGGGACCCGGGAACCCAGGAGCTCGGCGCCCCGCCTCCCGTTTCCGGGGCAGCGCGGCTACCTGCACCGCCCGGGCCGCACCTGGCGGAGGCAAAAAGTCGCAAACCCAGCGAGCGCAGAGCGGCAGAGCGGCAGAGCGGAGAGGAGGGGACTGCACCCGGCTCGGGGGAAGAAGAGGCGGCGGCGGCGGCGGGAGGCGGCGGCGTGGAGGGCGCAGCGCGCCGCGCCGCGGAGGGCAGGCGGCAGCTCGGCTCGGTTCGCTCTGCCCTGCCGGCTGGGCACGCACCCGGGCCCGCACCGCGTTGCTGCGAGCGCACATGGCAGCGTGAGAGGCCGGCGGCGGGAGGAGTGGGTGGCGCCGGGCCGGGGCCACAGGGCCGCATGGACAGCGGCGCCACCCCGGCCGACCCCTACTAGGGCTCCCCATCTGCGGGCACCGTCCCTCTGATCATGGTGCCTCTGCGGCCGCCCGAGCCAGAGGTGGCCTGCCGGAGCCGCTAAGCCGGTGGTCTCCACGGCGGCCGGGAGTTGCATGGGGGAGCGCGGGCCGCGCTCAGGAAGATGCCCCGGCCGGAGCTTCCCCTGCCGGAGGGCTGGGAGGAGGCGCGCGACTTCGACGGCAAGGTCTACTACATAGACCACACGAGCCGCACCACCAGCTGGATCGACCCGCGGGACAGGTAGGACCCTGGGATGTCCCTCCCTACACCCTGGCCCATACCCCCACCTCCCCCAGGGGCCACCGGCCGGGACGGGGTAGAGGGACACGCTTCTTCGAGTCTGCCCCGGAGCCAGGGGGCGAAGGAGCTCTGCATGCCTCTACCCCTTTCTTTAGATTGTCCCTCAGCTCCTTCTGGAGTGCCGCTCCTGCCCTGATGGGCCGCTGGGAGGAGGGTACGGCCAGTGAGTTGGCCCATGCTGCCCCACTGCCACCCCGAGATGGAAGTCTTAGGCCCCAGCTGGCACCTGCCGGGAGTTTTGACCTTAAGCTCTAGCCCCGCCCCGCGCCCCCTATAGTAGGAGAGGTTGGGCGGGGGCGGGAGAGAGACCTAGCTGGTTGGGGCTGGGGCTTCCCGGCGAGGCTTTCCCCAGCATCTGGGGGGATGGGGAAGCGTCTGGTTCGGAGGGGGTGGTAGGGACCCCGGATTCAGTGGGAGACTGCCGGAGGTGGGGAAGGCAGCCTGGAGTGTGTGTTTTGGCAGGTGCTCCTGAAAAGAGCAGGGAGCAGCCACGGGGCCTGGAGGCCGAGGGTGGGAAGGGAAGGAAGGAGCGGGGGAGGGCAGATCAGGGAGACTAGTTCTCCAGGAATCTCACTGCAACTTGGAAGCTGTTAAGACGTTGATGGAGGTGAGAGGCCTCTGGCAAGGGCCAGCCCATCACCTCTTTCTCCTCCGTTTCTTTCAATGGGGACTTTGGCTCCTCAGCCCTGCACCAGCTCGTCCTGACCTTGGTGGGCACCAGGCCGGCTGTAGCACGGTTTTTTTTTTTTTTTTTTTTTTTTTTTTTTGCTAACGCAGATGGAGTCTGGATGGCTCTGTCACTTAGCTCTCCAGACTTTCTGCTGGTTTTGACTGCTGGGCGTTTCGATGCATACCCTCCTCCCCCATCCCATGTATGTCCTAGGGGACACCCGCAGGGACGACTTTGTTGTTCTTTGCTGATATGGTCTGTAGAGAGTTCAGAGTGTCTCAGGAATATATAACTTCTACCTGGTCAGTGTGACCTTGGGGGTCAGGTGCCTGTAAAGCAGCCAAGGTTAGTTGTTTGGACGCTTCTTGTGGACCCCAGAGGTCCAGGGTGGGGTATGTAGAAATTAGTGGGTTAAAAAAAAAGAGGAAAAAGCAGAAAGAAAATATAAGTTAAGATTCCCAGTAGTTTCTGTAAGCACTTCCGTTCATTCATTCATCCATTTATTGGGTGCCTTCTCTGTGTTTCACGACATGCTGAATGTCTCATTATTGTAACCTGGAAGAGAATGCTTAATGCTAGGAAGAGTTGCTTTAGCCTCTGAGTCTCAATTTCCTTATTTGTCAGGTTAATGGTTTGCTTAGAAGGGAAGGAGCAATAGTGGGAATCTTAAGAGCTGGAAGGGATGGGACATAGGAGATCAGAGCCCAACTCCCAGTTTCAAACAGAAAAGAAAATTTGAGGCCCAGTGATGTGATTTGCTCAAGTATTTTGATCTTTCCACCACTCTGCACACACCGAGTTCTTTACCAGCTCAAAAGTTGCTCCAAGCATGCTGTCCTCACACACTTCTTCCATGAGCCCCTCAGGGTCGGCTACCACCAGAGGCTCCGTTACCACCTTGGTAAGCTGAGCAGTCTTTCCCTGGCCCCTTTTTCCCTTGTCCTCTCCTAGGATAGACACAAGTTCAAGTTTACATATCCTCCAACTTGGGCCACTGAGGTTAGGCTCTGGAAGTCTGAAGGCCGCACCCGGCACTGCTAACTTGCCCCAAGTCATGCAACTCTGAGAGGATAGCAGAAGGACTGGAAGCTTCCCAAACAACAATAATTCTTTTCCCTTGGAGAGGGCAAGCGTGTAGCTTCTGTGGAAAACTGACTCAGCTAGAGCAGTTGAGACTACCTTCATAGTTTCTGGCTGCATCCACATACCACTTCTGCTATTGTTTACTTAATATCTGGCATTAAATCAACTACAAAATTTTTGTACCACTTTCACAAATGAGAAACATAGTGTCTATTGCCATAATGGAAGGTCACCTTAAGAAGTACAGTGAAAATAAATCAGTGCCATTATATTTTATCTAGATACTGTTGCCTGCCCAGCCCCTGCACCAGGCTTGCCCAGCCTTTGTTTTTCAGCAGATTGGCAACCATTGGAGAGGAGTTAAAGACACATTGGCACCTAACTGGCACCTTCCTCATTTTGCAATTCAGTGTGTGTGTGTGTGTGTGTGTTAGTCAGTGTGTGTATGTTTGTTGTTTATTTCTTTTGTTTTTTTTAAATTCTGCATCTTTGCACATCCTAGTCATCACAACCACATGGGGCTAATGTGGGGGCCCTAAGCTTGGGGTACTGAGGGGTTTTCTGAGATCAGCCCTGGGGGTCACTGTTGTGGTAGACCAACTTTGAAAGTTTTGGGAAAGAGCTGATCAGAGGGCATCCACTGTGGCTCTTCGGAACTTCCATCTTCCACAACGTGTTAGGCAGTGTGGACAACTGGCTATGTGTCCTCAGTCAAATTGCTTGACCTCTCCAAGGCACAAGTTATCCATAGAGAAGATGATGGATTAGGTGCTCTCTAAGGGCCCTGCCAGTTCTCAGATATAAGCCTCCTCTGCCTCTTCTTAGCACCCCACCCCCTGGCTTCATAGCAAGATGGGGGGGGGTGGGGGGTGGGGGGTGGAGGGGTGGGATGGGAATGAGCCTGTGAGAAGGAGGAGGAGGAAGAAATTAAAAAACAGCCAATTTAACAGACAAACTTTTTGGGGGAAAGAAAAAACAAAACCCATTGCTGTCAAATCAATTCCAACTCATAGCAACTCTATAGGACAGTGTTAAATTTTGCCTAGATAATTACATCTCAGGGACTGGTTAATGCTATTAAAAAAAATAACTTCCAAAACATTTCACTCATCAACTGTGTGTGTGTGTGTGTGTGTGTGTGTGTGTGTGTGCGCGCGTGCACGTGCTTGTATTTGCCTCAGCTTTTTCCTTATCTGAATCAAAGAGATGCCCACCCATTGCTCTGAATTTAGAAGAAGTAAGTCAGATGGTTATTCAGTCAAGAAAGTGATTTCTTAGCCACTGAGGACAAAATAGCATCTCTGGTTACCAACCCTAAAGAATGCCTTGGCACATTCCTCCCTCTGGGGCTGAGCTGTTTTGTGTGCTGTCCGGCATGGAGGCTGCTGGGGGTAGGGAATCCAGTTTTCAGCTTCCTTTTCAGCAGGGGGTTGGAAGAGCTGCCAGGCAGCCTGCCTTGCCAACTCTCTCCCATTCTCACCGAGGGAAGACTGGGAGGCCAAAATTCCTGAGGACGGTTGTCCCAACAACCAGAGAGTCCAGTGGGCAGCTTGGGCCATGCCCACTAGGCCAAAGGCTCCGGCAGCACTTCAGGCTCTTACTGAGGTGTAACCAGTCTGGGAAGGTGACAGGTCCTTTGGGAACCAGGTGCACAGCCCCTTGGAGCAGTGCTCCTTTTCAGAATAACTCCGGGTGCTGCTGGGAGCACCTAGCAAAGGGCCAGCGTTCCGTGTGTGTTTAGCCTAGTGGTGTGCAAAAACAAATAGTCTGATTGTTCTCTGAGGAAGAATGGATCACTGGAACTGGCTGTGCCACAGAAGGTTCTTGAAGCCTGATTCCTGCTCATTCTGCAGTTTGCGTTCAGACCTTCCAAGAACCACCTGGGAACTCTGGGCTCAGTTTCTCAGTCCTTGTGCCAAGCACGGATCCCCACATGGTTTAGAGGACCCAGCAGCTTCTCTCATGACTTGAGGAGGGGGTTTTGCTAACATTATTTCAGAAACAATTTATACGGTAGGAAGTCGGGTCAACAACCTCCTTCTGGTCACAGACCCTGATGAGAATCTGATAAAAGTCAGGACTCTTAACCAGAGAAAAATGCAAACACAGTTTTTTGCACTAATTTCAGGAGGCTCATGGACCCCAGGTTCATAACTTCTGCTGTAGTTTAACTTGGAAACCTGCTCATCACCACCTGTATACCCTCCTATTTAGCTAGGTAAGACCCTGAGTGGCACAAACAGTTAAGCACTTGGCTACTAACAGAAAGGTCAGCAGTTCAAATCTACTCAGAGGCACTTCCGAAGAAACGTCCTGTGATCTGCTTCCAACAGATCACAGCCATTGAAAACCCTATGGAGCACAGTTCTACTCTGAAACATACAGAGTCGCCATGAGTTGACTGTGACTCAACAGCAACTGGTTATTTAGCTAGGTAGGAAATAATGATTGATTACTTATCATATCCAGGTGGTCTCCTGGGAGCTTTACATGGATTATTTTTAAAATCCTCATAACAACCCTGGGGATAGGCACAGTTATTTGCCTGTGGAAGCGGAGGCTCAGGGAGGGAGGCAAAGTTTAGTGAAAGCAACTAAGCTTTTGTGGAGCTGAGATGCAAACACCAGTCAGGCTAATGCCAAACCCACATTTCTAACCATTGCACCACTCAGCTTGCTGCTGAATTAATGGCTGAATCAAGACCTCTGCTACACCATTTGGTGAACTTGGCCTTGGGAATTGGAGCTGAGACAGGCATGATTTCACTTACCTGGGACCATTCTGATGTAGACACACCAGAATTAATTAAGAGAGCAAGTATGCCTGAGACCAGAAGAACTAGATGGTGCCCAGCTACACCAATGACCACCGTAACAGGGAGCAGAACAGAGAGTCCCTGACAGAGCAGGAGAAAAGTGGGGTGCGAACTCAAGTTCTAGTAAAAAGACCGGACTTAATGGTCTGACTGAGACTGGAGGGATGCTGGAAGACATGGCCCCCGGACTCTCTGTTAGCCCAAAACTAAAACCATTCCCAAAGCCATCTCTTCACACAAAGATTAGACTGGACTGTGGGACATAAAATGATAATCGTGAAGAGTATACTTCTTAGCTCAAGTAGATACGTAAGTCTAAATGGGCAACTCCTGTCTGGAGGCAAGATGAGAAGGCAGAAAGAGACAAGAGCTGGTTGAATGGACATGGGAAATCGGGGTGGAAAGGAGGAGTGTGCTGTCACAGTATGGGGAATACAACTGGGGTCACATAGCAGTGTGTGTATAAAGTTTTATATGAGAAACTAACTTGAACTGTAAACTTTCATTTTAAAGCACAATTTAAAAAAAAAAAAAAAAGAGCAAGTATGGATAATGGAAAAAGGGTGAGCCTCTGAGTCCTGGAATCTTGGGTCTGCTGCTTGCTACCTGAGTGACCTTAACCTCACATATTCTTTCTGAACCTTGATTTTGTCTTCCATATGATGAAGAGATGTACATAAACTGTCAAGGGATGTTATGAATATTAAATAAGCTAATGCTGCAGGGCAGCTAGCATAGAGCCAGGCATGCAGGAGGCACTCAGGAAAACAAGTTACTTTAACTTTTGCTAGAAAGTACCTGCAAAACACCTAAATCAAATGGAGGCTGGCAGGGGCGAATTATCCAGTAGGTAAGGTAAGCATGGTATTTACCTTGCTTACCAGATAATCTGTAGTGAACAATTTCACATTTTTTTCACCACATCAAAGATTCTGCTTCTAGATATGGCTGACATCTGCCTCTCTCCCAAGCCCACATCACCTTACAGAATCAAAGCCTGTTTTCAAATTTACAATCCCAGACAGGGGAAGATGACTCAGTAAGCAAGGTAAGCATGGGCTTACTTACTAATCTGTAGTGAACAATTTGAGATGGGTTTTTACCACATTTTTGATGTGATGAAACCCATATGAAATTGTTCACTACAGAAGATCTGGTGAGCAAGGTAAGCACCATGCTTACCTTGCCTGTTGGATAATCTGCCCTTGGAGGCTGGTTTTCCACCTAACTCAGGAGCAGTTTGGAGCTGGAATAGGCCTTTCTGGTCATGTAGTCCAGCCTTCACGTTTCACAGTTGAAACTAAGATTCAGAGTCAAGTGACTTGCCCAAGGTCACACAGCAAATAAATGGCAACCCTGAGGCTACTCCTTTCCTCTCCTCTCATGTAACCTTTTCCCTAGAAGTCAGATCCAGGCTCTCCTGATCCGTGGAAATAATTTGGGTGTGCTTTATGCCTGGGACTGAGTAATTCTTCATAATCCTTTCGGATGTATAGACTGAAGTTTCATTCATGGTGTCACGATAATTTGTGGTCTTTGTCCTGAGAATTTGTTATATGCTGAACAGTTAAAGTATCAAAGATGGCAAATGAATTACTGTTTTTATAATCAATTAAAGGAGCCCTGGTGACTCAATGGTTAACTGCTCAGCTGTTCACTGAAAGGCTGGCCGTTCGACCCATAAGGTTATCTTCAGACTAACGTCACTTTCCACCAATTTATATTCCAAAATGCTTTATTAAGCTGGAGTTATAATCAGCTGCGGGAGAATTTGCCCAAAGCTTCTATTCTCTGCGCTTCTGCTCTTAATGATCAATTAATACCTATACATTGGAGCTTCACAAGTTATTACAGGGCTTTTCTTCTCTAAGATTTGAGTTTAAGATTTACACACTCCATGGGATTATGCCATACAGGGAACATCTTCTGCCATTTACTGAGAAAGAAAGAAGGTTTAAAAACACTAATATAGATAACCAGAAGAAATAGGAGACTTAGAGAACCCATAATAAACCAAACCCAAACCCATTGCTGTTGAGTCGATTCTGACTCATAGTGACCACCCCATAGGATTTCCAAAGCTGTAAATCTTTACGGAAGCAGACTGCCACATCTTTCTCCTGTGGAGCGTCTGTTGCTGAGAACCCATAAAGGAATAAAATAATAATAAATGATAACATTTTTTGAATATTACCCTATACTGAATACTAGTCTAAGCATTTTGTATTAGGGCCTCGTTTAATCCTCTCAGGAATCACATGAAAACCCCGTTGCCGTCGAGTCGATTCTGACTCATTGCAACCCTATAGGACAGAGTAGAACTGCTGCATAGAGTTTCCAAGGAGTGCCTGGTGGATTTGAACTGCTGACCTTTTGGTTAGCAGCCATAGCTCTTAACTGCTATGCCACCAGGGTTTCCCAAGAACCATGTGAGGTAAGTACTATTAGTAGCTTCATCTTCAGATGAGGAAACTGAGATTTAGAAAGGTGAAGTAACTTGCCCAAGGCCACCGGTAAGTGATGTACCCAGGATTAGAACCTAGGTAGCCTGATTCTTGGAACCACTAAGTCTTGCTCTGCCCCAGCTCAATTAGTGCATTCCAGGGCTCCAGAATGCCCTGCTGACAAGTTGGACTTTAATTGCTGTTGTTAGTTGCTGTTGAGTCAGCTCCGACTCATGCTGACCTTACGTCTAACAGAATGAAACATTGCCTGGTCCTGCGCCATCTTCCTGATCATTGGTATGTTTGAGTCCCTTGTTGTGGCTATTGTGTCAATCCATCTGACTGAGGGTTTTTTCTCATTTTCATTGACCCTCTACTTTACCAACCATGATGTCCTTTTCTAGTGATTGGTCTTCCTATGACATCCAAAGAAAGCAAGTCGAGGTCTTCTTATCTTCACTTCTAAGGAACATTCTACTTGTATTTCTTCTAAGACTGATGGTTTTTTTGGAGTCCCTGGTATATTCAGTATTCTTCCTCAACACTACAGTTCTAATACATCAATTCTCTGTCTTCCTTTTTCATTAGCCAACTTTCTCATACATATGAGACAGTCAAAGAGACCATGGTTTGAGTCAGACGCACCTTAGTCATCACAGTGACATCTTTGCTTTTTAAAACTTTGAAGAGGTCTTTTGCAGAAGATTTGCCCAGTGCAATATGTTGTTTGATTTCTTGACTGCTGCTTCCATGGACCTTGATTGCTGATCCAAATAGAATGAAATCACTGACAACTTTAATTTCTTCTCCATTTATCATGATGTTGTTTATCAGTTCAGTTAGGAGGATTTTCATTTTCTGCACGTTCAGTTGTACACAGACTTTAGAGTTATCAGTTATTCCTAAGATGGGGCAAACATGATATGGATCTCAGCAAGAGATGTTTCTAAGGAGCCTGATCGGAGAAACCAGTGAGATGTGCGTGGTGGCTAAGAGACTGTTTGGCACAAACTCTACCTTCTAGAAGCAGCCAGCTAACCAGAGCTCTGGGGAGGAGAGAACAGAAATGGAGGCAGAAAAATTCTTTGAAGGATGCAGTGTGTTCAGGGAGTTCAGAGTCGTTTCCAAGTCACTTGAGAAAATGCTTCCAACAGCCAGGGAATTAGTAGCCAAGGCAGCTACTCTCTGTCACCAGCACTGCCCCTTCTGGGAGAGGGCCTAGCCAAACTGACCTGATTTTCCAATCCCCTGGGATCCCAGGTAGCTGTAAGAGAAACACTGCCCTTTTGAAGAGAACAGAATCAGGTTGCCTTAGTTACAGGGAAGGTTGGAACTCCAATCTCAGGAGCATGTAAGGGGAGACACGGCTAGAATAAGCACGAGTTGAAGGTGGCTGGCGTGCTGTTGCTGAGCTCTCTGGTTGGAAGAAGGGTTGGCAGGGTTTTGGTGGCATCATGCATGGTGGCTGTTCATGCTGAGTGTCAGGAGCCCTCTCCAGCCTTCTCTGGCTCCATTCAGGTGATGAGGATCCATAACCCCCTGCTCCGTGAGGGGCCCTGGATGAGAGGAATCTACTTAACTTGGAGAGGTGGCTAATGGCATCCCTGTCATCAGCTCTAGCTACTTGCTGAAGGAGGTGCTTCCACTTGGACAGGCCTGAGGTCTGAATCTGGGTTGAGTATGTGTAAAAAGTCATCCAACCAAGGGCTGTATCCAGCTCTGTCTCCCATGCCTCTCCCAGCACGGAGAGGGCTAGACAGCCACGCACCCTTCAGTAGAACAGGGAAAGGCTCTGGTTGCTGCTGCCGACAAGCTTTTCAGCTGCCTTGAATCCCTGTTTCAGAGTGAGATAAAAGGAGAGAAAACTAAGAAACTGGATACAGTGGCGTTTTGTTATTTAACCTTCACCAGCGGGCCATTAAGCCTCAGGCTGCTGAACAGAAAACCTCTTGCCAAAATAATGGGGGTGGGGGAAGAAGCAAGAAGAAGACAGGCGTTTACTGTTGTTGTGTAGAGAGAACATTCTATAAAGAACATGCTGGACAGGGAAGAGGGGGTAGCATAGAGTTGGGGGGGAAGACAAGTGCAGTGGGTCATGTGCTCCGCCCCCCACCCCCACCCCCCCGCCCCCAAACTGCCTCCTCAATGCGTCTACCCATGACATCTCATCGTTGGGAAGAAATGGGATCTTTCAGTTTCAAATGTCTGCCAAAGAAAAGGGACTGAGGCTTAAGTTCTCTCTCAATGGTCAGCCAGAAAAAAAAAAAAAAATGAAGCTGCATCAAGATTAGGGACACCTTTGTTAGCTTTCTTCTTCCCTTGCCCCATTCATCACTCTGGCAGCAAGGACACCCGGCCAAGAGGCAGCTGCTGCCTTTCCCCAGCCGGCTGCCTGCTGTCGCTGGTGCCTCGTTTGGTTGCAGCCTCTCTCTCCCCACGTGGGCTTCCTCCCGGCCCTGTGGCAACAACTTGTTTGATCTGTCACTGGGGCAGCCCTTCGGATCCACTGGCTGGTACCTGACTTGGAAGGATAAAATATCAAGATACAGGCATCAGGTGGCTGCTTGGATGAGATGACCCTGGGACACCCTCCCGGTCCTGCATCTGTCGTGGTTTTTCTTGGATAGTTAGGGTGCTGTTAGTGTTTCACTGTGTATTCCAGTAATTCCTTACAATTCCTTACAAGTGCATTATTTGTCTTCGAATCATGACAAGAATAGTAACTGTAACCTGATGATAAGGATGTTGGTAATAGTACCAGTTGCCATCGAGTCGAGCCCCACTCACGGCAACCTCATGTGTGTCAGAGTAGAGCTGTGCTCCATAGGGTTTTCAGTGGCTGATTTTTCAGGAGTAGATCCCCAGGCCTTTCTTTCAAGGTGCCTCTGGGTGGACTCGAACCTCCAACCTTTTAGTTAGCAGTCAAGTGTGTTAACCATTTGCACCACCCAGAGATAAAAACCAAAAAAAATCCATTGCTGTCAAGTTGACTCCAACTCATAACAGCGCTATAGGACAGAGTAGAACTACCCCATAGAGTTTCCAAGGAGCGCCTGGTGGATTCGAACTGCTAATCTTTTGGTTAGCAGACGTAGCTCTTAACCACTACGCCACCGGGGTTAGTTATCCGTAATTGTTTTTATTGAGGATCTGCCACGTCCCAAGCGCATAACATTTCCAAACACTCTTGTTCATGGTATTTTTCTGTCATTTTGCAAGTAGGGAAACTGAGGCTAAGAGGTCAAGTAACAGGCTCAAGATTACACAGGATAGAAGAGGCAAAGTTGGAATTGGAATCTAGGTCTGTCTGATTTCAAAGCCTGGCTTCTTCCACCACTGTACTCCCAGTGAGTTTGGAGGGAGGAAGGCAGGAAGGAAAGAGGGAGGAAACGGAAAGGGGCCTTTTTAACTACAGAGGAAGAAACAGAAACACCTATGGGCATATTACCTTATTCACTATGAAGGAAAATGTTTATGTATTCGCAGCCAAACGTTGGTTTGGTGATGGTGTTGTTGTTGGGTACCATCGAGTCAATTCGGACTCATCGCGATCCCCTGCGACAGAGTAGAACTGCCCCATAGGTTTTCCACGCTGAAATCTTTATGGAAGCTGATCGCCAGGTCTTTCTACTGCAGAGCAGCTGGGTGGATTCGAACTGCCAACCTTTCGGTTAGCAAGCACTTAACAGTTGAGCCATCAGGGCTCCTTACTGGTTTGATATACCACCCTATTTTCTGCAATAGGTGAGGGCATCATAAAGATCTTCAGAGGACACTGGCACAAGTCCCAGCTCTATCACTTACAAATAGTAAGTGACCTCTGACAAGTTCCTCCTCCTCAACTGTAAAACAAGGGTAAGAGTAGGACCTACTGAGCCCAGAGGGTGGTGGTGAGGATGAAACGACATCAGGTATGGAAAGTCTTAGCACAGTGCCTAGTGCCTAACAGGCTCTCCAATAGGGGTTGCCATCATTTAGGTTGACTCTCCTGTGCATCTGGAAAGAGCTAGAACCCTGTTTCTTCCTTGTCAATTCAAGTCTCTTTTGGATGGGCCAGGGCGCACCTGAGCCTTGTTTACATTAGTGCTGGAAAAGCACCTTGGCGTCACTTGTTATACAGTTAAATCAATAAACTTCCCCCCCCCCCCCCCCCCGGCCTTATCGGAGGCAAACCCTTCTTTGGAATTTCTGGACTGACGTGACTCTTGCCAGTGAGCTGGCACCAGGGCTGTGTGTGAAGCAGGGGGAATGCATTGCAGTTGTCATGGTAAAGCTAAACGGGGGATACCGGAACCCGAGGGCTCTGGAATTAATTTGTAACAGTTTTGATAGCATGTCCCTGTACTGGGACTCCCCCAGCACTGTTTGAGAACCCAGTGGATTTTAGCATGGCAGTGGTGCAGAAGGGCATTGGTATTTATCATGTCCCACCCAGCCAGGGGTTGTTCATTCATCCAGCAGGTATTTATGGAGTGCCTACTGGGCTCCAGGCTACGGTCCCTGAGCTGCGGTCAGAACAAAGTCCCTTCTGCAATGAGGTGTCACTGGGGGAAGGAGACAGTCAAACAGTGAAACAGATCATTGCATTAAGACCAGGGGCTTGGTGCTCTCTAGAATTCTTTGAGCCTTCTTAGGAAGATAGAGACAGGCTGGTCTATGGCATCTGTTGGCAGTGGTGGTGGAAACCTGCATTTGGAACTGGGAAACTTTTATGGCTTCAGTAAGGTGCAGGGCTTCAAACCGGTTCATTCCAGTTCGACCCCCTGCTGAAAGTTTGCATTTCCACCCCCGACATACTATATCAGAATCTACATTTTAACAAGATCCCCCAGGTGATTCTCATGTACACATAAGAATGTATACATAAGAATCACCTGAGGGTAGAACAATAAAATTCTTATGTACACATAAAAATGTATAACATAAGAATCACCTAGGGATCTTGTTAAAATGTAGATTTTGATTCAGTATACCTGGGGTGGAAATGCAAATTCTCAGCAGGGGGTCATACTGGAATGAACCAGTTCAAAGCCCTGGTTTATTAATCCCTCCAGGGTTATTTGCTCAAATATATGAACCACTGGCCTTGTGTTTGCAGCCAGAATGACTTAAGATATTTTGTTAGTGATTGAATGGCAGAAACTGGCCCATTTTGAAGATTCTTCTGAACACAGGTATATGCAGCCAGTTGAAATGGTCATAATTGGCTTATGAATATTTTGCCTCAGTTTCTTGTGCCCCAAGTCATTACTTTCAAGCTACTTGTACTTGACCTCCTCCTTGAGTATTTGCTACCTGAGCTAGTAACATCCCCAAACTCTTTTTTTTTTTGAACATTTTATTGTTTTGGTGAAAGTTTACACAGCAAATTAGTTTCCCGTTCAACAGTATATACAGCTTGTTTCAGGACATTGGTTGCAACCCCCTGAATGTGTTAGCAGTCTCTCCCGTTTCTCCCTGGGTTTCCCGTGTCCGTTTGCCCTGCTTTCCTGCCCCTACCTTTCTTCTGAACTTTGCTTATGGGAAAATGCTGCCCTTTAGGTTTTGTATAGTTGATTGTTCTGAGGTATACATCCCTCACTGGTGTTATTATTCATATTATAGGCCTGTCTATTGTATGACTATTATGTGATCTCCAGGAGGATTTCAGTTCCAAGTTTGAAGGGTGTCTAATGGCCATTTTCTCAGGGGTTCCACCAGTCTCTATATCAGACCAGTCCAAGCTCTTAATGGCCAAGCTGGACCTCTACACTTCCTTCTCCAGGCACCCACTATCACTTGACATCTTCACATCAAGATTTCACTTGCAAATAAAGTTTAGAACATGGCTTCAAACCAGTTTGTTTTGGTTTGACCCCCTGCTGAGAATTTACCTTTCCACCCTAGATATACTGAATCAGAATCTACATTTTAACAAGACCCCCAGGTGATTCTTATGTTATTACCTGGGGGTCTTGTTAAAATGTAGATTCTGATTCAGTATATCTAGGGTATAAGTGAAAAGTCTCAGCAGGGGTTCAAACCGAAGTGAACCGAACTGGTTCAAAGCCGTGGTTTAGAAGAGCCTTTCCTATCCCCTTGCCTAGACCCCCATAGCACCTTCTGTTGTGATTATTTGTCTGTCTCCCCTACTGGATTACCTGCATCTTCTCCATTCTTGCCTAATGGCTAGCTCGGTGACTGGCCAGCAGTAGAAGCACACTTAAGTCAGGGATGAATGCTCCCCAGTCAGGAGTTTGGGTTCTGTTTTTGGCCCTTCCTCTTGGTAAGTCAGTTGCTTTTCCTGAGAGTCCCTGTGTGGTGCAAATGGTTAATCTGCTCGGCTGCTAACCAAAAGGCTGAAGGTTCGAGTCCGCTCAGAGATGCCTCAGAAGAAAGGCCTGGCAATCTACTTCCAAAAAATTAGCCACTAAAAACCCTATGGAGGACAGTTCTACTCTGACACTCATGGGGTCACCTGAGTTGGAATTGACTCAACGGCAACTGGTTGGTTGGTTTGTCTTTTCTGAGCCCTCATCTCCATAGCTCTGGAATGAGGAATAGTGACCCTGATCTCCTTTCCACAACGAAGAGTGGGAGGGTGCATTTGGAGCTGGCAGACAAGAACAGTCACTGAGTCTCAACTTTGGCTGTACATTGGAGTTACTGAGGGGAGTGCTAAAATACCAATGGGCCCACCCCAGAGATTCTGATTTAATTGGTCTGGGATGTGGCCTGGGCATGAGATTTCTAAGTCATATAGTTGATTCTAGGGTGCAGCCAGAGTGGAGAACTCCTGATTCAGGTAAATATTCAGCGCACCTGCCTTCCTCACAAGCACTTGTGCAGTAAAGTGAGATTATGTGAAACACCTTGCAAATGGCGTAAGTGCCATATGAATGTCAGATTTTGTTTGAAACTTAAGATTACACAGTTCAGCTTAGAAAAACTGAGATGACTTAGGAAGGATTAAAAAGAAAAAATAGTTACAGGTGATAGAGAAGTAGGTAGTAGTAGAGGATATCAGATGTCTTGCTGTTTAGTAATTTCCACTCATATACCGATCTTGTGATTTCTTTCCTGATATGTGAAGTATCCAAGAGATATGGGCTCATCTTGGCCTAAATATGAAAATCCTTCAACTCCCTCACCGTTCCGCTCCCCAGAAGCAATCCCTGTTTCTAGAAATAGCTATCATGACTCTTCCTGCTCCCCCATCTAGCTGCCAAGTTCTGCCTCCCTTTTTCAGACTCTGACATCTCACTTCTTTTCTACGTTTACTTCCACAGAGGTTAATTTAGTTGAAAACATCAGATGAGAAGGTCTCTCCACTCTGCTGTCCGACCTGTGGTCAGCTTCCACACTGTTCTCACATAAACCTACCCCGACTGCCTGTCTCCTTACACCGTTTAGTAACTCACCCTGAGGGACATACTTCTGAGCTTGACAACCGAAGCTTCTTAAAGCTGGTCCCTCTCTCATTTTCTGTCTCATGCTTTGTCTCACTCTCCTTATCTGTAAGCCAGGGATAGTAATAGTGTTTACCTCATGCTGTTTTTAAGGGTGTTTAAAAAAATCATTCCCATGCATTTTCAGTATCTTTTAAATTTTGATATAGTTTCAAACATACAGGGAAGTTGCAAAAACAGTACAAGAAACTACCATATATTTTTTATCCAGATATACCCATTTTCACAATGTTGCCCCATTTGCCTTCTCATAGTCTCCCTTTTTCCTTTTAAGAAAGCATTTAAGAATAAGTTGGAAACATCATGTCTCTTTACCACTAAATATTACAGTTTATTTTCTAAGGAAAACAAGGATGTCCTCTGCTTCATACAGTTTTTATAAGGATTAAATTAAACAACGTACAATTCTTTGCAGAAGGCCCAACACCATTGTAGGTGCCAATAATTGTTAGCTATTGTTCACTGAATTCTCTTCATTGGTCCTCTGCTTCTAGCCCACCTGGGTTAGTGGCAGTTCCCAATCATTCTCTGCACTTTGACATTCTCCCAACCTGGACCCTCCTGCCCCAGCCCCACCTGTATCCATTGAAGCCCCCTGTCCCCTCTCAGGCCAGCTCCTGATGCCACTTGCTCCATGAGGCTCTCCTCATCCCTCATCTCCCTCCCACCCTTGGCTGGAAGGAATCTTTGAACCAGCCTCCTCTGGTCAAAAGGAACAGATGCCCAAACAAGATTGTTCTAGAAAAGAGGTGCTGCCCCGAGGTTACAGCAATCTCACAGAAATCTAAGGAAGGGAATAGCTGCATACAACGCTGGGTGGCCACAGCTGGGAGGCCACAAGGAACTGAGGCCACAGTGCTTCCCTGCCCCTCCCTCCATTCTTTGTTATCTGCCAACCCACATCATGTTCTCTGCTACATCTCAAGACCTATTTTATGGATCAGCTCTGCCTCTTACTAGCTGTGTGGACTTGGGCAAGCTACTTAATCTCTTTGAGTCTCAGTGTCTTTGCTTTATACAAATAAGGCTTTTGTTGTGGTTAGGTACCCTCAAGGTGGTTCTGACTCATAGCAACTCTTGTGTACAATGCAACGAAACACTTCCCGTCCTGTGCCGTCTTCACAATCCTTTCTGTGTTTGAGCCTATTGTTGCAGCCACTATGTCATTCCATCTCATTGAGGGCCTTCCTCTTTCTTCCTGACCCTCTACTTTACTAAGCATGATGTCCTCCAATGACTAGTCCCTCCTGATAACATGTCCAAACTACGTAAAACGAAGTCTTGCCATCCTCCCTTCTCAGGAGCATTGTGGCTGCACTTCTTCAAAGACAGAGTTGTTCGTTCTTCTGGCAGTCCAGAAGAATACTCAGTATTCTTCACCAACACTGTAATTCAAATGCATCAATTCTTCTTTGGTCTTTTTTATTCATTGTCCAGCTTTCGCATACATATGATATGTTGAAAATATCATGGTTTGGGTCAGGCTCGCCTTAGTCCTCAAAGTGACATCTTTGCTTTTTAACACTTTAAAGAGGTCTTTTGCAGCAGATTTGCCAAATGCAGTGCATCATTTGATTTCTTAACTGCTGCTTCCATGGGTGTTAATTGTGGATCCAAGTACAATGCAATCCTTGACAACTTCTGTCTTTTCTCCATTTACGTTGATGTTGCTTATTGGTCCAGTTGTGAGGATTTTTGTTTTCTTTATGTTGAGGTGTATTCCATCCTGAAGACTGTGGTCTTTGATCTTCATCAATAAGTGCTTCAAGTCCCCTTCACTTTCAACAAGCAGGGTTGTGTTATCTGCATATCACAAGTTGTCAATAAGTCTCCCTCCAATCCTGATGCCGTGTTCTTCATATAGTCCAGCTTCTCGAATTATTTGCTTGGCATACAGATTGAATAAATATGGTGAAAGGATACAACCCTGACACACACCTTTCCTGATTTTAAACCATGCAATATTCCCTTGTTCTGTTCGAATGACTCCCTCTTGGTCTATGTACAAGTTCCATATGAGCACAATTAAGTGTTCTGGAATTCCCATTCTTCTCAGTGGTATCCATAATTTGTTATGTTATGATCCACACAGTCAGATGCCTTTGCATAGTCAATAAAACAAAGAAAAACATCTTTCTGGTAGTCTTTGCTTTCAGCCAAGATCCATCTGACATGAGCAATGATATCCCTAATTCCACATCCTCTTCTGAATCTGGCTTGAATTTCTGGCAGCTCCCTATCGATGTCCTGCCGCAACCATTTCTTAATTATCTTCAGCAAAATTTTACTTGCATGTGATAGTAATGATATTGTTCAATAATGTCTGCATTCTGCTGGATCATCTTTCTTTGGAAGGGTCACGTATATGGATCTCTTTCAGTCACTTAGTGGGTAGCTGTCTTCCAGATTTCTTGGCATAGATGAGTTAGAGCTTCCAGTGTTGCATCCATTTGTTCAAACATCTCAGTTGGTATTCTGTTAATTCCTGGAACCTTGTTTTTTGCTAGTGCCTTCAGTGCAGCTTGGATTCTTCCTTCAGTACCGTCTGTTCTTGATCATATACTACCTCCAGAAATGGCTGAACATCGACCAGTTCTTTTTGGTACAGTGACTGTGTATTCCTTCCATCTTCTTTTGATGCTTCCTGCGTTGTTCAATATTTTGCCCATAGAATCTTTGAGTATTGTAACTTGAGGCTTGTGTTTCTTCTTCAGTTCTACCAGCTTGAGAATTGCTGAGTGTGTTCTTCCTTTTTGGTTTTCCTAACTCCAGATCTTTGCACATTTCATTATGATACTTTACTTTGTCTTCTTGGGCTGCCCTTTGAAATCTTCTGTTCAGCTCTTTTACATGATCCTTTCTTCCATTGGCTTTAGCTACTCTGCATTCAAGAGCAAGTTTCAATGTCTCTTCTGACATCTGTTTTGGCCTTTTCTTTCTTTCCTGTCTTTTTAATGACCTTTTGCTTTCTTCATGTATGATATCTTTGATGTCATCCCACAGCTTGTCTGGTCTTCAGTCATTAGTGTTCAATGCATCAAATCTATTCTTGAGATGGTCTCCAAATTCAGGTGGGATATACTCAAGGTTGTACTTTGGCTCTTGTGGGTTATTTTAATTTTCTTCAGCTTAAACTTGAACTTGCGTCTGAGCAATTGATGGTCTGTTCGACAGTTGGCCCTGGCCTTGTTCTGACTTGTGATAGCGAGCTTCTCTGTCATCTCTTTCCATAGATGTAGTCAGTTTGATTCCTGTGTTTTCCATCTAGCGAGGTCCATTTATGTTGTTGAAAAAGGTATTTCTAATGAATAGGTCATTGGTCTTGCAAAATTCTAACATGCTATCTCCAGCATCTTTTCTATCAACAAGGCCATATTTTCCAACCACCAGTCCTTCTTGGTTTTCAACTTTCGCATTCCAATCACCAGTGATTATCAGTGCATCTTGATTGCATGTTTGCTCTATTTCAGACTTCAAAAGTTGGTAAAAATCTTCAGTTTCTTCATCTTTGGCATTAATGGTTGGTGTGTAAATTTGAATAATAGTCATATTAACTGCTTTTCTTTCTGGGCGTATGGTTATTATCCTATAACTGACAGGGTTGTGCTTCAGGATATATCTTGAAATGTTCTTTTTGATGATGTTCCTCTTCAATATGTCATTATTGGCATGTAGACCTTATGATTATCTGATTCAAAATGGCCAGTACCAGTCCATTTCAGCTCACTAATGCCTAGGGTATCTATTTTCAAGTGCTTCATCTCATTTTTGACAACTTCCAATTTTCCTAGATTCATAGTTCGTGCATTCCATGTTCCAGTTATAAATGGATGTTTGCAGCTGTTTCTTCTCATTTTGAGTTGTGCCAGATCAGCCAAAATGCTTTGAAAGCTTGACTCCATCCATGCCATTAAGGTCAACTCTACTTTGAGGAGGCAGCTCTTCTCCTGTCATATTTTGAGTGCCTTCCAACCTGAGGGGCTCATCTGCCGGCACTGTATCAGACAATGTTCTGTTGCTATTCAGGTTTGCACTGGCCAATTTTTTAGAAGTAGATCGCCAGGTCCTTCTTCCTAGTCTGTCTTAATCTGGAAGCTCTGCTGAGACCTGTCCACAATGGGTGACCCTGCTGATATTTAAAATACTGGTGGCATAGCTTCCAACATCACAGCAACATGAAAGCTACCACAATAGGACAAACTGACAGATGAGTGGTGCTGTTTCTGACTGGAGTTTATTATATCTGAGCACATGTTCTATTCTGAGTTGTGCTTCCCCACCTCATCCTCCTGTGGCAAACTCTTTGAGAGCTAGGCCTGTCATTCATTTGTGTGACCTCTGCCATCTTGCTATGAGGTCATTGGTGGTGTAGAATTTTCATCTCCCATGCAGAAGAGCTGGGTTCAATTCCCAGCCATTGCATCTCATATGCAGCCACCACCTATTTGTCAGTGGAGGCATGTATGTTACTATGATGCTGTACAGGTTTCCACAGAGCTTCCAGGCTAAGACAGACTACAAAGAAAGACCTGGTGATCTACTTCCTAATATTAGCTACTGAAAACCCTGTGCAACACAACTGCCTGCTCTGCAAGTGATCATGTGGATGCACCACGACCAGGCAGTATTTTGTTCCATTGTACATGGGATGGCCTAGAGTCAGGGGCTGACTCCACAAAAGCTAACAACAACCATCTTGCTACTCAGAGTATAAGCTTTGGGTCAGCATATCTGCATCGCCTAGGAGCTTGTTAGGAATGCAGAATCTCAAGGCTCCACCCCAGAAATGCAGAATATCAAGGCTCCTCTCCAGAAATGCTGAATCAGACTCTGCATTTTAACAAGATCTCTGGTGATTCATATGTACATTAACATTTGAGCAGCACTGACAGTTCAACTCTACTTCTGTTTGCATAGCCCTTTTTTTTTTTTTTTTTTTTTTGGTTCTGTGGCTGACTGTCCTCTTACTAGTTCTGATCTAGAGCACACTGCACACCGCTTAGTTATGGTATCAAGTAAACAGTGGATTTTTACAGCCAGTTGTAAACACTGTCTAGGGCAAGGAGCTTCACAGCACATTCCCTGTGCCCCATACAGGCAAGGGATTGAAGCAGGAGCAGGACCCTGGGGCTGGGTCAAAAGGTGATCAAACCTGCTGAGAAAAGTCAGGGTCCTGAGGCCTCAGTGTGTGCACCCCTGTGGTCAGGTGCCAAAGGTCAGAGCAAATGCAGGCTGTGGGGGGATGTCCAGCCAAGGCAGCAGAACATGGCCTCCAGGGGGAATGGGGCAGTCAGAAGTTCAGAGCCTCGGCAGGGCGATAGTACCTGTCAGCTCTAACAGGTAATGAGGAGGTGGGTGGTCTGGCAGGCCACTCGCAGACATAGGGACAGGGCTGTCATCCTCAGAGTAAAGTGGCAAGCACAAGGCAAGGAGTACCTGGGGTTACTGGTAAGCTTTCCAGGCAGGGCCCTGAGAAAACACAGAGAGGGCAGAAATACTGCTGTTTGGGGTCTAGCAGAAGCTCTCCCTTAGGCCAAGGCTTAATTAAACTGGTTGAACCAGGGCTCTCCATACATGCCCGGATGAGCCTGAGGCGGAGGTGGCAATGGAGCTGCAGAGGGGAGATTCCTGATGAGGGGACTGGAGACCCAAGGGGCAGTGAGCCTACTGAGGGCTGCTGAGAAAACCTGTAAGAGGCCAGGAAACCCTGTGGAATGCTGGCCTTTCCCAGTGTGAGGGTGACAAGAAGGTGTGGCCAGATTCTGAAGGGCTTTCCCATCTAGATTAGGACGCTGCAACCTCTGGGCCCTGGCTCGCAAGTGAACAGAATTTCAGCTTAAGTGTGGACCTTACCCCGCCCGACACATTCCTGAGATAATGCTCCCTCCACCGCCCTCCCTGGGTTCTTTTCCAGTGTGTTTGATGTTGGTCTGTATGTCTGTATAAAATGACTGAAGAACGAGTCACTAGTGAGCTGTCTAAAGTCCCTTTAGGAACACTCCAGGAAAATAAACCAATATTTCATCAAAGGCACAAACAGCTTTTTTCTTTTCCATTCCTACAAAGCAGGGTTTCTCACAGTGTGGTCCACAGACCTCCTGGGTTAGAATCTCCCGAGGAGCTTTCAAATGCAGCTTCCTGGGCCCCCACATTAAACTCATTGCTGTGGGTGGGTGCCATCCAGTTGATTTTGACTTACAGTGACCTTGTATGACAGAGCAGAACTGCCGCATAGGGTTTTCTTGGCTGTCATCTTTATGGGTGCAGATTGCCAGCTTTTTCTCCCGCTGAGCAGCTGGGTGGGTTTGAACTGCCAACCTTTTGGCTCCTTACCTTAAATTTACTGAATCCTAATATGAGATGGAGGCCTGGCTGCACAGTGGTTAGGCACTCGGCTGCTAACGGAAAGGTCGGGGGTTCGAACCTACCAGCCGCTCCGCGGAAGAAAGATGGCGGCAGTCTTCTTCTGAGAAGATCACAGCCTTGGAAACCATATGGGGCAGCTCTGCTCTGTCCTGTAGGGTCTCTATGAGTTAGAATCAGCTCAGTAGCCATGGGTTTGGTTTTTGGAATCTCAGAGGGGCTTCTAGGAATCTGCATTTTTAATATGCTGCCCAGATGATTCTAATACACCTTAAACTGGAAAACCTCTCACTCTTCTTACTCGCTGGGCTCTCTCTTCTGCATAAACTGTAGGTGCCCCTGCCTGATACTACCTCTCGCGCCTCTTCACCCAGAGGACTACAGTTAAAGGGCCACTCCTTTCCAGGAACTCTCCTTGCCATGTTTGTCCCAGCTTGTTTAAATGTGTGTGTGCTTCAAACATAAATCTACCACGCGGTCATCATTTTTTCATGTCTGCCTTCTCTACTGAATTGTAAAGTACCCTGTTGAGTTTCGCCAGGCCTAGCACAAAGTTTTGCCCAGATAGGGGGAATACAAGTAAAGGCATTGATGGTTCAGTGGTAGACTTCTCACCTTCCATGCAGGAGACCTGAGATCAGTTCCAGGCTAATGCACCTAATGCACAGCCACCACCCATCTGTCATTGGAGGATTGTGTGTTGCTGTGATGCTGGATAGGTTTCAGCAGAGCTTCTAGATTAAGATACACTGGGAAGAAAAGCCTGGTGATCTGCTTCTGAAAACCAGCCAGTGAAAACCCTGTGGAGCACAAGGGTCCGATCTGCAACCAATCACGGGGATGGTGCAGGACTGGGCAGCGTTTTGTTCCATTGGGCATGGGGTCACCAGGAGTCAGGGGCCAATCTGAAGGTAGCTAACAACAACAAGTAAAGGGGGGCTGCTAGATAATGGGAAGCCACAGTGCAGAGTGGTGACAAGTGGGTGCATCTCATTAAGAAGCTACCACCTCCGACTTCTGTCCTGGTCGTCGGCCTGAGCAAACTCCTAGGTCAGGTTTTGGAGGCAGAGGGCAAGCACTGGGCCTGAAGAGTGCCCAGGGCTCTGATTGGCCTGAGTGCACAGCACCCCCACTCCCCGTGTGGGGCTAATTTTCCCCAGTGGAAGCCCAGCTCCCTATCTACGTTTCAGCAAGTCTCCACAGCTTGGGCTTCCTCCTGATGTAGCAAAAAAAGGGCTAAGGGACGATTTTCTAGCCCCAAGCCTGACCCCAAGGCTAGGGCAGCTAGAATGCTTAAGCCTCCCTTTTTCTCAGGCAGAAGGAGTTAAAGAATAGAGCTATCGGACCATGAAACTCCCAGGAGTCCTTTCCCCAGCGTATCTCAGAAATTGCTAGTGTGTTTTTCCATGTGAGGCTTGGAATTGCTATTTGCCAAACTGGTAACTGTTGACCCAACAGAAATCAAACAAAGATACCAGAAGCCCTAGATGGGTGTCTTAATCACGTTGGTGAAGGGAGAAGGGAGCCAGGTGCCTGTGATCACAGCACGCTGCCCGTCACCTAGCTCTGAAAAACAAAATGCATTTCCTTATTCTTCCCAACTTTAGCACCACTAAACCGGCTGGACCAGTCCAGGGTGCTCCTCTGATCTTGCTCGCTTCTCTGTGTGTGTGTGTGTTGGGGGAGGGTGGCTTTGGAAAGGCCAGGCCTGGCCTGGGGAGATTCTGAGGGTCAGCCCAGACCTCTGTGACCACAGGGGACCTCAGGTGCAGCAGACAGACTGACCTCTTACTGCGTGAGGGCAGGGTGCAGGTGGGGGCACGACCTGCTCTCTCAGTCCCCACAGGGCAGAACCTTTCCCTGGTTTGTTGAAAAGAAAGTACTGGCTGAATTACAGGCGAATGGGTCAGGGCAGACCAGCTGAGTGCTGTGTGCACGGAAGGCCCTCAGCAAATGCTTCTCAAATTGAATTAGCAAAAGAGAGACATCCAGTTTTAGTTGAACGTGGGCCATATCGGAATACTTCAGGAGTTGGCTGTAATTCCATGAGGGAGTCAGGTGTTACAAGATTTTAGGCAATTACTGAGTTTCTTTCATGCTTTTTTCATGAGGATGTTATTTCTGAATACACTCCCTTTCTCTCTTATCTCCCCCAATTACACATGATTTGCCTCCAGGAGGAAGAGAAAGTACAAGTGTTATCCTTTGGACAAGATTTCACATTCGAAAAATAGTAAGATGATAATAAAGTTCAAAAGTCTCATTCGATGCTGTGGAAACCCTCAGCTGGAGGAGGTAGTGCTTGCCGCCATTTACTGAGGAATTTAGCCATTTAGCCAAAATCCGTCAATGAAACCCTATGGATCACTATGGTCTGATCTGCAGCCTATCATGGGGGTGGCTCAGAACTGGGCATTGTGCATGGGGTTGCCATGTGTCAAGGGCCAACTCAACAGCAGCTAACAGCAGCAACTGTTTCACTTGTCTTCAGCTTCCAGTCAAGGCAGCTGAGGCTCAGAGAGGTTAGGAAACTTATCAAGGGCACACAGCTAGGTAGCAGGAGGGTTGGGATTCAATCCAGGGCTCTCTGACTCCATGGCCTGTGTCATGGATTGAATTATGTCTTCCAAAAATATGTGTCAACTTTGCTAGGCCACGATTCCCAGGACTGTGTGATTGTCCACTATTTTGTCATCTAATGTGATTTTCCTATGTGTTGAAAATCCTACCTCTATGATGTTGTCGTGGATTGAATGATGTCGCCTCAAAAAAATTGTGTGTATCAATTTGGCTGGGCTGTGATTCCCAGTATTGTGTGGTTGTCCTCCATTTTGTGATTGTAATTTTATGTTAAAGAGGATTAGGGTGGGATTATGACCCTCTTATTAAGGTCACATCCCTGATCCACTGTAAAGGAAATTTCCCTGGGGTGTTGCCTGTACCACCTTTTATCTTACAAGAGATAAAAGAAAGGAAGCAAGCAGAGTTGGGAATTTCATACCACCAAGAAAGCAGTGCCAGGAGCAGACTGCGTCCTTTACACCCTGGGTTCCTGCACAGAGAAGTTCCTAGTGCAGGGGAAGATTGATGAGGGCTGACAGAGAAAGCCTTCCCCTGGAGCTGAAGCCCTGAATTTGGACTTGTAGCCTTCTTTACTGTGAAGAAATAAATTTCTCTTTGTTAAAGCCATCCACCTGTGGAATCTCTGTTATAGCAGCACTAGATGACTAAGAGAGATGTTGATGAGCAGGATTAGAGGCAGCTGTGTTAATGAGGCAGCCCTCAATCTACAAGGTTAGGTTGCGTTTTAAATCAATCTCTTACGAGATATAAAAGAAAGAAGCAAGCAGAGAGACAAGGGGACCTCATACCACCAAGAAAGCTGCACAGGGATCAGAGCGTGTCCTTTTGACCTGTGGTCCCTGCGCTGAGAAGCTCCTAGACCAGGCGGAGATTGATAACAAGGACTTTCCCCCAGAACCGACAAACAGAAAGCCCTCCCCTGGAGCTGGCACCCTGAATTTAGACTTCTAGCCTCCTAAACTGTGAGAGAATAAACTTCAGTTTGTTAAAGCCATCCGCTTGTGGTATTTTTGTTATAGCAGCACTAGATAACTAAGACAGCCTCTGCGCTTGCTAGTGTTGCATTGTCTTCCCAAGGTAGTCAGCATGTGCTCATGAAGCATCACTGTTACTGAGTATACATTATCTTTTCTCTAAGCATTTTGTGCGTGTATCCTTATTTGAGAATTAGTTAAGTTCTCACACTTCCCAGGGCTAGTGACTGGAATCCAGGCACTGGGTAAAGTTCCTGCCTCCTTCCTGGAATCCATAGACCCTGCTCTGTAGGGTAGTGAGGACAGAAGGTGTGGTCCTGTGGTTCGTAGCTATGGAGCAGATGGGGTTGTGATGGCTCACCAAGCACATGCTTCTTGTCTGAGAAGTTTGCAGGCACTGAACCCAGGGCCATCCCCGGACAATGCCTTCTCTCTGATTTCCCTCTTTGCCTCCTGCCCTCTTAGGATCCATTATTGTTAGTGGTGATTGAGTTGGCTTCAACTCCTGGCGACCTCGTGTACAACAGAACGAAATGTTGCACCATCCTGCACCATCTTCATGTTCGTCGGTATATTTGAGGCTGTTGTTGCAGCCACTGTATATTTCGAGTGCCTTCCAATCTAGGGGGCTCATCTTCCAGCACAGCATTCTGTTGTGATCCATAAAGTTTTCATGGGCTAATTTTTGGATGTGGATCACCAGGCCTTTCTTCCTAGTCTGTCTTAGTCTGGAAGCTCCACCAAAACCTGTCCACCATGGGTGACCCTGTTGGTATTTGAAATACCGGTGGCATAGCTTCCAGCATCACAGTAACACACAAGCCACCACAATCTGACTCACTGACAGACGAGACAGGCTTAGGATTTGTAGCTGTTTGGAAGTGTGAACACAGAGGGCTTTCCAGAGGGAAAGAGTCCTGTTCTCCAGCATTCTCAGCATCCTGGCTCACTGGAGGGAGACAGAGATAGCGTTGTGTGGGAAGGAGAGGCCAGTGTACAGGGACAATTTAGATCTAATTGCTAATGACTCCTGAAATACATCTCCTGAACGTCCCCGTTTTCATTCGGAGATGCTGCCTGCCTTTGTGAGGGACCACACTGTGTTGAATGATGTGTTATCAGTGCAATGCAATAGCCAGGTGAGATCATCAGAATCCTTGCGTTCTGGACTCGGGGCTCTATGAGAACATGTTCATAGGCAGCCAAAAGAATGCAGTGCTGCAGAGATTGAAAGACCTTATTACATGGAATAATCCAGCTTTTATTGTGTAAACCCTGGGTTTATTGGCCCTTTGTTCCTGTTCTCTTTCACAAAGGATGAATGTTTCTAACTTTCTGATTAGAAATCCAGTAGTTTCAGCCTGCTAATCAACTCTTTGCCTTGGCATGCAGACCAAGGAAAGGCCCACAGCACTTAATCTATTTGCAAATGTTCTCTCAGTTCCAGAAGTTCAGAAATGGAATCAGCCTAAAATTTTTTATTAGATTTTTGTTCACAATAATACCTATCATAATTATAATAAACTTTCTGAGATTTATTACACTGACACTATTTTTAAAAACCAACTCCTCATGTCATTCCAAAGCCAGAGAGGCAGTAGGGTATAATGTTCAAGGAACTGAATCTTGGAAGCCAAACTAAAAAAAAAAAAAAAAAAAAAAACAGTTAAACAGTTGTCATTGAGTTGATTCCAGCTCATGGCAATCCTATGTGTGTCAGAGCAGAACTGTGCTCCATAGGGTTTTCAATGGCTGATTTTTCTGAAGTAGAGCACCAGGCCTTCCTTCTGAGGCACCTCTTGAGTATACTCAAACCTCCAGCCTTTCAGTTAGCAGCTGAGCATATTAAATGTTTGCACAACCCTGGGACTCCAGAAGCCAAACTGCTGGGTTTAATTCTGATTGCACTGCTTACTAACTTTGTGACTTTGGGTAAGTCACAACACCTCTCTGTGCTTTAGTTTCCCATCTGTAAAATGGGACAATAATTGAGCTGACCTCGTAGGGTTACTGTGAAGAGTCAATGAATTTATTCAGATGAGCCCCATAGAACAGTATGAGAGGTACTTTAAGTGTTTGCTAAGTGCTGGGCATCGTTACTCCCAGTAAAGAGAGTAGCTAGAATCTGCTGCCTTCATCATCCAGAGGTGGTGTTCTTCTATGCGTAGTCCTTTTCAAGTGAGGCGGAGGCTTTGAGTGTTTGAGGTAAGATGGTGGCTAGAGCCTGGTGGGTTTTCCCAACACAAGCGTGAGCATTTCAGGGAGAAGAACAGTGCAGTCTCTGATATCCATCCTGAAGCTTGACAGCGTCTGGTTTTGAGAGTGAGTGTCTGCAGAGCTGGCGGCCAGGAAATGGGAACTAGGCCTGGGAATTAAGTGGAGAGGTAGCTGCTATTGGGTCCTTCAACCAATAATTATTAGAGCAAATAACCATCTGGATGATGAATGGCTCCCAATTGCTTAAATTAAGGCAGTTAGCTAAGAGTTTTTGTTAGGACACTGCATCCTAAGGACCTACATACTGTTCTCTGAACTGCATCCCTTGGGCTACTATGTGGTGCCCCCATCTGGTGGGATGTGATCCTCATCCCCAAGGGATCAGAGTTTCTCCACCATTGGGGTTAATTCCAGGAGTGTCAGATGGACCCTGGAAAATAATTTGCTCTCACTTCGCAGAGCAGCTTTCTGACTTGGTCACTCACCCCTAGGGAAGATGTCATGGGAGAAAGTGATCCCCGTCTGTGATCTTCTCTGAAGCCTAACCCAATCTCCTCAGCAAGGCAGGAGAGCAGAGGTACTGAGGGAAGGGAGAAATTTCACCCCTCCCCACCTTCACCTGGTTAACCTCCCACTCACCTTTCAGGGTCCAACTTAAGTCAGTTTCTTAAGGAATTCTTCCTCTACTCTTTGGATGAGGTCAGGTTCTGTGTTTCCATTCCCTTACAGGGCAACATACTTTTCCTTTGAATCAGTTGTTCAATTGTAACTAGTAAGCACCTTGTGTTATTTTTGCATCATATCAGCCTAGGACCATTTTTGACCACCAGTTCTCAAAGTGTGGTTCCTGGAAGTCCCCAAGATCCCTTCAAGGGGTCTGCTAGGTCAAAACTTGATAATAATACTAAAAAATTGTTTGCCTTTTTAACTTTCAACCTCTCACAAGTGTGCAGTGGAATTTTCCAGAGGCTGGATGATGTGTGATATTGGAACAGACTGAATGCAGAAGTAGCTATTGAGTCTTCTGTTAAGCCAAGCATTAAAGAGATTTGCAAAAAAAAAGTAAAATAATGCCACTGTTTTCACCAGTATTTTTGGCAGGCTAGATAATATAATTACACCTACTCCTCACTTACTGACTATCTCATTATCCAACATTTCACATTTACAACAAAGGTAAAAAATCCACTATCCAGCTATTTGCACATTAATGACTTATGTCTGGCAGTAACAAACGCTAGGGTGGGAGACGAGAGTAACACTGGCTGTGATGGTTAAGGTTATGTATGAACTTGGCTAGGCCATGATTCTCAGTGGTTTGGTAGTTAGGTAATGATGTAGTCATTCGCAATTTTGTGATCTGATGTAATCATCTGCATTTTCATGTAACACCAGTTTTCACATAACAACTTGGTCTTTGGAACCTAACCATGTCGATAAGTGAGGAGTGGGTGTAATTATAAAAATGTTATTTATGTTAACATGTAATGGGTTTATCATTGTTATTTTCCAATGAGCTAATAAATAAATATTTTCAAATTTTCTCAGCTTTAATTTCTAATATGATAAATAAAACCTGTTGTTGTGTTGTTGTTAGGTGCTGTTGAGTTGGTTCCCACTCATAGCGATACTAAGTACAACAGAACGAAACACTGCCCGGTCCTGCGCCATCCTCATAATCGTTGTTATGCTTGAGCCCATTGTTGCAGCCACTGTGTCAGCCCATCCCTTTGAGGATTTTCCTCTTTTTTGCTGACCCTCTATTTTACCAAGCATGATGTCCTTCTCCAGGGACTGATCCCTCCTGATAACATGTCCAAAGTATGTGAGACGTACTCTTGCCAGCCTTGCTTCTAAGGAGCGTTCTGGTTGTACTTCTTCCAAGACAGACTGGTTCGTTCTTTTGGCCATCCATGGTATTTTCAGTATTCTTCGCCAACACGACAATTCAAAGGTGTCAATTCTTCTTCAGTCTTCCTTATTCATTGTCCAACTTTTGCATGCATATGAGACATTGTAAACACCATGGCTTGGGTCAGGCACACCTTAGTCTTCAAGGTGACATCTTTGCTTTTCAACACTTTAAAGAGGTCTTTTGCAGCAGATTTGCCCAATGCAGTGCATCTTTTGATTTCTTGACTGCTGCTTCCATGGTTGTTGATTGTGGATCCAAGTAAAATGAAATCCTTGACAACTTTAGTCTTTTATCCGTTTATCATGATGTTGCTTATTGGTCCAGTTGTGAGGATTTTTGTTTTCCTTATGTTGAGGTATAATCCATACTGAAGGCTGTTGTGGTCTTTGATCTTCATCAGTAAGTGCTTCAAGTCCCCTTCGAGGTTGTTTCATCTGCATAACGCAGGTTGTTAATGAGTCTTCCTTCCATCCTGATGCACCGTTCTTCATATAATCCAGCTTCTTGGATTATTTGCTCAGCATACAAATTCAATAGGTATGGTGAAAGGATACAACCCTGATGCACACCTTTCCTGGCTTTAAACCACACAGTATTCCCTTGTTCTGTTTGAATGACTGCCTCTTGATCTATGTACAGGTTCCTCAAACCTACATAGAACAAAAGCTCTTTGGGATCCTCCGTTTTTAAGAGTATAAAGGAGTATTGACACCCAAATTTGCCCTTGGCAGATATTTTCTGTAAAAGGCTGTATAGTAAATATTTAAGGCTTTGTGGGCCGTACAATTTTTGTCATAACTATCCGACTCTGTAGCACGAAAGGAACCATAGATAATATATAAATGAATGAGCATGGCTGTGTCCCAGTAAAACTTTATTTACAAAAGCAGCCAGTGAATGGATTTAGCCCATGGGCTGTAGTTTGCCACTACCCCTTGTTCCAGACTGTAAGCTCTGAGAGGGCCGGAGCCAAGTTTATCTTGTAAAACAAATGGTAAGTTGGTAGACTTAAATAGAACCCTATCAGTCAGTCATTAAAAGTAATTGAACTAAATACTCCAATTAAAAGGCAGGGATTTTCAAGTTGGAAAAAAAAAGCAAGAGTCAAGTGTATGTGCTGCGTACAAGAGATTCACGTTAAATGTAAATACACAGTTTAAAAAGTAAAAGGATGGGAAAAGATATGCCATACAAATAGTAATCAGAAGAAAAGTAGAATGGCTATATTCGTATCAGACAACTTATACTAAAACCAAAGAGTATCACCAGATTTACAGAGAGACCTTTTATAATAATATACCAATTAATCAGAAAGGCATTACAATCCTAAATGTGTACACACCTAATAGCAGAGGTCAAAAAGCATGAATAAGTGACTGGAGCCCGTAGAGCAGGCTTTCAGCTCTTCACAAGCACAAGGACCCAGGGAGAGCCATTTCCTCATTCCAGTCTTGACCTCCTCTGAGTCAGTTACAAGGACAGAAGTAGGCAGAAGCCAGCTGAACTCCACAGCCTCATTCTGTGCTCAGCTTCTGTCCTTCTTTTGCCTGTGAGAAGATAGGTTCTGGGGCTCTTGAACAGGGGCCAGAGTCTTTTCTGGAACCTGCCAAGCTCACGTGTAATGCCAGGGCTTGAGGTCATGTTCCCCGATGTTGGAGAGTGCTGAGGCATTGGGGTGATAGATGGGGTCGGTGTCGGGCACTGGGAACTCTGGGTGTCTAGCAGCCTCAGGCTGGTTTCTGCCATTCAGATACCAGGTCAGCACCAGGTGGGGTAGAGGAGGGGGTTGGGGAATTTTCAAAGTAATAATTAAAAATTCCCTAGAAGAAGAGAAGCTCAAACCACTGACAAGGTGTGCCTGGATAGTAAAGAACTGCATTTTTTCATGCAATTTCATTTGCACTGACAATCTACTTGAGCGCTGGTTTCTTTTTGTTTTGTTTTACAAGGGAGTGAGGTGACTATGGGGATAGGAGATAGGGGTTCAGGGCTCTGGCATGACAATTTTAGTTTACATCTGAAGAGACCTAAAACAAAATAAGCACCTGGGAGAGTTTATCCTTGCAAATCTGCATTTCTGAGGGACAGAGCTTACCTAGACATTTTGGTGGTTGAGTTCGGTGAGTTAAGTCATCATTTCTTGAGTTGGCTGTTGCAATAGTCAGTTAACAGGCTAGCCAGACTCCAGCATCATTCCCCAGCAATCCCTCGTTGTAGCTACTTTTGGAGTTTTTTTCCACAGTGCTTTCCAGAGAAAATTGCTCCCTTTATTAGAAATTTCTTATGGTTCTCCAATGCCCACAGAAAATCTGCAACTCCTTAGCATATAAGGCCCCCATTGGCCTTCCTAGTTCCCTCCCCCTTTTCCTCCCTCCATTTCTTCATTTACTGATCGGTTCATTTATTCACACTGTGCCCTGAATTTTTGTGTTTGCTTCTGACATGGATATCCAATATTGATTCATTCAGATAGTGTGTTAAAGGGCCCAGCACACAGTAAGTCCTAGAACGTTTATAATTAAAAGCGTTTTACCTTCTGCAGTCTCATCAGCTCCTCACTGACAACCTTGTGAGGAAAAACTTTCATCCCTAACTGATAAATCAGGAAACTGAGCTTTAGGAGTGCAAAGAAATGGGTTTGTGATTATGGACGCTAGACCGAATTCAGAGTCAGAGTCAAGGTATTTCTCTGAGCATGATGGTGACTTTTTGAGATGCTGTGAAGCTAGAGGCATCAAGAATAACACTCAAAAGGAGAATGAAGAACACCAAAGACACTAGGAAAATATTAGCCCAAGAGACAAAAGGGGCCACATAAACCAGATACTCTATCAGCCTGAGACCAGAAGAACTAGATGGTGCTTGGCTACCACCAATGACTGCCCTGACAGGGAACACAACAGAGAGTCCCTGATGGAGCAGAAGAAAAGTGGGGTGCAGAATTCAAATTCTAGTAAAAAGATCAGACTTAATGGTCTGACTGACACTAGAGGAACCCCAGAAGACATGGCCCCTGGACTCTCTGTTAACCCAGAACTCAAACCATTGCCAAAGCCAATTCTTCAGACAAAGATTAGGCTGGACTATAAGACATAAAATGATATTCATGAAGAGTGTGATTCTTAGTTCAAGTAGATACACAAGACTAAATGGGCAGCTCCTGTCCGGGGGCGAGATAAGAAGGTAGAATGGGATAGGAGCTGGTTGAATGGGCATGGAAAATCTGGGTTGAAAAGGGGGAGTGTGCTGTCACATTATAAGGATAGCAGCTAGGGTCACATAACAATGTGTGTATAAATTTTTGTCTGAGAAACTAACTTGAGCTGTAAACTTTCACCTAAAGCACAATTAAAAAAAAAAAAAAAAAAAAAAGAAGAAGAAGAAGAAAAGAGTAATGCTCCGTAAAAGGCACAGAGAAACTTCTGGGGTGATGGATATGTTCATTATCGTGATTATGGTGATGGTTTTACCGGTATATACATGTTTTATAGGTGTATATGTATGTCAAAACATCAAATTGTACTCTTTAACACATGCAGTTTGTTGTATGTAGATTATACCTCAATAAAACTGTTAAAAATTTTAAAAAAAGATTAATGCTCAGGACCCTGGATTTGCTTTTCCTTCTAAGTAAAGCTGAGGCCTTGCTGATGGTGTTACGATTTAACTGAAGAAGCATGAAAGACCAGTGCTTGTAAACATTTGCTTAATAAAAGCCTGAGTGTAAAATCGTGAGGTGTAGTGTTAAGTTGGCTTTTTTCCCAACTCTGGAAGTTTTATATAATAAAACCATCAGCTCATGTTGGAGGGAACACACTTCCTGCTTTATAGGAAATCCACATTCAAGGAAACGTGGCCTACAAGAATCTGTCTTGCCTAAATTTGTTGCATTCATGCTGGTATTATTCCAAATACTCGGGTGGATCAATTAGGAAGTTAGAACTAGTGGCTTGGTGTGGTCTGCTTCCTCCAAAGTGTAACCACTGAAATGCTGCAGCCGAAGGCAGAAGTGGGGTCGGAAACACCTGCAGAAGGCTAAGTGACTTGCTCAAGGTCACCCACTAACAGAGTAGAGCTGGGCCTCCCACATTTTTGAAGTCCGAATTCAGTGCTTCTTTCACTGTATCACTTAGACTACTTTAAATAAACATCTTCCATTGGAGGACATATAGTGCAGTGGCATCATGAACATCCTTGGCCAGTTAGCCTTAGTCATCTCATTTGTAAAATGTGCATAACACCACCTACTTCACTGTGTTGTAGTGAAGACTAAGCAGCTAATGCAGGTAAAGTAGTCAGTAAGTGCCTAGAATATTTGTTGTTGTTACCTGCCATCTAGTCAGCCCTCAGCTTATGGCAAGCCCATGCACAATGAAATGAAATACTGCCCTGTCCTGCACTATCCCCATGATCATTTGCAGATGGGACCATTGTGATCCACAGAGTTTTCATTGACTGATTTTCAGAAGTAGATTGCCAGGCCTTTCTTCCTAGTCCATCTTACTCTAGAAGCTCCACTGAATCTTGTTCGGTATCATAGCAACACACAAGCCTCCACTGACAGACGGGTGGTGGCTGCACATGAGGGACATTGGCCGGGAATTGAACTCGGGTCTCTTGCATGAAAGGCAAGAATTCTATCACTGAACCACCACTGCCCACCAAAACAAACTCTACCAGTTGCCATCGAGTTAATTCTGTCTCATGGTGACACCATATGTAGCAGAGTAGAACTGTGCTCCATTGGTTTTCATTGGCTGATTTTCAGAAGTAAATCACCAGGCCTTTCCTTCTAGTCTGGAAACTCCGCAGATGCCTGTTCAGCATCACAGCAACACACAAGCTTCTACTGACAGATAGGTGGCAGCTGCGCAGGAGGTGAGTTGGCAGGAAATTGAACCCAGGTCTCCCAAATGGAAGGCAAGAATTCTACCACAGAACCACCCAAACATAGTTAGGTATGATGATATTTCCTGGTGAATCCTTGCTTCACTGGCTCTTCCTTCACTTGTTGGCATACAAGTGCCTGGGACTTGCCCCTTTGTGTTTGATATTCTTGGATGATTGGGCCTTAGGTGCTGTTACTAAAGGGGTAGACGGTTCTGATTGCATATGAATGTCATACAGAGACTTCATCCCTCTTTTTCTCATGAGAGCATTTCCACTGGCTTACAGGAATATGCACCAGCAAGCCCAGGGTGAGTGCAGGGCACTTTTTCACTTCCCTTTCCCTAAAAGTACACGCTACCCTCATTGTTTGGTGACCCTGTTTGCCATGGCATCTGGCCCTCACCCATCAGCTCAGCCAGCATCCACCCTGTGTTGGCTGCACCCTCTCCTCCCTCCACTTCCAATAAAGCAGTCATGCTTCGTGGAGAAAAGCAGCTTTGTCTGGCACTTAAGCGGTGGGCACTGGGATCTTTCCCATCTACAGAGTTGGCCTTACCGTTTGGTTCCCCCATTGTAGGGTACCCTTTTCTTCCCTGTTGGTAGTATCTCAGTCAGGAAGAAAGTTCTAGCCTAGAGTTTCCAGGAGGCCACTTGATTGCACTGTGAACAAACAACCCATTTACCCAGGAGCAAAGAGACCTGCTGTTTTGAATTATACCGGTACCAGTTGGCGCCAAGGTGATTCCGGCTCATGGCAACCCCACGTGTGTCAGAGTAGAAATATGCTCCATAGGGTCTTCAGTGGCTGATTTTAGAAAATAGATCACCACGCCTTATTTCTGAGGCACCTCTGGGTGGATGTGATTCTCCAGCCAAGCATATTAACCATTTGCACCAACCAGGGGCTCCATTTTGAATTATACTTAGGATTTAACTTAGGCTGGCATCAAGGCCCAAGGGAAAAACCAAGGAGGCCTAGTTAATGCTGAGCCCCAAGTCAGATATCACTTAGAAGGCTTTCGGTTTTTTACTTCCAACATGAGCTGTTTTGTCATTTTATATATTTAAAAAGTGCTCCTTCTTTACTCGAGATAGAACTTCAAAGGAAGCATTCCAGGACGCACTTCCTTTTGGTAAATCTTAACCAGTGTAAATGTTTACTTATGAGTTATAAATCCTAGGAGATGGGGGGAGCAGGAATTTCAGAAGCAGGTGTCCTGCCAGCAAAAGTTAAAACTTAATCTGCTGTTTTGGGTGTTTGGGGGAGAGGGATGGGTGTGTAGTGGGGGAGAGGGGAGGAGTGTTTATAATTAAGGAACCCTGCTAACGAACCTGGAATTAGTAGACAGAGCCTTTTTGCCAGGTTCTGCAAATTCCTGGACCTTGTGTCCACCGCCCCCCGGAAAGGAGGAGTGTTTAGGAAAACCAGCCTTCTTCCTCTGGTTGGGAAGGTCAGTGCATGAGTATGGGAGGATAGGGGCAAAACAGTAGTAAAAATTGCAGAAAATAAACAAAGGGGAAAGTGAAATGATGTCAGGCAATATTCTATAAAAACTGTGGCTTTGGTTACAAATTTACATTCTTCAAATAGATACAAAAAGGAAAGTCTCTATTCCTTACCACTGCTTGGCTGGATCCCCCTCACCACACTCAGGGATATAATACACTGAGGAGGAGGATCCTGGGGATCGGCCTGGGACCTGCGCTGTCCTATGTGTGTTTGGTAGTAGTCAAATGCTTAACCGTTTGCACCACCCACGT
This sequence comes from Dugong dugon, assembly GCA_030035585.1. Taxonomy (NCBI): domain Eukaryota; kingdom Metazoa; phylum Chordata; class Mammalia; order Sirenia; family Dugongidae; genus Dugong; species Dugong dugon. The sequence continues at coordinate 164,074,649 of CM057460.1, read as the reverse complement.
ACTCCGATATATATAAAAACAAACAAACAATAAACCGTTGCCATCAAGTCAATTCTGACTCATAGTGACCCTATAGAACAGATGCCCCATTGGGTTTCCAAGGAGCGCCTGGTAGATTCAAACTGCCGACCTTTTGGTTAGCAGCCGAGCTGTTAACCACTATGTCACAAGGGTTTCCCTGATATATATATATGTGTGTGTGTGTGTGTGTGTATAATACATACACAAATATATGTGTTTATATTTATATATAAATACAAAATATATATGTGTTTATATTTGTATATATAAATACAAATATATATGTGTTTATATTCATATATGTAAATACAAATATATACATATGTATTTGTATATGTATGTGTATATATATATATATCGGAGTACCTGGGTAATGTAAATGGTTAAGCATTTGACTGCTAACCAAAAGGAAGTTCAGACCCATCCAGAGGCACCTCAGAAGAAAGACCTGGCAGTCTGCTTATAAAAGGTCACAGCTTTGAAAACCCTATGGAGTACAGTTCTACTCTGCACACATGGGGTCACCATTAGTCAGAATCAACAACAGCTAACAACAATGTGTGTATGCAGCTGTATGTATATATGTATGTTTCTCTCTAGGAAAAAGATTTCTGAGTTCCAATTTGCACCTTGTTGTTAGGTGCCGCGGAGTAGGTTCTGACTCATAGTGACCCTATGTACAACAGAACAAAACACTGCACGGTCCTACACCATCCTCACAGCCATTGCTATGTTTGAGCCTATTGTTGCAGCTACTGTGTCAATCCATCTCATTGAGGGTCTTCCTCTTTTACTTTGACCTTCTTAACTTACCAAGCATAATGTCCTTCTCCAAAGACTAGTCCCTCATGATAGCATGTTCAAAGTACATGAGACAAAGTCTTGCCATCCGTGCTTCTAAGGAGCATTCGGACTGTATTTCTTCCAAGACAGATTTGTTCATTCTTCTGCCAGTCCGTGATATATTCAATATTCTTCACCAACACCATAATTCAAAGACACTAATTCTTCTTCAGTCTTCATTATTCATTGTCCAGCTTTCACATGCATATGAGGCGATTGAAAATACCATGCTTTGGGTCAGGCACACCTTAATCCTCAAAGTGACATCCTTTTTTTCAGCGCTTTAAAGAGGTCTTTTGCTGCAGATTTGCCCAGTGCAATACATCATTTGATTTTTTAACTGCTGCTTCCATGGGTGTCAATTGTGGATCCAAGTAAAATGAAATCCTCGACAACTTCAGTATTTTCTCCGTTTATCATGATGTCACTTATTGGTCCAGTTGTGAAGACTTTTGTTTGTTTATGTTGAGGTGTAATCCATACCAAAGGCTGTAATCTTTCATCTTCATCAGTAAGTGCTTCAAGTCCTCTTTGCTTTCAGCAAGCAAGTTTGTGTCATCTGCATATCTCAGGTTGTTAATGAGTCTCTGCAATACTGATGTCGAGTTCTTCATATACTCCAGATTCTCGGATTGCTCAGCATACAGATTGAATAGGTAATGGTGAAAGGATACAACCCTGACGAACACCTTTTCTGATTTTAGCCTATGCAGTGTTCCCTTGTTCTGTTTGAACAACTGTCTCTTGGTCTAGGTACAGATTCAGCATGAACACAATTAAGTGTTCTGGAATTCCCATTCTTTGCAATGTTATCCATAATTTGTTATGATCCACACAGTCAAATGCCTCTACATAGTCAATAAAACACAGGTAAACATCTTTCTGGTATTCTCCGCTTTCAGCCAGGATCCATCTGACATCAGCAATGAGATCCCTCATTCTACGTCCTCTTCTGAATCTGGCTTGAATTTCTGGAAGTTCCCTGTCGATGTACTGCCGCAACCATTTCTTAATTATCTTCAGCAAAATTTTACTTGTATGTCATATTAATGATATTGTTTGATGATGTTCACATTTGGTTGGATCACCTCTCATTGGAATGAGCACAAATATGGATCTTTTCCAGTAGGTTGGCCAGATAACTGTCTTCCAAATTTTTTGGCATAGACGAGTGAGCACCTCTAGCACTACATCCATGTGTTGAAACATCTCAGTTGATATTCCATCAATTCCTGGAGCCTTGTTTTTCGCCGGTGCCTTCTGTGAAGCTTAGACTTCTTCATTCAGTACCATCAGTTCTTGATCATATGCTACCTCCTGAAATGGTTAAACATTGATCAATTCTTTTTGGTACAGTGACTCTGTGTATTACTTCCATCTTCTTTTGATGCTTCCTGCGTCATTCAATATTTTGCCCATAGAATCCTTCAGTATTGCAACTCAATGCTTGAATTTCTTCTTCAGTTCTTTCAGCTTGAGAAATGCTGAGCATGTTCTTCCCTTTTGGTTTTCTAATCCCAGGTCTTTGCACATTTCATTATAATACTTTATCTTCTTGTGCCACCCTTTGAAATCTTCCATTCAGCTCTTTTAGTTCATCATTTCTTCCATTTGCTTTAGGTACTTGATGTTTAAAAGCAAGTTTCAGAGTCTCTTCTGACATCTGTTTTGGTATTTTCTTTCTTTCCTGTCTTTTTAATGACCTTTTCCTTTCTTCATGTGTGATGTCTTGATATCATCCCACAACTCGTCTGGTCTTCGGTTCATTAGTGTTCAGTGCATCAAATCTGTTCTTGAGATGGTCTCCAAATACAGGTGGGATATACTCAAGGTTGTATTTTGGCTCTCCCAGATGTGTTTTAATTTTCTTCAGCTTCAACTTGAACTTGCATATTAGCAATTGATGGTTTGTTCCACAGTTGGCCCCTGGCCTTGTTCTGACTGATGATAGAGAGCATCTCTGTTGTCTCTTTCCACAGATCTAGTCAATTTGATTTCTGTATTTTCCATCTGGTGAGGTCCATGTGTACAGTCACTGTTTATGTTGTTGAAAAAAAGGTTTTTGCAATAAATAAGTCATAGGTCTTGCAAAATTCTGTCGTATGATCTCCGGCATTATTTCTATCACCAAGGCCATGTTTTGCGACTACCAATCCTTCTTCTTTGTTTCCAACTTTTGTATTCCAATCACATAATTATCAGTGCATCTTGATTGCATATTTGATCAATTTTAGACTGCAGAAGTTGGTAAAAATCTTCAGTTTCCTCATCTTTGGCAGTATTGGCTGGTGCATAAATTTGAATAGTAGTCATATTAACTGGTCTTCTTTATAGGTGTATGGATATTATCCTATCATTGACAGCGTTGTACTTCAGGATATATCTTGAAATGTTCTTTTTGTCAATGAATGTGACATATGTCTCTTCAATTTGTCATTTCAGGCATAGTAGACCATATGATTGTCTGATTCAAAATGGCCAATACCAGTCCATTTCAACTCAACTAATGCCTAGGATATTGATCTTTATGCGTTCCATTTCATTTTTGATGACTTCTAGTTTTCCTAGATTCATACTTTGTCCTTTCCACTTTCCGATTATTAATGGATGTTTGCAGCTGTTTCTTCTCATTTTGAGTTGTGCCACATCAGCAAATGAAGGTCTCAAATGCTTTACTCCTTCCACGCTATTAAGGTCAACTCTGCTTTGAGGAGGCAGCTCTTCCCCTGTCATATTTTGAGTACCTTCCAGTCTGAGGGACTGATCTTCCAGCACTGTATCAGACAATGTTCTTCTGCTATTCATAAGGTTTTCAAAGGTCAGTTTTTTCAGAAGTAGACCAGCAGGTCCTTCTTCCTAGTCTGTCTTAGTCTGGAAGCTCTGTTGAAACCTGCCCCACCATGGGTGACCCTGCTGGTATTTGAAATTCTGGTGGCATACCTTCCAGCATCATAGTAACATGAAAGCCACCACAGTAGGACAAACTGACAGACACATGATGGATTTGAACCTTAGAAACACACTTTTGGAAGAAAACATTGAAAAATTAGGACATTCCGTGGAGGGAGGCCACTTAATTGGCTATGTGACTTGGGCAAGGCATTCACCTTCTCTGAGACCCAATTCTCTTGTCTGTAAAATGGAGCTAACAATAGGCATCCTCAGAATTGTGAGGATTAACTAGGATTGTGTATGTTCAGTGTAGTGGTTGGTAATCATACCTCTGGATCGCCATTGTAACTACCACTCCTAGCTCACCTCACTGTAAGTGTATGACATGCACTGGAGTGGGCATGGCTTGATGGAGGTGAACCTGGGGTAATAAAGCCAAGACTTCCCTCCGCCCCTTTATATGCTCACTCACTGAGGCCCCTTTTGCCTTTTTCTTTCCTCTTTTCACACAGACAGGGTGGTGGCTTGTAGAGAAGAAACAGGGACACAGAGAAGAGAGAAGGATGCAGTGAGGGGTGTTTGGGTGAGGTTTGGGGGCTACCAAAACCAAAAAACCAAACTCACTCTTGTTAAGTCAGTTCTGACTCATAGTGATCCTGTAGGACACAGTACAATTGCCCCATAGGGTTTCCAAGGAGCAGCTGTGGATTCGAACTGCTGACTTTTTGGTTAGTAGCAGAGCTCTTAACCACTGAGCCACCAGGGCTCCTTGGGGGCTACAGGGTTCCACAATTTAGGAAGAGAGGGAGAGGGGAAAAGATTTGGGCCCTTTTCAGTGTCTTGTCCCCTAAAGTTGCTGAATCTTCTGACTATAAAACGTAGCATCCTCTACAACCAAATCGCCCCACTACACACACACCCAGAAGCCTCAGACCCTCAAGACAGCTGCCCAGCAGTGAGCTAGGTGGCCCACACAGCCACTCCCAACTTGGGCCATCTGAGCGCCCCCTCCAGGGGAGTAGAGCTTCAAAACTGCAGCTTTGCAGCTTCCTCACCTGAGCCTTTTTTATGCGAGCATAAACACCTGGAAACAGCCTAAATATCTCTTAGGGGGGTGAGGGGTTGGTGTAGATAAGTTATGGTACATCCATACCGTAAAGTGCCATGTAGATAATAACAAGAGTGAGGTGGAGCTACCACTGAGAATACAGAAAGAATTTCAACATATATGATTAAGCCAACAACAAGATTCTGAATAGTATATTTTGTGTTGAAAAATGGGGTTAAACATTGTCTTACTTATCTAGTGCTGCTGTAACAGAAATACCACAAGCTTTAACAAAGAGAAGTTTATTCTCTCACAGTTTAGGTGGCTAGAAGTCGGAATTTAGGGCACCAGCTCCAAGGGAAGGCTTTCTGTCTCTGTTGGCTCCGAGGAAAGGTCATGGTCATCAATCTTCCTCTGGTCTAGGAGCTTCTCAATGCAGGGACACTGGGTCCAAAGGACGTGCTATTTTCCTGTTTCTTGGTGGTATGAAGTCCTCATGTTTCTCTGCTCACTTCTCTGTTTTACATCTCTAAAGAGATTGGTTTAAGACACAGTCTAATCTTGTAGATTGAGTCCTTCCTCATTAGCATAACTGCCACTAATCCCACCTCATTGACATCATAGAGGTAGGATTTGCAACATATAGGAAAATCACATTGGAAGACAAAATGGTGGACAATCACACAATACTGGGATTCGTGGACTAGCCAGGTTGACACATGTTTTTGGGGAGACGCAATTCAATCCATAACAAACATCCACACTCACATTCACATATATTAGAGTTTTACAAAGTGGCTCTGTGGAAGTATCTATTCCATAGAAAGTTTTGGCCCACACAGCATTAAAATTTGAGTAAATCTTTAAAAACAATAAAATTTCACATTATAAGCCAGATTTTTGGCTTCTCTTGAAAAAGTTGATGAAGGATAGCACCCTGCTAGAAGATTATCACCTGGAGATGAGTGCTGGCTGCTCCCTTTAAAACCGGTCGCCACCACCTGTTACCATTGAGTCAACTCTGACTCACGATGACCCCACATATGTCCGAGTAGAATTGTGCTCCATATGGTTTTCAGTGGCTGATTTGTTTCTTCCGAGGTGTCTCTGGGTGGACTTAGACCTCCAACCTTTCATTCTGCAGCCGAGCATATGAACCATCTGCACTACCCAGGGACTCCTTTGAAACTGGCCCCACACTCAGTTTCTGATTCTGTAGGTTTGGGTTGGGACCCAAGATTTGGTATTTCTAACAAGTTCCCAGGTGTTGCTAAAACTGCTGGTCCGGGACCACATATTGAGAACCACTGCTTTAGAAGGCTTGCATTCACACTACAGCCCCACGTAGCCCACTGGCTTGTTTAATTACCTGCATGGCCCAGGTAGTCACCTGAGTTTGCATTCCCCAGTCAACTGAGAGTGAGCTGAAGGAGATGGTATATGTACTATAGAAAATTCATTGGTTTTAAAATTAACTTTTTTTTACATTTGAACACTTTCAGATTGGGGATAAATTTTATAATTACTCTTGGTCATAGTGTTCATTGCCTAGACATGCTCAAACTTTGTTGCCGTTGTGGCTAACATAACTGGATAGCTGTGGCTGCTCTGTGTTTCAGTCAGCAAACCATTTAAGGACCATTTGCAGATGGAATACAAGTTTTTGTTCTTATTGAAAACCCTTTCTTTGACATCTTCTGGTAAAATCAAGAAGGCACCAGAATCAGAACGGAAAGCCATCGTCAGTGGCGTGGAAGAAAAATCACACTAGCAGAACACTCTTTTAAGAAGTACTGCCTCCACACTCTCAGTGACAAAGAGGATCACACTGTGAGGAAAAACACAGATGCTGGTGACTGAGAGCTGAAAAGCGTTCGATTCTGTGAACACCTTAGCTAATTCATTTCACACGTGTTTCTTTTTATATATGTAAAAGACAGCCATATGATAAAAATCTGTGTCTAAATAAATCTAAATGAGGTTTTTCAATAAAAATAAACATTCTAAGATAAAGCATTGAGTTGTAATTTATTGGCAATTTTTTTTCTTGGATGTACCTATAATAATCCTGTGAAGCTTTCTTAGATTTGATAAAGTATAGTATATGTATGTGTATGTAATCAGCATATATATATGTGTGTGTGTGTGAGTGTGTGTATGCTGGGTACATATATATGCTGTATGTTCATGAGAACATTTCTGAAAGGACATACAGGAAATGTTAACAGTGGTTACTTTAAGAGTTTCTGTTAGTGGGTGAGGAGAGGAAAAGTTTTTGTTTTTTATTAACTTCATATTCTCTCTGTGACTTTTCTTTTTTTTTACGTTTATAAAAAAAATTGCCGTTGAGTTGATTCCAACTCTTGGTGACCCCATGAGTATCAGAGTAGACCTGTGCTCCACAGCATTTTCAATGGCTAATTTTTTGTAAGTAGATTGCCAGGCCTTTCTTCCAAGGTGCCTCTGGGTGGTTTCAAATCTCTTTAGCAGCCAAGCACATTAGCTGTAAAAATTGTTGGAGATTTGACCTGAACAACAAAAAGTCAACCCAAGTAAAAAATGGGCAAAGGATATGAACAGGCACTTCGCCAAAGAAGACATTCAGGCAGCTAACAGACACATGAAGAAATGCTCACGATCATTAGCCATTAGAGAAATGCAAATAAGAGCTATGATGAGATACCATCTCACCCCAACAAAGCTAGCATTAATCCAAAAAACACCAAATAATAAATGTTAGAGAAGTTATGGAGAGACTGGGAATGTAAAATGGTACAACCACTTTGGAAATCAATTTGTCACTTCCTTAAAAAGGTAGAAATAGAAGTACCATACGATCCAGCAATCCCGCTTCTTGGAATACATCCTAGAGAAATAAGAGCCATCACACGAATAGATACCTGCACACCCATGTTCATTGCAGCACTGTTTACAGTAGCAAAAAGATGGAAACAATCTAGGTGCCCATCAACAGATGAATGTATAAACAAATTATGGTATATTCACACAATGGATTACTGTGCAATGATAAAGAACAACGATGAAGCCGTGAAACATCTTATAACATGGAGGAATCTGGAAGGCATTATGCTGAGTGAATTTAGTCAGTCACAAAAGAACAAATATTGTATAAGACCACTATTATAAGAACTCAAAAAAGGTTTAAATGCAGAAGAACACATTCTTTGATGGTTATGAGGGTGGGGAGGGAGGGTGAGGGGTTTTCACTAACTAGATAATAGATAAGAATTATCTTAGGTGAAGGGAAGGACAGCACACACTACAAGGGAAGTCAGCACAACTGGACTAAACCAAACTAAGAAGTTTCCTGAATACAATCAAATGCTTGGAGGGACAGAGTAGGAGGTGTGGGGGGTCTGGGGACCATGCTTTCAGGGGATATCTAGGTCAATAGGCATAACAAAGTTTATTAAGAAAATGTTCTGCATCCTAATTTGGTAAGTGTCTGGGGTCTTAAAAGCTAGCAAGCGGCCATCTTAAGATGCCTCAATTGGTCCCAACCTACCTGAAGTAAAGGAGACTGAAGAACACTAAAGTCACAAGGAAAGTATTAGCCCAGGAGACAGAAAAGTCTGCATAAACCAGAGACTTCATCAGCCTGAGACCAGAAGAACTAGACGGTGCCTGGCTACCACCAATGACTGGCCTGATAGGGAACACAACAGAGAGTCCCTGATGGAGCAGGAGAAAACTGGGGTGCAGAACTCAAATTCTAGTAAGAAGACCAGACTTAATGTTCTGATGGAGACTGGAGGAACCCCAGAAAGCATGGCCCGCAGATTCTCTGTCAACCCAGAACTAAAACCATTCCTGAGGCCAACTCTTCAGACAAAGATTAGACTGGACCATGGGACATAATATGATACTCGTGAAGAATGTGCTTCTTAGCTGAAGTAGATACATGAGACTAAATGGACAGCTCCTGTCTGGAGGTGAGATGAGAAGGCGGAGAGAGTCAGAAGCTGGTTGAATGGACCCTGGAAAGCAGGGGTGGAAAAGCGGAGTGTGCTGTCACAGTATAGGGAGGGCAAGTAGGGTCACATAACAATGTATGTATGAATTTTTGTATGAGAGACTAACTTGAATTGTAAACTTTCACTTAAAGTACAACAATGAAATAAAATAGAAGAAATTGTTGGAGGTTTTAGTCTACCCAGTGGTGTCTCGGAAGAAAGGCCTGGTCATCTACTTCTGAAAGGCCAACCATTGAAACCCCTACAAAGCAGAGTTCTATTTTTATAAAAAAGAAGGGGGAAAAGCCCTTTATAGAGTCTGAAACCCCACCACAGACCTTCTGACCTCAGACTCTGGGGGTGGGACCCCAGGTGCTGGGCAGCCAGGTTAGGTTCTCCATCTAACAGAGGCTGAAAGCCAACTAGCATCTCCATGTTCAGGTGACCAAGAAATCCATCAGACTCATCAGGGACCCAAAGAAACCAATAGCCAATTAAGTAACCAACTGTCTTCTTGCCCTCCTTCCTCCCTTTCTCCCTTTCTTCCTCAAATATTTTTGGAGCTCCTCTCCTGTGTATGTGGCAAACAAGCATCTGCAGACCCTCCTCTCCCTTCTATCCATTTTGCACTAGAGGTGTTTGAGAAACTTGTGTGTCAATTCAGTCCTTGACCATCGCTTTATAAGTTTATGCCCAAGAACATGCCATTTTACGGTCCACTGTGAGCCCTCCATAGGGAAAATGGTTTTCCCTGCCTGAACAGATCTTTTATTTAAGTCTAGGTTTAAATTGATCAGATTCCTAGTGATGGGCAACACCTCTGTGACCTTTACAACGCTGAGAACCTGCTTGGAAGTGGTGTCAGTCCAGAGCTCAGTGCTGGTGTGCTGCCAGGGCCTTCTTGGAGGGGTGGGTGTGGGAGAGAGACATTTGGAAAGAGGACGGCCCACCCACCTTCTACCTGTGTACCTCCCACCCTCATCAGCCCAGGTCCTTCATCTGGGGGACTTGGGATCTGCTACTAAAGTCCCTGTTTTAGTTTCCTAGTGCTGGTGTAACACAAATACCACAAGTGGGTGGCTTTAAAGAACAGAAATTTATTTTTTCACAGTTATGGAAGCTACAATTCCAAATCAGGTTCTTGGCCATGTTAATTCCTTCCTTGTTGGTAACCCTAGATGTTCCTTGGTTCCTTGGCTTGTAGATGATCCTCACATGGCATCTGTCTTTCCGTTTGTGTGTCTCTATGTCTGTTCTGGAGCCCTGATGGCACGGTGGTTAAGAGCTTTGCTGCTAACCTAAAGGTTGGCAGTTTGAATCCACCAGCTGCTCCTTGGAAACCCTATGGGGCAGTTCTGCTCTGTTCTATAGGGTTACTACAAGTCAGAATCAACCCAAGGGCACACAACAACAACAACGTGTCTATTCTGGTCTTTTTATAACTCAGAAGTGATTACATTTAAGATCCACACTGGTATGGCCTCATTAACCTATCAAAAGAAAACCCCTATTTCCAAACAGGATTACATCCACAGGTTCAAAGGCCAGGAATTCAACACATATTTTGGAGGGACAGAATTCAATCCATAACAGTTCCCTTACTGGTGTTGATGCTTCTTATCTTACTTTCCTTCATTTACTTCTCCAAGACAATCTCATTGAACATTCTTACAGAAAAACAGTGTGATCATGCCATCCCTTGCATAAAACACTCGGATGCTCTGCCATGGCTCTTAATTAAAAGTCTGCTCCCCCTAACATGCGTGGCCACCGGGGCTTCATACCAGTTCTTTCCAGTTCAGTCATTGTCGAGGAAGTGAAACTGGAACAGATCTGAATTTTTTTAATTTTGTGAACCGTAACGATAACCAGAATGGGAAAAATTACAAGTCAAAGCCCTGCTAGAAACCTAATCTCCCTCTTAGAAAACAAGGGTACCATACACATTGCATAGCAACCAAATCTCTTACCCATGGGATTTTGAGCAGAGTTGGAAACAGTAGTGCCCTGCTCAAATCTGGCAGCCGACTGCGTCACTTTGAATGTGCATTGCTCTCCTCAGTCCTGCCAATAATCCAGTCTCCCACATCAGGCTCCTGAAAGGATTCAGTTTGCCTCTTCCGAGTCTCCCATTCCAGGGCTTTGACCTGTAATTTTTCCCATTCCAGTTATTGTCCCAGACACCCAAATTGTAAAACTTCAGGTCTGTTCCAGTTTTGCTTTGTTGGCCATGACTGAACCGGTTCGAACCGGTTCGAAGCCCTGGTGGTCACAAAATGCTGAGTGTTAGTCTGATCCTAATATTGTCTGTCTGGCCCCATCGCCTTCCCTGCTCCCCACTGCACTTTGTCAACAGGTCTTCAAAGGCATTGCAACCTTCTGCATTGCAGAGCCTTTGCAAATGCTGGTCCCTCTATCTGGAATCTTCTTCTCTCTTCTCTTCACCTATTTGCACATACTCATCTTCATCTCTGAGTTTAATCATCATTTTCTCACGGAAGCCTTCTCTAACCTTCCAGACTAGGTCAGACTCCCTAGATAGTTTCACGCCACTGTGTGCTGCTGCTTTGTAGAATCACCCAACTATTTGCGTGACTGTCTTTCTTCCCCCACTGCCTTGCAAGCTCCCCAAGGGCAGGCGCTCCAGCTATTTTACCATAAACTGTGTTCCCAGTGAAGGAGCCCCTGTGGTGCAGTGATTAAAACACTTGACTGCTAACCAAAAAGGTCAGTGGTTTGAACCCACCAGCTACTCTGTGGGAGAAAGATATGGAAGTCTGCTTCCATAAAGATGACAGCCTTGGAAACCCTATGGGAACAGTTCTACTCTGTCTTATAGGGTCGCTATGAATCAGAATCAACTCAATGGCGGTGAGTTTGGTTTGGTTTGGTTTGTGTCCCCAGTGCCTGGCTCCAGTGAGCTCCGAACATATATGTTGGATAAGCAAATGATGACCCTTCTGCTAGGCAGTGACACTTCTCCCAAGAACAAGTGGCAGGCCCTGCCCCTAGCAGTGGAGGCACTGAGGAGGTCTACTGGTGGGATGGAATGTGACAGGTCCCTCTGGTATCCTGGATACCAAGGGGGTGGGAATGTAAACTGGGCCCAGAGGCTGCATTCTTGAAATTTCACTTCAGCCCAGGAGGAGCCTACAGGGAAGCGAACCTGACCTTGGAGTTTGCCTTTATTTTATGTTTTACTCTCTCTTAAAAAAATCGAGATAAAAGGTGCAATCAGGCAACACATTATTTCCGAGGCAGCTGCATGGTGGGGGCTTCTGAGTCATGCTCCTCTCATCACCTGGACCTGCGTCTTGCTGGTGCAGGTGAAGCTTCCAAGGTTTCTCGGCACTACACGGCACTACACGCCCCAGAGGACGCGAGCTTCCTAGTGGATACCCCCTGGGCACTCACAGGAACATTCCAGCAGCAGTTCCCTAAGGAGATGTCCCCTGAGTTGATAACAACAAGCCTTTATTGAGCACCTATTAAGTCCCAGGCAATGTGCTAAGCACTTTGCAGGCTTCATGTCTTCCAACACTACTGTAAGCGAGGACTGATTATGCTACTTTAACAGGTGAGGAAATGTAGGCTCAGAGAATGGAAATGATCTGCCTATAGTCACACAGCTAGAGGTGGAAGTGCTGAGAATTGAACATAGGTCCATCTAGTAGCTCCAAAGCCTCTGTTCTGACCACTGTACTATCTCCAAGGAGCACTGACCTCCAGCGGCTGACCATTTACTGTTTTCCAAGTGCTTTATATTCATTAGCTCATTTAATGTTTTATAAAACTTGATGAGGAAGATATAATTATACCCATTTCCCAGATTACTAAACTGAGGCTTAGAGAAATTAAGTGGCAGAATCAGGAGTCAAACACTGCTTCATCTACCTGCAAAGTCCTTGGTTTCCACCACCCTCACCCCCTCCCAAGGGAACAGGGGAGTCTGTGTGGCTTAGAGCAAATCAGTTTCCCTCTCTGGTCCTCAGTCTCCTCATCTATAACATGAAGACATTGGACTCTGTCAGGGATTTTCAAGCATTTTTTAGCAATCAAGGCATTTCTTCAAATGGAATCTTACATTGAACCCTAATAAATGAAGCTCTTCCTTTGCCTCCCACTCCCCACTGCCACCATCATTCCTGGATTTGTGGGTTCCACAGAAACCAGTTTGAAAACCTCAGCAGCAAGTGATTCCCAAAGGCCTTCCCAGTATACTCAGCTATCTCTGCTTCTCTAATTTTGGGTCCAAGAGCAGAGACAGGGTGTTGTTGCACGCTGTGGAGTTGATTCCAACTCATAGCAACCCAATAGGACAGAGTAGAACTACCCCCATAGGATTTCCTAGGCTAAAATCTTTATGAGAGCAAATCACCAGGTCTTTTGCCCTGACTGATGGGTTCAAACTGCCAACCATTTGGTTAGCAGCCAAGCACTTAACCAGCGCACCAGGGCTCCTTAGAGACAGGGTATGTTCTCATTTTTAAAAAAGGCATCTCTTGATCCCAAGTCTCCTCAGATCTCAAGTCAGAAGGATCAGAGTCTGCCCCAGAACGTCCTTCCTGGGTGTTCAGACACTGATTTAGCCATAGGGGATAAAGATGATATTCATCTTTTTAATTGCGTGTTTGGTGTTCTGACTTACTAGGAAATCTTTAGAAATTAGTAGTAAATGCAAGACATTTGTGGGGTCAAATCCCAGCACTTTTGCTTCACACTTGAGACAGTGGGCAAGAAACCTAACCTGCCTGTGCTTTCCTTTCTCATGAGTGTCAAGGAGATGATGATGCCGACCTCAGATTGTAGTATTAACTAGAGGATGTATGTGAAGTGCTTAGCACCATGCTCAGTACATATTGATGGGATGTTGTTGTGGTTGGGTGCCAAGTCAATTCCAACTCATGACGATCCCATGTGTGCAGATTACAACTGCCATACAGGGTTTTCTCTGCTGTAATCTTTGCAGAAGCAGATTGCCCGGTCTTTCTCCGGTAGAGCTGCTGGGTGGGTTTGAACCACCAGCCTTTCAGCTAGCAGCTGAGCACTTAACTGCAGCACCGGGGCTTCAGTCAATAAGTATGAGCCATTATTAATCATCTTGATTGCAAAGCATCTGTTATTTCTAATGTGACCTCATTGAGAAATTGGCACTGAGCTAGATAACCTTGGGTTACATAAAGATCAAGGTGACATCCTAGTAAAAAAGGAGCATCCCCCTATACTCCACTAACTATCTGCACAGCCATCCACACCAACTGATGGTGGCAAAATTATCAGGGTCCTGTAAAGACCTGGTCTTGTGACTCTCCCCTCCTGCCCACTGTTACACATAGGGGAACCACTGCCTTCTTAGTGTTCGTACATCCCACTCTCAGACTATATGACACTTCTGGGTGAAGTCTATTTTCCTTACTGTTTGTGTATTCAATCACTCAATGTATCTCGATTTTTAACTGGGGAAGATTTTGGTCCCCCTCCCCCAGGGGCCAGGTAGCAATGTCTGGAGACATTTTTGGTTTTCAAAATGAGGGATAGGTGCTCCTAGCATCTAGCAGGTAGAGGCCTGGGATGCTGCTAAACATCGTACAGTGCAGAGGACATCCCCCCACAACAAAGAATTACCCCAACCAAAATATAAGTAGTGCCAAGGTTGAGAACCCCTGAAATACACGTTAAGTACCTGCCATGCAGGCCTGGTGATGCATGAGACAGACGTGGTCCCTGCTCCAGCGAATCTTGTGGTCTAGTTGGAGGGAAGGGAAGAAATTAAACTGCTAAACAAAAAAAATACTCACATAATTGCCAATTGTCAAAGGTACCAGGAAGGAAATAAAAGGGAGCCGTGGTGATGCATAAATGAGGGGCCCTAATTAAGATGGTTCAGTCAAATAAGACCTCCCTGGGAAGGTGACAGGTGACCTGGTTTCTGGAAAGCATGAAACTAGCCATGCTGAGAGAGGAAGAGAGCATTCCTGGCATGGGGAACCCTGTCAAGGTCAGAATGCTGGAATGCAAGGCTAGAGACAAGTTCCAAGTGACTGGAGTAAAGTGAAACTTAGAGAAAATGGTGGGAACTGGAGTCCCTGGGTGGTGCATACGGTTAAGGCACTCGGCTGCTCACCAAAAGGTTGGAGGTTCAAGTCCACCCAGCGGCATCTCAGAAGAAAAGCCTGGTGATCTACTTCTGAACATCAGCCACTGAAAACCCTATGGAGCACAGTTCTACTTTATACACCAGTGGTTGCCGTGAGTCAGAGTTGACTTGATAGCAGCTGTTTTGGGGAGGAAGCTAGGGATGGGTATGAGGGGTTGTTAGGCCTGGGTAAGAGTGTAGATTTTGTTCTAAATGCAGTGGGAAGCCACCGGAAAGCCCTTAAAGGGAAGTGACAAACTCTTGTTTATTTAAACATATGAAATGGAAGGGATTTTTGCTGTATGAAAAATACTGGGAAGAGCTAAGAGACCAGGCCTGGCCATTGTAGGGACCAGGGTCCCAGAGGAGCCATTGCTATCCCCCCTTGCAGGTGTGAGGGCACACTGAATTACAGGAAAGAAGGAGCTTTTAGGTGGGAGAAGCAATGCTGGAGCTGCTGAGAGCAGAGGGAGGGAGCTGCCCCACTGCTATCGTCCTAGGAGAGAGAGCGGCAGGGGACAGGCTGCAGAGCCTGAGAGGGGCACCCCCATTTGATGTTAAGGAGAACATTGTTTTGTTTTTCAGTTTTGCCAAGTGGGGGGTTCTCTGAGTTTGCGGCATATGGTTCTGTCTGTATGTGATGGTTTGGTTCAGGGCAGGAGCTTTGCCTGGTTCTGTCACTTACCAGCCATGGCGTCTTAGGCAAGTTACTTAAGTTACTAGAGTAAGCCTCAGTTTCCTCATGTGTACAGTGGGGAAAATAGAGTACTTCCCTCACTGGGCTATGAGGTTGAGATAACTGGCTGTATGTAAGCTGCTTAGCTGAGTGCTTAGCTCATAATCAATGCATAAGGAGCATTAGGTATTATGTAGTTTAGGGAACAAACATCCCCCTCTCCCTCTTGAAATTTATCTCTCTTTCTTTTAATCATCTACTTATTTGTTTGTTTGTTTAGTAGATCAGAGAATGAAGGACGTAGGTAGCAATAAGCTAAATATTGTTAACAAAAGTGTGGAAGAAGGAGTCAGATTACTTCAACTAAACTAGATATTCTGTGGCCTCAAAATATCCCACAGAGAATATAAAATAAAATGTAAAATGTAAAATAGGCTTCTGTCTTCGCTACCATCTAATTCAGCTTTTATTGCTTTATGTGGGAGAGCAAATGAACTCTCCAGCGTTCTGAGAGTTTCCACGTAGCTGACAAGGGTCTCTCCTGCGGATCAGGGTGACCCACTCCCCCAAACAACTCCCTTCCGTAGGCACTGGGGCCCTGGCTTTCTCTGAAGGTTTGCAGAAAGTTGTCTTTTTGTTCTGATAAAAATTATAAGCCAATGCAATTATTAGTGATCAGCAAAGTGAGCAGCAAGAGATTCTGTTTGGTGTGGCCAAGTTTCAGTAGCAAGAGATTCATACTTTCTAAGGGCTGAAAGATTTATGTATAATGCACAATCATTTTTAGGAAAAGGGAGTACAAGATAATGAACAATAATACATTTAATTTAATCCTTATAACAGCACTATGAGGTAGGCATTATTCTTATCCACATTTTACAAGTAAGGAAACTGAAGCACAAAAAAGTTAAGTCACTTGCCTGTGGTCACACACTTAGTGAGTGACAGAGCCATGGTTAGAACTCAGAGTCCAGCCCCAGAGTCTATAGTCTTAATCAGCACCTCTCCTGAAAGCTCACTATGCAGCAGTCACTATGTGAGGAGCCAGCGGTATGAGGGAAAGCAAAGCAGACACGGTCCCTGCCCATATGAGTTGTACAGTTTCTTGGAGTAGAGAGGCAAGAGTACAGTAATCGAGGACACACAGAACAATTAGCATTGCAACCGTATTAAGGGTTATAGTACGAGGTTCTGGCAAGTCGGCTGGTGGAGACTGGACCTTGCCATCATCAGGGAGAGCAGGAAATGAGGGCTTCTCTATGGAAGAGGTACTGGAGCCAAGATCTGGAGCCAAGATCTACAGGGGTGTAGGTGCTAACCAGGTGAAAATGGAGGGAAAAAAAGCAGCAGTCTTATCTGGATGGAAGCCCTCCAGGGTAGGATTCATCCTTCAGAGGCCAGGCATTGACTTAGCACCCACAGTAGGCAGATGACATACAGGGCTCCGTGGATAAATGGGTCCTAGAGGCAGTGTCTACTACCCATCTGTCAGTTTGTGGTATTCTGTGGTGGCTTGCGTTTTGCTGTGGTGCTGAAAGCTACGTCTCTGGTATTTCAGATATCAGCAAGGTCACTCATGGTGGACAGGTTTCAGTGGAGCTTCCAGACTAAGTCAGACTAGGAACAAAGGCATGGTGATCTACTTCTGAAAATTAGCCGATGAAAACCTTATGGATCACAACAGAATATTGTCTAACTGACTTGCTTTGGACTCATCATCAGGAAAAACCAATCATGGGAAGAGGACATCATGTTTGGTTAAGTAGAGGGCCAACGAGGGTGTGGGAGACCCTTGGTGAGATGGAGTGGCGCAATAGTTGCAAGGACTCAAACATGCCAGCAATCTTGAGGATCACACAGGACTGGGCAGCATTTCATTCTGTTGTACCTAAGGTCCCCGTGAGTTGGAGTGGGCTCCACAGAAGCTAACAACAAAAGGGGCACTGTTAACTGAGAAAAATCTGTCTAGCTCAAGCACCAGGCAGGAACATGTCTTGCTGTTGGTTTGTTACTGATGTCTCAGTCAGAGAGACCCAGCTTTCCATCCCCACCTCTCGTCTTAAACATCAAAAGTTGGTATGCGTCAGATGGAAACCTGGCATGGCGTTTTCATCTCCTTCACTCCAGGTAACTTGTCTTTGCAGTGAGGAGAAATATGCATTCCTCTTCAAAGGGGTGCAGGTGTCATTTGGTGATGAAAAATGGATTTGGGAAAAAGCAAGGTCTCAGTCATCAGATACCCCCTGCCAGGTGGTTTGGAGCCAGGTCCTCCCCCCATCCCTTCTTCAGTGAGCTGTAAAGAGAAGCTGGTGATTTACCCATAGGCAGCAGAAGAAAGCCCTTGTTATCTTTTGCTAGCAGCTTTTGAGCCCACCCCCATTTACCCAGATGGGTCAGGAGTAAGCATGTTAACTAATTATGACCATCCCTGTGCATTTAGAGCCATTCCGACCCCTGCCCTGTGCCAGCAGGCTTCAGTGCCCAGAGCCAAGGCCACAGGTCGGTGTGGCACACCAACATGTGTAACGGGAGGCAGTAGCTTTCTGTTCTCAGGCCTCCAGCTCCAGGTGCTTCATCAGATGCTGAAATTGGCACCCATGGCGTGGGGAGGTCTCAGTGAAGGAGAGTGGAGGGCTGTGCTGGGGCTACTGAAAGACTTCAAGATGTGGGGAAAATGAGACAGAGCCCAAGTCCAGCCGGCATGGTGTTATTCTGAATTGTTTAGAGAGAGGAAGGGAGAGAGCAAGGATAAAGATTGGGGCTTCAGTTCTGGGAGTCTGATGGAACTTAATAGGGATGGGGCCATGGGAGGTTATTGTTAGTTGCCATTGAGTCAGCTCTAACTCATGGTGACCTTATGTGCAACAGAATGAAGTTTTGCCCGGTCCTGCGCCGTCTTCATGATTGTTGGTATGTTTGAGCCCATTGTTATGGCTAGTGTGTCAATCCATCCCTCATTTTCAATGGTCCTCTGCTTAACCAATCATGATGTTCTTTTCTAGCCATTGGTCTCTCCAAATGACATGTCCAAAGTAAGCAGCTAGTGAAAGGTAGAGCTATTGAGGAAAAACAGCACATCAGCAGCTAGGCAGGCACTTGGCCAGGTCCAAGTCATAGTGCTAGCTACTGTGAGTGAATCGCAGGAGTATGTGGCATGATCCTTGCCTCTCAGGAGCTTACAGTTCAACCAGATTTTAAAGGAGTGAAATTTGATGTGGGGGTTGCATTCATGTGGGCAGGGTTCAAACAGAGGGAGGTTCCTGTGGACTACGTGGAAGCCCTGAAGATTTTGTAGAATTTAGAAAGGCAGAAGCTGAGGTGGCAGGGGATGGGATGAGGGGTTGTGGGAGACCTTGAGGTAGGAAGGTACCAGGTGTACTTGGGTGGGACCAGACATGTGGAGGAGAGGGGTTCATGGAATGGGAGAGAGCTCCCAGAGGGCAGATGAGGAAGAGCCTTGAAGGCCTAGCCAAGGAAACCTGTATGTGACTGGGAGTCATTGGAGATAATTCTTGAGTAGAGAATGAGAGAATGAAAGTGGTGCAGAAAACAGACCACATTGTAGATAGGTCGAGGGCCGTGTTGTGGGGCTCCTGAGCATCTCCACCCTACTGGGCAGTAGGGCTTGTTCAAGTGTCCACTGCCAAGTATCTGTGTCTGGGCACCAACAGGGAACAAAAAGGGCTTTCACTTCCAATGATAACCAACTCTTTGCTGTTTATACCCTCTAAAGAATGATCGGTGTCTTGAGTTCTTATTCTGTAACCACTCCCCAGCCCTAAGGGCCCGGGGGTCTGCATGCATTTCCCATTGCACGAATTGGACCCCCTAGACCTGCCTAACTTTCATTCCCTCCACCTTTTGCATAAACCTGTAGTCATGGTTTTGAAGGTTATGAAGTTCCCTGTGATACAGGACATAGAGATACTTTCTGGATGAAGGCACCTGACACTTACTGATTTATTCATGACAGCCTTAATATTTGAATTGTTTACTCTAAGGCAAGCACTGTGCTAATTGTGTATCCACGTCATCTCCTATTCTTTTCACAGCAGGTGAAAGTGGTGATGCCCATTTTATAGATGAGGAAAATGGAGCCTTGGAAAGGGAAAGTGACTTGTCCAAGTCGGTGGCAAAGCTCTGGTCTGCCTGACTCTAGAACATTCCTTGCTTCTACCACACCTTGCTGCTTGTCCGGTGGCAGCATGCAGAGATGGTTGCAAAGGAGTTGCTGACTTATATACCTCAAGAGTTGAACGTTTGCTTCCAGTTCAACTGGCAATTTCTTTCTAGTCTCTCGGAAGTTTTTTTCCAGCTCCCTCCCCCTCACTCAGTTTCCCACTGATGGCATTTCTCAATAGTTCATGTGTTTCTCTCTTGGCTCAGTTGGGCGTTAGAAAATATTGCTACAACTAAACCACTGTAGCTATAAGAAGCCGTCAGGCAGCAGACCAAACAGTGGCTTGCAAGGCCCATAAATTCTGAACAATTGAACCAGAGCTCCTCTGATGCTTATTTTCCCCCCAGAACAATCATGAGAAGGTCGTGGAAATGTATTCATTGCCATTGTTATGCTTAAAGACCTTGCATTGTTTCTGTGAAAGGAAAGGAGATATGCTTGAATATTTTAAGGCAGGCTTGCAGGGAGCTTCTAAAACGAATTCATGGGCCTGAAAAAATGTTTACTAGCCAACAGGAGTTCCACTTGTCCTCCCTAAGCTTGAGACAGCTGGGTATCCCAGGGAAAAGAATAAAACCTGGATTCTAGTCCTAAAGTTCCACCAATAAGTTATGGGACTTCAGGCAAGTTCTTGAAATCTGAGCCTCAGTTTCCTCATCTGTAAAATGATGTGTTACTTTTGCAGTGGCTGCAACAATGAGCTCAAACATAGCTACAATTGTGAGGATGGTGCAGGGCCAGGCAGTGTCTCGTTCTGTTTTACATGGGGTCACTATGAATCGGAACCAACTCGACAGCTCCTAATAACAACAATAGCAGAATTAACAAAGAGTGTTTTGTACTATATTTATAAAAATTTAAGGTTATAGTTGTAACTATTCCTTAGTTCTTAGTACAAACCAAGTGTCATGTTATTTTCTTTTTTTTTTTTTTTTTGCATAATTGTTATGACATTATTGATGGTGGTAAAGGACAGCTTTCTTTTCTCATTTGACCTTGTCCAAGACTCATAAAGAAGGTTCTTTTTGCCAAATATTGGGAAGGGCTTCATCATTTTTCCCAAAGGCCTCTTTGAATCCCTTATTGTCATTGAAACGCTTCTCTTTTGAAAAGCCTGTTGTCTCTTCTTTATCCTAGTGGATTTTCTCCTCCTCAGTGGTTTACTGAGTAACTCTGCCACTCCTTGGGTATGACTTGAGTTGTTCTTCAATATCACTTTCACTGACTTCCTGAAATCCTACATCTTTTATAACATTAGCTATTTTCCTTTTCAGTTGATATGCATTGCACTTGCATTGCTTTACCAGATACTAAGTACATCCAACCAGCCCATAAAAATGTTGACTTGAAATGTTGATTTGATGGGCTGGGCAGGATTGGACGCTGATATTAAATGGGGAATGGTATTTGAGTAGGCACTGATTTTCTAAGTGCTCAGTCATGTTCTAAATTTTCAGATTTTGATGACTCTGGCATCCCTAAGTAATCTTTTAAATGACCAGTTGCTGTTGAGTTGACTCCAACTCATGGCGACCCTATGTGTGTCAGAGAAGAACCGTGCTCCACAGGGTTTTCATAGCCGATTTTTTTTTTTGAAAGTAGATCACCAGGCCTTTATTCCGAGATTACTCTGGGTGGATTTGAATCTCCAACCTTTCAGTTAGTAGCTGAGTGCTTAACTGTTTGTTTGACCCTGGGACCCAAATCTTCTAAATACAGGAATCAAAATAAATATTCAGTTATCAAGTTTCCCATGATAAGAGTATTGGCTGTTGAGTCAAACTGCTTGAGTTTGAATCCCAGCTTCTGCTTATACAATTGGTGTGACCTTTGACAAAATAATTAAATTAAATTATTGGAGCATCAATTTTCCCCATCTAAAGAGGGGATAATGTTAGTCCCTAACTCATGGGGGTATTGTGAAAACTAAGTGAGGTGGTTGAGGTAAAGAGCTTAGTTAAGTTCCTGGAGCATAGCACACCCTCAGCAAGTGTTAACTGTTTTTATGGCCAAGTGTTCCTGTCCATGTTCTCGGTTTTCACCAGAATTTTTACTCATCTGTGGACACGAGTTCATAACTTCAATGTCACTCTACTCCAATTCTAAGATCTAAGGTAAATGAGGCTGCAGCAGATAGGAGGCATCTCACAACCACATCAGGGTTGGAAATAAGATCACTGCCTACATTCAAGGTCTTTTGTGCGGCAAGAGAGGTTCTACACAGTTCCACCTTTAAAGGGAGGAATGACTGGCCCCATCTCATAACAGAATCGATGGCCAAGTGAGGCAGCTACGAGAGTGTTATTAGGTGTTGTTGAGTTGATTTCAACTCATCGTGACTCCAAGTGACAGAGTGGAACTGCCCCATAGGATTTTCTTGCTGTAATCTTCACAGAAGCAGATCACTAGGCCTTTCTCCGGTAGAGTTGCTGGGTGGGTTCAAACCGCCACGGTTATCAGCGAGCACTTGAGCACTTAACCGTTTGTGCCACCAGGACTCCTTATCTACAAGAGCATTGGACTGAATTGCCTACAAGAGACACACCTTAGACACAGAGATAAAAATAAGCTAAAAATCAAAAAGGATGGAAAAGAATATACCATGCAAACCCTAACAGGAAAAGAGCAGAAGTGGCAATACTAATCTCTGATAAAACAGGCTTAAAAGCAAAATCCTGCATGAGAGACAAGCAAGGGCATTATATAATGATTAAAGGTCAGTCCGCCAAGACGACATAATGATGATAAATATTTACATACCCAATGACAGAGCTTCAGAATATGTAAAACAAATTCTAACAGCATTGAAAAGAGAAATAGACAATTCCACAGTAATAGTAGGAGACCTTAACACACCACTTTCGATGAAGGACAGAACAACTGGAAAGAAACTCAACAAAGATACAAAAGATCTAAATAACACAATCAACCAACTTGACCTCATAGATATATACATAACACTGCACTCGACAGCAGCACAGTACACGTTCTTTTCTAATGCACATGGATCATCCTCCACAATAGACTATATTTTAGGCCACAAAGCAAGCCTCAGTAAATTTAGAAACATTGAAATAACGCAAAGCATCTTCTCTGATCACGGCACAGTAAAATTAGAAATAATAACAGGACGCACAAGGAAAAAAAATTGAACACTTGGACATGGAATAACACCTTGCTTAAAAAGCTAACAGGCAATAGAAGAAATTAAAAATGAAATTTAAAAAATTCTTGAAATCAAACGAGAATGAAAATACAACATACCAAAACCTTTGGAACACAGCAAAAGCAGCCCTCAGAGGTCAATTTATAGCAATAAATGCACACATAAAAAAGAAGAAAGGGCCAAAATCAATACCTTAACCCAACAACTCAAACAAATAGAAAAAAGAGCAGCAAAAGAAGCCCACAGCCACCAGAAGAAATAATAAAGACTAAAGCAGAAATAAAAGAAACGGAAAACAGAAAAATAATAGAATCAACAAGATTAGAAGCTGATTCTTTGAAAGGATCAATAAAATCAACAAACCACTGGCCAAATTGACAAAGGAAGAAAGGAGAAGATGCAAATTACCCAAATAAGAAATGAGATGGATAACATTACAACAGAACCAACTGAGATAAACTGTATCATAGCAGAGTATTGTAAAAAGAAAACTGTACTCTAACAAATTTGAAAACCTAGAAGAAATGGACAAATTTCTAGAAATACACTACCAACCTAAACTAACACAAACTGAGGTAGAAGATTTGAACAGACCCATAACAAACGAAGAAATTGAAGAGGTTGTTTTTTTTAAAAAAAAAAAACAAAACAAAAACAAACCTACCACCACCACCACCAACAAAAAAGCCCTGGCCCAGACAGCTTCACAAGAGAATTCTACTAAACATTCAGAGAAGAGTTGACACCAATTCTACTAAAACTATTCCAGAACATAGAAAACGAAGGAATACTCCTGAATTCATTCTATGAAGCCAGCATAACTCTGATACCAAAGCCAGGCTAAGAAAATTACAGACCTATATGGCTCAGGAATATAGACGCAAAAATTCTGAATAAAATTCTAGCAAATAGAATTCAACAGCATATCAAAATAATAATACATCATGGCCAAATGAGATTCATAGCAGGTATGCAAGGAGGTACAAGGTATCCTAAAGTACAACACTGTCAGTAATAGGATACTATCCATACGCCTGTGAGGAAGACCACCTAATACGACCAGTATTCAAATTTACACACCAACCACTAATGCCAAAGATGAAGAAATTGAAGACTTTTACCAACTTCTGCAGTCTGAAATTGATCAAACTTGCAATCAAGATGCATTGATAATTACTTGTGATTGGAATGCAAAAGTTGGAAACAAAAAAGGATAGGTAATTGGAAAATATGGGCTTGGTGATAAAAACGTCGCAGGAGATCACATGACAGGAGTTTGCAAGACCAACGACCTATTCACTGGAAATACTTGTCTTCAACAACATAAATGGCAACTCTACCTGTGGACCTTGCCAGGTGGAATACACAGGAATCAAACTGACCTCATCTGTGAAAGAGACAATGTACAAGCTCAACATCATCAGTCAGAACAAGGCCAGGGGCCGACAGTGGAACAGATGCCATGGAAGGTATTGGCGAAAAACAAGACTCCAGGAATTGATGGAATACCAATTGAAATGTTTCAACAAATGGGTGCAATGCTACAAGCACTTGCTTATCTATGTCAAGAAACTTGGAAGACAGCTACCTGGCCAACTGGCTGGAACAGATCCTTATTTCTGCCCATTCCAAAGAAAGGTGATCCAACAGAATGTGGAAATTACTGAACAATATTGTTAATATCACATGCAAGTAAAATTTTGCTAAAGATAATTCAAAGACAGTTGCAGCAGTACATCAACAAGAAACTGCCAGAAATTCATGCTGGATTCAGAAGAGGATGTACAACGAGAGATAACATTGCTAATGTCAGAGAGATCTTGGCTGAAAGCAGAGAATGCCAGGAAGATGTTTACCTGTGTTTTATAGACTATGCAAAGGCATTCGACTGTGTGGATCATAACAAATTATGGATATCATTATGAAAAATGGGAATTCCAGAACACTTACTTGTGCTAATGCGGAACCTATACAGGGACCAAGAGGCAGTCATTCAGACAGAACAAGGGGATACTGCATGGTTTAAAATCAGGAAGGGTGTGCTCCAGGGTTGTATCCTTTCACCATACTTATTCAATCTGTATGCTAAGCAGATAATCCAAGAAGCTGGAGTGTATGAAGAAGAACGTGGCATCAGGATTGGAGGAAGACTCATTAATATCCTGTGATATGCAGATGACACAACCTTGTTTGCTGAAAGTGAAGAGGACTTGAAGCACTTACTGATGAAGATCAAAGACTGCAACCTTCAGTCTGGATTATACCCCAACATAAAGAAAACAAAAAAATCCTCACAACTGGACCAATAAGCAACATCATGATAAATAGAGAAAATGTTGGAGTTGTCAAGGATTTCATTTTACTTGGATCCACAGTCAACACCTATGGAAGCAGCAGTCAAGAAATCAAACAACATATTGCATTGGGCAAATCTGCTACAAAAGACCTCTTTAAAGTGTTAAAAAGCAAAGATGTCACTTTGAGGACTAAGGTGCACCTGACCCAAGCCATGGTATTTTCAACTACCTCGTATGCGTGTGAAAGCTAAACAATGAATAAGGAAGATTGAAGAACTAGTGCCTTTAAATTATGGTGTTGGCAAAGGATATTAAATATACCATGGATTTCCAGAAGAACAAACAAGTCTGTCTTGGAAGAAGTACAGCCAAAAATGTTCCTTAGAAGTGAGGAAGACCCTCAACAAGATGGATTGACACAGTGGCTTCAACAGTGGGCTCAAACATAGCAGCATTTGTGAGAATGGCACAGGGCCAGGCAATGTTTAGTTCTGTTGTACATAGGATCACTATGACTCAGAACCAACTCAATGGCACCTAACCACAGCATGCAAGGATGGTTCACCGTTAGAAAATCTATCAATGTAACTCACCACATAAACAAAACAACGTAATTCACCACACAAACAAAACATGATCATCTTAATCAGCGCAGAAAAGGCATTTGATAAAATCCAACACCCATTCCTGAAGAAACACTTAGCAAAATAGGAATAGAAGAGAAATTCCTAAACCTAATTAAGGTCGTATATACAAAACCAACATCCAACATTATTCTTAATGGAGAGAGACTGAAAGCATACCCCTTGAGAACAGGAACCAGACAAGCATGCCCTTTACCACAACTCTTGTTCAATATCGTACTGAAAATCCTAGCTAGAGCAATAAGCAGGAAAGGGAAATAAAGGGCATCCAAATTGCTAAGGAAGAAGTAAAACTATCCCTATTCACGTATGATCTTATACATAGAAAATCTCAGAGATTCCACAAGAAAGCTACTGGATCTAGTAGGATACAGTAAAGTGGCAGGGTGCAGGATCAACATACAAAAATCAGTTGGATTCCTCTACACTAACAAATGAGAGCTCCAAAAAGGAAATCAGGAAAACAAAACCATTTACAATAGCCCCCCAAAAGATAAAATACTTAGGAATAAATCTAACTGGGGACATAAAAGACTCATCAAAGAGAACACTACTGTAAGAAACCAAAAGAGACCTACATAAATGGAAAAACATACCGTGCTCATGAATAGGAAGACTTAACATTGTGAAAATGTCAATACTATCCAAAGCAATCTAAAGGTATAATGCAATCCCTATCCAAATTCCAACAACATTCTTCAATGAGATGGAAAAACTAATCACCAACTTTATATGGAAAGGAAAGAGCCCCCGGATAAGTAAAACACTATTGGAGAGGAAGAACAAAGTAGGAGGACTCACACTCTCTGATCTCAGAATGTATTATACAGCTATAGTAGCCAAAACAGCCTGGTACTGGTACAACAACAGACACATAGACCAATGGAACAGAATAGAGAACCCCAAAGTAAATCCATTTATGGACAGCTGATTTTCAACAAAGGGTTGAAATCCAATAAATGAGGACGAGATGGTCTCTTTAACAAAGGGTGCTGGCAACACCAGATATTCATTTGCTGAAAAATGAAACAGGATCCATACCTCACACCATACATGAAAACTAACTGAAAATGGCTCAAAGACCTAAAGGTTAAACCTTAAAAAACAAAGTTCATGGAAGAAAACATACGGACAAACCTAGGGTCCCTACTTTTTTGCGTAAATAGACTATCAAACATAACCAACAATGCAGACACAGTAGAAGATAAACTAGATAACTGGGACCTCCTAAAAATAAATACTGAACGTTCATCAACAGTCTTCACCAAAAAAAGTAAAAAGAGAATGTACACATTGGAAAAAAAAATTGGCAACAACCTATCTGACAAGGATCTAATCTCTAAAATATATAGAAAACTTCAACATGTCAATGACAAAAAGACAATCCAATTAAAAAATGGACAAAGGACGTTAATAGACACTTCACCAAAGAAGACATTCAGGCGGCTAACAAAAACATGAAGAGATGCTCACAGTCATTATCCACTAGAGAAGTGCAAATCAAAACTACGCTGAGATATCGTCTTACCCTGGCAAGAATGGTACTGATCCAAAACACAGAAAACAAGAAATACCAGTAAGGTTGTGGGGAGATTGGAACTAGTATACACTGCTGGTAGGACTATGAAATGATATAACCACTATGGAAAACAATATGGCACTTCCTTAAAAAGCTAGAAATAGAAATACCATACAATCCAGCAATCTCACTCCTAGAAATATACCCTAGAGAAATAAGAATCATCACACGAATAGACATAAGCACACCCATGTTCATTGCAGCACTATTTACAATAGCAAAAAGATGGGAACAACCTAAGTGATCATCAACAGGTGAATGGATAAACAAACTGTAGTACATGCATACAATGGAATACTGTGCAATGATAAAGAACAATGATGAATCTGCAAAACATCTCACAGCATGGATGAACCTGGAGGACATTATGCTGAGTGAAATAAATAAATCACAAAAGGGCATAGATTGTATGAGACCACTGTTATAAAAAGGCAAGAATAAGTTTACACACAGAAAGAAACATTCTTTGATGGTTACCAGGGATTGGAAGGGAAGGGAGGGGGAATCACTAACTAGATAGTAGACATGTGTTAATTCTGGTGAAGGGAAAGGCAATACACAACATGGGGGAAGTCAACACAACATCACCAAGGCAAAGGAAGACACTAAGAGGTACGTAAGAGTGTAGGGCTACTACAGTAAATGTTATATATAATTCTGTAACAACGGTGGTAACAAACAGTAATCTGTAAGTGGACACAGAAGTAGATATGTATGCTAAGTAGGTATGGGAGGACATATGGGAGTACACCTGTGTGCATACATAGGTATGGCTGTCAATATTCCTACATACATATCTGTGAGGGCTACAGGTATATTCATATATATAATAGAGCCCATATGGGGCATAGTCATGGAAACTTCTTAAACATAATCAAACACCCTGCAGGTCTGAGCTGCTCACATGAAAGCTAAGGACTATAGTCTCGGGGGACATCTAGGTCAATTGGCATAACATAGTTCATTAAGGTAATGTTCTACACCCTAGTTTGGTGAGTAGCGTCTAGGGTCTTAAAAGCTTATGAGTGGCTGTCTAAGATACAGCTATTGGTCTCTTCCTATATGGAGCAAAGGAGATTGAGGAAAACCAAAGACTCAAAGAATCGATTAGTCCAAAGAACTAACGGCTAACGTGAACTATAGCCTTCTCTAACCTGAGACCAGAAGAACTAGATGGTGCCCGGCTACCACTACCAACCGCTCTGACTAGGATCACAATAGAGGGTTCTGGTAAGAATGGGTGAAAAATGTAAGACAAACTTCAGATTCATAAAAAAGACCAGGCTTACTTGTCTTTTCAAGACTGGAGGAACCCCTGAGACTATTGCCCTAAAACAACCTACTAACATGGAACTGAAGCCACTCCGGGAGGCCACCTTTCAGCCAAATAATAGACTGGCCTGTAACATAAACAGTAACACCCGTGAAGAATGTGCTCCTCAGAACAACCAACTACACAAGACCAAAAGGACAGCATTTGCCCAAAAGCAAGGATGAGAAGGCAGGGGCAGCTGGAGAGGGGAAGGCAGGAGAGGCAGGGGAAGCTGGGCAAGTGGAAATGGAGAAACCAGGGTGGAAATGGGGAGAGCGCTGACACTAGGAGGGGATTGTCAACAAAGTCACGGAACAATTTGTGTGTGAATTATTGAATGGAAAATGAATTTCCTGTGTGAACATTCATCTAAAGCGCAATAAGATGTTAAAAAAAAAAAAAGAGCATTGGACTGGAATGCCCTGGCTGTCCAGCACTAAGAGCCTGTGGCTCCCTGAGTTTAGTCAGGCGCCTGGTGTCTGACATAAGACGCAAAGAAGAGTGTGGAGAGGGCAAGTTTTTGCAGAAAGCTAATCAGCAGGCCTTGGGGTTAGGAACCTGCATTTCTCAGGTGCAAAAGCACTGTAGTGAGGTACTTTGCACATGCCTTGATCTTAGTAGGCATACCTGAAATGCTTGCTGACAGGTTAAATAAATGCAGAAAATTTGAATAACTCCTGCTTCGCTATGAGCAGAGGAATTCAGGTGAGCCATTGTTGAGAAACCTATGCGACAAGTTAGAATTAGTTAAAAAGTAAAAGCTGGGGACCTCCCAGGGCTCAGGTTTGGTATGCTCTTTGAAACTATTCTATAAATTGGTGGTGGTTCAGAAATTATTGCCAGACATACCTTGTTTATTCATTTTTTAAAATAATATTTTACTGTGCTTTTGGTGAAAGTTTACATAGCAAGTTAGGTTGCCATTTGACAATTTCCACACAAATTGATCACTGACATTAGTTACATTTTTCACGTGTCAGCACTCCCTTTCATTGTGTTCTGGTTGTTCCATTTCCAGTCGTCTAGTTTTTCTGCCCCCTTATCTTCTCATCTTTGCTTTAGATTACATGATGACCTTTGGGGACAGGCCTCATCTTTAACAGGACAATGGATGTTTGTTTGGTCCCCAGGTAAAATGGTTTGAGTAGGAGCCACTTGATTAGTGTCAGGCACTGTTTCACCCAGTCCCTCAGAGGCCTTCCTTCTGATGTGGGAGCACTGGACAGGGCCCTGAGGGTCCCTTGAGACTCTCAGGGACCATACAAGGTGGATTGCTAGGCAGAGCAGAAAATGAGACTGTGACTCCCTGTCTTATGACAGACATTGTTTCCCTAGTCACAAGAAAACCATTCTGAATCTGGGACGCTGGACTTGTACCCTGGGCTCCTTCCTTTCCCGACGGGGTCTCCAGAAATCACCCCTCAGGATTGGCAATGCTCCTCACCCGTTGCACCGGGCCCTGAGTGTCAAAGATCCTCTTCTGAGGCCAAGGCCCGGGTCTCTCCAGTTCAGCTACACGACTTCAGAGCACGCGGTCGCTATTTCCTGAGGAAGGAGATGCCAGTGAGGATTTGATTTAACTGGTAGGGCCCACAGGCCCTCCAGGGCAAACCCCAGGAGGGAGGCAGTTCCACAGGTGTACTTATCCAGCCCCCTGACTCAGAGGGGTCCGTTCTATCCTTCTGAGTTGCCCCCCGCCCCCACCCCCAGTTGTCACCCTTGCCTCACAACCATGAGAAAGAGTTTGGAATTCCCAAAGTCCTGGCTCCTGCTGTAGGACTTCTGTGCACCTTTTGTTGAGGCTCTGGTCTTGGGAAGCCCTTGACTTCTCTCTTAGGCCCTGTCTGTAGCTCCCTTGCTAAAGCGGAACTAAAATCTTGTTTTTGCTATTGTCAGCTCATGCCCGGCTCTGAACACAGCCCTCCTGTTCCCTTCTACCCCCTCACCCTCAGGCAAAAAGGGAGGAGCCTGAAGAAGGTGAAGAGGAATCTGTGTGAGGATCTACTTCATTTATTAGCCTGGGTGAGAGCAGAGAATTTTTTCATAATGTCATTGGCAGGCAAAGTCAGTTCCAAAAAAAAAAAAAACCTATATATTCATCATCACCTTTTGTGACAGGCATTATTCTATCTGCTGTCCTTGGGGTTGCTTCAGTGACCTAGACAGACCTGATCACTGCCCACATGAAGGTCAGTGTCTACAGGGAAATATTGTAAGTAATTGTGAAGAGCTCTGCAGGAGACACGCTAAGGGCTGTGGGCCTCACAAACAGGGATACAGCCTGGTCCGGAGGGTCAGAAGAGTCTTGATGAGGAGGTGATTTCATTATTTGACATATCTACCATAATAATTCAGTGGTAGAATTCTCACCTCCCATGCGTAAGACTGGAGTTCAATTCCTGGCCTCATGGTGTAGCCACAGCCCATCTGTCAGTGAAAGCTTGCATGTTGCTATGATGCTGAACAGGTTTCAGCGGGGTTTCAGACTAAGACAGACTAGGAAGAAAGGCCTGGCGATCTTCTTCTGAAAATCAGCCAGTGAAAACCCTGTGGATCACATGGTGTTGTGTGATGTCAGCTAACAATCACCATGATAACATATTTGTGAGCGCATATCATCTCCAAGCATTGTGCAAACAGCTGGCATGCCTGAGCTCGTTTGCTCCTGCCCAGCCCCTATGAGGTGGGTGTTGCTGTCAGCTCCATTTGACAGAGCGAGAAATGTGGCACCGAGAGGTGAAGTGACATGCCCTGGGCTCACAGCAGGCAGGTGGCAGGGCTGGTCTCTGGGCTCAGGGAATCTGTGTGTGTGTGTATGCATGTATGTGGGCACACACAAGCTAAGGTAGGGTGAGGCTCGGGGAGACCTGAGCCGTCCTCCTCACCCTCTCTGCTGTGTTTCTGCCAAGGAGGAGCATATCCCCCAGGATGTTTGCAGGCTTCATTCTGCCTGGGCAGTTACCCAGCTCTCCTTTAATTCGTGGCCGGATGAGAAGAGCTGACTTGGCACTGCTGGCCGCGGGAAGGGCCACATATCATTGTCCCTTCCACTGAAACACACCTCTTGAGAAGTTCCGGGGTGGGGTGAGAGCTTGGCCATGAGCACAGGCCTGCCTTTATCCCCCCTCAGTGTTGGACAGGCCTGAGGAGAGGCACATTTACTTGCCAGCTGGGGTGACCGCCATTACAAACAAGGGCTTCTCCAAGGAGGAAATACAAAGGCTCCATCCGGAAGGCTGGGGGCGCGGATGATGAGGAAGCAGTTGACTGGTCAGGGTCCGCTTGAGAAACACAAAGAAATGATCAACCTAGGAAAGGGCTCAAAGAGGGCCCTACCTGAATGTGACCTAGAAGGAATTTGACTGGGGAGAGGTGAAGGGTTCCAGCCCCAGAACTGCAATCTGGGCTCTTCGGTTGCATTTGTGAGAAGAAGGGGGTTTCTCTCTTGGTGGAAAGGTTTCTGAGTGGTCTAAAAATTACAATAGTTAACATGCCTCAAGTACTTTCTATGTGCCTGCCATAACCCCCCATGTTTTACATACACTGTCATGAGATCCTCACAAAAACCCTGTGAGGTGGTGCCTGCTATTATCCCCATTTTAGAGAAGAGGAAAACAGAGGCACAGCAAGGCTAAGTGGCATGCCCAAGGTCATAGGGCTGGGAGATGGTAGAGCAAGTTGAGTTCTACTCCTAGCTCTGCCACTGAGGGACCGTGGTCAAGCTCCCTCTCCTCCTTGGGCCTCACATTCTCCATCTCCACAATGAAATGACTAGATACAGTACACAGTGATTTCTAAAGGTTTTTTCAGCACTGAGTCCCCATGATTGTGTCCTAGGGGCTTGCAGGTCATTCAACCACTGGCCACCTGGGTTTCCTGACACCCCTGCCCAATTCTTCTTCTCCATACTCACCTGTTTCTGAACGAGCCTCCTGAAATCTCCTTTTGTATATAGAATTCCCTACTTACAACTGTATGAGGCATTGGTGGTTCAGTGGTAGAAATCTTGCCTCCCATGCCAGAGACCTGGGTTAGATTCCTGCAGTGCACCTCAGGCACAGTCACCACTTGTCTCTTAGTGGAGGCTTGCGTGTTGCTGTGATGCTGAACAGGTTTTAGCGGAGCTTCCAGACTAAGATGGAATAGGAAGAAAGGCCCGGTGATCTGCTTCCAAAAATCAGCCAGTGAACATCCTCTAGATCACAAGGGTTCAATCTGTAAGTGATTATGGGGATGGCGCAAGGTCGGACAACTTTTTGTCCCATTGTGCACGGGATCACCAGCAGTTGAGGGCCAATCTGACAACAGCTAACAACCACCACTACCTTACAGCTTGTAGGGAGGTGTTTTTGTTTTGTGTTTATTGTTTTCCAAATTTGGGCTCAAGAAATCTTTTTTTCCCCCCCTCTTTCTTTCTTCCCAGTAAAAGCCCTCTACCTCCCATCCCCACTACGCAGGACCTAGTCATGGCCACACAGCCTTCCTTTCAGTGCAGCCCTACATCCAGACTTTGTTTCTTCCTTTGGCTAATATTTCCTGAGTGCCTGTCACAGTGGCTTACCCAAGACGACACAGCTGGTGAGTGGCCAGGCCAAGTTGGAACTTACAGCCAGGTCTCCTGGTTACCACATAGTAGGTCCTTAAAGAGTATTACCTTCTCTCTGCCTCATTTAATTGGCTCTTCTTCCCTTTGCTACTGTTTGCAGACAGAAAGCAGAGCAGGGCTGAGGCCGAGGTAAATGCCTCTGGCCCACGGGAATAGAGTATCACAAGCCCTCCTGCTTTTGAACAAGTTGTTCAGCGGCTCCACCAGCCCCAACTCTTCAACCAACAACAACCTCCTTGGTAACTCTTTGTTTACCCAAAGTAGTACTCAACATTTTACCTAGCAAAGAAGACTGTAATCACATGGGTAGTATCTTCCCAGATCCTCCAAATGTGAGATCTCACCACTTTTGCTGCTTAAAACACCTGCTTCACCTCCCAACTCCAGGTCATTTCTCCAAGAGCTCATGGAGAAGCCCTCAGCTAAGTTGACATTAAATACTAATGGAATTAATTGGTTCATATACTGACTGGAAAGGTCCAGGAGAAGTCGATGTTAGGTCCAGGGGCTCAGTCATGTCATCAAGACTCAGTTTTTAGCATCTCCTGACTCTGCCTACTGCTGGTCTTCTAGAATTCCAGGCAAGAAAAGATCTCTTTTCTTCGTGGTTTGGACACAAGTCC
Source organism: Dugong dugon (assembly GCA_030035585.1). Taxonomy (NCBI): domain Eukaryota; kingdom Metazoa; phylum Chordata; class Mammalia; order Sirenia; family Dugongidae; genus Dugong; species Dugong dugon. The sequence continues at coordinate 164,040,652 of CM057460.1, read as the reverse complement.
TGGAGTTAATGTTCATTGGGCCACTTGCCTGCTATGTTTAGGAGCATAGAGTGGGTTGTTTGGTCAGGTCCAACTCAAGTGCCCATCTATAGAGCTGGGGTGCAATCATCTCCCCCTAAAAGCACACCGACTGAGTCATGGAGAGGTGATTTCCCCAGGGAATTTGCAATGCTGTTACCCAAAGTAGGGGGTACAGGGGTGGGGTGGTGGTGGCAAAAACTCAACGTGCTCCTTCTTCCACACCTTCCCATGCTGGTCCCTGGGTTCCAGTGCGAGAATGCTTCTCCTGCACTGACAATCCTGTGTTACTTGGGCCCCTTCCGTTTAAGCCAGATCTGTTTTCCTCTGCCCCAAAATGAAGGGCACCTGGCCAAGGGCAGAGCAGGAGGGAAGGGAAGTGGAGGAGAATCTATCCTTGTCGTAATTATTCATTCATTCATTTACTCACTCATTCTTCTCATTGGGTTGTTCATCCATTTGCTCAACAAATATTTATTAAATGTTCATGACATTGCAAGCAATAATTTAAATCAGGGTTTCCCAAACTTTAGTCATTGGTACACCCTCTTCACAATTTTTGCCAACAGAAGCAGAATGATGTTATCAATTCCGAATACCTTGTGGGAAGGCTCTGCCCCTGGGCCCTGGCAAATGTTGGAGGTGTTAAAGGCACACTAGCACTACACAGAGACACTCTTCTTGATCGAACCTGAAAGACTGAAAAAGAATCGAAAAGGGAATAGTTTTCTCACTAAGAGATCCAGTGCCTATTCTGGCCTTGCATGTATACCACCTGAAATCATCCTGTGTACCACCTAAATTTATCGTGTACACATCCCATTGCTGTCGAGTTGATTCTGACATAGTGACCCTATAGGACAGGGTAGAACTGCCCCATAGGGTTTCCAGGGAGCGGCTGGTGGATTTGAACTGCTGGCTCTTTGTTAGTAGCCAAGTTCTTAACCACTGTGCCACCAGGGCTCCTCACGTGCACGTGGAAAATGTAAAATACTGACGTGGATTCAGAAATGAATCCAATATAGACCTTGTCTTGAAGCAACTTCCACTCTAGGACACAACTGGAACATAACTGAAAGCACTACAAGATAGGAAGTGAAGGACAGAAGAGTCCAAACTAGGTGCTGTGGGAAATCAGAAGAAGGTGCTCCCCTGGGGACCTGGTGAAGGCTGCAGGGAGAGATGGTATTTGTTCTAGACTGGACCCTGGGGAGGATATTGACCCCCAGAGAAGAAAGTAGAGCATGCCAGGCAGAGAGGACATGTGAGCAAAGACAGGAGGTGAGACAAGAAGGCCTGCCCACAGGTATGTTGTTTCTGTACCAAGGGCCACCTGCCCACTCTGGAGTGGGCTGTTTATACTCACATCCAAATGGCGCTGTTTAATAGACTCTCATGACCTGCTACAAGCTCATCCCACTCAGCTGAGACTGGGATGTCTGCCCAGTGGCATTCCCCTTCTCTGCCCTCTCTCCACCCAGGACACCCAGGTTGCTCCCCCTTCTCTGCCCAGTCACCCTGGAGTGGCAGCTGGTGTGGTAGAAGGAACACAGGCTTTGGAGTCTGGTCCACTAGATTCAGATCCCAGAGCTGCTCCTTTCCAGCTGTAAGACCTCCTTTCCTGTTAACTGGAGATAATCAGAGTATGTACCTTAAAGGGTGATTGGGAGCAGCAATTGAGACAGTGAATGTCAAGTGCTTAGCACATGGCCTGGTGCATGGCCGGGGCTCAATGAACATTAATTAACACTATTTTTGAAAGATTGTTCCACAGCATTTATTGAGTACTTAAACTGAGACACACTTTGCTTCCTATCCCAGTTACTTCCCAACCATGTGACTTGAAGTGAGTTAACCTTTCTGAGCCTCAGTTTCATTATCTGAAAAATGGGATGTCTACTCTAGAGGAGGATCAAATAACATTTACAAAGTAAGAGCCGCATAGCATGCCCTTAGCAAACATTTCCTTTCCCTGGCTGCTTTGGCTGTGCTTTTGGTTTAGCTGATAACTATTCAGTTATCATTCATTGAGTTCCAACTTGGTACCAAAAGTTTTACGTGCTTTTTTTTTCCCCTCTGATTGTCAAAATAGCTCTGTAAAATATTAATATTGTTGTTATTCCCTGTTTTACAAATTGCATGGTGGTTAAGAGCACAGAACCTGACTGGGTGGGTTCAAATCCCAGCTCTGAGACTAAGTAGCTGTGGATAGGGCCTTGAGCAACTTGCTTAACTTATTCATGCCTCAATTTCCATCTAAAATGTAGATACCAGACCAGTCGCCTTTGCCTTTGAGTCAAGTCCATTACATGACAACCCCAAGTGTGTCAGAGTAGAACTGTGCTCCATAAAGTTTTCAATGGCTGAATTTTTTGGAAGTAGATCGCCAAGCTTTTCTTCTGAGGCACCTCTGGGTGGACTTGAACTTCTAACATTTCAGTCAGCAGCCCAAGTGCACCAACCATTTGCAGTCCCCAGTAGTATCTTCTCACAGGGTTGCTGTGAGGATCCAATTGAGTTAATGCATATAACTCTTAGGTCAGTGCATGGTATGTACTAATGCTGTATGGATGAGAACTATTACTATTATAGGAATCTCAGGGTAGTGCAAATGGTTAAAGAGCTTGGCTGCTAACTGAAAAGTCAGAGGTTCAGGTCCACCCAGAGGTGCCACAGAAGAAAGCCCTGGTGATCTACTTCTGAAAAATCAGCCATTGAAAACCTTATGGAGCACAGTTCTACTCTGACACACACGGGGTTGCCATGAGTCGGAGTCAACTCAGTAGCAACTGGTTTTGTTTTGTTTTTTAAAATTATTGTTGTTATTAAAGGCAGTCCCTGGATTACAGATGTCTGACTTACGTACAAACCGTGGTTAAGAGCCAACCCCTGTAAAGCTTATTATATTAAAATTCGAGGTACGCACAATGGTTTGTAGTAACAAAGGGCACTACTCTGCTGCAATCATTGAAACATTTTACTATTATTACTGTATTATTATGTTAAAGATGTTTTAGTGTTTCTGGAAATGTTTCTTTAATGTTTTTTATGCATAGAAAGGTACATTATATGCAATACACTAAGACAAACGTTTGACTAACTGATGTTAGATATGAACCGCGCCTAACTGTTTCAACTTACATAAAAAAGCAACATAATAGAACTTGCTCATCATCCGGGACTGCTTGCTCTGCTAATGAGAAAACTCAGATGAAGTAGTTACTTCCTCTGCTGGTAAATGACTGAACTTAAATTTGAACCCAGGTCTGTCTGCTCCCAAACCTACGTACATTCCTGCCTTCTGCTCCACTAAGCAGCCTCCCTCCTACTTTGAAACCACTTCCATGTGTTTTTGTGGCCCTTCTATGAAGTTTCCTTTTCTCTCCAGGCCTGGGAACACTCCCTTCCCTACTGCCTGGCAGCAGTAGGCCCTGCACACTCACCTCAGCAGTTAGCTAACTCCCTTCCCTGCTTGCCTGAAGAAGAGGCCAGGACAGAGCTTCCCCCTCCTCCCAGGCTTCTCTGGAGATACCCTGTGGCAACCTGGCTCTTCCGAATTCCAGACTCTTCCTTCCAGTCCCAAATGCTCCTTCCAGACCCTGCAGCAAGTTCTTGCCCTTTGCAGATGGAGTTCTTAAGTAAAGAATCAAGATGCTACTAATGTGCAAGCACGCACCAGCCATTTTCTGACCTTGCGGAGTCTCTGCCTCTCTCTGGGGTCCTGCTGCGGAAAGATGCTCTAGAAGGGCCTTGGGCAGTTCCTTCCTTCTCATCTCCCCGCCCCAAAGAGTTTGCGTTGCTGCCAATCCCCCAGGAGCCTGCCAATCCCCCTTCCATCCCCTAGGAGCCTGACCTCCTTTACCCATCCATGGACCTTTGTCTTGAGGGTTGTTCGTCCATAGCTGTGTGTCACCGAGCCAATCCCAGCACCTCTCGAAGCCTTAGTTTCCTCTGCTGCATACTGTGTGGTTGAGAAGGTTGAAAACATACCATCTGATTTAAAAAACCAGTTACCATTGAATGATTGCAACTCCTGATGACCTCATGTGTGTCAGAGTAAAACTGTGCTCCACAGGGTTTTCAATGGCTGATTTTTTGGATATAGATTGCCAGGCCTTTCTTCCAAGGCACCTCTGGCTGGACTCAGACCTTCCAACCTGTTGGTTAGCAGCCAAGTACACTAACCATAAAAATTACTGCCCTCCAGAACCCAGGCTGAGTCCTGCTTCCTGTACAAAGCTCCCTGGGGGTGGTCTGGAACAAGGATCTCTCCTTTCTTTGAATCATGTGGCACTTTTCATGAAAGTTTCATTTTGAACTATTTCTTTATTACTTTCATTCCTAGATATATATTATCATGTGTGAATGAGTATGTTTGTGTGTTTACTTCCAGCGAATTAAGCTCGTATCTAGTACTTGGTGCTGGGCATATGGTAGCTACACAAAAGATATTTGCTAATTAGCTTAGGCTCTTTCAAAAATGAATGTTTTTTCATCTCTTTCGTTTTTCAATATTGATGCTGATACACTGGAGCAGCCATAAATCAAAGATTCATTGCTGAATCCTTTCCCCTTGGTTTCCATTTTCTCTGAGGAAAAGCAAAATTTTAAATATTTGGATAAATTTTTGAAATATATTTTAGCTTATTTTTAAAAAACTCATTCTTTCTCCATTCCACATTGTTTGGGAAACGGATATGTACCCAGCACTGTCCTAGGTACAAAAATAAGTAATCATTTCTGAGGTTAATGAGACCCTTGGGTGTTCAATATGGACCCGATTCCAGGGCCTGGCAGTCTGACCCTATGCCAGTCTGTGGATCAGGGTTTCCGGAATGCCCATGTAGTCTGCTCCATCCATGAGTTTCTGCTTCAAGGATCCGTTTGGTCGTGTCCAGTTTGCTGTTGGCTGTGTGGAGGGTGTTGAGTTCTAGGGTGAACAAGTCTGTGGTCTGTAGCAGGCCCTGGAGTGCGCTTTGTTCCCCCTGAAACTCTTTGTAGGAATCAGATGCTGGCTTTGTACATGTTGGGCTCGGGGAGTTTACTTCAGGAGGGAAAAGAGAAAAACAAAACAGCCAAAACAAAAGCCTTTCCCCATGGAGCGGGAAGAGCCAGCCCAAATCCTCTGCCCTTCCATTCATTCAGCAGACGGAGTGGGGCAGAAACTATGGGCCAGGCCCTGTGCTCCATCATAATAAGACAGTGGTGAACTAGGCAGATGCAGCTCATCTGAGTGGGACAGATAGACGGTCAACATGCCAACAGATAAGTAAAGTGATCGAGAGGAATGGGGGCCCATGCAGAGCCGGCTAGTGGAGAAATCCTCTTGGAGGAGATAGCATTTCAAATGAGAGCTGAAAGACCAGCCAACCATGAAAAAAGTGGGTGTGTGTGTGGGCAGAGTTGACATCAGCATCCTGGGTTTGGGAACTATATGAGCAGAGGCTGCGAGTTGGGAATGAGGCTGGAGCATTGTGAGGAGTGGAGAAAGTAAGGCCAGAGAGGCCGGTCCTGGGGGCCCTGCGCGGGCCACAGCAAGGAGTATGGACTTCAGTCTCATTTTAGTGGGAAGACTTGGGTGGGGTTTAAGCAGGAGAGTGACAAGATTGGACTGAGTGTTTATTTTATTATTGTTTTTTTTAATTACGGAGGGTAGTGAACAGGAAAGATGGGGTAAAAGAACTGAAAAAGCCAACAGCCGGAGAAGTGAGGAGAGGAGGCTGTGAAATGGGGAGAGAGGGAGACAGGCAGAGAGGACAGGGCTGAGAAAGAGAAGGGCGGGGGGAGATGGGAGAGAGAGATGTCAATGATTTCTTTGGGGACCATGATGACAACAAATAGGAGACATCTGGGGGCATTTAGAAATCCAGCAGGGGAAGGTCCAGGCTGTTGACTATGAAAGCTGGAAGCTTAGGGATCAGTTCCCCAATCCCTGTAGGACTCTTGTCAGGAAGGTTCATAAGATGGTGTTTGATTTTCCCATGTGTTGTAAATTCTGCCTCTATGATGTTGATGAGGTGGGATTAGCAGCAGTTACGTTAATGAGGCAGGACTCAATCTACAAGATTAGCTTGTGTCTTAAATCAATCTCTTTTGAGATACAAAAGGGAGACAGGGACCTCATACCTCCAAGAAAGAAGAGCTGGAAGAACAGCACTCCACACAGGAGAAATCCTCTTGGAGGAGATGGCATTTCAACTGAGAGCTGAAAGACAGGAGCCAACCATGCAAAAAGTGGCGGTGTGTGGGCGGAGCCGACATCAGCATCCTGGGTTTGGGAACTGCGTGAGCAGGGGCTGTGAGTTGAGAATGAGGCTGGGGCATAGTGAGGAGTGGAGAAAGTAAGGCACGCTGAGAACAGCACACTGAGAAGTTCCTTGATTGGGGGGGTGGGGCGGTGAGATTGATGAGCTGTCAGAGACAGAAAGCCTTCCCCTGGAACTGGCACCCTGAATTCAGACTTTTAGCCTCCTAGACTATGAGAGAATAAATTTCTCTTTGTTGAAGCCATCCACTTGTGGTATTTCTGTTATAGCAGCACTAGATAACTAAGACAGTACTATACCCAAACATGTTGTTTTCTACTAGGAAATCTGGACCACCCAATTTCTACTGATTAGAGTTATTACATAGCTGAAGAGTATATTTATTGGAAGGCTTCATTTTGCAGAGAAATCAGAATGCAAAGGAACTCACCTTTTTTGAGCCCTCTTCTGTGCTGGGAAGCATGCTGCATGAAGCACTGTCATGGATTGAATTGTGTCCCCCAAACAATGTGTGTAGCAACTTGGCTAGGTCATGATTCCCAGTACTGTATGATTGTGTAAGCTGATGTGATTTCCTTATGTGTTGTAAACTCTATCACTATGATGAGGTTATACTGATGACGTCTACAAGATTAGATAGTGTCTTAATCCAATCTCTTTTGAGATATAAAAGAGAGAAGTGAGCAGAGACACCTCACACCACCAAGAAAGCAGTACCGGGAGCAGAGTGCATCCTTTGGACCAGATATTCCTGTGCTGAGATGCTCCCAGACCAAGGGAAGACTGATGCATTACAGGGATCTTCCTCCAGAGCCAAGTGAGAGAGAAAACTTTCTCCTGGAGCTGATGCCCTGAATTTGGACTTGTAGCCTAGAGGACCGTGAGAGAATAAACTTATCTTTGGTAAAGCCATCCACTTGAGGTATTTCTGTTAAAGCAGCACTAGATGATTGAGACAAGCACACAGAGGCAAAACCTTGCCCAAGGTCTCCCAGCTGGGGAATCCAGTCTCTGTGGTTCCAAAGCACTGTGGGCTCCTGTGTGTTGATGTCCATGGAAAAGAAGCCCTAATACATCAGTTTCAGGCAAGGTCCTCCAAGTCAGCTGGGCTAAGAGAGTTCCCTAACCCACACTCTGTTCTGATCTGGGGATCGTATGTGGTCACGGAGCCTGCAGTTGCCCCCAAATAACGAAGCCTGTAGACCATCCAAGGAGCCCCAGTGGCCCAGTAGTATGCGCTTGGCTGCTAACAGAAAGGTCAGCGGTTTGAACTCACCATCCACTCCGTGGAAGAAAGATGTGGCAGACTGCATCCATAAAGATTACAGCCTTGGAAACCCTGTGGGGCCATTCTGCTCTGTCCTGTAGGGTCACTATGAGTCACAGTCGACTTAACAACAATGGGTTTGGTTTGGTTTTTTTGGATAGACTATCCAGAGGTTATTGATGGTTCAGTGGTAGAATTCTCGCCTTCTATGCATGAGACCTAGATTTGATTCCTGGCCAATGCACCTCATGCACAGCCACCACCCATCTGTCAGTGGAGGCTTATGTGTTGCTGTGATGCTGAACGGTTTTCAGAGGAGCTTCCAGACTGAGATGAACTAGGAAGAAGGACCTGGCAATCTGCTTCTGAAAGTCAGCCAGTGAAAACCCTATGGCTCACAAGAGCCCGATCCACAACCATTCATGGGGATGGCACAGAAGCAGGCAGCAGTTTGTTTCATTGTGTATGGGGTCACCATGAGTCGGGGGCCAATCTGATGACAGGTAACAACAACCTAGATCATCCACCAGGACCCATTCCACCCTCAGCCGTTAAATCCTTCTCCCAGGATTTTTGAGCAGCTATGCAAGGCTGGAGGAGACCTGGTAGTATAGTGGCTAAATCGCTGGGCTGCTAACTGAAAGGTCAACAGTTTGAACCCACCAGCTGCTCCATGGAAGAAAGATGTGGCAGTCTGCTTCTGTAAAGATTACAGCCTTGGAAACCCTATGTGGCAGTTCTACTCTGTCCTATAGGGTCTCTGCGAGTCGGAATTTGTTTTTTTTATGCAAAAGCTGCAAAATGTGTGTTCTAGAAAGAGTTTTGCTTCTGCATGGTGATAGTTACATTAATAAGAATGAAACAGGAGTAGGAGACAGAGGCCTCCATCAGCTACCAGTGGATTATCTGCTCCCAGGGGAAGGAGAATTGGCTGTTGGCACACTTCTCCAGACACCAGCTGGGAACCAGGGTGGGGAGGGAAGTTGAGACAGTTCATGGTGGAGGGGACTGAGAACTGGGCTGGGCTTGGGTGACCCATGTTCAGTCCTGGCACAAACCAGGGACCTGGGAGCCCTGTCAGTTTAGGAAAGTCTCTTAGCATCAGTTTGCTCATCTGTAAGGTGAGGGAATAATAATGATGTTAATGATGCTGTGTTGTGATGGTTGTTTGACAGTCATAAGGTCAACAATGCAATAGCTCTTTGAGGACCCTAAAGTTTTTCTTCAATCACAATTTCTCTTTGTTAGAACAAGCAAAACTTGGAAGGTAGAGGGATGAACTATGAGCCCTACTGGGAATTCCAAGGAAATATTCCTTCCTTTGTTGGTTCTCTGTGAGTTCATTTATTCATTCAATGAACATTCATGTGATGCCCACACCCCTAAAATGCTGAGGTTACAACAATTAATAAGACACTCCTCAGACCCTCATGAAGTTCACAGAGATGACAGATACATAAATAGTAAAAGTACCTATAGTAAAGAAATACCACTTCAACCCCTGCCCCAAATAAACAGTTGCCCAGGGAAAGACAGTCTGGGAAAAAGGAACAGCAAAAGCAAATGCATGGAAGGGTGTGAAATAGCATGGAATATGCATTGACTGGGCTCAGAGCCATGTCCTGGGCCACCAATGCCTACATCATCTCAGAGCCCCACTGCCCCAGACTTTACCAGGAGCAGCAGGAAGCTGCCATTTTCCTGAGGCACAGCCTTCTCGGAGCACACGGGGATAGAGAGGTGAGTGCAAATTTTAATAGCTCCTACTGTTGAGGGTTCTAACCATGGTCTGACCACAGGCTCATCTGCTCTTCATCAATTTCCTGTTTAACACACAAAATATTCCAAGCTATCCCCTACTTATTACCCTCCACCAGCGTTCCACCTGTGAAACCAAATTGGTTGTAATTTGGGTTAATCGGTGGCAGTCTATATTTTTTTCTGAGCCTTGTGTCCAGATGCCTGTGGAAGAAGCATCGAGAAATAACTTCCCAAGTCTCCTCAGAGCCTCTCACAGCAATCCCTAGATAGCCTCTGTCTTAGTCATCTAGTGCTGCTGTAACAGAAATACCACAAGTGGATGGCTTTAACAAAGAGAAATTTATTCTCTCACAGCCTAGTAGGCTACAAGTCCAAATTCAGGGCGTCAGCTCTAGGGGAACACTTTCTCTGTCAGCTCTGGAGGAAGGTTCTTGTCATCAATCTTCCCCTGGACTAAGAGCTTCTCAGCTCAGGAACCTCAGGTCCAAAGGATGCGCTCTGCTCCCCGTGCTGCTTTCTTGGTGGTATGAGGTTCCCATGTCTCTCTGTTTGCTTCTCTCTTTTATATCTCAAAAGAGGTTGGCTTAAGACACTATCTAATCTTGTAGATTTCATCAATATAACTGCCACTAATCCATCTTATTACATCATAGTGATAGAATTTACAACACATAGGGAAATCACATCAGATGACAAAATGGTAGACAATCATACAATACTGGGAATCGTAACCCAGCCAAGCTGACAGACATTTTTTGGGGGGCACAGTTCAATCTACGATAGCCTTCCAGGCTGGTCCCTTCTAGGGGGTGTAGGCTTTAGGGGAGGGGGCCGAAAACAGCTGACTCCGTTCCACTCCTGGTAGCCAGACCAGAATCATGCTGGAAGTCCCACTTCAAGCAGGGGTCCTGTAACTGTTGTTTATGGTTATTGTTTGCTTTCAGTATTTCTATATTTTCTACATTTTGAATTTTTCTATAAGAAGGAAATTGGTATTCATTTTGGAGTGTTTTTTGTTTGTTTATTGTTGTAGTTTAAATGAAGTTTACATTTCCAGTTAGTCTCCCATACAAAAATCTATACATACATTGTTATGTGACCCTAACTGCTCTCCCCATGCTGTGACAGCACACTCCTCCCTTCCACCCCTGATTCCCCGTGTCAATTCGGCCAGCTCCTAACCCTCTCTGCCTTCCCATCTCACCTCCAGAAAGAAGCCGCCTGTTTACTCTCTAGTATCTATTTGAGCCAAGAGGCACACTCCTCACGAGCATCACTCCACGTTCCACAGTCTAATCTAATCCCTGTCTGAAGAGTTGGCCTCAGAAGTTGTTTGAGTTCTGGGCTGATAGGGAATCTGGGGGCCATGCTTTCCAGGGTTCCTCCAGTCTCAGTCAGACCATTAAGTCTGGTCTTTTTACTAGAATTTGAGTTCTGCACCCCATCTTTCTCCTGCTCCATCAGGGACTCTCTGTTGTGTTCCCTGTCAGGGCAGTCATTGGTAGTAGCTGGGCACCATCTAGTTCTTCTGGTTTCAGGCTGATGAAGTCTCTGGTTTATGTGACCCTTTCTGTCTCTTGGGCTAATACTTTCCTTGTGTCCATGGTGTTCTTCATTCTCCTTTACTCCAGGTGATTGGGACCGATTGATGCATCTTAGATAGCTGCCTGCAAGCTTTTAAGACCCCAGACGCTACTCACCAAAGTAGGGTGCAGAATATTTTCTTAATAAGCTTTGTTATGCCAGTTGACCTAGATGTCTCCTGAAAGCATGGTCCCCAGACTCTGTCCTTCAAATTGTTTGATTGTATTCAGGAAACTTTTTAGCTTTGGTTGAGTCCAGTTGTGCTGACTTCCCTGTAGTGTGTGTCGTCCTTCCCTTCACCTAAGATAATTCTTATCTACTATCTAGGTAGTAAATAACTGGAATGCTTTTTATGAAGGGATAGTAGGAGGTCCTTGAGAGAAGGACTGAATTTGGGTAGAAAAATAGCATTCTCAGGGTTTTTTTAGGTTTATTTGTTTGTTTTTGTCTTCTTTTTTCTGGGTATAAAAGTGGGGAGGGGGAGCTCAAACTTTATCTCCACCACTCAGAGGCTAACACTGTCATCATTTCAGCATTTTTCCTTACAGTTATTTTTTCGTTTGCTTGTAAGCATGTAATATTATGCTGCATGTGCAATTTTGTATCCTGCTTTTTTGTTTCTTTTTTAATTCTATCATTCAAAATACTTCATGAACATTAGTTTCAAACAGTTGCGTGAAATGGTTATAGCCGTACTTTATCAGTCATTCCTTCCCTATAGATATTGAGGCTGTGTCCATTTTTTCTTATTATAAATAACGCTACAGTGAACATCTTTGTGTATACATCTTTCCACCTCAGTAGGTTGAGAACAGCATCAAATCACTACTGCATTTGTCTCCAAGGCAAGCGGATGAAGTTCTTGAGGACCCTTCCCTTTTGAGAACTGGTCGTTTCTCTGGTTTTTGCTTTGTGCCTCATCGGCTGTGACTGCTGCTTCTGGATTCAGCTCCAATAAATGATCGTCTCTTTCAGTTTGTCTAACTGTAAAAACAGTGTGGTGGAGGTGTCTGACCTCTTCTAACTTCATGAGGGAGAAAGAGAATCACCATCAGCATCAACAGCCCAAGGCTGATTCCTATGAAGCAGAGATCAGACATACCTCCTCTCTCCAACCTTTTTACCAATTCTAACACCAGCTGTCCCTCTCACGGCACTCTCTAGTTCTCTGCTGAGTTGGATAATTCCTTGCAATGGCCCCACAAAACTCACAGACAATACTCACAGTTATGGGGTTTATTAGGGAAGTAATGGGTTACAACTTAGGATACAGTTCTTTGATCAGGACAGCCATGCCTGCAAGCAGGCCTCTTTCTGGTCCTTGGCCCCTTGGCCCCTTGGCCCCTTAGCCCGGCCTCCTCCCTGCTCGGGCAAGTGTTACAAAGTTCTTCAGCTCTGCCAATTAGTGCCCAGAGGCACCGCAGTCCACCTGTAAGCCTCATGCCCAAAGGCGCTAAGCTCTCCTGTTCCGTAGGTCAGCACACCCACTGGAAATGCCTTGCTCTGTGGACCAGGAAGCCCATGTCCTTGGTCTCCTGGTTCTGCTGCTACAATTCTCTGCTGCTACGTCTCGCTGTCTTGAGGCATCCCCGATATTACAGCTTTCTCTTTCTGTCTCCTGGGTCTAGGAGGTTCTTAGTGCAGGGACCCCAGGTCCAAAGGACATACTCTGCTCTCATCTCTTCTTGGTGATTATGAGGTACCCCCCCATCCACTTCTGGGATGGCTCATTTTAAGTCTAGCAGGATGAAAAAACTGACCAGTCCCTTATTAGCGTTCCATACACATTATTTGCATGGTCCCATACCCACAAGGGTGCCACGGCACCTTATTTGCATTATTAGCAAACTGTCTAATCCCCTTGGTGTACCATAAGCACCTAATTTACATATTCCCACTGTGGTGGTTAAGGTTATATGTCAACTTGGCTGGGCCATGATTCTCAGTGGTTTGGCAGTCATATGATGTTGTGATCACTTCCATGATGAGATTTAATATAATGTGATCACCTCCATGATGAGATCTGCTGTGAGTAGCCAATTATTTGAAACAGAGTTTGCCTGCATTGAATATAAGTGGACATTCTGGCAAGGCTCATGGACTTTTGCTCATTCTGGATCCTGTGGGTGGCTCCTGTTCGTCTGACCTCTGGTTCTTGGGACTTGAGCTAAGAGCTTACGTGTGGTCTTACCTGCCGATCTTGGGATTCTTCAGTCTTTGCAGCCTGTGAGCAAGAGCCCTGCTCTCTGACCTGCTGTTCTTGGGTTCACCAGCCCCTGCAGCTACGTGAATCAGGAGAAGCCTCTAACTTGACCCACAGACTTGGGACATTCCAGCCTCTACAACGATATAAGCCATTTCCTTGATATAAATCTCTCTCTATATATACTTACACGCTTTACTGGTTTTGCTTCTCTAGAAAACCCAGTCATTTGGTGGGAGTTACAAGACCATGACGAGAAAGGACTTACAAAATGATCCATCGCACCGCAGGCTATCCTCTGTCTCTCCTAGCTACTGGCCCTTTCATATTTGAAGAATAACTTCCCTCTCCCAGTCACTTTACCAGTCGAAAACAGTCATTAGTAATTAGTCCTGCAGGAGGGCAAAGAGTCCTCAGGGCGAGATTACTCAGGTACCAGCCATTCAGGTCTGCTGCAGGTTTCCATCCGATCTGGTCAGGTTCTCCAAAAGTCATCTCGGCTTTACTCTTTCTGTCCTCTGATAACATTTAACGGAGAGAAGATTATTCCCTTGCTCTGAGCCTCTCTCAAGGTATCAGCATAGCAAAACTTTTAAGGGACTTTAAGTTCAGGTACTGTACTCCTTTCCAGCAGTCCCACCCACCCTACCTTTAGTTCACTTTTTCAGTGACTGCTTCTACAATTACAGTTTTTACAATCACAGTTAATCCTGTTAACAATCACCACTCACAACTGAATCATATAAACCTATCAGCATCTTCCCCCCACCCTCTCTTCCACAGACCCATCAGGAAAAGAGGAATCTTCTTTGTGGGGATCCTCCCCTGCCCCCCTCATTTTGAGTCGAAGCACACCCACAAAAGCATGTAAGCCAGCCACTTCATGTCTTTATCTCCCACAATTTTAGATAGTTAATGTTTAAATTGTCCATCCCTATCAAAGCAGTACTCTGAGGAGACAAGCATGTTCCTTGGTCTGAAGAATCATCTGTTCCGGTTGGAACTTTGTCTGCATCCGTAAGCGAAGTCTAGTCCAGAACAAGCCATCAACTTGCAGCAATTTACACCAGCTCATGGTGTCAAACATCTTTACATTCAGTCAGGTTCTGGTCAGCTCATCCCTAGCCCCTGTGGACTAGGTCAACAGGTGCCACCCGTAGGCTCAGGAGTCCACACAACCCCCTACTCTTCTGACTAACCAGCCCCTTCTCCTTCTCTCATCCTTAGCCCCTGTGGGCTAGGTCAATGGATACCAGTGGAACAAGTCCAAACTCAGTCCATTTCTTAACTGCTGTGCCTTCCCCACTTCCACTCATCACAAGTGAGCATACCAGGCTGTCTACTTGCTGACTCCCTTTAACTTCCAGTCCTAGAAGGGGGTTCTTCTGATGGGTACTAACTTTTCCTGCCCTGATGCTCAAAATTCAAAATCAAAACAGTCATTTTTTTTTTTTTTTTGCAGGTCCTTCCTTCAAATTCAAATTTCCTGTTCTCTCAGCAGTTCTGGATGGGTGTGCATGTCTTTTCAAATGCAAATTACCTGACTGGAAAGATTCTAGGTGGGGCTCGGGTTTTCAACCTAACCCCCAGTACACTATACAAGGCTGCTGGATTGAAACGAGCGGCCTGTGCTTCTTTCAGGCAAATGCTACTTCCCCTTTTAGCATATCCAATCAAGTGTTGGCTGGAGGTAAAGTTTCATGCTTTCTGTAATCTATAATATCCAATATTCATTTCCATCATCTATGTAGGTCTGCTTTGCAGCACTAGGTAGGAGAAACACTCAATATCCACAGTACATTCAAATAAACATGTAACCCTTTTTAAAACATTCCAGTTTCATCTTCTCTTCTCCATCCCTTAACTATCTTCTCATTCATATGCATATGACCTTAGCCTCTGGCTGGGTGGAACCAGAAGACCCTGGCCTCCTATCAGTCATCTTGTTTAACCAGCCTGGCTTTTGCCCCAAGCCACTCCAGCTACAGCTTTTCTCCCCTCAACTGTAGCATAACATCTCTTACTTTCCTTTCAGCTATTACAGATAACAATCAAAGTAACCATCTAAGAATCATAAGTTTTACTTCTCACACCCCTTCGTTCTTTCTCTTATAAAATCCCATGTTCCCATGAGTCTGGAGCCATTGCAACGAATCCCACTTCTGACAGGCCAGGTTCTGTAGAGAAGCAAAACTATATGTATATATAGAGAGATGGCAAGCTGCTGGCTCACAGGGCTGCAGAAGCTGGCAAATCCCAAAATCAGCAGGTCAGATGACAAGCTGTTGGCTCAAGTCCCAAGAACTGGAGGTCAGATGATGACAAGCCAGAAACAGGATCCAGAGCAAGCAAACGAGCTTCGCCAGACATCCATATATAAAAACCAAAAAACCAAACCCGTTGCCATCGAGTCAATTCTGACTCACAGCGACCTTATAGGACAGAGTAGAACTTCCCTATAGGGTTTCCAAGGAGTGGCTGGTGGATTTGAACTGCCAACATTTTGGTTAATAGCCAAACTTTTAACCTCTACACCACCAGGGTTCTATCCATATATATATATAGACTCCAGCTGTAAAAGTGGTGTGGTGGAAGCATCTGACCTTCTGCAACTTCACAATGTGGAAAGAAAATCACCATCAGCATCAACAGCTCAAGGCTGATTCCTGTGAAGTGGAGATGAAACATACCTCCTCTCTCTAACCTTTTTACCAATTATGACACCAGCTACCCCTCCCACAGCACTCCCCACTTCTCTGCTGGGTTCAGGACAGCCTCTTCTTAGCCATGCCTGCAGGAAGGCCTCTCTCTGGCCCTTGGCCCCTTGGCCCTTCAGCCTGGCCTCTGTCCTACTCCGGCAAGTGTTACAAAGCTCTTTAGCTCCACCGGTAAGTGCCCAGAGGCACCCCACTGTGCCAGTAAGCCTCATGCCCAAAGGCACTCAGCTCTCTCGCACCTTGGGGTGGCGAGCCACCAAGTGCCCGGAGGCACCCCACTCTACTAGCAAGCCTCCTGCCCAAAGGCTCTCAGCTCTCTTGCTGCATGGGTCAGCACACCCACTGTAACCGCCTTGCTCTATGGGACAGGAAGCCCACTGCACCGTCTCGTCCCAGTCTCCTGGTTCTGCTGCTACTGCTTCTCACTGTCTTGCGCCATCCCCGGTATTATAGCTGTCTTTCTCTGTCTCCTGGGTCTAGGAGGTTCTCAGCACAGGGATCCTGGGTCCAGAGGATGTGCTCCAATCCCATCTCTTCTTGGGGGTAATGAGGTTCCCCCTTTCTGCCTTTAGGATGGCTCTTTTTAAGCCTAGCAGGATGGCAAAAATAACCAGTCCCCTTGTTAGCATTCCATATAATTCATTTGCATGGTACCACCCCCACAAGGGTGTCATGAGCCTTATTTGCACTATTAGCAAACTATCTAATCCCCTTGGTGGGCCATAAGCACCTCATTTGCGTAGTCCTACCCAGTCATTTGGTAGGAATTATAAGACCATATAGAGTTGCTGTGAGTTGGAATCGACTCAACGGCAACAGGTTTGGGTTTTTTTTTTAATAAGACCATGGTGTGAAAGGCCATATAACAGTGATCCAGAGAAACAATAGCACACGTGAGGAATGTGCTTCTTACTTCTCAAGTATACAAGACCAACTGGCCAACATCTGCCCAAAAGTAAAGATGAGAAGGCAGGAAGGGACAAGAAAACTGGACAAATGGACACGGAGAATCCAGAGTGGAAGGGGAAAAGGGAGAGTACGGACACATTGCTGAGATTACATCCAATGTCACAAAACAATTTGTGTATAAATTTTTGAATGAAAAACTAATTTGCACTGTAAACCTTCACCTAAAACACAATAAAATTTAAAAAATAAAAAGCTATCCATCACACCACACTAATACATGATTTTTTTCCTTCTTGTTTTCTGCAGCCAGCTATTTCCTCTCCCACAGCCTCAGCAGCAATGTTCCTAATAAGCATTCTTAGTTGCTAGTTTGTGACTGAGGGCAAAAACAGCCCTTTCTTTTTTTTTTTTTTTTTTAACAGGACTTTGTAAAAGTAGGCTTTTTCTGGGATAGTTTCAAATTCCATGGTATTTTAAATATACCCTGTTCAGGCCACCCAATTATGTGGAGTCAGCAATCTCTACTCACTTTCTGAGTAGTTGTAGTAGATCTGAATTCACATCCTCAATCTGCCTCTTCACAGCTGTGCAACCTCAGGCTTCTGTAAGGCTCCATTTACTCATCTGTACTACTGCATTGTAATTGGTGGTGTTATTAGCTGCCATTGAGTCTGCCCCCAACTCAAGGTGACCCCATGCACAACAGAATGAAATGCTACCCAGCCCTGCACCATCTCCATGATCAGTTGCAGATCGGACTGTTGTGATTCATAGGGTTTTCATTGGCTGATTTTCAGAAGTAGATTGCCAGGCCTTTCTTCCTAGACAGTCTTAGTCTGGAAGGTCCACTGAAACCTGTGTAGTATCAGAGCAACATGCAAGTCTCCACTGACAGATGGGTGGTGGCTGTGCATGAGGTGCATTGGCCAGGACTGAACCCAGGTCTCCTGCATAGAAGGCAAGAATTCTACCACTGAACATCAGTGCGTCATTGTATTAGGAACCACTTAACTGGATTGCTGTGAGAATATAATGAAATAATACATGTAAAGAGCTGAGTATGTGTTTGCTGTTATTTTTATTCTGTGTAAGTTTTGACACTGGTCACGTGCTACATCTTAATGGCAAAACAGCACCAGGGAAGGTAACGTGGAAAGGTTAGTTGAGATGGAGCCCAAACCCCTTATTTCATTGATGGAGGAACTGATGCCTACAGAGGGGAAGGGACTTGACCAACATCACACAGATGGATATAAGATAGAGTATCACAGAGCTGCTCCTGTGTCCAGCAGCAAGAAGGACTGATGACTTCAGAGTACAGGGTAGCACACTTCTGCCAAGCCTGCTAGGCACATTGCTTTGATGCCCAGACCTTGAGTGGGCTCGGTGTGGGTCTCAGTGATGCTTTTTCTCCTGTTCTGTGCATCACAGAGAGGTCTATGGGAGCAGCTGGTGTCCCAGATCCCAACCATTGCCGGTTGAGCTGCTCAAGTAACCCCAGAGCAGGTAGGAAGCTTGTGGAATATTAGAAATACTGTATATTCTCTTTTGCACTGCACACGTACTCTTGGACTCTTTCTCTCTCTCTCATACACACACACACACACACACACTTATACACAATTGGGCCAATTGGAAATTCATATGTTCTCCCCGGCACTGGAGCTGAAAGCGTCTGCCAACCTGTGGGTTTCTTTCCATGTGGCTCACCATCTGGAGTGGCAATCTGGCTTCCTTGGGGAGGTGGGGGGTGGTGCGTGTGTGTTCACACACACGTGCATGCTCAGGAACCCGTGTCCCAGGGCCAGGGTATTGTGTTCCCTTTTTGTGCTTGAGTGACTGAATGAAGAAGAGAGAGAGCAGAGGCAAAGAGGACAATGCCCACAAGTCATCTTAGTGGTATGAATGAATAATTCATGGCAAATCTGCCTCTTTCCAGGGCCTCCCAAAATAGCTGTTTTAATTGCTTGTTTGTTTCATTGCTGACTTTCATTCAGCTGCCTTCAGCTTAGAGAACTTTGGTGTTTAATGTTGACCTGCAGGTGGGGCTTCCCTTCAAGGAACAACATTCTATTTGTTTTCTTCTTTAAAATGAAATGATGACAGAAAAATACACCCTTAAAGAAAGTTGCACTTTTTGGAGGTAAAACCGTTTTCTTTTTAACACCTGTGCAGAACTCCTTTGTAATCCGTTACTGTAGGCTGATGTGGTCTTGAAAAATGAAGAGATCACAGTTGGACAGACAGACAATGTAAGCTTCTGGGCTGGACTAGTCAGCCCACAGTGATGCAATCAACAAACAGTTGTGAGTCTGCAGACTTTTCAGATCCCCAGACTCAGCTGGGCCATGCTGACTTGGGTTTTCCTAGACATACAGGCTGTGGCTTCCAGAAGAAGCATCAGGAAGACCCGACCCAACCTGGGTGAGCAACCTGGGGGACTGCCCTGTCCCTGCTGCCCAGGGAGTGCTGAGGTGGCCCATGCCATGTCTCCCTGGGGCACTGACAGGATGACTCCAGAGGTGACTGCATGACTTAGCTTAGAGAGGGCTTCTTCCAGAAGTCCTGGAGGAAGGACCTGGAAAGGGGGTGGGAGGAAGCCAGGTGTTTGGAGGTACTTGCCTCTGTGCGTACCTCAGCAGCTAGAAGTGCCAAGATGTAGAGTTTGGAGGGCCTGGCCAGACGGAACCCCTATGGGTTATGGTGTGAGATGACAGGTATTAAGTGAAGAAACAAAAGGCATCAAGGAACTCCTTGTGGGTTGCAGAGCTGGGACCAGTGGGCTTTGTGGTCCAGCTTTGCACCTGCAAAAAGGGGGTGCCTTTGGAGCCAGTGGGCCAGGAGAAGTCAACCCACCCTGCTTGGCCTTCTATCTGCAAATGGATGCAAAGGCAAGAGGGACTGGTTTACTGTGGGAGGAGAGGAAATACAACCCACTGAGGATCTACTGTATGCAGGGGAGCAGAGTGGATGAGAACATGGGTGCTGGGAGCAGATCCAAACACTAGCTCTGTGCTCACTGGCACCAGAGCTTGTGTGAGATGGCAGCTTTGCAAACGCTGGTGGAAGGGACGATAAAGCCTGCCTGTGGGGCCGTGTTGCCATAACTAGGTCCTGCATAGTGGGACAGGAGGTAGAAATCTTTGACAGAGACGAGCAAACCAGTTGCTGTTGAGCTGACTCCAACTTACGGTGACCCCATGTGTGTCAGAGTAGAACTGTGCTCTATAGGGTTTTCAATGGCTGATTTTTTGGAAGTAGATTGCCAGGCCTTTCTTCTGAGGCACCCCTGGGTAGACTTGAACCACCAACCTTTCCATTAGCAGCTGAGCGGGTTGACTGCTTGCACTACCAAGGGAAGAAGTGGGATTTCTGGAAATGTTGGAAAACATTTTTGAAAGTCCCTGTATACTGAGTTTCTCTTTGATGAAAAACTTGAAAATGAATAGTGATGATGGATATACAATATGGTGAATGTAATTAATGTCACTGAATGTACACTTAGAAGTGGTTAAAATGGCAAACTTCTTGTTATATATATTTTACAAAAAACAAAAACAACATTACTAAATAGACAATAGATAAGTGGTAACTTTGGTGAAGGGTAAGACAGTACACAATACTGGCAAAGCCAGCACAACTTGTTCAGGGTAATGTCATGGAAGCTCCATGGACAAATCCAAACTCCCTGAGGGACTGAATTACTAGGCTGAGGGCTGTGGAGACCATGGTCTTGGGGAACATCTAGCTCAATTGGCATGATGTAGTCTATAAAGAGAATGTTCTACATTTTACTTCGGTGAGTTGCGTCTGCAGTCTTAAAAGCTTGTGAGCAGCCATCTAAGATACTCCGCTGATCCTATCCCATCTGGAGCAAGGGAGAACGAAGAAAATTAAAGACACAAGGGAAAGATTAGTCCAAAGGACTAATGGACCACAGCTACCACAGTCTCCACCAGACTGAGTCCAGCACAACTAGATGGTGCCCGCCTACGACCACCAACTGCTCTGACAGGGAGCACAATAGAGGGTCCCGGACAGAGCAAGAGAAAAGTATAGAACAAAATTCTAACACACACATAAAAAAAGACCAGACTAACTGGTCTGACAGAGACTGAAGAAACCCTGAGAGTATGGCCCCTGGACACCTTTATAGCTCAGTACTGAAATCAAACCTGAGGTTCACCCATCAGCCAAAGATCAGAGAGGTCCATAAAACAAAACTAAACTAAATGGGCACATCAGCCCAGGGGTAAGGACAAAAAGGCAGGAGGGGACAGAAAAACTGGTAATGGGGAACCCAAGGTCAAGAAGGGGAGAGTGTTGACATGTTGTGGGGTTGGCAACCAATGTCACAAAACAATATGTGTATTAGTTGTTTAATGAGAGACTAGTTTGTTCTGTAAACATTTGTCTAAAGTACAATAAAAAAAAAATTAAAAAAAAAAAAACACAGTCCCTGCAGTTTTGAGGTAGAATTTGCTCTTTACTTATGGTTCCAAAGTGTAGTGCTAGGACCAGCCACATCAGCATCACCTGGAGCCTATTAAAACTGTGAATTCTTGGCCCTGCCCCAAATCGGAAACCTATTGAATCAGAAACTCTGAGGGTGGGTGTAGCCGTCTGTAGGTTAACAAGCCCTCTGGGGGATTCTGATGCACACTCAAGTTTGAGAGCCCCTCCTGTATACAATCAGGAGACGGCAGGAGGCGTGTTCAGAGAATGGGTGAGTGTGGGGAGGGGGAACTAGGCAGGGAGCCAGGAATCTGGGTGCCCAGGAGGAGCCACTCCTCTGTGGCTGAGTGACTCTGGACAAGTCCTTAGGACCCAATCATGGGAACTCAGTACTGAAAGGCCTCGGCAATCACTGCACCTGGTCTTCTTATGGTGGGGATGGGGAAATAGCAGCCCAGGGAGAGGAAGGGGCTGAGTGTCCTTGGGTGTATCAGTTAACTTCACTGCACCTCAGTTTCTACATCTGTAAAATGGAGCTAATAACAGTACTTAGATTATTTTAAATGAGCTAATATCATAATGAATCTAACATTTCAAAGGTTTTTTTCTTCTTAAAACTTTATTGAGGTATAACTGGAGTACCAAAACTGTGCATATTTTCATGCAGTTTGCTGAGTTTTGACACACACATATATATCCATAAAACTATCACCACAATCAATATAACATTCCTATTACCTCCAAAAGTTTCTTTGTGCCACTTTGTAATACTTTTTTCCCTCTTCTTCTGCCCCTAGACAATCCCTGATATGCTTCCTGCCTCTGTAGGTTAGTTTGTATTTTCTAGATTTTTATATAAATGGAATCATACAGTATAGTCTCTTTTTCCCATGGCTTATTTTATCTAATGTAATATTTCTGAGATTCGTCCACATTGTCGTTGCATGTATTAATAGTTCATTCCATTGTATGGATGTACCACACTTGTCTGTTTACCTACTGATACAGTGCACATTTGGATTGTTTCCACTTTGGGATTATTACAAATAAACATAACACCGATATTTAAAAGCACCATTATTTCATGTACCACCAAGAAAGGGAGAAGGAACCCCGGTGGCACAGTGGTTAAGCACTCGCCTGCTAACTGAAAGGTCGGCAGTTCGAACCCATCAGCCCATCAGCAGCTACATGGGAGAGAGCTGTGGCTGTCTGCTTCCATAAAGATTACAGCCTTGGAAACACTATGGGGCAGTTCTGCCCTGCCCTATACGGTCACTATGAGTTGGAATCAATTCACCAGCTTCAGGGTTTTGTTTTGTTTTTTAAATTTTTTAAGGAAGAAAGAATGCTGCCAATTAAACTATGATCCACAGTTTTTTAATTAATTAGAAATTTATTTTATACTTGTTGAAATAAATCTTTCAAACTTAGATTTTTTTAATTCACTGATCACTTTTATGCAAACAGCCATCAAAGAAAGAGAATATATATGCAAAATAAATTAGTTCCAGTGTTCCTAAAACATCTTCCCATTCAGAATCCATTTTTTGGTTTTTTTTAGAGCTTCAAAGGTACTGCTAAGCTTTATTTCTTCTTCCGAATCCAGTTCTTTGGAATCAGTTTTCAACTCAGAGTTGATGATGTCTGAGCTTTTTAATATTGTCCTGTGAGCCCTCACGAGTGTTGGTGTTACAGCATTATGAGAAGGGTCCACAAAGGAGCCTCAAGTGTTTGGGGCTGGACTCTGAAGCCAGCTTGGCAATTGTGTAGAGTCAGCCTACTTTTGACTCCTGCTTGGGGAATGTTGCTAAACATGTCTGTTCACCGCCTCCTTCACTCCTCCCAGCAATCATTTAGTTCCTAGGGGTTAAAAGTGCTCCACTATTGTCTCTGGGATTTTACTCCAAAGGCCTGTGACACCCATTCCTCCTGCCGGCACCTTTGACGTTGTGTATACACAGGCAGTGACAGCGCCATGTCAGCAGTGGTAACACACATCCCAGTTTCAGAGATGTTAAAGTCTATCTTGGAGTTGGTGAAATGGAGTCTATGTAAAGTACCTTGGAGAGCAGTGATGGTTCAGTGGTAAAATTCTCGCCTTCCATGTGGGAGTCCTGGGTTTGATTCCAGGCCAATGCACTTCATGTACAGCTACCACTTGTCTGTCAGTGGAGGCTTGCTTGTGGCTGTGATGCTGAATAGATTTCAGCTGAGCTTCCAGACTAAAATGCACTAGGAAGAAAGGTCTGGCCATTTACTTCCGAAAATCAGCCAATGAATGAATACTCTATGGGTCGCAATGATCTCGATCTCGTTGTGCATGAGGTCGCCATGAGTCGGAGCCCACCTTGACAGCAACTAACAACAACTAGGTGCCTTGAACAGTGCCTGGTACTTTATAGATACTCAATGAAGTGTAGCTATTATTATAACTACTAAGCTTCAGTTTCCTTGGGGGTCAACAGGGGTGATAGTACCTGCTTCACAGAAATATTGTGAAGATAAAGATAATGATTTTTTTTATGTAGAGCATTTGGTCCAGTACCCAGTACTTAGCTGGCCGTCAGTGAAAGTGTTTTAATAATATATTATTTCATTCCATCTTCACAATGCCCTCGACCTTTGGGAAGGCAGGCCAGATATTTGACATATGAAGGTTAAAACTGCAAAGGGGGCCTGAGAGATATTATATCCCCATCCCCTCATTTTGCAGATGGGAAGCTAAGGCCCAGAGAGGAAAGGCACCTTGGCTGAGGGCATGGCTAGTCTGGTGGCAATGCGAGGACTTGAACCTAAATCTCTTTACTCCCCTTCCAGTGATGTGTCTAAACCATGCTGTCATGGGAGGGGCCCTAGGTCAGGCAGGATCTGTGAAGTCTCGTAGGCCAATTCAGTTTCTAGAAGCACAAGCTTCTCAGGCCAGGTGGCTGGGGTTAAGGTCAGAGCCCCCAACTCATGGTGACTCCATGCACAATGGAACAAAATGCCACTGCCCGGCCCTGCGCTGTCCCCATGATCAGTTACAGATCGGACCACTGTGATCCACAGGGTTTTCTTTGGATGATTTTTGGAAGTAAATGGCCAGACCTTTCTTCCTAGTCATCTTAGTCTGGAAGCTCTGCTGGAAATTGTTCAGCATCATAGTGACGCACAAGCCTCCACTGACAGATGTGTTGCATTGGCCAGATCGAACCCAAGTCTCCCACATGGAAGACGAGAATTCTGTCAGTTTACCACCACTGCTCTACTTTCAGTTTTAACATTCTTTAATACCTCTACATAAGGGGACTTGTTTGGACAGCAATGTAAATAATAATAATTGCTCGGATTTTTTGGGTACTCATTGTGTGCCAAGCATGGTCTCATGCACTATTTCATTAAATATTCAAAGAACACCATGAGGTAGGTCTGGATGGCACCTACCTGGAAGGGTTGTTAGAAGGATGAAGTGAGTATATGTGATTAGAACAGTTCCTGGCACATAGTGTATATGATTATTATTCCTATTTTGCAGATATGAAAACTGAGCCACAGACAGGTTAAGTTTCTTGCCCAAGGTTACAAGCTAGAAAATGACAGAGCCTGGATTCATACCCAAAGAGTCTGGCTCCAGGGCACTGTGCTCTTAACCACTACCCTGTGCTATCTCTTGATAGGACGAGAGGTGGGTGTGACACATTAGGGAGCTGTGGGGACTGTGTGCAACTAGAGACAGCCTGCCCCCAAAAGCATGCTGATTCTGTTTTAGAAATAAAGCACTGTAGCAGCTGAATTTGGCCCTTGGGCAGTCAGTTTGCCATGCCTACTCGAATCTATGATCTGGTTCTCAATTCTTCTTAAAGTCCAGCATGTGATACACTGAGAGAACTAGTAGCCCAAATTCTCCACTGGGTCAGCAAGCTGGAGGGTATCAGGGAATGAATAGGCATAGAGACATCAAGATGGAGGCAAAGGAAGGAAACAGGCCCAAAGCTCAGGTGTGCGATCCCAAGAATTCAGCGGGGATAAAGTGAAGACAACATCCGAGATTTGGCAGGGGGAATTGAGCCACTGGCTTGTGGGGGCCCAGAGAGAAGGCGGGGCAAGTTGGGAGGCTGTCTGGAATCTTCCCTCCAGCTCTCCCTCCTCTTCTTTTCCCCATAAAAGAATTCCAGGAGTAGGAGTGACTAGGCCCGGAAAGCTGGCTAAACCAGCCCAACCAAATTTCAGAAACAGGGAGATCTGGGGGTCAAAAAACTGGAATGTTGAGACAGGTGTTTTGACAGTGGGGAACAGGAAGGAGGGGAGTGTTTAGGAGAAAGAGAACTTGGGGATTCCTGGTGCAAACGCCTCCTTCAGAGAGCTGACAGAGCTTCAGCACCAACTTTCCCTCTAATTATGAAAACCAAGTCCAATCCAGCTGCCATCTCCTACCTTCTTCAGTTTAATTTCCAAAAAGAACTTAAAGAGTTCCCGCTTCTCCAGGAAAGGAGGCTGATTAGCTATGAAAGCCTGAATAATGACTTAACCTCAGTTTCCCCATTATGACAACAGGGATGTAAAACTTAACTCATGATAATAGCTAATATTGGTTGAGTCGCAACTGTGTGCCATGTGCTCAACACAGCTCCTTTTAACAAGGTGATTACTATGAGCATTCCCATTTTACAGATGAATAAGCAGAGTCAGAGAATTAGAGTTCTTGTCAAAGAGGACAGAGCTACCGAGTGGCAGCACCTGTCTTGGAATGCAGATGGCTGACTCCAGAACCTGTGTGGTTTAACCACCGTGTATCTCCTGGGGTAAAGAATGGTGTTGTTGGTGGTGACGATGATGATAGTTAATATGTTGAACACTCAAGATGAAGGGTGACATACTTCTCACACTGTAGGTACAGAGCACAAAAGTCTCAACTGCTCATGTTAACACCCACATTTACTGAGGGCTTATTATATGTCCCATCACCCGTCTGTCAGTTTGTCATATTGTGGTGACTCATGTTGCTACAATGCAGGAGGCTGTGCCACCAGTATTTCAAATCCCAGCAGGGTCACTCATGGTGGACAGGTTTCAGCAGAACTTTCAGACTAAGACAGATTAGGAAGAAAGACCTGGTGATCAACTTCCGAAAATTAGCCAATGAAAACCCTATGGATACGGCACAGGACCGGGCCACGTTTTGTTCTGTTATATATAGGGTTGCCATGAGATGGAGCTGACTCCAAATCAGCTAACAACAGCGTAACAACATTATAGGCCAGGCCATGTGCTAAGCAATTTATATGGGTTATCTCATTTAATCCCCGTAACACCCTTCCAAGATAGGGACTTCTCATAAGTTTCACAGAGATGGAAACTTCTCTTAAAACGGTTACATAACCCACAGTTGTAGAAGAGGCAGACAGTGGATTTAAGCCGAGCATCCGATTCCTGAGTCTCTGTGGGTAACATCTACCCGGCCTTCTTATTAACCATGAAGCTAACCACTGTTCTCTGACTTCCATGCCACAGCCTCTCCCTTCTCTCAGCTTTAACTCCTTGGCTTTTAGCGCCTGTACTGCTGACCCAGCACCTTGTTAAACTTCCCGGCAACTTCTAATAATCTGCAGTTCACAGTCTCAGGTAGCATTACAGCCACATCTACTGTCATTGAACATCATAGGAATTGTTCACTGTTACGCCTAAGTGCACACCTTGTATCTCCGGCCAGACCAGCTGCTTCTTAAAGGTAGAAACAAGGCTTATTCAAATGTCCGACCCTTCAATGTGCCTAGGGCAGGGCTAGGCCTGCTGTGTCCACACAATAAATTCTTGTTGCTTGATGGATTGACTGAAATGAGGAAAAGGAAAGCAAGGGTGAAGCTGGGAGCCACTCAGGTCACCTTCCTCAGCACTTGGCATGCAGCTCTGGACAGAGAAAGTGCTCAGAGGGTTAAAATCCTTTGAGATTACCAGGGGCCCCAAAGCCCTAAAAACCTGGCCTCTGCCCCTCTCTAACTCCACGCCACACTCACTGCTCACCCAGGGTACCACCTTCTAACCACACCAGCTTTCTTTCTATTCCTCAAACTCAGCAACCCCATTCTTGCCCCAGGGCCTTTGTACTTGCTGTTTACATTGCCTTTCCCTCCCCAGATCTTCAGGCGGCTGACTGCCTCTCACCATCCAGGCTCCCCTCAGGGACCACTTCCTCAGAGGGGCTTTCCTTGAACAACCACCCCCCTTTAGACTTGAACCCACCAAACTGTTTAATTTTCCTAATAATGTGAGCCTCTCCAAAATAATCCTGTTGATTTACTTCCTGGATGGGGTGTGTCTCCCCAACTAGAATGTAAGGGCAGGGTCTTATCTCTCTCGCCCACTTCTGCAGTTGCTGTTCATTAAGGATCAATTGTGCCTTGTGCCTAATCCCATTCTCAACCCTCCTAACAAACTTGTGGTTATTTTTATCACCCTCAGATTTGTTAAAGGAATGAATAAAGGTATTTGCACTGAACAGAATTAAAGGTAGGCAAGAGAACTTCAGGGAGTCCCTGGGTAGTGCAAATGGTTAATGTACTCAGCTGCTGACCAAAAGTTTGGAGGTTGAAGTCCACCCAGAGGTGCCTTGGAAGAAAGGCTTGGCAATCTACTTCCCCAAAATCAGCATTGAAAATCCTCAGGAGCACAGTTCTACTCTGATACACATGGAGTCTCCATGAGTCGTAGTCATAGAGCACTAGTAGGCAACTTTTTTTTTTTTTTTTTTAAGGGAACTTCAAACCCCATTGCACTTTCTTCCTGTTCATCCAGCCTTCAAGGTGGGAAGGTGAAGGGACTGCAGCAGCCCTGAGGTGAAAAGAGTCTAATCTGGAGGGGTTGTGAAATCTAAACTATGGGAACTATGCGTGTGAAACACCCCGGGGCAGGAAGAACCAGCCTGTCTATTGTGCCTGGCCAGGGAAAAGTTTGCCTGAAAGTTTGGACAGTTCTTGGCCTGGAGTCTGGAGGGCCCTTTAGAAAGTGATTCAGCCCAGCTGGCCTGCAGAGAGAGCAGCATCAGGGGCCAGCATCCCGCTGGATGGCAATAAAGAGGTTACTGTGGGAAGCATTTGGATTGCTTGGGGAAGGACTAGGAAAATGAAAGATATGCTACGCGCTCTTCAGTCCCAAGAGAATCACCACCCAGTGTTAGACTTGGCAAAAGGTTTTCCGCTTCTTCCCTGAGCTGCTTCCTTAGAAAAGACACACCGTCTGAATGCCGGATGCCAGCTGTGGCAATGTGTTCCCTATGCCTTTCCCATAAGCCCGTAGGAAAGCACCGTCCTGTTGCCCGGTGGTGATTTTCTCCTGAGAGGAGAGCAGGGAGCCTGTGGGAGCTTCTCACTCCTGGGCAAGGTGTACAGGCTGGTCTTCCTGGCAGAGCCCGCTTGCTTGGTGTCATGATCCTGGCAGAACCCACCTGTCTCCAAGGCAACACATCCGGGCCAATTTTCCAGGAGGGCCTGTTGTGAAACATTCAGGAATGTTTGTGTTCCCAGAGGTTTGTAATTAAAAAGAGGCAGAACTAGTTCTTACCTGGCACTTTTCCCTCTCTTGCTGTCACCCCTCTAGAATTTGGGTCATTTGATTGCACGATTGAGGTTTTAAGCGGCTCGGGACATGGGGAGCCTAGAAGCAGGGGCTGGACCAGGCTAGATTGAGGTGAATTGCTTCATCAGAGGGTGGGGACTGGGAGTTCTAGGTGGACCCCCAAGCACTCGCCACCTCAGAAAGCAGATATCTCTTTCCAGCTCACATTCTTGGCACTTGGCCAAGGTGAACAATTGTAGGCTAGAGAAGCACCCACAGTTTCCCAGGGGGACTGGCAGGAAATGTGTGTGTATGTGTGTGTCTATGCATGCATGTGTGTGTGTGTTTAAATCCTTGTGCAGCTAAAAGCACTTCTTTTCATCCCTATTCTCTAAATGACACCTCTCTGCACACTGAATAATTCATCTCCCTCTTGGCATTTGTTCCAGAGAAAATCTTGCTGTCCAGATTCCTTGTAAAGTTGCAGAGTCTTCCCATAGAAGCTTTCTTCTTTCCCATGGAAGAGTTTGGATTGGACTTAAATGGGAATGGAAGTCAGGATCTCAGCCCTCCAGCACGCCCCCCCCAACCCCCCACCCCATCACATCGAAGGAGACTCTGAATATCAAGCCCAAAGCCTTCGTTTCTCCCCTGGCTCTCCCTTTCCAACTTTGCATCCTCTTGTCTCACTCTCCTTTATCCCTGTTGGAGACAATGTCTGCATTCACTGTAAATGGGAATTAGCATCTCAGGCCTGGTAGAATAATCCGCATGTCTGTCTCATTGCTGGTACTTGGAGCTCGTATTTATTTGAACTCTGACCTCTCAATAGCTAAGGTGACAACAGTCAGTGGAGTTAATGGTTTTCTGGAAACGTGCGGCATTTTTGGTGTTTCAGCCCACTTCTCCCTTGCCCCCATTCCCAGCCTCACACACAGAGAACTTAGTGAATCACTTGTGTTGATGGTTTTGAAACATTGGTTTGCCTTTTCACTAAGCAGCTGTGGATTATCCACGTCTGTTGAATATTTTTGCACCAAGACACAAATAACTGAAGGTACCAAATATGCTGAAACTCAGGTGCCTTTTGCCTGGTGCAGTCTTGCCTATGGTCCAGCTTTATCATTGGTATCTCCAGCATAGCTTACTCTGTTTTCTGGATTGTTCTGAGGCTCACTTGGTCTTACTCACTTTTACTAGCAAAGTTCAGGCTTTGGAATCAGAGTGGAGCTTCGGGATGTACCCCTGGCATTTATTAGCTACATGATGTTGAACATATTTCTCAGCTGTAAAATGAGGGGCGGGGTAAGAGTGCCACTACCCAGTGAAGGTACATGATATGCACAACATGCTTTCTAGGCGGAGATTTAGCAATTATTGTATATTTTAATTACAATTAATGTGTGAGCATTATAGAGAAATTGGTTTATTCTTCTTATTTTTAAAAGGAAAAAATACTTAAAATCCCTGTACCCAGATAACATTTTAGCGTGTATCTTTCCATTTGCTGTTCACATACACACACACACACACACACACACACACACACACACACACACACACACATACACACACACACACACACATTGGGCAAAACATCATACTATAACAATAGCCTGTAGCTTCTCTACCCCAACCATGCAGTTCTTCTCACATATTGAGAGCATCCTTCCATGTTAGCAAAATAGAGAACTCTACATCATTATTTTTTATAGTCAAGTAATTTTTGCGTATATGTTTTTTATTTTTCAGATAAAGCCAAGTCCAAACATCTTAAAGGGGATAGATATGTAAGGTGCACAGACTACTGCTGGCATGAAGGTTCATGACTATATTCCTAAACACCAGTTTGCCGCCCTTTATAACGTTGTTAGACATTTCCATAACTACTTCATCTCCAGAACTACTTAGATTGATTGATCAGTAGATATACGTAAGTTTTAAGGCAGGATAATAACTAGACATCTTTTTTTTAAATTGTGGTAAGTGTATAGGTAACAGAACATTGCCATTTCCACAGTCTTCGCTTGTACAATTCAGTGACATTAAATTACATTCATCTTATTGCTCAACCATCACCCTTAACCATTCCTGAATTTTTCCGATATCCTTAACAGATACATCATTATTTTTTCTTCCCACATCTTAATTGGTAGAGCCCTGGTGGCGAAGTAGGTAAGAGCTATGGCTGCTAACCAAAAGGTCAGCAGTTCAAATCCACCAGCTGCTCCTTGGAAACCCTATGGGGCAGTTCTACTCTGTCCTGTAGGGTCGCTTTGAGTTGGAATCTACTGGACCGCAGCAGGTTCAACAGGTTGCGTCTTCATTATTGCATTAACCCACTCCACAAATATTTATTGAGCACCAATTGTGCAGGCATAGGATTCCATTGTTTGGATGCGCCATTTATTAAAATGGTTTATTTAATCCCCAGGGAGGGAACTTGTCAAGAGGGAACATATCTTGATTTTTCTGGGCTGCGAACTGTATATACTGCGATTCGTATCTCTGCAGCCAGTCTGACTGGATGCACTTCTCCAGGCAGAGCGCAGGGAGAGGAATGCGCTAGAAAGAGGGTCTCTCTGTGGTGGTCCGAGTGTACATGTTCTCTCAAAAATATTTCAGTCATCAGTAATACAGTAACTCACGATGGAGGGATATGCCTGTGTATGGAGTTTTCCTTCAGAGACCCTTTCAAAGATTTGCTGGGTAAAATGGTGTTGGACAAGATCTGGCTCTTGGTCCCTGGTCTCCATCCTCCATAAAGAAGAGGGAATGAACTGCTTAGAAAAGTTTGAAGAAGAGGAAGCCCTAAGAGAAGTGGCCTTTTGTTTCTGAAGTCTAGGTTGGGTGTGGTAGTGGTGGGTGGGCTGAAAATGGCTTTGCTAAAGACAGCTTTGCCAATATTAACCCAGACTGTCTAGTGCTGGTGCTCTTGAATGAAGAGCATTCTGAGATGGTATGAGGAAAGTTCCCATCATCCCTTTCTTCCCCATTTTTCCCTCCTTTTACTCCAAGGCAGTGGTTTGTGGTGATCTTCCAGGGGCTCAGGAGATGTGTTGAAGAAGTCAACTTTCAAGAGAAACTAGTCGCTCCCAGAAGGGGGTCTGGAGACAGACCTCCTTAGGTATAATTCCAGCCCTGTCACTTTCTAGATGTAAGACATTGAGTGTGCTATTTAGTCTTTCTTAGCCTCAATTTCCCCTTCTGGTAAGTGGATATGATAATAACGAATTTGTTTTCTAGTGCTTCACACCAGGATCTGTGTTAAATGTTCTTACAAATATGATCTTGTTTAACCTAGCCAGCAACCTGGAGAGTTATTATTATACCCATTTTACAGATAAAAATATTGAGGCTCAGAGAGGTTAAGTAATTTGCTAAAATAACACAGCTAGTTAGTGATGTTTATTGAATCCTCATTTTTTAATACTTAGTCTGTTCATGAAACTGACCATCTCCCACAGTGTAGCAGTAAGTACTGGCTAACACAAGTTTTTGGGCTATCCATCTATTCAGTCAATAGATATTTTTAACAGCCTACCAAACCCTGGATATGCAGCGGATACATACATCCTATCCACCAGAGACTGTCTTTCAGGGTTTCTTTTTTTCTTGTATGTATTTTTTAAAGTCTGATTTGGAATGGATTCAAGAGAGAAGGAGATTTTACAGTGTAAAAGAGGGTAGTTTCCTGTGGCTTAGAAGGAAGTTCATGGTCTGGAATTCTAGACCTCATCCCTGTCATCTTTCTTCTTGTTCCGTTGTGCCTCAGTTTGCCAGTCTGTATAAAGGGTGGTGAAGCAGAGCCCATCTGGGCTTCCAGAATTGGAAGAGGGTAGGGAGCAGAGATAGACTCAAACATACCAATGATCATAAAGATAGTGCAGGACCGGGCAATGTTTCATTCTGTTATACATAAGGTTGCCATGAGTCAGAGCTGACTCAGTAGCAACTAGTAACAACAGGAAGCCTAGAGGAGAGGGAGAATATTAGCATGTGTATTTTAGGCAGAGGTAGCAATGGGGAGAAACCAAAGTGGCTTCCTGGCTAGGCAACTGAGGCTGACTCTCATGTATGTAGATTCCTGACTCCCCATAAGGAAAAAACAAACATACTTGTTGTCATTGAGTTGATTCCAACTCAGAGCGACCCTATAGGACAGAGTCAAACTGCTGCATAGGGTTTTCAAGGCTTTAAATCTTTATGGAAGCAGACTGCCACATCTTTCTCCCGAGGAGTGGCCAATGGGATCAAGCCACAGACCTTTTGATTAGCAGTCAAGCACTTTAACCACTGTGCCACCAGTGCTCCTTTGACTCCCCATACTCAGGCCAAAATAATTGACATATAGTTTGTGATCTGTAGTTTGTGGCAAGCCTTTGTTAGTTTAGTTAGATAATTCAATCATTTGTTCGATTGATTTAGCCTCCAAGGCTGGGTGATTACCACCACTTCACTCCCTTCCTTCCCCTCCCCACTCCTCAGATTGGAGACCTAGAGGGTGGTTATTGCTAAGAGACCAGTTTGGCCTGGATTGTCTAGGGAAGGACAGAAGTGGGCACAAGCATTTGGGAACCAGCTCAGGAGGCAAATAAATATTGCTTATTGGCCAAACTGACAGGATGGGACATCTGTTATTCTAGATGTTACAGTTAGCCAGCTTTCCAAAGGGAAAGTGGGTATGAGAAGCATGGCATACAGCCAGGAGGAAGATTGGGGGGCAGGTAGACGAGTAGTGGGGAAGCCAGAGAGGGCTGGAATCTGAGTCAAGAGGAAGAATGGAGCTTAGAGCCCTTTCCTGTAAACTCCTCACTTAGGGATGCAGAAACAGAGGCCCAGAGAAGGAACGTGATTTGCTCAGTCACTATCAAGTTGGTGGCAAAGTTGGGACTGGAACTCAGATTCCCTGCCTCCCTCCTGGGGTGATCTAATCCTGCTGCTGTCATGTGTCCACCTTCCCAGGGACAATGGGGACAGCCAGAGCTAGAGTTACAATGCCAGCAGGAAGAAGCAGAGAGGACAAGAGAAGCAGGGAGCCTCAGGGGCTTGGGGACTGTGGGTTGATGGAGTCTGTCTCTCTTCTCCCTTGCTAGGTATACCAAACCACTCACCTTTGCCGACTGCATTAGTGATGAGCTGCCGCTGGGATGGGAAGAGGCATATGACCCACAGGTTGGAGATTACTTCATTGACCACAACACCAGTAAGTGCCTGGCGGTCCTACTTTTCCCATTCCCCACTCCACCCCTCCATCTCCCAATCACCCCTCCAAGTCTGGAAGAACTAGCCGCAGAGGCTCTTGAAGCCAGATTGTGTTTTGTTTTATATAGATTTAGATAAGAGATATATCGTGTGTGTTCATATAAAAATAACAGTCTGTAAGGGTTTTTAATAGAATCTAAAAGCCCCCCTCTTGCAACCTAACTCCCAGTTTTACGGAGAAAACCATGCTAACAATTTTCCCTATCATGTGTGTTCATGTATGAATGTATATAACCCGTTGACGTCGAGTTGATTCCAACGCACAGTGACCCTATAGGACAGAGTAGAACTGCCGTGTTGGGTCTCCAAGGAGCAACTGGTGGATTCAAACTGCCGACCTGTTGGTTAGCAGCCGAATTCTTAACCGTTGTGCCACCAGGGCTCTTAGGAATGTATGCATATATTCTCTTTTACATGTGTTGATTTCTGCGTGTGCATCTTTTTTTTTTTTTTTTTTTCATAAAAGATAGATTTGTCATTGTCACTTCCAGGCCATTTTGGAGCAGCCAGAGCCCCAGCGCAGCAGCATGTACACATCTTTGTCCATAGTGTGGAGTTGTTGGTTCAAATGTGTGTGTTTCTGGCTCACCCTCACTTCATATCTGTGATCAGAGTAGCCTGATCCAGAACAAAGAGCCCTAGTATCTTTGTTTCTGAGACTATGATGGAAGAATCAGTTGGGAAGAGAGAAGCATGCTGTCTGACAGGTGCAGGAGCCCAGGTAGCGGAGCTGCTTCTTGGGGGAATTGATACGTGTTGGGGCTTGAACACTGTGCATCCTCTTGGCCAAGACTATGCCTGTCTTTGGAAATTTGCTGCCCCATTTGTCCATGTCCAGAAGAAAGAGGATCTTTCTGACTCACATTCAGCCTTAGGAACTGTAGGAGTCCCTCCGTCCTTTCAGGTGGGAGGAGGAAGGGAATGTAAGGGAAGTCCCTAGCCAAGTCTGAAGGCTGGGAATAGCACGGCAAATGCTAACAGCCCCTGTTAACTGAGCACACACTCTGTGCTTGGTACTTGATTTGCATTATCTCATTTAATCTCCCAACTACCCTGTGGGGTGTGCCCTCAGTGGGGACAGCTGTGGTTCAGAGGTAGAATTCTCGCCTTCCATGCGGGAAACCCAGGTTCGATTTTTGATCAGCGTACGTCATGCTCAGCCACCATCCATCTGTCAGTGGAGGCTTGTGAGTGGCTATGATGCTGAACAGGTTTCAGTGGAGCTTCCAGACTAAAGGCAGACTAGGAAGAAAGGCCTGGTGATCTACTTCCAAAAATCTGCCAGTGAAAACTGTATGGATGACAAGGGTTCAGTCTGCAACCATCATGGGGATAGCGCAGGACTGGGTAGCATTTTGTTGTACGTTTTGTTCTGTTGAGCAGGGTGCCGCCATGAGCTGGGGGCCAACTCCGCGGCAGGTAACAACAACAACAAGTGACTACTAAAGACTCAGAGCTAAAAATGGCAGAACTGGGATTGGGACTGCTACTGAGGAGCAGAGTTGTTTTCTGACCACTTCCTCCTCTGGGTGTCAGTAATGCTCTGGCCATTGTCATGTTGTGCACCTCATCACTCCGTATTATACCCGTTTATCTGTTGTTATGAGTTCTTCTAAAGCAATGACTCTGTCTAATTCATCTCTCTAGTCCCAAGCCTGTGCCCGGCAAGGCACACAGTAGGTATGCACTTAACCTTTGCTCAATGGAAAAGGGCATACGTGCATGAATGCATGTCTCAATGGAATGCGCAGACTGTTGCTGGCACCGAAGTGTAGAAGAGCTTCTGAGAGACAGCTAATGGCGTTAATTGCATTGTTGGGGGTAGCAAAAGTTTTTATTAGCACTCGTGATTGCTTATTGGATAATGAGAAGTAAATATGCCTAATTGAGTGTGTATGGGGAATGAGGTTAATGCTTGGATGGCTGCATGGGATGCTGGGTTAAACACTGATGTACAGGAACCCTAATCAGTCCTTGCCTGTGTCTAATTGCTGAGTGCATCCCCTTCATTTAAATGTGATGGCGGTAGAGAAATTCTAAGGTGCTGCTGGGAGTTGTTGAGAAATAGAAGGAAAGAAGGACTAGCAGACAGTGGCAGAAGTTTATTCTTGAGGGGCCGATGACAGAATTGGGATGTATGGGGAGTGAGTAAATGGGACTACAGCAAGAAGAATTCTAGCTGGTAATGACTGGTGGTTTCACCAGCTAGCAGACTGCTGGTTGCTGGTTTCCTTTGGGTTAGAAGGTGGCCTCATTGGATGGAGGGCACCACCACTTGTAGATGGAACCAGTGATACAAATACAGTATGAATGTGGGCACAAAGTCCTGGATATTTAGTGCCATGGACTCAGACTAGTTTCATGTGTATGTATTGCTCATTAACTGAAATTCCTCTTCCAAAGTTATAGACACACTACAGTTGAACACCAAACTGCTCATAAATCCACCACTAACATTCCTTCCACCAACAAATATTTACCTACTGTGTTCCAAGCACTGTTCTAGGACAGTACAGAATGGCAAAGATCCTTGCCCTTATTGAGCTTTCATTTTGGCAAGGGAGACAGACAATAAACAAGATAAGTAAGTAGATTGTAGAGTATGTTAGAGAATGATCAGTACTATGGGAAAAGAGAAAGCAGAATGTGGGGCTGGGATAGGCTGGGGTGTGTCTGAGGGTGGTGGCAGGTTGCAATATTAAATATGGTCATCGGGAAGAAAACCTTATTGAGAAAATGAGATTTGAGCTAAGAATTGTAGGAGATGAGAGGGCATTTCAGGTAGAGAGGTTAGAGCCACAGCATTCCACTGAGATTATATTTAGCTTGTGCAATAATATGAAGGAGGATAGCTCGGTGAGTAGTGACTGGTATCTTAAAAGCTTGCGAGCGGCCACACAAAATACAACAGTTGGTTTCTATTCACCTGAAACAGCAGAGAAGGAAGGTGACTCAGGAATCAGAGAAGGAAGTGGACATCAGGTTTAATTGCCTCCATAAATTATTACCTCCAGTACCATGAGATCAGAAGAAATGGATGGTACCCGGCTACCATTACTGAACATTTTGATCAAGGACTCAATAGATGGATCCTGATCAAAAGGAGGAAAAGTATGGAACAGAACTTCAAACTCATATGGAAACCAAACTTACCAGATCCATTGAGACTAGGGGAGCCCCCAAAGCTAATGCCCAGAAATAATCTTTAAACCTTGAACCAAAACTATCCCATGAAGCTATCATTAAACTAAACAACAGTTTAGCCCAGTTAATAAAAATGTTTGCCTCATGCATAGCACTTTAATAAAGAATTGCCTATATGAGTATAAACTGACAACAGTTAATCTAAAGCACAGATGAGAATTTTAAGGAGCAGAGAGCCTAAATTAATGGTAATGAAACAATATGGGTAGAGATAGAATGGTGATGCAGTGTGAAGTATGTAACCAGCATTACTGAACTGTTCATGTAGAAATTGTGAATGAATGTAGATTTGGTTATGTATATTGCCACCAAAAATAAATAATATTTGATATTTTAAAAAAAAAAAAAGAATATCAAGGAGGCAAGTGTGCATATAGAAGAATGAGTGAGGGGAAGGGAGAAGGACATCAGGCCCGAGAGCAGCAGGGCATAGATCAGGTAGGAGCTGGTGGTCTGTCTTAAGGCTTTGGCTTTTACACTGCATGAGATGGGGGCCATTGGAGAGTTTTAAACAGAGGAGTGACATGATCTGACTTATGTCTTAAAAGGATCCCTCTGGCTTCTGTGCTGATAATAGACCTGTGAGAAGTACAGAGACCTGTGAGAGACAACTGTAGTAGTTTAGGTGACAGAGAATGGTGCCCCAGCCCAGGGCACCAGGTAGAGCCAACAGGATTTCCTGATAGATTACATGTATGGTAAAAAAGAAAGAGAAACGAATGACCCTCATTTGGCCCGCACAACTAGAAGGATGGAGTTTCCATTGATTGAAATGGAGAAAACTGCAGGAGGAGTGGGTTTCAGAAGGAAGAGCAAGAGTTCGTTTGGACGTGTTGACTTTGAGATGCGTATGACACATCCAAGAGAAGATGTCACTGGTCAGTTTGATATAGGAGTCTGGAGTTGGGAAAGAGATCTGGACTGAAGATATGTATTTGAGAGTTGTTGGCACATGGATAGTATTTAAAGACACGAAGCTGGATGAGATCACCAAAGGAATAATTAAAGACCAAGAAGAGAAGAGGACCAAGGAATGAGCCATGGGTCCCTGGACATTAAGACGATGAAGAGAAGAGGAAAACCAGAAAGGACTCTGAGAAGGAGCAATGAGAAAGATGGGAGGAAAGCCAAGAGTGCCTGGGAAGCCACCAGGTGAAGAAAGCATGTCAAGAAGGAGAGAGTCATCACCTATTTCAAATGCTTATGACAGATAAGTGCAGTGAGGACTGAGAAATGACCAATAGATTCAGCAACATGGATGACACTGGTGACCCAGCTTAGGAGGACTGGAGAGCAAACGTCTGCCTAGAGTGAGTCTAAAATTAAATGAGAGGTAAGCCTTAAACCAAAAATATTCCCTGAAGTCTTCTTAAAACCAAACAATAGTTTAGCTTACCTAATAACAAATGTCTGTGTGGTGCAGTGAATTACTTACTATGGCCCTTCTAGCCATAGTCTTTGTAAGTCCCACCGAATGACTGGGTGGGGTTATGCAAATGAGGTGCTTGTGGGCCACCAAGGGGATTGGATAGCTTGCTAATAATGTAAATAAGGTGCATGATACCCTTGTTGGGGGTGGGACCATGCAAATAAATTGTATTGAACTCTAACAAGGAGATTGATCAGTTTTACCATCCTGCTAGGCTTAAAGGGTGACAGAGAGAGAGAGAGAGAGGAGTTGTAACACAGAAGACAAAGATGGCGGCAGAGCAGTAGCAAGAGTCTTAGCGATGCAAGATGGCAGAAACAGGGAGACTGGCACAAGACAGCTACAGCGGGGCTTGCTGACCCAAAAAGCTAAGAGTTGTAACACTTGCCCAAGAAGACCCCTAGCAGGGCCCAGTGTCAACGAGGCCCCCAGCAGGGCCCGGCAGCAGCAAGAACCCAGCAGGGCCCAACGGCAGAAGGCAAGAAGCTATCCTGGTCGAGGAACTACCTCCTAAGTTGTTCCTGTTACTTCCAAGTTAATCCCAATTCCAAGTTGTACCCTGTTACTTCCGTAATAAACCACTTAAGTATGGTCCCTGAGTTCTGTGAGACATTGCAGTGAATTGTCAGGTGCTGTTGTGTAAGTTCCAACTCACAGTGACCCTATGTACAACAAAATGACTCTGCCCAGTCCTTGCCATTCTCAAAATCATTGTTATGTTTGAGCCCATTGTTGCAGCCACTGTGTCAGTCCATCTCATTGAGGGTCTTCTTGAGGGTCTTCCTCTTTTTCACTCACCCTCAGCTTTACCAAGCATGATGTCCTTTTCCACAGACTAGTCCCTCCTGGTAACATGTCCAAAGTATGGAAGACGAAATCTCGCCATCCTCGCTTCTAAGGAGCATTCTGGCTGTATTTCTTCCAGGACGGATTTGTTTGTTCTTCTGGCAGTCCGTGGTATATTTAATATTCTTCACCAACACCATAATTCAAAGGCGTCAACTCTTCTTCGGTCTACCTTATTCATTGTCCACCTTTCACGTGTATATGAGAAGACTGAAAATACCATGGCTTAGGTCAGGCACACCGTAGTCCTCAAAGTGACATCTTTGTTTTTCAACACTTTAAAGAGGCCTTTTGCAGCAGGTTTGCCCAACTCAATAGGTCCTTTCATGTCTTGACTGCTGCTGCTTCCATGGGCATTGATTATGGTCCTTGACAACTTCAGTATTTTCTCCGTTTATCATGATGTTGCTTATTGGTCCAGTTGTGAGGATTTTTATTTTCTTTATGTTGAGGTGTCCATACTGAAGGCCAAGATCTTTGATCTTCATCAGTAAGTGCTTTAAGTCCTCTTCACTTTCAGCAAGCAAAGTTGTGTCATCTGCATAACATAGATTGTAAATCAGTCTTCCTTCAATCCTAATGCCCTATTCTTCTTCACATAGTCCTGCTTCATGGATTATTTGCTCAGCATACAGATTGAATAGGTATGGTGAAAGGATACAACCCTGACACACACCTTTCCTGACTTTAAACCACTCAGCATCCCCCTATTCCGTTCGAATGACTGCCTTTTGATCTATGTACAGGTTCCTGGTGAGCACAGTTAAGTGTTCTGGAATTCTTATTCTTTGCAATGTTATTCATGATTTGTTATGATCCACAAAGTTAAATGCCTTTGCATAGTCAATAAAACACAGGTAAACATCTTTCTGGTATTCTCTGTTTTCAGCCAGGATCCATCTGACATCAGCAATGATGTCCCTGGTTCTACGTCCTCTTCTGAATCAAGCTTGAATTTCTGGCAGTTCCCTGTCGATATACTGCTGCAGCCGCTTTTGAATGATCTTTGGCAAAATATTGCTTGTGTGTGATATTAATGATATTTTTCGATAATTTCCACACTCAGTTGGATCACCTTTCTTGGAAATAGGCATAAATATGGATCTCTTCCATTCGGCTGGCCAGGTAGCTGTCTTCCAAATTTCTTAGCATAGACGAGTGAGCACTTCCAGTGCTGCAGCCATTTGTTGAAACATCTCAACTGGTATTCTGTCAGTTCCTGGTGCCTTGTTTTTTGCCAATGCCTCCAGTACAGCTTGAGCCTCTTCCTTCAGTACCATCGGTTCCTGATCATATGCTACCTCCTGAAATGGTTGAACGTCGACCACATGTTTTTGTTATAGTGACTTTGTGTATTCCTTCCATCTTCTTTTAATGCTTTTTCCATCGTTTAATATTTTCCCTGTAGAATCCGTCACTATGGCGACTCGAGGCTTGAATTTTTTCCTCAGTTCTTTCAGCTTGAGAAATGCCAAGTGTGTTTGTCCCTTTTGGTTGTCTATCTCCAGGTCTTTGCACATGTTGTTATAATACTTTACTTTGTCTTCTCGAGCTATCCTTTGAAATCTTCTGTTCAGCTCTTTTACTTCATCATTTCTTCCTTTTGCTTTAGCTACAGCTACGTGATGTTCAAGAGCAAGTTTCAGAGTCTCTTCTGACATTCATTTTGGTCTTTTCTTTCTTTCCTGTCTTTTTAATGACCTCTTGCTTTCTTCATGTATGATGTCCTTGATGTCATTCCACAACTCATTAGTGTTCAACGCATTAAATCTGTTCTTGAGATGGTCTGTAAATTGAGGTGGGATATACTCACGGTCGTGCTTTGGTTCTCCTGGGCTTCTTCTAATTTTCTTCAATTTCAGCTTGAACTTGCATATGACCGATTGATGGTCTATTCCACGGTCAGTCCCTGGCCTTGTTCTGATTGCTGATATTGAGCTTTTCCATCGTCTCTTTCCACAGATGTAATCGATTTGATTCCTGTGTATTACATCTGGCGAGGTCCATGTGTATAGTCGCCGTTTGTGCTGTTGAAAGAAGATATTTGCAGTGAAGAAGCCACTGGTCTTGCAAAATTCTATCATGCAATCTCTAGCATCGTTTCAATCACCAAGGCCATATTTTCTAACTACCGATCCTTCTTCTTTGTTTCCTACTTTGGCATTCCAATCACCAGTAATTCTCAATGAGTGTTTGATCAATTTCACACTGCAGAAGTTGGTAAAAATCTTCAGTTTCCTCATCTTTGGCCTTAGTGTTGGTGTGTAAATTTGAATAATAATTGTATTAACTGGTCTTCCTTGTAGGCGTATGGGTATTATCCCATCACTGACAGCATTGTACTTCAGGATAGATCTTGAAATGTTCTTTTTGTTGATGAATGTAACACCATTCCTCTTCAAGTTGTCATTCCCAGCATAGTAGAGCATATGATTTTCTGATTCAAAATGGCCAATACCAGTCCATTTCAGCTCACGAATGCCCATAGAATCCTTCAATACTGTAACTCGAAGCTTGAATTTTTTCTTCAGTTCTTTCAGCTTGAGAAATGCTGAGCGTGTTCTTACCTTTTGGTTTTTCTAACTCTAGTTCTTTGAACATTTCATTATTGTGAAAACGGTATGGGGGCAGTGTCTGACCTCCTCTAACTTCACAAGGAGAGAGGAGAATCAAGATCAACAACCCAGGGTTGATTCCTGTTAGGCAGAGGTCAGATATTCCTCCTCTCTCTGCCATCTTTACCAATTCTCACACCCACTGTCCCTCCCACAACGCTCTCCACTTCTCTGCCGGGTTTGCTAATTCATTGCAATGGCCACACAGAACTCACAGACCATACTCAAAGTTATGGGGTTTATTAGGGGATAAACAATTCAGAAAAGGAGGGTGAGAATGCTTGCAGAACTCGAAGAATGTAATGAGTATCACTGAATTGTTCATATAGGTACTGTTCAGTTGGTGTATGTTTTGTTGTATATATTCTCAACAACAACAAAATAAATGAAATTTAAAAAAATAAAATAAAATCGTAGGGGAGGAATTGGAAACAGCAAGTATAGACAACTCTTTCCAGAATATAATCATTTTCATTATTTCAAATGTCAGTATTAAATATTCCCACTGAGTGTTTACATGCATCATAATTATATGGTTTTAATCAGTGTTCAAATTATGTGTTCTGCTGTTTTCTCTTAATACTATATCATGAATATTTGAGGGGTGCTATATAATCTTCATATTTGTCATTTTTGATACAGTAAATGGATGAATAAATACATTTCAACACCTAAAATTGATGTACCATAATGCCCTTATTATTGTCCTGATTTTTTCCATTCAGTATTCCAGTCTATATATAAATAACACATTGGGGAAAATCTTTAGGCATAGTGTTTTTTCTTTCTTTTATAATTCCTGAAGATATATTTCCAATTGTAGAATCACTGAGTCAAAGGTTATGAACACTTTCGAGGCTTTGGTACACGTTCCCAGATCAATGAGTATTTCTAAAGGATTGTATTAGTCTGTATGGCCACAGGCAGTAAGGGTACCATTTTTCCCATACTTTCATCAATATACAACTATTTTCATTTGTTTTAATTTTTGCTAGATTCATAGGTTTAAAATGTTACTTCATTGTTTTTAATTTGCATTCCTTTACGTAGTAACAAGGTTGAATGTTCTCCAGATGTCTGGCTGTTTTTAAGACAATTTTTTGTTGTTGTTAAAGCTCTTGGAAAATACAGTATTGTTAGCCATGGGGTGTGTAGAAGCAGGTGTGTGGATGGGGTGTGGAATGTATAGAGCATGTATGACTGTAGTGAGCCTCTATGGTGTAAGGAGAATGTGTGTGGGATGTGTTTGTAGGTAGAGGTTTAGAGTATATGGGAGAGGAGGAGTAAGTATGGAGAAGTGGAACTCAACTATGGCTGCACAAAATCAGCTAAAAATATTGAAAGTGGCTGCCTTTAGGGGAGGAGGACGTGAGGGAGAATGAGGCAGGGGAATAATATTTTGTGTAGCAAACTTCGTAATATGCTCAACTATTAAACTATGTCCTTGTGTCACCTTAATAAAAATGAGAACTAAACATTGTTGGCCAAGGTGATCTTTAAGGTATAAGTTAGGAATAATGTTATCTATTTTGTTGAGATGGACTTATGGAAGGCTGGTGTCAGCAGAAGGGTTGGGCTGTGGACTGACCATCTCAGGGTGTGACTAGTTTAGAATAAACAGCACTTAACACATCACTTCAGAGCCACTTAACACGTCACTTTTAAAGAGCCCTGGTGGTGCAGTGTTTAAGTGCTGGACTGCTATCCAAAAAATTGGTAGTTTGAACCCAACAGCAGCTCTACAGGAGAAAGATATGACAGTCTGCTTCTGTAAATGTTACAGCCTTAGAAACCTATGGGTCAGTTCTACTCTGTCCTATAGGGTTGCTATGAGTTGGAATTGACTCGATGGCAAAGGTTTTAGGAAGCTTTATGCCTGAGGGATCATCTTTTCAACAAATTTTGGTGGTACAACTGGTATCCATAAGGAAAAGAAAATAAACCTCAGCTCCTACTCCTACTGTCACCATATGCAAAGATAAACTCAGAATGAACCATAGACCTAAACATAAAAGCTAAAACTGTAAAACTTCTAGAAGAAACCATAGGAGAAAATTTTCAAGATTTTAGGGTAAACAAAGATTTCTAAGACAAGACACAAAAAGCACTAACCACAAAAGAAAAATTGATAAATTTGGCTTCATCATATTAAAAACTATTCTTCAAAAGACACCATTAAGAAATTGAAAAGGGGGAGCCAACATGGCACTATAGACAGAAGCACCACGCTGTCCCTCCACAGCAAAGACCCAAAAAACTAAAACAGAGACAAACATCAACCCTAGAATCATAGCAGCAACTGAAGAGATAAAGAACTCAGCCAAGCACTGAATGGAATAAGAAACTGACAGAGAACAGAGAGCAAGGAGAGTTATGAGCAGAGGTCCCCTATCAGCTAACGCAGCACAGATTCACCATCTTGGAGTCATGTTGGAGATCTGTGGACAGGGAGTACGGGAAAGCAGATTCACAGAGCTCCCAGCAGGAGACGGAGCACCCGGTAACCACCAATACATGCTTTCCCACCCCTCACCTTGCCTCCCCCTGCTCAGCCTCTCCCACTTCCCG
Source organism: Dugong dugon (assembly GCA_030035585.1). Lineage (NCBI taxonomy): Eukaryota > Metazoa > Chordata > Mammalia > Sirenia > Dugongidae > Dugong > Dugong dugon. The sequence continues at coordinate 163,996,012 of CM057460.1, read as the reverse complement.
GTGGGCCAATAGAGCTTCCCAGCGGGTTGCAACCATGGCACAGGAGGCACTGGTTCTGTGCCACTCGGATTCACCCCCCCCACACACACCGGCTGGCTCCTTCAGTGCCATTTCTTTGTTGCTGGTGTTGCTTTTTTCATCCTCTTTTGGTTTCTTCCCTGCCTCTCACCTTCTTCCCCTCCTTTCTCTCTAACACCTGACTCCATGTGCCATCTTTGCTTCTTGACAGGCTATGAAGTGCCACTCAGCTGGGTAACTGCTTCCTCGGTCCGTGCCACCACACTGGTGGGATCCCTGGGGGCTTTTTTTTTTTAGCCTTTTCTTTTTTCTTTTTTGTTAGTTTGTTTTCTCTTTCTTTTCTCCTTTTTACTTTTCTTCATTTTTCGGTTTCTCGTCTCTTTCTGCTTACCTTCTTTTCCTGTCTCCTGAATACCTGGCACTGTGTATCATCTCCACCCCTTCTAGCCAGGCTGTACTGCACGGCATGCAAGCTGCTTCCCCAGTCTGCGCAGCCACACCAGTGGGATCCCTGGGAGGCTTTCTTTTTTTTTTTTTTTCCTCTCTTTTTCTTTTTTCTTTTGTTTTTCTTCATTTCTCAGTTTCTTGTCTCCTGCTTCCAATGGCAGGTTTGCTCAGCACTTTTTTTTTTTTTGGCTCCTGTTTCTCTCCTCTCTCTCTTCTTTCCCATACCCAGCTTAGCTCCACACATCACAACACTACACCTCCCTCCTGCCTATCTGCACCATGTGCTGAACATTGCACCGCCAAGCAGCGTAGGCACGGCCTACTGGAATCTGCCCTGCACTGAACCCTGGCCCACCTTGTCAGCCACAGTATGTGCCACAAACAACCCATGCCAGCCCCTCCTCTTCAGTTGGACCTGCCCTGCTTACCATAGCTGAGCGACTGGCCCTGCCCATTGGACAACGAGGGGAAAAGTATTGTGCCCACAGACAAGCAGACAACAAAGAATGCACAGCCCACCTGCTTGGACACAACCACATAAAACAAGCAGGATAAAACAAATCTACAATCAATAAACGAGTAAAATAACTACCGAATGTTGCAAAGACAGCAGACAATATCAAAACATATTAAAAAACAGGACAGTATGGTTCCAGTAGGCGTACAAAATAAAACGCCAGATGCCTTTCCAGTAGAAGAAAGGGCACTGGAACTACCTGATAGGGAATTCAAATCTCTAATATTCAAAGCTATGTAAGACTTGAAGCAAAAAGCAGACAAAAGAGGAAAAAAAATACACAAATTCATGGAAAATACAGAGAAAATGATGGAAGAATTAAGGAAAATAATACAGGGACAAAATGTTAAAACAGATTCACAACAAGAATTATACAAAAACAACGATTAGAAATCCAAAAGATAAACAACAAGATTTCAGAAATGAGCAGTGTCATACAGAGAAGATATGAAGAGCAGGTTTGAAACAATGAAAGACAGGATCAGTGAAACTGAAGACAAATACTTGGATATCACTTTGTTTGAGGAAAAATCAAAAAGAACAAAGAAAAATGAAGAAACTCTGAGTACAATCTGGGATACAATCAAAGGCAAAAATCTGCAAGTGATCAGAATTCCAGAATGGGGAGAAAATGGAAAACAGAGAGAGGAGCATTGAAGAATTGCTGACACAAAGCTTCCCTAATATCATGAAAGATGAAAAGCTGACCATCCAAGAAGCTCAATGAACCCCATATTAGGATAGACCCCAAAAGAAAATCACCAAGGCATATCGTAATCACACTTGCTAAAACCAAAGACAAACAAAGCATCCTGAGAGCAGCTCGAGAAAAACAAAAAGTCACATACAGCAGGGAAACGATAAGACTAAGCTCATTATTCGGCAGAAACCATGCAAGCAAGAAGGCAATGGGATGACATACATAAAACCTTGGGGGAAAAAAAAAACTGCCAGCCAAGAATAATGTATCCTGCAAAAGTCTAGTTCAAATATGATGGTGAAATTAGGGCATTTCCAGATAAACAGAAATTAAGGGACTATGTAAAAACCAAAGCAAACTTAAAAGAACTATTAAAGAGAGTCCTTCAGTTTGAGAACAAACAACATCAGGCAACAGCCTGAATTTAGGATACAAGATTGCACCAGCCAGATACAAACCTAGGAAATGAACTTTCAAGGACTATTCAGAACCAAAAGATTTACAACACAGAACCAGAAAAGTTAATCTGTAAATGACAACAACATCAGAACAATTAAAGAGGTAATAAACGGTGTAGGTATAGAACTTTGTGATGGAGAGAAAGGCAAGGCGATACCATGTAATAATAGACTGGTTCAAACCTAGGAAAATATGGGTAAATTTCAAGGTAACCACAAAGAAAGTTAAGAAACCTGCTCATCAAAATAAAGAAGAAAAACATAAAGTCTCAGTAGAAACAAAATCTACAAAAAACAAAAGAAATGAAAAAAAAATCCATAAACAAAAGGAATTCAGCACAGGGAGAGTGAAAGGAACAAAGAAAATATCAGCACCACAAAAAAAAAAGCACCAAAATGACAGCAATAAACTCATACCTATCAATAGTTACACTGAATGTAAAATGGCCTAAATGCACCTATAAAGAGACAGAGTGACAGAATGCATAAAAAAAAACCAGGATCCACCAATATGCTGTCTACAAGAGACACACCTTAGAAACAAAGACATAAATTTATCAAAAATCAAAGGATGGAAAAAATATATCAAGCAAACAGCCACCAAAAAAGAGCAAGAGTGGCAACTAATCTGATAAAATAGACTTTAAAACAAAATCCACCATAAAAGACAAGGAAGGGCAGTATATAGTGATTAAAGGGGCAATCCATCATTAAGACGTAACCATAATAAATATCTACGCACCCAATGACAGGGCTCCAAAATACATAAAACAATCTTTAACAGCACTGAAAAGAGAAATTGACAGTTCATTATAATAGGAGACTTCAACACACCGGTTTTAGTAAATGACAGAACATCTAGAAAGAAACTCAACAAAGATACAGAAGATCTAAAGGCCACAATCAGCCAACTTGAACACATAGACATATATAGAACACTCTACCCAATAGCTGCAACGTACACGTTCTGTTCCAATGCACATGAATTGTTCTCCAGAATAGACCATATCTTAGGCCACAAAGCAACCCTCAACAAAATCTAAAACATGGGATAATGCAAAGTATCTTCTCTGATCACAATGCCATCGAAGTAGAAATTAACAACAGAAAGAGCAAGGAAAAAAAATCAATTACATGGAAATTAAATAACATTCTGCTTAAAAACCACTGGGTAATAGATGGAATTAAAAAAAAATCCTAGAATCAAATGAGAATGAAAACACATCATACCAAAACCTTTGGGACACAGAAAAGGCAGTGCTCAGAGGTCAATTTATAACAGTAGATGCACCCATCAAAAAAGAAGAAAGGGACAAAATCAAAACATTAACTACACAACTTGGACAAAGAGAAAGATCAGCAAAAACAGCCTACAGCCACCAGAAGAAAGGAAATAATAAAGATCAGAGCAGAAGTAAATGAAATAGAGAATAGAAAAACAATAGAATCAACAAAACCAAAAGTTGGTTCTTTGAAAGGATTGACAAACTACTAGCCAAATTGACAAAAAAAAAAAAAAAAAAAAAAAAGCAGGAAAGGATGCAAATAACCCAAATAAGAAATGAAATGGGGACATTACAACAGACTCAACTGAAATAAAAAGGATCATAACAGAGTATTATAAAAAACTATACTCCAACAAATTTGACAATCTAGAAGAAATGGACAAATTTCTAGAAACACACTACCTACTCACACTAACACAAAATGATGTTGGAAATCTGAACAGACCCATAGCAAGACAAGAGATTGAAAAGGTAATTAACCCCCCGCCCCCCCCCCCCCCCCCCCCCGCAAAAAAGCCCTGGCCCAGATGAGATCACTGGAGAATTCTACGAAACATTCAGATAAGAGCTTACACCTGTACTACTCAAACTATTTCAGAACATAGAAAAGGAAGGGATACTTCCAAATTCATTCTATGAAGCCAGCATAACCCTGATACCAAAACCAGGCAAAGACACCACAAAAAAACGAACATCTCTCATGAATATAGATGCAAAAATTCTCAACACAATTCTAGCCAATAGAATTCAGTATTATATCAAAAAAATAATACACCAAAACCAAGTAGGATTCATACCAGCTATTCAAGGATGGTTCAACATTAGAAAATCAATCAACATAATCCACCACATAAATAAAATAAAAGAATCACATGATCATCTCAGTTGATGCAGAAAAGGCATTTGACAAAGTCCAAAACCCATTCCTGATAAAAACTCTCAATAAAACAGGTATTGAGGGGAAATTTCTCAGCATAATAAAGGGCATCTATACAAAGCCAACAGCCAACACCATTCTTAATGGAGAGATACTGAAAACATTCCTCTTGAGAACAGTAAGAAGACAAGGATGTCCTTTATCACCACTCCTATTCAACATTGTGCTGGAAGTCCTAGCTAGAGCAGTAAGGCAAGAAAAAGAAATAAAGGGGATCCAAACTGGTAATAAAGAATTAAAACTGTCCCTATTTGCAGATGATATAATACTATATATAGAAAACCCAAAAGACTCCATGAAAAAACTACTGGAACTAATAGAAAGATTCAGCAGAGTAGGAGGATACAAGATAAACATACAAAAATCTTTTGGATTCCTATACATCAATAAAGAGAACAACAAAAAGAAAATCAAGATAAAAATACCATTTATACTAGCGCCTAAAAAAATAAAATACTTAGGAGTAAATCTAACCAAGATGTAGAAGACCTATACAAAGAAAAGTACAAAACACTACTGGAAGAAACCAAAAGATCTACATAAATGGAAAAACATACCATGCTCATGGATAGGTAGACTCAACATTGTGAAAAAGACAGTTCTACCCAAAGCAATGTACAAATACAATGCAATCCAGATCCAAATACCAACAACATTCTTTAAAGAGATGGGAAAAAACAATCATTAACTTTATATGGAATGGGAAGAAGCCCCAGATAAATAAAGCAGTATTGAACAAGAATAAAGTAGGAGGACTCTTACTACCTGACCTCAGAACCTACTACATAGCTACGGCAGTCAAAACAGCTTGGTACGGATACAACGACAGATACATTGACCAATGGAACAGAATTGAGAACTTAGATGTAAATCCATCCACCTATGGTCACCTGATCTTCGACAAGGGCCCAAAGTCCATCAAATGGGGAAAATACAGTCTTTTTAACAAATGGTGCTTGCAAAACTGTATGTCCATCTGCAAAAAAAATGAAACAGGACCCATACCTCACACCATACACAAAAATTAATTCAAAATGAATCAAAGACCTAAATATAAAACCAAAAACTACAAAGATCATAGAAGAAAAAAATAGGATCAATGCTAGAGACCCTAATACATGGCATTAACAGGATACAAACAATAAATAACAACATACAAACTCCAGAAGATAAGCTAGATAACTGGGATCTTCTAAAAATTAAATACCTCTGCTCATCAAAAGACTTCACCAAAAGAGTAAAAAGAGAACCTACAGACTGGAAAAAAAATTTTGGCTATTACAAATCAACAAAGGTCTAATCTCTAAAATCTGTAGGAAAATCCAACACCTCTGCAACAAAAAGACAAATAATCCAATTAAAAAATGGGCAAAGGGTATGAACAGACACTTCACCAAAGAAGACATTCAAGCGACCAGCAGATACATGAGGTAATGCTCTCTATCAGTAGCCATTCAAGAAATGCAAATCAAAACCACAATGAGATGCCATCTCACCCCAGCATTACTGGCACAAATCAAAAAAAAAAATAGAAAATAACAAATGTTGGAGAGGCTGTGGGGAGATTGGAACTCTTGTGCTCTGCTAGTGGGAATGCAAAATGGTACAACCATTTTGGAAAATGATATGGTGCTTCCTTAGAAAGCTAGAAGTAGGAACACCATAGGATCCAGCAATACGACTCTTAGGACTATATCTTAGAGAAATAAGAGCTGTCACACGAATAGACATATGCATACCCATGCTCATCACAGCATTGTTCACAATAGCAAAAAGATGGAAACAACCTAGATGCCTATTAACAGATGAATGGATAAACAAACTGTGGTACATGCACACAATGGAGTACTATGCAACAATAAAGAACAATGATGAATCTGGGAAGTATCTCACAACATGGATGAATCTGGAGGGCATTTTGCTGTGTGAAATAAGTCAGCCACAAAAGGACAAATATTATACAAGACCACTATTATAAAAACTCATGAAAACGTTTACACAAAAAAAGAAACAATCTTTGATGGTTACAAGGGAGGGGAGGGGTGGGGTGGCAAACCACTAAATAGACAATGGATAAGGGGTAACTTTGCTGAAGGGTAAGACAGTACACGATACTGGGGAAGCCAGCACGACTTGTTCAGGGTAAGGTTATGGAAGCTTCACGGACAAATCCAAGCTCCCTGAGGGACGGAATTTCTGGGCTGAGGGCTGTGGGGAACATTTAGCTCAATTGGCATAATAGTTTATAAAGAAAATGTTCTACATTCTACTTTGGTGAGTAGTGTCTGGGGTCTTAAAAACTGGTGAGTGGCTATCTAAGATACTGCACTGGTCTCATCCCTTCAGGAGCAAGAGAGAATGAAGAAAACTGAAGACACAAGGGAAAGATTAATTTAAAGGACTAACAGACCGCAACTACCACGGCCTCCACCGGACTGAGTCCAGTACAACTAATGGTGCCCAGCTACCCACCACTGACTGCTCTGATAGACATCACAATAGAGGGTCCCAGACAGAGCTGGAGAAAAATGTAGAACAGAATTCTAACTCAAAAGAAGACCAGACTTACTGGCCTGACAGAGACTGGAGAAAGCCTAAGAGTATGGCCCCCAGATACCCTTTTAGCTCAGTAATGAAGTCACTCTTGAGGTTCACCTTTTAGCCAAAGATTAGACAGCCCTATAGGACAAAATGAGACTAAAGGGGCACAACAGCCCAAGAGCAAGGACTAGAAGGCAAGAGGGGACAGGAAAGCTGGTAATAGGGAACTGAAGGTCGAGAAGTGAGAGTATTGATGTGTCATGGGGTTGTTAACCAATGTCATAGAACAATATGTATACTAACTGTATGCTCTTGGGTTTTCTCCAGTCTTTGTCAGGCCAGTAAGCCTGGTCTTTTTTTTTTATTTAGAATTTTGTTCTACATGTTTCTCCCTCTCTGCCTGGGACCCTCTGTTGTGATCCCTGTCAGAGCAGTCAGTGGTGGTAGCCGGGCACCATCTAGTTGTACTGGACTCAGTCTGGTGGAGGCCTTCTTAGTTGTGGACAATTAGTCCTTTAAACTAATCTTTCCCTTGTGTCTTTAGTTTTCTTCATTCTCCCTTGCTCCTAAAGGGGTGAGACCAGTGGAATATTTTAGATGGCTACTCACAGGCTTTTAATGAGAATCTAGTTTGTTCCGTAAACCTTCATCTAAAGTAAATAAAAATAAAATAATATTTTTTAAAAAAAGAATAAAGGAAATGTATTCTGTAAACTTAAAAAAAAAATAATAAATTGAAAACAGGGCTGTGTTTCCTCTTCTTACGATGGTGAGTTTATGGTTTATACATTTGTCAAACTGTATTAAACTGTATTCACTTTAAAGGAATGCATTTTATTTAAATTATGCTGATCTAAATTAAATAAGCAATGGCCCAGATCATGCTGTAGACCAGTTAAATTGAAATCTTCTGGAGTAATTCCAAAGAGCAGCCAGGCTGAGAACCAGTGTTGCAAGTGTGGGGGTGGTGTGTTGTACTTGTCTGTTTGTCCATCTGTCTGTGTTGATTTATACTGCAGAGAGGAGCACGGGCCACCAAAATGGGGAATCTTCACCTGCTGATGGGGGATGGAACCCCACAGCAGCTCTCCTTCATCCAGCTTTATAGATTCTCCTTTCCCCCTCCTTTTTTTTTAATTTAGTGTGCAAAATATATATAACAAAATATGTATATTAACCATTTTTAACTGTATAATTCAATGACATTAATTACATTCACCATATTGTGCAACCTTTACCACTATCCATTTCCAACACCTTTTCATCACCCCAGACAGACATTCAGTACCCATTAAGCAATAACTCCTCATTCTCCCCTTCCCTGGGAACCTCTCATCTATTTCCTGTCTTTATGCGTTTATCTGTTTGAGATACGTCTTACAAGTGTGACTGTACAATATTTGTCCTTTTGTGTCTGACTTATTTCACTTAGCATAACGTTTTCAAGGTTTATCCGTGGGGAAGATCTCTTAAATGAGAAACTACTGGGCCATAGGTTATACACATTTTAAATTTTAGTAGATACTACAAATTACCTTCCTTGTTGTAGCATGTATCAGGACTTCATTTCTCTTTATGGCTGAATAATATTCCATTCCCTTCTTTATGTTATTTATTTATCCTTCTCTTGCAAATGTTCTTCTCTTGTACTTGGTTGAAGAGATGGAAAGATTTCCTCATGGGAAGCAATTTTGTGACTCCTGTCAGCATTATTTAGACCTTGTTTCCTTTCCCATAAGAAGGAAGGAGAAAGAGCTTGAATAATTGCTATTCTCAGACAACTCAAAAACTGGTCTTAGTCAATCATTTGGGTTTACTTTTACCATCATTTGTTTACCTGGACATAAGTACTTTACAGCTTCCCTTTTATAATGCAGAAATAGATTCAGAGAGGTTAAGTGACCTGCCCATTGTAGCACAGCAATTATTGTCAGGGATAAGAAGAACTTGGCTCTGCTGCCTCTTAGGCCGTTCTTCCCCCCACCCCATTTGAGATGCTTATTAGAGCCTGTTCAGGAGGAATGAGAGGTAAAGGGCTTAGTTCAGGAAGCGCAAACTCAGATGTCCACATGGCTTAAATGAGTGAAGCTGACCAGCAGTGCTGGAGTCTGTGGCATATTGATTCACATTTCTAGGCAGGTGAACCCAAGGTGGACAAATCTTCTGAATGATCAGAAAAAGCCAGAAATCAGGATTTTAATGTGTAATTGTCCCTATTTTTACATACCAGTAATCAATTCAAAATTAATGAAACACTTCGGGCTATGCTTACCATAAGCTTACAGGGTAGGCTTACCACACGGCCATAATTGTACGACCTCTGTCTTGTTAGTCACCCCTACCTTCACCCATTGACTGGGAGGTAACCAAAGAGTAGACAGTCCCTGGGCGCTGACTCTATGGCATTGCTTTGAACTCCTCCATGTCTGCTCAGCTACCAGACTATTACTGAACATGTTTATTGTACACATAACTGAAAAAACAAATTAAAAATAATGAAAAAACACTATCCTGCCACCCAGAAATAACTACTGTTGATATTTTGCTACATTTTTCTCCCAATCTTTTTGAGAGTGTACATATTTATTTTGATTTGTTTAACGAGATTATTTATGTAGGATCACACCCTGCATTTTTGTTCACAACTATATCATAGGCACCTCTCCATTTTATTATTTTTTCTTCAAAGACGTATTTTAATGGCTAAATGATGGTGCATTGTATAAACATTGCTAAACCAGTTACTTTCTGAGTGATTTTAAGCAAGTTACTTAACCTTGTATTCCTCAGTTTTCTCTTTTGTACAAATGGGGATGATAATAGAATCTAATTCATAGAGTTAGTATAAGAATTAACAGAGTAAATAATATAAAGTACTTAGAACAGTTTTTGGCATACAGTAAATATTAAATAAGCAATTGCTATTATTATTATTATGGTTTTTATAGAAATGCACCTTTTCCTACATTAAAAATTTTTTTTTTTATAATAAATTAGTACAGGAATTATTGGTAAAGGGGTATTAACGTTTTAAGGCTCTGAATACGCATGGTCAGATTGCACTCCAGGAAGGCTGTTCCAGTTTACATTTCCAACAGGGTATAGGGTACATATTTTGCTGCATTCTTCAAAACATTAGTTATTTTACTTTCCTTTACTCTTCACCAAAACAGATGACCCTGAGCATCTGTAACGTCCTTTGAGCCTCTCTGCCTACATTAGAACTCAGACGTGTTCCTTCTCCTGGCTGTCCTTAGAGATTGACTTTAGGTTTAGAAATTTACTGTGGTTTATTTTTGTTTTATGCTTAACCTAAAACGGACAGTCTCTGTTGTTTAGTAAGTGAGTTTAACCCATTCACATTTATTGTTATTTTCTATTTATCATGCTTTTTGTTTTCTGGTAATGGATTCCAAAGACCACCAACCCAACAGATTTTTGTTAAGTGCTGACCTAGGGTCTCTGGGCTCTGTTTCAGAAACCACCCAGATCGAGGATCCTCGGGTACAGTGGCGGCGGGAGCAGGAGCACATGCTGAAGGATTACCTGGTGGTGGCCCAGGAGGCCCTGAGTGCACAAAAGGAGATCTACCAGGTGAAGCAGCAGCGCCTGGAGCTTGCACAGCAGGAGTATCAGCAGCTGCATGCCGTCTGGGAGCACAAGCTGGGCTCCCAGGTCAGCTGTGAGTACCTTCCCTTGCCGGTACCCCTACCACCACTATTGCAGGGAGGAGGGAATTGTTGCCCTGAGTCTTGCCAATGTTGTCTCTCAGTACTTCTCAAGCTTGCCTGTTTTCCTCCATCTCCACTTCTGGTTTAAACCACCATCCTCTCCACTGTTCTTGTTTCTATCCATGCCCTGCAATGATTCACGTGCCATTTTCATTTCATTTCACTTGAGATCATCTCAGAATGCCAAGCAGATCACATATTCCCTTGTTTATAACCCTTCAGTGGCTTCCCATTGCTCTTTTGCATTATCTGTACAGCCCCGAGTGATCAGACCCCTGCCTGCTGCTCCTGCTTCATCTCGTGGTGGTCTCACTCTCTAGGCTCCTGATACACTGAGCCCCCTTTCTGCTCCTGTAGCATACCCTGCTCTTTTCCATCTCAGGGCCTTTGTACTAGCTGTTCTGCCTTCCTGGAATGCCTCTTTGTCGATCGGTTAGCATGACTGGCTCCTTCTCACCTTCAAGTCTCCTCCTCACATCATCTCTTCTGAGATGCTTTCTTTTGTCAACCCTATCAAAAGCCTCCCTTCCCCAACATTAGCCTCTGTCATGCCTCTCTGTTTATTTCCTCCGTGGCACTTATCACAGTACATTTGTTTGTTTAACAGCATTTCATCTGCTAGAATATAAACTTTATAAGGACAGGGCTCCTATCTTCCATGTTTACCCTTGTGTCCACAGGAGGAGAACAGATTTGTCAGAGTCCCCAGTCCTTTATTCCCAGTGCGATATAGTGCTGGGTCAGTAGGTGTCATTGCACACACTGACCTTATCAAACGTGTTGAGATTTTTTTTCGTCTTATACCATCATTTATAATAACCAATCCTTTCCTGCATTTACTGAGTGCTTACTACATATCAGGCACTCTGCTAGGCTCTGAATATGTTACTTCAGTTGATCTCTCTAACAATACTATGGGGCAAGTACAATTAATATCCTCTTGTGCAGTGGTTAGAGCGCTTAGCTGCTAACCGAAAGGTCAACTCTTCGAACCCACCTGCTGCTCCATGGGAGAAAGACATGGCAGTCTGCTTCTGTAAAGATTACAGCCTTGGAAACCCAATGGGGCAGTCCTTTTCTGTCCTGTAGGGTCACTATGAGTCAGAATCAACTTGACAGCAGTGGGTTTGGGTTTTTTGGGTTTTACAGATAAGAAAACTGAGGCTTACAGAGGATCAATCACATGCCCAGAGTCTTACAACTGGTGAATGGTAGTAATAAGATGCAAACCCAGTTCTGTTTATCCCCCATCATTTTCACTGAGGGCCAGGGACCAGCATCAGACCATGGTGTCAGTGTGGCTGTGGCTTGGGTGAGTCACCTGACACTCATCTTGTATGAAGCCCTCACTTTAAGGGCAGTCTGTGAGAAGGACAGGGACAAACCCTGCTGGGTTGCTTGCTCACTGTCCCCACCCTACCCTTTTTCTTGGCAACTCAGGAAAACCCCTAGAATCCCAGGGACTATAGAAAAGAACCGGATTACATTCCTTAGCTATTTCTGTGGGTCAGACACTGTTCTGGAGACTGCCATGAGGGTTTTAGGACTAATCCTTACCACAGCCCTGGAAGGGAGATATTTTTGTCTCTGTTGAAACTCAGGTCCAAAGAGGTAGAATGTTTTGAGATTTTTTGGTTTTTGGTTTTTTTCCCTCCTCTGAAGTCCTGCAAGGGATCCCTGGTGGCACAGTGGTTAAGTATTTGGCTGCTAACTGAAAGGTCAGGGTTCCAAACTCACCAGCTGCTCCCTGGGAGAAAGATGTGGCAGTCTGCTTCTGTAAAGATTACAGCCTTGGAAACCCTATGGGGGAGTTCTACTGTGTCCTACAGGGTCGCTAGGAGTTAGAATCAACTCAGTAGCAAAGCGTTTGGTTACTTTAGTTTTAAAGTCCCAACAGTCCAAAAAAATGGCAGAAACAAGTGTATATGAAAACAAACTTTGCTGTTCTTGGGGACCGGATAGTTACAAGGGCTTAAAGTATCATCCCACAAATAATTTACTAATTTCAAAGGGTAAAATATACTTTACATTTTCGAGGTCTGAAGTCACTTCCTTACACAGGTGGTAGAATTATCATCACCCGTAAAGAGATGAATTAATGTCACATTCTGATGTGATGCACTAAAATATCGGGTAAGATGCTTGACAAAAATGTTTAATCTGAATCTAATCATGAGCAGACCATCTCACACATCCATAATGTGGGATATTCTGCAGGGTCATTGGCCTGGACTCTTCAAGAAAAGCCAATATCATGAAAAAACAAAAAGAGAGGAAGCTGTTCTAGATGAAAAAAAGTGTAAGGAGGCACAACTACCAAATTGTTTTGTACCTTGTTTGCACTTGACTGGATCCTGGATTGGGGAAAAAAATATCCATAAAAGACATTCTCAGTCACTTGGAGAATTTTCTTAGGTTTGCTAATGACGTTGTGCTTATGTCAGAAAACGTCCTTGTTCTTAGGTACTTAAGTGTTTAGGGGTGAAGTGGCATCAAGTCTGCAGCTTAATTCCACAAAAGGTCTGAGGCGAGAAAAGGAAAGGAAAATAAAAACTGTGGTGCCAAAGCCAAATGAGCAGATCAGTAGGTTGTGATGAACACATCAGTGGCTTTGAGTGTGGTGTCTTCTACCACTATTTTAAATAATTATTTATCAAAGGCTTACTATGAACCATGCACCCTAATAGGAGATAGAATGTGAGGCCCTTCAGAGAACAAAAAAGAGCATTAAAATATGATTGCATAAATGAAAACTGCTTAGAAAAACTGTAAGATAAAACTGAGGAAAGCTTCCAAAAAGTATGGCAAAGACACAATGAGATGGAGAATAAGAGAGAATGTGAGAGCACCAGGCCAGGAAATCTACTCGTTGAGTAATAAAAGTTCCAGAAAGATAGAGCTGAGGAAACAGAGGGAAGAAAAGCATCAGTGAAAGAATTCAGAGATCTCTCCCTGAATTGAAGGAGGTGAGTGTACAGAATTGGAAGGGCTCTCTGAGAGCCCTTGGATGAAAATCGAATCACACCAAAGCCTATCATTGTGAAATTTCAAACACTGGGGACGATTCAAATCCTAAAAGCTTTCAGAGAGAAAAACCAGGTCACTTACAAAAATTATCAGGACCCAGAATAATTCTAGACTTCTCAACAGTAACACTAAAAACCTAAAAGCGATGTAATACCTTCAATATTTTAAGGAAAAACATTTCCCACCTAGAACCCTGTATCCAGTGAAGCTACCTTTAATCAAGTGTAGGGTAGAATAGGAGTGCATGGGAGTTGCAACAGTTAAGAAACTATCTGAAATGTTGGAGGTTCAAGTCCACCCAGAGACGCTTCAGAAGAAAGATCTGGCAATCTACTTGGGAAAAATCAGCCATTGAAAACTCTATGGAGCACAGTTCTACTTGGACACGCATGGGGTCACCATGAGTTGGAGTCAACTGCTTAGGATAGACTAAAGATATTTTTATATATGCAAGGTTTCAAAAAGTTAATTTCCTTCATGCTTCCTTTCCCTGAAAGCTGCTCGAGGTTGTATTCTACCAGAATGAGGGATAGACCAAAAAGAAGAAGACGGCATGTACAGGAAAGAGGAGAGAGGCAAGGAGGATGCCGGGAACAACATGAAGGGGGATCACAGGAGGACGGCTATGTGTGTGGGCCACCAACTCACACTGGAGTAGGTTAGAGGCCTGGGCGAAATAGATCCAAAAAAAGGAAACAGGCAGAACACCTGCTGGTCTGGACCCCACAAGAGGAGACTTAGATAACTGGCAGAGTGCGTGGTTGCATTTGTGATAAGTTTGTAGAAAGTAAGCAAACACAAAAATGAAAATTATTAACTCTAGGGAAAAAAAAAAAACTAAAAACAAAATATGCTGGAATGGAAAATTAATCAAAGTCGACTATGTGACTGTTGCAAATAGTGTTTACAGAGTCAAAATAATGCAAATACTGAATATTATTTCCACCAAAATTATGCAGTATCTCTTAGAAGGCTGGGGAGATGAGAGGATGCAATGTATTATATAGGGACGGGGGAAGGAAGGGAAGCTGAGTCCTCATCCTCCAGAGAGGGACATGAATAAATAATACCTACAAGTGAAAAAAAGAAACCAGTGGACAAAAAACACATATTGTTAGAGACCTAGAGACAGATAACCAAGAAATTGGTTGAACAAGTTGAAAGTGGTTCCCCTTCTGGGGAGTGAGATATGGGGGTAGGGGCTGGGGAATGCTCTTTTTTTTACAGCAAACCTTATACTATGTTGGAGCCCTGGTGGCACAGTGGTTAAGAACTCAGCTGCTAACCAAATGGTCAGCAGTTTGAATCCACCAGGCACTCCTTGGAAACCCTATGGGGCAGTTCTACTCTGTCCTACAGGATTGCTATGAGTCGGAATCGACTCGATGGCAACAGGTTTTTATACTATGTTGGACTATTAAACTGTTTTCATATATAATGTTAATAAAAATGAAAATTAAAAAAAACTATAAAAAGGTGGGATAAGGCAATCTTTAACATCCTGTCCAAGTATAAAACTCTTTCGGTGGGATGGGCTTGAGGGAGGGTGGTGTCAGCAGAAGGGGTGGGCTGTGGGCTGATTACCTC
Organism: Dugong dugon; assembly: GCA_030035585.1. Taxonomy (NCBI): domain Eukaryota; kingdom Metazoa; phylum Chordata; class Mammalia; order Sirenia; family Dugongidae; genus Dugong; species Dugong dugon. The sequence goes on along the minus strand of CM057460.1, from coordinate 163,980,763 downwards.
AAGGTTCAACTATGTTATTGATTGAATTGTGTCCCCTCAAAGCTATGTTGAAGTCTTAACCCCTCAACCTGTAAATGTGACCTTGTTTGGGAATAGGGTTTTTCTTTTGTTATCAGTTAGGTTAAACAAGGCCATACTGAGTAGGGTGAGTCCTGATCTAATCCCTTCTGAGTGATGTCTTGTAAAAGGGAAGAAGAGACATGTAAACAGAGTCATACCCAGGGGAAAGATAGCATGTGATGATCCATCTACAAGCAAAAGAATGCGAAGGATTGCTGGCAGCCACCAGAAACTAGGAGAGAGGCCCACAGAAGGAATTTACATGGTCAATATCCTGATTTGGATGTCTAGCCTCCAGAACTATAAGACAATAAATTTCTGTGGTATTTTGTTACAGCGGTCCTAGGAAACTAAGACAAACTAAAACTAACAGCACTCATACAGCCAACATTTAGTCCCACACAGTCATGTGCCACAGTATGTATCTGACCTGTCATTACGTTTGTTTCTTTCATTTTCCATCTCTCTTTCCCACATTCCTGGCATCCTGAACAAATTGTCCTTTCCTGAAACAAACAAATAACCCGTGCCTTTTGCACATGCTGGTGCCTCAGCCTAGAATGTCAGTCATCTGGCGAACTCCTACTTATCTGTTAAGGCCCAATTCAAATGTTCCCTTCTCTGGAACACTTTCTGTGGCTCTCTGGACTTACACGCACATTGATTAGCCCATTTTCTTGTTCAGCTCTCCTGCCACACACAAACACATTAATCTCTGAACTAGAAGGCAAGGACAGGGTTTTATGTATCTTTGTATCCACAACGCCTGGCACTTGTCCCTGACAGGTAATAGTAGCTGACGCTGACTGAGCATATACTGTGTATGATTGTAAGCATTGTTATTTACACAGTCCAATAACTCCGTGAGTTAGATATTATTATCCCCATTTAACAGATAAGAAAACTGAGTCTCAGGTTAAAGAATGTACTACCCAAGTAAATAGCTAGTGTATTAGTTACCTAGGGCTATGGTAACAAATTATCACAAAGTGCCTGGCTTAAAACAACAGAAATTTATTCTCTCACAGTACTGGATGCTAGAAGTCTGAACTCAGGGTGTTGGCAGGGCTTTTTACTTTTTGCGTTCATTTTTGTAAGTCTTAAGGTCCTTTTTTCAGAACATCAAATAGTAAATTTTAAAAATAAATGCAGTAAGGCTACGACTATGTGATAGAACTGTGGATAAATGTTGGAAGGCAACTTGGGGAAAAGATACTCTATTTACCTGGAGCAGCAGAGGAAGGAGAGTTAGGAATAGGAAGAGGAGCTGGAATGTGTGGCTAATTGCCTCCATGAACAACTGCCTCCTTTGCCATGAGACCAGAGGAACTGGAGGGTGCCCAGCTAGCATTACTGAAAATTTTGATCAAAGATTGTATAGAAGAATCTTGATCAAAAGGGAGAAAATGCAGAACAGAATTTTAAATTCTCATGGAATTCAGATCTTCTAGAGCCATGGAGGTTGGATAAACCCCTGCAAGTATTGCCTAAGATAATCTCTAAACCTTAAACCAAAAATATCCCCTGAAGCCATCTTAAAACTAAACAATAGTTTAACTTAACTAGTAAAAAATGTCTGTCTTGAGCATTATGCTCTTTCAAGATCTGTATATATGGGATCAAATTGACAACAGCAACTCGAAAGATTAGGAAGGAATCTTAGAGGCCAGTGAGCTTATATTAATGGGGCAGGAACAACTCAGAAAAGGAGGGTGAGAATGGTTGTACAACTTGAAGAATGTAATCAATGTTACTGAATTATACATGTAGAAACTTGGTGTACATTTTTGCTGTGTATATTCTCAACAACAATCACAAAAAATAAACCATTAAAAAAGAGAGCGTATTTGGGACATTTTCCTTTGTCATTAAATATTCTGCACCATGATTTTAGATTGCATATGTTGCATAGCCCCCATTTTATTCATCTACCACATTTATTTAACAAATCCCCCTTTGTTGGACATTTAGGTTGTTCACAATTAGTCAGTACTTTCTGTTTATTTAGATAGCCAAATAAGCCAGCTTTGCCAAAATGTGTTTCTTCTACTCAGATATCTTTTTTGTTTTTTGTTTTTTCTCATTACAGTGGTCTCTGGTTCATCATCCAGTTCTAAGTATGACCCTGAGATCCTGAAAGCTGAAATTGCCACTGCAAAATCCCGGGTATGGCCTCTTCACCTGTGCCATTGATGGGGTCACTGAGGCAGCCTCAGGCCACTAGCCCACCCAGAAGGTCACAGTAGATCCTTTGGCCAGGCATGGCATCCAGTGCTGATAACAAGACCCTAAATATTAACAATAATCAGGGACGTGTTACCCAACAGGCAAGGCATGCATGAAAGATGTGGTGCGTACCTTGCTTACTGGTTAATTCACCCCTGACAATAGTAACAGTAGTAATAGAAGTAGTCATAATAGTAACAGCAGCTACATTTCATAAGCAATCACCATATATCTGGCACAGTGCTAAATGTGTCATGTGCATTATCTCACGTCTTTGCAAGAACCCCGTGAAGTAGCTACTATAATTATCTGCATTTTAAAGATGAGGAAACAGAAGCTTAGAGGAGCTAAGTAATTTGCTCAAGGACATAAGGGACTCAAGCCTAACTCCAAAGTTCTTAAGGTTGTGTGCTATCTTTCTAGCTACTGCTTATTCTATATTATCTTATTTAATCTCCCTGATTACTTTGGGGGATAAACATTATTCCCATTTTACTTATGTGGAAACTGAAGCACAACAATTAAGTCACTTGCTCAAGGTACAGTCAGTATTTTGAACTCTGGTTTAATTAAACTCTAAGTAGGTGCCACAAACTCAGAAGCCTGTAAAGAAAACATAATTGGGGGAGTGGGCTAGGTGTGAGGCAATAGGGAGTAGTGGAGACTGTAACCTAGAGAGATGTGCGCTGCCTAAAGGGGTAGTTGGATTCAGTTCTAGCCTATTGTGATCATGCTGGAATGTGGGCCCAGTGTTACCAGATTTTCATATTTCTTTTTTTAGAGAGCAACCGTATGTGTGGGCTTATTATATGAAATCTCTCAATATGTAACTATTAGCAAACAATTATTTTAAAACAAATAACAACACTGAGCAGGTCAAACAAATCATTCCTTTGGGCTGGATCTGGCTCCTAGGCCGTCTTTGGGAAAACCGCTTCCTAGCCCATGTCTTGCCTCTAAAGTTATTATATTGCTTCTTGCCTGCAAGCAAAGCAGTCCCATACCCATTAGCCCCTTTAAGTAATGCACAACCCTGGGAATGCCATTATTCTCATCAGTCAGAGCAGGAAAGGGAGGCTCAGAGAGGCAAGATAGCTTGGGAGAGGTCACACAGCTAGGAAATGGGAAGACCAAGCTCTATCCCAGGTCAACCAGCTCCCTTCCACTTCCTGTTTCCCTGGAGCGAGGACTGGCTAGGAGGACCTGCAGTAAAGTTGAGCTGGCTTGCTGACTAAATGGGCAGCTGTAGAGGCAAAGGCCAGCATTGGTAAAGGGAGGGTGTTGTGACCACTGTGGCCCAAGGTATATTAACCTGGGTCCCTGTATTGTCCTTTGTGGTCTGCCTGCTCCTTTGGGGAGAAGGCAGCCTGCAGCTCAGCTTTGGCCTCTGATCCAGCCCCATGTGTGATCTTCTATCCAGGTCAACAAGCTGAAGAGAGAGATGGTTCACCTCCAGCAGGAGCTACAGTTCAAGGAGCGTGGCTTCCAGACCCTGCAGAAGTAAGTCTGCCTGCCCTGTGGAGCACAGGGGCTGCCCCCAACCCATGCTCCCCTCCGACCCTATCTGTCCTTTGCTCCTCTGTCTCCAGCTCCTTCAATCCCTTTCCTCCCCTCTGGAAATGTGGTTCTCTAATTGTTCAATTCCAATTCTTTACCACTGACATTTACTGAAGGTATTGTCTTCCAAGTCTGGGGTTTGAAAAGAGAAAAGAAGAGGATCATTTCCAACCACGGAGTTTTCACCTTCTCTAAACTTCTGAAGCCCTTAGGCTGTGTTCTACCTTGTTGAGTTTTTCTTTCCATTCATAGAAACAAATATAGTTGAGCATTTCTGTGCACCTGTCTCCTCTCCTCAAGTAGATCCAGTGGAGTTTCACATGCTTACCAAAAAATATATATATACCCTTTTTTCCCATGGCCACTAAAAGTGAACAACTACTTTGTCTAGTGCTCCACTGAAGGAACAATGATCTGTTGCAGCAACAAGTAAATTCCTAGATAAATGCCATATACATTGTACTTTGTGGGTGACTATGGAGTTTCCAGGATAACTTTAATCAAATATAATTTTCACTTGCAGAAGCTGACTTGCAGTCAAGTAAGATATAGTTCTCTTCTTTCCTGAGAGCAGAAGTTTTAATTGTCATTATTGTAATTATACCCACTAGGATTTGTTGAGCAGGTTTCTGTGCCAGGAAACACAATCAGTGTTTCTACATGGATATTCTCATTTGAACCTCAGAGCAGCTCTGTGAGGAAGGTTCCTTTTTTTTAATTGTGGTAAAAGTACATATAGCAAAACATTTGCCATTTTAACCATTTTTACATGTACAATTCAGTGACATTAATTATGTTCACTATGTTGTACAACTGCCATCACTATCTGTTTCCAAATTAGCTCATCACACTTCACAAAAACTCAGTGTCCTTTAAGCAATAACTTCCGCTTCCCCCTTTCACCCGCCCCTGGTAAACTCTAATAAGCTTTTGTCTCTATGCATTTGCCTATTCTAGATATTTCATATGAATGGTATCATACAATATTTGTCCTTTTGTGTCTGGCTTATTTCATTCAGCATAATATTTTTAAGGTTCATCCAGGTTGTTGTATCATGTACCAGGACTTCGTTTCTCTTTATGGCTGAGTAACAGCCTATTGTGTGTGTGTGTATGTATATATATATATATATATCACATTTGGTTTATCCATTCATCTGTTGATGGACACTTGGGTTGTTTCTGTCTTCTGGCTCTTGTGAATAGTACTGCAGTGAACATTGGTGTACATGTGTCTGTTAGTGTAGCTGCTTTCGAGTCTTCTGGGTATTGTCTTAGTTTCTCAGTGCTGCTATAACAGAAATACCACAACTGGGTAGCTCTAATAAACAGAAATTTATCGTTTCAGTTAGGAGGTTAGAAGTCTGAATTCCGGCCACCGAAACTAGGGGAAGGCTTTCTTTCTTTTCTAACTCTGAGAGAAAGTTCTTGTGTCTTTTCAGCTTCTGTCCCTTTGTTCCTTGGCAATCTTTATATGGTGTGGCATCTATCTTCCGCTATCTGTGGCTAATCTGCTCTTTTTATATCTCAAAAGCGACTGGTTTAAGACACATCCTACACTGATACGGCCTCACTGACATAACAAAGAAAATCCTATTCCCAAATGGGATTACATCCACAAGTATAGGGGTTAGGATTTACAACATATATTTTGGGGGTGGACACAATTCAATCCATGACAGGTATTTGTATCTGGGAGTGGAATTACTGGGTCATATGGTAATTCTGTTTAACTTTTTGAGGAGTGTTCTTTTAACTACCCCTATTTTATAGATAAGGAAACTGAGTCACATAGTGAGTGCTCTATAAATGCTAGCTTATTGTCGTTAACCGCAAGATATAACTGAGACTTGTTCAGTGAGTCTGTGTTCAGTATGTCTGATGCACTCATTGGATGACAAAGGTCACCTAGTAGGCCTCAGAAGCTCCAGGGAGGACACCCACTAGATTTCTCTGTTCTGAGGGAAATTTCACTTAGACTCCCAGGAAGGCCCCATCTGTAGGGACAGCTGCTTATGTAGTTACTTGCTTTTTTTCTCTGCCTGATTGAACCTTTTCCACATCCCCTGAACTACAAATTCACCTCCACCACTCAGTGGCCACAGCTCTAAGTCTTTGGATGTCTGTCACCAGCCCCTATAAGTTGAGGGAACAATGGCCGTCATCGAGGGGGCAGTTGGGTCTTATTCACGTCATCCCACATGCCCTACTGGCTGGGTTAAGTACCATGAATCCAACACAACATACGACATAAGAAATTATGGCTTTATATCTTCATATTATAAATTGTGTGTAATAGTTTTTTGTATTACAAATTATTATAAATTATGACTTTATATATGTTTGTTTACATATTATATATATATATGTGTGTGCATATATATATACATATATGTATCTCCACTACCTGTCTGTCAGTTTGTCGTACTATGGTGGCTTGCAATGTTGCTGTGATTCTGGAAACTATACCATTGATTGGTATTTCAGATAACAGCAGAGTCACCCATCAGGTTTCAGCAGTGTCCAGACTAAGACAGACTAGGAAGAAAGGCATAGCAGTCTACTTCTGAAAATTAGTCAGTGAAAACCCTATGGGTCACAACAGGATATTAACCAATATAATGCTGGAAGATGAGCCAGCCCCCTAGGTTGGAGGGCATTTAAAATACACAATCGCCACAACAATGGACTTGAACATACCAACAATCATGAAGATGGATAGCAACTAACAACACAACACACACACACACACACACACACACATATATATGAAAACTACATTTGATATATATACACCAATCCTGTCTCTCAAACCTGATTCTAAACTCCCTAAGACCAAGGACCATGCTTTATGCTTCTTGGCAGTCTTCAGTAGAGCCAAGGACTATTCAGAGCAATAGTGTAAGCTTAGAAAATTCCTATTTCTGACCTGTAAAGCCATAGCCTGAGACCCCACTTCCTGCTAATGGAACAGCTTCTGAGCACATAGTTGAAGGGCAACTCACTGCCCACATATGTTCCCTCCCTTCACCCCACCTCCTGAAACCCTCAGGAACTTCTAGTTAGAACACTTCCCATTATTCTCAGAACCACCACAAACCTGTTTTACCGCTTTGTCACCCTGTAGCAGCATTGAAAACTCTTGTCCTTTGGTAAGTTGATGCTGCAATCCCAAAGACAAGCCTCCTTTTTTCTCCCTCTGCACGTTTGATATCAGGCCCAGATAAGACTCCATCGCAGCTCTGGCAGCCTACGCACCTTAGCCGGAAGCCTGGCTGCGAGTTTAGGGTGGAGAAAGGTGTCTGCTTGAATGAAAACCTGTGGCACAAAGAGTTAGGAATGTGGCCTCAAGAGGCAGAGGACCTGGGTTCAAATCCCAATTCTCTGGGTCCTTAAAAAAGTGATAACACCTCTGGGCTTCAGGTTTTTTTATCTGAAAAGTAAGTGTTTGTAAAGATTCAACTGGAAAACCCATGTCAAGTTGTAAAAATGGCATGGGGCCAGCATCTGACCTCCTCTAACTTCACAAGGGGGAAGGAGAATTAAGATCAACAGCCCAGGGCTGATTTGAGGCAGAGGTCAAACATGGCTCCTCTGTCTGCCATCTTTACCAATTCTGACACCAACCATCCCTCCCATGATACTCTCTACTTCGCTGCTGGGTTCAATAATTCATTGCAATGGCCACACAGAACTCACAGACCATACTCACGATTATGGGGTTTATTAGGGAAGTAACAGGTTACAATTCAGGCTCAGGAATACTCAAGGTACAGTTCTTCCGTCAAGACAGCCTCTTCCCAGCCATACTTGCAGGCATGCCTCTCCCTAGCCCTCAGTCTCTGCCCAGAGGCACTCAGTCTCTCTCTCCTGCTCCTCTCTCCTTCCTTGGTGGTGGTGAGCTCTTCTCTTTCCCGCCTATGGGTGGCTCATTTCAAGCCCAGCGGGATGGCAAAAACTGACCAATCCCTTTGGTGGGCCACAATTACCCTATTACACAGTCCAGCCTGATCACTTGGGTGGGAGTTACAAGACCATGACTAGAAAGGTCACACGAAAGCAATCCATCCTACCGAGGAAGTACATAACAGTACCTGGCACATAATAAAAGATTAGTTAAGTGTAGGGTGGGGTGATGATGATCTCTAGCTAGTTGCCTGCTTAGATTTGGGAAGGGAAGTTGGATGAACTATACATCCTCCCTGGGCTAGATGCTGTGCTGGGTAAAGACTTACATTAGTCACCTCATTTTACCCTCTTTATTCCCTTATGAGAAGTATGTTCTGCCCCGTTTTATAGATGAGGACACTGACAGGGTCAAAAATAACACCCAAAGCCACCCAGCTAGCACGTGTCAGAGCTGAAGTTGGAACCCAGGACTGATGGGTTTTGAGGTTCATGCTCTAATGCCCCCTTCCTGGCATCATGCAGACAACACCCTTCCCCAGTCCCAGAAAACATAAGGGACATTTCCAACTCCCTTGGGATCTTTCCTTTTCAGGCTCTAGTGGAGCATGATCTAGTCACTCCTACTTCTTGGCCCCTTCTCTTTGCAGAACACTGGGCATGAGGTCACAGGGAGAGGGGATTCATTCACTTATTCTATTCCCGACCAGCAATCCTAGTTTTAAGAGGGAAGGAAAGGGAGAGGAAAGAAAGGAAGGAAGAAAGAAGGTAGGGAAGGAAGAAACATTAATGAGGATTGAACGATAGCTCTTAGAGGAGACTGGAAAGAAAAATCAACACAAAAGTTTATGCTTTTGTCCTGTCAGCATTGTTGAGCACTTGTAAATAGGAAAGAGTTGAGACTTGGCATCTTATCACTGTGGGAGAGGGCAGTGTGGCATCTTTCTACATATCACGGAAGCTGCCCTGCTCAGGTAAGAGCTATCTGAACAAGACAAAAGGAGCTGCTGCTGTCAAAGCCTCTGCCCTCCTTCTAGGTGGCTGGCCTGTGGCAGCCGGGTGTGCAGATCTCCCAAGTTCTGAGAGAAAGGACAGCTGCATGATTTGGAAATCCTAAAACACATGCATCCCCCTACCGCCCCCCTACACACACAACTATTCTTTCCCTTAAAAAAAAAAAAGATTCATTCACTGAACAGATAATGGTGACCCTTTGTTCTCTCTCCTTGATCCAGCCCAAGAGTATTCCCTCTCAGAGCTGCTCTCCGGAGCCAAATTCCAGAGCCTGGTTGCTAAGGCTGCTGAGAGAATTCAGGTAGAGGCTGGTGGAGAAGCCCGGGGCCCAGCAGACAAACCGCTTCTGTCCCATCCAATTGGCAGAGGACAGCTGGGCACAGACCCCTCCCCAGAGCCCCCAGCCCCCAGCCCCTGGACATGATCAAGCACATGGCGTCTCCCGCTTCTCCCCATCTGGGGCCAGGCCACCTCCTGTCCTGGACACTCGCTCTGGGGGAGCCTGGTTTCCACACAGCATCTTCAGCTGGACTCTGACAGGAAAAGCTCTGATTAGACTAATTTCTCAGACTAAATCTGAGACCCGTCTCAGCCGACCTGGCAGACGTGCCCAGGCCCACGTCCTCAAAGGGAATAGACAGACTATTTTTAGTGGGGAGACATAAGTGGGGCTTTGTTTTCTCTCCACAGAGGCTGAAATAACGGAAGGGGGAGGGCTGTGTGGAGACCACACTCCCTCCTTCTCTCCTCTGTTCAGAGGCATAGACAATGAGACCATGATGAAAATCTGTCCCCCTCCTCCCAGAGATTCCCCACTCAGGTTATTTTTAGCCCAGGACAACTTGGCCTCTAGCACAAAACCAGAAAGGAATGCCTGTGAGGGGTTTATCATCCTTAAATAATAGGTTTGTGGTGTTCCTTCAGACTGTAAAGCTTCCTTTTCTTCACCATGGACTCAAACTTCAGGCCTAGCCTTGGCAAAAATGTGAAGCTGTTAAAGTTGATCTCTGCCCTCAGAACCTTTTCCACACCACAGCCCTCCCTCCCCAGAGGCTCAGGGTCCTCCCTTCCCCACTATCTCTAGGTTGGTCTGACCTTCAAAAAATTACATCAAGACCCTTCACTCTTTTTCACCCTTTTCTTCCCCTCAAAATGAACCTGTACGTATTGTTTTGTTGTTGTTCACTGCCTTCGAGTAGGCCCCTGACTCATGGAAACCCTGTGCACAATGGAATGAAATACTGCCTGTTTTAAGCCTTTCTTCCTAGTCTGTCTTGGTCTGCAAGCTCCACTGAAACCTGTTCAGCATCATAGAAACACACAAGCCTTCACTGACAGGTGGTGGCTTCGCATGAGTTGCATTGGCTGGGAATCAAATCAGGTCTCCTGAATGGAGGGTGAGAATTCTACTGTTGAACCATCAATGCCCTTGAACTTGTATGTAGAACCTGGATAAGCCAATAAACTCCCCAGTCTAGAATTATTTGAATACCTTACATTTGTGCAATTCTTCATCACTCACCACACAATCTCCCATCCTTTATCCCATTTGACATTCATAACAACTCCGTGAACGTAGGCAAGGGAGGTAACATGATCCCCATTTTTTAGAGGAGGAAACTGAGGTGCCTGTGGTTGATAGCTGTCTTAGTCATCTAGTGCTGCTCTAACAAGTACCATGAGTGGATGGTTTTAACAAACAGAAATTTATTCTCTTCACAGTCCAGTAGGCTATAAGTCCAAATTCAAGGCATCAGCTCCAGGAAAAAGGCCTTCTCTCTCTGTCAGCTCTGGAGGAAAGTCCTTGTGATACATCAGTCTTCCCTTGGTCTGAGAGCATCTCAGCACAGGAACCTCTGGTCCAAAGGACGCGCTTTGCTCCCAGCACTGCTTTCTTGGTGGTGTGAGGTTCCTGTGTGTCTCTGCTTGCTTCTCTCTTTTATATCTCAAAAGAGATTGCATTAAGACACTATCTAATCTTGTAAACCTCATCAGCATAACCTCATCACAGTGACAGAATTTATAACACATGAGGAGATCACATATAACCTCATCATAGTGAGAGAGTTTACAACACAGAAGGAAATCACATTAGATTACACAATCATACAACACTGGGAATCATGACACAGCCAAGCTGGCAGATATTTTTGGGGGACGCAACTCAATCCATGACAACAGCCATGCCCAAGGTCACACTATTATTAACTAGTAGGGCTGGGATTTTTCTGTCCTTTTAACCTTTCCTTCACTGTGTCCATTAATTCAACAAATACTAAAGGTAGTGGTTTGAAGCCAGGGGTGGTTTTGCCCACCATGGGACATTTGACAATATCTGGAGACATTTTGGGTGTCACATCTGGTGGAGGGAGGGTATTGCTGGCATTAGGTAGGTAGCGGCCAGGGATGCTGCTAAGCACCCTGCAATACCCAGGACAGCCTCCCACCACCAAGAATGATCCAGCCCAAAAGGAGGAGTGTGCTGTCACAGTATAGGGAGAGCAATTAGGGTCACATAGCAATGTATGTATACACTGTGTATGAGAGACTAACTTAAATTGCAAACTTTCACTTATAGTACAATAATAAAAATAAAGGAATGATCCAGCCCAAAATGTCAATAGTGCTGAAACTGAGAAACCCACAGTGAAGGACTATTCTGTGTGAGATACTAAAATTACTGAAACATATACAACCCTCCCCCTGCCTGTTCCTGAGCCTGTCCAAATCAAATCAGGGATAAACCTATTGCCGTCAAGTCGATTCCGACTCATAGCGACCCAGTAGGACAGAGGAAGACTGCCCCGTAGGCTTTCCAAGGCTGTAATCTTTACAGAACAGACAGCCACATCTTTCTCCCGAGGAGCCACTGGTGGGTTTGAACTGCGGACCTTTTGGTTAGCAGCAGAGCGCTTAACCACTGCACCACCAGGGCTCCTTAAAAGAGGGAAACTACCACATAAACTGTTAATTATCACACAAGGTACTAAGTACAGTGTCTCAACTATGAGCAATGCATCATGGGACCCCCCAGCCCTACTGGGAGGACCAAAAGAGGTGATCAGGGAAGGCTTCCTGTAAAAGCTAATGCTGCAAAAACCTTTGACTTCAACAGCTGTGTTACTGCTGCAGCCACATACTATGGCACATTTGCAGTTTAACAGGGACCTTCTGTGTTTTTTCACAGGAGGGAGCTGGGTAGGGGGAGGGTGTGCAAGACAGAGAAAGGAGACTCTTTGAGGAATCAAAATGCTATGGTCTATGCTTTTCCCCTGGGAAAACCCCATCCCTGGCCATATCTTTTTCTGACCTTTCCTCTTACCTGTCTCCTAGAATCGATAAGAAAATGTCTGATGCTCAGGGCAGCTACAAACTGGATGAAGCTCAGGCCGTCTTGAAAGAAACAAAAGCCATCAAAAAGGCCATCACCTGTGGAGAAAAGGAAAAGCAAGATCTCATTAAGGTATACACGTTCCTGGTAAGGTTGGCCTATCTCTACAGGGCTGGTTTCCCGTGACCACCCCTGTGTGTCTGGGCTTGTGTGGGCTATTTCCATATGTTTCATTAATCATTGAGTTCTCATTGCTAGTCTCCTTGGGCTTTTGGTCCTGTTTTATCGAGGAGACAATGGAGGCTCAGAAGCATTAAGTAACTTGCCTAAGATCACACAGCTAGTATTAATGGCAGAATTGGAACAGGAGCTATCTGACCTAGTCTAAAGCCGATATCCTTGCCTGTAGCTCTAGCCAACTGACTTATTTTTCAAAGAACCAGGGGGAAGGAAGTGGTTTCAACATCGCTAACCTTGACATGGAAATGTAGCGTCTTTATAAGCATTTAATCGCATATACTGACCCTGTCCACCACCTATCTGTCAGTTTGTTGTACATAGGTGGCTTGCATGTTGCTATGATGCTGGGAACTCTACCGCCAATATTTCAAATACCACTAGGGCCACCCATGGTGGACAGGTTTCAGCAGAACCTCCAAACTAAGAGAGACTAGGGAGGAAAATCTGGTGATTTACTTCTGAAAATTAGCCAGTGAGTACCGTATGGATTCCAACAGAATATTGCCCGATACAATGCTGGAAGATGAGCCCCCTAGATTGGAAGACACTCACAATACATGGCCACAACAATGGACTTGAAAATACCAACGGTTATGAAGATGCCGCAGACCAGGCAATGCTTCCTTCTGTTGTGTATGGGGCCTCCATGAGTCGGAGCTGACTCAATGCTGGCAACTGAACAAGTAATCATAGATATTATTTAATGTGCCAGGCAGGCATTGGGCCAAGCACGTTGCATGCATCATGTCTCATTTATCCCTATTATACAGATAAAGATGTAAAACTCCCAAAGTAAGTGGTAAAGCCACATTTCAAACCCAAGAACATCTAAGTCAAAAGTCCATTCTCTTAACCACGGTACATACCACCTTCCCACAGAACTGCCCTGATTTTGTTATTGTTCCCATCTGCAGATGAGGAGCCTGACACTCTATAAATGACTTAGTGAAGGATGCTTTATGCTCTGACACGCTTCAGACAAGGCACTAGTGGACAGTGAGGTGTGTTCCCATCACGGTGTAGTGGTTAAGAGCAGGAGTCTTAAATCAGATAGACCAGGTCCAAATCTCGACTTGGTCAGTTTCCAGCTTCTCCAAGTAACAATTCCCTCATTGATAAAACAGGGATAATCATAGGTTATTCCTCGCAGGATTGTTGTCAGAATTCAGTAAGATAATGTAAAGCTGACAGTTATTGAGTATTCTAGTGCTTTACACTTGTCATCTCATTTAATCAATACGATAACCTCTGACATAGGACCTGATTATTCCCATTGTACAGGAGAGAAAACTGAGGCACAGATCATATCATACAGTGAGGAAGTAACAGAGTAGGGGTTCCAACTCCAGCAGTGTGGCTCCAAAACAAGTGTCCACACCAGTCTCTCGCATGTAAAGGGCCTGGTACAGTGTCTGGTACATAGTGAGTTCCCTCTTGCTGCTAGCTCTTTATCACAGGTGAGAAAAATGTCAGGAGTAGCGTGGATTTCTAAATCAGGGGAGGTGACAAGGAAAGCAAGTGGAGTATGGCAGACTCAGAACTTCCTCCAAGGAAGGCGCCTTGCTAACCCTGCCTTCCACCCCTTCAGAGCCTTGCCATGCTGAAGGATGGCTTCCATACTGACAGAGGGTCCCACTCTGACCTGTGGTCCAGCAGCAGCTCTCTGGAGAGTTCCGGCTTCCCACTGCCGAAACAGTACCTGGACGTGAGCTCCCAGACAGACATCTCAGGAAGTGTGAGTAGGCAATGCACGCTCCTGGGGGCTTCTTTGGGGCAGCATCCGGGAGGCTGCTGCAATCCCATTAAAGAGATGTCTGGGAAATGACCCCGGTATCTTCTCTTTGCTCACCTGAGGAGCTGCCAGTGGCTCTCTGTGGGGCTGGCAGCTAACTCTGGAGCTCTGTTCTTTTGCAGACCTCCTGGCCCTAGGATGATATGAGATAATAGTGCCAGGGAAAAGCCAGCGCTGGCTCCATGGTCTTGAGTATTGCTGCCGAAGTCCTTGCATCCCAAGGTGCTGCACGGAAAACATTTCTGAAGGACAGCATGTCCTTCTCTGGTTTCTTTCATACTATTGTGCAGCTCCATTCTGTTTTCCTTTCACCATTTGGATGGCACAGGATATTTTCCCTCTGTAAGTCCCAAAACAATGCATGCAAGCTTTCGGACAGCTGCTTGAGTCCAGTTCAAAAGCTCAGTCTGGTAACAGTAATGAATAGCGCAAGTGCCGTCAAGCCGCCCACAGCTCGTGAACACATCAGCCAGAGTAGAATTGATCCATGGCAATCTATAACTTTGGAAAGCTTTTGTTTCCATAGAGCAGGCGATTTTGAACAAACCCTCCTCCCAGCCTCTGTGGCTAAATGCTGCTCCTATCTGATTTCCATAGCTGTGTTCCTACTCGTGAAGAGAAGCTATGTCAGTGTGTGATCGGGTGAGCCTGGTAGATTCTTGCCACTCTTGACAGACTAGCACGGTGAATAGAACTGCTTCCTCCTCCCCCCACTCCACCCGTGTCCAACCCCAAGTCACCTGCAGGGCCAGAGTGTTTGTGAAGAAGCTGTGCACCTCCAAGTTCCAGAACTTTCTCCCTACTCACTTAGTGTTTTGTTACTAATTGCAGCCTCCCGGAGTTTCTGGTTGACCCTCTCCCCAGCGTCCCCAGAATTACTTTCTTGTTTACGGGCTATCCTTGTTTCCTCCTCACCAACTGTCCCCCACGTTTCTGTGACTTGAATGGGCTCCAAGCCATTTGGGACTGCAAGTTGATATTTTGGGCCTTTGGTTTTTCTTCTGAAAGTGAGAGATGTCTGAGTTTGAAGCTCTCCCGATGGCCTGAAGGAAGGAAAGTATTTTGCTTAACTAGCTTCCCTGAGATCTCCACAGCCAGCCCAGTAGTTGGGGACTATTCTTAGCTGCTTCCCACACAAGCTGTCAAGTCTCTCATGAGCTCTGGAAACCCAACTCAGCACCGGCCACAACAGCCGTATAATCCCAGACTTTGTTCTTCCTCTCCAGTTCAGCACCAGCAGCAATAATCAGTTGGCAGAGAAGGTCAGGTTGCGCCTTCGATATGAAGAGGCAAAGAGAAGGTAATCAGAGGCTGGGAGTTGGGGGTAGGGTGCTTCCAATAATAATGACTATTATTGTACAGTGTTTGCTCTGTACCTGGTTTTCCACACACCTCATCCTGTTTAATCCTCACAAAGATTATGAAAGGTCTGTATTATAATCCTCATATTTCAATCCTCTCTGAAGCTCACAGAGAAACGACTGGCCCAGTGACTTCTCGCTAGATAAAGGGTAGAACTGTGTTTGAATCCAGATTTGTTTGACCTCATAGCCTAATTACCTTTCCACTTTCCTGCTTCTGTTTCTAGAATCATTGTTTTCCCAGTGATCCTATAAGCTACTTTTTATCGTGGTAAATATGTATGTAACCAAATGTTTGCCATTTTAACATTCTTCACATGTACAATTTAGTGACATTAATTGTATTCATCATGTTGTACAACCATCACCATTATTCATTTCTGAGTGAAGTTTGATTTGAAGGGGCACAAGTTTTAGCAACAGGCGAAAAAGAATATGGAAATGTCCTACTTTGGTGTCTCCTGTGCTTCTAAAAAGTGTAGACCCCAGTGACTTTAGATGTTTCCTGGCTTCCCAGAATTCTAGGCATTGACTTTTACTGCCATACATGAAATTAAATTAAATAATAATCAAAGCTGTTATTTTTAGAGCATCTATTATGAGCCAGTCATTGTGCTAAAACGTTTGTACATATCTCATTTAATTTGAAAAGCAATTTTGTAGCATAAGTTATGTCTTACTGTCTCCATGTTAGAAAGAAAAAGGTAAGACCCAAGACCTTCTGTGACTTCTCTATGTGATGAAGTCAGCACTTGAACCCTGGACAATCTGGCTATAAGTCCATGATCTTCCTACACACTAAGCCAGCCTTCCTAGGAAAGAACCCCTGGGCATTGTGGTGGTGAATGAAGCCAAGTTTACTGCATCCATCCCTCCTTGGGCTAAGTTGTCTGGATCGTGGACCTTCTCAGCCAGACTGAGTAAAACGTAGTACTGTCAGCTTTACCACTCTGCCAGCTCTGTGTGAGCAGCAGAACTTTTTGTAGCAATGATAGAAATCCTGTGAAAAGCAGAGAAATCAGAAAAGGGAATTTGTGCCTTATAGAACTCCAAAGTCCTGGAGTAACTAGCTTCAGGCACAGCTGGATCTAGGACTCCAATGATATTCTGTACACTCAGGTCTCTTTCCTTTTCTCCAAACTGCTTGGTTTGTGTTTGCTTCATTCTCAAGCAGGATTTCCTGTCAAAGTGGCAAGATGACCCCCAGAAATTCTAGACTTTATACCACAAGATTAGCAAACCCAGTTTCCCAATAGTTTTAGCAAGTCTTGGGTTTGAGACTCACTGGCCTTCCTGGGTGAACCAATCATTGCTGCAGGGTAGAGATTAGGGGAATTAGATTTCTCCGACGGTCCAGGCATGGGTCATGTGCCTAATTCTGGGAAGGGGATTGAGGTCAGCTTTGTGGGAACTAAGTGATTTGAAAGTATAGGAAAAGTGGTTCCCCAAAGCAAAATCAGAATATTATCAATGGAAAGAGGAATTGGATACTGGGTGAGCAGGTAGGAGGTAAAAACAAAACAAAATAAAAACCAGACTCCTATACACTATTTCAACTCCCCCTTGGTGTCCAAGGATCCCTGGTGTCACAGTGGTTAAGTGCTCTGCAGCTAACCAAAAGGTCAGCAGTTCAAATCTACCAGCCACTCCATGGGACAAAGATGTGGCAGTCTACTTCTGTAAAGATTACAGCCTCAGAAACCCTATGGGACAGTTCTACTCTGTCCTGTAGTCACTAGGAATCAGAATCAACTTGATGGCAGTGGGTTTTGGGGGGACCTATGGGTCCAGCCAACAACAGGACTTCTGCATTTGCACGGCTGCATATCCTCTCTGTGAGCCTCTCTGGACATCTGTCCAATGTGGTTACCGCTCTTGCCTTATCCACCCTTTAGGGAAGGGATAAAGGATCACATCATGATCATTTTTTCATATGTGTATCAATATTCTTAGTTATACTATGAACCTTATTTTGGTCTAATGATAGTAATACCTAACATCCTTGTAACAGTTGTTGTTAGATGCCGTCAAGTCAATTCCAACTCATAGTGACCCCATGTGATGGATTAGAACTGTCCCATAGGGTTTTCTGGGCTGTGATCTTTACAGGAGCAGATCACTGGGTCTTTCTTTCGAGGAGCGTCTGGATGGGTTCAGACTACCAACTTTTCAGTTAGTAGCCAAGTGCTTCACCATTGCACCATCAGGTCTCCACATATAACACTTGGCAATCTATAAAGAGCTCTTAATGATACGTTCTCATTGGGTCTTCATAACACTTTCCCTCAGTACCATTATTATCCCCATCTTACAAATGAGGACACTAAGTCTCAGAAAATTAGGGGATAGTGCTCCCAGTTCCTTCCTTCAACATTTATTAAGTGACTGCAGTATACCAAATACTGGTAATAGGTATTTGTGATGAAAAACTGATTTCTCAGGAAATAATCCCTTTTGCCAAGAAAACCAAAGCAAGGAATCCAACTCAATACCTTTGATCCCAAAGCCCCAGGCTACACTGTGCCACTGCCACTCTCCGAATAGAGGGCACATGGTTAGTAAGTATAGCATTTTTTTGTAGTTGTAGTGGGTCCACAACTGCCATTGATTCAACACCTGTCACGTGCCAGACATTCTGAATATATTATTGCTAATTTTCACAACAGTTCTGAAGGGTGAGTAATTGCTTTCTTGTCTAATGGCTCAGGGAGTTTGCCCAGTGTTATACACCTAATAAGTGGTCAAACTAGGTAATAACAATAGTTGTAGCAGAAACATTTATTGATTATTGATTGATTGATTGATTGCCCTACTATATGCCAAATACTGTGGTTGGGGAGTTTATGAATTATGTCATAAAGCCCTCTACCACAACCTCATATGAAGGAGCTTTTGTTAGTCCCATCAGAGAGATGAAGTGATGTGCCCAAGGTCACACAGCTAGTCGATAAGTGGTTACTGCCTGGTATTGAATCCAGGACTCTCTACTGTACCAGGCCGTGTCCCTAAGGGCAAGGTCCATGTGTTGTTCATTCTGTGCCCCCGTCCCTGCAGAGCCTACTTCACTGCTTGTCCCATGGTAGGTTCCCACACATGTCTGTTAGATAAAGATATGTTCCTTGACCAAAAGGAGAACAGTAACTGTCGAGGGTTGCCCTGATGATGGCATAGCTCCTTGTACCCTAGAACTTTGGAAGTGCAATCTGATACCGTGTGCCTGCACTGTCCTCGGGCACACCAGTCATTTTCCCCTTCTCGGACCCCAGGATCGCCAACCTGAAGATCCAGTTGGCCAAGCTCGACAGTGAGGCCTGGCCTGGAGTGCTGGACTCAGAGAGGGACCGGCTGATCCTCATCAATGAGAAGGAGGAGCTGCTGAAGGAGATGCGCTTCATCAGCCCCCGAAAGTGGACGCAGGGGGAGGTGGAGAAGCTGGAGATGGCCCGGAAGCGGCTGGAGAAAGACCTACAGGCAGCCCGGGACACCCAGAGCAAGGCGCTGACAGAGAGGTGGGGATAGGCTGGGGCACATGCGAACCTTCCCTCACTGCCAATCTGTCCCCCAGCCCCCAATAGGGGGAGGGAAAGAGCAAGGGGGGCAACCTGGCTCACCTGAGCTCCACTCTGAGAACATTCGATTTAGAGACATCTCAACTGTCCAAAGTAGCAAATCAGGGGAAGATGAGTCACCATCCAATGCACCAGCTACCCTGGGAAATGAGTTATCAAAAAATCCTTTTAGATGCAGATTTTCAGAAATGTATATTCTGACTAAAGTATTGTTGTTGTTAGTTGCTGTTGTCAGTTCCAACTCATGGTGACCCCATGTGTATAGAGTAGAACTGCTCCATAGGGTTATTAAGGTTGTGACCTTTTGGAAGCAGATCACCAGGCCTGTCTCCTGAAGCATCTCTAGGTGGATTCTAACTGCCAACCTTTAAACTAGTAGTCGAACTCGTAACCATTTTTGCCATCCAGGAACTCTGCATAAGTTAGAGCAGTGGTTTTCCAATTTTGTAGCAGTGACTCATATTTTATATTGTGACCCAATATACAAAAGTTTCACAAAACAGTACATTCATTTTCTGCATGTGATGGTCCTCTGATATTTTCTCTCATACTGCATTTCTTTGAATGCTGGTCATAACCCACTAAATTGATTTTGCCACATGATAAGAGGTTGCCATTTGCAGTTTGAAAAGCTATGATTTATACGGGGAGTTGCAAACAGAAATGCTTATAGGGGCCAAGCAGGTAATATACATGCTAGAGGCAAATATATTTTCTTCAGTGTCCCCACGAACATCCACACACACACTGCACCGAATATGACACTGTGTTCACATTAGGTCCTACAATTCCCACTTTCACATTCATTCATCCATTCATTCCATCAGTCAGTCAGTCATTTTGCATTCATTCAACAAACGTTTTGTGGCATAGCTTCTGTGTGCAAGGCAGTTTGGGGGATTTGGAAATTAATAGGACATGGTCCCTGCCCCCAATGACCTTCAAATGTATTCTAGTTATTTTCAGTTTTTTTGGCAGCAGATTTTATGAGCAGAGTTCCTACCCTTAAGGAGGTTAGAGTTGAAGCTAGTGATTTTCAAACGTGTGTGTGTGTGTGTATGTGTTTGTGTGTGTATTGGGTGCAGGGATGAGCAAAGGGATCCCTCTTTCCAGTGAATTTGGAGGCAGAAGTCCAACTTATAAAACAGGCGAGCATGGAGGTGCCCTGGTTGAAGGAGGGCAGGGGTTCTACGTGCCTAGCTGTGTTTTCTCCACGTCTCCCATGATAGGTCCAAAGACTTCAGGAAGCCTTTCAACTCTAAGGAAACCAGCTTGCATACCACCCTACAATTTGGTCTGTCCCATCCGCACATTGTGGGGTACCAGGTGTACCCAGTTACCCAGCCTCTGCCTGGTCTCTGGTGGCTTACATCAAAGAATCCATTGACTGGTCAATGGTGGGCCATCTCTCCCCACCAAGCCCTTTATCAGAACTGTTAACAGCGAAACGCAAAGTATGGATGTTGCTTTCGTTTCCTCCATCCTCCACTGGGAGGAATGTCTGATTAGCCCTGTCCCTTCATCAAGTAAAGGGAGAAGGGAGAGAAGGATAGAGCTTGAATAACTGGTGTTTAGCAGCTGTATCTGGCTCCATGATACTCTATCTGTGTTCAACCCTCCGACTCTACTGTTGTCTCTGTTTCCCTTCTCTCTCCTTTAGCACTAAGATCCTCTGTCCTCCTTTCCCTGGGATTGGGCACATTGGGGACAAGACCTGTGTCTGAATTCCTTCGGGCTTTTAGAGTTAGTTGAAAGAATACATGGTTAGCTGGACCGGAGAGGCCCGTACAGGGCTTTTACATGCATTTCCTGACCTCTGTGTCTGTCCCCTCAGTCTCTCACTTGCTCCCAGATCCTGCAGAAGCCCTTAGCTATATCATCATCCTCACAGCCAGCAGGTGAATGTGACAGATTCATGGCAGCCTTACCCCTTGTTGGGTTAAAGAGACACCCTTCCCACCTTCCCACCCACTTGCTAAGTCACACTGAGCAAGTTATTATGGGCTTCAGTTGCCTAATAGGGAAAAAGAGGATAATATACTTAAATATCTATATAGTCTGAGGCAGGCATTAGGGCCAGATTGTGAATTGAGACTCTGCCCTGCTGTTACAGTTTTGGTTTCTCAAAACTAGGACTGGAGGGTCTCTTAGAGATCCACTTAGAGATGCTACATCCAAAAGCTTCCATTATGTGCCAGTCCTGTAGGATCTCATTTCAGCCTCCCAGCAATCTGAGGTTAATCCTCATTTCACAGATGAGGAAACTGTGGCTGACCCAGTATTACTCAGCAGCAGAGCTGGGATTATAACCCAGGCTTGCTGACTCCAGAGCCTGTGCTTGCTACAGGCGGCTGCCCACTCAGAAGGCCTTTTATTATTGCCTTCAACCCCATCTTTCAAAGTCTGATTGCTCCCTTAGGGTAGTGAGTTCACACAGCCAGTTCAGGAAACGAGAATCTTCATTCCTCAGCAGTGACTGAGCAGGCCACTCGGAGGTCCTAGAAGGCCAGGTCCTCTGGGGAAATGCAGTAGTAGGGAAGCCAGAGGGTATGAGGGCACCCTAAGAGAAGCCTGAAGGAAGAGCCCACGGGAAGGGTAAGGACATCGCTGATGCCTGTAAGCCTCCTTCAGGAGAGGAGAAAGACGTCTTGGAGTCTTTGTATCTGCAGCTGTTTGCACCTGGCTCCATGATTCTCTGTCTGTGTTCAACCCTCTGACTTGGCTGTTCTGTCTTTTTGCCTTCTCTGTTTTTCTGCTTTGTTCCTGTGTGTGTGTGTGTGTGTGTGCGTGTGTGTCTATTTTTCAGTCTGTGGCTGTCTGTCTGTCTTCTCTCTTTCTCTTTCTCTCACACTCACGCTATCTCAGAATGCAATTATTACGCTTCTCGCCTTCACTCAACGGCTTCTCCCATTCAAGGTGCCTTTGAGAAGGACAGGAATGGACACATTCAAGAAAGGCAGACTACAGGGCTGTCAAACTCACATCACCCATTAGATCAGAATCACAGATATCCAGACACCTGTCACCCTGCCCCCTGCTTCCCTCTCCATTCCCGTGGCCCCCTTCCCATCGCTTCTCACAGTTGGTGTACAGACAGGGTGCTTGTGAGACCCCAGCCCCCACCCCAGGGGCCGATTCCTCAGGCTTGACAGGAAGCCCAGCCTCTTCATTTCTTTTAACCAGCATTCCAGGTGCAGAATTACAGCTTTTGGGGATTTCCAGCCCAACCTTCTGGATCCCCTGGCTGCTTCCACACTTGATATGTTCTTGGCCACCCAGCCTGTGCAAGGCATCCCACAAGTATGCCATATGGCAGGCTAAGCCCAGCACCACTTGGGGGAGGCCTCGCCACCTGTGAGGTGCTGCTGGTAGCTACACCTCAGGCTCAGAGCATCAAGACAGCCCAACCCCTAGTTCCCTCAGTGTCCTATCAGGGCTCCAAAAAGGCATTAACTCTGCATTGACTCCCAGAATATGCCTCTGGCTTTTCCCCCAACAAAGAAGAGGAAAAGGAAGGTGGAAATGGCAACGCTAGCTGCTCTTTGACCCTGGACTTCACACCCTTTCAGGGCACTGCTCTTGTGGACAGTCAGGGAGTTTCACAGCCTGGTACATCCCACTGAGAGTCAAGGAAGTTGTTCATTTAAGGGCTCCATCTGCCAAGCCTGCTGCAGTCCTGCCAGTCCCAGGAGGGACTCTGTAAGAGAATCACCAGGATGGAGCTGGCCAAGAGCCATCCCACAGCCACACTACCCAGTGCTCCCCTTGTCTTGTCTGCAGTTTCACAGGTGGAGTTGCCCAGGGACAGACCCAGCTTTCCCTCACCAGTTTGCAGTGTGTCTAGAGCAAGCTCCAAGGAGCCCTGGTGGCACGATGGTTAAATGCTCAGCTGCTAACCGAAAAGTTGGTGGTTCAAACCTACCCAGTGGCTCCATGGAAGAAAGACCTGGCAATCTGCTCCTATAAAGATTATAGCCAATAAAAACCTATGGAGTAGTTCTACTCTGTTACATGGGTCACTGTGAGTCAGAATCAACTCGACAGCACCCAACAACAATAACAACAAAGCGAGCTCCAGTCGTCATTGCAGGGCCTATCTTGAGACCTGGTCGTGTTGGTGGAGGGATGGTGTGGTTTGGTTTTTCCGTAGACATTATACCCTGCTCCATGTTCCTGGCTGGGTTGGCTGTGTTCTGGGGTACAGTCCCCAGTCCATGGAGCAACAGGGTCAGAAAGCCCCTCTCTAGCAAGATAGCAAAAGGAGATAAAGGGCCAAAAGTAGACTACATCTGACCATGGGAGATTTAATGTCCAGGTCCTTCAACAGAGCAGATGAACTTGGCTACTTCAATTGGAGACAATCATCCATTCAGCAAATAATTACTGAACACATTTATATGGCAAACACCACGCTAGGTACAGAGTGAGCAAGGCGCAACCCCTGCCTTCCTGCAATCCCCAATCAGTGCTGCAGTTCAGAAACATTAGTGTGCCTAAAATCACCTGAGATGCTTAATGAAGATGCAGATTCCTGAGACCTGTCCCTAGACATTCTGATTCAGTGAGTCTTAAGTAGAACCCAGGGATATGCATTTTAACAAGCGCCCCCCCCCCCCCATTCTGATATGGGTGGTCTGTGGATAACACATTGAGAACCTCTTATCTAATGGACACACAAGAGCAGCCCAAGTCATGAGTTTATGAGGGCACAGGCTTGCTTGATGGGCCCCTGCCCTATCAGATCCTAGGACCTTGGAGTGGACTCACTCCAGCAGTAAGAGGGAGCCAGCACAATCCCTGGAGCCCACCCAAGCTGCCCTCTGTGGGGGATTTTTGGGAGAAGCTGGGATCTGAGAGATGGGCTGTATCCAGAAGTCTCTTCCAAATGCAAGGATTTTGCCTCCAGGAGGGTAGTTATTGAGTTAGTATTAGACATTCCTGGGTGCAGATCTTTGCTGTCGGGTTCCAAGACGCTCCATCGCACTGAGCTGACTTTTCTCTGGGCTCTCTGGTGCCATTCTCTCAGGCTCCTTTGCTAACAGTTGGTAGCCCATTCAACCTTTGAATGTTGTATATACTCAGAGCTTGGTCCTGCCACCTCCCGCGCCCCCCACCCTTTAGTTTCCCAGTATATTTTACCCTAAAATGGTAATCTCATTTATGTGGTGATCCACATAATGGTGACCCCCAACTTTACAACTGCCCACCTGTTCCACCTTCATGTCTACATATCCAGGATGGAACTCTTCTCTCCCCCCGCAGACTGCTCCCCTACAACCTTTCCATCTCAATAAGTGCTATCTGCATCCATTCACTTGTTCATGGTAGTAACTTCATAGTCTTCCCCATTTACTCCCTTTGTCCCGCCCCTCGCATCCTACCCATCCACTCCTCTCTGTGTCTCCCAGCACTACCCTATTCCAGACCTTCTCAATTACACCACTGCAGCCACCCTAAGTCTGTTCCTTGCAGTGTGTACAGCTGCCTGTCCTTTCTCCGCACAGCAGCCATGATAATCTTAAAATGAAAAAGGTCTCTGCTTAAACTCCCTGCTTGAAATGTTCTTTCCCCTGCACTTTTCCTGGCCAACTCCTGTTCATCCACTATATCAGCTTAAATTTCTCTACTAGGCAGAGCAAGCTAACTACTGCAAGAAACAACCCCAAAAATCACAGTGTCTTAACACAATAGAAGTTAATTTGTGTCCACATAATGTCCCATTGGGTATTCCTGGTTGGCAGGCACCTTCATGTGGTTGTTCATTCAGGACCCAGGCTCTTCCCATCTTGTGACACTTCCCCTTCTAGGCATTGAGAGTCCTTCCAAGGGACCGTGGGGAAGGCACACTCACTTCTTTTAACCACTTTGTCCTGATGCACAGCACTTCTACTTGCATCCCATTAGCCAGACCTTGGTCACACACCCCACCCTATCTACTTGCAAGGGAGTCTGGGAAAGATGGTCTAGCTGTGAGCCCAGAGAGCTGAAGAGAGCACAGACACTGGTGAGCACAGCACTCTCAGCCACAAAGTCACCTCCTCAAAGAGGCTCACATACCAGTCTAAATGGGATCCTTCCTGTTATGTTCTTTTCTACCATCCTGTACTTTTTCCTCATGGACCTTGTACCAGTATTTTAATTAAATATTTATTTGACTGTTTGGTATCTATCCCTCACACCTTCCCCAGTCAAATGTAAACTCCACAAGAACAGAGGCAAGTTCTGT
Source organism: Dugong dugon (assembly GCA_030035585.1). Classification (NCBI taxonomy): domain Eukaryota; kingdom Metazoa; phylum Chordata; class Mammalia; order Sirenia; family Dugongidae; genus Dugong; species Dugong dugon. Next base: position 163,955,481 of record CM057460.1, on the reverse strand, counting down.
TTTGCCTCACTTTATCCCCAGTGCCAAGGACAGTAGGCACTCAGTATTAGTTCAAGGATGGATGGATGGTTGGATGGATGGATGGAATGGTGGATGAACAGATGGATGGGTAGATGGGAGGGAGGGAAGGAAGGAGGGATAGAAAGGAACTTTGAGTGGAGTCCTAATTCTGCAACTAATTCTGTGGCATTAAGTAAATTATTTAACTCTCAGAGCCTCAGTTTCCTCATATGGAAAGTAGTAAAAATCATTCCTACCATGTGGGGTTATTTTGAGAATGGTTTAAGGCAATGTAGTCGATTCCAACTCATAGCAACCCTATAGGACAGAGTAGAACTGCCCCATAGGGTTTCCAAGGCTGTAAATCGTTAAGGAAGCAGACTGCCACATCTTTCTTTCATGGAGCAGCTGGTGAGTTCGAGCTCCTGACCATTTGGTTACCAGCCAAGTGCTCTAACCACTGCGCAACCATGGCTCCTTAGGTTCCTAGCATAGTACGTAGTATATAGTAGGTAATGAATATAGCAATTACTATAGGATTATATGTGCAGGCTATATGCCCCCAAACACCATAGTAAAATGCTTCCAGAAGCATTGGTTATGTTTCTGTAGGTCTGTGCTTCTTCTTTGGGGCAGGCAGAGGGCTGGAATGCCTTGAGGCAGCCCCCTCATGCCTTCTCTCCCCTCAGGTTAAAGTTGAACAGTAAGAGGAACCAGTTGGTGAGAGAACTGGAGGAAGCCACTCGGCAGGTAGCAACTCTGCACTCTCAGCTGAAAAGGTGAGTGGTGGGCAGTGGGGTGAGTACTCCATGGAAATAACTGGACGTAGGCTTCTGAGGTGGCCTCACTAGGCTCTCTCTTCCCCTTGTCCTCTGTAGCTTGAATGTGGACATTTAGAAGCACAGCAGGTGTGTAGTCTAGCTGACTTGGGTTTGGACCAACGCAGCCAGGAACAGGGTCCTCACCTCCTCATTCCTTCTGATAGCACCAAAGAGAAGTTCCCAGTTAGGTGCAAGTGTGTCTTGGACACCTAATACCTGCCGACTCACCTTTATAAAACAGAGAGAGTAGGCTTCAGGCCTGCACCTTGGTGGGCAACAGTTCGTAGCCAGAATGTAATAACATTTTGTTTCCACTGGATTTTTTAATGATCGCCTTCTGTTCGTAGTAAAGTGATGCTGCTTTTCAAATTACACTTAGGATATAAAGTTTTCTTTTAAAGTAAGTGTTTTAAAGTGTACAAAGTGAGGTGATTTGAAGAAAAATATTAAGAAATATTGGTTTGTATTCACATGTGGAAAACAGTCATGAAATGGAATGTGGCTGAAGGAGGTTGGGAAACTTAAGTATAGAGAAAAAAGTGGACTTTTAAGATAGCTGATTTGGGCTTGATTCCCAGCTCTGCCACTTTCTGATTACAGGGCCTTCTCAGGGTGGTGGTTTCCTCTCCAGTAAAATGAGGGTGTGTTATCCACCCTGGAGGCCGTCATGAGGGTCCAGTGCCCAGGTGCTTTTCAGAGCTAGGCAGGAAGTCCCAGGTGTGGTGTCTTCACCTCCATCTCTCCCTGTCCCCTAGCCTCTCCAGCAGTATGCAGTCCCTGTCCTCAGGCAGCAGCCCCGGCTCACTCACGTCCAGCCGGGGCTCCCTGGCCGCCTCCAGCCTGGACTCCTCCACCTCGGCCAGCTTCACCGACCTCTACTATGATCCCTTCGAGCAGCTGGACTCGGAGCTACAGAGCAAGGTGGAGCTTCTTCTCCTGGAGGGGGCCACGGGCTTCCGGCCCTCAGGCTGCATCACCACCATTCATGAGGACGAAGTGGCCAAGACCCAGAAGGCGGAGGGGGGTGGCCGCCTGCAGGCCCTGCGCTCCCTGTCGGGCACCCCAAAGTCCATGACCTCCCTGTCTCCCCGCTCCTCCCTGTCCTCCCCATCCCCGCCCTGTTCCCCTCTCACCACCGACCCCCTCCTGGCTGGAGATGCCTTCCTGAGCCCGCTGGACTTTGAAGATGTGGAGCTGAGTGCCACTCTTTGTGAACTGAGCCTTGACAGTGGCACCAGGGAGAGGTACCGGCTGGAGGAGCCAGGAACGGACGGCAAACAGTTGGGCCAAGGTAGACAGCGCCACATCTGGGGTTGGGAGACTGGGAGGGGGGTCAGGTTGGAATGGTGAGAAGAAGCCGGACTTGTGAAAAGCTGACCTTGTGAAAGAGGCGCAGGGCAGCCGTGAGTCAGAGGTAGGGGTCACCCAACAAAGGTGGAGAATGGGTGAAGTGTGGGTCATGGAAGGCCTGGTAGCCATGGGAGGGGCTTGGGTTTTATTCTAACTGCAGAACAATGTGATCTGACTCACATTCTGCATGGAGTCAGCAAGAACATTCTTATTTTGATTGAGATTCAGGTTGGAATCGTCAAAATAAAACACGATGCTAATAAGGACAGCTAAGATTTATTAGGGGAAAAATTCTTCATCTTTAGCAGCAAACACATAATAAATCATGATAATTAATATTTATTGGGAAGGCATTATGTGTTGGGTAATGTTCCAAGTGCTTTAGATGGTGAGATAGTTACTACTTCTTTTATGCCCATTTAACAGATGAAGAAACAGAGGTTCAGAGAGTTGACATCACTTGCCCTAGGTCATCCAGCCAGCAAGAGGGAAGCAGGGATTGGAGCTCAGATTTTTCTCACAGCAGAACCCACCTCCTTTATCATCATTGCTGTCCTCTTAGGACACGAAGTAGCTCAGTGTATTCACTCCTGAGACTCGCCATGCTTGCTAGCCCTGCCAAGCTCATCTGGCCACAGGAGTGGAGGTCAGGACTGAGTAGATTACTTGGTGAGCTCACCTGGGGGCTCCTTGGTCTTCCTGGCACCTCTGAGAACAACAATAGCTGTGATTTATTGAGTACATATGTACAAGATGCAGATACTGTTATGTATTAACTCATTTAAGCCTCCCAACAACCCTGCAAGGTAGGTGCTGTTTTTATCCCCATCTTACAGATGAAGAAAGTGAGGCATGATGAGGTTAAATGACTTGTCCAAGGTCAGCCCCATAGCTATGAAGTGGCAGAGCCGGGATCAGCGCCAGGACAGCCTACTCCAGAACTCACACTGTGACATGTGCCAGGCTCTGTCTGCAAAGGGCCTGATTCTGATGAGGCCACCTGGAAGAAGCCAGACCCATCATATCCTTAAGGTTCTAGGAATGGGCAGAAGCATTGCTGCTGTGCCCAGAGTTATCTGTTCCGTGCAAGGGCCAGCTGGAGGAAGGGGTCATGAACTTTCCTGGTTAATTAAAGGCTGCTGGGTGAATACCAGCGATTTCCTTAGCAGAGGAGTGAGGGAGAGCCCTGGAATTCCCTTATCAAGAAGAGAGTCTATGGCTGAGTGTTCTCAGATGAAAATAAAAACAGGCTTCCTACTACAGCAGGTGGCAAGCTTCAGAAAATTGTTCCCTGGCGAGAGGGGGGGCAGGTGGAGAGTCTAATGAGGTTCAAGAAGGGTTCACGGTGCTACGTGTCTAGCTGCAGTTAAGCCAAGTCAGGGACTCTCAGCCCCGGCTGCCTCCTGAAGAGGGGCCCTCTCCCCTCCCCGATAGAGACCGGACAACGGGCTGGGCCCAGCATGGGCCTCAGGGTGGTGTTTCTTTCATGCAGTCTCCAGAAGCCTTTGCCACCAGTGAGCGATGCTGGGCTGAGCTCTGGTGTTAAGCAGGTTAAGCGATTAGTGCCGCTGTTCAGTAAGCAGACAAATTAATCTCCTTAAGTGGTTTAGTGAAGGGTGGAGCTGCGTGGGTCTGCAGGCGGGAGGTCTCGGCGGTGCTCAGCAGGCGTGGGGCTCAGACTGGGAAATCCACTCCCATATGGCCACTCAGCTTCCCCGCGGCCAGCATGGCCTTCTCCCAGCTTGCTTTCCAACCTGCCACAGCCCGGGGGCTCAAAGCACCTCCACCCCAAAAGGTCTTGTCCTCCGCCAATCTGTCCCTGATGCCTGGCACTCCGCAATGCCCACAAGTGTTTGCTGTAAGGTTGAAAGGCCTGAATCTGCTCTTCCCCTCTGCACAGGGGCAGGAGCTGGCTTATTCATCGTTGTAGCTTGACCCTGCTACAAAGGGCTGTTAGGTGCCCTGCTGTTGTTAGGTGTCATCAGGTCGATTCCAACTCATAGCAACCCTATGTGACAGTGTAGAACTGCCCCGTAGGGTCTCCTAGACTGTAATCTTTATGGGAACAGATCGCCAGGTCTTTTCTCCCGAAGAGTGGATAGTGGGTTTGAACCGCTGACCTTTCAGTTAGCAGCGAAATGCTTAACCGTTGCGCCACCAGGGCTCCTTAGATGCCCTTCTCATTACTTGGGAAGGAAGGAAGAAATGTGTGACATGTGCCCATGCCTGGTTAGGAGCCCCAGGCAGAGACTTTCAAGGGCCTCCATTAAAGGCAGGGAAGAGGAGGAGCTGAATCAGGAGCAGGAGAGGATAGACTGAGTGGGAGAGCAAGAGCTTACATCTTTTCCTTTTCTCCCCTTGCTCCTCCCAAGGGCTCAGGGACTGTTGTTTTGCCCGAGACGTGTAGGGATGGATCTAGAAGGTATCACCATAGTGATGAACATGATAGTAAGAATCCGGTTCCAGTTGCCGTTGAGTTGATTCTGACTCATGGTCACCCCATGTGTTTCATAGTAGAACTGAACTCCATAGGGTTTTCAGTGGCTAATTTTTTGGAAGTAGATTGCCAGGCCTTTCTTCCAATGCACCTCTGGGTGAACTGGAACCTCCAACCTTTTGGTTAGCAGTCAAGTGTGTTAACCGTTTACACCACCAAGGGACTCCATGGTAAGGATAGTGGTAATGAATTTTGTAGAGCATGTGTGCAGCACCAGTTTCTATACAAAGACTTCACTTATAAGGTCTCACTTGGTCTTCCCAATAGCCCTGTAAGGTAGGATTTATTATCCCATTGTACAGATGAGGATTGTGGGGCTTAAAGAGGTCAAATCAGCTTCCCAAGGTCATTAAGCAGCAAGTGGTGGAACTGAGACTTGAACCCAAGCAATTTGACCCCAGATGTTGGGATGTTTACCACAGAATCATACACAACACCTCCACCACCCCAAAGCAAAGCAAGACCTTGCCTTAGAGTTAAGGGTTGTTGGAATTTGGTGAGACTATGTCATGGCAGAGGATGGATACACAGTGTGACGCAAAGACACCATCATGGTTACTGACCCCATCTTTCTGTTCTTCCCTTTTCCCCCTCCTCCTGAAGCTGTGAATGTAGCCCAAGGATGTGGCCTCAAAGTAGCCTGTGTCTCAGCTGCAGTGTCAGACGAGTCTGTGGCTGGTGACAGTGGTGTATATGAGGCTTCTGTGCAGAGGTGGGTCCTGGCTCCGGGTCTGTGTAGACTGGGAACTCTGAATACACCCAGCCCACCTGTGGGATTGCTGGGATGTCAGCCCCCTGAGGTGTGGGGAGGGGTCCCCAGGAGGCCACTCCTGAGTCCCCCCCACCTTCCTTTTGCAGCCCTATTTGGGGCTGTGTAGAAGATGCAGACAGCCCGGCTCATCCTGGGAGTGGGGGTGATTCAAATGATAACCATTAAAAGATCTGGGGCAAGCGGAGAAGGCAGGGCCCAGAGGAAGGCTGAGAAGACCCCAGCTTTTCTCCTTGGGGGTCCAAGTACACCCTCCTGGAGAGAGACCTGGTTCTGGAAAATGGCTTGGCCCTGGGCCACTGCGGGGAAGCCTGACGTCCCTTTCTCCTGTTGCCTTTCAGATTGGGTGCTTCCGAAGCGGCTATTTTCGACAGTGATGAATCAGAGGCAGTGGGTGCAAGCCGAGTTCAGATTGCCCTGAAGTAAGAGACGGAGGAGGGAGGGTGAGCAGAGAGGAGACAGTTCTGGCCAGTGTCCCCTCTTGGTGGCTACCATTTTACCAGCACTTACCTTCACGGCTGCCCAGTGAGGGAGGCAGAACCAGCAGAGCTTGCTGGCGGTTGTGGGCTTCTAACTAAAAGGGTGCTAACTCTTTCCCACCTCTGAGCTCCCCATTAGACAGATGACAAAAGTGAGGTTTTGAAAGAAATTGTGGCTTGCCTCAAGATACCGAGCTGGGCAGAACCAGCCCTGAGACCCCCTGACTCTTGCTCTATTTGTTCATGATTGCTGTGGCGTTTGTCTTCTACCATCCCCGTCCAGGTGTCAGTGAGCTGGGTGGAAGTTGACCTGTAGGGATTGCAGCCCAGATTTGGTGGCTAGGCAAACGTTTTTTTTTTTATTTTTATTTTTGTTCTCTTTTCTCTTGACAGAGGACGACTTAACTATTTTTTAATATGAACTAATTGCCAACATTTAAATATGATGACATTTCACACATATTTCTGACTTCCCTTTAAAAATGCAGACGAGTGACCCCTCTGGGCCTGCACTCTTGTTGAGCATTGATGCACTGGGCCTGTGCTGTCTGCTCAGCACAGTCCCCAGAGCAGCCAACAGCCACATCTTGTGATTATTAAAAAAGAGACAGAACACGAGGGTGAAATGGGTTACTAATAGGTGCCCCATATGCCCGTTTTCATTTCAGGTATGATGAGAAGAATAAGCAATTTGCAATATTAATCATCCAGCTGAGTAACCTTTCTGCTCTGTTGCTGCAACAAGACCAGAAAGTGTGAGTATGTTGCTGCACAGGCTGTATAGTATCCTCTCACTCTCTGCCTGTCGTCCCTGGGGAGCACACTCTTGCTCTGTCCTGCTCTGACAGTGACCCATTGTTGGTATTTAGTTCCTATGACCAGGATCGAAGTTGTCAAGGATTTCATTCAACTTAGATCAACAATCAACCTCCACGGAAGCAGCAGTGAAGACATCAAACGACATAGTGCATTGGGGAAATCTGCTGCAAAAGACCTCTTTAAAGTTTTAAAACGCAAAGATGTCACCTTGATGACTAAGGTGCATCTAACCAGTCACCTCATATACATGCAAAAGTGGGAGAAAGAAGAAGAATTGATGCATTTGACCTGTGGTGTCAGCAAAGAATATTGCCAGAAGAACAAACAAATCAGTCTTAGAAGAAATACAACCAGAATGTTCCTTAAAAGTGAGGATGACAAGACTTTGACTGCATTACTTTGGACATGTCATCAGGAAAGACCAAACACTAGAAAAGGACATGATGTTAGGTAAAGTAGAGGGTCAGAGAAAATGAGGGAAGCCTTCAATAAGATGGATTGACTCAAGAGCTGTACCAATGGCCTCAAACATACCAATGATCATGAAGGTGGTGCAGAACTGGGGCAACATTTCATTCTGTTATACATAAGGTTGCCATGACTCAGAGCCAACTTGACAGTAACTAACACCACCACCACCACCATGATATGAAATGTCAGTGTTGCTAATGTGGACATAGGCACAGTGACAGATATGCTAGCTACAAAGAGAAGCACTCTGGACAGTTTCACTTCCTTCATAAGTATGTCCTGATCCTGACCATAGGCCAGCACTAGGAACAAGATGGTGAGCAAAGCCTTCATGGACCTGGTGCCTTCATGAACTTCAAGCCTCATGAAAAAGAATGGTCAGGGGCCCTTTTATCTATAAAGAGACAGATCTGTCATTTTCAAGGGTCAGTTCCAATCACTGTGCTTCTCTTATCTTGATGTCAATAGTATGGCAAACACCTGCGTTGTCTGCATGCTGGTCCTTCCCATTGTAGACTGTTTTTTTGCTTTATCACTCTCATCTATATGCCTACAAGTTTTCTCCTTCTCCAAATCTCAGTGGTACTTACCCAAGGGCATTTGTGGGTAGTGTCTAGAAGTGAGATGTAACTAACCCGTAAGTTCTTTTTTTTTTTTTTTATATTTTATTGTACTTCAGGTGAAGGCTTACAGAACAAATAGTTTCTCATGAAACAGTAGTACACATATTATTTTATGACATTGGTTAACAACCCCACAACATATTAACCCTCTAAATTCTCAACCTTTTTTTTTTTTTTTTTTTGGTGAAAATACACATAGCCAAAGATACACCATTTCAAAAATTTCTACATACACAGTTCAGTGACATTGACTATGCTCTTCCAATTGTGCTGTTATTCTCACTTAAGATGAAGGCTTACAGAACAAAATAGTTTCTCATTTAACAGTTACTATAAATGTTGCCCTATGACAATGGTTAACAATCTCACAACACATCAACAATATCCTTACTCAACCTTGGGTTCCCTATCACCAGCTTCCTTGTCCCCTTCTGCCTTCTGGCCCTTGTCACCGGACTCCTGTACCTCGTTAGTCTCATTTGGTTTTACGGGTCTGTCCACTCCCAGGCTAAACAGTGAACCTCGGGGGTAACTTCACCACTGAGCTAAAAGGGTGTCTGGGGGCCATCCTCTCGAGGTTTCTCCAGTCTCCTTTAGGCCAGTAAATCTGGTCTCTCTTTTTTTTTTTTTTTTTGTGAGTTAGAATTATGCTCTACATCCTTAAACCATAAGTTCTTGAGGGCAGCAACAGGAGCTTATATTTCTGTGGTCTGCACCCAGCCAGGAGCTGAGGGTGAGACACGGGGAAAGAAGGAAGACAGGAACACAGGCAGAGCAGAAGGAAGACAAGATTGGACGGTTGGGTTCTTTTCAGTGCCAGAGTGCCAAAATGAATAACCTCCACATCTCAGTGGTTCTTGCGCAAGGGTACCTGTGGAATAGTGTCTGGAAATGATTTGTCTGGGTCAAGGGGCAAATGCATTTGTAATTTTCTTAGAATTAGGTAGTTGCCCTCTGCAGGGGCTGCAGCATCTTGCCCTTCCACCAGCTGCATATGAGGGGCCTATTTCTCTCAATGAATGCTGAGTCCTCAGTGTTAACAAGCAGCCTTGGTGATCCTTCTCCACACTGAAGTTTGCACACTGTTGGCCTCAGGCTCCATGTGCTTTGAGATTCTAAGGTTTTGGAGGATTCAGGGGAAGGAAGAGCAAGGTGTTATCCTTAGGACCCTTCCTACCTCCCTCTCAAATATTTATGTAACTTGAGAAATTCTGCAACTTTCATCCACTGTAGTTTTCTTAGAGATTTCCAGCAGCTATTTAACTCAGTGCATCAGCCCCTGGCCCCGGGCTGACCCAAGCTCCCGTGTTTCTTGTCTCTGTCTAGGAACATTCGCGTGGCTATCCTTCCTTGCTCTGAAAGCACAACCTGCCTGTTCCGGACCCGGCCCCTGGACGCCTTGGATACCCTCGTGTTCAATGAGGTGTTCTGGGTGTCTGTGTCCTACCCAGCCCTTCACCAGAAGACCTTAAGAGTCGATGTCTGTACCACTGACAGGAGCCATCTGGAGGAGTGCCTGGTAAGGACCATGTCTGTCTGTCTGCTTATCTGTCCATCTGTCTGCCAGTCCTTCTGAGGATTGGTTCACCCTGAGCTCCAGTGAGGCAGTGTGAAGGGGACACATGTTGTGGTGTCAGTCAAGGTCATCTTGGGTTCTACGGACAGAGACTCTTCCACAGGTGAAGTGTTCTCAGACTTATTAGGGCAATGGGGGGAGCACCATTCATGGGAAAAAGAGTATTAGACTTGAAAGTGCTTTTTAACCTGTCAGACCCTGGAAGATGACAGCCACATACCACAGTTTTACTGTATAGCATTAGAGATTGAACAAGAAGTACAAAATAATGAGAACAAGCACACAGGAGTTCAAATCCCACCTTTACCACTTTCTGTGTAGCTTGGTGACCTTGAGCAAGTTACTTAACCTTTCCAATCCTCAGTTTTCTCATCCATAAAATGGAAATAATAATACCCACCTGATGCCCACTAGAGGAGTTGTTGTAAGGGTTAATGTAAAGCACCGACTCTAGTGCCTAACACATAGTAGGTTCTCAATGAATGGGCCATTGCTAGTCCCCTCAATGAAACTGAGCTACACCAGCTTCCTCATCCTCACCCCATTGGCAGGGGTCAGGATTAGAGAGGAAGGAGCTGTAGGAACTGTCACATCCCGAGAAAGCCATGCCCTTAGAGTCACGCAGACCTGAATGCAGATTCCTGCTCTACTACTTACTTGTCGTATGGCCTTGGGCATGTGGCTCAGCTTTCTCATCTGTAAAATGGGAATATGTAGCTAACTCAGGGGCGTACACGTGAGTTCAAAGAAGTGAAGGGCTTTGTTAACCCTGATGCCATTTAGTTGTTGGTGATAAGTGTTTTCATTGTGGGCACAGAGGAGCCAGCACAGTGCTCCCTGGGAACACATAGGGATCTCAGTCAGTGGCCAGGTAGGAGTGGCAACTCGAAGGGTTTGGCAAGTGTGATGGACATTGAATGACAGAGCAGAATGCTTTTCCAAACCCAGATCCTCTGGTGAAGTGTTTCCCCAGCCCTGGGTATTCCTAAATGAGAAGAGATCAATCCTATTTTCTTCTCCTAATTGGATGCCTTTTATTCCTCCTTCCTAATTGAAGTCTGGCCATTGCTGGTTGCCATGACAGCAGCCAAAGTGCTCATCGCGCTGTGGCTTGTCTCCATCTGTGGCCCATGGGAAACCTGCTTTCCTGTATCCTGTGGGGATGCAGAGTGTCAGGCTGTCATGTTCTGGTGGCTGGAGGAGGAGAGGAAGTGAGACTGGAGGAGAAAGGGCTTGTCAGATCCACACAGAATCTCCCCTGTGCTGCCAGGGTTGTGGGATCCCATGTCTGTTTTAAACCATTTTATCACCCAGGCAACAACAGTACCAGTATTGAGAGTTTCTGTGTGTCTAGTGCTGGGTTAAGAACTTAGCATGTAGTATCTCATTTAATCTTCACTACATCCCTAGGAAGAAGTACGAGCATTCCCTCCATTTTACAGATAAGGGATCAAGACCCAGAAAGGCTAAGTAACCTGACCAGGTCATCCAGCTCATAAGTGGAGAAGCTTGGGTTTGAACATAGATTTCAGCTTCCTTATGTGCAACCAGTGCACTATACTACCTCTCAGGGCGTTACTGTGAGCGTCTCTCATGTCCCTAGGCCTAGATAATGGGCTTTGGGAATACATGATCTGTCTTCCCCAGTGTTAGAGACAACAGTTCTTGCAAGTGTTTCAGCATGGCATAACAAGGGTCACAAGCTTTCCAGTGGGCCCTTGGTGCCCATGACCTGGCTGCTTAGATCAGTACACACATCTCGGGTTCTGCTAAGCCAGCTCCCTTCCCGGGTCCTACTTATATTCCATAGTCAGTCATTGCAACGCCTCCCTCCCATGCTCCCTTGCTCCCTTGTCTCTCACTCACTTGACAGAGCCCCAACCCTGTCAAAGTGAACCATCTACCTCCTCTCTACTGTGCAATTAGAGAAAAGCCCACACAGTCATGCTGTGGACTCTCATTTTAAAATAATCACTACCCTCAAATGGTCCCTTAATACTGCCCAGCAATTATATTTTCTTCCCTAGACCATCTACTGTCCCATTCGTCAAGATGACTAATACATATCTTCTCCTCTCTCCTGAAAACTCCAGTAATTCTTCCCCCATCCTTACTCTCTGCTGTCTTGCTTCTCTATCCATGAGAGAAAAGAAGGAATCAGAAGAGAGCTCTTGTAGGTTCTGCCATTTCTCCAGTTTCTAAGAATGGGCCTTTCCCACTCCTGTCTAAAGTCAACCTCTCCATCCCTTCTCAAGAACATCACTTCAACAGTTACTCTTTTGCTCTCTCCTCTGTCTTCAATTTTCCTTCCTCAGTTGGATCTAGCCTATCAGTATACCAAAACCAGTAAAATACTAGTTACCATGGAGTCGTCTCCGACTCATGGCAACCCCACGTGTGTCAGAGTGGAACTGTGCTCCATAGGGTTTTCAATGGCTGATTTTTTGGAAGTAGATTGCCAGGCCTTTCTTCCAAGATGCCACTGAGTAGAATCAAACCACCAACCTTTCAGTTAGCATCCTAGCATGTTAACTGTTTGCACCACCCAGGGACTTCATCAGTATGTCAATATGCTATTATTTCTCCCATGCTTAAAAAATAAACCTTTTTTGCACCATTTCTACCTCCATCTACTGAATTGTTTCTTTCCTTTTTTTTAATAACAAAACTTGAAAGAGGTATTTACCATTCTCTCTTTAATCCCTTCCCGACTGGGCTTTCACCTGTACCACTCCCCTCATGAAGGTGCTCATCAAGGTCATCAGTGACCTCTTTGTTACTAAATCTAGTGATCAGTTCTCCATCCTCACCTTTCTCAGCCTGTCAACTGTGTTTGGCATGATTGCTCATTCCATCTTCCTCAACACCCTTTGTCCTGACTTGTCTTCCTGGACACCTCACTCTCCAGCTTTCTTCCCACATCACGGGCTTCTCTCTTTTTGTCTCCTTGCTGATTCTTCCTCATTTCCCTGACCTCAGTATGTCAGAGTGCCCCAGGGCTCAGTCCTTGGTCCTCTCCCTGTTTGTGTTTGCATTCACTCCCTTGGTGGTATCATCCTCTCACATGTTCAGAAACACCACAGGGTATATCTCCTACCTGGGCCTCTCTGCTCATCTCTCTACTCCTGTGTCCAGCTGCCTATCTTCTCTTGCATGTCCAATAGGCTTCTCAAACTAACATGTCCACAAGAACACCCTGATCTTTCTTCCTGTGTCTTCACCGTCTTAGCTGATGGCAACCTCGTCCTTCCATTACTCAGACCAGAGACCTTGGAATCCTCCATGACCCCTCTTTTTCTCTCACACCCCACACCCAATCCTAACCACTCTTAGCTCCACCTTCAGAAGATGCCCAGATACTAACTACTTCTCACCACTTCCTCTGATCCAAGGCACGATCATCTCACACCCAGATTATTGCATCAATCTCCTAATTGATCTTCTGCTTCTGCCCTGGCCTCCCTTTATCTCTTCTTAGCATACCAGCAATAGTGACCCTATGAAAACAAATCAGTGCATGCCACTCCTCTGCTTAAAACTTTATGATGGCTCTTTCTCATCTAGAGTCAACACCTGGGTCTTTTGACTGGCTTCCAAGGCCCTGTAGGACCTAGCCCCTTGCTATCTCTTGGATTTCATCTCCAAAACTTTCTCCAACCTCTTTGTGTTTCTTAAATACACTAGCACACACACACACACACACACACACACACACAAACACACAAACACACACACACACATACCCAGGCTTTTGTATTTGGTATCCCCTCCGATTGGCATTCTCTCACCCAGATATCAATGGGCAAGACTCACTCCCTTGCCTTATTCTGGGCTTTACCCAAATGTCACCTTCTCAGTGAGGTCTTCTTCACCCTATTTAAAATTACATTCCCCTCTCCACTCCTTTATCCCTTTTCCTGTATTTTTCTCTCAGCCCTTTTTATCATCTAACATTCTACTGTATCTCATAGATTGAGAATACACTTTTTTTCACGTTATCATCTCTGAGAGCACGATGACAGGTCATAGTTTAATTGGCAACTATTTTTCTCTCTTCGTGGGGCATAAAATAATAGTGCACTTTATAATTGATGGAATCTTAGATTCAATGAAACGCAAAATTTAGTTTGCTTACTGATTTGTTTATCTGTTTCCCTTTGACTCGAATGGAAGCTCATGGGAGCAGAGGCATTGATCTGCCGTAACCCTGCTGTATCCCCAGCACCTAGAATAGTGCCTGGCACACAGATGCTACTCAGGAAATTTACATTTCATGAATAAATGAGTGAATGAATGAATATGTAAATACCCTCAAAGTGCATCCAATCTGCCTTCAAGTTACCAGTTGCCATGGAGTTGGCTCTGACTCATGGTGACCCCAAGTGTATCAGAGTAGAGCTGTGTTCCATAAGGTTTCCAATGGCTGATTTTTTGGAAGTAGATCACAGGTCTTTCTTCCAAGGTGCATCTGAGTGGGCTCGAACCTCTAACCTCCCTGTTAGCAGCTGAGCATGTAAACCATTTGTACCACCTAGAGATCCAGTCTGCCTAGGCAGATAACATTCATACCCTTGAGCCAGCCCAAAGTAGACAAGGTGTCTTGTTGGAATTAATTATGATCTAATGGAGGTGTCACTCCTCAAAGCTGTGATCATGTTTACTTCTTTTGTACATTAAACATAGCCTGTTGTATTCTGAACTGTAATATCTGTGGCATTTCCTCTCCCTCCCAGGAAACTGTGAGCCCCTTGGGAGCAGAATCATGCCTTAAATATTTCTGCAGCTCCAGTGTCTGAGAGGGACTTGGAATATTTATGGAATGAATAAATGAGTAATGTACATATACTTGTGTATATTTACATGTATTCTAGCTCCCTATAATGTACCAGGCACTTTATACCTGAATTGGCTCTAGTTGACACAACAGCCCCCACAGGCAGGAGGTATTTTCCCCATTTAGGGGAAGCTGGTGCTGAACAAATGAAGTATCAACATTATTATTTCCTCCATCTACTCGCCCCTGTTCTCTCAGAAATTACCTTTAGTGTCCAGATGTATTGTAATCCATGACATGCTCCGATACATCCTGATAGAAGGAAAAACTAGAAGAAAGGATCTTAGGTGGAGTGAAGGGTTCTTTCCTGGTTCCAGGCATCATCCTGTGCCATTGCTTGGCTATTGACCCACATTGCAAACTGGCTTTTGGTATTGCTACCTCTCATTGACGCATCCCCTGGTGTGTTTGGGCGAGGTAAATGAGCTAAACCCCAAACCTGATCAGGGCTCTTCAGAAAAGGACATGTTATTTTTTGTTAGGTGCCATCGAGTCCAACTCATAGCTACCCTGTATGACAGAGTAGAACTGTCCCATAGTGTTTTCTAGGCTGTAATCTTTACTGAAGCAGATCGCCAAGTCTTTCTCCCCAAGAGTTGCTGTGTAGATTCAAATCGCCAACCTTTCAGTTAGCAGCCGAGCACGTAACGACTGAGCCACCAGCGTTGCTTAAACAGGGCATATTGAAATAATAAAGCCTCTAAAAAATGATTAAAATTATTTTGTAGTTCTTTCCACTAAGAATGTGTGGTAAAAATGTTAAGTCACTTGAAATACATCCTTTCTCTATGAGGTTATACTCAGTGAGGTTAATTTGTTTCAGTTCTCATCTTAAGGTATGCATTTACATGATTCAAAGAAAAACTGCACAGAAAGGTTGAATGAAGAGAAATCCTGTTTCCCCCGCCCCACTCTACCCCCTCCACTCCAGTCCGTGTATAGAGAACCACTTTGATTAGTTTCTTCCTTATCTTTCCTTTATGTTTTGTTACAAATATGGGCATAGGATCATGTTCACTATCCCTTGCACCTCAGAATTGGTGATATATATATTCTTATCCCTTCTTTAATTTTTTTGTACAGAAAGTAGCTGTCTTAGTCATCTACTGCTGCTATAACAGAAATACCACAAGTGGATGGCTTTAACAAAGAGAAGTTTATTCTCTCACAGTCCAGTCGACTAGAAGTCCGAATTCAGGGTGCCGGCTCCAGGGGAAGGCATCCTCTCTCTGTCGGCTCTGGAGGAAGGTCCTTGTGATATATCAGTCTTCCTTTGGTCTTGGAGCATCTCAGCAGACACGCTTTGCTCCCAGCACTGCTTTCTTGGTGGTAGGAGGTCCCCATGTCTCTCTACTCGCTTCTCTCTTTTATGTCTCAAGAGATTGGCTTAAGATACTATCTAATCTTGTAGATCTCATCAATATAACTGCCGCTAATCCGTCTTATTACCTCATAGTGATAGAATTTACAACACACAGGGAAATCACATCAGATGACAAAATGGTAGACAATCATACAATACTAGAAATCATGACCTAGCCAAGTTGACAGGTATCTCTGGAGGACACAATTCAATCTATGACAGTAACATGCTATATATTCTGCTCTGCACCATGCTATTTTTTCTCTTGTATAGCTTGGAGATCTTTCCACATTAGTACCTAGAGATCTTCCGCATTTTTTTTTACACTTCTTGTTGTTATTCGGTGCCATCAAGTCAACACCAACTCACGGCTGCCTTATGCACAACGGAACGAAACACTGTCCAGTCCTCATGATCACCAGCATATTCAAGTCCATCATTGCGGCTACTGTGCCAATGCATCTCACTGAGAGTCTCCCATGCCCTTCTTGTACTTCACCTAAGATGATGCCCTCCTTCCACTGTATTACAGTTTATTCAACCAGTCCCCTATTATTGGACCCTTGAGTTGTTTAAAATCTTTTGCTATTACAAAGAGGGCCAAAACGAATAATCTTATTCATGGGTCATTTTGTACTTGAGCAGGTCTATCTGTGCAATGCACACACTCTCATGAGATTGCTGGCTCAAAGGGTAAAATGCATCCATAATTTTGCTAGATATTCCAACATTTCTTCCATAGGGTTTCTGGATTTTGCATTCCCACTAGCAAGGTGAGAGAGTGGCGTATCTCCCCATCACCTCACCAACAACAGAATGTGATGTCAAAGTTTTGCATTTTTGCAGATTTGCTGAGGGAGAAATGATATATCAGTATAGTTTTTATTTTTCTTATTATGGATAAGGTTGAACAGTTTTCATCTTACTTGCAATTAATTATTTTTTCAAAATCTAAGTTCCTTGGGAGACTAGTAGCTCCAAGAAGCAGGAACCATGTGGGAACCATGATTTTTCCCCAGTACCTGGTGCTCAGTGTGATTAACATAGGATAGGTACTCAGTAAAGATTTGATGAGTGAGTAAGCCAGTGAATGAGTATGTGTGTGAATGAGTTAATGATGAGTTGCTGAAGATGGTTAGCAACTAGCCCTTTCCTCCTCCCAGAAAACCTCTATCTCACCTTTTTTTACTAGTTGCTGTTGCATGGATTCCGATTCACAACAACCCTATGTATGCCCGAATAGAACTGTGCTCCATAGGGTTTTCAATGACTGATCTTCCGGAAGTAGATCACCAGGCCTTTTTTCTGAGGCATGAATGGATGGACTCGAACCACCAACCTTTTGGTTAGCAGCCAAACATGTTAACTGCTTACACCACCCAGGGATTTCTCATCCCACCCAGAGTGGTGTTTTCCATACTATCTCCAGAACCAAATTCCCCAGAACACCTTTTCTTCCTTGCTAATATTCTCCCTTTTCCCATCCTCGACAGGGGGGCGCCCAGATCAGCCTGGCTGACGTTTGTCGGTCTGGGGAGAGGTCAACTCGCTGGTACAACCTCCTGAGCTACAAATACTTGAAGAAACAAAACAGAGAGCCTAAACCAGGGAGAGCCACTGGACCCTCCCTGGGACCTGAGAGCACGGTGAGCTTGGACCCAGATCTGCTCCATCCTCCCACACATGCAGCCCCTGGATGCAGGAATGGGGATGCTTCTCCCAGGACTGGAGATGGTTGGGCACCAGAGTTTGGGAAATGGAGTAGAGGGTGGTCACGGTGTGAAGGAGGGGAGGACAGGGAAGGAATGGGCTCTGCTAAGGGTCAGGTAGCTCCCTGTGTGCAGTTGGCTCCCTTCTGTGCATTTGCTTCATAGCCTTGGGCTTTTCCTAACTAGACTTGCCTGATGAAAACCTTAATTCAGGATTTTTTTTGATTAAGTGGAAAAGTAGGGAGAAGCGTATGAAAGATAGAAAATTAGCCTTTATTGAGAGAACTTACTATGCACAAGATATATTGTTATTGTTAGCTGCCGTTGAGTTGGCCCCAACTCATGGCAACCTCATACACAATAGGACATAGTACTGCCTGGTCCTGCGCCATCCCTACAACCAGTTGAGAATCAGACCGCTGTGATCCATAGGGTTTTCATTAGCTGATTTTTCAAAAGTAGATCACCAGGCCTTTCTTCCTAGTGCACGTTAATCTGGAATCTCCAGTGAAATCTGTTCAGCATCTTAGCAACACACAGGCCTCCACCGACAGATGGGTGATGGCTGTGCATGAAGTGCATTGGCCAGGAATCAAACCCAGGTCTCCCATATAGAAGGCAAGAGTTCTGTTACTGAACCACCACTGCCCCCTGCAAGATACATAGCCTTTCTAACCTCTTGCCATCAAGTGAATTCCAACTCATAGTGACCCCATAGGACAGAGTACAACTGCCCCATAGGGTTTCCAAGGCTGTAATCTTTACAGGAGCAGACTGCCACATCTTTCTCTCACAGAGTAGCTGGTGGGTTTGAACCGCTGACCTTTCAGTTAGCAGCCGAGTGTTTAACCACTGCACCACCAGGACTCCTGCAAGATACTTGGAGGGGCCTTATATAAGAGGCAACAGGAAGTTATGGGAAGGACAAGGCCTTAGAGTCAAAAGATCTGAGTGTGTTAGTTGGGTAACAGTGATCGTTCATTTCACCTCTCTGAGCCTCTGTTTTTATGTCTAATATAAGTCTAGAATGATCATTAGGAAGATTTGAAAAAAATACGTGTAAAGAGCGCTTGGTCAGTACATGATAAATGTTAATTTTTGTTAATCTCACATTTGCCTATTTCTGGTTATAAAATACGTATTGTTTCTATGTGGGTGCAGTATATTTTAACCTATTAAAATATCCTTAAATGGTTTCCTGTACTTGGAAAGCCTACATCTGCTGGCCAAATAGACTACCCTTGGGCATAGAGTGTCACAGCATATGGGGTCCTAATTCCTGGGTCCTGGCCATATCAAAAAGCCAAACAGAATGTGTTTGGAATCCAGGTTGTCTTGCAATTCTCTGTAGTGCTTCTCTCTGTCAGTACTTGGTTACTTTGTAAGTCACTGTCCAGAATTTCAATGGAAGGGACAGGCTGGGTCATATAGGTAAGGATAAGGAACAAGAGTTAAATCTATTATTTTCCTCCTTTTCTTCCTCCTCTTTCAGCATCATCATCATCATCATTATTATTAGTATTTGCATTTCCTTTCATGTTAGACACTGCCGTATTTATTACATGCAGTTTATCAAGGCTCAGAAAGTTAACTGAAACATCTAAGGACATAAATGGAATAAGCAACAAAGATAGGTCTCAAACCTAAGTCTCTCTCACTCCAAAAAGGAGACAGTGAGCCATCAAAGCTGACCAAGCTCTTGAAAACAGACTCCTTCACTTACTAACGCATGACCTTGGGTAAGGAACACCAACCCTAGGCATGTTAGTTTCCTCATTCCCATTTCTCGAGGGAATTCTAACTCCTATGTCTTAGTCATCTAGTGCTGCTATAACAGAAATACCACAAGTGGATGGCTTTAGCAAACAGAAGTTTGTTCTCTCACAGTTTAGGCAGCTTTAAGTCCAAAATCAGGGTGCCAGCTCTAGGAGAAAGCTTTCTCTCTCTGTCGGCTCCAGGGGAAGGTCCTTGTCATCAATCTCCCTCTGGGCCTAGGAGTTTCTCAGCACAGGGATCCCAGGTCCAAAGGATGTGCTCTGCTCCCAGCTCTTCTTTCTTGGTCGTAGGAGGTCCCTCCTCTGCTTGCTTCCCTCTCCTTTTATTTCTTGTAAATAAAAGGTGATGCAGGCCACAGCCCAGGGAAACTCTTCTTAAACAGGATCAGGGCTGTGACCTGACTAAGGGTGTTGCATCCCACCCTAAACCTCATTAACATGACCTACTTCTGTCCCATTAACGTAACAAAGAGCTCACTCCCAAATGGGACCATAACCACAGGCATAGAACCTAGGATTTATAACACATCACAAAATGGAGGATATCAGATCACAGAATGGAGGACAACCACACATACTGGGAATCATGGCCTAGCCAAGCTGACACATATTTTAGGGGGACACAATTCAATCCATGACATCCTACTCTCAGAATGACTGCAAAAATTAAATAAGATACTACACCTAAGCCATGGAAAATGGTACCTGGCAAATTCCAGGCCTTCAATCAATTTCAATTTCCTCTTTCCTTCCCCAAAAGAAAATTTCAGGGATTATCCAGACTCTGGCCCACACTACCAGGGATAATTGCCAATTAACTGTGTGCTCGGAAAAACTACAGGATCCCATTTTTGCTTTACTATTAACTGCCATTTATTGAGTGTCAATTATGTGCAAGGTACTCTTCCGGATACCTTTTATATATTTTTTCAATTGATCTTCCTAACAACCTTTTATAGTAGCTATTAGAGGAAACTGAGTCTCAGAGTGGTTAAATAACTTTCTCAAGTCACACAGACTTCCCCACTGCAAGTCCCTCTCAGTGGAGATGTTCTTCCTCCAGGAAGCCTTTCCAGAATGCAACCCCCAAGCTGGCTTTGCCACTATGCCTCTGTCCCCATACATCTACTGCTGCTCTCTCTCATCACCTTTATCACGTTGTTTTGTTAGTGATGATTCGTGTGTTGGTCTCCCTGACTACACAATGGTCTCTTTACATCCAGAGATCTGTAATTCTGTCTCGCTTGACTACTAAACTTTGCTATCTCAAAATTCTGCTGAGTAAGTCTGTATGTACAGGAGGTAGTCGCCGGAGAACTGCCAGTTTGAAGAACTAAGGGCAGGATTTTTAATTTATAAGTGACCTTGGGCAAGACACTTAACCACTCTAGTCTTCAGTTTCACCCTCAGTTCATGGGGAGAGTCACAGCTGTGAGAAACCCTGATTCCTGCCAGCTAGGACAAAGTTCACGGAACACCAGATGAACCCATCAGCCTTTGTCTTTGCAGGACGCCATATCTGCTCTGTTGGAACAGACAGCGGTGGAGCTGGAGAAGAGACAGGAGGAAAGGAGCAGCACACGGACCCTGGAAGACAGCTGGTGAGTGAGGCTTCCCTTGGGACTCAGGAACGGGCCTGGCTTGGACCTGATCCCAGGGATGAGATCCTCATACACCAGGGCAGTCGAGAGAAGGATTCCCCTGGGAAAACTGAGACCCACTCTACAGGCAGCCAGGCAGTATATAACCTGGTACAATGGTTCCCAAAATCCCTTCCTAATTTGTCATATTTGTGTTCCACGTACCTGTCACCCACGCTATTTCACACCTTATATAACATTTCGCGTTAATCTTTGCCTTGATGGTCTTACATTTATTTTTATTTTAAAAAATTTAAGCAACTTTATATTACTATAAATGGAAGTTAAGTTTAGTTTGCTACAAACTAAAGTTGCCTTGGTAAGGAATTGCATTTGATGGGTAGGAATATAGAAATAACAGACTTAAATAAGGTACAAGTTTATTTACGTCTTACATAAAAAGAAGCATGGGAAGAGGCAATCCAAGGCTCATTTGGTAGCTTCATGGTGTTCTAGAAACCAAGGCTCCTTCCCTCTTTCTGTTTACTCCCTTTTCCTTACTGCGTGACTTCCATCATCAAGGCTGCCTTTAGCCCAAGATGGCTGCTGGGTCGCCAGCCATCAGGTCCACCAGGCATCAGGAAAGAGGAAGGACAAAAGGGTGTGCCTATACACCTTTACCAAGGAGTTTTCCTGAAAGTGCCACCCAGCAACTTCTTGCTTTTCATTGGCCACGCTTAGCCTCATGACCTACCTAACTGCAAGGGAGCCTGGGAAATAAGGTCTGTTAGGTACATAAATCAGAGTTCTGTTAGTAAGAAAGAAATTAGGAATGGATACTGGGTTCACAGTAAGCCAAATCTGCCTTAGAAGCTAGCTAGAAAATGAAATGAATGAAAACAAAACAATATTATTGAAATCTAAGATATATTGCTTGCTAAGGCTCCAAGCCCTGAGGTCTTCGCTCCTGTTATTCAAAAGGAAATATTTTTGGCAACATTAAATATATACCGCTGCCAAAGCAAGACTTTCTCCTTGATGGAATCAGAAGGTCTGGAAGAGACTTGAAAAGGGACACCTTTCTTACTATCTGATTCAATGCTGTTTCATTTCCTATACACCAACAGAAACATCTCACCTCTCACTTCAGGAAGCATTGACCTAGAATCAGGCTCAAATCCTGACTTCATCATACTTTGTGTAACTTTAGGCAAAGCATTTTTAACTTTTTGTTGAAGTATAACATATATGCAAGAAAGCCCACATAAGCGGACAGCTCAGTGAATAATTAGAGACCAGGCTACCCATGTAACCAACATGCAAATCAAGAATCGGAGCAGTACCAGCATTCCAGAAGCCCACGCCACACTCCTTTCCAACCACTCCCTTCCCCCTCAAGGGAAACCAATGCCCTGACTTCGCACATTAGATAGGTCATTGTAATCTTCTCTGAGCCTCAAATAGAAAATGGGGAAATAATACTGATTTGTATGGTCATTGGAAAAAAAAACTAAGTTAAAAGCCACTAATGAAGATTAGAGTCCCTGGCTGGTACAAAAGGTGAATGCACTCAGCTACTAACTGAAAGCTTGGCAGTTTGAATCTACCCAGAGGCATCTTGAAAGAAAGTTCTGACCACCTGCTTCTCAAAAAATCAGCCACTGAAAACCCTGTGGAGCACAGTTCTACTCTGACACCCATGGGGTCACCATGAGTCAGAATCGACTTGACAGCAACTGGTTTGTTTTTTTGGTTTAATGAAGATAAAGTGCAAAGCTCATAGCAGACACTCAGTAAATGGCAGAAAGTATTAGTAGAAAAAGAGAAGGAACATTGCTCCCTTGTAAGGGAGTGGGTAAACCCCATCTAGGAGGAAACGGCCACAGTCTATGAATCTTACCATTTGGGAGGAAGGATAATTTGGGCTTGAGTGGGTGTGCTTTGAAATCAGACAGACGTGAATTCCAAGTCTAGCTTAATCAATTTACTGTGGAATCCAAGGTCTGGGTGCAGCCTGAGCATAAGTATATTTTAAAAGCTCCCCAGATGATTATGATGTATAGCCTGGGCTGAGAACCGCTGCTGTAAACCTCCAGTTCCTCTTCTGTGAAATAGATTTAAAAAATAGTCACTACATCATGGGTGTTTCACAGATTCAATAAAATTATGCATGATGAGGACTTAACACAGCCCTTGATACAGAGGGAGCATTCAATACCTCTTCTCTATTATTATTTTAAGGAACCCTGGTGGTGCAACAGTTAAGCGCTCGGCAGCTAGCCGAAAGATTGGTGGTTCGAACCCACCCAGCGGCTCTGCAGGAGAAAGGACCTGGTGATCTGCTCCTGTAAAGATTACAGCCTAGGAAGCCCTCTGGGACAGTTCCACACTGTCACAGAGGGTCAAAATCGACTTAACAGTACTTAACAACATTAATATTCTAGTACAGCCCCAAATTTAGATATATGGTCTCAGGAGTTCTTCCCCGATATCTTTCGCTCCAGCACTCAGCGAATGTTTTCTCTGAAGGGCTAGATGGTAAATACTTTCTGCTTTGTAGGATCATACAGACTCTGTCACACCCACTCATTCTGCCGTTGGGGAGTGAAAGCAGCTTTAGACAATATGCAAACGAATGACCCAATCTGTGTTTCAGTGAAACCTCATTTCTGGACACTGGAGCTTGAATTTCATATCATCTGCACATGTCATGAAATACTATTCTTTTGATTTTCTTTCAGCCATTTAAAAATGCAAAACCTATTCATAGCTTTTGGGCTGTCCAAAAACAGGCGGCAAACTGAGTTTGGCCCACAGGCTGCAGCTTGACGACCCGTTTTCCTCTCCTTCACTATTCCATTATGATAGAGTATGGCAAGATTTCTGGAATTTTTGTGTGTTTTTAGAGTTCTGTCTTAATTGTCTCAATTTTTCTCTCTCTCCCTGCCTCAGTTCCTCAATCTCACTCTTTCTCTTTCTCTCTCTCCCTTCCTTTTCCTCTGCCCCTTTCCTCCCCCTCGCCTTCTCTATCTTCCTCTCTCTATATTTCTCTCTCCCTCTCTCTTTCTCCCTCTCTCTGTCTGCCTTTCTGTTTCTCTCTGCCTCTCATTCTTTCTCACTCTTTCCCTCTCTCTCTCTCTCTACCTTTCTCTTCCCCCCATCCTGCTCTCTATCTTCCTCTCTCTATATTTCTCTCTCTCCCTCTCTCTTTCTCCCTCTCTCTGTCTGCCTTTCTGTTTCTCTCTGCCTCTCATTCTTTCTCACTCTTTCCCTCTCTCTCTCTCTCTACCTTTCTCTTCCCCCCATCCTGCTCTCTATCTTCCTCTCTCTATATTTCTCTCTCCCTCTCTCTTTCTCCCTCTCTCTCCCCCTCTGTCTCTGTCTTCCTTTCTCATCTCTCTGGCTTACTGCTGTGCTCAGCTGTGCTGAGATTCACACAGGCGAAGGTCTAATGCCGGAAATGGGCCCAGGACCTGTCTCCCAAAACCCTGGCACAGGATCAGTGGTTTCCACCAAATTCCAAGCTTGTGTTGAGGCTTTTCACACCAACTCCTAGCAACTGCCTTCTGTTCTCTCTCCCTTTGTGGCCCCCTCTCTCTCCACCCCTTGCCATTCAAACTTCCCGAGACACTGACTTACAAAGAAGGCTGGGGATCCCAGAGCTGCTGTACTGGGGTAAATCCATCTGCAGTCCCCTCCCCCAGACTGGAGTCTTCTTTAGTCCTGGAATGTTAACCAGCCCTGTGGTGCCTGCGCAGCGCTGGAGTCACGTGTGGAGGTCTCCGGAAGACTGGGCCCTGTTCTAATTTATACTCCTTCGCCCTCAGCACCCAAGACTCTGTGTACCATTTTGGTCCTGTCTTTTATTTTATTTTATTTACTTATTTTTTGGTTTATTTACTGCATGTAATCCGAAGACTGAATTTTGCTTAAGATCTGCCGACAAAACAGAACTCTGAGCATACAAGAAGATACAGGAGAATATAAGCACAAGGCTAGAGTGAAAATCCTTATATTTGCTTCCTTGGAAACTTGTGTGTTTGTTTAAGGCAGATGTTGAGAAGAGGAATTTCTGGGTCCTAGGCTGTGTGTGTTTTATAGTTTAATAGCTATTGCAGACTAATTCCCAAATAAGATTGTACTTGTAAATGCTCTACCAGCAAGGGTTGAGAGAACTTCTTAAAACAGTTGTCATAGAGTTGGCTTCGATCCATGGCGGCTCCACGTGTGGCAGAGACATCATGCTTGGTGAAGTAGAGGGCCAGCGAAAAAGAGGAAGACCCTCAACAAGATGGATTGACACAGTGGCTGCAACAGTGGGCTCAAGCATAACAACAATTGTGAGGATGGCACAGGACCGGGCAGTGTTTCATTCTGTTGTACGTAGGGTCACTAGGAGTCGGAACCGACTCAATGGCACCTAACAACAAGAGCAGGCTGTGTGTTTTATAGTTTAATAGGCATTGCAGACTAGTTCTCAAATGAGATTGTACTAGTAAATGCTCCACCAGCAAGGGTTGAGAGAACTTCTTAACCAGTTGCCATAGAGTTGATTCCGATTCGTGGTGACCCCACGTATCGCAGAGTAAAACAGTGCTTCATAAGGTTTTTGATGGCTGATCTTTTGGAAGTAGATTGCCAAATCTTTCTTCTGAGTCATCTCTGGGTGGACTTGAACCTCCAACCTTTCAGTTAGCAGCCGAGCATGTTAACCATATCCACCACCTAGGGATACCCCTTAAATTATCCTACACCCTCTCTAGTACTCAACATAATCAAACTATTATACTTAATCTAGAATATGTACTTTTTATCCTAACCAAACCAAAACCAAACCTGTCACCGTCAAGTCAGTTCCTCCTCATAGCAATCTTATAGGACAGAGTAGAACTGCCCCATAGAGTTTCCAAGGAGTGCCTGCTGGATTCAACTGCTGACCTTTTTGTTAGCAGATGTAGCTCTTAACCACTACTCCACTAGGGTTTCCTTTATCCTAACTGATACTGATAAATTGACTTAAGCTCTAATTTACATTTCCCACAGGGGTATACCTGTTTACTGTACCTTCACCAGCACTTGATAATATCCTTTTTTTTTTTTTTTTTTTGCTGTGCCAGTGGGTGAAAAGAGATTGTCTATTTTAATTAGTCTTTTTGTCCCTTTACAATTGAGATTTTTTTTTTCTGCTTTACTGAAATATTTAGATCAGATTCACAGTCAAAAAGAATTGATTCCATAGTGGTTGAGCTTAGCGGAATTGGGCAAACCTGAGTTGGAATCCTGGCTCCACCACTTAGCATCCTTATGACATCGGACAAGGCAGGTCAGCTGTGTGATCCTCAGTTTTCCCATTTGTGAAATGGAGATCATGTCTTTTGGCACTGTGCTAAGGCCTCAGCATAGCCCATGGAGCATATCAAGCTCTCACTAAATGCTGGTTAACGTGGCTCTGCAGAATTCCTTTATGGGGTTGCTCCCTGCGTAATCACATATTTAATGGCTCTTTTATTAGTAGGTAGCGGGGCTGATGGGGCGACAAAGGGAGAGCAAAGGCCCCTCCATCCAAGTAGTTCCATCTAAATGCAGGGGAGGTTTTAATCACAGCGTTGGAGGTGGAGATCCAAGATCTAGTTTCCCTATTAGGCAAATCCTAAGGGAACTGTTATGTTTATCCACAGTCTCACTGAGCCAGCTTTGGTTGGAATTCCACTGGCTCAGTGTGGTAGCACCGTCTCGTACTGATCAGAAGACTGGCAGTTACGAATGTTGCTGAGAAGTGAAGATGGGAATCCAGATAAATTACTACATAAAAACCAGTTGCTATCAAATTGACTCCTTTGACCCCATGTGTGTCAGAGTAAAACTGTGCTCCATAAAGTTTTCAATGGCTGATTTTTTAGAAGTAGACCATCAGGCCTTTCTTTTGAGTTGCCTCTGTGTGGACTTGAACATCCAACCTTTCAGTCAGCAGCTGAGCACATTAACCATTTCTACCACCCACTATTAACAAACAGTCCATTGGCCACATCGTTACTTTCCAACCCTAGAGTCCATGGGGAAAGGATAATTATAAAAAAGAGTATTGCCTACAGTAAAGTCTCTTTAACAGATGGTGCTGGAACAACTGGACATCTATATGGAAAAAAAAATAAACATTGATTCTTACCTCTCATCCTATACAAAAATTAATCTACAGTGCATTATAGAGCTAAGGATAAAAGCTGAAACTATAAAAATTCTTAAATATAGGAGAAATTCTTTGCAGACTTGGGGCAGGCAAAAATTTCTTAAATAGAACATTAAAAGCAGAAGACATAAAAGAAAAAAATGATAAAATCGACTTTTTCAAAATAAAAAACCTCTCTTCTTTGAAAGATACCATAAAGAAAATAAAAAGTCAAGCCACACTCCTAGAGAAAATATTTGCAATATGTACATATGACAAAGGACTCATATCCAGGATGTACCAAGAACTCTTACAATTCAATATTACAAAGACAACACATTTTTTTTTAAATAGGCTAAAGATTTTAACAGGTATTTCACAAAAGGAAATGTATGAATGGTCAGTAAGCACATGAAAAGATCCCACACAGAGAAATGCAAATTAAAACCAAAGGAGTTACCAGTACAGACCCAGTAGAATGACTAAATTTAAAGACTGACAGTACCAAGTGTAAATGAGGAGCTGGAATGCTCCTACTATTGCTAGTGAAAATGTAAAATGACACAACCACTTTGGAAAAAGCTTGTCAGTTTCTTAAAAAGATGTACTTATGTGCAACCACTCATCTGTCTGTCATACTGTGGTGGCTTGCATGTTGCTGTGAGACTGGAAGCTATGCCACTGGTATTTTGAATACCAGCAGGGTCACCCATGGTGGGCAGGTTTCAGCAGAACTGCCACATTAAGATAGACTGGGAAAAAGGACCTGGCCATCTACTTCTAAAAAAATTGACCAGTGAAAACCTTATGGATAGCAGCAGAACGTTGTCTGATACAGTGCCGGAAGATGAGGCCCTCAGGTTGGAAGGCACTCAAAATACAAGTGGGGAAGAGGTGCCTCCTCAAAACAGAGTTAATGACATGGATAGAGTATAACTTTCAGGACCTTCATTTGCTGATGTGGCACACCTCAAAATGAGAAGAAACAGCTACAAACATCTATTAATAATCGGAATGTGGAATGTATGACGTATGAATCTAGGAAAATTGGAAGTCATCAAAAATGAAATGGAGTGCATAAAGATCAGTATCCTAAGCATTTGTGAGTTGAAATGAACTGGTATTGGCCATTTTGAATCTGACAATCATATGATCTACTATGCCAGGAGTGACAAATAGAGGAGGAACGGCATTGCATTCATTGTCAAAAAGAACATTTCAGGATATATCCTGAAGTACAATGCTGTCAGTGATGGGATGATATCCATATATCTACAAGGAAGACCAGTTAATAAGACTATTATACAAATTTATGCACCAACCACTAATGCCAAAATTGAAGACTTTTACAAGCTAATGCAGTCTGAAATTAATCAAACATGCAATCAAGGTGCATTGATAATTACTGGTGATTGGAATGTGAAAGTTGGAGACAAAGAAGAAGGATCAGTATTTAGAAAGTATGGCCTTGGTGATAGCAATGACACCAGAGATCACATGATAGAATTTTGCAAGACCAAGGACCTATTCATTGGAAATATCTTTTTTCAACAACATAAACGGTGACTATACACATGAATCTTGCCAGATGGGATACACAGGAATCAAATTGACTCTATCTGTGGGAAGAGACAATGGAGAAGCTCAGTATCATCAGACAGAGCAAGGCTGGGGCTGACTATGAAGCAGACCATCCATTGTTCATATGTAAGTTCAGGTTGAAGCTGAAGAAAATTAGAACAAGTCTATGAGAGCCAAAGTACAGCAAGTATATCCCGCTTGAATTTAGAAACCATCTCAAGAATAGATTTGACACATTGAAAACTAATGACTGAAGACCAGACGAGTTGTGGGATGACATCAAGGACATGCATGAAGAAAGGAAAAGGTCATTAAAAAAAACAAGGAAGAAAGAAAAGCCCAAAATGGATGTCAGAAGAGACTCTGAACCTTGCTCTGTGAACATAGAGTAGCTAAAGCGAAAGGAAGAAATGATCATATGAAAGAATTGAACAGAAGATTTCAAAGGGCAGCTTGAGAAGACAAAGTAAAGTATTATAATGAAATGTACAAAGAGTTGGAGTTAGAACAGCAAAAGGGAAGAACACGCTCAGCATTTCTCAAGCTGAAAGAACTCAAGAAAAAATTCAAGCCTCGAATTGCAGTACTGAAGGATTTTATGGGCAAAATAATGAACAGTGCAGGAAGCATCAAAAGAAGATGGAAGGAATACACAGTCACTGAACCAAAGAGAATTGGTCTACGTTCAACCATTTCAGGAGGTAGCATATGATGAAGAACTGATGGCATTGAAGAAAGAAGTTCAAGTTGCACTGAAGGCATTGGCAAAAAACCAACCTCCAGGTATTGATGGAATACCAATTAAGATGTTTCAACAAATGGATGTAGCACTGGAAGCACTCACTCATCTATGCCAAGAAATTTGGAAGACAGCTACCTGGTCAACTGACTGGAAAAGATCCATATTTGTGCCCATTCCAAAGAAAGGCGATCCAACAGAATGCTGAAATTATCCAACAATATCATTAATATCACACGCAAGTAAAATTTTGCTGAAGATCGTTCAAAAATGGTTGCAGCAGTAGATAGACAGGGAACTGCCAGAAATTCAAGCCAGATTCAGATGAGGATGTGGAATGAGGGATGTCATCGCTGATGTCAGATGGATCTTGGCTGAAAGCAGAGAATACCAGAAAGATGTTAAACTGTGTTTTATCGACTACGGAAAGGCATTCGACTGTGTGGATCATAACAAATTATGGATAACATTATGAAAAATGAGAATTCTCGGATACTTAAGTGTGCATATACAGAACCTGTACATAGACCCAAGAGGCAGTTGTTCAAACAGAACAAGGGGATGCTGCGTGATTTAAAATCAGGAAAGGTGTTCATCAAGTTTGTATCCCTTCACCATATTTATTCAAACTGTATGCTGAGCAGATAATCCGAGAAGCTAGACTATACGAAGAAGAACATGGCATCAGGATTGGAGAAAGACTCATTAACAACCTGCGATATGCAGGTAGCACAACCTTGCTTGCTGAAAGTGAAGAGGATTTGAAGCACTTATTGATGAAGATCAAAGACTACAGCCTTCAGTATGGATTGCACCTCAACATAAAGAAAACAAAAATCCTCACAACTGGACCAATAAGCAACATCATGATAAACAGAGAAAAGACTGAAGTTGTCAAGGATTTCATTTTACTTGGATCCACAGTCCATGCCCAGGGAAGGGAAGCAGCAGTCAAGAAAACAAATGATGTATTGCATTGGAGAAATCTGCTGCAAAAGACCTCTTTCAAGTGTTAAAAAGCAAAGACGTCACTTTGAGGACTAAGGTGTGCCTGACCCAAGCCATGGTCTTTTCAATCACCTCATATGCATGCGAAAGCTAGACAATGAATAAGAAAGACCAAAGAAGAATTGATGCATTTGAATTATGGTATTGGCAAAGAATATTGACTATACCACGGACTACCAGAAGAACAAACAAATCTGTCTTTGAAGAAGTACAGCCAGAATGCTCCTTAGAAGTGAGAATGGCAAGACCTTGTCTCACCTGCTTTGGACAAGTTATCAGGAGGGACCAGTCCCTAAAGAAGGGCATCATGCTTGGTAAAGTAGAGGGTGATCGAAAAAGAGGAAGATCCTCAACAAGATGGATTGACCCAGTGGCTGCAACAATGGGGTTGAACATAGCAACAATTGTGAAGACAGCACAGGACCGAGCAGTGTTTCATTCTGTTGTACATAGGTTCACTATGAGTCGGAACCGACTTGACAGCATCTTACAACAACAACATACTTATGCATGACCCAGCAATTTCACTCCTAAATATATGTCTGAGAGAAATGAAAACATATCCACACAAATATTCACAGGAGCTTTATTCATAATGGCTAAAAAATGGAAACGGTCCAAATGTTTATCTACTAAAGAATAGCTAAACAAAGTGTGAATGGCTTAACAAATTGTGGTATATCCATCCAATGGATTATTACCAGTTTCTATGGAGTCAGTTCTGACTCACGGCGACCCACGTGTGTCAGAGTAGAACTGTACTCCGTAGGGTTTCCAATGGCTGATTTTTCAGAAGTAGATCACCAAGCTTTTCTCCTGAGATGCCTATAGGCAGACTTGAACCACCAACCTTTCGATTAGCAGCCAAGCATGTTAACCATTTGCACCACCCGGGGAGACCCGTTGGAATATTACTCAGCTATAAAAAAAAAACAAACTACTGATATAGGCACCAACATGGATGAATGTCAAAAATATTATGCCAAGTGAAAGAAGAAGCCAGACACAAAAGAGCACATACTGCTTCATTCCATGTATGTGAAACTCTAGAAAAAGCAAATCTATAGTGACAGAACACAGATCAGCAGTGCCTGGGGCTGGAGGTTGAGGCTGAGAGGATGAAGTGGGAAAGGGTACAAGGAGACCTTTTGGGGTGATGGAAATGTTCTATATCTTGACTATGGTAGTGGTTGCACAGATGAATACATTGGTCAAAATGCAACAAACTTTACACTAAAAATGGATGCATTTTATTGTACAGTAAAACCTACAAAAGCCGGAACCTGTGTAAGGCAGAAACCTGTCAGAGAAGACAAGCTCAAATATTTTTCACTAATAGAAAGTGATAGAAAAGTGGTAAGACTGCATCTTGTCAAAGGCAGAAAACTTGTGAGACCTGAAAACACAAGGCAGTCCCGTCAAATTCCAGCTCTCAAGGTTTCACTGTGTATAAATTATACCCCCTCCAAAAAAACCCCATTGCTGTCAAGTCGATTCCGACTCATAGCAACCCTAAAATTGATTTTTTCAAGACTGTGCCCTGAGTCTTGAAAAGGCTTGGAAACCTTGTCTTTGACCCACTTAAAGGCAGGTCAGCAGAGGCAGAGTGATCTCTAAGTGGGTGACAAACCCCTTTGTCTTCACAGGCGGTATGATGAGGAGACCAGCGAGAACGAGGCAGCAGCAGAGGAGGAGGAGGACGAGGACGTGTTCACTGAGAGGGCCTCACTGGATATGGACGAGTGCCCAGCGGCGTTAAAGGTAGGGAGGGCAGGGAGCTGGGGGGTAGGGGGATGCCGTCTTAGGGAAGTAGTCCTCAGGCCTTGGAGCCTGGGTAGTCAATAAAGATTTGGGGCTGTCTCGTCCTCCAGAGTCAGGGGACAGGCCTGCGGATGGGGCAGTCTGTAGAAGGTTGTGTGGGGGTGTCCCTGCCTGTTCATTGAATCATTTCAGCAACAGTAAACCAGGAGAGGCAGGCTCACCGCTCTCATCTCTCCTGCTCTCTGCAGTCCCCTGTTTCTCTGGACAGAGCCCAAGCTTTGCAATCAGATGGGTCTGAGTTCAAATCCTGGCTCTACTACTCCCTGGCTGTGTAATGTTAGGCAGATCACTTCATCCCTCTTGAGCTGAACCCACCGGCTGCTCCATGGGAGAGAGATGTGGCAGTCTGCTTCTATAAAGTTCACAGCCTTGGAAACCCTCTGATGCAGTTCTACTCTGTCCTATAGGGTTGCTATGAGTCGAAATCGACTCGATGGCAACAGGTTAAAATGGGCACAATAATGCCGGCCTTGCAAAAGGGTTCTAAGGTTTCGAAGGGATGTATTTCTTCATTTGGGTCTGCCCAGGTGCAATAGGAAAAGGGATTCCCGTCAGGTTCCCTTCGCCTCCTGCTCCCCTGCTGCACTAGGGGTACGTGTTGTAAGAGGATTCACTCCCCGTGAAGATCTCTATATTCCTTCTACCTGCTAGACTCCTGGAAAGATACGAGCACCTGTTACGCTTAAGCACGGCACCTAGGGGTGGAGGTGCAGGCTGTGCACTGCACAAAGGTGCCCTGGCAAGGCACCTAGAGGAGAACCTGGGGCCTTCAAACTGCTGCACACAAAGTGAGCATTTTTTTCTGCTGTTTCTCCAGCCAAAGGGAGCGGCTTTTTCAAAATTGCACAAAGGCTCTACTTAGGTTAACAGAAGCTTAGCATTTTGGTGTATTTATCTTTTCTTGGTTGACTAGGGTGAAAGGAAAGTAGGAAACCTTTCCTTTCTGCTAAAATCTACACTTGCTGATTGCTTCCATAATTATAAGAAAGCATTCTGCAACTCTTATGTGGGGCAGTTGAGGCCTTGGGTGTGATGCTACCAAAATTTGGTTGGCACACAAGTCTTCAGGATGTGAAGTCCAGGGCATCAGTACATGAGTTACCTCTACTGCTCACGGAGATTTTGTTTGGGGGCTGAATGTGCTCCCACTAGCTCCAACCCACAGGTGTCATTGGGAATGGGGGCCAGCACACCCAGCCTTTGGTGCCATCCTGGCTGGGCTGTGCTGAGCTGAATTAATCAAGCAAGGCTAGAGCTCAGGAAGCCCCGGGCTCTGTCTGTGGGCCAAGGCGAGGGACAGGAGCAGGGAGGCGCTGGGAGCGTGCCCCATGGGTCTCAGGTGAGTGGCAGAGGACTTGTGGAGACTGGTGGCCTCAAAGTTGTTACTTCTTCCTCAGATGGACAAAGAGACCAACACAGAGACACCAGTCCCATCCCCCACCGTGGTGCGGCCCAAGGACCGGCGGGTGGGCACCCCATCCTCAGGGACATTTCTTCGAGGGAGCACCATCATCCGCTCTAAGACCTTTTCCCCTGGACCCCAGAGCCAGTATGTGTGCCGGGTAAGCAAGTGTGTGGTGCTGTCCTTCCAGGGTGCCACTTCCCTGGGGGCAGCAGAGAGGCTTCAGCTTCACACAATTCTGGGTACAAACCCCAGTTCCCTCTCACCCTCACGTGTTGTTGGCATCCGCTGAGGCTCAGTTTGCTCATCTGGAGTTAATAGACCAACTTCATAGGGTTGTTTTAAGGCTTGGGTTAGATAAAGTATGTAAAGAACTCAGTAACCAGTCC
Organism: Dugong dugon; assembly: GCA_030035585.1. Taxonomy (NCBI): domain Eukaryota; kingdom Metazoa; phylum Chordata; class Mammalia; order Sirenia; family Dugongidae; genus Dugong; species Dugong dugon. The sequence goes on along the minus strand of CM057460.1, from coordinate 163,921,709 downwards.
ATTGCCAATGTTAGTATTATTATTAGTTCTTCCAGGGGACTCTCCACCTCCTCCTTGTTCACACCCTGCTCTTCCTTCCCACTTGCTGAGATCAGACTGACCACTCACTGTTCCTGAACAGACATTTCTTTCCCACCCCCAGAGAGTTTCTTGTGTGCAGCTTGAGGTTGCAAAATAGCAACAGACATGTCTTATTTGGCTATAGGTTTTTGTTTTTTGGAATTGAATTAGTTGCCAGTATTTAAAAATTAGAACGGCAGTTAACAATAAATTAGTTGCCAAATTTAGGAATTAGGAGAGGCAGTTAACAACATGAAAATTGAATTTCACATGAAATTCCACCTTCTCTTGGAAGAAAGGGGACTCCCTGGCACCACGGGTCACACATCCTCTCATGGCCACACTTGGCTGGGGCTGAGCAACGGTGGCGGCTTTCCTAGCTCTATGGAGGGAGAGGAGATGCTTTCCAATTCACTCTGGCCTCCACCTGGTCCTCTTTACCTAAGTAAGGTTCCCCCCTGCTCTAGGCCTCTGTTCCTTCACACCTTCACCTTGTAATTCAGTTCTTCTCCCCATCCCTAGGCCAGCTCACTTTGCTTCACTCTACAGTGAAGTTGATGTTAAAAGGACTTGTGGGCCCTTGCCTGTATTACCCCGCTCCTTACCTGTCAATTGTTATGTGGGAGAGGGGGTACTCAGTAACTGAGTATTCAATATCTGAGGTCTACAGTGATAACACTGAGTAGAGAAACTTCTTCATAACATGAAAATTTTCACTAATTTACTAGCTACTTATCAAATTGTTGTTGTTAGCCGCCATCAAGTCAACCCCTGACTCATGGCAACCCCATACACAATGGAATGAAATATTGCCTGGCCCTGCGCCTTCCCCACAATGAGTTGCAAATTGGACCATTGTGATCCATAGGTTTTTCATTGGCTGATTTTCAGAAGTAGTTTGCCAGACCATTCTTTGTGGTCCATCTTAGTCTGGAAGCTCCGCAGCCACATGCAAGCCTCCACTGACAGACAGGTGTATGAGGTGCATTGGCCAGGATGCCTCCCGCATGGAAGGCAAGAATTCTACCACTGAATCACCACTGCCCCTCTCTTAAAAAAAAAAAAAAAAAATCTGTTGCCATCCAGTTAGTTCTGACTTATAGCAACCCTAATAGGACAGGGTAGAACTGCCCCATAGGGTTTCCAACAAGCGGCTGGTGGATTCAAACTGCTGACCTTTTGGTTAGTAGCCCAGTTCTTTACCACTGTGCCACCAGGACTCCATACCTCTTTAGTCTCCACTAAAACATTCCCTGCAGTTCCTCCCAGTAATAACCTAAGCCTCTCCCTTCTGTGTCAAGACTCTAGCTAATTGTGGTTGTGAGCATCTGAAAAGATAATGCAAACACAGCACGTGTTGGCCGTAGATCTTGTAAAAGGCACAGGATTTCCTGAAATCACTGAACATGATGCTGGGAAATTGCTGAATTGCAGGCGAAGGATCTTGCAATTAAGCCAGCTCACAACTGAAGAAGAGAAAAAGTCCAGTCAGTACTTCAAAAGTGACTAATTTGGAGGGTTTAGAAAAGCCCTTAAAGATAATGGCTAAAACCCTCTGCTTTTGCAAAAATTGCCACCTTTATGAACTTGCAGTGGAAATCAAACACAGCGTAGAACATCACTGGTCAGGAAAATCACACCAAAAGAAATCAGTGTTTGATTTGTTCTTTTTTTAATCAGAATTAGAATGTGGTTGTAATTTTGTTAAATGGAAAGTACAAAATAGGATAACTTATGTAAATTGTTTTTCTTTACAAAGGCTCAATCAAACTTTCTTCCCCGATATTTACTACAAAATTCTGGTCCCCTGTTTCAGTGGATTCACTTTAAGTGACCCTTTCCAGAACTGCATCCTTGGATAACAGGGAGCTCCAGTCCCATTTATTAAGCATCTATAACACGCCTGGCACCACACTGGGCACGTCACATATTTTATTGTTTGTATCAGTTAAGATAATGAGGCACTGGTGGTTCAGTGGTAGAATTTTCACCTTCCATTTGGGAAGCCCAGGCTCAACTCCTGGCCAGTGCACCTCATGTGCAGCCATCACTCATCTTGTCAGTGGAGACTTGCGTGTTGCTATGATGCTGAGCAGATTTCAGCAGAGCTTCCAGACTAAGACAGACTAGGAAGAAAGGCCTGGCCATCTACTTGCAGCCCAAGCTTTCTTGTAAAATCCTTACTAAAGGCTGTAAGAAGTAACCAACAGTACAACATCCTGAATTTTTTTCTTATCATTTCCCATAAAACTCCATAGGCATGCAGCCTGTCTCCCAAGGTACCAAACCCACTGCTGTCAAGTCAGTTCCGACTCATAGCGACCCCATAGACTGCCACATCTTTCTCTCATAGAGCTGCTGGTGGTTTTGAACTGCCAACCTTTTGGTTAGCAGTTGATCACTTTAACCACTGCGTCACCAGGGCTCCTTTCCCAAGGTACAGCAGGTAACAATTTAACCCTCTGTTTTACATCCACAAAATGAGGGTTATCAAACTCCCAACCGGGAATATTAGGGCCTGGGCTGCCCCCGCCACCTTACCTCTACTAGTCAGCCAGCTCCATATGCTCCAGTCTGTTACTTACAGCACTCCACTTCCTAGGACCAAATCCTGCACTGGCCAGGGCTCTTAATTGCCAGCAACTGAAACAGACTCTGAGCAGTAGAAGCAGGAAAAGAATTTTTGGAAAGGAAATTGATACATATTTATCAGAAGGCTTCAGAGTCGGTCTCAGAAATCAGATAAGAACAAGGCAGGCCAGAGCACAGCCAGAATCATAGCACAGAGATAATCGGATGAGCACACTGCCAATGCGGTGCAGAAGTTAGCATCCAGGTTGCCCCGCTGCTGCCTCGGGAGCTCCATACCAGATGCCTCCACCAGGCTCCTGCCACTGTAGCCACAGAGACTGTGTGGCCACTACTCACCACTCATGGCTTCTCCCTGAGATACTGACAAACATGGTATTTTCGTGGAACAAAAGAAAGTGGCCTGGTTAAATCAGAGAGGCACAGTAACAGCAAATCTGGTCCAGCTAACCAGGGTGTGCATCAAAGTCTGGGCAGTTGCATTCAAATGGCAGAGCCCCTAGCTGCAAGGGAGGCTGTGACAGCAGCAAGACTCCCGTGCTGTCAGCCTCTTTAGTGGGAGGAGGGTTTTGCCTCTTATCAAGACTCGTAAGATGGGGATTTCCCCACCCACAGGAGAGGGTTTCAAATGCTAACCAGGAACTCCACAGACACACACACAAAGATATTTTCCGTGTCATCTCATCCTCAAAACAACCCTGCAAATCAGGTTGTATTAACCCATTTCATAGATGGAGAAGCTGAGACTCAGAAAGTCAAAGCATTTTGCTGTAGGTCACGCAGCTAATCGATGGCAAAGAAGGAGCCTGACCCCAAAGCCTGCAGTCATGTTGCTATTCAGAGCCCCCTCTTCGGGGGCTTCCTTTGGCCTCCTAGAGCCTAAATGAGAGGAACCCCCTTCTACTAACCTAATGACACACGTTTGCACACCACATGACTTCTGCTGGGACATCTCCCTTCTCTGACCTTCAGCATGGCCTGTGTCACTTGGTTAGTGTCCCTGGCATGGTCTCTCCTGCTGGACTTTAAGTCCATGAGGGTAGGGGTAATGTATGACACTCCCTAAAGCTCTCCCACAACACCTGTGTGCTTAACAGCAGTGCAATTACATTTGTTGGTTCACTTCCTGATAGATACAGCCCTTGAGAAGTAGGTGTTCTTTGTCCTAAACTAGCTAGTTTTCCTAGTTATTAAATGGAAATAACAAGGCAACAATAGCTTCTACCGTGTCTGAGATCAAATGCATTAAAATATCTTTACGTAAGAAAAAGTTAAGTTCAAGGACTTACTGCAGCTTTCAAAGCTCTTTTATAACACATAAACTAAAATCTAAGGATCAATTGTCCTATACATGTTTTGTATTGGCATGACACATATTCAAGGAGCCCTGGCGGTACAGTGGTTAAAGCGCCTGACTGCTAACTGAGAGGTTGGTGGTTCAAACTCACCAGCCGCTCCGCAGGAAAAAGATGTGGCAGTCTGCTTCTGTAAAGATTTACAGCCTTGAAGACCCTATGGGGCAGTTATACTCTGTCCTATACGGCTGCTGAATCAGAATTGACTTAGCAGCAGTGGGTTTTTTGGTTTTTGGTTTATGACACGTATTCAGCACGGTGGTGGTGCAAACAGTTAAGCACTCTGCTGCTAACTGAAAGGCTGGCAGTTCATACCCACTCAGCGGCTCTGCAGGAGAAAAACCTGGCGATCTGCTTCCATAAAGGTTATAACCCAGATACCCCTATAAGGCAGTTCTACTGTGTCACAAGGGGTCACTATGAGTTGAAATCAACTTTATGGAACCTAACGACAACATGACGTATTCTGCAAGTGCTGCTTTTGAATGAGAACAATGTAGGATAAGCTCCTTCTGGGGTAGGATAGGCAGCCAGCCCTTTTATCTGAATCCACCCAGTTGTCAGGATGGCCCGCATCTCTCAATCTGCACAGTAGTTTTATCTCTGAACCATGGGTGCAGCCTGCAGGCCAGGAAAAGCTGTGGCCTTGGAGCCAGACAGACGGGATCTTGAACTCTTGTTCTGATGCTCACCAGCTGAGTGTTTGTGAAGTTTTCTGACTCTCTCTGGGCGTCGGTTCCCTCATGCATTAGGATGTCTGAGGATTAAACAAGAAACTTCAAGAAAGCCCCTGGCCCATCATAGGTGCTCAGTCCCTGTGGCCGCAATTATCGTCACTATGCTACTTCTTGTTCTTATTGGGCACTAGCTACTGTAGTAGCTGTTTCAGCAGTGAACTCCCTGGGGTTGCTGTGTTCATTAGCTTACCAAGACTATTAATACCATTATCATTAATGATTAGTAATAACCACACAAATGATGCCACTGACAGCTTCTCAGGAGAGACCTGCAGCAGTGAACTGACAGCTGGTAGAACAAACAAGCTCTGTGGCAACAGCCTGTGGTCACTGCACCAACGTGGGAATCTAACTCTAGAAAGAAGCCCCCTCCCCACACCCATCTCCCAGGGTGTGCTGTCCTCCTCCTCCCTCTCCCATCATCCTCTAGGGCACACACTCAGCAGAAGGGCAGTCCCATCTTGACACAGCCCTGGCCTCTGGCCATGGGTGGGGAATATAAGTAGAGATAACTAAGTGATTGGAGGGATTCTGATGGGACCTGTGTTCTACAAGACCCTTGAAGACCCTGTCTGCCTCATCTTATCCAAGGAGATGGTCCCTAAGGCTTCGCCTTGAGGCTGGTTTTTTCTTCCTTTAACTTTTTTTTAATTACGATAAAATGCATACAGCATAACATTTGCCGTTTTAAGTGTACAATTCAGTGGCATTAATTACATTTGCTGTGTTGTGCAAACATCACCACTCCTCGTTCTCCTCTCCCTCCTTGCTTTTTTATTTATTTATTTTTAGTCAATCTCGATAGTGACTCCATGGAGCCAGTAAAGGTAGGCTCTGTCGGCAACAGGGAAGAGTCCATGCAAGCGGGCCTTTGCGTCTAAAACCAAACCCATTTCCATCAAGTGTATTCTGACTCATAGAGACCCTATAGGACTGGGTGTAACTGCCCCATAGAGTTTCCAAGGCTGTAATCTTTACAGAAGCAGACTGCCCCATCTTCTCCCAAGGAGTGGCTGGTGGGTTCGAACAGCTGACCTTTTGGTTTGCTTAATCACTGCACCACGAGCGCTCTTGGCCTTTACGTAGTAGGTCCAAAAACCCATTGCTATCGAGTTATGGTGACCCCATTTGTTACAGAGTATAATTACTCATGGGGTTTTCTCAGCTACAATATTTATGGAAGCAGATCACCAGGCCTTTCTTCCGAGGTGCTGCTGTGTAGGTTCAAACTGCCAACATTTAGGTTAGTGGATGTGCGCAAAATGTTTGCACCACCCAGGGCCCTTTGTAGGAGGTCCAGGGTGTAATACTATTAATTTCTAGTGCCGACCCTGGAGTCATACTACCTGGTGTCAAACCCCAGCTGTGCTGTTTTGTTGTTATTAGGATGCCAATGAGTTGATTAACTGTTGCACCACCAGGGCACCTTCTGTGCAGCTCTCTAACCTTTGTGCAGCTTCTGTAATCCCTAAGCCTCTGTCTCCTCATTTGTAAAATGATGATGTTCCTGTCACGTGAGGTTGTAAGGATTGAATGAAATGTTGTGGGTGTGGCATGTAGCAGCATGCAGCATGCATAAAACCAAACCAAACTGTCAATTCTGACTCATAGTGACCCTATAAAACAGAGTAGAACTGCCCCATAAGGTTTTCAAGGTTGTAATCTTTACAGAAGCAGACTGCCACATTTTTTCCCCACGTAGCAGCTGGTGGGTTTGAACGGCTGACCTTTTGGTTAGCAGCTGAGCACTTAACCAGAGTACCACCAGAACTCCTTGCATCGAGCATCAAAAAAAAAAACCCGTTACCATCGAGTCGATTCCAACTCATAGCGACCCTATAGGACAGAGTAGAACTACCCCATAGGGTTTCCAAGGAGCAGCTGGTAGAGTCAAACTGCCGACGTTTTGGTTTGTGGCCAAAGGCTTAACCAGTGCACCACCAGGGCCCCTGCATCACACATAGTATATGCTAAATAAATGTTTACTTATAGAGAAAAGGAAGGTCAGAATGACACCCACATCCTGCAGTGTTTGAACAAGGAGAGCGGAAGGATTTGGCTGAGTTGGGGAATCCGACCTCCCTCCTGGCCCAGTGCACCTTCCAGAATGTACTCTGGCCATGCTGTTTAACTTCCTACAACTTTTCTCTTGCAGCTGAATCGGAGCGATAGTGACAGCTCAACTCTGTCCAAAAAGCCCCCTTTCGTTCGTAACTCTCTTGAACGGCGCAGTGTCCGGATGAAGCGGGTAAGAGAGTTGCCTCAAAGTTATTTGTATGCCTTCTCCTCCCAAGTGTCCCCAACCCACACACACCCCCTTGATGTCTAACCATTTCTCTTCAGCCACTGGTTTGGAGAATGCCACTCTTGCAAGTGTGGTGGTATTTGCAAATGGAAGTTTGTGAATTGTGAGGCCTGTGCAGGCACTGGGGAAGGTGACAGAGGGTAAATGTAACATTATTATCATGACAAATAAGGACAAGATGTTAGGAGAACTTGACCTTGTCTTCCTGGGTAGATATCAGAGTCACTGAGAACTAACCAAGTAAAACGTCACAGTCACCAGTCAGAGAGTGTGCTGTGATGGGAGCCCACCTCCTGCGAGGTTCTGCTCAGCTGACTGGCTGTTGCAGGTTCTGACAGCCCTCCATGCCGCAAAGAAGCTGGTACCTTGGAGCACCATGCAAAGCAGGGAGGTGTGAATGGACTTCTCTCAGACCAGCTGGAAATACACAGGGACTAGGCCACCAGCTATCCCTGCTGAGAAGCCTTGTGTTTCCTTGTGAAGACTCAGCTGAGGGATCTGGGGAGGGAGGTGGCATTAGGCAAAGGACCAACTCCTGATTCTGTCTTTTACCAGCCAGGGCTGCAGGAGATGCTGAGTTGGGCTTTCAGCACAGACTTTAAAGCAGGCTGGTGAGTTTGCAGAACCAAAAGCAACCCAGGGGCCAGAATGTCAGAAAGCGAAGGCATGGAGAGAAAGGGGAGGGGGTGCCAAAAGCCCAAAGAGGGAGGAGGCCCCTCTGCATCCCTGCAGACCTCTGCCTGCTGACAGTTAGAGTCAGGAGTTTGTCCTTTGCCAAATGCTCTCCAGTATTCCCTACCCCCAGCCAAGTCTCCAGAAGGAACTAGAGAGAGCAGGAGCAAGAAAGCAAAGCAGAAGAGAGTGGCTATGGGGGAATGTGGACATGACCTCAGCTGACAGGGAGTGCTGGCTGCCCACTGTAGGTCCCCACCCCCACCCTTTCTGCTGTAACTGGCTGGTACTCCAGAGTCTCTGAAACACACGGAGTCCCTTGGGTTGTTGGCAGAATTCATTTCCTTGTGTTTTGTTGCTAGGTGCCAGCTGGGGGCCACTTTTGGCTGCTAAAGGCCACTCTCAGTTCCTTGCCACATAGCCCTCTCCCTGACTTGACAGTTTGCTTCTTCAAGGACAGCAGGAGAATCTGTCCCTAGAAAGGGCCCTGTCCCTTGTTTAAGGGCTGGCCTGATCAGATCAGGCCCACCTAGGATAATCTCCCTTTTGATGAACTCAAAAAGTCAACCGATGTGTAACCTAATCAGGAGTATGACTGTCATATTCACAATTCACATATTCATTATAATCGCAAGTCCCAACCATACTCAAGGGGAGGGGATTATACAGGGTGTATATACCCAAACCAAACCAAACCCACTGCCGTCGAGTCAATTCTAACTCACAGGGACTCTATAGGACAGAGTAGAACTGCCCCATAGCGTTTCCAGGGCTGTAAATCTTTACAGAAGCAGACTGCCACATCTTTCTCCTGTGGAGCAGCTGGTGGGTTCAAACCACTGACCTTTCAGTTAGCAGCTGAGCGTTTTAGCCACTGCACCACCAGGGTTCTTACGGTATATATACCAGGGGTAGAAATCTTGGGGGGACCATGTTAGAATTCTGCCTCCCACAGTCATTTAGTTATTCTGTTTTAATGATTACTATTTATTAGTGGAAACAGGGGAGTTGATGATTACATTAATCAGGATCTTTTACATACAAGTAACTGAAGACCCTAACTCAAATATAGCTTAAAAATGAAAGAGGGAACTTATTGGCTCATTTAATGGAAAAGTCCAGATTGTTGGACTAGCTTCAGGAGTGGATTGATCAAACAATGTCATCAGGCTTTAATCTCCCTCTCCTAGCACCGCTCCCTCCATATAGCTTAATTCTTAAACAGGGTCACCCTGTATGACGGTGAAGACCATTATCAGTTCCAGGTTTATATTTTGCTGACTTAGCAACCTCTGTGTAAAGAAATTGCCTTTTTTCCAAGTAGTTCAGCAAAAGTGCCAGAACTGTATATTATTGACTGGGCCTGGATAACATGCTCACCCCTGAACCATCACTGAGATTCTGACTGGCCAGGATTGGGTCATGACACTCCCATCCCTGAGGCCTCACAGACCATGGGGATTGAGAGTAGAAGAGAAGTGGGTCCCCAAGGGAAGATGAGGGTGCGGTTAATAAAAGAATGGGGATGTGGATGCTGGGCAGGGAAAAATAGCAGATGCCCATTACAAAAACACAAAACCCAGAAGACACGACTTCTGCCCTCAAGCAGGGAGAGACCAGCACTTAGGACACAACTTCAGGATAGTGACAGGAGTCCATTAAGAGAGAAGTGTACACGTTGAAGGCACTGAGAATTGGGAAGCTGGCACAGGTACTGGAGCCAACTGCCTGGGTTGGAATCTCAGCTTCCCCACGTATTCGCTATGTGACTTAGCTCTGTGAGCGTCATCTGTGCAATTAGGATGGGACCTCATAGGGTTATTGTGAAAATGAAATGAGGTCATGGAAGTAAAGCTCTTAGCACCATGCCTGAGACATAATAAATACTCCATAAACGTAAGCTGTGTAATTTGGAGAAATCAAGACAGGCTTTCAGAGGGAGGGTAGGCCCCGTTTCTAAAGGAGCAGGAGCCTTCGGATTAATGGAGAGCATGTGCGGCCTCAGGAAAGGGTAGTCTGGGCTCGTGTGACTGGGGCCCTCTTGTAACCGCCAACTTTGCCTCTACTCTCGCAGCCTTCGTCGGTCAAATCCCTGCGCGCCGAGCGCCTGATGCGCACCTCGCTGGACCTCGAGCTGGACCTGCAGGCGACGAGGACTTGGCACAGTCAGCTAACTCAGGAGATCTCGGTGCTGAAGGAGCTCAAGAAGCAGCTTGAACAAGCCAAGAGCCATGGAGAGAAGGAACTGCCGCAGTGGGTGCGCGAGGACGAGCGCTTCCGCCTGCTGCTGAGGATGCTGGAGAAGCAGGTGGGTGGCTGCCCCGAAAGGCAAGGGAGTCGGGCATGTTCTGCCCTTGGAGGGGACTCCTGCCACGAGGAAGACAAGCCAGAGCTTTAACTGGTCCTATGGTTCTGTGGGCCACTGAGCATGTTCCAGGGCCCCTCATTCCAGGCAGCAAAGAGATCCAGGCAGCCCTTTGCTCAGTAAACCTTATTAACTCTTAACCAGGCTGCAAGACTCTTCTGCTGCACTTACATGTTTGTGTGTGCAAGCCCTTAGTATGCAGTTTATTCATTCGTGGGGTCCTTCATCAAACATATTAGGTACCTACTCTGTGCCAGGGCACATGCTCTAACAGAATCTAGACAGGACTCCGCCCCGCCCGGGTGCCTGTACGTGCAGTACCACAGAGCAGGGATCTCCAAACGAGAGAGGAGCCCAGCATGCCCAGGGCTTTGTGCTGACAAGAATGTCCAGGAGTTCACGGCTGCTCGAGTCTCTGCCCTGGCACACCTGATTGCCACCCATGCCAGGAATGATAGCCCTTTGCTAGATTTCTCTGCACACGGCCAGGCATTGTACAGAGCACTTTACAGAGATTGTCTGCCTGGTTTATTGTGAGGACCCATCAGCTGCCTTCTGACCTGAAATCCTGGATCTCGATGCAGGCAGTGATGCCTTAGGGCAGGAAGGGGCAGGTAGTCCTGGACTTCTTTAGCCTGTGCTAGTGTGGGAGCTTCAGATTTACTCTGGCAATTCAAAAGTTCCAAAAATGTTTATTTCTTTCTAATTTATTATCTATATCTTGTATACTTATAAACAGAGTTATAATAACAACCTTAAGAGAAAGTAGAAAGCTTTAGGGGGTAGAAGGAATTAAATTACCCTAAACCTAAAGTAACCTAATTATATAGGTGTATTACCCTTGTCTTTGAGCTTCCTGGTAGCCAAGGCAAAAAGAGATAAGAAAACAAGTGCATATGGCCTTAAAAAAAAAAAAAATGAACTAAGAAAATCTGACTCTGTGATAATGACCTTCTACTAAAGAACCATTTAGGTGATGGCTTTATTTACCAAAATTCTGTGCGCGTGCAATGTCTTCAAGTATTAATATATGGCATATGGATGTTTTAGGTCTGCCTGTGGTTTGTGCTCAGAAGTGCTTACATAAGTTTGCATTGGGAGAAAGGTTTTTAATGTTATACTTAAGGCTCTTGTGCCTGACTGCATGACTTAGAACTGGGTTTCCACCATTTCTTAGTTGTTTGACATTAAAGAAGTTCCTTAACATGCCTGAGCCTCAGTTTCCTCATCTGTAAAACAGAAGAAATTTTTTTTAAATCCGCCTTCCTGGGTGGCCCGTGCAGCCCTCATCTCCTTACTTCTTTATTTTGTTTCTTTTTATTGTACTTTAGACAAAGGTTTACAGAACAAAGAGTTTCTCATTAAATACTCAGTACACATATTGTTTTATGACATTGGTTAACAACACCACGACATGTCAACACTCTCCCTTCTTGACTTTGGAGGACCTTTTTTTTTTTGGTGAAAATATACATAGCCAAAGTTACACCATTTCAAAACTTCCTACACATACAGTTCAGTGACATGGATTAATTCTTCCAGTTGTGCTGCTATTCTCACTATACTTTTCCAAATTATTCCATCACCATTATCTTCAACTCACTGCCCTGAAGGCTTCCCATCAAACCTTTTGAGTTGCTATTGTCAATTTGATCTCACATAGATAATTTTATTTTTTTATTTATTTATTTTTTTGGTACCTTAGATGAAGGTTTGCAGAACAAATAGTTTCTCATTAAACAGTTAGTACACATATTGCCCTATGACAATGGTTAGCAACCCCACGACATGTCAACACTGTCCCTCTCAAACTTGGGTTCCCTATCATAAGCTTTCTTGTCCCCCCCTGCCTTCTAGTCCTTGTCCCTGGACTGCTGTGGCTCATTAGTCTCGTTTTGTTTTGTGGGGCTGTCCAATCCCCGGCTGAACAGTGAACTTTGGGAGTGACTTCACCGCTGAGCTAAAAGGGTGTCCAGGGACCATACTCTCAGGTCATCTCCTTACTTCTGATCCACACAGTCATTCAGTTCCCTGGCCCAAAATATCTGGCCACTCGGACACATGATGTGCTCACTTCCCCTGATCATTCTGAATAAAGCAGATCCCACAGTGGAACAGGAAGAGTAAGGGTGCCTGTTCTGTGACCCTCAGACCTTTTTTTTTATTATTATTTTTATCTTATGATGATAAAATATAACCAAAAAATGGTCATTTTAACCATTTTAAAGTATACAGTTGAGTGACATTAATTACATTCACCATGCTGTGTAACCATCACAACTGTCCATTTCCAAAACGTTTTCATCGCCCCAAACAGAAACTTAGTGCCCTTTCAGCAATAACTCCCCGTTCCCCTCCACAAAACCCACTGCCATCAGTCAATTCTGACTCATAGCAACCCTATAGGACAGAGTAGAACTGCCCCATAGGGTTTCCAAGGAGCTACTGGTGGATAAGAACTGCCGACCTTTTGGTTAGCAGCCAAACACTTAACCACTGTGCCACCAGGGTCCCACTCCGTATAAATGGGATCATACAATATTTGTCCTTTTGTGCCTGACTTATTTCACTGGGCATAATGTTTTCAAGGTTCATCCATGTCGTAGCATGAATCAGAATTTCATTTCTCCTTATGGCTGAATAATATACCAGCATATATGTGCACTACATTTTGTTTATCCATTCGTCTGTTGATGGACACTGGGGTTGTTTTCACCTTTTGACTATGATAGACTCCTTATTTGGGATAGAAATTTCTCCCTGGGGGCTCTCTACTCTTCACGGACTTGCTTGCTTGGCACTGCAGGTGGACCGAGTTGAGCACAAGGGTGAGCTTCAGACAAACAAGATGATGAGGGCAGCTGCCAAGGACGTCCACAGGCTTCGAGGCCAAAGCTGTAAGGAGCCCCCAGAAGTGCAGTCTTTCAGGTAGGGTGGTTGGGCACCTGGCCAGCCCCCACTTTCCCTTCCCCACCGGCCTCTTTCGTCTTCTCTTGGTCTCACTGTTCCTGTCCCCTGTTCCCGTTCAGCAGAGCATAAGCCTTCTCTGTAATAGATGTGTATCCTCTGCCAAGCCGTCCCTGGTGATCTATGAGCTCCGCAGTGTCTTCCCTTGGCTGTCTTTATCAGTCCCCACACAACTCCAGCTAATTTGTTAGATCCTCTTGTTTAATGAATGAACCACCTGCTCCGGCCTGTCTTCTGAACGTTTCCATCACCAGTAATTGCGGAGGATTGGCTGAATGATAAATAAGCCTGGGGGTGACGGGTGCTCGCTGGGCCTCCCTGGCTTTGCCTGCTGCCGGACAGCATCTCAGGGAGGTGCTTTCTTGCTGTGCTGCACCCAGGCATGTCACACAAGGGCCACGAAGGCCATTTGGCTCAGGCTTCCCATTCACAGGGGGCCTTGCCTTGAGACTTGTGATGTTCTCAAGCAAGATACATGTGTTGTGTGTGTGCTAAACATTCTTTTGTAGAATATAAACTTTTAAAATATGCTATAATTTGTATAACCATGTTTGGAACGTCTCTTAACTTTTTAACAAATTAGGAATCTAAAACAAATAAATGCTGGAGGTAGCCCAGTTGACATCAAGTCAGTTCTAAATCGTGGAGACTCCGTGTGTCTCAGTAGAACTGTGTTGCATAGGGTTTTCAATGGCTGGTTTATCAGAAGTAGATCACCAGACCTTTCTTCCAAGGAGCCTCTGGGTGGACCCAAACCTCCTGTCTTTTGGTTAACAGCTGAACATGTTAACCATTTACACTACCCAGGGACTCCGGAAGTAGCCCGTGGACCCTTTTAAACTCTGAGACCCCCCTGATTTGAACTGAGGGGAGCTGGTCAAGCTGATGGGCTCCCTAAAAGTGGCTCTCAACCAAGGATAATTTTGCCTCCCAGAGGACATTGGTAATGTCTGGTGACATTTCTGATTGCCACAACTCTGAGAAGTGTTATTGGCATCTAGTGGGTAGAGGCCAAGGATGCTGCTAAACATCCTGCAATGCACACGACAGTCCCCCACAACCAAAAATGATCCATCCCAAATGTCCACAGAAGGTTGAAAAACCCAGCTCTGAGATATGGTGTCTTTTACAGGGAGAAGATGGCATTTTTCACCCGGCCTCGAATGAATATCCCAACCCTCTCTGCAGATGACGTCTAATCGCCAGAAAAGTATTTCCTTTGTTCCACTGACCACGCTGTGAACACTTTGACTGTGGCTAAAGTTATTTATGTGGTGTTATATGAAGGTATTGAGTCATGTGTCCTCTAGCACTCTTGTTGGTTTGAAGACGAACAGATTTTTTTAGTTTGGGTCCTCTTGTTATTATTTTAAAAAAACAAGCAACAACAACAAAAAAAAACCAGCATTAAAATGTCCAGATTGTATAGTTTGTATATTTAGGAATGTATTTTTGGGAAAGAAAATTTAAATGAACTAAAAGCAGCGTTAAGTTGCTGCTCTTCTTAAAATTGTTTAGATTTCTTTTTTTTTTTTTTGTACAGCTCTATCTTTTAGAGATTTTACTGCAATAAGTATGTGTGGGGGACGCTAATCCTAACAGGACGTCCTGCAGATGTCACAGCACAGCTGACCTTTCCTAGTTAACATATTTTGTATAATATTAAAAAAAAAAAATGCACAGGAACCGTTTAGGGGATTCTGAGGTGCATCCATGAATCTTCATGAGCTGTGATGTGTTTGTACTTGGCCGCCTGACTCGGAGCAGGCCCGGCGGAGCTGGCGGAGCACCCCACACCCGTGCTGGCAACAGGCCTTCCCACGCTGGCCCCAGATGCCCAGTGAAGCCACTAAAGTGAGGGGAGGGCTGTGGAGAACTCCATACAGTTTTATCTTCATCAATAAAGTGGCCTTTCTGAAAGAATGTTCTCTCTTTTTCTCTCCCACCCCTCACCTCATCTGTGTTTTGAAAGCCCCTTTTCCAATCATCTCTTCACCCATCCCCAGTCCTGGTAATGTTTTGGTTTTTCTCTCGTGCCCACTCTGCTCATTTGCTTGATGAGTTAAAATGACTGCTCAGCTGGGGCGGTTGCAGACAGCTGGAAGTTAGCCTTTAACAAACAAATAGCAACAAGAACATCTCCTCCTGCTTTCTTTCTCTAAAGTCATCCTGTGCAACTTTTCTTAAAGTATGTTGCACAGCCAGCTACGTCAGAATCACATGGGAGAGCTTGTTGGCAGTGCAGATTCCTGGACCCCTCCCTAGACCCACTGAAGGCCCTGCTCTGGGAGGGGCCCAGAGACCTGCACTGTAACCACGTGCCCACTGTAAGTCTGATGCACACTGCAGTTTGAGGGACCCCCTGGTACAATGTGCATGAAGCCCAGGTAAAGAAGGAAGGATGGTGAGGCCCACACCCTGTGGTCAGTCACATGGGGAGCACCAATATGCCTGGCCTCTCCAGGCCACAGGGGGAGGAGGGTGATCAAGGGAGTGAAGCCCCCTTGACTGTTGACTCACCCTACCCACCCTACCCCTGCATTCCTTACGTGGCAGTTCCTTCTCAAGTAGAAGGAACCTACAATGGCCTAGAATCACCCCTTTTCCCCATGTAGCTTCCAGGACCTTCAATAACCAGGCCTCTCTCCATCTGCCCAGTCCAGCTTCCCATCACTGACCCCAGAACCACCTCCTCCATGGCTTCACATCTCGGAACACACCAGTCTCCAGTGTTCTCTCTCCTTCCTTAGAATGCTGCTACCCCATACACTGAGAGTCTTTATCATCGTTTCTTCATATGCGTGTCAGTGTTATCCCCAATCCAATATTAACAGGTCTAGAGCACACAGATTGTCTTCTGCTGCTCTTGTGGCCCCTTAATGCCTAGCACAGCTCAGAGCTTTGAAGAAACTGCTGTCCTTGCTGACCCTGCAGCCTTTTCTGCCCTTCTGTTAAGGTCACTGGCCACAGTGATGGGCAGATGACCCAGGCTGGACAGTCATGGTGGTCCACCCCACTGGGTACCATGATTAGACCAGGGATGGGCATGTGATCCCAGCTGGGCCAATCAGAGTCCTTCTCTAGCATTTTGACCTGAGGGTTAAAAACCAAACCCATTGCCATCAAGTCAGTTCCAACTCATAGTGACCCCATGTGTTACAGAATAGAAGTGCAAAGGGTTTTCTTGGCTGTAATCTTTACGAGGAGTCCCCAGGTGGTGCAAATGGTTAAGTGCTGGACTACTCACTGAAAGGCTGGAGGTCAAAACCCACCCAGAGCTGCCTCGGAAGTTAGGCCTGGCAATCTGCTTCCAAATGGGCTCAGCCTTGAAAACCCTGTGCAGCAGTTCTACTGCACACATGGGGTCACCATGAGTTGGAATCAATCAACTCAACAGCAACTAACAATAACAGCAGTCTTTATGAAAGCAAATCACCAGGCCTTTCTTCTGTGGTGCCACTGGGTGGGTTCAAACCCCAATCTTCAGGTTAGTACTTAAATGCAAACTGTTTGCACCACCTAGGAACTTTACCTGAGGGTTGTGGCTGTTGTTGTTAGGTGCCACAAGGTCTTTTTCGACTCATGGTGTTCACATGTGACGGAACAGAACTGGCCCATAGGGTTTTCTAGGTTGTAATCTTTATGGGAACAGATCACCAGGTCTTTCCCTTAGGGACTAAATTTTTCTCTTCCCAAAGCTACCTGTGGCCATGGCTCTGGCTTTGTGGGGCCAACAGCCTAGGAAAACGAAGGCAACCTGCAGAGAGAAGCATATGCAAGAAGTAGAGAAAGAAGGGGTGTCCTGGGGGTGTTTGGAGCCTGAATTCATTGACACCAGATGTCAGCAACAATCTAGCCCTATTTGTAGTCAATTTGGTGAATCTAGCCAAGGAGTGCTGATCAGAACAGTATACAGCAGAAATCTGAAGGACAAGCAATAGATTGTTTTCCTCTCAGCCGCAACTTCACGCATGTTCAGCTCTTCCAACAAGGATCAGGTCCTAACAGCCCTGCAGTCTCTGCCTCTAGGAAGCAGAGCTCTAAACACCCTATCTGTGCGCAGGAAAAGCTAAGTAAGTAGAGCAACTTCTCCTGCCAGGAGAACTGTGCCTTGGTGTCCTCCAGCTGATGGAGAGTTTGTGGGGAGGAAACCACCTCTGAGGAAGGCAGAAAGCCCCTTTCTAGTCATGGCATTGAATTCTCTATAAACAGTTGGCAAACCACCAATGTATTTAGTTGTTGTTTGCTTTTAATTTAAAAAAGAAAATTAAAGACTAAATTAAATTTTTTTCTGCTTGTAATCGTGCATGTGTCTTCTCCAGAATCTTCAGGAAACAAAAACCAGAAATGTGAAATGACCTGCTCAAGGTCACTCAGATAAGAAGCGGCTGGAGCTAGGATGCAGATCCCTTCTGCCTCCACAATCTCCATCTCTTTCTACTTCATTTTCTGTTTCACAGTGCCACCACATCACTTGAGCTCTAATTGTAGGGACTTTGAACCTTTGGTTTTGAAGAATGAAGTCATGAAATCCTGTGGCTTATCTGCATGGGAGTAGGGAGAAGTGCAGGGTGACTAGGACACAAGTCTAAAGAAAGAAGCTCAGCAAACCCTACTGGGTCTGATTGCCTGGTTCATAAGGCCAACGGTTGCCTTTTTGAAGACAGATCTTTTGTAATATATACACTGGCAGTCTTTGTGTTTCCGCCCTCCCAAGATAGCTAAGAATCTTCCAGTTGACTGTCCCCTTGCTAACCAGACTCCAGCTTTTTTATTCCTCATTCCCATCACAGAGCCTTTGCAGTGCTAGTTCCTTCTGCCTGGTACACTCTTCCTCTAGGTCTTCATATGGCTCACCATTCACATCTCAGCTCAAGCCTCCTCACCTCCTTGGAGAAACCCCCAACCTAGGTGTTCATCCAATGTTGCCCCCCACTAGTCACTCCCTGACACAGTAACCTGATTTGCTGGCTTCAGAGCACATCCCTCTGTGTAATAATCTTGTTACATCCTCATCATCTGTCTCCTCCCTCCAGAATGTAAGCTCTTAATGCAGGGACCTTATCTGTCTTGTTTTTTGTTAGGTCTGATGCAGAGTGGGTCCTTAATAACTATTTTTGGAATGAATGAATGTCATGAAAAATCTGCCTCCAAGGTATGTTTAGTCTCTTTTCCTTTGTCATCCCTAATCAGAAAGCAAGGAAGGTTCTGGATGGAACGGGAGTAGTGAAGAGTGTTCTTGCCAGGTGCCAGGGTACAGACCCTTCCCTGGTCCAGTTCAGCCCCCTCACCCCAAAGACACACACACACCACTCTACAGCACAAAGAAGCAGAAGGGGAGTTCTAACCCATATACAACGTTTAAATTCTTCTGAAGAAAAAGGTTATTTACCCTGAAATCCATCTTATTTTTTTTTTACCTTTGTATTCTTGTGAATAAGCTGTTTTATTATTTTAATAACCAATATTTGCATACTAAACAAATCCAAAGAGTACACACAGCCATAGTAGCAGACCCTTCCCCCAGTTACATGCCCAGGAACTGTTTAACTTCTTAACTAGGTGCAGGTTTACTTACGTTTAACTCACTTATCCTCACAGCAGCCTTATGAGGTATGTACAATTCTGTTTTATAGTTGAGGAAACTGGCACTTGCCCAGTGTCACACAGCATATATGTGGTAGAGCTGGGATTAAACCCAGTGTGTGCTCTGGAGCCACCTCACTACAGTGACAACTAAGTGTTCCCACTTCTGTCCCCCACCCACTCAGTTCCCACCCTAAAGCCATCCTGTATTGCCAGTTTCTTCTATGTCCTTCCAGAGATGGGTGTTGTATATATTGTCTTATGGTATTGTTAGCTACCATCATGTCAGCCCCCAACTCATGGCAACCCCGTGCACAATGGAATAAAACACTGCCTGGTTCTGCGCCATACCCATGATCACTTAGGGATCGGATCGTTGTGATTCATAGGGTTTTCATCAGCTGGTTTTTGAAAGTAGATCCCCAGGCATTTCTTTCTAGTCCATCTTAGTCTGGAAGCTCCACAGAAACCTGTTTAAGCCTTCACTGACAGACAGGTGTTGGCTGCGCATGAGGTGCACTGGCCAAGATCTAATCCAGGTCTCCAGTACAGAAGCAAGAATTTTACCACTGAACCACCACTGTCTCCATATTATACATATATATACATATATATATGTATATATATACATATATACATATATATATATGACCTAAAAAGAAAAGTGAAAGATACTGTTCTGCACTTTGCCTTTGCTCACTTAATCAGACATCATTCTTTTTACTAATCATGAATGGGATGTACCACACATTCATGATGGACATTTATGCTGTATCCAGTCTCTTGCGTTTACAAACAGTGCTCTAATTTCTCTCTTTGTCCATACCTCCTTTTCTACATCTATGAGTGAGTGCATCTATAGAATAAATTACTGCCATGTGTTAAAAATTCAGAGTTCAATGTAAACCAGTAAAAATGCCTCTCAGCTATGTCTTCTCAGCACCCTTGGTGTCTCCATTGCTTGAAGCACACTCGGGGGTACGGTAGGAAAAGACGGGATTCTAGAGCCCAAGAGTCCTGTGTTCCATGTCCAGGCTGCACCTACTTCTACCTCTAGGATTTTTGGCAAGATGCCTCAGTCTCCTTTTCCTGGAAGGGGGGGAGGATGAAAATAATGACATGCTCTTCTTCATTAAATGATGTGATGATTCACTAGGTACTGAGCAGATGTTAAGTTGTTAATGAATGGAGAAGTTGTTATATTCTAGGGTATATTTTGGGAATAACAACTAAGGCTTCTTCCAGGGCACTTGGACCTTAGCAAATTTATTTAAAAGAACATGGTAAGTCGTAAATTTACAACCAATCAGACAGCACCTGATAAATATACATGAAGCTAATCAGAAAAGCAACAAAAGAATACAAGCGTGGCGTTGCACTTTGACTTTTTTATTTTGTCTGCCTGCTCATTAGGATGTTGGAGACACGAGGGCAGATACTATGTGTACGATGTTCACTATTTGAGCCCCAGGACAGACCTTGACAGATAGCAGGCCCTCAAACAATTGTTCAGTAAATGAACGCGTCTAAGACTGAAGTTCTAATCCTAGTCCAACTTGACATTTCCAGTGGTTTTCCACCCTCTTTACAGGCTGCGGTGACTTGGTGCAGTGCTTCCCAAAGGAGGCATAGCTGCCGTTGGTGGCACACGTGAAAATTTTAGGTGATGCATGAGTGAATTTTTTTATATTTATAGCTATATATTTTTTTTTACATACATTAGACTATATATAACGTGCATATTTATATCTAGATTGTATGCATAACTTAGATTTTATATATATATAACTATCCCACCAAATCCATGAATTCACAGATATCCTTGCTTAGGATGAGAATAAGTAAATATTTAAGTTAAAAAGACTGAATCAATTTTAAAGAAAAATGTCACATAAATAATATGATGACATGAACAAACGACAAAACTAGTGATGATGGAAGCACATGTAGAAAAGGTTGGTTTAACGTATTGTGATGGTTAACGTTATGTGTCAACTTGGCGAGGCCATGATTCCCAGTATTGTGTAATTGTCCTCCATTTTGCGGTATTGTATAATTATCCTCCATTTTGTGGTATTGTGTAATTATCCTCCATTTTATGTGTTGTAAATCCTAAACCTCTATATATTAATGAGGCAGGATTACTGTGCAGTGTATTTTGAGTCACACCCTTACTCAAGTCACCACGTTACTTCAGTAACTGATGTAAGGGGAGTTTCATTGAGGGTGTGACCTACATGCAATACAAATGGACGCTCTGGCAAAGCTTGTGCTTTCTGTGGATCCTGCATCTGGGTAGTCATCATCTGCCCTCTGGTTCTTGGGACTTGAGCCAGCAGCCTGCTGTCTGCTCTGCTGATTCGGGGGTTCACCAGCCTGTGCAACCCCATGGGCCAGCAGCCTGTCTGACCTGCCAATTTGGAATTTGTCAAACCCTGCAACCATGTGAGTCAGGAGAAACCTCCAGACCAATGTATGACCCACAGATTTGGATTTCATTGGTTTTGCTTCTCTAGAGAACCCAACCTAAGACATGTATCTAGACAGGATCTCAGTAGTCACCTAGCACAAGCTCCCCATTTTACATATGGGGAAGACTGAAGCCCAGGGAAGTGGCTTCTGAGCTCTTGGTGACTAAGGAAACGGAGCAGTGGTGTTTAGGCATGGTTTTGGATTGTCTGTCCTCTTTCCATCAGCTGCCTGGACTGGCTGACACATGAGGTTCACCTGGCGTATCTGAGACAGCATTTCTTACTCCCTCCACACCACTCCATCCTGATTTGTTTTCCCTATATCTGCATGCCCTTGGTTAATGATCACTGTATCACTTTGAAATCCCTCTGCCCATTTTTAAAAGCTGTATCTGCTCTAGTTTGTATTACTTAAACAATGGTTTCCACCCAATATAAAATTACAATATAGAATATGCTTTATTCCAATACATCCCCCTCATCCCCTAGAAATTCTGATAGACTCCTCTCTTTCCCCACCCATACTTTTAAGAATTACTGACCTAGTTAAAAATTCAAGAGTGAGTGGTGGCAGCAGGAGCCCATTCCCAGGACAAGGCCTGACCTCTGCATTCACACTGGCTACCAAGTCTTGGTCATCTCCCATCACTGGCAGGAGAAAGAAAAAATAGACAGTGGATATTCTGGTTGTGTCATATACCCAAAACCAAACCCACTGCTTTCGAGTCAGCAGAGTAGAACTGCCCCGTAGGGTTTCCAAGACTAATCTTTCTGGAAGCAGACTGCCACATCTTTTTCCTGAAGAATGGCTGGTAAGTTCGAACCACTGACCTTTCGGTTAACAGTCGAACACTTAACCACTGTACCACCAGGGCTCCAGTTCTGTCTTAGGGCTCCAGAAATGGTGACAGTAACCCTGCTACCACACTCCCCCCACCACTACCCAACCCGTAGGACCCTTTGCCTTTGAGTTGATTCCAACTCATAGCGACCCTGTAGAACAGAGTAGATTTGCCCAATAGGGTTTCCAAGGCTGTAATCTCTATGGAAACAGACTGTTGCATCTTTCTCCTGTAGAGCGGCTGGTGGGTTCAGACTGCCAACTTTTCAGTTAGCAGCCAAGCACTTAACCATTGTGCCCCTAGGGTTCTGTCCCCGCTGCTCACTACTCCTTATATCCAAGTGCAGACCCAGAAGGCCAGAGAGAATGTTGACCTCAGGGCTGTATCCTTCAACCTAGCCTACAGGCTTAGGATGCAGCCTGCCTCTCTCCACCTAGAATGCCCCTCTCCATCTGGAACTGCCTTCCCTATCCCAGATCCAGCCCAAATACTACCTGTAGAAACAGTTCCAACTTACCACTCCCCAGCCAGGGAATCATGCCCCCTACCACCACCAGTACAAACTCATATATATTTCCTCCCTGTTTCTTAAAGATTTTTTTGTACATGTTTTCTCTCCCACTAGACCAGACTAGGGCAAGGACTTTGTCTGATGCATCTGTGTCTGCAGTGCCCAATACTGAGCCCAGGGGGGCTGGTGATTGTTGAATGACTAAGTGAGTGAGGGAAGGAAGGAAGAAAGGTCTGGAAGGCTCTGGGCCTGAGCTAGGCCCCAAGGGTACTTTTCTAAGCTGGGAGAGGTTATGGAAAAGCTGCTACTCTCCAGACCTCCCAAACTGTTTATGGCTTTTTTCTGCCTTTGTTAGCCCCTCCTGCCTTAGTGATGACCCAGGCTGGCATGACCCTGGGCCCAGACAGAGATTCTGACTGTTGGTAAGTGATGAGGCACAGGGGCCCTGGGGCCCTGGGTGGCCTCCCCACCATCTCTCTGAGAGCAGAGAGAAGGGGCAAAGAGAGGCTTTTGATGGGTGGGGAGGACCAGCCTCCAACTAGGTCAGGGCTTAGTCTCAGTCCCACCCTGTCTCCAGAGGAGTCACCCTGTGTGGGGGGTTCTCACTGTGCACAGGAAGATAAGAAAGGGGGCCTACCCTCACCCTGAGCCTCGGTATGAGAGGGTGGTGCTTATTTTTTAAATTCAGAATTTGTATTCAATTATTATGGAAGTAATTAATACACATGATAAAAAACTCAAACACTACAGAAGGATATAAGTTAACAGGCACCCCACCCTCTAAAATCCACCAGCTTCTCGGATTTATCTATATATATTGCAGCTCTGCAGTTTTGATGAATATATAGAGAGCGCTTATGCAAGAAACAGCATGCCAGAAAATAATCCATTGCTACTATTTAAAATTGTGATCCGTATTTTTAGATGTCATACTGAGTTTAATAATGTCCCCTAAAAAATTTTCTTTACTGAGAACCTCAGAACGTGATCTTATTTAGCAGCAGGGTCTTTGCAGATGTAGTTAGTCCAGTTAAAGTGAGGTTGTACTGGAGTAGGTTGGGCCCTAATCAATGACTGGTGTCCTTCTAACAAGAGGAAAATTTGGACACACACACAGAGAACACCATGTGAAAGAGGCAGTGTATCTCCAAGCTAAGGAATACCAAGGATTCCCTGCAACCACCAGAAGATAAGAAAGAGGTATGGAACAGATTCTCCCTCAGAGCCTCCAAAAAGGAACCAACATTGTCAACACCTTGATTTTGGACATCTAGCCTCCAGAACTGTGAGATAATAAAATTACGTTGTTTTAAGCAACAAAGTTCCTGGTACTTTGTTGCAGCAGCCCTAGAAAACTAATATAGCTTTCATCTTCAAAAAAATCTACATCAGGGTATGAATTTTTTTTAATTCTTTAAAAAAATTCAAGCAAAACATTTTAGAGATCACTGTTCAGGCCACCTGGGAATAGAGGGAAGAGTGAATAAAACAGGCAAGGTCCCTGCCCCTCAGAACTTACATTCCAGGTTAGCCACTTAAGATTTTAACTCAAACCTCACTTGCTCAGAGAGGACTTCCCTGACTCAAATGACTCTATCACATTACTTTCTTGGCAATCAAAACTATGTGAGATTGTTATTTTCTCCATTCTAGAATGTAGCCTCCATAAGAGCCGGAACCTTGTCTGTCTTGTTTTTTCTGTAACCCCAGCGTCTAGAATAGTGTCTGCCATATAAATGTGCACAATAAATGCTTGTTGAATAAGTGAATCGATTTTGTTAGTTCTGTGCCCGGTTCACAGAGGGGCAAACTGAGGCTCTCGAAAAACAGAACCTCTACGTAAGTACGTCTGTCCAAGTTAGTCCAAGCACAAGGCAGCTCTGATCTGATTCCCCTCAATTCCTCTTCCCTCGCCCCAACATGGGAATCCAAGGGGTACAGCCCCACTCCGTACAGAGACTTTTCCGCAGGTTCTCCTCGCAGGGAATCCCGTATTCCGCCAGGGGGCAGCAAGCGCAACGCCACCTGGTCCGACCCGAAACGGCGGGGCTAGAGGAGGACTTCCGCTTCCGGACAGGACAGGCCGTTTCCGTTTCCGGCCACTTGGACTGTGAGGCGCTGACAGGAGGATGGACGAGCAGGTGGCTCAGTGCTCAGCGCGGCTGCTTCAGCAGGTTGGGCCATATGGGACGGGGGGAAAGGCGGGAAGGGGAGGGAACTGGCCCTGATTCCGGCTCGAGGAGCGTCGGGGGCGCCGGCAGCAAGGCGGGGAGCGTCTTGGTCCCTCAGACGTGGGTAGCGGGGCCCCGAGGCCGGGCCTGCGATGGCCCAGAGGCGCACGCCCTCCCTGGGACTCAGTTTCGTCTTCTGACGGAGAGGAAAGGGTGGGAGAGGAAGAGCCTGTTATTCCGAGACCCGTGTGGCTGTGACATACAGCAAAGTGGAGAGTCCCGCCCTCTCCCAGACCTCCCCAAGCCATTGTCTCCGGTGGGCTGGAGTCTGGCGTGCATATGTCTCCACAGC
This sequence comes from Dugong dugon, assembly GCA_030035585.1. Lineage (NCBI taxonomy): Eukaryota > Metazoa > Chordata > Mammalia > Sirenia > Dugongidae > Dugong > Dugong dugon. The sequence continues at coordinate 163,896,726 of CM057460.1, read as the reverse complement.
CCTCTTCCCTGTACATACACACACGTTCCTAGGGGACGGGGGACAGAGGGAGCTTGGTCCGTGGGATAATATCAGGAGACCTGGGTCCGGTTTGCAGCTCAGCCTCGTTTTCCTTATGACACTGAGCAAGAGGATTCCTAAAAAGCCCGTGGAGCAGGCTCCATCATCAGACAAACGGGAGTTTTCTGGCTTCAGTATTTGTAGGGAAAGAACAGCCGCGGCTAATAAAAGGAGAACAGATCCGTTATCTTTTATGCGCTGGTGGAAAGGGCCGACAGAAACGTAGTTTACAGATGTCTTGTATCATGACAGCTGCCTTACACCAAAGTCAGCAGTCTCTAAGTATAAATTAGCCAAGTGATTTTGCAAGTTCCTTCACTGGAGCCACATATTCTTTTCAATATGGGGATATAATTACAATCTCATTGGGTTGTGGTAAGAATTAGTAAGAAAGTTTCTGGAAAGTGTGTTTAGCTCAGTGCCCGAAACATATGTTCGTTTGTGGCAGCTTTTTTTGGCTGTTGTTAAACATTCTGAAATTTCAGGTGAGGACTCTCCCTTTAAGTTTTGCAGTTGGATTAAACGTTGTATTTGTTCTGAATTGATACATTTTTAGTTTTAGGTATGAAAGTAAAAAGACTTGTCTAGAACCTGAGATAATGGCAGCAAAGAAGACAGGAAGAAATGGGGAAATCCTTTAGTCCCAGAAAAGCCAAAAGGCATATACTAGAGCTATTTTGAATGTGGCAAAAGGCATTTGCTTTTTAAAAGATCTCCAAGTCATGGGGATTTGGGAATAAAACAGGTTACCTGTTGCCATTGATTCCAACTCGTAGTGGCCCTATAGGACAGGGTAGAACTGCCCCGTAGAGGTTCCAAAGCTGTAATCTTTACGGAAAGGAGTCTTGGCAGGGGACAGTGGTTAAGCACTGGGCTGCTAACCAAAAGATTGGTGGTTCAAACCTACCAGCCACTCCAGGGGAGAAAGATGTGGCAATCTGCTTTTGTAAAGATCACAGCCTTGGAAACCCTATGGGGCAGTTTTACTCTGTCCTATAAGGTCACTGTGAGTCAGAATCAACTCATTGGCAACAGGTTTCAATCTGTGGAAGCAAATCACCATATCTTTCTTCCATGAAGCAGCTGGTAGATTCGAACCACTGACCTTTCGGTTAGCAGCCAAACGCTTAACCTCTGCACTGCCAGGGCTCCATAAAAGCAGGTTGGTAACCCTTAAACTTAACTGTACTCTAAATCAAAGTAGTTTATTGAGCAGAGGAAACCAGGGATGGGAGGTTTATCCCATTATACGCCCATTGCTCCTGTTTCTTTCTCCAACACACATACTTTGATTTTTTGTATCAAGGATAATATTCTAATGTCAGTAAAAGCCTCAAAGGAAGAAAAATCACAACGTTTGAAAGGAACAGTCCATCAGTCTTATCACCTCTGCCATGCCCTGATGGATAGGGGGAATAGGGCCATATAGTTGATGGTACAATTTATGTCATGGAAATCATTATATTAAACCGAAGAAAATTCCTCTTCTTTCTTAGGAGAAAGAGATTAAGCTTCTGACTGCTGAAATCGATCGGTTGAAAAACTGTGGCTGTTTAGAAGCCTCTCCAGATTTGGAGCAATTGCGAGCAGAAAATTTAAAATTAAAATATCGACTGAATATTCTTCGAAGGGTGAGTACTATGGGTTATTCTACCATTTCAGTTGTATCTCTTTTAAAATCCTTGTCATTGAAGATTCTGAAAGTATACCCTGCAGAATTTGAAAAGAGCCAGTATTCTTTTTTTTTTTTTGCATTAGACAAGTTATGACTCATTAGTTGGTTCAGATAATGGAGAAGTTAGTGTGTTGTCGTTTTTACCATCCTTCTGGGGCCGTTTGAAGTCTTACCTCATACCAGATGTTTGGCTACCTTAATAAGCTTTGGGCTTACCAGATGATATAATTAATATATTGAAGCTGTTTTTAAAGTAGGATTCAAGTACTCATTTCTTTCACCAACTTAACACCTGTGCCTTTTTAAAATATATATATGTATATATTTTAATTATTATTATTAAGTCATTGCCTTTATCATAAAGGAAGTATTTTAAAATATGTCCACATTCCTTCTCTGCCCTAAGTTGTTTATTTTACAGCTTTTGTATTTTACAATTTTACATCTGTTACTTTTTCACTAAATATTTCAAAATAATATATTTTTTTCTATATAGCCTGTGCTGTGTTTGTTATATAATGACCTCTTAATCTAAACTAGTATCATGGTTTTGTCAAAAAATGAGTTTGCTTCATTTGTAGTTTTAGTCGTTTGGCCTGTCTTTCAGGTCTGCTGATAACACATTCCAGAGTGTGACCTCACACCCATAATTGTTCTTCTGTGTGTGTATACTACTTTTCAGCCAGGCTGTACTGGCATTCCATCTTTATCCCAAAGCTAACCTCGTTTACTCATCTTAGACTGCATACCCTACCCCCATGAAGTCTCTCTTATTACCTGTTTGTGATCTGCTGTGCTTGAGAAAGCTTTGTCTTTGAGTCTTCTAAAATCACAAAATTCCTTTTCCATGGAATCTTCCCAAAGGAATTTCACCTTTCTGATTACCTCATTCATTCTGCATTTGTTTATACTTGTTCCCTGTTATTTTATTTCAGTTCAACAAGTATTAAATGCTTAATATTTGATAGGAAGTCCCGGGGTGGTGCCTATGGTTAACATGCTTACCTGCTAATTGAAAAGTTGGAAGTTCAGGTCCACCCAGAGACACCTTTAAGAAAGGCCTTGTGTAACTTGTACAAGGCAAGATCATGGAAGCTCCATAGACTCATCCAAACTCCTTGAGGGACCGAGTTACTGGGCTGAGGACTGTGGGTACCATGGTTTCTAGGAACGTCTAGATCAATTGGCATAACATGGTTCATAAAGAAAATGTTCTACTTTGGTGAGTAGAGTCGGGTTTAAAAGCCTATGAGCAGCCTTCAGAGATACTCCACTGGTCTCACCCCTTCAGGAACAAGGGAGAATGAAGAAAACTAAAGACACGAGTGAGAGGTGAGTCCAGAGGACTAATGGACCACAACTGCCACGGCCTCCACCAGGCTGAGTCCAGCACAACTAGATGGTGCCCAGCTACCACCACCGACTGCTCTGACAGGGGTCACAATAGAGGGTCCGAGACAGAGCTGGAGAAAAATGTAGAACAAAATTCTGACTCAACAAAAAAAGACCAGCCTTACTGGCCTGACAGAGACTGGAGAAACCCCGAGAGTATGGCCCCCAGACACCCTTTTAGTTCATTAATGAAGTCACTCCTGAGGTTCACCCCTCATCCAACGATTAGACAGGCCCATAAAACAAAACAAGACTAAAGGGGCATCTTATATTAGTAGTTATGTATTAGAAATTACACATCTTTTTAACAGTGTTTTTTTTTTTTTTTTTTTTAAATTGCTGTTGTGGTAGTACTCTTGTTACAAAATCACATAGATTTTGAATAGTCTGCTCAATCCTTTTCTTTTTCCTTTAGAAGCTGTGTTATTTTTAGGAGGAATTTTTTTCATAATTGAAGTTTTCCGAATGCTTAACAAGACACAGCTGAGATACACTATATGTAATATTCCTTAACTTCATGGAGGTTACCATATTGGGGGAGAAAAGACTTACACATATAAAACAAGTAGAGCAAAAGTGTTAAATTGGTTATAATCAGATATTATATTGCATGGTGCAAAAATCCAGTACAATGGATTGTGAAATACATATCTTCCCCTTTTTTGAGTATGTCACTACCAAGGGGAGTCAATTATTGACTGACTTTGTGTATGAAAAGAGTAAGAAAAACTTGCTTTTTTTTTTTTTTTTTTTTTTTAAGTGCTTTAGGAATATAATTCCTTTCATATAGTAGAGAAGGTTGATGAGGAAGCAGAGAACTTGGGCTCTGTGTTTCAGTAGACCTGAGTTTGAATCCTGAATTTGCCACTTAGTCTTTATCTTTGGTAAGTTTCTTAATCTAACCCGCATGAAAATGATGATAATAGTAACAAACTCAGTTTTGTTAATACTGCATGTAAAACACTTGGCTCAGTTCCTGACACAGTGCTTACTCAAATATTAGCTTTCCTTTTTGTTGCCATTAATAGTACACATCATTGACATTGTGATTAATGTAAAATCGTGGTTAGTGTAGACAGTGTTTTCATTTGTGTTCTGTTAAAAGTATGTAAGTGTTCATTCACCATTTCTTGATAACCTACTACATGGCGCTGCTATGGTAGGTGCCAGGAATATAACCATGAACAAGATACTTTCCCTGCATCCAGAAGTCTAGTAAGGAGACAAATAATTTTGAGGTATGATAAGTGCAATAGTAGAGGTAATTATAAGCTGTCTTAAATAAATATGCTCCACTCCAAAGAAATGAGAAATAGAGGTAGAGGTAGTCTAACTTGAGATTATCAAACAGTAAGATAAACTGTTTTTCTGATGTTTTTATATTGATCTTACCACCACTGTTCCCTTTCATTTCATGCCTTAAAGAGGTCAACATTTTGATAGAATGCATTTTGTTTTTGTCTATTGAGTTTTCTAGCATTTCATGTGAAGTTCTTTAGGACTGATTTTATACTATTGTTTTCTCAGAAATTCAGATGAACATCTAAGAATAAGATTCTGTCAGCCCTTTTAACTCCCTACTCCCAGTATCTCTTCTGATAAAATAAACATAGAAAGAAAGAACCCAGGGCATTTCCCACATATGTCATAGATGCTGTGGGATGGACTTGTTCTATGCAGTGTCTCAGCATATCGCAGATAAGAGCATTGCACTGTGAACTTGCATGTTAATCTTTTGGTTCTTCACAAGACATTTGAAGGTTTTTCAGAATAGTTGAGAAAATTTTGTGTGATTATGTAGCACTTCATTAACATATTTCCATTCTTTCCGCATAGAGTCTTCAAGCTGAAAGGAATAAACCAACTAAAAATATGATTAACATCAATAGCCGCCTACAAGAGGTCTTCGGTTGTGCCATTAAGGCTGCGTATCCAAATTTGGAAAATCCTCCTCTGATAGTCACACCAAGTCAACAGCCCAAGTTCGGGGACTATCAATGTAACAGTGCTATGGGTATTTCTCAGGTGATGCATTATTATGTACCACTCTTGGTGATTTGATCTTATTAGGTATTATCATCATCATTACCATCATTATCATCACGTAAATAATAGGAAACTGAATCCTCAGTGAAACGGGCATTTTCGACGGTTCTGAAAACCTTAAGAAAAGGAGATGTATGCTTTTAATTAAAAAAAACACAAATTTGAATTTTAAGTTTTGCATGTATTCTCAATATCATGTTATAGAGTAATTACATATTATTGGAGCTATTTTGAGGTCTTAAATTTGCTCTATAACCCAAAGGTATATGCTTCCCATTTTTATTTTGAACTTATAATTTCTAGGTGTATGTGTAGAGATATGAGACTCTTATACCATCATCATCATGTTCTTCTGTTACTACACATTTTTTACTCAAAACCTAGAGTCAGCTTTTCACAATAAAATCAGACAGTTTGAGCAATTGAGGGCAATAGTTGGGATTCAAACCACTCACTAAGTTTTGGTACTTCTCTCACGTGTTCAGGATCAGTGTGTCTTATTGGTGAGTGTTAGAAGGTGAGCTATTAAAAGTTAGCCATCTATCAGATGGCATCCCTAGCAAATATTTGATGCCAAAAACACTGTAGTGTTTTTGAGGCTCTTATATCTTTCAGTCAAAAGATTTCTCCATTTTTAATAACAATGTTGTCTGATGTGTTAGTGGTTAATTGCCTCTGGCTTGGGTGTTTTGATTTTCTTTCCTTTGCTAAATAGAAAAGAGTAAGCTAAAAGAGTTCAGATTTTTCCCTGGATAATTTTTATGTGTCTACATTAAGGTTAGATATTATAAGAGTGCCATTTATCACTCCTGCTTCTATAAAGATTACAGCCTTAGAAACCCTATGGGGCGGTTCTGCTCTGTCCTGTAGAGTCACTATAAGTCAGAATCAACTCAACGGCAGTTGGTACTTAGCACCCAGATTTGAATATTGCAGCTTTCATGACTTGAAAATTAGAAATGTAAATATGCTGAACCAGGCTTCATAAAATAAAAGTCCTAAGTATGTGTGCCACAACTCATTTTGAAGTGGAGATCATGTGGTTTTAGCACTTTTGTATTTCTCTTGGCACTGTTGATACTTTAATTTGTACATTCATAAGATGATTGGTCTTCTCTGCTTCTGCCATTTGATGGCTTTGTCAGTTGTGCATTTCCAAGGAATTTGCTAAAACCTATTGTATAACAAATTGTTTTATATTGTAGATGCTCAAAACCAAGGAACAGAAAGTTAATCCAAGAGAAATTGCTGAAAACATTACCAAGCATCTTCCACCCAACGAGTGTATTGAAAAAGTTGAAATTGCTGGTCCTGGTATGACATAATGTTATCCTTTTTATGTAGTTGTATTGATGCCGGTTCCTTTTTGAAATTTAAAAATATAAAAATGATTTTTTTTTAAATACAAATGTAAGGTGAAAACTTGTATACAGATAGTCCCCAGCTTACAATGTATTTTGAGTTATGGCGAACCGCACTTAGAACTGTCCGTTTTCTTTTTTTTCTTGTATATCTTACCGTTAGTATTATATACTATATACGGTGTTGCAGCACATGATTTGCTGATGTTATCATTTTCAGATGTTCACTCACAGATGTTCAGTGTTGTGAGTTACTGATCAAAACGCTGCCGTATAGCAGGCTGTGGCCTGGTCTGCAGTGAAGTCTGTGTCAGTGTAGGGAGTCGTAGTGGATAGAAGGTTGGGCAATGTTCAACTCTAACAACATACAACAAATTGAACAATTGCACGCGCCCAGTAGCCGTTCAGACTTGGACTTCATTGTTACAACATTGACACTGACAAATACAAATTGGATTTATAGATACTGGTAATAAAAGGCAATGATGAAAACTAAAAAAAAAAAAGATAACTCGTTTTTCGTCAGAACCGACTTAATTATGGAGTCCTCAGCACTGAGCCCCATCATAAGTTGGGGACTACCTGTACTGAACAAGAAGGTGAAAGCACCTTGGATTATGAGTTAGGAAACTGAAGTTTTAGTCTAGACTCAGCTACCATTTAGCTTCCTGACCTTGGGTGAGTTGCTTTGCCTCCTGTGATTCAGTTTTTTCATCAGCAAAAAAGAATAGATAATGGCAGTAAATCTCTGGCAAAGGGGCCCTCTGTTTTCTTTTAAGAGGCAAACAGATTGTTTGCTGAGAGTGAAGGAGCTCTAAATTAAGTAGGAGTCTTCCAGGAAAGTGGTGAGGTTTGAAACAGATGCTGAGATAGCTTACAAAAGGGCTTGATTCAAGGCCTCAAGTGGCATTGGAATTCTGGAGAATTTTGCCAGAGCCAGATCAGCACTGTGGAGCCAGCTGTGAAATTGAGATCGCCATTCAGAATGAGAGGCTGCCTGATACTTTCTCTTCTCTACTGTCCATTAGGTTTTATTAATGTCCACTTAAGGAAGGATTTTGTATCAGAACAGTTGACCAGTCTCCTGGTGAATGGAGTTCAACTACCTGCTCTTGGAGAGAATAAAAAGGTATGCATACAATCTTCTCTTGAAATACTACTACTTTAGAACTGTATGGGAAGTCCTGTAACTGGGAATGCCTTTCACTTTTTATATTAAAATTTAATCGTTAATACTTGAAATTATAAACATAACTGAAATGTAGACTTTTTCTTAGGTCTTGTTTGTTCCATGGTTTTTTTTCATTCCACAAGGCACTTGAAGTAGCCAGCTGATACTTATGAAGTATCACAGAAATCGAAGATAGATAATTTGCATACGTGAATTTGATTCTTTTTCAGTTAATGTACAAGTAGATTCATCAGGAAATCTAACACGGTTGAATTAACAACCCAAGCGAATTTTTGTCTGAGTTTGTTACTAATTATGTTAGTAAAAAACGTGCACATGTTGGAATAAAATGTTATTATCCCCCTTTTAAAAATCTCTTTTCTAATTGTCTATCCCAGGTTATAGTTGATTTTTCGTCTCCCAACATAGCTAAAGAGATGCATGTGGGCCATCTCAGGTCAACTATCATAGGGGAAAGCATGAGCCGCCTCTTTGAATTTGCAGGATATAACGTGCTGAGGTATGCAGTCTTACCTTGGGTTAGAAATTTCTGTAGAAAATGAAACCTCTCGTTTGAGCAAATATCCTCAAGTAAATCAGTGGTTCATAAACTTGGTTCTGCTTTGTAATCACCCAGTAAACTTTTTAAATAAAAAATGCCCTGTGCCCCTCGTTTGAACTGACAGTTTTTCAGATTCTTTGGGCATGGAACCAAGGAAGAAGCTACCCCATTTATTACACAAATATTTATTGAATGCCTTCTGTATACCAGGATTTTATATTCTAACAGGGGCAGAAGTAGACAAGAAGAATATCATGTTGGGCTTTGTAGGCCATGGTAGGAAATTGGGATTTTATTATAAATGTAATGGGAAGCCTTTGGGAAAGTCTTAATTAGTGGAACAATGTGATCTAATAAAAGATTATTCTGGCTGCTATGAATAAACTAGGCAAAGAAGGGAGACTTGTAATAAGTTAGGAGGCAATTTATCATAATTCACTTGAGAGATGACCTGGTGGTTTGGGATTAGATAAAAGCCGGATTGAGAAGTGGTTGGATTGACATTATATTTTGAAAAATTTTGTCCATTAACATTTTGAAACTACTGGTCTAAATTAAACTAAGATAATTGGTTGAAAAATTAAATTTCCATGAATTTGTGATAAAGATGACATTGGCTTCAGCTGTCATTGTCCCAATTAGCTACACAATAAACAGATCACAGTTCATTGAGAGGAATTTCATTCATTCAGCAAATCCTGGATGCCTGCTATATGCAGCCTCTGTTCCTGGATATACAATGCTAGACATAACAGACATAGTCTTTGCCCCTCACTGAAGCTTGCAAACTAATTGGGGAAGCAACCAAGTAAACAAGTTATTACTAAATGTGATATTAAAAAAAAAAAAAAAAACATCGCTCTCAAGTTGATCCCGACTCGTAGTGACCCTGTAGGACAGGGTAGACCTGCCCCATGGGGTTTCCAACGCTGTAAATCTTATAGAAACAGACTGTCATGTCTTTCTCCCAAAGAAGAGCTGGTAGGTTTGAAGCGCCGACTTTTCGGTTAGCAGCTGAGTGCTTTAACCACTGTGCCACCAGGGCTCCTAAATGTGATATACTAGCACTTAAATTTTAGTGATTCCTAATGAAATGTAATTCTTGTTGTTTAAACATGTTTTATCATTTTTTTAAATGGTTTTATGTTCTCTGGTATTAGATTAAACCATGTAGGAGACTGGGGAACACAGTTTGGCATGCTCATCGCTCACCTGCAAGATAAATTTCCAGATTATCTAACAGTTTCACCTCCTATTGGGGATCTTCAGGCTTTTTATAAGGTGTGATACCATTTATTATTATATTGTGTGTTTACTGTTAATCATAATTATTTATTTTCCTTAAGGAGCTTAAAATGGTATTTAAAGCTACTATGGAGTTATATAGTAGGTTTTTTTCTTTTTTTTAATGTGGAGTTAAATAAAAGTTGCTAAACTTCAGAAGGCCGTTGTTCTACTCACATCTTGTTCTCTCGATGTAAGTGACACTTTTGAATTTACATTACTTAATAAACATAAAAACTTTGCTTGCATACGCTGGCTTAGCCATAACGATATGGCACTGCACAGATAAAAAGAAAGGCCATTTCATCGAATTAACTCTTTGAAAAACTGAATTAGTTTTTATTAGTAGACCCATTGTATTTGAGTGTATGCTAAAATTGACCTCTACCACGTTACTATTTTGGTTTGTTAATTAAAGTGTGTTTTAGTATTTAAATTTTTTGATTTTATCTATTTTGAAAATGTTAATGTAAGAATAGTTTTTAAAAGACACATTTACACATAATCACAATTTTAAATTATCCAGTTTTGTCAGCTTTCTTTGACTCCTTGACTTATCCATACGCCAACATTTATTAAACCATTTGTGATTTTTTTTTTTTGTTTTAATATTGTGCTTATTTATTTAACATTTTATTGTAAACTTTTTCATGTGCTGTGTAGTATGACTGTACATTATATTGTTGGATTGGTGTACCAAAGTAGTTTACATTAATTCTCATTGCTGAATTTTTTTTTTTTCCAAATTTTATCCATTCAGTAAACAACTTTGTACGTACAGGTTTTTTCACTTTTTAAAATTACTTTCTTATGATAGACAGCTTTTCAGTAATAATATTACTACATTAAAGAGTAAACTTTTGTGAGCTTTTATTTTTTCTTCTGTCTTGGTTTGGTTTGTTATTGTCTTATATTTTCTGAGGAAAAATTGAAAACCAATTAAATGTTCACTGTTACTAGATTGGCAAAATAGTGTTATAATCGTCCATTTGAATTCTATGCTTTGAATATAATGAGGCAGATCTATTAGTGCAAGAAAATGTTTATAATGCACTACTAATTTAAAGAAAAGCCATATGTATTCCAATTTTTGTTAAAATACATGTATGTGTACTTGAAAAGATGTGTCTGGAATTATGCACCAAAATGTTATCATTGGTTAGTTTGCAGTAGTGGGATTAGCAATGATTTTTTTTTTTTTTTTAAATATGCAGTAAACGTGTTGCTTTCAAAATAGAATTAAAGTCATGAAAACAATTTTCTTTTTAATTTAAAAGTCATTCATCCAGGACCATATCCAGAATGGAGCCCAAAACATTTATCTCTACCTGTTAGTTATTTTTTATTACACTCCTCAAACACACAAGTACTTGAAGTAGGTGTTTGTTAATTGGAAAAGTGGAGAGAGGACTGTGGAGAAATTTTTGTATTTTCAAGAAAAATGGTTTAACAAAAAACAATATTTTTTTTGCACATTGGTTTGTAACAACATTCTTAACTTTGACCCTTGAGGTAGAGCACCTGTTTTGGTGTTCTAAATTTTCACTTTCTTTCTTTTTTTTTTGGAGAAATAAGCAAATTCTTTATTCTTCCCCTACCTCTAGACATACAAAGTTGGATCTTTTTACACACCTTACTTTTTTTAAAACACAGGAATCCAAAAAGAGATTTGATACGGAGGAAGAATTTAAGAGACGAGCATATCATTGTGTAGTTCTACTCCAGAGTAAAAATCCAGATATCATAAAAGCTTGGAAGCTTATCTGTGATGTTTCCCGCCAAGGTGAGTTTCTGGACTTTGTTCACGTAAAACCAAAACCAAACCTGTTGCCGTCAAGTTGATTCCAACTCATAGTGACCTTATAGGAACTGCTCCAGAGGGTTTCCAAGGAGCAGCTGGTGGATTTGAACTGCCAGACCTTTTGGTTAGCCGTCGAGCTCTTAACCGCTGAGCAACCGGGGCTCCTTATTAACAGTAGTAGCAAACACTATTGCAGGTAGCTTCCTTGAGTTCTTATTTCGGTTGACCTTGAATGACATTTTAAACTTTTGTGCATTAGGAAATAGATTTTTTTTTTTTCTTAAGATGAAATATTTTTCTAAAACTGAAATAACTAGTAAGAAAGTTCAATAGACGGGGATGCCATCTTGGTGAGTAGCATCTGGGGTCTTAAAAGCTTGCGAGTGGCCATCGAAGATACATTAATTGGTCCCATCCTACTCGGAGCAGAGGAGAATGAAGAAAACCAAAGATATAAGGAAAATACTAGCCCAGAGAACTAAAGGACCAAACAAACCAGAGACTCCACCAGCCTGAGACCAGAAGAACTAGAGGATGCCCAGCTACTACCAATGACCACCTTGACAGGGAACACATCAGAGAGTCCCGGACAGAGCAGGAGAAGAATGTAGAACAGAACTCAAATCCACATAAAAAGACCAGACTTACTGGTCTGACAGAGACTGGAGAAATCGCCAAGACTGTGGCCCCCCCGACACACTGTTAACTCAGAACTGAAACCGTTCCTGAAGCCCACTCTTCAGACAGAGTAGATAGGACTATAACACAAAAACTAATACACGTGAGGAATGTGCGTTTTAGTTCAATCAGATATATGAGACCAAGTGAGCAGCTTCTGACCAAAAGTAGGATGAGAAGGCAGAAAGGATAGGAACTGGACAAATGGACACAGGGAACCTGGGGTGGAAAAGAGGAGTGTGCTCTGACATTGTGGGGATTGTAGCTAATGTTACAAAGCAATATGTGTATAAATTTTTCAATGAAAAATTAACTTGAGCTGTAAATTTTCAACTAAAGCACAATTAAAAAAAAAGGGATGCAAAATTTAACTTTATTGGAAGTCAGCAAAAATTAATTGGAAAATAAAATTGAAAAGATCCTATTTGTAGTAGCAACTGAAGCTATAAAACAAAATATTTATCAAGAAATGTGTAGGACCAAAATGAACAGAAATGTACAACAGGAGATAATAGAATGTTTGAATAGAGTGTCATACCAAGTTCCCTGGTTCTCTAAATTCGTTTATAATTTGAAGATAGTTTCAGGCTTTCATATGTGACAAAGTAATTTTAAAGGTTACTTTAAAGAATAAATGGACAAACTGGTCAGTAGATCATTGAAAAAGAAAGACAAATGATGGCTGGTTTGCAGCACTAGATAGTGAAATGTTTTATAATGTTACAGTAGGTAACACTGGCACTGGTACATGGCTGGACAGACAGTTAAATGGTACAGATTAGAAAAAACTAAGAAATTTTAGTAGATGTTTGATCTTCAAAAAGAAAAGCCTCTTTTTTCATTTACATTTTTTAAAGTTATACAAGAAGTACATATTCCTTGTAGAAAAAAAGAAAATGTAAACAGGAAAAAATAAAAATTATCTGTAGTCCCACTCACTGTTAATGTTTTGTTATGTGTATCTTCCATATTTTCAAAATGTCAGTATGTATATAATGCTCTATGTCATGCATTTTTATGTAATTAATTTCCTTCTTTCCTATTAACTAAATAAATTGCTTTTAGTGTAGGATGCATATTTCCTGTTTGTTTAAATTCTAATACATTTTCTCTATTTGGTCATATTTTTCCCCTAGAGTTTAATAAAATCTATGATGCATTGGACATCTCTTTAATAGAGAGGGGGGAATCCTTCTATCAAGAGAGGATGAATGACGTTGTAAAGGAATTTGAAGATAAAGGTAGGCACTCTTCTTTTTTTTTTTTTTTAACTTGCCATTGTGGAAATTTTTAAACAGACGCCAAGTGGAAAGAATAGTGCAGTGACCCCCGAGTCCATGTACCCATCATCCAGCTTCAACAATTATGAGTACTAGCTTACCTTATTGTATATGTACCTGCCCATACACACTGCTTACATCCTGTAATTTCATCTGTAACTTCTCTCGTATGTATCTCTAAAATATCAGCACACACACCCCAACCACAATACCATTATCACACCAAAAATATTAGTAATAATTTCTTAATATCAAATAGGGTTCAAATTTCCCAAGTTGATTCATAATTTTTTTAATTGTTGGCTTGTTTAAAGTCTGTACATTACATTTGTTTGCTACATCTTTTAAGTTTCTCTCAATCTGTAGGTTTCCCTCTCCTTTTTTCCCTTCTTTTATTGTTGAAGAAGCTGGGCTATTTTCCTGTAGGATTTCCCATAGAGTTTCATTTAATATAATTTTTCTGTGTTTTCTAAAGAAGTGTGATTAGATTCTGGTTTGTGTTTTCGTTATTTTGTTTTGTTTTACTTTGTCTGTTTGCAAGAAGGCAAACAATGTCTGGTTGGCTGTCTTTTTGTGTTATTAAGCTCGATTAGTGGTCCCAGGAGTTGTCAGCCTCATCTATCCAGGAAGTTCCCCATCAGACTTTCCCCTGGTGATTTTAGCAGCTATTGATGGTCATTACTTTGATCCATTATTTCATTAGAGGCTAGAAAATGGTAGGATTCTGTCATTTCCTTCTCTATTTGTTACCTGGAATTCTCCTGTGCAGAACTTCCTCACATAATTATTTTGGTTATCCTGAGGTGCAGTTCATATGAGACATGCCGTTATAAATGCTTAATTCTTTTCTGTTATTAGTCAGTTTTCAGAATAAGTTAGTTTCCTAGTGTCTGACAAGTGAGTTATTTGACTTCAACATTATTATGAACTCATGGGTTTTAATATATTTTTTAATCAGTTGCCTTTATTATTCTCAGTGGTCAAACTGGCCCAATCTTGGCCAATGGTAACCCTGTCAGATTGGCAGCCCTGATTTTTTTCCCTCGATCCCTGCAGTCTTTGATAGTTTCTTTGCTTTCTGGTGTACAGTATTCCAGGCTCACTTTGTACAGTTCCTGCTTTAGATCTGGCATTAGCCATTTCTCCACTTCTCACTCCAAATGCTAAATCCTGCCATGTTTGTTCCCTGGACCCTGTGGTTTTCATTTCTGTTTAGTACACTCTAAGAGGCAGCTATAACATGGCATCTTTCTCTTAGGAAGGTTATGGCTGCAGCTTGAAAACAAACCGCAGATTTCCAGATTCTGGATCTGCTGAGCAGGTGGGCTCCAGTGAGGTGTTGTGTAAGGACTGTAAGAGCAAAGCTATGGTATTAGTCCAGAAAGCTGCAGGGATATCTGGCTGGCCCAGAAAACACCTGCGCACCCCGACAATCTTGACAGTAGCCATTTTCCAAGGCTCATAGTAGGTCGTGGTGATAAACAATCATGATTTTTATCAGCTCTAATAAATATCCCAGAATGGCTAAGCATTTGTATTCCTTCAGGGGTCTCTTAACATTTTTAATAAAGATTTTCTTTTTCCCTAGGATTTGTACAAGTGGATGATGGCAGAAAGATTGTGTTTGTCCCAGGCTGTTCTATACCATTAACCATAGTAAAATCAGATGGAGGTTATACCTATGATACATCTGACCTGGCTGCTATTAAACAAAGACTATTTGAGGAAAAAGCAGACATGATTATATATGTGGTGGACAGTGGACAAGTGAGTTTGTAGATTTGTATATGTTCTTAAATTGTCTGATTGGAGGTGAAACAGTGTGGTGGGGTTTGTGGCATTTGGCACTGGAAAACTATAGTTTTTTCCCAAAGCCTAAGATTCATAAGACTGAACAGGGTTTGGACTCAGGCAAACCTGGACACTTCCCAGCTTGGCTTTATAAACTGGAAAGCTTACTTCTCTGAACCTCAGAGACCATTACCTATCTGATAGGGTTGTTGTCAGACCTAAAATTTAATTCAAATTATTGCATGCAGTCCTGGCCTTAATTTGGTTTCTTTTCACATTCGAATACCTTACATTCAGTAATATTTTAATATTACTTAGCCATTTAATCAGCATGCCTCTTAAACTCTGTGGCATCTTTGAACATAAGTATTGTGATAACAGTCTTGCTCTTACTGTTTCCCATATATAGGGAAAAATTTTTATAATTATATTTGCCTCACAACATTTGTGAGTGATGTGAATTATACAAACCTTTATCCATAAGCACAAGCAGAGCCATAAGTCACTTTTTATTATTAGAAGATCTAGCAAGTAACTTTATTTTTCTTTTCTTTTGTAGTCCATGCACTTGCAGGCAATATTTGCTGCTGCTCAAATGATTGGTTGGTATGACCCTAAAGTAACTCGAGTGTCCCATGCTGGATTTGGTGTGGTACTAGGGGAAGACAAGTAAGTCTGGAAAATCTGAAAATGGTGATGATATATCTGCCTCCCAGATTTCTTCGGGAGAATCCATGTTTCATTTGGCACAATATTAGAATTAAAAAGTTCACAATTTTCTTTAGTCTTCCATATGCAGCAGTGGTGAGCACAGCTGAGCTGTTTTTTGCCTCTGTCTCATCACTGCCAGAGAGTAAGTGGCCTGTTGGAAATTTGTACAAAAATTGAATAAAAGCCAGACCATAAGCTTAACAGATTATAAAGGGGTTTGCATTCCCACAGATCTAAATTGTAAGATCTGTAACGCTACCTCCTCAGATTTCAGACAAAATACTCAACAATTTTTTTCAAGCATTGCATAAATGTCTTTGTTTTCTCATTCACAGTTGGAACACCTGGTCAAAAGGTATAAGTTCATTGAGATTCCAAACCAAAAAACCAAACCCGTTGCTGTTGACTTCTGACTCATAGCGACCCTCCAGGACAGAGTAGAACTGCCTCGTAGGGTTTCCAAGGAGTGGCTGGTGGATTCGAACTGGTGACGTTGTGGTTAGCAGCCAAGCTCTTAACCACTACACCACCAGGGTTCCATTGAGAACCAATTGAAGTTTAAGACTCACTGCTTTCAACACACTTACATCTTCCTCTCAAATATATTAAGTTTATTGAGACTTACGTGCTAATATCCATGCTTTCAGTTTTTCTAGTTTCTAATCATTTCTCATTTTCTGTTCAATGTTTATAAAATAAATAGATAAATATAATCAGATGTTGGTATACAGTACTCATCAACTCAAAGGCACACATTTTTTTCACATTTGAACACCTTACATCCAGTAGTATCTTAGGATTACTTGGCCATTTAATCGGTGTATCTCTTAAGCTCTATGGCATTTAGATTTGGTGACAAGGCCCAAATGTTACCTTCATATAAAGGTTGTAATGCTTTTAAAAGAACCACATGAAGTAGCTCAGGGTGCTTGGTTAGCCAGTGCACAAAAGCCCTAATTAAGATATAAAAGGCAGATTAGGTGTGTCAAGATATAATTTTAGAGTCAACCTCATACGTTTCCTAGTTGTAATATGTGATTTCTATGGAGCAGTAGTTTTTTTGAATCAAAAGACATACTGGGTCCTTATATGGTGTTCATGAGCCTATGAAAGTACTTAAAAACTAACCAGAGAATTGAGTTTTGCTTATAGTATCTTAGTTTCTTAGCTTTCATTTTTTTGGACTTGGACTAACATTCAGATGATTATTTCTATAGTTGGGTGAAATTAATCAAGTTTATGTCCTATACTTGTGATATTTATCACAATTTCATAGCTTGTCATTTAACTTGTTTATCATGGACTAGCTAAGGTATTCTTTTCTTGATTTTTTTTTTTTTTTTGTCTGCACTCTTAGAGTCATGTCATTACAGGATCCTAGCCTGATTTTTAAAAAGAATAGTTTAAGTGATAGTTAACCAATGGCAGTTTATGATATTTTAAATATTTACATTAAAATGCTCACAGCTTCTGCCACCTATTTTTTAGTGAAATTTTCTGTTTTCAGTTTTTTTTACAATAAGTAATTTATCCATTTACTTCATCATCATTCTGTTATTCTTTGAACAACTGTCTATTGAGCACCTGTTCATGGTGCTACAAGTATATATGCAAATATAACATAAAGCATGACCTCCTCCCTCAAGGAACCTATAATCTAGAGCAGAGCAGCTTCCTATAGAGCCTGTTAAAATAAATATGCTAGTCCCTATCTTGGGAGTTACTGATTTGTTAGGTCTAATGTGGATAGTAGGCATCTCTATTTTTTAAAAGCTCTACCAGTATTCTGATATGCATCCCTCATATTAGAACCACTGGTCGGAGGAGTAGACAGGCAAAAAGCAAAAATTCAAGGCAGGCACAGGTGGGGAGTTTTGGAAGGGACCAGGAATTGCAAACTGGAGACATTAAGGAAGGCTTCCCTCAGCATTTTGGTTAGATTTTGTAATGAGTATCATTTCACCAGACAGATTTGGAAGTTGTGTGACCCTCCAGCAGGGGATAGCGTAAGGAAAGCCACAGAAGTAGTTCATTTATTTGGGGGATAATAAAGCAGTTTTAATTCTGTGATAAAGAGCAAGTAGATCTTTTCTAAAGCCAGCTCTGAAAATACAACTTTAATAAGAAGTATCACCATTATTTTGGTAGGCTAGATAGAAAAGCATGCTTCATTTGTACCCTTGATACCTTTGAAGGATTTTTAACTTAAAAAGGGAAAAAGAGACAAATTACGTGTCTGGAGCCATGTGAACCTCTGTTCTGTTTGATAGATAAAATGCACTTTTCTCAAAATATTTCTGTAGTAAAGTCGCCTGGGGCAGTGCTTATCAGTGACTTGGCCCCATCCACAGATACTCTGATTTCAGTAGATCTGAATGGGACCCTGGCAGCTTAATCTTTAAAGTTCTCCTGGTGATTCTAATATGTATCCAGGCTTGGTTACCACTGAACAAGAGGAATCATATAGAGAAATGTGAATGAGATTCTAATTAAGAATTTGCTCACTGCAGAAGCTAAAAGAGACAAGAACCTTTCTTCAGAGCTGACAGAGAGAGAAAGCCTTCCCCTAGAGCTGGCACCCTGAATTTGGACTTCTAACCTCCTAAACTGTGAGAAAATAAGTTTCTGTTTGTGAAAGCAAAAAATAATAATAATAATTTGCTCACTTCCCAGACAATTCTAGAAGCAAATGTGCATTGTATTAATTTTTCTCATAGGATGAAACAACTAAGCCAAACTTTGTGTTCCAGGAAAATGAGCAAACTAACAGTTAAGTGTTTCTCTTTTAGGGACTATATTAAACATGTAGAGGGTGCTATTAGAACCCTGAAGCATAGTGATACTTTGAGGGCTATAGATGAGAAACCCTTGAAAGCACCCCCATTTCCTTCTTTTGACACCCTCCCTGGTTGCCAAAACTGAAGTAAGTGTCACCATTGGCTTTCAGCCCTCTCTGATAGTTCTCAGGGGAACCTATACCTTGAAAACTTGAAGCAAACCTATGCAGTTCATCATCAGATTCCTCAAACCTTTAATTTTAAAGGTTTCTAAGTCAGAAGATCTGTTTCAAAATCTAATCAGAATTGGGGCTTTTAAATGTTTTTAGGAAGAAGTTTAAAACACGTTCAGGTGAAACAGTGCGCCTCATAGACCTTTTGGAAGAAGGACTAAAACGATCTATGGACAAATTGAAGGAAAAAGAAAGAGACAAGGTAATCATAAGGCCTTGTTTGCATAATGTGTACCATGCATTGTGTTGTGATTTTTCATTGAGAGAACTGGAGGAGTCAGTCCACTTAGGGTGGGCTTATGCTGCTCAGTTTTATTGCACAGTAAGTTTATTTAGTGAATTTCTAAGTATTTATTTTGAAAATACAGTTTTTGGCTTTTACAAAAGGCCATGACTTTTTCCTCCTTTGTTAATATGGCACAGTATCTCTGCTTCTTAATGCCATTTCACCCAATGATGGGAGAACATTGCAGACTGAGACAGAGAGTTGGCTCATTTGTTGATATTGTTAGCTGCCTACCAGTCAGCCTCAACTCATGGCAACCCCATGCATAACAGATGAAACACTGCAGGTCCTGCACTATCCCCGTGATTGGTTGCGAATTAAACCATTGGATCCATAGGGTTTTCATTGACTGATTTTCAGAAGTAGATCACCAGGCCTTTCTTCCCAGTCCATCTTAGTCTGAAAGCTCTTCTGAAACCTCTTCAGCATCATAGCAACACCTAAGCCTCCTCTGACAGACTGGTGGTAGCTGCACATGAGGTGCGTTGACTAGGATTCAAGCCCAAGTCTCCTGCATGGAAGGCAAGAATTCTACCACTGAATTTTATTAAAAACTACCAAGTAGAGAGTTGTAATCTAAGTCATCCATTCCCACCACTAATACATGAGAGTTCAAGTTGTTCCTTATCTTGACCGATACTTAGTTTTGTGAGTTTTTTTTATTTTACCTTTCTAGTAAGTGTGTAATAGTATCTGGTTGTAGTTTAAATTTACATTTCTCTGATGAGTAATGATGTTGATTACCTTTTCATGGGCCATTTGGCCATTTCTTTTGTGAAGGGCATGTTCAAGTCTTTTGCCCATTTTACATTATTGTTTTTGTTTTAAGCAATCAATATTCATTTATATGTACCCACATACTTATCTCTTCCTGTATACTTTATTCTTTTTTGTAATTCTTTACTTCTGGATTGTTTTCTTTCACTCCGAAGTACTCTTTTCAGTGTTTCTGTATTGCAGATATGCTGGTAGCAAATTCTTTCAGCATTTGTTTGTGTGAAGACACCTTTATTTTGCCTTTATTTTTTAACATTTTTAGATATAGAATTCTAGGTTGGCAGCTGTTTTCCTTCAGCATTTTAGAGGTGGCATTCTACTGTCTTCTAGCTCCCATAGTTTCTTTTGAAAATCAGCGTTGCGTCTCACTGTTGCTTCTTTGTAGGTAATGCGTCTTTTTCTCAGACTACTCTTAATACTTTTCTTAGGCTTTATTTTCCGTACTTTGACTAAAAAGTTCCTAAATGTGGTTTGGGGGTTTTTTGGTAGTTGTTTGTTTTGTATTTATCCTGCTTAGAAGTTGCTGAGCTTTCTGAACCTGTGGGTTGAGTTCTTTCATCAGTTATGGAAAACTCTTAACCATTCTCTCTTCAGCTGTTGCTTCTTTCCCCACCTTGTTCTTTCTGGAATCGTAAGCACATATGTTATATTAGAACACGCCTTTGAATTACGGTGTTGGCAAAGAATATTGAATGTACCATAGACTGCCAAAATAATGAACAAGTCTGTCTCACAGTGCTCCCTGGAAGCAAGGATGGCGAGACTTCATCTCACATACTTTGGACACGTTATCAGGAGGGACCAGTCCCTGGAAAAGTACATCATGTTTGGTAAAGTGGAGGATCAGTGAAAGAGAGGAAGACCCTCAACAAGATGGATTAACACAGTGCCTGCAACAGTGGGCTCAAGCATAGCAACAGTTGTGAGGATGGCACAAGACCGGGCAGTGTTTCATTCTGTTGTACATAGGGTTGCTATGAATCGGAACTGACTCGATGGCACCTAACAACAACACGTGTCTCTTACACTCTGATTTTTTTTTTTCTGTCTCTGCTTCATTTTGACCATTTTCTACTTCAGATTATATTTGGCTCTTCTATATTTCAAATATCTGTTGAAACTTTGCATCTTTTTATCCATTTTTGTTAATCTTCTCTAATTTCTTGAACATATTAATCATAGTTTTTTAAGTTTTCATTTTGAAATAATTTTAGACTTACAAAAAAAGCTGCAGAATAGTACAAAGATTTTCCATATGTCCTTCACTTAGCTTCAAATAAAAACGTCTTGCATAGCCACAGTGCAGTGATCAAAATCAGGAAATTAACACTGATACAACACTATTAACTAATCTGCAGACCTTATTCAGGGTTCACCATTTGTCTCACTAATGCCCTTTTTTGATCCAGGATCGCATGTTGCACTTGGTTGTCATGGTGCCTTAATCTTATTTAATCTAGGCAATTCCTTGATCTTTTCTTTAACTTTTATAACCTGGACACTTGAGGAAGACTGGCTGTTTATTTTGTAGAATGTTTTTCAGTTGGATTTGTCTGATGTTTCCTTGTGATTAAATTCAGGTTATGCATTCTTGACAAGAGTAGAATGTAGGGTCCTTCCCAGTTTGTTGTATCAGGAGACAGATGATATTGATACCCTTATTTAGAATATTGATTTTGATCACTTCGTTAAGGTGATGCTGTCAGTTCTCCACTGTAAAGTTAGTATTTTCCCCTTTTGTAATTAATAAGTATTTTTAAAATAACTTTTCCTTTTAAAACAATTTCAGACTGTAAAGTTGCTATTGTCTTGTTTCCCTAATTTTTCTATTGTCTTGTTCTTCCACCCCATCCCTCCCTTGGTTTGTAGTAATTTGGTCTTGCTTTTTAAGCAAATGTCATTGTTTTTTAATTGGATGCTGGGCTTTGAGGCAGAGAATTATAGAAGTTCTGGATATTGTTATCTTTGTCCGAAGGGGTAAAGTTTTATTCTGGCCAGCAGGTACAGTACCTGCTGATCACCTAGATCCTGTCAAGGTTGGTCTTGGGCTTTGTTAGGACTGAACTTTTCAGTTTTACCTTTACTCCTAGGGCAAAGAGCTTCCTCCTGAAGTGGCCATTCTGGTTTCACAACCAAAAGTCTGGAGTGTTTACTACTGCCCTTCCACTGCTGGGACTCCAAGCTCTGTGTCCCCAGATCACACAGCTGTGGAAATCTCTGCTTGGCTCTTCAAACACCCAGCTACTCTTTCCTGCTGGATTTTTTTTTTTTTTTGGGGGGGAGTCTTGCCTTAATACATGTTAGCCATATGACAATGTGAAGGAAATTTGTTGGCAGAGTTTTTCATTTCTTTCTGGGGTTCCCTCCTCTTGGAGATTTTACCCTAGCTTCTTTGGCAGCCCCAGACTCTAACCTCTGTCTCCTTACCTCAGTAAGACCACTTGATTCTGCTTGGGTTCTGTTCCCCCTTGCCTAGTCACACAGTGATTGGGAAAATGGCCTCAGAATGTTTTTGCCTTCTTTCAGTGTTTGCTTTCATAACGGTTATAGCTCCTCAAATTTTGCTTGTGCTGATGTTCTTCAGTGTCTTCAAACAGTTGTTTAATATATTTTATCCAACTTTTAAATAGTTGCTTTTGATGGCAGGATTGGTCTGCCACAAGCCAGAGCAGAAACCTTTAACCACTTACTTACGCCTAATAATGCTTCAGAATTCACAACCAAATATTAACAAAATTGCGTAAGTTCTTCCTTCTGCTCTTCATATCCTGTTCTGATTTCATTAATTTAAAAAAAAGAAAAAAAAGTTGCTGTTAAGTCAACCCTGACTCAGCGATCCCATGTGTGTCAGAGTAGAACTGCTTCATAGGGTTTTCAGTGACGGATTTTTTGGACATAGATTGCCAGGCCTGCCTTCCAAGGCGCTTCTGGGTATCCCCAAGCCTCCAGCCTTTTGGTTAGTGACCAAGCATTGTAACCATGTGTACCATTCAAGGACTCCTCAATTAATTACCTGACTATAGATTTTGGAAACCCTGGTGGTATAGTGGTTAAGAGCTACGTCTGCTAACCAAAAGGTCGGCAGTTTGAATCCATCAGGCACTCCTTGGAAACCATGGGGCAGTTCTACTCTGTCCTGAGGATCACTATGGGTCGGGATCAACTTGACGGCAATCGGTTTCAGTTTTTTGTTTTTATTGTACTGTATTGTTTTGTTCCCTGTAAGCTACCTCAGAATCCCAGGATGAAATGAATATAAACTATCTACTGAATACATTGGGGGAAAAAAAAGTATTCCAGCTGCTACTTGACATTTTATAAATCAAGTTTCTTTTTTTTTTTCTGGACTGAAATTTTATTTTATTGTACTTTAGATGAACGTTTACAAGACAAATAAGCTTCTCATTAAATAGTACACATCTTGTTTTATGACATTGGTTAATGACCCCACGACATGTCAGCACTTTCCCTTCTCAGCCTTGGGTTCCCCATTACCAGCTTTCCTGTCCCCTCCTGCCTTCTGGTCCTTGCCCCTGGGCTGGTGTGCCCCTTTAGTCTCATTTTGTTTTATGGGCCTGTCTAATCTTTGGATGAAGGGTAAACCTCGGGAGTGATTTCATTACTGAGCTAAAAGGGTATCCGCGGGCTATACTCTCAGGGTTTCTCCAGTCTATGTCAGGCCAGTAAGTCTGGTCCTTTTTTGTGAGTTAAAGTTTTCTTCTACATTTTTCTCCAGCTCTGTCCAGGACCCTCTATTGTGATCCTTGTCAGAGCAGTCAGTGGTGGTAGCCGGGCACCATCTAGAATTGTACTGGACTCAGTCTGGGTAGAGGCTATGGTAGTTGTGGTCCTTTAGTCCTTTGGAATAATCTTTCCCTTGTGTCTAGTTTTCTTCATTCTCCCTTGCTCCCAAAGGAGCGAGACCAGTGGAGTATCTTAGATGGCTGCTCACAGGCTTTTAAGACCCTAGATGCTACTCACCAAAGTAGAACATAGAACATTTTCTCTATGAACTATGTTGTGCCAGTAGAGCTAGACGTCACCTGAGACCATGGTCCCCACAGGCCTCAGCCCAGTAATTTAGTCCCTCAGGGAGTTTGGATGAGTCTGTGGAGCTTCCATGACCTTGCCTTGTACATCTTGTGCTGGCTTCCCCAGTATTGTGTACTGTCTTTCCCTTCACCAAAGTTACCACTTATCTATTGTCTAATGTTTAGTGTTTTTCTACCCCTACCCCTCCCCTCCCTCATAACCATCAAAGATGGCTTTTTTTTGTGTGTAAACCTTTTCGTGAGTTTTTATAGTAGTGGTATCATACAATATTTGTCCTTTTGTGATTAACTTATTTCACTCAGCATAATGCCCTCCACATTCATCCATGTTGTAAGATGCTTCCCAGATTCATCATTGTTCTTTATCATTGCATTGTACTCCATTGTGTGTATGCACCATAGTTTGTTTATCCATTCATCTGTTGATGAGCATCTAGGTTGTTTCCATCTTTTTGCTATTTTGAACAATGCTGCACGGAACATGGGTGTGCATATGACTATTCGTATGATGGTTCTTATTTCTCTAGGTTATATTCCTAGGAGTGAGATTACTGGATCATATGATATTTCTATTTCTAGCTTCCTAAGGAAGTGCCCTATTGTTTTCCAGAATGGTTGTACCATTTTGCATTCCCACCAGCAGTGCGTAAGAATTCCAGTCTCCCTGCAGCCTCTCCAACATTCGTTATTTTCTGTTTTTTTGATTCGTTCCAGTAGTGCCGGGGTGAGACAGTATCTCATTGTTGTTTTGATTGGCATTTCTCTAATGGCTAGTGATTGCAGGCACTTCCTCATGTGTCTGTTGGCCGCTTGAATGTCTTCTTTGGTGAAGTGTCTGTTCATTTCTTTTGCTGATTTTTTAATTGTATTGTTTGTCTTTTTGTTGTAGAGGTGTTGGATTTTCCTGCAGATTTTAAGAGATTAGACTTTTGTCGGATTTGTAATAACCAAAAATTTTTTCCCAGTCTATAGGCTCTCTTTTGGTGAAGTCTTTTGATGAGCATTGAAAAAACAAAAAACCAAACCTGTTGCTGTCAAGTCATTTCTGACTCATAGCGACCCTATAGGACAGAGTAGAACTGCCTCATAGAGTTTCCAAGGAGTTGCCTAGTGGATTTGAACTGCTGACCTTTTGGTTAGCAGCCACAAGTTTTAACCACTACGCCACCAGGGTTTCCTTGATGAGCATAAGTGTTTTAATTTTTAGAAGATCCCAGTTACGTAGCTTAGCTTCTGGAGTTTGTGTGTTGCTAGGTATGGTTTGTATCCTGTTAATGCCATGTATTAGGGCCTCTAGTGTTGATCCTGTTTTTTCTTCTACGATCTTTATAGTTTTTGGTTTTATATTTAGGTCTTTGATCCATTTTGAATTAGTTTTTTGAGTATGGTGTGAGGTATGGGTCTTGTTTCATTTTTTTGCAGATGGACATCCAGTTTTGCCAGCACTATTATGTTAAAAAGACTATCTTTTCCCCATTTGATGGACTTTGGGCCCTTGTTGAAGAGACCGTAGGTGGATGGATTTACACCTAGGTTCTCAATTCTGTTCCATTGGTCAAAATATCTGCTGTTGTACCAGTACCAGGCTGTTTTGACTGCCGTAGCTGTATAGTAGGTTCTGAGGTCAGGTAGTTCAAGTCCTCCTACTTTATTCTTCTTCAGTAGTGCTTTACTTATCCAAGGCCTCTTCCCTTTCCATATAAAGTTAATGACTAGTTTTTCCATCTTTTTAAAGAATGTTGTTGGTATTTGGATGGGGATTGCATTGTATTTGTAAATTGCTTTGGATAGAATTGTCATTTTCACTATGTTGAATCTGTCCATCAGCATAATATGTTTTTCCATTTATGTAGATCTCTTGGTTTCTTGGCAATAGTGTTTTGTAGTTTTCTTTGTATAGGTCTTCTACATCCCTGGTTAGATTTATTCTTAAGTATTTTATTTTTTTACGGGCTGTTATCAATGGTATTGTTTTCCTGATTTCCTTTTCATTGTTCTCTTTATTGGTGTGTAGGAATCCAACACATTTTTGTGTGTTTATTTTGTATCTTGCTACTCTGCTGAATGTATTATTTCCAGTAGTTTTCTTGTGGAGTCTTTTGGATATTCTGTGTATAGTATCATATCATTTGCAAATAGGGACAGTTTTACTTCTTCATTGGAAACCCTGGTGGCGTAGTGGTTAAGAGATAACAGCTGCTAACCAAAAGGTCGGCAGTTCGAATCCACCAGGTGCTCCTTGGAAACCCTGTGGGGCAGTTCTACTTTGTTCCATATGGTTGCTATGAGTTGGAATCGACTCGATGGCAGTGGGTTTGGTTTTGGTTACTTCTTCGTTACCAATTTGGTTGCCCTTTGTTTCTTTTTCTTGCCTTATTGCTCTAGCTAGGATTTCCAGCACAGTGTTAAATAGGAATGGTGATGAAGGGCATCCTTGTTTTGTTCCTGTTCTCAAGGGGAATGTTTTCAACTATCTCCATTAAGAATGATGTTGGCTGTTGGTTTTGCATAGGTGCCCTTTATTATGTTGAGGAATTTCCCTTCTGTACCTATTTTATTGAGAATTTTTATCAAGAATGGGTGTTGGGCTTTGTCGAATGCCTTTTCTGCATCGATTGGGGTGATCATGTGATTCTTTTGTTTATGTGGTGGATTACGTTGATTGATTTTTAATGTTTAACCATCCTTACATATCTGGTATGAATCCACTTAGTCGTGGTGTATTATTTTTTTGATATTATACTGAATTCTGTTGGCTAGAAGTTTGTTGAGAATTTTTGCATCTATATTCATGAGTGATATTGGTCTGTAACTTTCTTTTTTATGGTGTCTTTGCCTGGTTTTTGGTATCAGGGTTATGCTGGCTTCATAGAAAGAATTTGGAAGTATCCCTTCCTTTTCTATGTTCTGAAATAGTTTGAGTAGTACTGGTGTTACCTCTTCTCTGAGTGTTTGGTAGAATTCGCCAGTGAAGCCATCTGGGCCAGGGCTTTTTTTTGTTGGGAGTTTTTTTTATTACCTTTTCAATCTCTTCTCTTGTTATGGGTCTGTTAAGATTTTCAACATCATTTTGTGTTAGTTTGTGTAGGTAGTGTTTTTCTAGAAATTTGTCCATTTCCTCTAGGTTTTCGAGTTTGTTGGAGTGTAGTTTTTCATAATACTCTGTTAATGATCCTTTTTATTTCAGTTGAGTCTGTTGTAATGTCCTCCATTTCATTTCTTATTTGGGTTATTTGTGTCCTCTACTGTTTTTCTTTTGTCATTTTGGCCAGTGGTTTGTCTATTTTGTTGATCCTCTCAAAGAACCAACTTTTGGTTTTGTTGATTCTTTCTGTTGTTTTTTTATTCTCTATCTCATTGATTTCTGCTCTGATCTTTATTATTTCCTTTCTTCTGGTGGCTGTGGGCTTCTTTTGCTGTTCTCTTTGTATTTGTTCAAGTTGTGTAGCCAGTGTTTTGATTTTGTCCCTTCTTTTTTGATATGTGCACCTATTGCTGTAAATTGACCACTGAGGACTGCCTTTGCTGTGTCCCAAAGGTTTTGGTATGATATGTTTTCATTCTCGTTTGATTTTAGGAATTTTTCGATTCCGTCTTTGATTTCTTCTATTACTCAGTGGTTTTTAAGCAGGGTATTATTCAGTTTCCATGTAATAGATTTTTTTTTTCCTTGCTCTTCCTGTTGTTAATTTCTACTTTGATAATGTTGTGATCAGAGAAGATACTTTGTATTATCTCAATGTTTTGGATTTTGTTGAGGATAGCTTTTGTGGCCTAAGATGTGGTCTATTCTGGAGAACGTTCCATGTGCATTGGAAAAGAATGTGTACTTTGCAGCTGTTGGGTGGAGTGTTCTATATATGTCTGTGTGTTCAGGTTGGCTGATTGTGTCCTTTAGATCTTCTGTATCTTTGTTAAGTTTCTTTCTAGATGTTCTGTCCTTTCCTGAGAGTAGTGTGTTGAAGTCTCCTACTATTATTGTGGAACTGTCAGTTTCTCTTTTCAGTGCTGTTAGTCTGTTTTATGTATTTTGGAGCCCTGTCATTGGGTGCATAGATATTTATTATGGTTAAGTCTTCATGATGGATCGTCCATTTAATCACAGTATAGTGCCCTTCTTTGTCTTTTATGGTGGATTTTACTTTAAAGTCTATTTTATCTGAGATTAGTATTGCCACTCCTGCTCTTTTTCGGTAGCTGTTTGCTTGGTATATTTTTCTCCATCCTTTGATTTTTAATAAATTTACATCTTTGTTTCTAAGGTGTGTCTCTTGTAGACAGCATATTGATGGATCCTGTTTTTTTAATTCATTCTGTCACTCTCCATCTCTTTATAGGTGCATTTAGCCATTTACATTCAGTGTAATTATTGATATGTGTAAATTTATTAAACTGTCATTTTGTAGTGTTTTGGTTTTTTTTTTTTTTTTTTTGGTGGTGCTGATGTTTTCTTTGTTCCTCTTACTCTCCTGTGCTGAATTCCTTTTGTTTGTGGATTTTCTTTTTCATTTCTCTTGTTTTTGTAGGTTTTACTGAGACTTTATATTTTTTTTCTGTATTTTGATGAGTAGGTTTGTTAACTTTCTTTGTGGTTACCTTGAAATTTACCCCTATCTTCCTAGGTTTGAACCAGTCTATTATTACTTGGTATCACCTTGCCTTCCTCTCCATTGGAAAGTTCTATACTTAGAACATTTATTACCTCTTTAATTGTTCTGACGTTGTTGTCATTTACAGATTAACCTTTCTGGTTCCCTTTTGTAAATCTCTTGGTTTTGAATAGTCCTTGAGAGTTCATTTCCTAGGTTAGTATCTGGCTGGTGTGATCTTGTGTCCTAGATTCAGGCTGTTGTCTGATGTTGTTTGTCTCAAACCAAGGAACTCGCTTTAATAGTTCTTGTAAATTTGCTTTGGTTTTTGCATATTCCCTTAATTTCTGTTTATCTGGAAATGCCCTAATTTCACCATCATATTTGAACTAGACTTTTGCAGGATACGTTATTCTTGGTTGGCAGCTTTTCTCTTTCAAGATTTTATATATGTCATCCCATTGCCTTCTCGCCTGCGTGGTTTCTGCCGGATAATCACAGCTTAGTCTTGTTGTTTCCCCTCTGTATGCGACTTTTTGTTTTTCTCGAGCTGCTCTCAGGATTCTCTGTTTGTCTTTGGTTTTAGCAAGTGTGATTATCCTGTGCCTTGGTGATTTTCTTTTGGGGTCTATCCTATATCGGGTTCATTGAGCTTCTTGGATGGTCACCTTTTCATCGTTCATGATAGTAGGGAAGGGTCCTGTCAGCAATTCTTCAACGATCCTGTCTCTGTTTTCCATTTTCTCCCCCTGTTCTGGAACTCCAATCACTCACAGATTTTCGCCTTTGATTGTATCCCAGATTGTACTCAGAGTTTCTTCATTTTTCTTCATTCTTTTTGATTTTTCCTCAAACAAAGTGGTATCCAAGTATTTGTCTTCAGTTTCACTGATCCTGTCTTCCATTGTTTCAGACCTGCTCTTCAGATCTTCTATGTGTGACAGTGTTCATTTCTGAAATCATGTTGTTTATCTTTTGGATTTCTAATTGTTGTTTTTGTATGGTTCTTGTTGTGAATCTGTTTTGACATTTTGTTCCTGTATTATTTTCCTTTATTCTTCCATCATTTTGTCTGTATATTCCATGAATATATGTATTTTTTCCTCATTTTTGTCTGGTTTTTTGCTTCAAGTTTTAGATAGCTTTAATATTAGAGATTTGAATTCCCTATCAGGTAGTTCCAGTGCCCTTTCTTCTACTGAAATGTCATCTGGTGTTTTATTTAGTACACCTACTGGAACAGTCCTTTCCTGTTTTTTAATATGTTTTGATATTGTCTGCTGTCTTTGGGACATTCAGTAGTTATTTTACTCATTTATTGATTGTAGATTTGTTTGTCTTGTCCTGCTTTTTTGTTTTATTTGGTTGTGTCTGAGCAGACGGGCTGTGCATTCTTTGTTGTTTGCTCATCTGTGGGCACAATACTTTTCACCTCGTTGCCCAATGGGTAGGTCCAGTCACTCAGCTGTGGTACAGCAGGGCAGGTCCAGCTGAAGGGGAGGGGCTTGCATGGGTTGTTTGTGGCACATACTGTGGCTGAGAAGGTGGAGCGGGGTTCAGTGCAGGGCAGATTCCAGTAGGCTGTGCCTGTGCTGCTCGGGGGTGCGATGTTCAGTGCACGCTGCAGATAGGCAGGAGGGAGGTGAGGTGTTGTGATGTGTGGATGTAAGTTGGGTATGGGAAAGAAGAGAGAGAGGAGAGAAACAGGAGCCAAAAAAAAATCCCTGAGAAAACCTGCCATTAGAAGGGGGAGATGAGAAACTGAGAAATGAAGAAAAACAAAAAGAGAAAAAAATAAATAAAAATTAAAGGAAAAAAATAGAAATGACCCCAGGGATCCCACCAGCAACTGGCGATGTGGCTCCCATGCCTTGGGACACAGCCTGTCTCAAAGGGATGGAGATGGCACACAGTTCCAGGTATTCAGGAGACAGGAAACGAAGGAAAGTAGAGAGAGATGAGAAACTGAGAAATGAAGAAAAAAGGAAAAAAGAAAAATTTAAAAAAGAGAAAAAAGGCCCCCAGGGATCCCACCGGCACAACTGTGCAGACTGAGGAAGTGGCTCCCAAGCCTTGCATTATAGCCTGGCTAGAAGAGGTGGAAATGGCACACAGCACCAGGTATTCAGGAGACAGGAAAAGAAGGTGAGTAGAGAGAGACAAGAAATAAAGAAAAACAAAAAGGAAAAAAGAAAGGGAAAACAAAGGCCCCAGGGATCTCACCAGCGAGGCGGTGCAGACCGAGGAAGTAGTTCCCCAGCCAAGTGGCACTTCACAGCCTGTCAGGAAGCAGCATAGATGGTGCGTGGAGCCAGGTGTTCGAGAGAAAGGAGGGCAGAGAGGTGAGAGGCAGGAAAGAAACCGAAAGAAACTGAAAAGAAGCAACACCAGCAACAAAAAACACTGAAAGAGCCAGCCAGTGTGGGTGGGGCGAATCCAAGGGGCTCAGAGCCAGACCGACTACGGCCAGCTGGGAGGCGGCGGAGGCCCAGCAGGGGGATGAAGGATTTGAGGTGGGAAAGCATGTCTCCTGCTGGGACCTCCGTGAAGCTGCTTTCCTATACTCCCTGTCTGCTGATCTCTGACAGAAGTCCGAGATAACTTATCTGTGCTACATTAGCTGATAGGGGACCTCCACTCATATCTCTCCTCGATTTCTGTTCTCTGTCAGTTTCTTATTCCATTCAGTGCTTGATTGAGTTCCTTATCTCTTCATTTGACTCTTAGAGTTCCAGGATTAACGTTTTTCTCTGTTTTACTTAGTTTTTCGGGTCTTTGCTATGGAGGGACGGTATGGTGCTTCTGGCTATAGCACCATGTTCTACAAATCAGGTTTCTTATAGAAACATCCTTCATTGTGCAGAGCTGATGAGTTTTATATTTTCATTATTCTGTTCTTTGGCCCATGTTGTACTACCTCAATGTCAGTGTTTATTAAAGGTTATTGATGAAACAGTATCATTAGATGCTCCTTACCTCAGTCTTCTGTGAGACACTGGACAAAGGCAGGATCAGTAGGCTCTGAAGTCTTATTTTGTTTTTCCCAAAGGTCTTAACCCCAGAGGAACTGAAGGCTGCTCAGACATCCGTCGCTTATGGCTGTATCAAATATGCTGATCTTTCCCATAACCGGCTGAATGACTACATCTTCTCCTTTGACAAAATGCTAGATGACAGAGGAAATACAGCTGCTTACTTGTTGTATGCCTTCACTAGAATCAGGTGATTGTGGATACTCAGTGGCTGCAAAGTTGTTTTTATCCAGTTTATTTTGTTGTGTGAGAGCATCTTTGGTAATATGTTCTCTTTTAGAATTACAAGTTTTACCTTAGAGATTCTTCTAGAATCCCTAACCTATCCCTGTGTACTCTGGCACATATTCTCCCAGGCATTCTTTGTTTAAATACCAGGGAAGTGACCCTCTAAAATAATTACATTCTCCCATTGTTAATATTATGAAATAGTTTAAACCACATTATTAGTTTTGTCTGGTAGTGTGCTCTGTAGTAAAATACTCTATCCATTTTATAAGAACGTTTTTTTAATTGATAATAATTTCTGGTTTACATCAATCACCTTTTATTACGTGTTTTTGAGTGCAAAAAAATGACTGTGCCTACCAAAAGGAAACCCTAGTTGTTGCCTGGTTTTTCAGGTCTATTGCACGTCTGGCCAGTATTGATGAAGAGATGCTCCAGAAGGCTGCTCAAGAGACCAAGATCATCTTGGACCATGAGAAGGAATGGAAACTAGGCCGGTGCATTTTACGGTTCCCTGAGATTCTGCAAAAGATTTTAGATGACTTATTTCTCCATACTCTCTGTGATTATATCTATGAGCTGGCAACTACCTTCACAGAGTTCTATGATAGCTGCTATTGTGTGGAGAAAGATCGGCAGACTGGTGAGTGTCTCATCCACTGGTTGTATTGGGGATAGGGCACCATTAAGGCATTTAATGGATGGGAGTGGTTTTGAAGCTTGTTTTATTTGTGGAAACGCCCCCTTTTTTTCCAAACACTGTGCTTGGACTGTGAACCATATCATATATAATAGACAAAATCTGAACTAGCTCTGATAAAAGCAGAAATGAGATTCTACTCACTTAGTCTGTCCCGCCACCCTCAGGCACATGGGTTACAACCTTCAGGCCCCAAAGAAAACTATGAAAGACCACTGGGAATGGGACATTTCCAACAAAAGGGTCCCAGAGTGTTAAAAATGACTCTTTGGGGGTTCTTTATAATGGAAACCAACTTTGGAAAAAATCTTGTCTTAGGCTTTCTGCTCTCTGTCATACAGGTAATGAAGTAGACTAAATTAATGTACTGCAGGGCAAATTGGCATGGGAGGGTCATGCCTGAGAACTGAAACCTTGTTAGGAAAAAAATCTCACCATTATTATGGTGTTACTGTTTGTAGTTACCATTTCATAGTGTGAAGCCTAGGAAAGAACTCTGAATTTTAAAAAGAAATATAAAATGTATAGTTCTAGTCTTGGCAGACCTTATATCTGTTGTCTTGATTATCAGCTAAAAACTGATTTCTTGACTAGAAACACCTTTCTTTCTTAGATTCTCTTTTTAGTTTAAGGTGAAGGTATTCCCAGTTAAAGCCCAAAAACATTTGTGAGTTGGGCTATTCTCAGTAAAATCCAGAAGTAACAGATTCTTTAATAATTTTCAAAAAGAAAAACAAATACCTTCTATTCTCTTCTCAGGAAAAGTGCTGAAGGTGAACATGTGGCGTATGCTGCTGTGTGAAGCAGTAGCTGCTGTCATGGCCAAGGGGTTTGATATCCTGGGAATAAAACCTGTCCAAAGGATGTGATCCTTCTTAGGTTTGAACACTGTGTTTTTACCAAAGTGGCCATTATTAGCACTATTTGCTTTTTTACAATCATGTGGATACAAAACAAGTAAAGAAAATTTGTCAACTATCTTGTAAGATGTGGTTCTTTTTAACAACTAGTGTTCTGAAAAAGAAAAAACCACTTTGACAAATACGCTTATTTCTACTGAGCATTAAACCACAATGGCTTAGTGGAGGCTGTGGAGTAAGATAGGATTTGTGTACCACAGTGAGAGTTTATTGGCTTGGCAGGGATGTGTTTCCATTCATTTTAATTAGATAAAGAATCCCAGTTATTGAGGCCTACTTTGGACTCCAGGAACTTTATACACTTTATTATTCCATTAAGGACCCCTGGTGGGCCAATGGTTAAGCACTGGGTTGCAAACCAAAAGGTTGGCGGTTTGAAACTACCCAGCGGCTCCATGGAAGAAAGAACCAGCGATCTGCTTCCATAAAGGTTACAGCCTAGAAAATGCTATGGAGCAGTTCTACTCTGTCCTGTAGGGTTGCTGTGAGTTGGAATCAACTCGACGGCACCCAACAACAACGACAACGTTCCATTTATTCCTCATTCCATTGCTCTATGGTACGTACTGTCCTTGTCCTACTAATGAGGGTCTATAGAGCTAAGTAACTTGGCCTGTATTGCTCAGAACAAAGTCAAGATGTATATCCAGGTGTGTCTGATTCCCAAATTCAAGCTTTTTCCATTTTAGCAAAAGATGACACTGGCAAAATAACAGACCAGGGCTCAAGAGAAGGGGGCAAGGAAACATACTAGACTGGACATTCTCATGAAGCCCTCAGATTAACTCTTAACATCTCTTTGCTAGAAACTTAGTCACATGGCCAAGCCTTGTTGCAAAGAAAGCTGAAAAAAAAAAAAAAAAATGAATAAGCAAAGAACAGTACTGCCATCATTTGCTTAGACAATCAAGAATCACCCCCTGAGTTTGGCACATTGTCTGCATGAAATTTGAGCTCTTTTAGCAAAACAGAAGCTGAAGGTTGCTGGCAGGGCCAGGAAGTGCTGATAACAGTGATTATGGGGTTAGTAGTTAGTGCAGTCTGCCAACACTACCTCAGAATTTTGTAAAGATGAAATGAGATTCATGTAAAGAAGCTATCACAATACCTGGAGAAACAAGTAGGTGTTTAATAAACATGAACTGTATTGTACCATGTTGTTTCCAGAGGTATCCAAGCTCAAAGGAGCTTTAGAGATGATCTTAATGAGTTACAATAATAGCTGCCATTTATACTTGATATAAAAATACACCATATTCATATTATATCACTGCTCCTTCCAACAAACATGAAGAGGCTAAGCAGTTTCCTCTTAGCCTACTAACTGCAAAGAGACGGGCCACATATACTACTGAGTTCATGGGTCAGAAAGATCGTGGAGATTGGGTTAAAAACAGGATTCAGTGAAGTGGGGGAGAAAATAGTGAACTCCAGCAGTTCAACAGCAAAAAGAAAAATGACCCAGTTGAAAAACAGGCAAAGGTCAGACACTTCACCAAAGAAGACATCCAGGCAGCCAACAA
Source organism: Dugong dugon (assembly GCA_030035585.1). NCBI lineage: Eukaryota > Metazoa > Chordata > Mammalia > Sirenia > Dugongidae > Dugong > Dugong dugon. Next base: position 163,861,797 of record CM057460.1, on the reverse strand, counting down.
ATTATAAAGAGATACTCAAAATCATTAGCTATAAGATGCAAATCAAAACTACAATGAGATGCCATTTCACACTTTTAATAATGGCCCTGATCAAAAAAACATACTGGAGAGGCTGTGGGGAGATTGGAATTCTCATACATTGCTAGTGGGAATGTAAAATGGTACAACCACTATGAAAAACGATATGGCACTTCCTCAAAAATCCAGAAATAGAAATAACCATATGATCCAGCAATCCCACTCCTAGGTATATATCCTAGAGAAAGGAGCCATAACAGGAATAGACACATGCGCACCCATGTTCATTGCAGCATTATTTACAATAGCAAAAAGATGGAAACAGCCTAACTGCCTGCTAATAGATGAATGGATAAACAAACTGGTACATATACACAATGGGATACTACACAACGTTAAAGAATAATGACGAATCCACAAAACATCTCACAACATGGATGAACCTGGAGGACATTAGGCTGAGTGAAATAAGTCAATCACAAAAGGACAAATATTCTACGAGACCACAATGAGGAAAAAGTCCAGGTTTTTACACAGAAGCTTTCTTTGATGGATACAGGGTTAGGGTGGGGAGTGGGAAGAGACCACTAGATAGTAGATGCACACTAACTTTGGCGGAGGGAGAGAGAACACACAGTATGGGGGAAGTCAGCACACCATAATCAACTGAAGACACTAAAAGGTACACAAACAATCCTGCAACACCAGTAATAATGTACAAATGGATACATAGGTAGATATGTAAGCTGAACGGGTAGGAGGGCATGTGCAAGTACGCCCACATACATATATATGTGTGTATACTGCAAATATACCCATGTATGCAACAGTGTGCAGTAGGGAAACAGTCATGAAAACTTCTTAGCCATAACCATACACCTGAGACAGAGATACTGTGGTCCCAAGTTTACCTCTGCTTTTTAGGAAAATGCTATTGTCATTGTTGGGTGCCACAGAGTCAGTTCTGACTCACAGTGACCTTATGTACAACGAAACACTGCCCAGTCCTGCGCTATCCTCACAATTGTTGCTATGCTTGAGGCCATCGTAGCAGCCACTGTCAGTCCAGCTTATTGAGGGTCTTCCTCTCTTTCGCTGACCCTCTACTTTGCCAAGCATGATGTCCTTCTCCAGGGACTGGTCCCTCCTGATAATATGTCCAAAGTACGTGAGACAGTCTCGCCATCTTCACTTCTTAGGTGCACTCTGGCTGTACTTCTTCCAAGACAGATTTATTTGTTCTTCTGGCAGTCCATGGTATATTCAATATTCTTCAACACCATAATTCAAAGTCATCAGTTCTTCAGTTTAGGAAACTACAGTACTGTATTTCATCAGATCTAAAGCACCATGAATTGTGAGACTTTTTTTTTTTTTTTTTTTGCACCACTGAGAAAGAAGAAAACTTGACCAATTAAACTGACACAACTTCCACATTAAGTTAGAATTTTCATTTTATACTTAATAAAACAAGTTTTTTACGTTTGGGTTTTTATCATATGTGCAAAATGACACAGTCACTCTGGAAAATGGTATCGTGGTTCCTCAAAAAGTTAAATATAAAGCTACCATATGATCCAGCAATTCCACTCTTAGATATATACCCAAGAGGCTTGAATGCAGCAATGCAAACTGACACATATACACCAGTGTTTACTGCAGCACTATTCACAATAAACAAAAGGTGGAAACAACCCAAATGTCCATCAACAGATGACTGCATAAACAAAATGGTACATACATACAATGGAATATTACTCTGACATAAAGGGAAATGAAGTCCTGATACATGTCACAACATGGATGAATCTTGAAAACATGCTGAGTGAAATTAGTCGATCAAAAAAAGGACAAATAATGTGTGATATCACTAATACGAAATACCTAGAATCGGCAAAGGTATAGAGATTAGAGTTTAATAGTGGTTACCAGGGGCAGGAGGGATGAGGAAAGGGGGAATCATTGTTGAGGTAGCATAGAATTTTTGTTTACTCAGATGGAAAATTTGGCAACTGATAATGGTGATGGTTGCACAACATGATTGATGTAATAGATTTTATCGAATTGTGCACGTGAAAAATATTGAATTGTCAACTGTTTATTATTTTTACAACAATACAATTTTTCTAAAAGAAAAGGAAATTACAATTGAAGTAAATTGGTTAAAGTATTCCTAAAATGTCAATCAGTCCCACCCTTCTGAGACACCTGGTGGTGCAGAGTCCCTGGTGTCCGTCTTTTTTACATAATATCATCCTCTTTGCTATCAAAACATTGAGGATACAGCATGTGGAATGTTCCCACTATTGTCCTCAGGATTATCTTCCAAGTCACTGACGCCTCTGGGTTTTGGTGCTCATGTGAAGGTGACAACCATGTCACAACCATCATCTGGCCAATGGCGATTGTAAGATGCATCCCAATTTCAGAGTTGTTAAAATGTGCCTCCCTAGAATCAGTGAAACACAGTAGTAAATGAGGGAGATAAAATTTGCTAGGAAAAAGTTTGACCTGATCTGACCAAGTGTCCCTTCATGGACTAGAGTTAACCTCCTCCATGTGTGGCCTCATTATCAGCCCCTTATGCTTTCTTGATGACTGCCGGTAAGTGAAAGAAATAGAAGACTGTCAGAAAAGGGACCTGAACTGAAATGATCTTAGCACTTAAACTGCCCTGCACAGTAACCCAGTGTTGCCCTCTCTGTACCACTGACCACCTGAACTCAGTTACCTTTGAAGGGTCTACCAGGTCTTCTCAAGAAAGGGCTTTAAATTTTTCTTTAAAACAGGAAGAGAAACCCTATTTTAATTCGTTGATACACAAACATAAAAGAGCCCTGGGTTGCACAATGGTTATCACTTGGCTGCTAACTGTAATGTTTGAACCCACCAGCCAGTTCTCAGGAGAAAGATGTGGCAGTCTGCATCCGTAAAGATTTACAGCCGAAGCTCTTGGGGGTAGTTCCACTCTGTCCTATAGGGTCACTATGAGTCAGAATCAACTCGATGGCAGTGGGTTTTGGTTTTGGGGTACAAATATAAATTCTCTACATTCAACTATTATTTAATTTCCTGGTCTCAACATGAAATTAGGCAAAACTCAAGTTTACAAATCAACCAATTTTTACTTTATGAAATAATTTTAAATTTATTGAAAAGTACAATAGCACAAACAGCCCCTTTATACCCTTCACTCAGACTCACTGGTTCTTTACATTGTGTCACATTTGCAAAAAGAAGAGAAGAAATTGTAAAACGTCCATGGCTGCTCTCCTCTGAAAGCTGAGGTTCTTTCCTTCGCGAAGATTCCCAGACCATGAGAATTTAAAAACTTCTTAAGCTAAGTTATTTACTTACATTATCACCTCTGGGCCCCTACCCCCTAGCTGGAGAGAAGACAAGATGTTATTTGAAGGAAGGACTTAAAAACCCAACTGTGTGATCACCAGTGGTCCTGTGAAGTACTAAAATGTTAAGGTGTAGGTTAGGGGTTAGACTTCTCAGTGGTGGGGCGGGCATAGGGCTGAGGGAGAGTGACTGGTAAAGTTTGCTAGAGTACTAGCAAAGCAAACTTTTCCAGATTAGGGAAGGTTTGAGGCTGAGGAGTCTTTGGGTGGTGCAAACAGTTAACATGCTCAGCTGCTAACTGAAAGTCTGGCAGTTTGAGTCCACCTAGAGGCGCCTCAGAAGAATAGCCTGGCAAGCTACCTTTGAAAAATCAGCCATTGAAAACCCTAGGGAGTAATTGTTGAATGCAAGCCTGTTGCCAAAAATACAATAAAATATATTTTTTAACAAAACTGTGAAGCACAGTTCTACTCTGACACACATGGAATCGCCATGAAACAGAGTTGACTTACAAACAACTGGTTTACTATGTCTCAGGAAAAGACAACATTCAATGCAGTCAGTGAGACAGAGGCATAATACACTGACCATGCCGTCTAATTTTAATTTGGATTTCTAGACTAACAGCTATGTTTTTTGAGAAAAACATGCTTTACCTAGGTGGTCATAACCAGGACATGAAACCATATGCCCCGAGAGGTCTTAACCAAGTGACCATCTACACCCCTCAAAATACACGTACTCAGGAAGAGTGCTGTCTGAGTGCTGTTGCCAGCAAGGTATTTTTGCAAGCTAGACAAAGAAAATACAAGTAAGCATCTTGTGACCATGATGTAAGCATCCTGTGAAACTACCTGTAATCACTAATTATACTATTAATAATCAATAACCAGAGTGCAATTATTACAATATCCATTGATTTTCCTGTAATTGTTCTCCCTATGGTTTGGTTCCTCTTTTTATCCCATAAGAATAGTTGTATAACGAAACTGCCCCGGTATTACCACATTCCATTTTCAGTGGCCTACGTAATTTCCCAATTGCAATTGTTTTAAACCTTTAATAAACCTCTCTGATTTAACTTGAAACAGCATTTGAGTTTTTCTCCTACAACTGGTTGAGGCCGGGAACTAGACCTCACTCAGTCAAAACTCCCTATGTGACATTTGGCCCTCAGCCTCTAATATACCTGCCTTTAAATTGTGACATCTGGTGACTCTGACATGAACATGAGCAGAGCCCCAGGAAGTCATTTTGTCCATGTGCTCCTCTGAAACCATGTTTAGCAACTGACTGAGTGCCAGATTCTAGTTGTCTTTTGGATATCAAGTTCTTTTTGAATTCTATTACTGTTGGAAAACACACATTTCTATTCTGAAATATATTATTTCAGTGCATTGACATTTGCTGAGAATTGCTTTACCGCCCAGCAGTTGTTCAATTTTTATAAATGCTCCATGTAAACTTGAAAAGAAAGTGATTTCTGCAGTTTGTTGGATGCCCTATTTGATATAATAAAAGCATTAGTTCATTTGTTGTTCTTGTTATTTAAATCTTGTCTCTTCAGATGTCAGCAAAAATGGCAGAGTAAGGAACTCCAAAAGTCTGTCCCTCCATAAAGCAATTTTAAAAAGCTGACAAAAACTGTCAGGATCAACTTTTTCAATACTCTGGAAATGAACCAAAAGCTTGCGGCAACCAAGGGAAAATAAGAAAAACCAGCTGAATCTCAGTCACAACAGAGAGTTTTGTGGCATTTTAACTTATCCTGGTCCCATCTCCTGCTCGCCAGCTCAGTGGTGGCCTTGAAAATAACAGCCTGAATTCCTGGTATAGGTACCAGTACCCTGGTGGTGCCGTGGTTAAGAGCTTGGCTGCTAACTAAAAGGGCGGCAGTTCGAATTCACCAGTCGCTCCTTGGAAACCCTATGGGGCTGTTCTACTCTGGCCTGTAGAGTCGCTGTGAGTCGGAACCGACTCAGTGGCACCTAACAACAACCTGAGAGTGCAGCACAGACCTCATTCACAAAGAATTGTCATTCTTTTGACCTGTTTCGTGGCTCCTTGGAGGATCAATTTAAAGGGCTTGCTTTTGTCTCACCTAACTCAGAACTCTCCCATCCTGAGGAGTCACCCAGGAGGCATTTATCAAAAATATGTACAAGCAAATGTATTAGTTGCTGCTGCCTGAGGCAATGGATAACAGTCAGAGCAAACAATAGACTAACCACAAACCATAGAAGGAAAGGCTAAGGAATGAGCTGCTTTGGGGAATAAAGACTTTGAAAAGCTCCTAGTATTCCCAGGAATCTAGAAGGCCATGTGCATAGCCAGGACTATGTATATATTCAAGAAAGACCTGAGAAGGTCTTAAGCCACTAAGTTTGTGGTCATTAACCAATGACAACATCCCTAGTAAACTAGTAAGTACACTAAGGAATGTGAACATAGCCATTATAAAGCAATATTTGCTCCATGGGGCAGAAACTGTGGGCTACGTACCCAGCAGCATTCACAATTCCGTTTTTAGAAATGATGATGATGATGATGGATGGTGTGTGTGTGTGTGTGTGTGTGTGTGTGTGTGTGTGTGTGTGTGTGTGTGTGTGTGAATTTTAGAGCTGCATGGGCCCACTGGAGATCATACCATCCAGAGGGATATTTCAGAATGACAGAAAATCAAGTCATCAGCAAGATATAACAGTTCTAAATTTTTATATATCTAATAACAACCTCAAAATGTACAAAGCAAAGTTGGGCAGAATTAAAAGAATTAATAGACTGATCCAAAAGCATAGTGAGAGATTTTAACAAACTTGTGTCAGCAACCTAGAAAACAATATAGACCAAAAAACAATCACTAAGAATATAAAAGATTTTCTTTAATTGAGATAAAATTCACACAACATAAAATTCACCAATTTAACCATTTTAAAGTGTACAATTCAGTGGTGTTAAGTATATTCACAATGGTATGCAACCATCACCACTATCTAATTCCAGAACATTTTCATCACTCCATAAGAAAACTCTGTATCCGTTAAGTAGTCAGTCCCCATGCCCTCCTCCCCTACCCCTCAAACCATAAAACCAAACCCATTGATTCCTGATTCACAGGACCCTATAGGACAGAATAGAACTGCCCCATAGGGTTTCCAAGGAGCAGCTGATGGATTCAAACTGCGGATCTTTTGGTTGGCAGCCCAGCTCTTAACCACTGCGCCACCAGGGCTCCCCCTAGCCCCTGACAACCATTAATCTGCTATTGGTCTCTATGGATTTTCTTATTAAAGATATTTCATATAAATAGAATCATACTGAAACAGATAGGGTTAACTGTGCTGGCGGAATAAAAGAGCTGTTAAAAGATTACCACCTAGAAGTTGGGTAAACAGAAACCATGTCCTGTCAACATGAGATAAGGTTAAAACAACCCATGAATTACTACTTCCTCTTTAGTGTTTTTCTAGTCCCTTCCCCTTTACAGGCCCCGCAGGCACAGAAGAACAAGGCATGACTGCTGTTTGACCTTCCTTGGCCCGCCAAAGGGGGCGATGTAGTGCAGAATATCAGTGTGCCTGCGCTATATCCCATAATAAGTGATGCCAAGGGCTACTGAAAGGACTCCGTCTTGAGTATCAGCAGGTTCCATCTTGGATTCCAGATGTGCATGCAGCCTAATTAGTATGCTCCACCATTCCGAGGAGGACTTGCCCCTCCAAAGAAAGCCACTGAATATTCATTGCTGTACCATCCCCACAGAACCCATATAAGCCCTCCCCTTGCTTCCGCCTTTGAGTCAGTCTTTTGGAGCAGCATGAGCCCCCACTGACTCCTTTTACTTGTCACAAGAAAATAAACCCGTTAAAGCTGAACCCCAAATTGTCTCCTCTGTGTTTTCTTACAAGAGAAAGACAAGGACTCATTGAGTCCAGAGGGCCTCCATGCCCTCAGCAGTAACAATACAATATGAGAGCTTTTTTGTCTGACTTCTTTCACTTAGCATGTTTTCAAGGTTTATCCATTTTGTAGCATGTACCAGTGCTTCACTCCTTTTTTTTTTTTTTTTTAATTGTAGTTCAGGTGAAGACTTACAGAACAAATAGTTTCTCATGAAACAGTAGTACACATTTTGTTTTATGACATTGGTTAACAAACCCACAACATGTCAACCCTCTCCCTTCTCAACCTTTTTTTTTTTTTCTTTGGTGAAAATATACATAGCCAAAGATACACCATTTCAACAATTTCTACATGCACAGTTCAGTGACATTGACTATGCTCCTCCAATTGTGCTGCTATTCTCACTTTAGATGAAGGCTTACAGAACAAAATAGTTTCTCATTTAATAGTTAGTACACATGTTGCCCTATGACAATGGTTAACAACCTCACAACACATCAACACTATCCTTACTCAACCTTGGGTTCTCTATCACCAGCTTTCCCATCCCCCTCTGCCTTCCGGAACTTGTCCCTGGACTGCTGTGCCTCATTAGTCGCATTTGGTTTTATGGGGCTGTCCACTCCTTGGCTGAACGGTGAACCTCGGAAATGACTTCACCACTGAGCTAAACGGGTGTCTGGGGGCCATACTCTCAGGGTTTCTCCAGTCTCCTTTAGGCCAGTAAATCTGGTCTTTTTTTTGTGAGTGCTTCATTCCTTTTATGGCTCCTTATTTCTTGCTCCTTATTCCATTGTATGCACATACTACATTTTGTTTATCCATTCATTTGCTGATGGACATTTGGGTTGCTTCCACTTTTTGGCTATTATGAATAATGCTGCTATGAACCCTTATGTACAAGTTTCTGAGTGAACACCTGTTTTTAACTCTCTCAGGTATTTACCTAGGGGTGGAATTGTTAGGTCATATGGTAACTGTTTAACTTTTTTAGGAGCTGCGAAAATGTTTTCACAGCAACTACACCATTTTACATTCCCACCAGCAATGTATGAGGGTTCCAATTTTTCCACATCCTCATGATTTAGGAGATAATATTGGAGCCATTATTCCCTGTCCTTGAGTATAAGGAACGTGACCCAGCTGGAGGTGGACTCACGAGGACACATCAACTGGGCCCTCAGGTATAAAGACAATGCTAGGACAATCTTGAAAACATCTTTTAGGGAATCTTTCACATAAACTATTAAAACAGAGCACAAAAGACCCACATACTTTCCACTCTTATCTTTTTCTATTAGCATGTAGTGAATAGTAAGATTTGTTGAACAAATGAAGACCCTCCTGACTGTCCTTACTGAAACCTGTACCAATGATTATTAAGAAGTCAGTTGAAAACGTAGGATCACAGAGATTCAGCAGTTTCTAACCAATCTGTGAAAAGATGAAGCTTTCAATGATTTTGCCCATTTTGTAATGTTAATATATACTGATGATTCTGTAATATTCCTTGGACTCAGGCAGACATGGCTCTGGCAGCATGCTTGTCCGTTTCCCCACTTTTACTTATTCTGTAATATTCCTTGGACTCAGACAGACAGATGCTTCTCACTTTTGCCTCTTGGAACGTATGCCAAATTAAACCTTTCTTTTTGCTTTACTAAACTTTGTGATGACTTTACCCTAGAACAGTCCTCAACATTTGTTATTTTCTGTTTTATGAATTATAGCCATTCTACTGAGTATGGACTGGTATCTCATTATGGTTGATTTGCATTTCCCTAATGACTAATGATGTTCAGCATCTTTTCATGTGCATATTGGCCATTTGTGTATCTTCTTTGGAGAAAGGTCCGTTTTTTAAGTGGGTTATCTGTCTTTTTATTGCTAAGTTGTAAGAATTCTTTATATATTCTGAATACTAGACCCTTATCAGATATAAAAACCAAAACCCATAGCCATCAATTCTGACTTATAGTGACCATATAGAATAGACTAGAACTGCCCCCATAGGGTTTCCAAGGCTATGATCTTTACAGAAGCAGACTCACTTGTTTCTTGCCAGGAGCTGCTGGTGGGTTACAACCGCCAACCTTTCAGTTAACAGCTGAGCACTTAACCGCTGTACCATCAGGGCTCCTTTATCAGATATACGATTTGTAAATATTTTCTCCCATTCTGTGGGTTGTCTTTTCACTTTCTTGATACTGTCCTTTGATACGCAAAAGTTTTTAATTTTGATGAAGTCCGATTTATCAATTTTTTCCTTTGTTGCTTATGCTTTCAGTATCACATTTAAGAAACTATCTTGAATATTTACACCTATATTTTCTTCAAAGAGTTTTATATTTAGGTCTTTGAACCATTTTGAGTTAATTTTTTGTGTATTGTGTGACGCAGGGGTCCAGCTTTATTCTTTTGTATGTGGAGATCTAGTTGTATGTGCAGATCCTGCACCATTTGTTGAAGAGACTATTCTTTCCCCATTAAAAAATGCTCTTGGCACTCTTGTTGAAAATCAATTGACTATAGATGTATGGGTTTATTTCTGGACTCTCAGTTCTGTTCCATTGATCTGTATCTTACCTATATCCTTATGCCAGTATGTTTTGATTACTGTAGCTTTGTAGTGTGGCTGTGGAAGCTAAAAATAAGATGGAGTCACTTACTCCAAGCCCAGAAGAGCATGGCAACTACCTGGCCTCACAGGGCAAATGTTTAAAATATTAAGTAATCTAAACCTTAGGGATAATAACTGGCTTGTCTCTTTAAGTTTATGTGTAACCAACAGCCCTACATTCCAGACAAGCTGGTATCTAGCTATTTGGAAACTTGGTCAGCAGTCACTGACCTCTCAGACCTGCATCGTTTGTCTTCTTAGCCAAACACAATTCTGAGGAAGAAAGGATTTCAAGAGACATTTTGATGAATATCTGAAAGACTCATCGAAACCGCTTGGACTTCCCTGGCTCTTTTTGGACTTCTTGTTCCTTGGACTATAAAAACCCCATACTGCCTCATCGCAGGTGCAACACTCAGTCTCTTACTGCGTGTTGTCCAGTTCACAAATTGTAGGATCCACTAATAAATCCTCAGCATTGTTTTAGCTTTCTTTTGACTCTTAGAAATTATTCAACAGTAATAAGTTTTAAAATTAGGAAAAGTGAGCCCTCCAATTTTGTTCTTTTTCAAGATTGTCTTGGCTATTCAGCGACCCTTGCAATTTCATATAACTTCAAGATAAGTTTGTAAATTTCTACAAAGAAACCAGCTGGGATTCTGATAGGGACTGGGTTGAATCTGTAGATCAATTTGGGAAATAGTGCCATCTTAGCAATACGAAGTCTTCCAATCCATGAACACAGGATGTCTTTTTATTTATTTAGGTCTTCTTTAATTTCTTTCAGCAATGTTCTGTAGCTTTCAGTGTGCAAGTCTTTCACTTCCTTGGCTAAATGTATTCCTAAGTATTTTATTTATTTATGCTATTGTAAATGGAATTATTTTCCTAATTTCATTTTTGGATTGTTCATTGCTAGTGTACAGAAACACAACTAATTTTTGTACATTAATCTTGTATCCCGCAACTTTGCTGAACTCATTTATTAGCTCTAGTACTTTTTCGTGTGTGTGAATTCTTTAGGGTTTTCTATATCCAAGATATCAACTGTGAATAGAGAAAGTTTTAGTTTTTTCTTTCCGATCTGGATGCTTTTAATTTCTTTTTCTTGTCTAATTAACCTGGTAGAACTTTCAGTACAATGTTGAATAGAAGTGGTGAGAGCAGACATCCTTGTCTTGTTTCTGATCTTAGGGGATTTTTCACCATTACGTATGATGCTAGCTGTGACTCTTTCATAGGTGTTCTTTAATATATTGAGGAAATTTCCTTTTACTCTAGTTTGTTTAGTGTTTTTATCATGAAAGGGATTGGATTTTATCAAATGCTCTTTCTGTATCTACTGAGATGTTCATGTAGTTTTTCCCTCTTTCATTCTATTAATATGGTGTACTACATTGATTAATTTACATATGTTACTATTAATATGGTGTACTACACTGATTAGTTTACATATGTTAAACCACCTTTTTATCCAGCAATAAATTCCACTTGATCATGATATATTATTCTTTTAATGTGCTGCTAGATTTGGTTTGCTAGTATTTTGTTGAAGATTTTTGCATCTACATTCATAAGGGATATTGGCCTATTGCTTTCTTGTGATGTCTTTTTCTGTTTTGGGTATCAGGGTATTAATAGAATGAGTTAGGAAGTTTCTTCTCTTTCAGCTTTTGGTGGCTCCAGGTGTTCCTTGGCTTATGGCTGCATCACTCCAATTTCTGCCTCTGTGTTCATATTGCTTCTTCCTCTTCTGTCTGTGAACTCTCCTTCTGTCTTCCTCTTACAATGATGCATGTGATTGCACTTAGGGCCCACCTGGATAATCCAGGAAAATCTCTCCATCTCAAGATACTTAATCACATCTGCAAAGATACTTTTCCCATATAAGGTAATATTTATAGGTTCCAGGAATTGGGACCTGATATATCTGGGGGACATTTTTGAGCCTACAATACCTAGTCTTTTCTATCCATGTGCTCTGTGGGCAGGAAGCCCTCACTCAGAGTCCCACCGGACTTCATTTGCTCCCTTGGGTTTCAAGCTCCAGCTGAGCTTGAGCAGACTGTGCTCATCTCTGAGACAGAGTGACACACTTTAGAGGTCAGAGCAGAAATCAGGAGTCAGGAAACTGGGCTGTGTTTCTAGCTCTGCTGTGTACCTTGTGCAAAGGGCCCAAGCTCTCAGGGCCTCCGGTTTCTTATCTGTAAAATGGAAGCAGTGATACATGCTTTTCCTTACTAGAGGATGTGGTAGCTACTGCAGATATACTCTACAAACTGCAAAACTCTCCTTAGTGAAAAGCAGTCTAAGGGGAGTGATTTTGCCTCACTGCTGCTGTGACTGAGTCCGCTCAGGTGTGGCAGATAACATCTATAGAGCACCTACCCCAGAGCAGGCTCCCCAGGGTAACACAGTACCTCAGACATCAAGGAGCTGCCAGCTGAAATGGGGCAGCATGGCATGGGAAAGGGCTCCAGGAAGACACAAGACTTATCAATTACATCTCAAACTTCTCCAAGCCACTCCTGACATATATAAGGAGTGTTTTTAAACTGCCTTGAGAGCTTTTGAGAACCAGGTTAGAAATGAATAAATAGATTAAAATAGGTAAATGCATTATTGAAAAAGGTCTAAGCCAAACTTAATGGTCTGACTGAGACTGGAGGAATCCCAGAAAGCATGGCCCCCAGACTCTCTGTCAACCCAGAACTAAAACCATTCCCGAGGCCAACTCTTTAGACAAAGATTAGACTAGACTATGGGGCATAAGATGATACTCGTGAAGAGTGTGCTTCTTAGTTCAAGTAGATACATGCGACTAAATGGGCAGCTTCTGTCCGGAGGTGAGATGAGAAGGCAGAGAGGGTTAGGAGCTGGTTGAATGGACAGGGGAAATCAGGGGTGGAAAGGAGGAGTGTGCTGTCACAGTATAGGGAGAGCAATTAGGGTCACATAATAATGTATGTGTAAATTTTTGTATGAGAGACTAACTTGAATTGTAAACTTTCACTTAAAGTACAACAATAAAATAAAAAGGTCTAATGATTCACCCATGAGGCCAACGACGAGGATGAAGGTCTCCCTTACCACCCACTTTCCTCAAAATAGATCTGAACAAAAATTCTTCACTTTAGAAAGAGGGGGTAAATATACTAAATACAAAATATACCAATGGCATATATATGTTAATACAAAAGTATGAAGTGGGCAGAAACAGAGTAGAAGGAGGGTGCCCCCTTGGAGATTAGAAGCTTGAACAGGGAGATACAGGACAAATTAGATGCAGTTAACCTGGTAGGGAAGGAGCCCTGGTGGCACAATGGTTCAGCACTCAGTTGCTAACCAACAGGTTACAACAACCCAGCGACTCTGTGGGGGCAGGAGGGCAAGACGTGGTCATCTGCTTCTGTAAAGATTACCGTCAAGAAAACCCTATGAGGCAGTACTACTCTGCCACATAGGGTCACTATGAGTGGAAATTGACTCGATGGCACCCAACAACAACAACCTGGTAGGGAATAAAGGTGACCAAATTAAAACACCTCCATAATTTTCAGGAAATGTGGACTGCATCTCGTTTGGCACAGAAGGGAGGTTGGGGCATAAAGAAGGCCATACAGAATTTCTTCCTGAAACCTGGAAGGGGGAAGGAAGGATAGACCTCACCTCCAAGGAATGCGGCATGTAGTCTTCTTCATTGGGCCAAGAAGCTAGACAGGCAACATGCACTTCAGTAGACTGAGAGGCCACCACGCCACAGGTGTGTCGGGCCCTGTCTCTCTTGTTGGTGCCTGACTAAGGCAGTGAAGTCCGCAAATATCATGAGCGCCTTCTGCAGCCTGGGCGCCCAGCCAAGGGCAGATCTCATTCTAGACCACCCTCTGGAGGACCCTTGCTTTGTTCAGCTGTCCACCCTTCCTCACCTTTCTTGGGTAAGAAAGAACGGAGGCAGAGCTGCATTCTTCCTTTCCCTCGCAATTAGCTTCCACCATTGTTTCCACCTTTCCCACTGAGCACCAGTTAGAACTAGAAACTGGGAGTTAAAAGGAATTGTATGAGGGCTCTCTGCTAATCTGGGCTTCCTTGAAGCCCTAGACCAGCATACTTTCCTTGGTTTGTTTTGTATGAATAATTTGCCAAATATCATGGGCAAACTTAGCAGAGAGTTTGAGTCAACTACTCGGAAACTCCCAGCTCTTAAAAGTGTTCTCTTTTTTTTTTTTTTTGCAATATAAATACTCTGTTGGCTCAGCTTTGTGTCCTGGTTGAACTCTATATTGCTGTTTACTGCCCCCAAGGATAGTGAGTGTATTAGAGAAAAAAACGGAACCCATTTTTCTGAAGCTGGAATGTGGGTTAATTTCTTGTTATTATCTTGTTAGCCGCATGCCATTGTTATATTCCCTTCATTTCTATGGATACCCAAATTGCTGTAATCAAATTAGTTTCAGAGGTAATATAGCTAGTCTTTTAAAAAATAATTTGGTTGTTTTTCTTGCTACAAAACTAACTTTAGAAAACAAGGATAACAAGAAAAAATAACAGAAAACTTACCAAAAATTCTAATGCCCTTTGATAAATGCTGTTAATTTCAGCATGTAGTAGTTTGGTGCCTTTGTATTCAAACACGTGTGTGCATTTTTAATGACAAAGAATCATATTTTTGACCAGGTTTTTTCAATGGGCATTGTTCTATGGCTTTGTATATTCTTCCAAACATCAAATTTATAACTAAATTTATTGGAATTCATACAGTGGGTTGTATGGATATAAACCAAGCCAAATCCGTTGCTGTCGAGTCGATTCCAACTCATAGCAACCTTACAGGGAAGAGTAGAACTGCCCCATATGGTTTCCAAGGAATGGCTGGTGGATTCAAACTGCCGACCTTTTGGTTAGCAGCCAAGCTCATAACTACTACGCCTCCAGGGCTCTGGTATGGATACACTAGAATTTATTTAATCTCTTATCGTTGAACACGGAGTTTATTTCTTAATTTCTGCTTTTCTTAAACAAGACTGTAGTGAATATTCTTAGAGCAAAATCTCTGGAGATATCCATAATCATCTCCTTCAAATGAATGCCTAGAAGAGGAATTGCTAAGTCAAAGGGTATGCGTCTATTTAAGGATTCAACACACTTTACCAAATTGTTCCTACAGAAAGAATGTATGGAAGTCCTATATATGATTGGCAATGAATGAGAAATCCCATGTCCTTGCACCCTTCCCAGTGTTGGATATCGGCACGTTTTCAAGGTTCAGTAATGCAAGGTTAATACCGGGAAAAGTAACCAGCCTACAAATCATCACTGCACCTTAACTCTGTGAGAGAATATAAAATATATAAGCTATCAAGGAGTTCACAGAACAGGGCTGAGTTTTTACCCAGCTCAACCACTTACTTTCCTGCTCTTTGCTTTTCAAGAGGTTGTGAGCATAGTTAATAAAGATGTGCCAATATCTAGCAGCAAAGGCATGCTGTCAACACCATAAGCCCCTCCACACCTGTCCTGGCTTAATAGCTTGATAAAAACTACTCTTTACTCAGTACCTGTTGTAAGATTCTATAATCCTGACCACAACTTTGCAAAACAGAGCCAGCAATTCATAGAGCCACAACTAGGTAGGACCCACGACTGTTTGCCTTCAAAATACATGTTTTTCATTTTCTACTTTCCCCTTCTTCCTTTCTTCCCTACTACGTGTCAGATTCCTGACTTTTCCTTCTAAGCCCTTCCCCTTTGCCCGGACTTCAGAGGTATCCATAGGTATCCATGGCTTCCAGGTCAAGTGCTCCCAAAACCCTGTACCTTGTGTGCTGAAAGGAATGTCATCTGCTCTTCCTTTACGGGGCACAGAATCCTGAGTAGCACACCAACATGTGTGGGCGCCTGAGAGCTGAGGACTCCTGAGGATTAGAGCCACCTTCAATCACTGAAGACAAAGCAGATATTTCTGGAAAAGGACTCAGCCTTGCCAGGAAACACAAAGAAGGCATAAAAGGCACTATTTAAAAAAAAAAAAATGTTTTGGGAACTTTAATATTTTTGTCCAAACAAGGGAACTGAATAAACAAGTTGAATTAAGGTATCGTGTAGAGCCAGGATCGCTGCATTTAAAAAGATGCATGTTTTAGCAGGGAAGCGCTGATGGCACAATAGTTTGAACCCACCAGCCACTCTGCAGGAGAAACGTGGCAGTCTGCGCCTGTAAAGATTACATCCTTGGAAACGCTATGGGGCAGGTCTGCTCTGTCCTATAGGGTCTCTGTGAGTCAGAATCGACTTGATGGCAGATAACAACAATTGCCTGATGAATACCCACCTTGCAACACAAATAAACAACAAATTATTAAAAGAAAAAAAAAGATGTAAATATATATATATATATATATATATATATTTTTTTTTTTCCCATTGAAACCACTTTCCATCTCCTGACACCTGCAAGAAACTCCAAAGGCATTATCCCGGGGTCAGCGATGCAGTAGGGAGAAGATTGGGGTCAATTTTCCTCTAACTATATCTTTTTGGAAGCTTTTGATTTTCTTCTATCTTCCTAGAAATTCCTAAAAAGTAGACATGCCAAAATGAGGTGGTAAATGGAGTTTAACTGCAATCAGAGCTATTTAGGGTTGACAAGGAGTCATGGGGTCATTTAAGAAGAAACTTTCTGTTAGGCTCTGATTTGACCCCATGGACAAAACAAGAAATTCCTAGAGAGATGAGGAAATCTATGAGGGCAAGAATGAGGTTATTTTAAAGTTTGCTGGAGTCAAAGAGGAGCTGTGAGAGCAACAGAACTCAAAATGTGTTGTTTTTGTTTTTATGTCTTTATTTGAGGTTTCCAGACCAGTACCAGTTGCCACTGAATCCAACTCATGGCGACCCCATGTGTGCTAGAGTAGATCTGAAAACCATAGAGTTTTCAATGGTTGATCTTTTGGAAGTAGATCACCAGGTCTTTCTTCTGAGGTGCCTCTGAGTGGACTTGAACCACCTATCTTTCAGTTAGCAGCCTACCATGTTAACTTTTGCACCACCCAGGGACTTCTCCACACTGACTATCAAATTCTTAGAAAGCAGAGGGAACCAACGATACAGACTGGGTCACAGAGAGATTATGATACATTGGGGGTAAATGAGAGGTCAGCTGGCAGCTCTGATTTTTTTCCCACTGAACAAAAAATTCTTAGAAAGCAGAGCAATTAAACTAGGGAAAAGATAGTATCAGAGAGGAGTCTCTCAAAGTTAATTTCTGACCCTTTGATCATACCTTTGGAATTTCTCACAGGTATCAGATAATGGAAATTGATTTTAATGGGAAAAAAAAAAGTTAACTGTTAACACGTGTGTCTGTTTAAATGTAAATTTCATTTTAATTTTTCCCTGTCAGTCTTTGACTTGTTCAATGTAAGCCCAAACTAGTCAGCAACTACCCTAGAAAACTGGCCAAATAATATCCACTTGGGTCCTGCAATGTTCATTGAGGTTAGTGTGAGTACGTGGTGTGGTTTGAGGTAAAAACTTTGTTCTGTTTTGTTGTTTGGTTTTGTATTTCCATACTGGCCAACAGTTACTTGATGTAAGTATAGAAAGTGCTTGTAAAAGGTAAAACATAATGGATTGAAGGGGCAGTTAAACTCACTATATTTTTGTACGCGTGTGTACAAGATTTTAGATTTCAGGTTGTTTGAAGGAATTTGCATAGTTTGGCAGAGTTGTAGTGTAAATATGCTAGCTAATGTCTGAATGTCAATTTCTTATTCTATAAAATGAGAAAGTACAGATGATTTTATAGGGTTTCTTCTAGAAAGAGGAGCCCTGGTAGCACAGTGGTTAAGCACTCGGCTGGTAACCAAAAGGTCAGCAGTTCGAACCTACCAGCCACTCCACAGGAGAATGATGTGGCAGTCTGCTTCCGTAAAGATTACAGCCTTAGAAACCTTATGGGGCAGTTCTACTCTGTCCCAAAATGTCGCTATGAGTCAGAATCGACTTGAGGGCAACAGGTTTAGATTTTTGGTTTTTGTTTAGAAAGAAGACCTTTGAAAATGTTGCTCATCTAGGCTTTTTGAGCATTTACCAAGTGTCAATCGCTCATTTCACAGGAAAAATGGGGTGAGAGTCTGAGTCACCCCAGTGATGAAATGCCATACCCAGCAGGGGTAATGGCCAAACGTTAGTGAAATCCCAGATAAGGGACTTCGGCTATTCTCCAACTAGAAAAAGGGAACATTTTCTCTCTCTTTCTGCCTTATATAGCAAGCTAAAGATCCGTGGGTTGTATAAACGGTTTGCGCTTGACTACTAACCTAAAGGCTGGCGGTTCGAACCCACCCAGTGGTGCCATAGTAAAAAGGCCTGGCTGTCTGCTTCTGTAAAGATTACAGCCAAGAAAGCCTTATGGAACAGTTCTGTTACTGAACACAGTGGGTACGCCGCTTGTACTCTCGTTAAGAATAACTAAGAGTCAAACGGATTTAAAGCAAGGCATAGGTTATTACTCGCAGCGAGTAAGGAGAGGAGGAGGGATCCTTCCCAAAAGCACTCTCTCTTCGAACAAACGGCTGGGGTGGCAGCTTTATACCACACAGGAAAGTGGAAGTCATACATATCCATTAACTTCATATATATTTAAAAAGGGGTTGGGGTAGGATTTGGCATGGAAGTGGCTGATGGACTTCTCGCTTTGGAAATGGGCTCGGTCACCACTCGATGACGTATGTCCAGTGATTTTGGTTCCTAGGCAACACTTATTTTATGGGATGAGGCCATCTGTCAACCTGGTCTCTTACTGCGCATGCCCAGGATTCTAGTTCTAATTGGCTGATCTGAAAGACAGCTACAAGTGGACAGATTAGGAGGAAGCAAACAACATTTGCCCCATTCTTCTTCTAGAAAAATTTTTTAACCAACAAAGCTTGTCGTTTAAGGCCTTTTCTGTCCCTACCTGGTCTCAGTTCTACCCTGTAACATGTGAGGTCACCACGAGTCAGAATCAACAACTCCACAGCAATGCATTTGGGGTTTTTTGGCACAGTAAACTGTATTAGTTATGTGTTGATTGAGAACTGATTATGATTCTGAGTTTGAGGCATATGTTAGTAAGGAATTGTCTTGATGAGTAAATTTAAATATATGCACATTGAATGGTGAATTTCTTCTGTGATGTTTCTGTTGGTGCTCTGACTCCAGGAGTCCCAGCCAGATATTGGGATTATGCGGAGTGGGTAAGAGCTCAGCTGTTAACCAAAAGGTCAGCAGTTTGAATCCACCAGCCACTCCTTGGAAACACTCTAAGGCAGTTCTACTCTGTCCTATAGGGTCGCTATGAGTTGGAATCAACTCGACACCAATGGGTATTAATGGGTAACTTCAGTGAAAGCATCCACCCATACTTTCTAATTGACTTTCAGTTAGACAGGGCATGTGACTAGTTCTGACCAACGAGCTGTGAGTAGAAATGAGTCAAAATACAGGCCAAAGCATTAGAAAAAGAGTTCTCTAGCACATTCTTCTCCTATCTGGTAATAATGAAAGCCCTCTTTTTTCTCAAAGCTACAAGATGAGTCCTTCGTGAATGTGTGGTACAGCTTTCCCACTGATCTTCAATGGACATAAAATGTAAGCAAGAAATAAACATAGCTGTATTAATCGATTGAGATTTGAGGGTTAATACGCTACTGCATCATAGCCCAGCCCATTTTGACCAAATATAACTGTGCCTGTCAGGGGGTGGGTGGATGGGTGTGAGGGATGCAAATCTCTGAGGTCATCTTTGGAAGTGGAACATGGCTTATAGAAAGCAGATTGGGAAAGCTACTTTGTGCATTAATGGTTAAGTGATCATGAGAATGGGGATGGGGTTATCCAGCTGAGACAGATAGGGTTAACTGTGCTGGCAGAATAAAAGAGCTGTTAAAAGATTACCACCTAGAAGCTGGGTAAACAGGAACCACATCCTGTCAACATAAGATAAGCTGAACAACCCTTGAATAACTACTTCCTCCTTAGTGTTTTTCTAGTCCCTTCCCCCGTCTTATAGGCTCTGCATGTGCAGAAAAACAAAGTGTGACCACTGTTTTGGCCCACTGAAGGGGGCAAAGTAGTGCAGAAGATCAGTGCGCCTGAGCCATATCCCATTATAAGCGATGCCACAGGCTGCCAAGGGGACTCCATGTTGAATATCAGCAGGTTCCATCTTGGATTCCAGATGTGAGTGCAACCTAATTAGTATGCACCGCCATTCTGAGAAGTATCCGCCCCTTCAAAGAAATCCACTGAATATTCATTGCTCTATTATCTCCACCAAACTCATATAAGCCCTAGCCTTGCTTCCGCCCTTTGAGTCAGTCTTTTGGAGAGGCATGAGCCCCCACTGACTGCTTTCACTTGTCACAAGTAAAATAAACTTGTTAGCGTTGAACTCAAAAATTGTCTCCTCTGTGTATTCTTACAAGAGAAAGACAAAGACCCACTAAGTCTGGAGGAGGTCCTCCCTGCCCTCGGTGGTAACACAGCCTTCTGGGTAGTTTTACCTAAATCATAGCTAGTTACTCATTAGGCAGTTGGCCAGAATGGTGTCTGAGAACAATATAGCAAAGTTCATCATAGATTTTTTATGTCTATTGGTAGGATTCATCTACCCTGTATTAACCACTGAGGCACAGTCAAGTATGTAATTATGAACATCAATCTAGGGCATCTCTTATCAAGTAACAAGTCAATTAGAAACAAAAGTCTAAGTGACTATAATTATTCTTACTGGCTGTCAGAGAGAAATGTGTGGGTCATAATGCCAACTTATCACATGGGAAATATCTTGAGTAGATTGGACCCACTGTTAAAGAACCTCTGGGATTTCGATGTTATCAGTAACTTCAGATGAAAACTTCAGTGGAAGAGTTTTTTGACACCTCAATCCCCTTATGATGCCAATACTTGGCATAAGTCCCTGCCCTAGTAGCATTCTAGGGCAATGCACAGGATAGGTGGGACATAATCAACTGGTCTGAAAGTCTTGCTGGCTAATGGGTGTTCCCAGGCTGCAGCATCCTAACAGGCAGCCTGTAACAAATGGCTATGCCAGGAAGGACTCGAAGCCAGGAGGCAGAGAAGATCTCTGTGGGAGTCAAACACTTCCCTGGGAAAGGACACTGCTGGTAAAATGTAATTTGCAAACTTGGTTTGTATTAGCTCCAAGGCTATCATTAGCAATGAGGTAGTGGGGGAAAGGCCTGATGGAACCACCTTACAAATGCTTACCTTGAGGGAGGAGAGGATGATTCTGATTTTGAAACTCTTTGCAGATTGTTGAAATGACAGCAGTAATATGGTGGAATTGATGGACAGCTGGGGGAAAGAGAAAGAGGAAATATATGGAGAAATGGTCATTGTTTAGAATGGAGTGGTGGCTACCTCAAGGCCTGGTATAAGATCTGGTGAATAGGATACATCACCAAAACCTGGGGAAATGGGCACCACCAGCAAGGTGGCCTGCTTCTATTGGTGGCTGACAATAATTACTCCCAAAGAACCACTCTAAATTCATGAAGGCGTTCCTTGTTAGACTGAGCGTTTATAATCACTAGCCAACCTCCCAATGAGTTTTATTTAAAGGGTCACATGGGAATGCATGACATCTTGAGGGTATGAGTTCTGAAGTGAGCAGCAGGTGTGCTGGAAAACAGCCACACCTCCGTCTATTTTAAACAGATACTATGACCAGGGGCTTGGTAGATGCTTGTATTGTGGTATCAGTACCAGTAACTGTCAAGTCAGTTCTGATTCAGGGAGACTCCATGTTTGGCAAAGTAGAACTGTGCTCCATAGGGCTTTCAGTGGCTGATTTTTTGGAAGCAGATTACCAGGCCTTTCTTCCAAGGCACCTCTGGGTATATTCAAAACTCCAACCTTTTGGTTAGCAGCCAAGCACTTAACTGTTTGCACCACCCAGGGATTCCTTGTATTGTAGTGATGGCGAGTTAATAACAACATAACAGAAAAAGGTAAGACAAATATTAGAATGTGTCAGTAGGCATTCCCTCTACAGCTTCTACCTGGAGAAAAGGAAAGTGTTATCTAAACTATTTTAGATAAAAGTTTGATGGATCCCTTGGTGTTAAATTTCAGACCCCACTCCCGTAGCCTGTAGGCATGATGAAGAGGGTTCATTGTTGGGACTGGGCTTTAGAACCATGAACAAAAGCTAAGAAGGAAGAAGCTATTCAAATGTAACTACAGGCTTCTATGATATTGTGTATCATAGTGAAAAATATTAATGCCCATTGATGGTTTCATACTGCTTAGTTGAATATTTGTATTACACTTAGTGTTAGCACACTTATGATATGGCTTTCTTTCTTGATATAGTCAGCTTTATGAGCTCCCACACATTTTCTAAGTTACAGAGTTCTGATTGCATATGAAATGTACTGACCAAGTGTAAGCAGACACTGTTGATGCCCTACGCCATATTTCCTAGGCCCACCTCTGAGTTCACTTGCAGGCGGCTAAACAATTTGCTGCATGATGGCAATTTACCACCTCAAGTGCCTGCTTCTCTGCCTGAGGGTTTTCTGCAGCATCAGGGGGTTTGCTGAGTCATACACAGCAGCAACTCCAAGGGCAGGGGAGTTAATGTTCCAGAAACAACTGTTGACAATAAGGAAAAGGAGAATGGTGGAGGCCAGCCTCCTAGCCTCCAACGGAACAAGTCTGAGGTGCCTTCCATACTGTTTCTCAGAGGGTGCCCAGACAGAGTGAGCCCCAACTGCCCCCAGTGGTAATCTGCTCATTAAGGCACTTTTTTTTTTATTGGCTTTTCTCTCTTCCCTGTCTCATTTCCCCCACTCTCCCTCTAGTGCTTACTGAGATCATCTCCCAAGTAAACCACTTGGATCCTGTCACAGTGGTGGTGAATGTCGGGACGGCAGAGACAGTAACCAAACACAACTCTTAAACAGAGAAGTGGGGCCAGGAGGGTCACTCTGAGGAGTTGACCCCGGCTTCAGTCCCAGGAGTTTATTTATAGTCAATACAGCAAGCAGTGAAGCAAATAGCAGAACAATGGGCTTTGGGTGCAGGCAAGGGAGAAGGAATTCAGGTAAACAAGCCAATCAGTAAAGGGACAATAGGTTTGGGAAAACAAGTCGTGACAAGTTTCAACATGTTGGGGACAAGTCTCAACATGTTGGGGACAAGTCTCAACATGTTGGGGACAAGTCTCAACATGCTGTGCAGCATAGAGGCCTGTGGGGGCTGCAGTTGTCAATAGTGCAGCCATGTTTAAATGGCATATATCCCCACAGGACCAAGTCTTTGTCTCAGAGTCTGACTTTGGGGAAGCCCAAACTAAGGCACCAAGCCTAGCTCATCATTTTGGAGATGATTCTTCAATTTTTAATGAAGGTGGAAACCTTGGATGTTTTATGAAACCTCGAATGTTTTCTGTGAACCATCTAACTCAAGAACCATACATTGCACTCTCTGACCCCTTATCCACATTCCAACGTATAGTTCTGGCCCCCATTAAGGAGGCACTTTGACACTCAGGGAAAACCAGACCTGTTGTCGCTGTCCATATATTTGAAACAGGAAGAGTGGTGGTCTAGGATGGAATGAGAGTGCACATATGCTCAGTACTCCCTCCTGACACTTACCTTGATCTTCAGGTACAGTTTCTCTCTGTCTAGACCAATTGCTTAGTTTGACTAATGGGGAAGTTGGCCAGTGGCTTACACTGCCTGTGCCGCCTTACTCTTGGGTGCGCCCAAAGCCAACTCCAACAGCCACAATTGCTATCGCTGTCCGTGGTGCTGACCGAGCGCACGCCTCCATGTGGCCGTATGTTTTTGCTGTCCGTGGTGCTGACCAAAGGTTCTTTTCAATGTCCACGAAGATGCTGCCGACTGAAAGAGCAAGCTTTTGAGGCACAGGAGAGGATCCAAGGATAAATACGAGACTTTGGCTCCTGCTGAGGTGCATCACAGGATTTAAGATACGGGCCTGTGCATCCTCCATTAATTCTAAAGAATCAACACTTGTCCTGCTTCATATTTCCAGAACAAGTTCTGGAATTTAGAACAGTTGATGGAGGAGAGTAGGGAAATAGCAAACAAGGTTATATCTCCCAGGCCATTAGCCACAGCAAGGAATCCACCATACTTCGAAAATTTCTTCTTTCTGATTTCCCATATCTAATCTATCAGGAAGTTCTGTGAATTCTATCTTCTAAATATCTCTTGCATTAGTCCACTTTTTCTCACTTCCAGCACCATTTACACGATGACAGTGATCGTCACCACTAACCCCATTACCACTCTCACGCTGGTTGCTCTAGTTACCATCATCGTTTGCTTGGATCATCTCTCTAGGATAAAATTTTCAAAGTGGAATGACTGAGTCAAAGTGTAGGTACGTTGTGAAAGTATCTTGTCAGAGTATCTGTACCAAGTTGCACTTGTATAATAGGTTCAGTGCCACTCTCAGATTGCAAGTGCTCTAAACAGCAGTGCATTTATTTTTACAAAAATTGATGGCATTTTACTGTATGTAAAGTATACTTCAATAAAAAGATTGGCCCAAAGAAATCAATTAAACTGACACTTAGATAGTAGACAGGCTTGGCGATCTGCTTCCGAAAGGTCACAGCCTTGAAAACCCTATGGAGCAGTTCTACTCTGCATGCATGGCATCGCCATGAGTCGGAATTGACTCGACAGCTACCAACAATAACGTAAAGTGCTTAGCGTGTGCCATGGCTGGGATACGTGTACATGGTGCTTCAAAGCAAACCTTTGAGATAAGTTCTATTTTCCAGATGTTGTGATTGGAATTGTGGTGGTGCAGTGGTTAAGAGCGTGGCTGCTAACCAAAAGGGTGGCGGTTCGAATCCACCAGACGCTCCTTGGAAACTCTATGGGGTGGCTGTACTCTGTCCTATATAGGGTCACTATGAGTTGGAATCAACTAGATGGCAACAGTTTTGGTGTTTTTTGGTTGTTTGTGCAAGGTGCCGTCGAGCTGATTTTCCAGATAGAATGACGAAACCCAAACAGATCAAGAAACTTGCTGGAGAAACCCCGAGAGTATGGCCCCCAGACACCCTTTTGGCTCGTGGTGAAGTCATCTCCGAGGTTCACCGTTCAGCCTGGGAGTGGACAGCCCCATAAAACCAAATGGGACTAATGATGTACAGAAGTCCAGGGACAAGGGCCAGAAGGCAGAAGGGGACAAGGAAGCTGATGATAGGGAACCCAAGGTTGAGTAAGGATAGGGTTGATGTGTTGCGAGGTTGTTAACCATTGTCATAGGGCAACATGTGTACTAACTGTTAAATGAGAAACTATTTTGTTCTGTAAGCCTTCATCTAAAGTGAGAATAGCAGCACAATTGGAGGAGCATAGTCGATGTCACTGGACTGTGCATGTAGGAATTTCTGAAATGGTGTATTTTGGGCTATGTATATTTTCACCAAAAAAAAAAAAAAGGTTGAGAAGGGAGGGGGTTGACATGTTGTGGGGTTGTTAACCAATGTCATAAAACAATATGTGTACTGCTGTTTCATGAGAAACTGTTTGTTTTGTAAGCCTTCACCTGAAGTACAATAAAAAAAAAACAAAAAACCCTATGGAGCACAGTTGTATTGTGACACACATGGGGTCACTAAGAGTCAGGATCGACTCAAGGTCAACTGGCACTCAGTAAATAGGAGTAGGATCCTGAGGATCCAATGACTGACTTCCAGACCTGTGGCAGTGAGTAAATGATCCACAGTGTATTGAGAGGTGGTGAACATGTTTAGACACAATTTTCAAGTCACATGATAGCGGTCCCAAATACCCTCAATTAACTAAACGTTTTCAAATGAAAGCTACAATGAAAAGAAAGCAAGCCTTCTTCTTTTTTGAATGATGTTTCAAAGGGCATTTTTCCCTAACAGGATGAGCACATCACCATGAATTCCTAGGCTCTAAGAGGCCAGACATTGAGTGAACTAAAACAAAGGGAACATGAAAAAGTGGCTCAGGTAAAAAGGTCTTGATGAAACTTCAAACGAATTTGCTCTGAATAATGCATCAAGTATGTAAGAACTCACATCTTTAGCTGCTTTAAAATAAAAATACATTGTAAAGTGCAAAGCATCAAGGAAAAGCAGTGATATTGCCTGACATTTGAGGAGGGAGGCTGGCTAGTAAAAAAAAAAAAAAGAAGTTTCAAGTTTTTTAGACCAGTACAGTAGAAAATTCCTGAGCTGTTGGTCTAGCATCACAAGAACTTTCTTGCTTTCAGATCTCTGCAGTTCAAAGACATCAGCCTTTGCCAGGAGTCCGCGGCTGATGTGGCTGCCAAGAAGTTACTCTGAGAGAATTGTACTGAGGACTAAGTATGTAACGGAAGCCACAAAAGCACAGTCAGCCTGACCACCTGCAAGCCCTGAAGTACACTTGGATGACCCCAGCACCCCTGCTAAGCATTGTTTGGCCTATATCGTAACTGGGGATATTTGCAAAGAGCTTGTTGCTTAAAGAAAGATACTCAGCTGTTTTTTAAAGCCGCTCTGAGAAAGAATAAAAAGCACTTACGGATTCTAAATTGGAAACTGGTAGCTCAGAATACAAAAGCTGAAGGGATTTTAGCCCATGATTTGACAGAGATTTATGAATCTCCGTTAAATGGTCTGGGTATAAAAGAAATTAATGTTATATACTTAATATAGGCAGTATTAAATTAAATTTTCAAAATTATAAGAAGATGACTTAGCATCTAGCAAAGATGCAGTCATGCCCAAGAGGCCTTTCTACAGTCTCTTTCAATTGAGGCACATCTCATGAAAGTTTTTTGGAATAGGTCTCTTACCTGTCAGTATATCCACACTTCACACAGTGCTTCTTGTATGTTCCTGGTCCTATTTTTTATTATAATGAACCAAGGGTGAAACTAGACTGTGAGCTCATTGAGAAAAGGAATTGTGTTTTAGACATTTCTGTACTCCGAGTGCTAAGCGATGCTCTGGCACAATAATTATGGTCAATCAATATTTGCTATATGTATATATATATATGTGTGTATATATATATATATATATATATATATATGTGTATATATATATATATATATATATATATATACACATACATATATATGTCTCCCATATGGCAAAGTTTGTGAAGATCATCAATAAATCTTTTGGTTTATGTGCACAGTAAGTAATCACAAAGAAGAAAAAGAAAAAGAAACTTGCCCAAGTTCAAACAAGATCCTCAGAGAAGGTCAGGTAAACTTCCTGAGACCTCACAGCAAGTAAGGAATGAAACTGATGCGTACTTTTCCTTCTGCTGTCTCAGAGACACCGCCTCTCCAGTGGGCCAGAGAAAGGGCTAGGATCCCTAAAAGACCAGAAGGGGGGCAAGGAGGAGAAAGGGTCACGATAGAGGAGGCAGCGTCTGAGCGGGCTTGGAAGGGGCTTCCGGGACTGCAGGGCCGCTAGAGCGGGTGTGATGCAATCACGCCAGTCGCTGCGTGGAGGTGCGGCTCCGAGGATGCGGGGACTGCAGTAGAGCTAGTCCGCTCACCGCTCACCGCGCCCCTGCCTCCCGCTGCCACTGGTCGCCTTCCGCTGCTGCTAACCCTGCGGGCAAACGCTGCCGCTAACCTTCGTTCCCTACTCCCTGAGATAACCGCCCCGAGCCACCGGTAACCCCTGAGAACCGCCCGCAGCTACCGGCGACCCCTGATAGCCGCCGCCAGCCACCCGGGCGCCGAGGGCGCGCCATGAAGTCGGCCGTGGGCTCACGCGGCGGCGGGTCCGGGGTGTCGGGCGGCGGCTGGGGCGGCGGACGCGGCGGCGGGGGAAGGGGAGCAGGAGGAGATGGCGGCGGCCCGGGGGGCAAGGGCGGTTTCGGGGTGCGGGGCCGCGGCTTCGGCGGCCGGGGCCGGGGGCGCGGCGGCGGGGACGGCAGGGACCGTGGTGGCAGCGGGCAGGGGCGCACCGGCGTGGCCAAGAGCACGAGCCGCCGCAGGAAGGGCGCCAACGCGGTGTCGGTGGAGCCGCACCGGCATGAGGGCGTCTTCATCTACCGCGGAGCGGAGGACGCGCTGGTCACGCTGAACATGGTGCCTGGCCAGTCGGTGTACGGCGAGCGGCGCGTCACGGTGACCGAGGGTGGTGTTAAGCTCGAGTACCGCACGTGGAACCCCTTTCGCTCCAAGCTGGCCGCAGCCATCCTAGGTGGGGTCGACCAGATCCACATCAAGCCCAAGTCCAAAGTGCTGTACCTGGGGGCCGCCTCGGGGACCACTGTCTCCCACGTTTCCGACATCATCGGCCCAGATGGCCTGGTCTACGCGGTCGAGTTCTCGCACCGCGCCGGCCGCGATCTGGTCAACGTGGCCAAGAAGCGAACCAACATCATCCCGGTCCTTGAGGATGCCCGGCATCCGCTCAAGTACCGCATGCTTATCGGGATGGTGGACGTGATCTTCGCCGACGTGGCCCAGCCAGATCAGTCTCGCATCCTAGCTCTGAATGCCCACAGCTTCTTGCGCAATGGGGGTCACTTCCTCATTTCCATCAAGGCCAACTGCATCGACTCCACGGCATCTGCCGAAGCGGTGTTTGCTTCTGAGGTGAGGAAGTTGCAGCAGGAGAATTTGAAGCCTCAAGAACAGCTGACCCTGGAGCCCTATGAGAGGGATCACGCTGTGGTTGTTGGGGTCTACCGGCCTCTGCCCAAGAGCGGCAACAAGTAGCACCCAGCTCAGGCTGTCCCTGAGGTCTCCTCGAGACTGTGTTGTGTTCAGTGTTACTCTACGTGTGTTCTTCGTGTGCGTTTTGGGGTTTTGTTTGTTTGTTTTCTATTAAATGACATAAAGAAGCTGTACCCAGGTGTCAGTGAGGCCAGGTTGAGTTTTGCTGCAGTAACATCAATCCCCAAGCCCCAGTGACCTAAAACAACTCATGATAGCGGCCCATCAAGGACCAGCCGGGAGCTCTGCTTATTCTAATCACTAAGGGACCTGTCTCCCTAGCACCCATCTTCGAACATGCTTTCTCCATCACCAGTGGAAAAAAACAGTTGCTGTGGAGTCAACAGCAACCCGTATGTGTCAGCGTAGAACTGTGCTCCATAGCGTTTTCAGGGGTTGAGTTTTCAGAAGCAGATTGCCTGGGCTTTCTTCGAAGGTGCCTCTGGGTGGACTTGAACCTGCAACATTTTGGTTTGCAGTGAGCACGTTAACCATTTGCACCACCCAGGGACGACTTCTCCATCACAGGAGCAGGGAAGAGAAAGCCAAGGAATTGCTAATAAACTTTTAAATTCTCCCTTGGAACTGATGGGGTACTTCTGCTCCCATTGGCCAAGTCACATGACCGAGCCTGACCTTGGAGGGGGTATTAGATATCGATGGACAGTTATAGAGTCTAACACACTCTATCTGACTCAAAGTCAGACTCTGAACCACAGTAAGGTCTTTACTACTTTGCTATTCATCTAAGCCCTGTTGCATTCATTATTACATTAAGTCATCACGTCACCCCTGAGATGGTTTTGTTATCATTTCCATTTTACATGTGACAAACTAGGCCTTCTGAAGGAACACTAGTTGCCCAAGTTTACACAGCCCGTATGGACATGGAATTTAACTGCCAGTCTTTGGGGCTCTAAATCCATTGCTATTTCCCATACACCAGAGTGATCTTACCTCTCCCCCACATGGCACACACTGGACAGACCACAAGTGTCCCCGCGTTCAGTCAAAACACAGGGACACACCCAGAAACAGGGCTCTGTGGTCCTCAGTGTATCCCCCCGCCCCTCCACCTCATTGTGTCACCAGTTTCTTAGATTCCAAAATAGCAAAATAAGTCAGGGAGGTAGGATATGGTCCACCTAGCAGAGTTCACACGAGAGAGCTCGACATAGCCAAGCGGCATCACCAGGGGTCTGAGGAACAGCCAGAAAAATGACTGCCAGAAAGTACCAGTCTTCTGAACGGCATTTCCTGCACACCCTGAGATGCTGGATTCAGTACCTCGGACGCTGGCTCTCCAAACCAGCCCTAAGGGAGCAGGAGAGTGAGTCATCCCAGGAGAGCTGGAAATGCTCCAAAGCCTGGTAAATCGCTCCAAATTAGACCTTCCAAAAAGCCTTTCATTCGTTCATTCATACATTCAAAAAACACCCATTGCCAATTGCCAAGGTCATTGACATTTAGTCCGGGAAGGATCAATTACTAATGCATCGTTTGGGGAATGGGTTTGCCTTCCTAGAGATGTGCTTGGGCGGATATTGTGGTTAGTCTGCCCTTTTCAAAAGCATACAATCTGAACAAAAAGGAAGGTGAATCAGATTTTTTTAAGGGTAACCATCCTCTCCTCCCCACCTACGCACATAAGGGAGAGCTACAATATAGATTTGTTGGCAAGGCTGACTCGGGAAGACAAGGATGACAGAGGTAAATGTGTATAAGAATCCAGCCACGCATTTCCATAAACAAGATGAAATCTTCATTACAAAGTAAGGGTCATGAGTCCCATTTAACAGATGAGAAAAGTGCAGATCAGAGAGATGACAGACTTGCTTAAGATCCCTCAGGAAGGGGCACAGCCTGAAATCAAATCCAAGTCAGTCTGACTTCAAAATCTATGCCTTTTACACTGAAGTCTATGTTGGTTCCTTTGCTTTGAGAAGCCTTCTCTCCAATCCTAACCACTCACCAGATGCTGTTGAGTCTGTTCCAACTCATAGCAACCCCCAGGTGTGTCAGTGCAGAATTGTGCTCCATAGGGTTTTCAATGGCTGATTTTTTGGAAGTAGATTGCCAGGCCCTTTTTCTGAGGTGCCTCTGGGTTGACTCAGACCTCCAACCTTTCATTTAGCATCTGAGTGTGTTAACCATTTGCCCCACCGAGGGACTCCTCTCTAATCCTAGGCTAATTCATTGCTGGGATGAGGCCCTGAGGCTGGGGATGGACTCCAAGGGGCAGGAACCTTCTTCTCAGTAGAAGAAGACTATAGAGACTGTAGGAGCGGGGCACTGAGGAGGGAAGGCCTCAGTAGCAAGGGACATGCAGGATCCAGCACTTCCTGAGAACCAACTCAGTCTCGATAAGGAACCCCCGTTCTTCCTTACTGGATGGGAATAGAGCAGGGAGGAGGCAATTAGAGGAAACTCTACCTCTCTCCTGGCACAAGCATCCCCCACCCACACACAATATATATACAGTCTATGTCCGAGCTTCTTGAATGAGGACCATCAATAGAGAAATGGCATGAAAACAACCTGAAGAATTTCTCTGGGCCGCAGATGGGTTCCTGGGCCAATGGAATGGCATGGTATGTACCAAGACAAAGGCAGGAATAAGTCCCAAGGGAAATATAGGAGAGAAGCTGGCACCTGGTTGTGGAAGTTGAGGACAGGGCAAAGGATGGGACTCACTCTGGTGGGCAGTGAGGCCCAGAAGATCTAGAGGTCTCAGTGGCACTGAGTACCTGACCTGGAACGCTGCAGTGACCATTTGAGGACTGCAGGGGAACTTTCAGCTCAAAGTGCCTGTCTTACTGGATTGTGAGAATTGGCCAAGGAAGGCAATGTGCAATATGAACGTAACTGCATGGGGCCTGGCACACAACGTATGCTCTTCATGCTCTTCCTTCCTCCCATCATTCCTCTTTTTACAAACAAATATAAGTGCCTCTGTTTCCTAGTGCTGCTATATCACACACACCACAAGTGGGTGACTGTAATGAACAGAACTTTATTTGCTCTCAGTTTAGGAAGCTAGCAGTCCAAATTCCGGGCGCCAGTTCTAGGGCAAGGCTCTCTGTCCGCTCTGAGGGAACATCCTTGTCTCAGCTTCTCTAGCGTTCTTCTTGGCCTTCTGTGGAGATCTCCACATGGCTCTATTTTTCCCCAACTCAAGCTTGCTTGCTCTGTGCCTAATGTGCTCTTTTTGTATCTCAAAAGTTGTTAGGTTTAAGACACACCCGACAGTGTTATGGCCTCGCTAACATAAGAAAACTCTATTCCTAAATAGGATTACATCCACAGGTTAGAATTTACAACACATATTTTTGGGGGATACAATTCAACCCGTAACAATAAAATAATAAGGTAGCTGAGAGTTAGGTGTTAAGAATGAAGAGAATTAAGAATTAATATACATGCCAGGGGTTGCCTTGGAGTGTGGGGATCTTAGCAGGGCTCCTGAAGACTGGTTCAAGCTGGGAGCTGGAGGTAGCTTGCTGCTGAGTCTCAGAGGGTCAGTGGCCCTTGTAGGGGCTGCAGTAGTGAACCGGGTCCAAGCACCAGTGCAGGTCCAGCTGGAGGTACCTCAGCGGTGATGCAGTGAGTCTGGACTCCAGGCCAAGTGCAGGAGCCAGCTGGGAACAGTACACCATCAGGCCTCTCTGCCCACCCCATCATCGTGATGCTTGTCAGCCTCCCCCTGCCCAGACTCCTCCTGGGATGAAGGGAAGGAGAATGGGGAGGGAGAAGATCTGAGGGAATGAACTTTTATCCAAAAGAAACCAAGTTCCTTTCAGTCGACACTTTCTCCTCCCAACCCCAACCCTGCTGCCGAGCAAGAGCACATCTTGCTGTAGTGAGTATATTTGGATCCTGCTACACTACTATTTATCAAGCATGGATTATGTCCCAGGTGTAAAGCTAAGCATTTATTTGATTTTAAAAAGTGTTATTTTAAATTAACAATGAGAATAAACATACAAGAAAGTGCTCAGGACATAAATGCTCAGCTTAATGAGTTGCTGTAAAATGAACATGTGTGTGACCTAGGGGAAGAGAACACGTGAGGGCCACTGACCCCGGGCCTGCCCCTTCTTCTTCCTGAGGGGCCTCATGCACCTGTTTGTAGACATCCAACTCTCAAGTCCAAGATTTGTCCACATCCCCTTTAAACAGCCTCCTTTAAGCTACCCCTTGGGACTAGAGATGCAAACTGGGAGCATGGGCTCCTCTCTGGAGCCTGGAGAAGAGGCTGGGAGCAGGGCTCTGGGTGCCCAGTGCATGATCTAGAAGGGGCATGGGCTCACGGCATGTTAGCCTGGTCCCTGTGGAGTCCTTGGTCCATGGGGTGAGGTGCCAGTGAAGGAAGACCAGGGTAGTCTTCTAAAGTGTGGGGCCGGGGCTGGGGCTCTACTAGAAGGTTTATGAAGTCTCTGGTTTATGTGGCCGTTTCCGTCTCCTGGGCTAATACTTTCCTTGTGTCCATGGTGTTCTTCATTCTCCTTTACTCCAGGTGGGTTGGGACCGATTGATGCATCTTAGATGGCCGCTTGCTAGCCTTTAAGTCCTCAGACACCAATCACCAAAGTGGGATGCAGAACATTTTCTTTAAAAACTTCGTTATGCCAGTTGACCTAGATGTCCCCTGAAACCATGGTCCTCAGACCCCCACCCCTGCTACTCTGTCCCTCGAAGTGTTTGGTTTGTAATCAGGAAACTTCTTAGCTTTGGTTTGGTCCAGTTGTGCTGACTTTGCCTGTAGTGTGTGTTGTCCTTCCCTTCATCTAAGACAATTCTTGCCTACTTTCTAGTTAGTGAATACCCCTCTCCCTCCCTCCTCACCCTTGTAACTGTTGAAGAATGTTGTCTTCTGTGTTTAAATCTTTTCTTGGGTTCTTATAATAGTAGTCTTATACAATAGTTGTCCTTTTGCAACTAAGTTCACTCAGCATAATACCATCCAGATTTCTCCATGTTGTAAGATTTTTCACGGATTCATCGTTGTTCTTTATCGTTGTGTAGTATTCCATTGTGTGACTGTACCAAAATTTGTTTACCCATTCATCCACTGATGGGCACCTAATTTGTTTCCATCTTTTTGCTATCATGAACAATGCTGTGATGCAATATTTATTTGTCTGAATTGACCATAGGTTCTTTAGCTATTCTATTGCTGATGGACATTTAGGTTGTTTTTAGATGTCAGCTATTACAAACAAGGCTGCTATGAATATTCTTGTATGTGTATCCTGGTGTATATAAACTCACATTTCTGTACAACAGTATAAGTAGAAGTGAAATAGACACTAGCAAATATTTTCCCCCAACAGTGTAGCATGAGAATCCTCTTGCTTCCCATTCTCACCAACCCTTGGCATTAACGCACCTTAAAAACTTGATCAATTGTGGGTTTAGTTTATATTTTTAGCACATTATCATATGTTAATTAGCCGTTTGGATGTCTAGACTTGTGAAGAGTTTATCTGGGTCTTCGGCATGATTTTCTTTTAGGTTATTTGTCATTATTTATTTGTGGTAGTTCTTTAAATGTGTGAGACACAAGACTTTTATCAGTTATATGTATGCAAAAATTTTTCCCACTCTATGGGTTGTCTTCATTCTTTTAATGGAGTCTTTTGACAAACAGAAATTCTTAATTTAAATGTAGTTAATGTATTAGTCTTTTCCTATATAGTTAGCACTTTTGTATACATAAAAAATTTCCCTACCCTGAAGTCAAGATGTCGTTTCCTGCCTACATCTCTCCCCTTGTTTAGATTTTGTTCTGAATCAGTGAATTAACTCATTTGATCTTTATAATAATCCAGCAAGGTAAAGTTCTATTATAATCCCTATTTTACAGATGAGGAAACTGAGGCTCAGTGCCATTAAAGTGATTAAAGTCTGGGACCAGCTAGTGGGAGGAGGCAAGGTGGTGGGTGGTAACAGCTGAGTGGGTGGGCATAGCTCACATGTCTCTGATCAGCAGTGCTGTGTATGTCCCTTTTGCCTCTCCACCCATTCCAATCTCAACACTGGTCCTTTAAGAAGGAAACTCCGATAGTCCTTCCATGCCCTGTGGCTCACAGGGACGTCCTTCTCCTCTGAAATCATAGCTCTTGATCTATATTCTGAGTTACTCACCATTTAATGTGCACATATGATGTGTTAGGTACTTCCATACATCTTGCTTCACTTAACCCTCACAATAACCCTTGGGAAGCAGGTGTCATCACCCC
Organism: Dugong dugon; assembly: GCA_030035585.1. Classification (NCBI taxonomy): domain Eukaryota; kingdom Metazoa; phylum Chordata; class Mammalia; order Sirenia; family Dugongidae; genus Dugong; species Dugong dugon. The sequence continues at coordinate 163,826,910 of CM057460.1, read as the reverse complement.
CATATCACTGGTGAGGAACCTGAGGCTCAGGGATGTGACATGAATTGGCCAAGGAGGTGTAGCTAGAAAGTGAATTATCTGGGATGTTCAGGAGCAGAACTGTATTCCTTCTCTATGTTGGTGAAATTAAATTTGGTATTTTCATAAGTCCCCCAGGTAATTCTAATGTGCAGCCAGGGCTGAGAGACCTACTATTTAAAGTCCTATACTATTGTTGTCAAAGATTGGGAAAGGCAGATTTAGGACAGTATTTTGAACAGTTGAGCATTCCTGCTGTGCCTGCTGGTACTTGGGGCTTCAGTAACAACCCAGGATGCAATCTTTTAGATTCCAAAGAGGAGGAGGGTTGAACTCAAAGCCTGAAACACAGTTGTTGATACTCCTGTTCCTTTGGAGCCTGACTGGATACTGCTTGCTGGTCATGTTTACTTTCTCATCCAGACTCTAAGGCTGGGCTCCCCTAGGCATTAGTGAGGGCCATTTGTTCTTTTTTTGCCATCCATAATTCAATCCCCTTTATAACCCAGATTTCCTCTGGAAAACCACCCCTCCCTCATCCTATTTGCATGGGATTGATTCCACCTCCAGTACCAGTGAAGGACCTTGTTTTGCTTATGCCAAAGAGTATATTCTGCCTTTCTGGTTCAGTGATAGGTTCAGAAAAGAGCAGAGAGCCCAGATAGAGCTAGTGAGTTATGTGGACCTCGTAGGAAAGAGAAGCTCTCTCTTCTAAGAAAGCTTGTGGAAGACACATTCTCTTCTTCCTGAATGGTGTGGGGAGTCCAGTCAGCTCTGGAATTGCTGCAGCCACTATGAGACCATGAGGGGGTGATGCTGAAACATTCAGAAGCTACCACTCTGAGAATGGAACAAAAAAGCCAACCCAGAGAAAGCCAAGCTGAATGAAAGGATCCCAGGGGACGCTGTTTGAGCCCCGGATCAAGCTGTGCCTGAAACCAAAAAACCTGTGGACTTTTTATTTATGGGGACTGTTATGGATTAAATTGTGTCATCCAAAAATGTGTATCAACTTGGCTAGTTGATTCCCAGCATTGTGTGGTTGTCCACCATTTTAAGATCTGATGTGATTATCCTATGTGTTGTAAATTCTAACCTCTATGATGTTAATGAGGCATAAGATTAGAGGCAGTTATGTTAATGAGGCAGGACTCAGTCTACAGGATTAGGTTGTATCTTGAGTCAATCTCTTTTGAGATATAAAAGAGAGAAGCAAGAGAGGAGATGGACCTCAAGCCACCAAGAAATAAGCACCAGGAGCAGAGTGCATCCTTTGGACCCAGACTCCCTGCACTGAGAAGCTCCTAGACTAGGGGAAGATTGATGACAAGGACATTCCCCCAGAGCTGACAGAGAGAACGCCTTCCCCTGGAGTTGGCACCCCGAATTTGGACTTCTAGCCTCCTAAACTGTGAGAGAATAAATTTCTGTTTGTTAAACCCATCCACTTGTGGTATTTCTGTTAGAGCGGCACTAGATAACTGAGACAGGGACCAATATATTCTCTCTCTCTTTTTTTTCTCAAGTTGATTTGAGTGGAATTTTCTGTCTCTTGAGCAAAAAGATTTATGAATATCTTTCCAAAATCTTTTCATTTTTCTTTTACTTCTTATGTTTGCCATTTCCATTGCCTGGTGGCAGCCAAGGTGCACATCAGCTATGGCTCTAAGTCCTCTGCTCATTAGACACTTCCCATTCATTGCCCCCATTTGAGACCCTGCTTCCTGTCTGGAGGACTCAGATGCCTGGAAACACAGTGCAAGAATTCTGGCTGCCTGCAGTAGTCACTGTGCTTGGCAGATTTTCTTGCTTTCTTTTTTTTTTTAAATCTCTGCCACACAGGAAGACTTCCAGAGACACTGAACAAGAGAAGCTGAAGAAGAAACCTGAGGTTGTTTTTATGGAGAACATTGCCTCTCCCCTCATGTGACTTTAGCCTTCTCCCACCTCAAACTTCCTTCCTCTCCGCTTATTTGTCTACCTTACTGCCTCTAAACCAAACCAAAACCAAAACCAAACCCACTGCTGTTGAGTCGATTTTGACTCATAGAGACCCTGTAGAACAGAGTAGAACTGTCCCATAGGGTGTCCAAGGCTATAAATCTTTATGGAAGCATACTGCCATATCTTTATCCATAGGAGCAGCTGGTGGATTAGAACTGCCGACATTTTGCTTAGCAGCTGAATGCTTTAAACACTGTGCCACCAGGTCCTCTCACTGCCTCCATGAACCCCAGATTCAACAATTATTCAGCCTCAGAAGACTTCCAATTCACTGATGCGCCATCTTTTCACTATCCCTTCAGCTTCTTTTCGTACCGGGTTGAGATTCCATGGGTCAACATTGTAGCTACTTCCTTGGCCTTCTTTACTTTATTACTTGGCCTTCTCTCCCTTTTTTTTGTTTGCAGAGTGGCCAGTTCCTTTCTGAACTCATCTCTTTCTTGGAGTTATCAAACTGAAACAAAATTGCCAATACACACTGCTAACATGCTCTTCTCTAGCTTCTCCTAGGGGTACAAGTTCATTGGTACTTTACCTACCTTCCAAATTATCACTTTACTGACATTTTACCTGAGCATAACATGAATTGCCATCCTTCCATCCTCTGGTAGCCTTTTTTTGCCACCTGCTGCCAGTCCTTCATCCAATGCCACTTATTATACATTTCTTTATACAGCAGCATTCCATTTCTGGTACCAGTTTCTATGTCAGCCAGGATAGGCCAGGTTATGCTGTGGTAACAAATAGTCCCCAGTATCTGTAGCCCAGAAAGAATAAAATTTTATTTCTTCTTCATGGTATGTTTCCTTCATTATTTGTTGGGGGAGGAGGGTTCTGTTAGTTTTAGTCAATCAGGGAGTCAGGCTGACAGAGCAGCCACCATCTTGAATGCTGCTGGTTGTCATGCTAGAGGAAAAAGAAGGCTCTGGAAGATCTCAGACCGGTGATTAAATGATCTAGCTGAGAAGTGGCAAGCATCATTTCCAATCACAACTTATTAGTTGGCCAGAACTAGTCATATGAACCTACTCAACCACAAGGGAGCCAGGAAGTGCAGTGCTACTATTTATTCCAAAGGTGGAAAACTGAAAATATCAGAACAACATTAATGAATACCACAAAAAGGTACTATTATTCCCATTTTGCATGTGGTGAGGCACGTGAAAGTAAAGAAATTTGCCTAAGATCATATGCCAAGCAAGTATCAGAGCAAGATTTGAGCCTATGCTCCAGAATACTTGCTTTAACCACTGCTCATACTGCCTCTCAAGCCATCAGAAAATATGTAGTGATTTTTAATTTACCTTGTTATCAAATAACTTAATTATGTACTCAGAAAATGTGGTCTGATTTTTAAAAATTAACTCATCTTTCTCTATGAGCTTATACAAGATCAATTTTTTTGTAAATGCTCTGTGTATGCTTGAGAAGAATGTGTACTCTTTCTGCTGGATGCAGAATTCAATATATGTCCGTCAACTCAAGCTTGTAGTGTTCTATCTAAATTTTTCTGACGTTTTTTGTTTGCGTGACCTAACAATAATGTAATGAGGTGTTGAAATCTCCCTCTGTGACAGATTTGTCTAATTCCCCGATAGTTCCTTCAACTTTTGCTTTGTTTCCTGGCTACTTTTTTGATTGCATATATATTTTAAATTATGTCTTCTTGATTAATTGGATTTTTTTATGATTATATGATGACCTCTATTCCTAATGATGGCATTTACCTTCCAATTTATTTTGCTTATTTTAATATAGCTACACAAATTTTCTTTTGGTTAGTGTTTGTCTGATCTTTTTCTACCCCTTTACTTTCAAACTGTCTAGGTGACTGTCTTAGTCATCTAGTGCTGCTGTAACAGATAGACCACAAGTGGATGGTTTTAACAAAGAGAAGTTTATTTCCCTACTGTAAAGTGTGTCAGCTCCAGGGGAAGGCTTTCTCTCTCTGTCGGCCCTCTCATCAAAATCTTTACAACCTTGGGTAGGTAAAGATTTCTTAGAACACAAAAAATGCAAACCATAAAAGCAAAAAAAGTCTAGGAGCTTCTCTGCGCAGGGACCCCGGTCCAAAAGACACGCTCTGCTCCCGGCACTGCTTTCTTGATGGTATGAGGTCCCCAACTCTCCGCTTGCTTCTTTTCTTTTATCTCTCACAAGAGATAAAAGGTGGTGCAGGCCACACCCCAGGGAAACTCCCTTTACATTGGATCAGGGATGTGACCTGGGTAAGGGTGGTGTTAAAAATCCCACCCTAATCCTCTTTAACATAAAATTACAATCACAAAATGGAGGACAACCGCACAATTCTGGGAATTGTGGCCCAGCCAAATTGATATACATTTTTAGGGGGCATAATTCAAACCACAACAGTGCTTTTACTTTAGTTACATCTATTATAAAAAGCATATCTTTTTTTTTTAACTTTCAGACTTAGTTAGATAATCTCCTTTAATTGGCAAGTTTAGTCCATTTATACAAATATTTGCACTTTTTGCTATGAATTTTCCCATTTACTTTATTTGTCCTGCTTTTTCTATATTAGTTGATTGCTATTTCCTGCTTGGATGTTATAACATAATTCTTTTTTGTTTATTTGGATGGCATTCTGGTGCCATATGCTATTTGCCCAACATGGAGAAGGTGTAAAAAAGAAGAAAAAAGAAAAAGAGCAGTGGAATAGGGTGAGAAACTAAGGTAGAGTTTTAGTTGTGCTACTAACTTGCTGTGTAACGGAGTACATTTCAGTTGACTTCTATGGAAGTTTTTTCTCTCTTTAAGTTCTGAGTTTGAATCAGCAGAGTCCTCCTAACTCTTGGATTCTCTAATTCCCAAGCCTGAGTGATCACTGGCTCTTGGTGTGTGAAAGACCCCAGGGCAGCTGTAAACTGAAGTTTGCTCCTGGACTAAGAGCCTCTTCATGCATGGTTCAGGTTAGCCAACGCATAGTGTTCCTCTTCACAGCACTGGGAAAGTTTCAGACTCAAGTAGCATTATGAGAAGGAGCCCAGGGCCACAAGAAAAAAACAGTATGTTGATAATTCAGTTTTACGTCCTTGTCCGGAATCTGTTGAATCATAAGTTTCATAATCATGATCAGTAGAAGTGGATGTGTTGACACAAGTGTATATTTTTTAAAAAGCTTTACTGAGGTATAATTGATGTACAATAAGCTGCATATAGTTAAAGTATATAATTTGATGAGGTTTGACATATGTATATACCTGTGAAATGATCATCAGTCAAGACAGTGAATTTATAACTCCAAGTTTTCCTCCAGGTTCTTTGTAATCCCTCCCTCCCTCCATCTCTGGGCCCAGGCAACCACAAAGGAGAAATGATAGTCTTTTTTCAACAAATGATGTTGAAACTGGATATCCACATGCAAAAAAACTCAACTCTTACCTCCTGCCATATACATATAACTCAGACTGTATGATAGGCCTAAACCCAAAAACTAAAATGACAAAACATATAGAATAAAACAGAAGAAAATCTTCACAGCCTTGCGTAGGTAAAGACTTCTTAGAACACAGAAAGTGCAAACCGTAAAAGAAAAAAAATAAGGCTTCAATGAAATAAAGAGCTCTGGATCTTCGAAATATTGTTAAGAAGATGAAGACAAGCCACAGGTTTGGAGAAAATGTTAACAAACACATATCTAACAAAGGATTTCTATCCTGATTATATAAAGAACTCTGACAGCTCAATAAGACAAAAAAATCAATTAAAAATGAGTTTTTGAACAGTCTTTACAAAGACATACAAATGGTTGAGAAGCACCTAAAAACATGTTCAATGTCGTTAGTCATCAGGGAAACAAAAATTCAAGTCATAGATTGATACCACTACATACTCATAAAAATGGCTAAAATTAAAAAGACTAGCAATACCAAGAGTTGGCAAGGATGTAGAGCAAGTGGAATGCATACATTGTTGGTGGGAATATAAAATGGAGCGTCTTTGGAAGTTTCCCAGTTTCTATGTTAAACATACACTTAACCATGTGACTCAGCAATTCCACTCCTAAGTACGTACCTTAAAGGAATAAAAACACGTCCACATAGACTTGTACAACAAATTGTGGTATAACCATTCAAGGAATCACTAGGCAGCAATAAAAAGGAATGGCTACTGATAACGTTCAACAACAGAGATTAATCTCAAAAACATCATGCTAAGAAAGCAGTCAGACACAAGAGTATACACCGGAGGCAAATTGGCAGAGACAGAAAGTGCGTCTAGAGCTGGAGTGGATAGAGGCGTTGGGGTAAGTAAAAAATATTGTATTTATATGAAACTCTATTGTTAGGTGCTTTTGAGTCAATTCCAGTTCATGATGACCCCACATGACAGACTAGAACTGCCCCATAGGGTTTTCTTGGCTGTAATCTTTACAGAAGCAGATTGTCAGGTTTTTCTCCTATGGAGCCACTGGGTAGGTTCAAACCACCAACCTTTTGGTTGGCAGCTGAGTGCTTAATCATATGAAACTCAGGAAGAGACAAATCCATTCTACAGTGACAGAAAGCAGATCAGTGATTGCCTGGGGATGCGGATTAAAGGGAATTGAATAGGATGGAGCACAAGTGAACTTTTTGGGGTGATGGAAATATCTTGATTGGGGTGGTGGTTACATGGGTGTATAAATTTGTCAAACCTATTTAAATATATAGTTAAAATTTTATTGTACTCAAACCATACCTCAATAACGTTTATCACAAAAAGTAAAGAGAGGCCCGGAACCAAAACTAAACCAAAACCAGTAAGAGTGGTTGCATATTTATCAAATTTGTATTAGGTTCTATGCAGAGCTATGTAAAATTTTAATTGTGGTAAATATATAAGTAACGTTTGCCATTTTAATAATCTTCACATGTACAGTTCAGTGACATTAAATATGTTAATAATGTTGTTCAGCCATCATCAACTGTTCCCAAATAAAATAATTTTTGACGTATTCAACAAATTGCCCTGAAAACCTGAGGTGTTCTAGGAAAACTGAAAAGACAAGCTATCAGAATTTTTTATTCAAATCATTAAAATATTATACCTGAAAAAAAAAAATCTGCATAGTATGTAGTCATTACTATGGAAAAAAAGAGGTAAATCCCAAGTATGAGCCAGTTTCTAAGTTTACTTCAGAAAAAATACTAACCACCCCCCCCAAAAAAAAAAACCTAAAAGGATGGGAATATCCTAAAATAGGAATTTATAAAACTTTCATCATACTGATCAATTATTAGTTGCCAAATAACATTTTTCTTTTTTTATTGTATTTAGGTGAATGTTTACAGAGCAAACTAGCTTCTCGTTAAACAATTAATACACATATTGTTTTGTGACACTGGTTGCTAACCCCATGACATGTCAGCACTCTCCCCTTCTCAACTTTAGGCTCCCCATTACCAGCTTTCCTGTCCCCTCCTGCCTTCTGGTCCTTGCCCCTAGGCTGGTGTGACCCTTTAGTCTCATTTTGTTTTGTGGTCTGTCTAATCTTTGGCTGAAGTGTGAATCTCAGGAGTGATTTCATAATTGAGCTAAAAGGGTGTCTGGGGGCCATATTCTCGGGGTTTCTCCAGTCTGTCAGGCCAGTAAGTCTGGTATTTTTTTGTGAGTTAAATTTTGTTCTACATTTTCTTCAGCTTTGTCTGGGACCCTCTATTATGATCCCTGTCAGAGCAGTCAGTGGTGGTAGCTGGACACTGTCTAGTTGTGCTGGACTCAGTCTGGTGGAGGCTGTGGTAGTTGTGGTCCATTAGTCCTTTGGACTAATCTTTCCCTTGTGTCTTTGGCTGTCTTCATTCTCCCTTGCTCCAGATAGGGTGGGACCAGTGGAGTATCTTAGATGGCCGCTCACAAGCCTTTAAGACCCCAGACGCTGCTCATCAAAGTAGAATGCAGAACACTTTCTTTATAAACTATGTTATGCCAATTGAGCTAATGTTCCCCGAGACCATGGTCCCCCCCTCAGCCCAGTAATTTGGTCTCTTAGAGAGTTTGGATGTGACTATGGAGCTTCCATGACCTTGCCTTGGACAAGCTGTGCTGGCTTCCACAGTATTGCCTACTGTCTTACCTTTCACCAAAGTAACCACTTATCTATCATCGATTTAGTGTTTTTACCTTCCCACCCCTCCCCTCCCTAGTAACCAACAAAGATTTTTTTTTGTGTAAATGTTTTCATGAGTTTTTATACTAGTGGTCTCATACAAAAATATGAACGCTTCACAAATTTTCATGTCATCCTTGTGCAGGGGCCATGCTAATCCTCTGTATTGTTCCAATTTTTCGTAAATGTGCTGCTGAAGCAAGCACTGCCAAATAACTTTAGATGTAGAAACGTTAACCATGTTTGCTCAATATACAATGCACCAATTGGGGAAACAACATATTAATAGAAACAAAGACACCTTGCCTTCAAGATTTACATAGTTCTGTGCACAAAATCTAATACAATTTCCTCCTTATTTTGAATGAAACACCTAAAAGATAAAATTCTTAAGATGGCAGACAGGAGTTCCAGCAAAATGGCACTCTAGGCAGAAGCACCATGCCGTCCCTCCACAGCAAAGAACCAAAAAACTAAGCCTAACAGAGAATACAACAATCCTGAAACCCTAAAACATCAAATGAAGAGATAAAGAACTCAGCCAAGCACCAAATGGACTGAGAAAACTGACAGATAACGGAGAGTGAGGAGAGATTCATGCAGAGGTCCCCTACCAGCTAACACAGCGCAGATCCACCATCTTGGACTCCTGTTGGAGACCAGCAAACAGGGGTACGAGAAAGCAGCCTCACGGACCATCCAGCGGGAGAGAAAACAACCGGTAATTTGCTGTGTGCGCTTTCCTACCCCCCACCCCTCTTCACCCCTGCTCGGCCTCCTCTGCTTCCCGCGACCACGGTCTCTTGACCGGGAAGCGCCGGCTGCTTGGATTCCACACACCCAAGCGGGCGGCTCTCTGGGTGCCATTTGTTGGCTGCTAGTGTTGCTTGTTTTTTTCTGCTTCTTTTGAATTCTCACTTGCCTCTCGCCACCTTCCCCCTCTTTTCACTCGAGTGCCTGGCTCTGTGCACCATCTTTGCTTCTTCCTGAGGGGCTGTGGAGCTCCATTCGAGTGTGGAGCGGCTTCCCGGTCTGGGCTACCGCGCTGCTGGGATCCCGGGGCTTTTGTTCATTTGTTCGTTTTGAATTGTTTGTTTTCTTTTCCTTTTCTTGAGTTGGGAGGACTTTCTGGCCAGGTGGAGCTGCGTGGCAAGGAACTCCCCTTCAGCTTCCACAGACGTGCAGAGGGATCCCTGAGAGCATTTCTTTTTTTGTTGGGTTTTTCTTTTTTTCTGTTTTTTTTTGGGGGGGGGCCTTTCTTGTTCTTTTTTTTTTAATTTGTTTTGTTTTCTTTTCCCTCTTTTTCCCTTTTTGTCTTTCTTCATTGCTCAGTTTCTCATCTCTCTATATCTTCCTTCTCTTTCTGATCCCTGATTACCAGGCGTTGTATACCTCTACGCCTTCTAGCCAGGCTGTACTGCAACACCTGAGAGTGACTTCCCAAGACCTCATAGCTGCATCGGTGGGATCCCAGGGAACTTTGTGGTTCTTTAACCTTTCTGATTTTTATTTATTCATTCTTTTCTTTTCTTCCTCTTCCCCTTTCTGTTTTTCTCCATTTCATAGTCTTTCATCTCTCCATTCAAACGGCAAGCTCCCCTAGCATTATTTTTGTTTGTTTCTATGTTTTTGGCTCCTGTTCCTCTCTTCTCTCTCCCATATCCATCTTAGCTCCACACATAACAATCTCCCTGCTGCATCCTGCCTACCTGCACCGTGTGCTTGACATCACACCACCAACCAGCACAGGCACGGCCTACTGGAACCTGCCCTGCACTGATTACCGACCCACCCTGTTGGCTATAGTAACTGCCACAGTAACTCCTCTTCACCTAGACCTGCCCTGCTGTACCATATCTGAGTGACTGACCCTGCCAGTTGGAGAAGGAGGCGAAAAGTATTGAGTGCACAGACGAGCAAACAACAAAGAACACACAGTCTGCCTGCTCAGACATAGTCAAATTTTTTTTTTAAAAAAAGGACGAAACAAACAAATCTACAATCAATAAATGAGAAAAATAACTAGTGAATGCCCAGAAGACAGCAGACAATATCAAAACATTTACAAAAACAGGACAGGATGGTTCCAGTAGGCGCCCAAAATAAAACACCAGATGATTTTCCAGTAGAAGAAAAGGCACTAGAACTACCAGATAGGGAACTCAAATCTCTAATACTCGGAATTCTCCAAGAACTGAGGCAAAAAGCTGACAAACATGAGGAGAAAATAGACAAATTCATGGAAAATACAGACAAAAAATTGGAAGAATTCAGGAAGATGATGCAGGAACAAAATGCCAAAATAAATTCACAACTAGAAATTATACAAAAACAACAATTAGAAATCCAAAAGATAAACAACAAGATTTCAGAAATGGATGATGTCATAGAAGGGCTGAGAAGCAGATTTGAAACGGTGGAAGACAGGATCAGTGGAACGGAAGACAAACACTTGGCTACAACTCTATTTCAGGAAAACTCAGAAAAAAGAACAAAGAAAAATGAAGAGACCCTGAGAGTTATGTGGGACACAATTAAAAGCAAAAATTTACGAGTGATTGGAATTCCAGAACAGGGGGAGAAAACAGAAAACACAGAGAGGATCATTGAGGAACTGCTGACAGAAAACTTCCCCAATATCATAAAAGATGAAAAGCTGGCCATCCAAGAAGCTCAATGAACCCCATATAGAAGAGACCCCAAAAGAAAATCACCAAGGCATATCATATTCACACTTGCCAAAACCAAAGACAAACAAACAATCCTGAGAGCAGCTGGTGAAAAACAAGAAGTCACATACAGAGGAGAAACAATAAGACTAAGCTCAGATTATTCGGCAGAAACCATGCAGGCAAGAAGGCAATGGGATGACATATATAAAATCTTGAAAGAAAAAAATTGTCAGCCAAGAATAATATATCCTGCAAAACTCTCATTCAAGTTTGATGGTGAAATTAGGTCATTTCCAGATAAACATAAATTAAGGGAATATGTAAAAGTCAAACCAAACTTACAAGAATTATTAAAGGGAGTTCTTCGATCTGAGGACAAACAGCTTCAGCTCACAGGCAGAACCTAGGACGCAGGATCGTACGAGCCAGATACTAATCTACAAAATGAACTCTCGAGGACTATCCAAAACCAAAAGAAATACAACAGGGATTCAGAGCAGTTAATCAATAAATGACAACAACATCAAAACAATAAAAGAGGGAATAAACGGCATAGGTATAGAACCTTCTAATGGAGAGGAAGGCAAGGTGATACCAAGTAATGGTAGACTATTTCAAACTTAGAAAGATAAGGGTAAAATTCATGGTAACCACAAAGAAAGTTAACAAACCAACTCATAAAAATAAAGACGAAAAACATAAAGTCTTGGCAAAAACAAAAGAAATGAAAAAAAAGTACACAAACAAAAGTAACTCAGCACAAGAGAGTAGGAAGAACAAAGAAAACTTCAGTACCACAAAAAAAAGCACTACAAAATGACAGCAACAAACTCACATCTATCAGTAATTACACTGAATGTAAATGGATTCAATGCACCCATAAAGAGATGGAGAGTGACAGAATGGATAAGAAAACAGGATCCATCAATATGCTGTCTACAAGAGACACACCTTAGAAACAAAGATGTGAATTTATTAAAAGTCAAAGGTTGGAAAAAAATATATCAAGCTAACAACTACCAAAAAAGAGCAGGAGTGGCAATTCTAATCTCAGATAAAATAGACTTTAAAACAATATCTACCATAAAAGACAAAGAAGGACACTATATAGTGATTAAGGGGACGCTCCATCATGAATACATAACCATAATAAACATCTACACACCCAATGACAGGGCTCCAAAATACATAAAACAAACTCTAACAACACTGAAAAGAGAAATTGACAGTTCCACAATAATAGTAGTAGACTTCAACACACCACTCTCAGTAAAGGGTAGAACAACTAAGAAGAAACTCAGCAAAGATACAGACCTAAAGGGCACCATCAGCTAACTGGACCTCATAGACATATATAGAACACTCCATCCAACCACTGCAAAGTACACGTTCTTTTCCAATGCACATGGAATGTTCTCCAGAATAGACCACATCTTAGGCCACAGAGCAATCTTCAACAAGATCCAAAACATTGAGAAAATTTAAAGTATCTTCTCTGACCACAATGGCATCGAGGTAGAAATTAACAATAGAAAGAGCAAGGAAAAAAAATCAATTACATGGAAACTGAATAATACCCTGCTTACACATCACTGGGTAATAGAAGAAATCAGAGATGGAATCAAAAAATTCCTAGAATAAAATGAGAATGAAAACACATCATACCAAGACCTTTGGGACACAGCAAAGGCAGTCCTCAGAGGACAATTTATAGCAATAGATGCACATATCAAAAAAGAAGAAAGGGAAAAAATCAAAACATTAACTACAGAACTCAAACAAATAGAAAGAGAACAGCAAAAAAAGCCCACAACCACCGGAACAAAGGAAATAGTAAAGATCAGAGCAGAAATAAATGAAACAGAGAACAGAAAAACAATAGAAAGAATCAACAAAACCACAAGTTGGTTCTTTGAAAGAATCAACAAAATTGACAAACCACTGGCCAGACTGACAAAAGAAAAACAGGAGAGAACATAAATAACCCAAATAAGAAATGAAATGGGGGACATTACAACAGACCCAATTGAAATAAAAAGGATCAAAACAGAATATTATGAAAAACTATACTCCAACAAATTGGAAAACCTAGAGGAAATGGATAAATTTCTAGAAACGCACGGCCTATCCAAACTACAACAAAGTGATGTTGAAAATCTGAACAGACCTGTAACAAGAGAAGAGACTGAAAAGGTAATAAAAAAACTCCCAACCAAAAAAAGCCCTGGCCCAGAAGGCTTCATCGGAGAATTCTACAAAACATGTACAGAAGAGCTTGTACCAGTACTATTCAAGCTACACTTCCAAATTCATCCTATGAAGCCAGCATAACACTGATACCAAAACCAGGCAAAGACGTCACAAAAAAAGAAAATTACAGACTAGTATCTGTCATGGATATAGATGCAAAAACTCTGAACAAAATTCTAGCCAATAGAATTCAGCATCATATCAAAAAAATAATACACCACGACCAAGTAGGATTCATACCAGGTATGCAAGGATGGTTCAACATTAGAAAATCAATCAACGTAATCCACCACATAAATAAAAGGAAAGAAAAGAATCACATGATCATCTCAATTGACGCAGAAAAGGCATTTGACAAAGTTCAACACCCATTCCTGATAAAAACTCTCAATAAAATAGGTATAGAAGGGAAATTCCTCAACATAATAAAGGGCATCTATGCAAAACCAACGGCCAACATCATTCTTAATGGAGAGAGGCTGAAAACATTCCCCTCGAAAACAGGAACAAGACAAGGATGCCCTTTATCACCACTCCTATTTAACACTGTGCTGGACGTTCTAGCTAGAGCGATAAGCCAAGAAAAAGAAATAAAGGTCATCCAAATTGGTAATGAAGAAGTGAAATTGTCCCTGTTTGCAGATGATATGATACTATATATAGAAAACCCTAAAGACTCCATAAGAAATCTACTGGAACTAATAGAAAGATTCAGCAGAGTAGCAGGTTACAAAATAAACATTCAAAAATCAGTTGGATTCCTATACACCACTAAGGAGAACGATGAAAAGGAAATCAGGAAAACAATACCATTTTCAATAGCCCCTAAAAAGATAAAATACTTAGGAATAAATCTGACCAGGGATGTAAAAGACCTATACAAAGAAAACTACAAAACACTACTGCATGAAACCCAAAGGGAGCTACATAAATAGAAAAACATACCATACTCATGGATAGGCAGACTCAACATTGTGAAAATGTCAATTCTACCCAAAGCAATTTACAAATACAACACAATCCCGATCCAAATACCAACAACGTTCTTCAAAGAGACGGAAAAACTAATCATTAACTTTATATGGAAAGGGAAGAAGCCCCGAATAAGTAAAGCACTACTGAAGAAGAAGAATAAAGTTGGAGGACTCACACTACCTGACTTCAGAACCTACTATAGAGCTACAGTTGTCAAAACAGCCTGGTACTGGTACAATGACAGATACATTGACCAATGGAACAGAATTGAGAACCCAGATGTAAGTCCATCCACCTACGGTCACCTGATCTTCGACAAGTACCCAAAGTCCATCAAATGGGGAAAAGATAGTCTTTTTAACAAATGGTGCTGGCAAAACTGGATATCCAGTTGCAAAAAAATGAAACAGGACCCATACTTCACACCGTATACTAAAACTACTTCCAAATGGATCAAAGACCTGAATATAAAGCCTAAAACTATAAAGTTCATAGAAGAAAAAATAGGACCAACACTTCAGTCCTTAATACATGACATTAACAGTATACAAACCATAACCATCAACGCACAAACCCCAACAGATATGCTAGATAACTGGAATCTTCTAAAAATCAAACACCTGTGCTCTTCAAAAGACTTCACCAAAAGAGTCAAAAGAGAACCTACAGACTGGGAAAAAAATTTTGGACAGTACAAGTCAGACAAAGTTCTAATCTCCATAATCTACAAGAAAATCCAACACCTGTACAACAAAAAGACAAATAATCCTATTAAAAAATGGGCAAAGGAAATGAACAGACACTTCACCAAAGAAGACATTCAAATGGCCAACAGACACATAAGGAAATGCTCGGGATCACTAGCCATTAGAGAAATGCAAATTAAAACCACAATGAGATACCTTCTCACCCCAGCATTACTGGCACGAATGAAAAACACTGGAAATAACAAATGTTGGAGGGGCTGTGGGGAGATCGGGGAACTCTTATGCACTGCTGGTGGGAATGCAAAATGATACAACCATTCTGGAAAATGATATGGCGCTTCCTCTGAAAGCTAGAAATAGACATACCATTCGATCCAGCAATCCCACTCCTAGGAATATATCCTAGAGAAATAAGAGTCGTCACTCAAATAGACATATGCACACCTATGTTCATGGCAGCATTGTTCACAATAGCAAAATGATGGAAACAACCTAGATGCCCATCAACAGATGAATGGATAAACAAACTATGGTACATACACCCAATGGAGTACTATGCAATGAGAAAGAACAACAATGAATCTGTGAAGCATCTCATAACATGGATGAAACTGGAGGACATTATGCTGAGTGAAATAAGTCAATCACAAAACGACAAATATTGTATGAGACCTCTATTGTAGAAACCCATGAAAAAGTTCACACATAAAATGTAACAATCTTTGTTGGTTACCAGGGATGGGAGGGGTGTGTGGGGGGGGTAATACTAAATAGGTAATAGATAAGTGGTATCTTGGGTGAAGGGTGAGACAGTACACAATACAGGGGAAACTAGCACAACCTGTACAAAGAAATGTCATGGAAGCCCCATAGACACATCCAAACTCCCTGAGGGACTGAATTGCTGGGTGGAGGGCTGTGGAGATCATGGTCTCAGGGAACATCTAGCTCAGTTGCATGACACAGCTTATAAAGACAATGCTCTACATTCTACCTTGGTGAGTAGTGTCTGGGGCCTTAAAAGCCTGTGAGCGGCCATCTAAGATACTCCACTGGTCTCATCCCTTCAGGAGCAAGGGAGAATGAAGAGAACAGGATACAAGGAAAAGATTAGTCCGAAGGACTAATTGTCCACCGCTACCAAGGCCTCCACCGGACTGAGTCCAGTACAGCTGGATGGTGCCCGGCTACCACCACTGACTGCTCTGACTAGGATCACAACAGAGGGTTCTGGACAGAGCTGGAAAAGGATGTAGAGCATAATTCTAACTCACAAAAAAAAACACCAGATTTACTGGCCTAAAGGAGACTGGAGAAACCTCGAGGGTATGGCCCCCAGACACCTTTTAGCTGAGTGGTGAAGTTACCTCCGAGGTTCACTGTTCAGCCTGGGAGTGGACAGACCCGTAAAACCAAATGAGACTAACGAGGTACAGGAGTCCAGGTACAAGGGCCAGAAGGCAGAAGGGGACAAGGAAGCTGGTGATAGGGAACACAAGGTTGAGTAAGTATATTGTTGATGTGTTGTGAGATTGTTAACCATTGTCATAGGGCAACATTTGTAGTAACTGTTAAATGAGAAACTATTTTGTTCTGTGAGCCTTCATCTTAAGTGAGAATAACAGCATAATTGGAAGAGCATAGTCAATGTCACTGAACTGTGTATGTAGAAATTTTTGAAATGTTGTTATCTTTGGCTATGTGTATTTTCAACAACAAAAAAGGTGAGAAGTTAGAGGGTTAATATGTTGTCGGTTTGTTAACTAATGTCATAAAACAACATGTGTACTACTGTTTCATGAGGAACTATTTGTTCTGTAGGCCTTCACCTGAAGTACAATATTAAAAAAAAAAAAAAAAAAAGACAGCAGACAGAAGCCTGATTTGGGTGATAATATAGATTCTCATTTATTTCTGTAGCCTTGAACTTTTGCTCTTCAGTACCTATTTCCAATTGCCTGCAATACTTCTAACACTTGGAGATATACAGTACACTGCAAATCTAGTTATTTCCACAGTAAACTCATCTTTTCCTTCTTTAGCCCCATCTCATACTTTTGTCATCCTAGCTCCTATTTAAAGAGCCCTGGTGGAGTAATGGGTAAGCACTCGGCTGCTCCACTAGAGAAAAGACCTGGCAATCTGCTCTCATAAAGATCACAGCCTAGAAACCCTAGACGGTTCTACAGTTACATGGGGCCACAATGAGTCAAACTCGACTGAACAGAACACAACAGTTCCTACTTACTGGTATGTTTTTTAAAAGCAGACAGGGTATGTACTTCACATGGTAGTCAAAAAATTCCTAAGCTTAAATGCCTGGAGTCTAAACAATCAAATAAATACACAATTTGAAAATGCAGAGGTCAAATTCCTTATTATCACAGCTTTTTTTGGTGGCGGGGGGGGGGGGGGCGGGGTTCCTTTTCAAATTTAATTAAACATTGTACATAAATCCTATTACGCACTGCTTAAGGACTAATGAACCCAAAGTAGGATTAACTGCTTTTCATGTACATATTTTATTTCAACTCACACTTGTACGTACTTTAAAAAAAAAAATGTTCTTATCTAACGTTCTTTTATTTAAGTCTAAGACTCATAAGTGTTAGTGCTTTCACATGGAGGGGGAAGAAAGTTTTGGTTTAGAGGAAACATAAATTAACTGTTCCCAAACTGTGATACCGAACTATCACACATGCTCTAGCATCTCTCCTGTGGAGAACATCTAAGAATTTGTAAGAACCACTCTGTATGTAGACACCGATTTCCAGTTAGGA
This sequence comes from Dugong dugon, assembly GCA_030035585.1. Taxonomy (NCBI): domain Eukaryota; kingdom Metazoa; phylum Chordata; class Mammalia; order Sirenia; family Dugongidae; genus Dugong; species Dugong dugon. The sequence continues at coordinate 163,809,392 of CM057460.1, read as the reverse complement.
TATATGTAACGTGGCCTTATTTTAAGGAAAATAAATGTCTAAGTCTTAAATTGAAATTTCATGAGTCTGCATCTCTGAGGAACTAACATCTGTGCTTTCTAATGTTGGGGAGCAGAAGGTGAGGACAAATACTCCTATCTTATAAAGACTATCGATTAGAGCACTTTTTCTATAATTCATTCATTCAGCAAGTATGTATCTACTCTGAGCCAGGCACTGTGGATACACAGGTGAAGACTTTTATGAAGACTTTGCTCTCACTGAATTTACATTCTATTATAGTTAACTTAAGCTAAAAGACAATCTTACATTCTATCATAACAGAAAAGTAGGAGTACTATACAAAATAAAAATAATAATGAAAAGATACACATAGTAAACAATTTAGAGTATTTATTTGGAAAGTAGGAGATAAAAAGCCTGGTTCTAATATTCACTTAGAATATGAACAAAACTAGAAAAAATTAAACCAGAGTAAAGGCGGCAGAGTACTGGCTGGCTTAATGGCCATACAATACAAACAAGCAAATAAAACCCAGGTTTCTCTCATGCAAATAAGCATTAAGGAAAAGAGTACAGGAATGTTTACAGAACAGGCCACAAGTATTTTAAAGATTTACATAAGGAACTGTACATAAATGAAAAAATAAATTAGACAATTTACAAGAAATGTTTAATAGTTTACATTAGGCTATAACTTAGTTTATTATGAATAAAATTTGTTGCACATCATACATTTTTACATCAGATTCAGTGTTAGAAGAATTCAGACTTGACAAAGCTCAGGCTTGACAAAAAGACAGTAATCGACAGAATAAGGCAACTTAAACTGAAGTGGTTTGTAGAAGTAAAATTAACACCAAGATTAAAGGATTCTCTAGATTGAGACATGTAAGACATTCTTATAGGTATGATTTGGTCAATAATTGGGCAGAGTTAAGACAACAGCCACTCAAATAAAAATTAAAAGCACACCATGTTAAAAAAAGAGAAAACCATTTTAACAAACGTCACTTACATCCTAACTTCACCAATTATATTTGGGAAAAGTAGATTAGGATTTTATCTCTGAAGTTATCTTCTATTTCTAAAGGCTATAAACTAAAAAGCATCACTCCGAAAAAAGTGACTAATTTCAAAATGACTTAGTACCTACAACCACCACTGACGGTGCCAGGTACAACACTAAGGTGAAATCTGGAGATACTAAGTAAAGCTAAAATAATCTCAAGCTATCTGCATTGTCTATCTACACTTTACAAATTAAGTAAAAACTGAAATGTTTTCTTTGAAAGCTACTGGTACAATAAGTACTGCAGAATATGAAAGATGTTGGGAAGTAGCAAAAACATTATTTGTAATATCCAAGATTGAATTTTAGTTGCATATTTATTCAATTCAAAACCTTCTATTTTTAACTTCATTCACTCCTTTGAAAAATACATTCCTCATTAGTTCTTTTAAACACAAAATTAGTAGCATTTGCAGCAAAACAAAGACTAAATCTACAAGAGAAAACAAAAACAAACAGCACTAACTGACTCTTGAAAAGTCCCAGTACCAGCACATTACTACATTTATTTTCATTAGTGGTTAAGTTAGGAATGTCAGACACATGTCCATTTCATTATTCAGACAATCCTACTGATAAAAGCACTGAGCCTTCAGCAGTTAAATGTGGAGATGACTGTAATCTATGGTATTTCAACTCACTTGCAGGTAATTAAACTTGTTTTAAATTTTGCTATGAGTTGTGTTTGACAACAGCCAACAAATAATTCTAGGATAGATTTACCCCACATCTATCCTTACAATGATCTGAAATAAGAAACAGCTTAAAGAAGAAGACAACAAAAAATACACTGATACATCTATTTTCAAACACCTATGAATTTACTCGTGGAATGTTTTCTTTTTGTACAATGAAAAACTTGTTATAATAATGCCCGTATGATTTTAGAGTTAAACACAGTAAAAATTCCACACTTTTACAGATTAAGTTACTGAACTGAACACCAAGATGTGTGTGTATGCACACACACAAAACCTTCATATTAAGATTTACCTACTGGCAGCAACATCATTACGAGAGAATAACTGGTGTCATTCTATTGGTTCGGTGAGAAACCAAAATCTGGTACCTATTAACATATACAAATAAAAACTATGTAGTAATTATAAGAATGTTCCATAAGCACGAAAATAAACTGTAAACTATGACCACAAGTAGCTGAACGAACCGTCTCAGTTATCCAGAATACTGCCATGAATAAAACTGTCTTTTCTCAGGGTGATACTTGAGTCATTTCCCATTCAAACAAAACACTTTACAGCTAGAAGAGACCTCAAGTTTCAGTTTAATTCCCTCATTTTACAAATGAAATAATATTTAGAGAAATCAGAAGTGACAGCAGCAATTCCTAATACAAATACAAATCATGACCTCATGTCTACTGTATAACCCAAGATAAAGACCATAAACAATATAGACTGCTGAATTTTAAGAAACAACTTTAACTTTCGCAAAGTGAAAATGACTCAATTTAGATGTGGCAGGAAAGTTACAATGATTCACTTTTCATGCCACCATTATTTTTAATGGCTTACTGATATACTTCAAAGGAAGAAGGAAAAAACTATTCAGTCCTCTTGGGTCTGTACTGATTATTACTTGGCTCAGTAGAAAATAAGACAGTTATTGTCCCAAATATTGAAAGCAGGCAGCAATACAGAAAAGCACATTATTTTCCGGGTTAATCTGATGATAGGACTTTGAATGATAAAGCTAGAGGAAAAAAACTGACTGAACTCCTTTTGTGATAAAATAAAATACACTAAAATAAACACTTTAATATGTGTACTTATTGGGAAATAGGACATTACTGACATTCACAGCATAACATCTTAAATAACAAAACGGCAATGTATTTCCAGTTATTTTGTTTACAGATACCACAAAACAGTAAGTCAAATCAAAATATTATATACTCATGTTCCTGGTCATTATCCTTCAACAGTTCTTACATAGCTTTTAAAGGAGAAAGGATTTTTAAACTACATTCTCAAATTCAATAGAGTAAAAAGCATAAAGTGCTTAACAGAACAAAAAGATACAAAACATTTTCGCATATAACAACATTGTTATAAAGGATATTTCGAACTGTTGCCTGGCTAAGTCTTCTACCCAAGAACGCAACCTTAGAAATCAAGGCAAGATGCGACAGACTACTCTTTAATGGCAAGAGCACCACTGAACAAACAGGAGGCCTCTTCACTTTCAGTTACATCATCATCCTGCTTACAGGAATGGACTAAGTGTTTCAAGAACTGGTACTCACAAAACAGCCATCACATTTGCACTCCAGAAGTCTATGGACATTTTGGCAAATAATTTGAACGTCTTGGATAACTTTCAATTATTATGTATATTATTGGCAATGGCACTGACTTTTCCTAAACTAAAAGTTTAAACCTATTTTCCACCTATTTAAATTAGAGTAGAGTAAGGAACGCCCATATTGACGGCCAAGAAAGTCTATTAATACTCTGGCCTTTGGAGAATAGTCTAAAACTGTCTGGGTATAGAAATACATGCCATTAGTTTTATAAAGAAAAAAAGATTATCTTGTTTATACAGACCTCAACAGAAGAATTAAAAAAATCTCTTTTTAAGCCCCTAAAGTCCAATTAGATACGGGGGAGGGGGTGAATCTAAGTCACTGGAATCATCAAATTTCCTTCAGTGAAGAAAATATAAATTTGAGATTCTTGGGAACTATCAGGATGTATCTTGGGCAATTTTATCTTACTGCTTAATCAGTATCAATGGAAAATGATATATAAGCTTTATTTAAATTAATGGCATTTTGTCTGAAATACCTAATTGCTACAATGGAGACATTAAACCAAGAAGCGTGAAGTCACTGTAGATTTTAAACTGGCTACTGACTAACAAGAATTCAAAGTTCCAAATATTCTAAACTCTAAAAAATTACCTTTACATAATTTCTCCTCTAAACATTCACTCCTATTATCTTTATGTTCATGTCTTTAGATAAACAAAACTGAATTTTAAGTATTTGAGCACAATTTTTGAAAAGTACATGGAGAATCTCTCTCTATCAAGCACCTCAGTCTACTGAAAATTGCTCTCAATTGAGCATACTTGAGCAAAATTATGGCCTGTAAAAACATGACATACTTTTTTCTTCATCTAAACAATTTTTAAACTCTTCAAAGTACATCCAGATTTACTGTTAATTTATGGAGGTAAATTCTTGTCCAAAGTCTTATCACTTCCTAAACCACGAGAAACAGACCCAAACAACCTCACTGAGCTATGGGACCTCTAAAATATTAACTGTCAAAAAGTAAAAATGTGAAAAATTTTGTAACATTATAAAAATAATGACTTCAAAATAGAGCATATATTCCAAGGCAAGTGGACTTACAAATTTTGGAACAGTAACGCTTTTATTACCAGAATGTACGAAACACTGATCCTTTCTTATTTCTGCAATACTGCCTCTGACTCCCACAAAGTTTCACAACAACTCATCATTCAAATTTCCGTATCATTCTTTTAGAACAAATATGTTTCTGTTGCTGGAGTTCATAATAGAATAAAGTCTTTAGCTTTGATAGTTCAAAAAGGAATGACTAAATTTGGGCCTGAGGTAAATTTGGTATAGAAAGAGCACTTAACTCTGATACAGTCAAGCCGTATTAGAAGAGTCCCAGGACCTATTAAACAGACTATCAAGCAAGTAATAAAGTCTCCAAATTCTTAATATTAAACATTTTTAAATGAATTGATTAGTTGTAACTAACAGAATACAGAAAGTACAGTATCACCAAATATTTGCATTTTCTAGAATTCATTTTAAAATTCAGGCTAAAATTTAACATTTCAATTAAATCACAGCATGTGCGAAAGGTTATATACTTCTGGGGAAAGATCACGTAAACATGCTTTCTGGGAGGAGAGATACTAGAAAAACTGTAATAATGAATAATTAACATTGCCTTCACATTTCTAAAATCATATAAAAATGATCATTTTTGATTGATTTTCAATAATTTTTGATACTGGGTATATTACGGGCTGCTCACTAATAACCAAAATGCACATAAAACAGACATATATAACAAATATTCAGAATCAATTATCTTCATAAGCAAAACATTTCTGAGATTTGAAGATTCTGTGTTTGAGCATACAGTACTGCAATGCTGGCTACATAAAACAGAAAATCTTTTTGAGAGGAAGCTCAATAATCAGAGGCTGTATTGCATTTAAGGATTTAACGCTGGCTATATACAGAAGTGAAAACAACACTTCAATTAGAAATACTTCACGTTTTCGAACTCTCTTTTATTATACTATGGCAACATTTGGCAGCTTATCACTTTGACATTTAAAAATCAACAGGAACAATGCTACTCTTTATCCTTTGGTTCTCAGTGACAAATAAATGCCTCTGGTTTTCAGCTCCTTTTGGATGACATTTATTAGCAGAGAGAAATCTGATGCTTTAGCTGAAATTGGGTAGTCCAAGAAGTGCGCCAACTGCTCCAAAGTATCCCTGTATAGTTTTAAAACAAGTGTTATTATAGTGCAGCTTTTAAATTAGCATACAGTATTAACTACTATTAAAAACACACATTTATATGTTATTTATTTGTTCAAGAATATTTATTGGTCATAGGGCAACATGTGTAGTAACTGTTAAATGAGAAACTATTTTGTTCTGTAAGCTTTCATCTTAAGTGAGAATAACAGCACAACTGGAAGAGCGTAGTCAATGTCACTGAACTGTGCATGTAGACATTTTTGAAATGGTGTATCTTTGGCTATGTGTATTTTCACCAAAAAAAAAAAAAGGTTGAGAAGTTAGAGGGTTGATATGTTGTGGGGTTGTTAACCAATGTCATAAAACATGTGTACTACCGTTTCATGAGAAACTATTTGTTCTGTAAGCCTTCACCTGAAGTACAATATATATATATATATATATATATATATATATATATATATATATATATATATATATATATATATATATATATATATATATATATATATATATACATATATATACATATATATACATATATATATATATATATATATATATATATATATATATATATATATATAAATAAATAAATAAATAAATAAATAAATAAATAAATAAATAAATAAATAAATAAATAAATAAATAAATAAATAAATAAATAAATAAATAAATAAATAAATAAATAAATAAATAAATAAATAAATAAATAAATAAATAAATAAATAAATAAATAAATAAATAAATAAATAAATAAATAAATAAATAAATAAATAAATAAATAAATAAATAAATAAATAAATAAATAAATAAATAAATAAATAAATAAATAAATAAATAAATAAATAAATAAATAAATAAATAAATAAATAAATAAATAAATAAATAAATAAATAAATAAATAAATAAATAAATAAATAAATAAATAAATAAATAAATAAATAAATAAATAAATAAATAAATAAATAAATAAATAAATAAATAAATAAATAAATAAATAAATAAATAAATAAATAAATAAATAAATAAATAAATAAATAAATAAATAAATAAATAAATAAATAAATAAATAAATAAATAAATAAATAAATAAATAAATAAATAAATAAATAAATAAATAAATAAATAAATAATGCATGAAAATACCTAGAGCCTCACCTGGCATATAGTATTACTCAATAAATTTTAGGTGTTATTATTGAAAAAAAAAAAAAAAAAAATTTACTGGGTAATTTCATGTATTAGCAATTCTACTTTTTTTTGGTAAAATTGTGTTCTTAATATATACAACTTTAAAATAAACATTTTAAGTGAGGCTTTTAGATACTAAAGCTACCAGGGCTATTACAGCACTCTGCTTCCCTTTCCCCTTTACTCAGTTAATTTACTAACTTCCTTCGGCTCTGCCCGACACACGCGTAGCACGCCACAGGGAACTGCACAAGAGCACATCGTTCTGATCCGATAGTGAGAGCAGTGACAATGAGACAGAAAGCTTACAGGAGTAGAACACACACTTCGAACATGTGTTATTGACTTTTGACAATATCCATTGGACTTTGGCTATAAACAAAACAATTCAAGTTCAAAAGTATACTCAAGCACTATTTGAACTAATATTGCTCAGATCAGAATTTAACTGGATGTAGCAAATGAATAGGAAAAAAAAAAAAATCTGGAGGAATAAATTCCACAATGCTAACAACGGTTACTTTTGAAGTGGGGGTAAGGTTGTAGTGGAAGGAATAATGAACACTTTCCTTGCTAAATTATGTATTTTTAAACTTTTCTGATCTCAGGGAATAAATAAACAAAAGAAAAACAATTTAACAAAACAAAACTATATCCACTAAGTGCGTACGCAGGCACAATATTCAAGCTCACAGACCTGATATTGTTCTCTATGTTATATGTAAAAAACCATGAAATTCTCATCTCAGTGGGGTGCCTACCAGGTTACAGTAACACTCCCTCCCCCAACTCCAACTCCGACTGAAGTGAGGGAGTCAATATACTATTTACGCAAGTAACTTTTAGTTTTGTATTTTACTTACAAATACAGGGTAAGAAGCAATTACCAAATTTTCATATAAAAAGTATGCTATTATTGAAATTTATAAAATACTAGTATCCCATCATACCTCATGCTCTAGAAACAGCGCTTTCAGTTGACCTTTTGACCAATAATCCAGTGCATATGCCAAAAGTTTCATTGAGAGTGTATTGACACGTAAAAAGTTTCCAACAAAGACAACTCTGTTTATTTTCTAAAAGAAAAGAACAAATAAAGTGACGTGTAAAGAATTAAGAATTTACAATAGAGTTTGCAGAATCTTTACCTGAAAATGTTAACAACTACTACATTCCTATTTATATGCCTACTGTATTTCTGGCACATAGCTCAATAATACTGAATATTTAAAAATTAGCCCTAGATAAATGATTATAGGTTGAGACTTGTTCTTTAAAATGGCCAATAAATAATTCATTTAACAAAGTAATTTGGAGACACATTATTGACAAGATTAAAGGAGTCCAATCAAAGAAAAGTAAAGTGCATTTATGATAAAATAGGCTGTAAACTTGGCCAGTACATTGCAATGACATGTTCAACGGTGACACACAGCTACGGAATCTATACAGAACTGGGAATTAGCACTGACTCACAGTCTGCATGTACATCATACCCCAGGCTTACAGGCATTCCGTGTCCCAGCATGGCCAATCAAGCCACTCTCTGCTAAGATTCCACACTAATTTGGTTTCCTAGGTGCCCCTATGATTAGGAAATCCTTAGATGAGGGACTAGTGTTTCAGTCTCTAGAAAACCTATTCCTACCCTCACAGTAATATACCAACTTTTAAGTACAAATTTTTGTACATGAGTTTAGATAGTGTAAACAAACTGGCCGGTGAAAATCTAGACCTAGAGAGCTAAGAACAAAGGTCCAGAATTATTGCTAACCCCAAAATCTATGTCAAAATTCCTGCTAAGTGGTCTGTCAACCAATTTACTATCCTGTCATTGAGAAAATTAACGATAAAATTCTAGATTTAAGCATAAAATAATTCAGAGGATTAATTAGGGCCTTTGCAGTTTTTCTTTTCCCAAATACCTTTGTATGCATGATTCCCTCACCTCTCAAGGGTCAGATTCTCAATGAGCCCATCCTTAACCACCCTATTTACCTGGCAATTTGTCCTCTGCCACTCCCTGCCCTACTCTCAATTTTCTTTATCCCGTTTGATCTTCTCTTTTTTAAAAATAGCATTTATCATCTAATGATGTAATAATTTACTTATTACGTCACTAATAAATGAATGTAAGCTCCACAAAGTCAGTGATCTTTGTTTTCTTCACTTGTATATTCCAATAGCCTGGAACAATGCCTGATGCATCCAAACCAAAAACCAAACCCAACTCATAGTGACCATACAGGACAGAGTAGAACCGCCATACGGTTTTCAAGGCCATTATCTTTATGGAAGCAGGTGGTCACTTCTCCTGCAGAGCGGATGATGGATTAGAACCGCTGGATTTTCAGTTAGCAGTTGCATGCTTAATCACTGTGCCACAGGGCTCCCAGTACTCAATAAATACTTATTCAATAAATTAGTGGATTTCTTCAATAAGTAAATTTCTCAATTCATTTTAAGTATCTAATATTTACAAAAACTATACTTACAATGGGCCAATACATTTATTTTATATGAAGGTAGAATTGTATATATATTCTCTTCAAAATGAAAAATAACCCAATATAGTACATCTTGCAGTATAAGCTGTTTATAGTTTTCTTAAAGAAAACATCATTCAGATTTCTTGTGAAGAACAAGTCTCAATGCCTTCATAGCCCTGTACAATGCTGCTTGATCCATATGCAACAAGGCAGCACTGTAAAGAAGCCGAGGGCAGTAAGAAAAATTCCAAGTATTTCACTAACCAAATGCAACATTAATGGCAAAAAAAAAGTTTTACATAATTAGTTACCTCAAAATATCTTACACTTAGAAAAAAATAATTTTATATCCTCAAGAGACTTAAGGCTGAATATTTCTGAATAAATGTAAAATGTATATATCTGTATGTCCTATTTCCAAACTGAATTACACTGCCACTTTAAAGAAAATAACAAGGTAAATAACATACATACTTATTAGTCATGGGATTTAATGGAATGGGAGAGCTCAATCCTAGAAGCCTCCTTAAGGAACATGAAGTTTGACAGGATGTATATAAAATTCACATATATCATATAATTAAATTTTTTTTTACCTCATTAACTGCACACATCCGCGCCACAGAACCAATGTTATTGGTGATAGTAACTAAAGTAGCTCTTGCCAGATCTTCTTTACTAACAGACTCTCGCTTGTCCTTATAAATCATATTCCCAAAACTGCAGAGAAATGGAAAGCAAAAAACGAAAGTCAAATCTGCTGTTAACAAGCAACATTTCATACATTAGCCGATGTATTTATAATCCTGGATATCTTTCTAAAATTAGGGCCAAAAGAGTAAAAAGAAAGAAGGGTAAAATCAAAACAAAAATCTACACAAGGAACAAGTAAACCAAAAAACCCAAACCCATTGCCACTGAGTTGATTCTGATGCATAGCGACCCTATGACAGAGTAGAACTGCCCCATACGGTTTCCAAGGAGCAGCTGGTGGATTCAAAATGTCGACCAGCTGTAGCTCATAACTACTGCGCTACCAGGGCTCTGTTAAAAAGAGGTATTTATAGCTATGGAATAATTTCAAGGATACACTGGTTGGTAAGTGTATACAGTATGCTATATAATGGTATATAAAAGTATGCTGACTTTTGTTTAAGAGAGGAATAATCAGAATACGCATTTGTAGCTGCATGGAGATCAAACGATGAAAGGATATTCAACAAATAAAAATGGTGCACCTCTGAGGTGCACTCAGGACAAAACCAAAACCAAATCCATTGCTAAGTTGATTCTAACTCACAGTGACTGTAAAACAGAGTAGAACTACCCCATAGGGTTTCCAAGGCAGAAATATTTATGCAAGCAGACTGTCACATCTTTCTCCTGAGCAGCAGCTGGTAGGTTCAAACTGCCAACCTTTCAGTTAGCAGTTGAGTGCTTAATCACTGTGCCACTACAGCTCCTTGCACTCAGGGTAGACTTTTTAAATGTATAGTATACTTGATTTTTAAACTACATGAATGTTCAAAACTACCTGTAACCTAAACTAAGGGTAAGAAAGTCCTTTTACAATTGCCTGACATGTTGCTCTCCAAGAATAAATAACTTGAATTACAACATAAACGTTAAACTTACCTAGATGCCACAGCCCAACCTGGCAGACCAAATCTTTCATAATCTCCTCCATAAATATCACGGACCAGCTTGTCTGCTTGGGTGCTGTCACCTTTGGATGCCATTTCAAGAGCCTCTTCAAAACTTTCACAGCCAGTCAATAAGCTACATAAACCTAGAAAGGTACCTCCTCCAAGGCTAAAGAAAGTAAAGAAACTTGTAAGTTGCATCTACATACTGTATTCATTCTCCAAAGAGTGGAACATTTAATCATTCAAAAAACAAACAGAATGAACACATTACTAAGAGCTGAAATGTTAACATAATGAAGTAAGAAAAATGCTTAGTAAAAACAAACTTGTCAGCTAAGGATTACCCAAAGAAACCACTTAGTGGAAGCACGAGGACAGGAAGGTATCTTTTATACCTTCCCAAGCCTTCACCCAAGAAGTTATGCTTTATCAAACCAAACCCGCTGCCAACTCATAGTTGCCCTATAGGACAGAGCAGAACTGCTCCATAAGTTTTCCAAAGAGCAGCTGGTGGATTTGAACTGCTGATCCTTCGGTTCTAACCACTACACCAGGAGAGCGCCTTCCTCACTGTATTTATTTGTAGATCATGTTAAATATATCACTGAAATGATTTCATCAACTCTGTCAAATGATTTTTTGAAAGATTCAATTACTTGGCCAGTGAGGTAATTTGTCAGGTTGGTCACATTAATGATAGAAACTTACTTGATTCTACTATTCTTTTGACTGTACTCACAAACTGAAATCACGTCTCTCTAATCCCTAAAAGCAAAAATCTTTGCTCTCTCGTCTCATCTTAATTTCTGACAGGTTCTATCCATGAACTTGTTTGAATTTAGTTGACAGACTTAATGTCTGTCTTTTAAAATTAGCTGAAGTAGGTAGTACCTGCTTGTCTAATTCTTTGGCATAGAAAATTACAATGGAGATAACATTTTTAACCTCCACAGAAATAAAGAATTGTATCTAAGTATAATTTAAACAAGAGTTCTACTTTAAAATGAGTTTTTTTCACAAGTCGATCTAATTTAAAGTATCCCAGAATCTTTATTCCTCATTTAAATAAACAGGAGTCCCTACCTCCTCTTAAAATTTGTCAATAAGGTACCTAAGAGAATCACAGAAAAATTCTGAATCTCATTTCACATTCATATTTCAGGTTATTACAGAAAATTTTACGTGGTACTTGGAAGATTAATGCTGTCTGATAAAGAACTCACATTAAACTCATTTAAGAATTACAATGTTGCCCAAAAATGTGAATTAAATGTGAAATCTATTCAGCATGTGATAAGCTTTATGCTTAAATACATCTATAAAAAAGTGAACAACGGGGAGAGATGGAGAATGCTTTATTAAAAAATAAATAAATAAAATATATATATAAACAGGTACTATACAGTTTTGCCACCACTCATCTGCCAGTTTGTTGTACTGTGGTGGCTTGCGTGTTACTGTGATTCTAGAAGATATGTCACCAGTATTTCAAATACCAGCAGGGTCATCCATGGTGGACAGGTTTCAGCGGAGCTTCCAGACTAAGACAGATGAGGAAAAAAGGTCTGTATCTACTTTCAAATATTAGCCAATGAAAATCTTATGGATCACAAAAGAACACTGTCCGACTCGCCTGCTTTGGACATGTCATCAGGAGGGATCAACTGCTGGAGAAGGACATGCTTAATAAACTAGAGAACTAGTGAAGGTGAGGGAGACCCTCGGTGAGATGGATTGGCACAACAGTAGCAATGATGGACTTGAACATTTCAGTGGTTGTGAAGATGAGGCAGTACCAGGCAAAGTTTTTTTCTGTTGTACATAGGTCATCATGAGTCAGGACTAACTCCATGACAGGCAGCCATCTGTCTGTCTGTATAGTTCTGGAATCAAAAGCACACTGTCTCTTTGGTTAAACACTGGAAGTTATTGGAATAATTCCAGATTAAAATTCACTCTTATGGAAAGTTTTTTGTTTACTGTAGTTTAAACGAAGTTTACATCTCAAGTCAGTCTCCCACACAAAAATTTATACATAGTTATGTGACCCTAACTGCTCTCCCCATACTGTGACAGCACACTCCTCCTTTCCACCCGATACCCCATGTCCATTCAACCAGCTCCTAACCCTTTCTGCCTTCCCATCTCCCTCCAGACAGAAGCTGCCCATTCAGTCTCTTGTATCTACTTGAGCTAAGAGGCACACTCCTCATGAGTTATCACTTTATGTCCCACAGTCCAGTCCAATCCTTGTCTGAAGAGTTGGCCTTGGAAATTGTTTTAGTTCTGGGCTGATAGAGAATCCAGGGGCCATGCTTTCCAGCATTCCTCTGGTCTCATTCAGACCATTAAGTCTGGTCTTCTTACTAGAATTTGAGTTCTGCACCCCACCTTTCTCCTGCTCCATCCAAGACTCTGTTGTGTTCCCTCTCAGGGTGGTCACTGGTGGTAGCCAGGCACCATCTAGTTCTTCTGGTCTCAGGCTCAGTCTCTGGTTGATGTGGCCCTTTCTGTCTCTTGGGTGCTAATACTTTCCTTGTGTCTTTGGTGTTCTTCATTCTCCTTTACTCCAGGTGGTAGGAACCAATTGATGCATCTTAGATGGTTGCTTGCAAGCTTTTAAGACCCCAGACACCACTCACGAAAGTAGGATGCAGAACATTTTCTTAATAAGCTTTGCTACGCCGAATGACCTAGATGTCCCTGAAAGCATGGTCCCCAGACCCCTACCCCTGCTACTCTGTCCCTCAAAGTGTCTGACTGTATTCAGGAAACTTCTCAGCTTTGGTTGAGTCCAGTTGTGCTGACTTCCCCTGTAGTGTGTGCTGTCCTTCCCTTCACCTAAGATAATTCTTATCTACTATCTAGTTAGTAAATAACCCTCACCCTCCCTCCTACCCTTGTAATCATCAAAGAATGTTTTCTTCTGTGTTTAAAACTTTTCTTGAGTTCTTATAATAGTGATCTTACACAATATTTGTCCTTCTGTGACTAAATTCACTCAGCATAATGCCCTCCAGATTCCTCCATGTTATGTTTCACAGCTTCATTGTTGTTCTTTATTGTTGCATAGTATTCCACTGTGTGGATATACCATAATTTCTTCATCCATTCGTTTATTATGGAAATTTTGTTACCAACTCATAATGACTAATAATATGTAACGTTCACACACATACCTTATAAAATGACATTACCTGCAACATTTTAACTTACATGTCTACAATTTTTCTGTTGCACAAACACGTTACTTTCCTGGTGAGGGTGGCATTATGCTGATTTCATAACTTCTGTGTATAAAACAATCTTAATGCTGCAATAACACCAAAAAGGTTACTACCTTGTTCCAGTCACTCGTTTATAGTTGTCTTTGGAATGGACTGCTAAAATACTGACTCCCGAACCAATGTTCACTACCAGTAGTGGATAGGGATCATCCAGGTTAAAAGGCATCTTTTGGCATCTCTCAGGTTCTGAGGCATTAGCAAAATAATAGCACTCTGCTTGTCCATTGAAACTGACAGAATCTATATACAGCAAGCCCTTTACAAGGCAGTCAAGTTCATCCAGTTTGTGCAGGTGGAGGTTTCCAATCTGTAAAAAAAAAAAAAGAAAGAAAGAAAAGAAAAATAATAAAAAAATTTTAAATCATGTTTTACTGTATAAAATATATGTAACAAAATATTTGCCATTTAAACCATTTTAAGTGTACAGTTCAGCTGCAATAATTACATTCACAATGCTGTACAATCATCACCACTATTTCTAAAATCTTTTCATCACCTCAAACAGAAACTCTATACTCATTAAGCAATAATTCTTCCATTTACCCCTTCCTCCAGCACCTGATAACCTCTAAGCTACTCTGTCTCTGTGACCTATTCTAGATATTTCAGGTAAGTGGAATCATAGTATTTGTCCTTCTGTTTATTTCACTTAGTATAATATTTTCAAGGCTCGTAACTTCATTCTTTTTTATGGCAGAATAATATTCCATTGTAGATATATACATTTTGTTTATGCACTCATTTGGTGATGGATACTTGGGTTGTTTCCACCTTTTGGTTATTGTGAACAATGCTGTAATAAAACACCGGCATACAAGTATCACAGTCCCTGTTTTCAATTCTTTTCGGTATATAACTAAAAGTGGAATTGGTGGGCCAAAAAATAAAAAAATAATAAAGCAAAAAAGGAAAGCATTCGAAGTACTTGACTCAAGTATACTGAATAATCTTCATGTAATTTATAAAACTTCAAAATCATCTATAACCCCACATTTTGACTTATTTTGTGTCAGAATCTCTTAGGGGCTTTATCTAGTCCCGTGGCTTTCAGTAAGCATGGTACCATCTTTGGGGACACTTTGCAATGTATGAGGACATCTTAGTTTTCACAATGATGGAGAGGTGGGAAGGACCAAACTGACATTTAGTGGGCAGGGGCTAGGAATGCCAGACACAGGGCAATGGGTGGGGCAGTTCTGTAAAACAAAGAACTGTCTTATGCGGACAAGATGTTTAAGTGTTCTGCCAAACATTTATGAGATAGCAGTAGGAAAATTTTATCAAAATTATCTGAACTGACATAAAGTATTTTATCTGTCTACATCTATCTAAATACGAAATAGTCATTAAATGATTTTATGTATAGCTGCAAGCATCTAACTACTTCATGTCTTCTGGTGTGATCATACCACAGAATCTACCTACTGATACGTATCAATACTTTAATTTTTGTCTTTATATCTTGGTTTAATAGTTGGAAATTATTAAATTCATTTCAGGTTAGTGAAGAGTATATTATTAATTATCTGTTACAAAAGATCTTAGCTGAAACATCACTTCCTCTGGGAAACTTCAGTTCTCTAAGACTTGTTAGGTACCACTGCTCTGTTTCCATGGCACATCTTTTCATAGCAATACCATTAATTATAATGCATTATACTTTTACTTGTTATTTACCTATCAGTTTGGTCTAGAATATTGTAAATTCTTTGAGGACTAAATTTGTGTCTCATTCTGAGCCATGTTCTTCCAGTATCTAGTAAAGTACCTGACACATAGTGCATATGTGAGTATTTGCTTAACAAATGACTCAGTATCAACAAAAACAAGCATTATAAGGAACTCCATCACTAAAAAATACTTATAAACATTAAAATTTTAGAACTCTATTTGGATTCCAGTATCTTCAATGGCCAGGTCTGGCTTCAGGGACACTGCTTATGGCAAGAATTGTTGCAAACACTATTACATGTCCAAACAAAACTGTTCTCAAATTCATAAAATTTATGTTCAAATTACTGAACAAAGTGAACTCAAAGCAGACTTATCCATGAAGAGAAAAAAAACTTAAAAATTTATTATTTAACTACCCCAGTTTATATTTAAATTACAAGGAGGCTCACTTACGTGAGAATATAAGAAATCATTTATGCTTTATTAACAGAATTTTCTTCTAAGAATTTGAGAAATTAAATGGTCCATACACATATTTGAGGAAAAGAACTCTCAGTAGCCGTAAGTATCTATGTTCTAATCTTTATTCTAGTGGATAGGACTAGAACCTTGGGAAACCCCTAATAGCATGCAACTTAAATCAATATTCACATAGCCCTCCTGCTATAACCAAACCACCCACTTTGAGCTAGAAAATGGTAAGGCTAATGGTGTAGAACCAGGGATAAAGGGATAACAGATATTTTCATTCAGTATCTACTGACCAAGACAGTGGCTTCAGTTGGAGTTTGGGAAGGAGATGGCCTGGCCCTGGGAGAGATGACTATTTGGTTAATACTCAAAAACATGCAAACATAACAAGAATAACAGTGAAAATAATTCAAGCTCCATTGTACATGACAAGAATAACAGTGAAAATAATTCAAGCTCCATTGTACGTGACTTTGTACACCAAATTCATCGAAGCCACCTTTTTATTGTAGCTTTGTACCACAGTCCTAGACTTAGCAGGTTTTACCAAATATTATATCGTGATTTAATTCATGATCTTAATCTGGGCAATTGTGATCATCCTATAAAGGTGTTTAAATATTCAAAATCAAAAGCAAGTCATGAATTCTACTACCATGGTACCACTGGTGGGAACCGATCTAAGGAACCTGATAGATGGTAACCTAGTCTCATACTTAAAAATGTGAACAAAATGGGTATCAATTTTCAGTTTTCACCAAGTAATGGATACCTACTGTGCGAAAATCTTTTTCAAACTTGTAAGCACCACCTCCTGTAGCACATAGCACCGTGTGTATGGTTGAGAAGTTTTTATCTCTTCCCATTTGGATAAAAGTAGGCAGGTCCTGGGTTGGAAATCTGATAAAGTGCAAGTTCCCTCTTCGGCCAAAAAGTGTTAAATCCTTTAGTTCCAGGTGTACATCTCGAATGCCAGTGGATCCATATGCTACATTAGAAGTCAAATACTTTCGGATACTTTTTAAGCTCTCAACTTCTTCTTGTTCTTCCTCTGCTGTGATGTCAATAGGTTCAAAATATGAGAGCTTTACTAGAGTTCCCCCAATATCCATGCCAAACCATGGGAAAGCTGTGGGTATAAAAAAAGTATATATTAATTTTGGAAATGCAAACTAAGAACTAGTTTAATTAGCCACACACTTCACTTACCCTGAATCATTCAGTAAACTTATGGAGTATCTTCTATTTACCACTCACCTTTTTTCCTTCAAAGTGTTATTTGGATTTTTTCTACAAACCTGTTACATAGGATGCTTAGGACTGGCAAAGGGTCTTTTTAATTCCTGATCTGGTAGGCATTTCTTTTCATTTATTAAATACTTATGTAGCCCAGGGAAGAGAAATTGGAACAATTTTGCTTCAATATATAGGTCATCACCTAGTGCTTAAAAATCTGTTTTTTATAAAGATTTTAATAAAATTGGCTTATAATCACTTTAAGTAACCCAAGGGAAAAGTATCTCCTTAAAAAGAAATTTTCTATGACAATTAAGCGTATTAGGTTTCTTTGGTATATCTGGTTAATACAATTAGGCGTTAATAATCTTGAAGGTAAGTCTACTCAAGGACAAGCACATTCTAGCTGGCAGTAAGGTGTGGTGGAATGATCGGGTTTTGCATTTGTTGCTCTCATTAACTAGACTATATGACTAGAAAAACCATCAACATTTCTGAATCCTCAATTCCCTTCAGTAAATAACTGACATGTCAGCTACTCCAGAGCCCTGGTGGTGCACTGGTTAAGAGCTCAGGCTACTAACCAAAAGGTCAGCAGTTCGAATCCACCAGCTGCTCCCTGGAAACTCTACAGGGCAGTTCTGCGCTATCCTATAGGGTCACTATGAGTGAGAATTGACTCCACAGCAATGGGTTTGGGTATTCTGGTTCTACTCTGGTGGTAAAGTGGTTAAGAACCTGGCTGCTAACCAAAAGGTATGCCTTTTGAATCCACCAGCTGCTCCTTGGGAACCCTATGGGGCAGCTCTACCCTATCCTATAGGGTCATCATGAGTTAGAATCACCTTGAAGGCAAGGCAACAACTACCCCAGGGAATGGAACTCTGAAGTGAGTAAGATAAAATTCCTGCCCTCCAGGAGACCTCAGTCTTGTTGTGGGTGGATCTAGACTCATGTATGCAGACTGGAATTACTCTACAGGGTTTTCAAGGGCATGGCCTTTTCACCAGGCCTATCTTCTGAGGCACATCTAGGTAGTTTCAAACTGCCAACCTTCTGGTTGGCGTTTAACTGTGCCACCCAGGGACATGTAGGGGAATATAAATACAAATACATAAAAAATTGTGATAGGTGAAATAATAACTATATGCAAAGTATAGACCTGTAAAGAAATGCTAAACTCTGTTCCTATGTTGACAGTAGGGAATTCTAAGCAAAAAGTAGCCTATCCAAAGGCAAAGAGTCATAAGTCGGCGTGGTTAGGAAAAGAAGTGAGGCTTAAGTAGGTATGAGCTGAATTACACAGGGCCTTGCATACTAGGCTAAGAAGCTTAGACTTCAACCTGCAGACAACAGGGCACTACTGATATTCTGAGGAGCACTGGCAGTCTTAGCTACAAATTAGAAAGGTGACTTAGTGGCAGTGTACAGGATGGACTAAAGAAATGCTTATATTTGCCTGTAAAGTTAAGGATAAAGTATATTAAATCTTGTAGATCAAAATCACCTAGCAAGAATTTTAAAAGTAGACTCCAGAGTACTCAGCTGCTAACCAAAAGGTCAGCAGTTCAAACCCACCAGCTGCTCCCAGCTGCATCATGGGAGAAAGATGTGGCAGTCTGCTTCTGTAAAAATTTACAGTGTTGGAAACCCTATGGGGCAGTACTACTCTGTCCTATAGGGTCATTATGAGTCGGAATCGACTCAGAGGCAGTGGGTCTGTGAGCTCTCACCTCAGAGGAAGAGGACAATAACCATTAAGAGAGGTGGGGAATCTATTTGGGAAAAAAAAAAAATCCAGGTGATTCTTCTACGGCTAGATCTAGATGGCATTTGAGAATCACTGGATTAGGTCACCTCTAAGATTCCTTCATGCTATGACAATAACTTCTACAATGTTTTTGCTTATTGTTTATCGGTCTTAATCTTCCTATGGATACAAGGTAGTATTTTACCATTGCTCCCAAGGCGGAGGGGAAAAAAATCAACATTGTATTATGAATCGCAAATATTCTTAGTGTGAAGCACAGCTGATTCAGTTTTGCACAGAATTCCACCTTATGTGTACTGAGTGCTCACTGTCAGATAATACGATAAGCAATGGGTATTCACTGGCTCATTTAATTCCCGATGTCCCTATGAGGCAGTACTGTCTTATTATATGTACCATTTTACAGACAAGGAAAGGAAGCAAAAAGATTACTAACTTGCTTAAGATCAAAATGTCAGTAAGTGACAGAGCCAGGACTCTTATCCTAGAAAGTCTATTCCCATCACCTTGGCTCTTAATCATTATGATAGTGACTCAAAAATAATTTAATACATGAGATATCTGTATTTTTTGTTTGTTTTCTCTAGCACACAAATTACAAAATGCCTGGTAACAAAATGTAATCATTTTTATGTAAAACTTGTCAAGGAAAATTGATTCTACTTTGTTTCTTAAAAAATTCATATTTTACTTATTTAAGTACTTGTCTACCAGAAGATGGGAAAACATGATTCAATGAGAAAGGATGCCATACATTTCTGCATTTTAGAATTTACACATTTACTAAAATTAGCAAATGATTTTGAATATAGGAAAAGAGTAATTCTCATTCTCTTCTTCTGGAGAAATAGCTCATTTGTTTTTATATTTGAAACCAAAACTGCAGATTCAGATCTACATTAAAGACAACCTTAATAAAAAACAAAAACAAGCCCTTTTTTTAAAAAAGTAAAATGATTTAAAGGAGCTCTGGTGGTACAAATGGTGGCTACTTACTAATCGAAAAGTCGGTGGTTTGAACCTACCAGTGGCTCTGTGGGAGGAAAGACCTGGAGATCTGCTCCTGTCAAGATTTCAGCACAGGAAACCCTATGGAGCAAGTTCTACTCTGTCACACAGGGTTGCTATGAGTTGCAACTGACTCAAGTGCCAACATCATCATCAGAGGCAGCAAGACCCCAAACACACTATGCTTTTATGTCACCTATAGACTGGTATAAGGAGCCCTGGTGACACAGTGGTTAAGCGCTGGGTTGCTTACCAAAAGGCTGGTGGTTTGAACCCACTAGCCGCTCCGCGGGAGAAAGATGTGGCCATCTGCTTCTGTAAAAGATCACAGCCTTGGAAACCCTATGGAACAGCTCTACTCTGTCAAGAGTGTGTTACTTATTTAAGATGGCCTCCATTGCTAGCCACCCAACAAGATTAAGAAAATTTAGTTTCTTCTGCATTCTAGTTGTTATTCTTAGGTTAAAAAAATGTGGTACCACTAAGTTTTGCGGTTTAGTACACGATACCTAGAATTTCTGTTTTAAAAGACTCACGTAAAAGTTACTTATTACCTTTCCCTCCCTTGTTCACATAAATCAGCAGTAGCCGGCAGCAATACTAACAATTATAGATGGGAAATTCACACCTAGAATGTTGCTTAGTCAAATAATATAAAGACTAGGAACAGCTTTATTGATCCAATAAATCAAAAAGATTCCTTCAGAATTTTCCCAATTAGTTCAATAGATACGTAGTTAGAACACTTTTCAATGGGCACTAGATGAAACAAAGACATCCTTACGATACAACATAACCAAAATCCAATCTCCAATTTGATGGCTGCTTGAGGTTATAGGAAAACCCTGGTGGCATAGTGGTTAAGAGCTTGGCTGCTAACCAAAAGGCTGGCAGTTCGAATCCAACAGCCACTCCCTGGAAACCCTACGGGGCAGTTCTACTCCATCCTTACAGGGTCACTGAGTTGGAATCGACATGAGGGCAATGGGTTTTTGGTTTGAGTCTGTAAGATTTCATGTAGGGAAAGGGTGGTAGAAATCATTACAGCCACATGAAGTATATTTTGGGATAGAAAAATCTCTAACCAGGTATTAAATTTTAGATTTTTTTTTAGCTAAAAACCTTTATTTCCCAAAATTCAAAACACATTAAAGACACAATTAATGTTTGTAGTTTTTCTTTCTGTGCTTCAGGTCAAACAGATGTCAACATATATATGCAAATAAAAATGTCACTCAGGGAGCAAACTGCAAAGCTAAAGCAATTACCAGGTTCAAAGTTCTTGCCATTTCTATTTTCAGTCAGAAGCCTCTGCTCCAAAGATTATAAATACCTGAATACTGCCATTCTTGAAAGCAAAAACCCCAATTAACACTTATATGAAGAATGTTACATTTTTACACAAAACCAAGTTTGATGCTCTTCAAAAGACTTCACCAAAAGAGTAAAAAGAGAACCTACAGACTGGGAAAAAAATTTGAACAGTACAAGTCACACAAAGTTCTAATCTCCATGATCTACAAGAAAATCCAACACCTCTACAACAAAAAGACAAATAATCCTATTAAAAAATGGGCAAAGGAAATGAACAGACACTTCACCAAAGACATTCAAATGGCCAACAGACACATGAGGAAATGCTCCGGATCACTAGCCATTAGAGAAATGCAAATCAAAACCACAATGAGATACCATCTCACCCCGGCATTACTGGCACGAATGAAAAACACTGGAAATAACAAATGTTGGAGGGACTGCAGGGAGATCGGAACTCTTACGCACTGCTGGTGGGAATGCAAAATGATACATACAACCATTTTGGAAAATATGGCGCTTCCTCAGAAAGCTAGAAATAGACATACCATTCGAAATACAATACTATTCGAAGTACAAAAAAAACAAAACCAAGTTTGAAAGGAACCTTACTGCCTAGGAAAGTATCTCCTTTATAAAGATAAAATACTGGAGGAGATAGAATATCTACTTTTTCTAAAGCCACACACAAGCACTAAGGTTTCTGACCTCAAAGGTGTATCAAAAACCAATTCCAAAATATATCCTCTTGATGTGGAAGTACAAAGGCTAATTTAATTTGTATGTGGTGGTGATCTATCCCTCCACTGAATGAAATTCTTTACAAAAGAAAAAAAAAAAAGTCTGGAATGCACCAAAGTGTAAGGTTTACGGGATTTTCCCAGAGAAAAGAAAATGACTGTTTAGGTATAATTATAATTAAAGTGGTAAAGAAAACATACATAACCTTCCACTGCTTCTTCTTTTAAAAGGTTTCTCAGGCGTGCTGACTTATTTGCAGAAAGCATTAACTAGTCCTATCTCAAAAAGAAACCTTCAGACAAAAAGCAAAAAAGTTCCTAAACAAAGCTATGTTATATTGTATTATTACACACAGTTATACAATTAAAGGGAGCTGTATTAAATCTCTCATTTATTTTTTGAATTATACTAAATATTAAAGAGAACCAAGTGAATATTTATAAAACATGCAAGGCATAAATAACACAAACATCAAAACAACCAGGAACTCATCACCCATTTTAAAAAACAGAACATTACCATTAACTTTTAAACCTTTCCTTCACCTAAGAGGACATCCAAAAGCAGCCAACAAACTTATGAAAAGACGTGCATGATCACTAGCCATTAAACAAACAAAACTCCTGTTGCCACGAGGTCAATTCCAACTCGTAGCTACCCTATAGGGCAGAGTAAAACTGCCCCATAGGGTTTCCAAGGAGCACCTGGTGGATTCCAACTGCCAACATTTTGGTAGCAGCCGAGCTCTTAACCACTACTCCACGGCTCCCACTAGCCATTTAGAGATGAAAATCAAAACTACAATGAGATACATCTTACCCTGGCCAAAATGGCACTGATTAAAAAACAGAAAGATAACAAAAAGTACTGGCGAGGATGTGGGAACACTGAAATCCTTATCCACTACTGCGAAGACTCTAAAATGGTACAACCACTATGGAAAACAGTATGGTGCTTTCTCAAAAAACTAGAAATAGAACTACCCTATGATCCAGCAATCCCACTCCTAGGTATATAACCTAGAGACCTAAACATAATGACATGAACAGACATATGCACACCTATGTTCATGGCTGTTTTATTCACAATAGCAAATAAATGGAAACAACTGAAGAGCCTATCAATGGTTGAATGGATAAGCAAATTGTGATACATACACACAATGGAATACTTACTACACAACCATAAAGAACAGCGATGAGTCCACGAAACATAACATGGATGGACCTGGAGGCCATAATGCTAAATGAAATAAGTCAAACATATAATGACAAATATTGTATGATCCCTCTTTTATAAAAAAACAAGAATAGATAGTATAGAGACACCAATGTTCACTGGTGGTTGGTGGGGGGAGTATGCTTTAGACCGTAGACACTAGTTATTTTTGGTGATGGGAAAAGTGGCACCAAATGTGGATGTAGCGAGCACAGCACAACCAAAGTAAAAATGAGTGTTTGAGCACATACGGTTAAGTATAGGCAAAGTGGTAAACAAGTAGTTACAGGTGTGTACATAGGTGAGAACAGAGAGAAGTATCTACAGGTACCTGCAAATACAAATATGTGGTGCAGGCATATATACTCATTGAAGACAAAAATACGATACTCCTCAGACATAACCAAACACCTTCCAAGATTGATTTTCTGGGTTTGAAGGCTTAGGACCACAGTCTCATGGGACAACTCAGTCAACTGGCATAAACAGTTCATAAAAATCATGATCTTCATCCTAGTGGAGTAGCACCTGGGGTCTTAAAAGTTTGCGAGCAGCGACATAAGGAACAACCACAGGTCTCTATTCACCAGGAGCAAAACAGTAAGAAGGTAACCAAAAGCTCAGAGAAGAAACAAGTCTACACAAGGTATAACTCATCTACGCTGAAACCAGAAGAACCTGGTGGTGCCCGGCTACCACCACTGACCGTTCTGACTGGGGTCACAATAGTTTAATGGATAGAATGGGAAAAAAAATATGGAACAGAATTCAAATTCTTATCTATATCTTTATATATATATATATATATATATATATATATATATATATATAAAACGGGGGAAAAAAGCCAGACAAACTGGAACAGCAGGCAACAAAGGACTCCCTGAGCCTATCCCCGAGACACTCCTTAAACCTAGAACTGAGCCTATCCTCTAAGATCACTTAAGAGTGGCACACAAAATAAAGGATATTACCCGTAAGATCAGTGCCCTACTTAAAAACCATCAGTATGGACCAAAAGGTCAACAATTAACTCAAAAGCAAAGATGAGATGATAAGTGGCCAGGGAAACTAGAGTACTGGAAAGGGAACAAACGGAACACAAGAGAATGTTGATACATTGTGCTAAATGTAACTAATGTCACTGAACAATTTGTGTGGAAACTGTCAAATGGGAACCTAACTTGCTGTGTAAACTTTCACCAAAAACTCAATAAAACATTATTTAAAAATATTTTTTTTAAACCTTTGTGTGACCCACTTTTTTGCATTTTGGACTAGAGAAACAGATATGAACATACTCTAAGTTAAACTGGGAAGATTATGTGATTTTCCTTAAGAGTTACTGTCCAAAGATGTAGGTTCCTTCAAAATCAATAATGCTTAAAAAGCCCAAGACTAATCACATATCTAGCCTGTTAGATATGTCTGTTCCCAAATAAAGGTTAACTTAGAGATGCTATACTGCAGTTGGTGAATTTCTCAGTAACCAAAATATGCAAACTAAAACATTACATGCCCCTCTGGTGGAGCAGTGGTCAAGAGCCTGGCTGCTAACTAAAAGCTCGGTGGTTCGAACCCACCAGTTGCTCCTTGGAAACCCTATAGGACAGTTCTACTCTGTCCTGTAGGGCCGCTATGAGTCAGAATCACTCAATGGCAACAGGCTGTCTATTTCTAGCACATACCAATTATGACAATTTACTTATTAAAATCAAGAAGGTAGGGACTGGAAGAGAGCTTAGTCTTGCTAGTGGCTCCAAACAAAATAAGGGGGGGGGGGGTTGATAATAGCCACCTTTTGCATAGATTTTTTTTTCAACTCAGCAGAGTTCTACAATTCATTTTCTTATGCCAAAGAAATAATCACCATTTTCAAAAGTACAGGGGAGGCAACAAGATCACAGAGGACAGGAGTTCTTAATTATAGTCCACTCCTATCATTTAGCAAGTGGTCTAATTACCAACTTTTACATTTTCCAGTGTATTAAAAAAAATACACATGGTTGTTATTTTGTCACTTAGAGAGAGGGAGAGAGTACAAGCAACAAAGCATGCAAACAAGCACACATGCACAAAACGCAAACTTTATTTACATGCAATGAAAAAACCTGTTGCTGTTGATTCCGACTCATAGTGACCCTCTAGGACAGAGGAGAACCACCCCATAAGGTTTCCAAGGAGCGGCTGGTGGATGTGAACTGTCGACCTTTTGGTTAGCAGCCAAGCTCTTAACTACTGTGCCAACAGGGCTTAACCGTTCCATGAGGTAAGAAAAATGCCAGTTTCTTAAGAAATTAGGCAAGTATCTAAATTTATAGCTTTGTTGCTTCTGGCCAAGGAACAGGTTAAAAGTAGGTCATCAGTGCACAAGCAGCCTACTTACCGCACATAACCTAACCACTTATTCCTATTCTTTGGGGAATAAAAACACTGCCAAGATGAAAAAAATTAAGCAAAATACACACTTACAAAAACAAAATACACTTTCCATTAATACAAATGATTAAGTACTTTGATGACGAAAAATATACAGTACATTCTCCATTTAAAGAAGTCCGCAGAATCTCTCATGATCTGTGTATATGGCCTTTAACAAAATAATAGCTCCTATTCTCTTTCTCACACAGTCCTATGAGAGCTGCCATCAGTTCCCCATATGTAACAAAAATATCCCAAACCACCACAAGAATAGTGTTACCAAGAATCACCTTCCTTACTAGGTAGACTATGTATTCAAAAAAAGGAAACCTGCATGTGCAATCACCTTTTTAAATGATTAAACAGAAGATACCTAGTCTCAAGGGCAGACTGTTAAATTTCTAAAAAGGTGTGTTATAAATTTGGTATCTTGCTAAATGCTGGTAAGGAGGCAGGGGAGAAACACTAAAGAACTATTTAATTGCTATTGGCATCACGCAGATTTGAGCCTAAAGGGATTCTATGCTAACTCAGGATTTAACTGTTCTTCAGGCATAAAGAGAAATGAAATGCTGAAAATGTTCACATCATACAGGGGATTATTTTAAGGAATAAAATTCTAAAATGGAGATTGCGTACTGGTAAATTCCAGATATGCTTCAGGTTCTTGGATGAAGACATTTCACTCTTTCCAATAATCATTACAAATAAAAATGTTGATGTTTTGAAACAAACTAAAAAAATAACCATCTTCATATCTTTAGTATTATATTTAGAAGAGCTCTGGATACATTTCTTTTTTTTTTTAAAGTAAATTAGTTATAGAGAAGCAAACTACACACACACGTCCTACTTCTCGCTGGTCTTGACAAACATTTTAAGAACCTTACTGCTTGGGTTAGCAAAGCAGACTTAAAACCTACAAAACACCAAGTTAAAATACATACCTCCTACTATCAATCTTGTTAATCAAGTTACATGTCATGTATGTAAGCAAGACACAGGTTGAAAAACCTATACAAGTACTCAAAAACAAAACAAGTAAGCATCTTTAGCTAACCTGAATGGTTTATAAAACAATTAGAAATAATACTTTCCTGGGCAGTTCATGGTTGAGATAGCCTTTTCTCCCACCCTTAAAAAAAATAAGATGCTCTTTATTTTCACCACAAAGAATTAAACAGGCAGTGAAGTCTCCATTCAGTATTTTCATGTAAGAAATTTGAAATGTTATTTTAGACTTATAAATCATATTAACTAACCACTTTTTTCATCATGATTCTATTTTAAGATTAATGATCTCACAATGTACTACTAAGGAGGAGCAACTTACACAAAAGAAAGCGTTTACAACTTTGAATAATAATCATAATCTCTTCTGAAACATCTTTGACAGATTTGGTATCAATACCTATTAGTTTGCCCATATCTAAGAAACCAAATTGCTACCATGGCACAAAGAAAATAACACCATGAAAGTCAGAACATGAGCTCGTCATAAACTCATTTAGCTAAATGTAAATTCTAAGTAGAGAAAAATACATGCATTGAGGGAAGATATCCACATGTTCTACATGGTCACACCTGCTCAAAATACATGTTCAATTTAGCAAATGTAAATCAGAAGTTTCTAATACTTTGTCATATAAACCACTGTTATTAAATACATCACTAATTTTTATAGATTCTTTGAACTGTAAGAACTCTTTAACTATCACAAGAAATTATCACTAAATTTTTTTTTTTTTTTAGTTAGCAGATAAAACTACCTGATCAGAAAGTTTGCTTCCCAAAGTATTTAGACTATGTCCTATGGATGCAGGAGAAAGAACACTGGACTATGAATCAGGTGACTTAGGGCTCTGAGCCTCAAAAGCACATGGGTGGTGTAGCCTTGGAAGTTACTCTGGAGCTCAAGAAATTGGATTTCCTCAACTGTAAAATGAAGACCAAACAATTAACAGTTTTCAGAGTGCTTTAACATGCTCTGTAGTGAGCTTCAAAAGAATCCAGATGAGCAGGTAGGGATGTCAATGCCCCTTTTTACAGCTGGGCATTTCTTAGAACTGTTGGAAAGATCACATGAGACACTGTACATGAAAAGACTACTAAATATGCAAAATATCAATATAACTGTAAGATAAGAGCATGAATCCCCAAATTCCTCGTTGTTCTGGAAGACTGTACTTGCAATATGAAAATCACAATGGCTGACGATTAAGTAAACTATTTGCAGGAATAAAAGGTTTTTAAAAGACTAAAAATAAAAGGGAGCAAATGAAAATTCATCTGCTTTCTCAAGACATGCTAAGAATGTTTTTAAGAAAAGTACATACATATATAGTCGTAGAAAATTCTCTATGGGTATTCACCAAAATATTAATAGTGACTGGCTTTAGGTGGCGGGAATACGATTTTTATCTATGTTGCTTATCTGCGTTTTCTAAAACATGAACTAGCTGTTATTCAAAATAAAAATAAGCCAAAGCAATTAGCTGGCCAGTAACAAGCACGTGCGTTTAAAAGCTCCAATTGTAACAACAGTGACAACTCCCAGAATCCACGGGGATTTCAAGGACACAAGCAGGAAGCCCGGAAATCAGTAAAAACGGGTGATAATTGCCCCCCCGCGCAACCTGACAGCCATGACCACCCCTTTTCAACTAGACTTCTGAGGAAGCTGGGAGAGACATTTAGTAGCTCTAGTTTTGTTTGGCAAAACCCGGATAAAAAATTCCCTCTTGGACCTCCCAGATATCGAGAAGAAAGTAGGGGGAAAGAGACACGGGGGGGGGGGGGGGGCCGCAGGCGTTCTTCATGCTTGTATAGGGGGCTGGGGAAGACGCCGCGAACCCAGGGCTGAAATGGTCCCTCCGCTCCTATTCCGTGCTACGCGCGGGCAAGGAGCGACGGGCTTGGAATCTAGCCGCTCCGCCGAAAGTCTCCCAGACGGGGCCCAGGGAATGCTCTCCCAACCCGACGAGCCCAAGCCCCCATCTTACAGGGTTTCTTGGCATCCTTGATCTTCATGGCGTCGGCCTGAGGGGCGAGGAGCGGCTTCGGCTACGGCGTACGGCAGGCAGTAGCGGCGACTCCAGAGGCGGCCGGGCCGCGCGTTAAGGCCCGGCCAGTTCTTCCCCTCAGGCCAGGCGGGGCGGGCCTGGGGCGGGGCGGCGGCGCCTGAGGCGACAACGCCCGGCCCAGGGGGCGGCCCCCACCCCCGCCAGGGGCGGCCGGGACCGAGCGAGCTGGGGAAGGCCGCCGGCCTCGCCGTTCCGGGGCCACCCCGCAGCTCCTCCAAACAAAAGGCCCAGCTCCCTGGAGCCGCCGCCGCCGCCGCCGCCGCGGAACTGAGAAGTAGCCCGCCCAGGCCGAGCGCCCACGTGACACGAGCCAGCTTCAATGCTCTCTCCACCTGCTGCTGGGGATTGTAGTTCACCGAGTCGTGAGGTCCTGCTCTCTGGGCGCAGTTCTATACGTGGACTACAAAACCCAGGATGCATCGCGGTTCCTCCTTAGTGGCCCCTCCGTTTCCGGAGATCGCCTCAGAGTGGTCCCAGAGAGAAGTGGGCGGGGCCTTAATCACGCCAGCGAGATGGGGACCAACGGTGGCTGAGGTGGGCGGGCTGGGGAAGTCGAGAGCTTAGGCCTCGCCCCTTGGCCGAAAGAGAAGGGAAAGGGAAGAGTTTGCTGCTACTGTGATGGATGGTTTATCAGATGGAGGCTTCCTCCTGAGGCAAAAAGCCTGGTTATTGTGCCATGAGAAGCGCTAAATTCAGGGTTCTAGAGCCGTCCTTTTGCATAGACTATTAAGTACATTTGTGAATTGAAGAAATTCACAACAGAACCCTCTTCCTTAATAGAGACGCCTGGACTGTTTAGGTTGGCATGATGATGATGATGATAATAACAAGGACAATACAAATAATAGGTAACATTTATTGAATGCCATGTGCCGGGCACTCTGCTAAGCACTTTTCTTGAGTTATTTAATTTAGAAACTTTCTGAGCCACGTAGAAATAATGTTCATTTTTCAATCACTCACTTAGAAGAAGGCGCGGGACCTGAGAGGTTAAATCACTTGCTGAGCACGTGCCCTTTCCTGTGGTTCCGTGTTGCCATCAGGAACTCCCTTCTCTCTTTCCAAAGGGGAAACTGACTCCCAGAGAAGCAAATGAGACACTCCAGTTCTCACAGCAAAGCCAGGACTCTCCTTCCATGAGGCCTCGTAGACTCATATAGAACGGGAAGGAATGGCATTGGGGATCTTCAGCCCTCCCCTCCGCTTCTGTTTCCCAGTTAACCAGCCAGGAATTCAGTGACTGGCAATGGATAGTTGGAGAGTTAGCAATGGAGGATTGGGCATTGGTTGCAAAAATCTTTTCAGAAATCCTCATTGCCTCTTCACTTGTGGAAGATAAGCCAAGGGATATGAAGAGGGACAGAAAGGGATACAAACTACCATTATGGAGCACTTACTATGGGCTGGCACTCTGAAGATGCTTTACGAACTTTTTAAATTTAATTTTAATCCTCATAACAACTATTTGGAATATAGTGATTAAAAACTCAAACTTGAATTCAAATCTTGGTTCTACCACTTGGTAATAAGCTTGAACAAATTACTTCATCTCTCTGAGCCTCACTGGATTCATGTTTCATGGGACTGATGTGGGGATTAAATGAAAGAAGGTATACAAAGTGCTAAGCACATTGCCTGACATGGGTAGTGATTTGTTGTTGTTAGCTGCCATTAGCCTCTGACTCATGGTGGCCCCACGCACATTGTAATGAAACAGACCTGGTCCTGAGCCATCCATATGAATGGTTGCAGATTGGACCATTGCGATTCATAGGGTTTTCAGTGGCTAAAGTAGCTCACCAGGTCTTTCTTCCTAGTCTGTCTTTGACTGGAAGCTCTGCTGAAACCTTTTCAGCATCACAGCAACACACGAGCCTCCACTGACAGGTGGCTGCATATGAGGTACATTGGCCAGGAAATGAACCCAGGTCTCCTGCATGGAAGGTCAGAATTCTACCTCTGAACCACAGTAATCAAGAAGTGCTGGCTATATTTATTATTGTTATTGTTATTGACAGTTCACAGAAGAGTAGGAGAGGCTAAGCATCTAGACTACTTCCCCAAGGTAAAATTATATGGGATTGGACCTCAGGTCTGATTGGTGCCTTACGTTTCCTTATCTTTTATTTTGGTTCCAGGTTCTACATTTGTTGTGCAGAAATATGTTTTTATTTATATTTGTTTATTGAAACATCCTCTGAGCGCCCAGTTATGCTACCTGCAACTCAGAACCCTGAGTACCAGATTTACCGTTCTGGTCCTCTTTTTTTTCCTCGTTACTCTATCCCACACCAAAAGAAGTCGATTCCGACTCATAGTGACCCTATAGGACAGAGTAGAACTGCCCCATAGAGTTTCCAAGGAGTGCCTGGTGGATTCGAACTGCCAACGTATTGGTTAGCAGCCTTAGCATTTAATCACTACACCACCAGGGTTTCCATTCTAGAATGGTCCTGTTTTTCCATGATTTTATTGGATGAGGAGCATGGTTTCTGATCTGACATGGCTTCAAATAGTTTTCTCTATCTTTAATGTGAGTCTCCCCGCTGGTTCTGCAAGTCTCTTGTGCACACTCAGTTCTCTCCCAACATATATCTTTGGGTTGTTACCTGCCTCTCTTTAATAGTGTCAGCTTGAAAGTCAAAGGGGAAGTGATACACATGCCTTGTGATAGACTGGTCATGGTCTGAGAGAAAGGAGAGCTAGAAATGAGAAGCTGTAAAAATTTCTGTGAATTTGGGACAAAGGCTCTTGACAGTTTCTGTGGTCACAGTGATGAGTGTACACATGGATGACACTTAGTTTGAAGGTTAGGTTTATACCTGTGATGTTACCAGAATGTCATGGATTGAACTGTGTCCTCAAAAAATATCTGTCAACTTGGCTGGGCCATGATTCCCAGTATTGTGTGATTGTCCATCATTTTGTCATCAGATGTGATTTTACTATGTGTTGTAAATCCTACCTCTATGATGTTAATGAGGCAGGATTAGAGGCCATTAAATTAATGAGTCAGGACTCAGTCTACAAGATTAGGTTGTATCTTCACTCAATCTTTTTTGAGATATGAAAGAGAGAAGCCAGCAGAGAGACAGGGGGACCTCATATCACCAAGAAATAAGAGCCAGGAGAATAGCATGTCCTTTGGACTTGGGGTCCCTGTACGAAGAAGCTCCTCAGCCGGGGCAGAATGATGTCAAGGACCTTCTCCCAGAGCTGACAGAGAGAGAAAGCCTTCCCCTAGAGCTGGCACCCTGAATTCAGACTTCTATCCTTCTAGACCGTGAGAAAACAAATCTCTCTTTGTTAAAGCCATCCACTTGTAGCATTTCTGTGATAGCAGCACTAGATAACTAGGGCACAGAATTAACCTATTCACTGTTCATATATGGGACTGCCCTTTGGGCTACATTATATACTAGAAAAACATTGAACTTCTAATAGTAGGAATTTTAGTCTTAGGTCAGTCACAAGTTGCTGTGTGACCCTGGGAAAGTCCTTTCTCTTCTGTGGGCCTCAAATTGTTGTTGTTGTTCATTGCCATTGAATCAAGTCCTACTCAAGGTGACCCCATTGTGTATGCAGAGTAGAACTGCTCCATAGGATTTTTAAGCCTGTGACCTTTCGGAAGCAGATCACTAGACCTGTCCTCTAAGTTGCCTCTGGGTGTGCTCAAACTACCAACCTTTATGGCTAGTAGCTAAGCACTTAACTATTTGCACCACCCAGGGCCTCAAATTACTAATCTGTAAAATGAGATTGTTGTCTAAGATTTCTTCCATCTCTGCTTTTTGCGTTTCCCTAGAATCTGACCCCTTTTTGGGGTGCAATGTAAGATGTGCTCAACCATATTTTTTCCGTAAGTTTTCCTTAGTGGCATTGAAACTGACAGGTCATTCAGCTTCAGTTCCTGGTCAGAGTTTCTTCTGTAGTCCCCTTTGGGTCTCAGCCCCAATCCCTCCCTCAGCCCTGTCTGGTTAATTGCATTTTCTCTCTTTTCTAACATAGCCTCAAAACCGTTCCTGGCAGAGAGAGTGAGGGGGCTGGGAAGAGCATCTAGAGGGGCCAAGAGACTGTCTTCCTGTCTCAATATTTATTGTCTACCAAACTCAATAAATCCACCTATCCTGCAAAGTGACAGAAGACCCACCATCCTCATGTTGCTGTTACTGAGTGTGCATAGAAACAGGTGGTGGATTGTACCTAACCATGACTGTGAGGTCTCCTGGTGTAAAGTAAGCACACATTTATATACATACACACGCACACATATCCTTCAAGACCGGACCAAGCTCGTAACAAGGGATTCTGCCTCTAATTAGATGGCTGCGAACATGCTCCAGTCAGCCCTTGGATCCACAAACTCAAACTAGCATCTTACTGTGGGAGAGCATCAATAATATCAGCATTAATATTAGCATCAACATCATCACCATTGTCATCATGGTGGAAGCACAATTTCATTCAACCAATATTAATTGAGTTCTCACTGTGTGCTGGATATTGAAATACATGCTGGGGGAGAGGTGAAAAAGAAACAATAAGTTAACAAACTAATAAACAAAAATAGGCTGCGTTAGTTGTACAGCATGATGAACACAATCACTGTTACTGAATTGTACCTGTGAAGAATGTTGAAATGTTTTGTTACCGGTATATTTATCACACGTGCACAAAAGAATAGGCTGTGATAAGCAATGTGAAGGAAATAATCAGGCTGATGATTGGAGAGAGACTGGGACTGCAGGGGAGAAAGAGGGTTCTATTTTTGATGGGATGGTCGGGAAAGTTTCTTCGAGGAGGCAGCATATGAGCTGGGACCAGTGCAAATTGCTGGGTAGAGTGTCCCAATAGTGGTGTGACTAGTACTTGAGGTAGGTCCTCAGGTACCCCAAGTGGCATGTTTGAGGAACAAAAGAGCAATGAATGAGGAGTAGAGAGCAAGGGGGAAAATAATAGGAGGTGAAGTTGGAGAGGTGGACATGCTGGGCCTTGAGGGGCACTGGAAGATTTTTAAGCAGGCGAATGGTGTGATCTATGATTTTAGGCGATCACTCTGGATGCTTTGTGGAGAATGAATTTGACTGAAGAGGTGCCATGACTTGGAAATGGAAAGACTGGTCATCTCAGACTCCTCCCATGCCCTCCTTGCCTACATACAACCCGTCACCAGGTTTGGCGGACTCTGGGGGGCACCCCAGAAACTGTGCAGGGGTTCAAATCAGTGTGGTAGCAGCAGAGACGGAGAGAAGTGCTCGGATCAAGAACTTCATTTTAAAAAATAAAAAAAACCCAAACCTGATACCATCAAGTCAATTCTGACTCACAGAGCTGCCCCATAGGGTTTCCAAGGCTGTAATCTTTACAGAAACAGACTGTCACATCTTTCTCCCACAGAGCAACTGGTAGGTTCAAATAGTTGTCCTTTTTGGTTAGCAGCTGAGCGCTTAACCACTGCGCCACCAGGACTTCTTCCGGAACTTTATTTAACATATGTTTATTGAGCTCCAAGGATGTGCTAGGCACTGCTCAGGGGAATAGGGGTATGGAAGTGAGCAGGACAAAGTCCCTGTGCCCTGGAGCTTACATCCCAGAGGGGAAGTAGACAGTAAACAAGGAGACAGATAAATAATATTAGTTTAGCTAGTATAAGTGCTGTAAAGGTAAGAAGGCAGGATGGAGGGGCTCAAGAATGAAGGAGGCTGTTTGAGACACTGTGGTTGTTGAGGATAAATTAGATGAGGTGGATGGGGGAGGGAAAGGAAGCCGTGAAGGATACCTTTCAGGGTTTGGGTTTGACCTTTGGGGTGTATGATGATGTCATTTACTAAGAAGGGGAAGCATGGGGGATAAATAAGTGGGAAATCAGGGGTTCCGCTTGGCCTTGTTGATCTTCCAGGGCCGCTCCTCTCCTTAGGCTGGGGATGCAATCCAATTTTGTCATAGGTACCAGCTTGTTTCAGCAGTTGACAATTTACATCTTAAAGACCACCAGCTTGGGTATTGCAGACTTCTGCTTGCCCCAGGAATGAATCCTTCCAGATATTTCCTTCTAGGAATAAGGAAGAGTCTCTGGAGCTCTGCTCTGTCTACTTAGCTCTGCCTCCTGGCACTTCAGCTTCATCAAGTCCAAACCAGAACTCATTATCCTCCCACCCCCTGTTCTCTAGCCTGCGCATTTCCCTAAAGGCCTTGTCTCAGCTGATGGTACCAGCAACCACCCACTCATCCAAGCCAGAAAGCTGAGAGTCATTCTGGACTTCTCTCATCCCCTCACAACTCACTGCAACCAGTCACCAAGTCCTCTTGCTGTTATCCTCCTGTCTGTTCCTTCTTGTCCTAAGTTCCAGCCTCCACATCTCTTCATTTAGACACTCAAAGACTCTTCTTACCTCTTAATCTGATCCACTCACCTTACTGATGCCAGAGTGAGTTTTCTCAAAAGCAGACCAGACTGTATCATTTCCAGGGCTTAGATCATGTCTTCAGGATAAAATCAAAGCTCCTTAACGTGGGATGTAAGATCTACTATCATTGGCAACTGTATACTTTCTTAGCTGCAACTCCTGTCTCTACCCACCTTTCATTAGATACTCGGAACCAAAAAAAACCAAACCCATTACAGTCAGGTTGATTCCGACTCATAGTGACCCTATAGGACAGAGTAGAACTGCCCCATAGGGTTTCCAAGGAGAGGGTGATGGGTTCAAACTGCCAACCTTTTGTTTAGCAGCTGAATATTTAACCTCTATGCCACCAGGGCTCCGAGATACTCAGATAAGAGAAAAATTGCTCATAGCAAACTGAGTGTGTTCTACTGCCTGATACCCCCAACCCCTTTTGCATGTGTAAGACCCTCTTCTTGAGTTCTGGTTGACTGCCTATTCATTCTTTAAAACTCAACCCAGAAATCCCCTCCTCCAGAACGATTTCCTTTCCTGTATGCTACTTCTCACCCTGTACATGCTTCCACTTTTGCTATTCACTGCACAGTACTACAGTGATCCATTTACTTGCCTGTCTCCTTCATTACTGGATGAGCTCTTGCAAGGCTGAGATTGTGACTTATTCCGCTTGGTGTCCTCAAGCCTAGCACAGGGTCAGACCCAGAATGGGTGCTCACTGATTTAGGAGATAATACTGGAGCCATTATTCCCCATCCTAAAATGTGACCCCCAGTTGGAGCTGGTCTCACAAGGACTCAGGAGGACACATCAACTGGGCCCTGAGATATAAAGACAATAGCTAAGATAATCTTGGAAAACATCTTTTAGGGAACCTTTCACATAAACCAATCACAGAGCACAAAAGACCCACATACTGTCCGCTCTTATCTTTTTCTATTAGCATTTAGTGAATAGTAAGATCTGTGGGACCAATAAACCCTCCTGATCGTAGTTACTGAAACCTGTACCAATGATTGTTCAGAAAGACAATTCAAAATGTAGGATCACAATTTCTAGTCAACCTGTGAAAAGGTGAAACTTTCTATGGTTTTGCCCATTTGTAATCTTAATATATACCGATGATTCTGTAATGTTCCTTGGACTCAGGCAGACATGGCTCTAACAGCATGCTTGTCATTTTCCCACTTTTGTCTGTTCTGTAATATTTCCTTGGACTCAGGCATATATGGCTCTAGTAGCACTCTTGTCTGTTTCCTACTTTTGCCTTTTTGAATATATGCCGAATGAAACTTTCCTTTTGCTTTACTAAACTTGGTGTTTGTTTTTTTTTTTTTACCTTACAACATCACAAATAATTACGTTGTACAGGTTTGGGCCCAGGTCCTTCAGACTCAATCTGGAAACCCTCATCCTTATAGAAACTTTCAGGAACCAATAATGAATGACAATAAAGGCAGCTTAGCACCTCTGGCAGGAGTGAATCACTGCACTTCCTAGGAGTGACACTAAGGAGTATATGGCCTGGGAGCCATCCTGCACTCCTGAACCCCATTTTAAATCAGGGACAACTCTAATTATAGTCAGGCCTCTTTCAGGGCCTGAGATGCCTATTAAAATGTATTGACTAAGGCTTTGACCGAGTTGGAGTGGTTAAAAACAAGGCACTATAATCAGGCGGACTTACTAGTTTCCGATCCTTGATTGGTTGGTTGTGCAACTTTGGAAAGGTAACTTTCTGTCTTGGTTTCCTAGTGCTGCCATAACAGACATACCACAAGTGGGTGGCTTTTAATTTAGAAAATAATACTGGAATCATTAGTCCCTGTCCTTGAGCATAGAGAATGTGACCCAGCTGGAGCTAGGCTCACAAGAACACGCAAGGACTCACAAGGACACATCAACTGGGCCTTGAGGTATAAAGACAATAGCTAGGATAATCTTGGAAAATATCTTTTAGGGAAGAAAAATGTCTTTTAGGGAAACTTTCGCATAAGCCAATCAAGCAGAACACAAAAAGACTTTCCACTCTTATCTTTTTCTGTTAGCATTTAGTGAATAGAAAATTTGTTGGACCAATGAAGACACTCCTGACTGTACCCTCCTTACCGAAACCTGTACCAATGATTGTTCAGAAAGACTATTCAAAATGTAGGATCACAGTTTGTAGCCAATCTGTGAAAAGGTGAAGCTTTCAATGGCTTTGCCTATTTGTAAAGTTAATATATACTCATAATTCTGTAATGTTTCTTGGATGTAGCTCCTTGTTCCCTTCCCACTTTTACTTTTTTGAATATATGCCGAATAAAGCTTTCTTTTTGCTTTACTAAACTTTATGATGTTTTTTCCCTACAACACTTTAAAGAATAGAAATTTATTTTCTCACAAACCTGGGGGCTAAAAGTTCAAATAGCATCTTGGCTGTGTTGATTCCTTCCTTGTGGGTAACATTGAGTGTTCCTTGGTTCCTTGGCTTATAGACAATCCTCACATGGTGTCTGTCTTCCCCTCTGTGTATCTCTGTGTCTAACTGCTCTTTTTATAACTCAAAAATTGTTGGATTTAAAACCCACCCTACTTGGCCATGGTCTAATTAATGTAACAAAGAAAAGCCTATTTCCAAACAGAATTACATCCACAGGTAGAGCAATTAGGATTCTAACATATATTTTAGGGAGATGAAATTTAATCCATAACACTTTCTGCATCTTGGTTTCCTCATCTGTAAAATGGTGATAAAAATGGCTCCCATTGCCTTTGAGAATTTGTGAGGAAGAAAGGACTTCCTGCATCTAAAGTCCTTAACACAGTACACAGCAGTGGGAATGAAAAGGGTGGCCTTGGTGGTAACTATTAGAGAGATAAAGTATTCATGGTGATAGTTCAGCCTTGGTTTAAATGTCAGTTCTGTGGGGAAACCTGTAAAGCCACCAGACTAGATTATTGTTGTTTGCCACTGAGTGGATTCTGACTCATAGTGACCCCGTGTGACACAGGAAAACTTCCCCATAGGGTTTTCTAGGCTGTAATAATCTTTACAGAAGTAGCTCACCAGGTCTTTCTCCTGCAGAACCACTTGGTGGGTTCAAACTGCCAACCTTTCGGTGTAGCAGCCAAGCGCTTAACCATTGCACCTCCAGGGCTCCTGGTCCAGACTAGATTGGGGGCCCTGTTTTAACCTCTCTTAGAACTTTATTAAATGTGTTCATAGCATTCATCACAATTAATTAAATGTCATTTGCAACAAATTTAGCCTGATTTCCTCACTCAGCTCAGAAAACTCCAAGAGAGCAGGGACTTTGTCCATTATTGATTCATAATATATCCTCAACTCTTAACACAGTTCCTGGCACATCAGATGTTGGATACATTGAATGAATGAATAAACAAACCTTTCCTACTGGCTGCTACCCTAAAAATGTTGGCACAGTGTGTTTGTGTGTCTCTCTCTGGGTGTGTGTGTGTGTGTGTGTGTGTGTGTGTGTGTGTGCGTGTGTGTGTGTGCGTGTGTAGTTATGTTTGGTGAGGTCAGAAGTGAAAAAGCTGATAGAAAGCTAGTGGTTATGGAGAATGGGGGCAGACTCTGGTTCAGGGATGCAGCACCAGTGTAATAGGAGACTCAGATCACATAAGGACAGACCCTTGCATCAAAGTATTTTTGGCTGTCACTACCCTAGGCTGTGAGGCCAGTGTGCGCGATGGGAATAGTTTGGAAATCAGGGCCTAGAATGAAAACTTAGCCAACTAGCCAGGAAGAATAGATTTCTGGAACTTATAGCCTCATAAAAATTCCAAAACTAAGAATAATCTAAAAAAAGATTTTCTTGCTGGCTTTGAAAAGCAGAATTTTTTTAAAGTACCTTATCAATCTTCTCTTTATCTGTGATACAAATTATCTGACACTTCCTGTGCACAAGCCCACAGATGGCAGGAAGAAGGAACCAGGAATAAACCAGGTGTCTCAGGTAAATTCATAGTCCAAGGGATAAAGAAGAATTAGAAGTGCAATGTGGTGGCTAGACTCAAGCAATAATATTTGAAGTGTGGTCTACAGATGGGCGCTGATCCCTAAACCGTTTCTTATTGGCTCCCTATGAGAAATGGAGCTTGCAGCAGAATGTAAATCAACTACATCACTGTTACAGATTGAATTGTGTCCCCCCAAAATATGTGTCAACTTGGTTAGGCCATGATTCCCAGTGTTGTGTGACTGTCCACCATTTTGTGATCTGATGTGATTTTCCTATGTGTTGTAAATCCTAACCTCTATGATGTTAATAAGGCAGGATTAAAGGCAGTTCTGTTAATGAGGCATTACTCAGTCTGCAAGATTAGGTTGTGTCTTGAGTCAAACTCTTTTGAGATATAAAAGAGAGAAGGGAGCAGAGAGACAGGAGGACCTCATACCACCAAGAATGAAGAAGCAGGAGAGGAACACATCCTTCGGACTTGGGGTCCCTGCACTGAGAAGCTTGTAGACCAGGAGAAGATCGATGACAAAGACCTTCCCCCCAGAGCCCACAGAGAGAGAAAGCCTTTCCTTGGAGCTGGCAACCTAAATTTGGACTTCTAGCCTCCTAGACTGTGAGAGCATAAACTTCTGTTTGTTAAAGCCATTCACTTGTGGTATTTCTGTTATAGCAGCACTAGATAACTAAGACAATCACTAAGCATATCATTTTTATTTTTTTCCCATACAAAAATTTATACATACATTGTTATGTGACCCTAATTGCTCTCCCCATACCGTGACAGCACACTTCTCCCTTCCACCCCTGATTCCCCATGTCCATTCAGCTAGATCCTAACCCTCTCTGCCTTCCCATCTCACCTCCGGACAGAAGCTGCCCATTTAGTCTCTTGTATCTACTTGAGCTAAGAGACACACTCCTCACGAGTATAACTTTATGTCCCACATTCCAGTCCAATCCCTGTCTGAAGAATTGGCCTCAGAAATTGTTTTAGTTCTGGGCTGATAGAGAATCCAGGGGCCATGCTTTCTGGGGTTTCTCCAGTCTCAGTCAGACCATTAAGTCTGGTCTTCTTACTAGAATTTGAGTTCTGCACCCCACGTTTCTCCTGCTCCATCCGGAGCTCTCTGTTGTGTTCCCTGTCAGGGCGGTCATTGGTGGTAGCCAGGCACCATCTAGTTCTTATGGTCTCAGGCTGATGAAGTCTCTGGTTTACGTGGCCCTTTCTGTCTCTTGGGTGCTAATACTTTCCTTGTGTCTTTGGTGTTCTTCATTCTCCTTTACTCCAGGTGGTTGGGACCAATTGATGTATCTTAGATGGCAGCTTGCAAGCTTTTAAGACCCCAGATGCCACTCACCAAAGTAGGATGCAGAACATTTTCTTAATAAGCTTTGTTATGCCGATTGACCTAGATGTCCCCTGAAGGTGTGGTCCCCAGACCCCTACCCCTGCTACTCTGTCCCTCAAAGTGTTTGATTGTAATTAGGAAACTTCTCAGCTTTGGTTGAGTCCAGTTGTGCTGACTTCCCCTGTAGTGTGTGCTGTCCTTCCCTTCACCTAAGATAATTCTTATCTACTATCTAGTTAGTAAATAACCCTCACCCTCCCTCCCCACCATGTTAACCATCTAAGCATATCATTTTTAGTTTAGCTGATATTTTTTCATAGCAAGACTTTCTTGATGCAGGTAGCGTTGCCTTGATTTACATTTGGTTCAAGCTGTCACTGCCCTAGGCTTGGACTGTTAACAAATAATTCACTGACCAGTTGCTTTGAACAACATTGATCTAGAGCATGGGCTTTGGAATCAGCCAGATCTAGCTTTACAACTTAGGTAAGTCCTCTATGCTCTCTGAGCCTTGGCTTCCAAATCTGGAAATCAGGTATTCATTCATTCAACAAAAATTTTGAGTACCTACTATGTCAGATACTGTTCCATGAATTGAGGATATTGCAGTGACCTTGGCAGATAGGATTCCTGCTTTCAAAGAGACTACAGATAAAGATGTGAAATAATTACAGCTCATGATAAATGCTGTTAAAGTAAACAAGGCAAAGCGATAGAGCATAACTCGGTGTGTGTATGGCAGATTGGATGTTCAGTGAAGGCCTTTCTTAAGAGAGTTGACTTGAGAAATTTAAGAAGGAGCCAGCTATGCAAAGAAAGAACTCAAGGATGAGTATTTCAAGCAGAGGCAACAGCAAGCACAAAGGCTCTGAGGCATGTTGGAGAAATAGGAAGATTGTCAGTGGAGTGGAGTGAACATAGTAGAGGGTGGGGAGAGGTGACATTAGAAAGGCCAGCAGGAGCTGGTTCATGCAAGTCCTAGTAGGAAACATAGAAGAGTTTGAATTCCATTCCAAAAGTAATGCAAAGTCATTGGAGAGTATTAAACAAGATCATAAAGTTTGTTTAAACCATGTTAAAGAGTTTGGAATTTATCCAAAGAACAACAGAAACCCAGCAAAGAGTTTAAAAGCAGGGGAGTCAGGATCAGAATTGCATTTTGGAAAGTTCACCCTGGCTGTGGTAAGGATAACAGCTTAGGCAGGGTTAAAGAAAAACAGCAAGAAACCCATTGCCCTTGACTCAATTCCATATCATGGTGACCCCACATGTTACAAAGTAGAGCTGAACTCCATAGGGTTTTCTTGGCTGTAATCTTTACTGAAGCAGATCACCAGGCCTTTATTCTGCTGTGCTGCTGGGTGGGTTCAAACTGCCAGCCTTTTGGTTAGTAGCCAAAGGAAAACTGTATGTGCCACCCAGGGACCTTTAGGCAGGATTAGAAGCAAAGAAACCAGCCAGAATAAGACATTTTGGTGATAGAAGGAGTGAATCAATGTAAGACGGATTGAATTCACATCATTAACTAGATTGCAAGCTTCATGATAGCAGGAACTTCACCACAGCTTGCTTTGGATGTTCTATAGCACAAATTGTAGATCTTTACACAAGTACATTTTTAATTAACATAAATTTTAATTTATGCTAATTTAGTTAAATAGGCTAGCTAACATAAAATCAAACTGGATCATCCACCTACAGAAGCTGAATCCTTACCCATCACGCTGATCTTGCCCATGGTATAGACGTCCAGCTCCTTTACCCTATTTGCTTTTCACCTGTTTATCTTCACACCCATGGATGCTCAAGGCTAGAAGATGAGTCAATTTTCAGCAGCAACTGAACTGGAGCAATTTCCATCTGGAACCAAACAAAGGGCTAAGCCCTGCTTGGAATTTCTGCTCCGGGCTCATCCAGCCACAGAGCCTGTTGCACAAGGCAAACTGGCACTTGACCAGCCTGCTTAATAGAATTCTTAGTGCTCTTACACAAGGGAAGCCGTATTCATTCTCTGAGGCCCCACCAGCCAACACTGGCTCAAGTAATATCGAACTGTTGATTGAGTGCCTACTATGTACCAGGCACTGGGTTAAGGGATTTACATGCATTCTCTGATTTAAAACTTCACAACAACTTTATGAAATAGATATTCTTAATTAAGTCCATTTTTAAGAGATCAGGGAAGCTAATACCATACAGCAAATCTGTTGCCAGACTCGGGTTTAAACCTAGTTCCTTCTGATTCCAAAGCTGTCTGTCATTTTAGCGGTAAATTTTTTTTTTTTTTAATTGTGCTTTAAATGAAAGTTTACAGTTCAAGTCAGTTTCTCATATAAAACTTTATACGCATATTGCTACGTGACCCTTGCTGTTCTCCCTATAATGTGATACTACACTCTCCCCTCCTTTTTACCCCAGAGTTCCCGTGTCCATTCAACCAGCTCTTGTCCCTTTTTGCCTTATCTTCTCGCCTCCGGACAGAAGCTGCCCGTTTAGTCTCCTGTATCTACTTGAGCTAAGAAACATTCTCTTCACGAGTATCAATTTATGCCCCACAGTCCAGTCTAATCTTTGTCGGAAGAGTTGGCTTCAGGAATGGTTTCAGTTCTGGGCTACTGGAAAGTACGGGGGCTATGTCTTACGGGGTCCTTCCATTCTCAGTCAGACCATTAAGTCTGGTCTTCTTACTAGAATTTGAGTTCTACACCCCACTTTTCTCCTGCTCCTTCAGGGACTCTCTGTTGTGGTCTCTGTCAGAGCAGTCATTGGTGGTAGCCAGGCACCATCTAGTTCTTATGGTCTCAGGCTGATGAAGTCTCTGGTTTATGTGGCCCTTTCTGTCTCTTGGGCTAATATTTTCCTAGTGTCTTTGGTGTTCTTCATTCTCCTTTGCTCCAGGTGGGTTGGGACCAATTGACGTATATTAGGTGGCCACTCACAAGCTTTTAAGAACCCAGACGCCACTCACCAAAGTAGGATGCAGAACATTTTCTTAATAAACTTTGTTAAGCCAGTTGACCTAGATGTCCCCTGAAAGCATGGTCCCCAGACTCTCTCCTCTGCTACTCTGTCCCTCAAAGTATTTGGTTGTATTCAGGAAACTTCTTAGCTTTTGGTTTAGTCCAGTTTTGCTAACTTCCTCCGTAGTGTGTGTTGTCCTTCCCTTCACCTAATTCTTATCTACTATCTAGTTAGTGAATACTCTTCTC
Source organism: Dugong dugon (assembly GCA_030035585.1). Taxonomy (NCBI): domain Eukaryota; kingdom Metazoa; phylum Chordata; class Mammalia; order Sirenia; family Dugongidae; genus Dugong; species Dugong dugon. The sequence goes on along the minus strand of CM057460.1, from coordinate 163,765,333 downwards.
CCTCCCTCCCCACCCTTGTAACCATCACAGAATTGTTCCTCAACTTTGCCTTTGATGTTCAGGGCTCCTAGATTGTCATATATAACAGATTCACTTGGTTTTTTTGGGTCTTTGTTGTAAGAAGGACCACCGGAAGCATCTGACTACTCCGCCATCTTGGCCCCGCCTCTTAGTAGTAAATTTTAATGTATTTTCTATTGTAATGACCTTTATAATTATTGAAGTTGTATGTGTATATTGTAATACATTGAAACAATTTTGGAGTATACAAGGTAACTACTGAAAGTATCTGTTCTATTTATTTATTGCTGTGTAACAAATCACCCCAAGACTTAGTGGCTTAAAAAGCCAACGCTGTATTTCATTATTATCTTTCATGGTCCTCAGGCTTGACTGGGCTCAGCTAGCTGTGTCTCACTCAGTGTCTCTCATGTGGTTGTAGTTGAATATTGGCCAAAACTTTCTCACTCTTATGTCGACAGTTGATGCTGGCCATAGCCTGAGATCTCAGCTGGGGTTGTCTACTGGAACACACATGCTTGGCTCTCCCTGTGGTCTGGGCTTCCTCACAGTAAGGTGGGTGGGTTCCAAAAACAATCATCCCAAGAAAGGGGATATGGAAGCTGTCCATTTCTTAAGGCTTGTACCCAGAAACTGGCACAGTGCCACTTCTGCTATTTTCTATTGATCAAGTAATTACAGAGCCAAGATTCAGGGAAGGAGACATAGATTCTGCTTTTTGACGGTAGGATTTTCAAATTTCAAAGAATTTGTGGGTTATATTTTAAAACCTCTGCAGTCTGCCTCTAGTCACAAATTATCTATATTCCTCCTTGATGCAAACTGTACTCATCTGATCCCAAGGCCCTCCCAAAGATCTCATCCCGTCAGGTTCAGGCTTGAGGTCCAGGATATGGTCATCTAAATCACTTCCAGGTTTGGGTGAGGTGCACTGAGTACAATCCACGTATGATTCTTCTTTATCTGAAGACCTATGAACTAGAGATATGTTATCTGCTCCCATACACGGAAACATACAATGGTGGGATAGGCATAGGATAACTGAAATAAGCATTCCCATTAAAAAGAGAAAAAACAGGAGGCACACAGCAGTCCATGGCAATCCTGAAATCCAAAACCGAAACCAAACCCACTGCCGTCAAATTGATTCCTACTCGTAGGCACTCTATAGGACAGAGTAGAACTGCCCCACAGAGTTTCCAAGAATGTAAATCTCTATGGAAGCAGGCTGCCACATCTTTCTCCTGCCCTTAATCCATCTGGGCACATATTGCCTGTTCCTTCATTAGGGCCTAATACTAGTTAATGATGCTTTGCAGTTGTGTCTTCTGGGCTCTGGATTCCACTCTCTGAATTAGCCTTCCTTTTCCATGAAATGTGGAGTCCCTGTGTGCAGATGGTTAACACTCTCAGCTGCTAAGGAAAGTTTGGAGGTTTCGTCCACCTAGAGGCACCTTGGAAGAAAGGCCTGGTGATCTACTTCCAAAAAATCAGCCATTGAAATGGTACGGAGCACAGTTCTGCCCTGACACACATGGGGTCATCATGAGTGGGGCTTGCCATGAGTCAGAGTTGATAAAATGGCAACTGTTTTTTTCCCCATGAAATGTAACTATATTTGCCTGAGTGATTTTCTCAGTCAGCTTCCTGCCCATAGAAATTCTGGGATACAAAGCCCTCTTTTCATCTTTTACTCTCTCCCTTTTAGTCCAAGCTGGTTCTTAAAAACTTAGAGGGTTTTCTATGAATATTATTGGGGTTCATTCTATTAGACACAACCCAGGACCACAAATCTCTTAAGGATAAATCTTTTTCTACTTTAGGTTCCTTTGGAGGCTGCTGTGGGACACCACCCTTAAGATTCTTAGAAATCCTATTGTTTAACAAAGAGAGTCGTGAGACACACCCTTAAACTCTTTAGAAGTGTTTTGTTTATTTGAAAGAGTTAATTAGGCACCTTCTTAAGCCTTTCTGAGGTCTTAACAAAAGACGTTACAAGCCTACCCTTTGCTGGGAAGCCATTTCTTAGCTTGAGAATAGCTTTCCCTCTGGAGAGGCTGGAGTGAGAAGCAGTTTTCTTTTCAAACTCAGAAAACCCTGGCTCTTTTATATGTCCTCTCAATTTTACTTGAAAACCTAAGTTCCCCTTTTAGCTCATCTGTCTCCTCTGCATTTTACTATTAGGCAGCTTGGCTAGGTTGTGTTCATTAGGTACTTCTCTATTTTCCATATTACTGCAGGGTTACCAAACTTTCCACCACCTATCACGGGCCCCTGTCCTCCAGCTTCCAGTAAGATTTTCCTTTAAGTCATTGTCAAGATCCTTTAGGCTTTCACTAACATGCTCTTCAAGGCCATTCAGGCTCAAACACAAAGATAACGCCACATGTTTAGGTTTTTGTAACATCAATAACCCACAATCAATATCAATATGTTTTTGTTATCTATTGCTTTGTAACAATCTACCTCAAAACTCAGTGGCTAAAATGTAGAACAAAACTCAAATTCCTAGAAAAGGCCAGACTTACTGGACCGATAGAGACTAGAGGAACCGCTGAGACTATCTCCCCAAGATACCCTCTGAACTTGGAACTGAAGCCAGTTCAGGTGGTCACCTTTCATCCAAATAATAGATTGGCTTATAAAATAAACAATATTACCCATGAGTACTGTGCTCCCTTAAATAATCAACTGTATGAGACCAAGAAGTCAGTATTTACCCTAAAACAAAGCCGAGAAGGTAAGGAGGGGCAGGGTAGCTAAATTAATGGAAATAGAACAAAAAGAATGGAAATAATGAGAATGTGGACACATTGTGAAAAATGTAACCAATGCCATGGAACAAATTGTATAAAAAGTGTTAAATGGGAACCTAATTTACTATGTAAACTTTCACCTAAAACACAATAAAATATTAAAAAAGAAAACTTAGTGGCTTAAAACAACAACAATAATAATAATTTTATTATTATTTGATTATCATGGTTCACAGATTTGTCTACGCTCATTTAGCCAGTTCTCACTCAGAGACTCTCTTGAAGTTGTAGTTTTATGCCTGGAGCCAGAGTCATCTTGAAGGTTAGCCCAGGCTAAACCAATCAAACCCCTCCTCTTGGAAGGTATAACTAGGATATGGCAACAAAGCTAGTTAGCTAAGGAGAGACAAGTGGAGAGGTCCTGTAAACTTTTAGAGTTACAATGGAGCTGAGACTGTTATCTTGGGCCATGTGCAAGGTAGTTAAACAAAGGAAGTCATTGCTTGGGAGAGAAAACAGAGAAGCAGAGAGACACTCTTTGGCTCCTGGTGGCTTTCCAAGTCCAAAAATCCTGGTTGTACTTGGTTTCCGTAATACCTCTGCATCCTCACCATAAACTTCCACTTGACTTGAGTTGGTCTGGCAAGTAACATATTGTATTGACCAGAATCTTAGAGGGATGTGGTGGATCTTTATTATTCTCAAAGAGTGGTGGGAAGAAAGAAGCATGGACTTCAGGGCCATTGACGCATTCGTTTATTTATCCAGTATTAATTCAAGTAAGTCTCTATTGTTTTCTTTATGTTGAGGGGTAATCCATATTGTAGGCTGTAGTCTTTTGATCTGCATTAGTAAGTGCTTTCAGCAAGCAAAGCTGTGTCATCTGCATATAGCAGGTTGTTAATGAGTCTTCCTCCAATCCTGATGCCACATTCTTCTCCATATAGTCCAGATTTTTTGCTCAGCCTACAGATTAAATAAGTATGGTGAACGGATACAACCCTGACGCACACCTTTCCTGATTTAAAACCATGCAGTATACCCTTGTTCTGTTTAACCAATTGCCTCTTGATCTAAGTACAGGATTCTCATGAATACAGTTAAGTGTTCTGGAATTCCCATTCTTCGAAATGTTATCCATAATTTGTCATGATCCTCACAGTCAAATGCCTTTGCATAGTCAATAAAACACAGGTAAACATCTTTCTAGTATTCTCTACTTTCAGCCAACATTCATCTGACATCAGCAATGATATCCCTTGTTCCACGTCCTCTTCTGAATCTGGCTTGAATTTCTGACCGTTCCCTGTCCATGTATGGCTGTAACCACTTTTGAATTATCTTCAGAAAAATTTTATTTGCATTTGGTATTAATGATGTTGTTCAATAATTTCTGCATTCTATTGAATCACCTTTCTTTGGAATGGGCACAAGTATGGATCTCTTCCAGTCAGTTGGCAAGGAAGCTGTCTTCCAAATTTCTTGGCATAGATGAGTGAGTGCTTCCAGCATTGCATCTCAGTCGGTATTCTGTCCATTCCTGGAGTCTTGTTTTTCTCTAATTTTTTAGAGCAGCTTGGACATCTTCCTTCAGTACCATCAGTTCTTGATCATATGCTACCTCCTGAAATGGTTGTATGTTGACCAATTCTTTTTGGTATAGTGACTCTGTGTATTCCTTCCATCTTCTTTTGATGCTTCCTGCATCATTCAACATTTTACCCATAAAATCCTTCAATATTGCAACTCAAGCCTTGAATTTTTTCTTCAGTTCTTTGAGCTTGAGAAATGCTGAGCATGTTCTTCCCTTTTGGTTTTCTAACTCCAGGTCTTTACACATTTCATTATAATATTTTGTCTTCTCCAGCTGCCCTTTGAAATCTTCTGTTCAGCTCTTTTACTTAGCTTTAGCTACTCTACATTTAAGGGAAAGTTTCAGAGTCTCTTCTGACAGCCATTTTTGTCTTTTCTTTCTTTCCTGTGTTTTTAATGACCTTTTGCTTTCTTCATGTATGAGGTCCTTGATGTCATTCCACAACTCGTCTGATTTTCTGCTATTAGTGTTCAATGCATCAAATCTATTCTTGAGGTGATCTCTAAATTCAGGTAGGATATACTCAAGGTTGTACTCTGGCTCTCATGGACTTGTTTTAATTTTCTTCAGCTTCAACTTGAACTTGCATGTGAGCAGTTGATGGTATGTTCCGTGGTTGGCCCCTGGACTTGTTCTGACTGATGATATTGAGCTCCTCTGTTGTCTCTTTCCACAGATATAGTTGATTTGATTCCTGTGTATTCCATCTGGCGAGGTCCACATGTGTAACTGCTGTTTATGTTGTTGAAAAAAGGTATTTGCAATGAATAAGTTGTTGGTCTTGAAAAATTCTATCATGTGGTCTCCGATGTCATTTCTAGCACCAAGGCCGTATTTTTCAGCTATTTTTCTTCTTTGTTTCCAACTTCCGCATTTCAATTACCAGTAATTATCAATGCATCTTGATTGCATGTTTGATCAATTTCAAACTGCAGAAGTTGGTAAAAATCTTCACTTTCCTTATCTTTGGCATTAACAGTTGGTGCATAAATTTGAATAATATTCATATTAACCGGTCTTCCTTGTAGGGCTATGGATATTATCCTATCACTGACAGCATTGTACTTCAGGATGGATCTTGAAATGTTCTTTTTGATGATGAATGTGACAGAACCATTCCTTTTCAATTTGTCATTCCTGGCATAGTAGACTATATGATTGTCTGATTCAAAATGGGCAATACCAGTCCATTTCAGCTCACTAATGCCTAGGATGTAATCTTTGCATTCCATTTCATTTTTTGACTGCTTCCAGTTTTCCTAGATTCATTCTTTGACATTCCACATTCTGATTATTAATGAACGTTTGAAGCTTTTTCTTCTCGTTTTGAGTCATGCCACATCAGCGAATGAAGGTCCCGAAAGTTTTACTCCATCCATGTCATTATGGTCAACTCTGGTTTGAGGAGGCAACTCTTTCCCAGTTATATTTTGAGTGCCTTCCAACCTGAGAGGCTCATCTTCTGGCACTATATCAGACAATGTTATGTTGCTATTCATAAGGTTTTCACCAGCCAATATTTTCAGAAGTAGACTGTCAGGTCCTCCTTCCTAGTCTGTCTTAGTCTGGAAGCTCTGTTGAAACCTGTACAGCATGGGTGACTCTGCTGGTATTTGAAATACCAATGGCATAGCCTCCAGCATCACAGCAACACATAAGCCACCACAATATGACAAACTGAAAGATGTGTGGTCTTTGATTAAGTTCAAAGACTACAGCCGTCAGTATGGATTATACTTCAACATAAAGAAAACAAAAATCCTCACAAATGGACCAGTAAGCAACCTCATGATAAACGGAGAAAAGATTGAAGTTGTCAAGTATTTCATTTCACTGGGATCCACAATCAACGCCCATGGAAGCAGCAGTCAAGAAAACAGAGGACATATTGCATTGGACAAATCTGCTGCAAAAGACCTCTTTCAAGTGTTAAAAAGCAAAGCTGTCACTTTGAGGACTAAGGTGTGCCTGACCCAAGCCATGATCTTTTCAATCACCTCATATGCATGCAAAAGCTAGACAATGAATAAGGAAGACCAAAGAAGAATTGATGCCTTTGAATTATGGTATTGTGAAGAGTATTGAATATACCATGGATTGCCAGGAGAATGAACAAATCTGTCTTGGAAGAAGTACAGCCAAAATGCTGCATAGAAGCGTGGATGGCGAGACCTTCTCTCATGTACTTTGGGCATGTAATCAAGAGGGACCAGTTGCTGAATAAGGACATCATGCTTGGTAAAGTAGAGGGTCAACGAAAAAGAGGAAAACCCTCAGCGAGGTGGATTGACACTGTGGCTGCAACACTGGACTCAAACACAGCAGTGATTGTGAGGATGGTGCAGGACAAGGCAGTGTTTCATTCTGTTGTACATAGAGTTGCAATGAGTCGGAACCGACCTAATAGTATCTAACAACAATAACAGGCCCTCAAATATATTTGAGTTTCTATTCACCTGTTCTTATTTTTTTAGGTCAGGAATGACATCTTGTTCTGAGTAATTCTTTGTTGAGGGAGCCTGTCCTGTACATCGTAGGATGCTTAGCATCTGGCCTCTACCTACTAGATTCTGGTAGCACCTCCCCCTCACTCCAAGTTGTGACACTCAAAAATGTTTCCAGATATTGCCAAATGTCCCCTGGGGGAAAAATCGTCCCTGGCTGAGAACTACTATTTTAGATGAAAGGCCTAAAGCTGAACTCCAACATGTACCTCTGTATTTGACTTCCCAAGTCATCTGATTCCTTTTCGCTGTTTTTTTTGCCTCCTAAACTAGATGGCACCAGAAGAAAAGTAGATACCAAGAGCCACTTTTGTGGTACTGGCATTGCAGAAAGAAAACCTGCACAGCCCTGTCCCTCCTTTCTTCTCTGAGGCCAAGTCCAGTCCTGCCTGTTTAATTACCTCCAGTGATTTCAGCATTGACCAGGTCTGTTGCTCCACCTGGCAAGAAAAACAACAGACTTGGCCAGATCTGATAGTGCAGAGAAATTGGAGCCTCCCCCACCCAGCACCTTTTACATGGGCCCCAGCTGGGGGTTGGGAGAGATGGCTTTAGTGGCTTATAGCAGGAGCACACTTGTGTGTGCTCTCCTGAGGGAGAGGGAGGGGTTGTGCTATCAGTGGTTGTTCCAAAATTTCACTATAGGAGGGCCTAGGGTACAATCTATGGGTAAATTGTATCTTTGCCACACAAATTCAGCTTCTATTGTCTAGACAATAGAAGCTGAATTTGTGTGGCAAAGATACAATTTACCCATAGATTATGTTATAAAACTATAAAAACATCTTAGTTTTCTGAAGAGAGCTTTATTTACACTTTACATAAAGATTCAGAAAACATCAATAGTTCATGTTAAATATACTAAAAAAAATTTTTATTGTGCATTAGGTGAAAGTTTACAGAGTTTCCCATTTGATTGTTTGTATATAAAGTGCTCCATGACATTGGTTTCATTCCCCACAATGTGTCAACACTCTCCTCATTTTCTCCCTAGAGTCCCTGTTTCCTTTCATCCTGATTTTCTATCCCTTCCTGTTTTCTCATCTTTGCTTTTGGGCAAATGTTGCCCTTTTAATCTAGTATAATTGATTGTTCTATGGAGCATGTTCCTCTTGGGTGTTATTGTTTATTTTATGGGCCTGTCCATGGTTTGGCTGGAAGGGGGGTCTCTGGGAATAGCCTCAGTTCCAGTTCAGAAGGGTATCTTAGAGCTATAGTATTGGGAGTCATATTAAATAGTATGGTGATGGTGATGATTTTATCTGGGTGGGTGCTTTCTCTTGGTATTTTATTATGAGATTCTGTGAGGGTAGGTCTACTGACCCCATGTCCTATTACTCTCTTCCTGGTTCATTTACTAGCCTTCTTGATGTTCCTTGAATGCCACGCTCCTTCAAGGCCTTTGCACTTGACATTCCCTCTTTATAGAACATTCCCTCTTTATAGAACATTCTACATTAGACCTTCTCTTGGCTTTGTCCCTTACTTGATTCAGCTCTTGGCCATTTACCACACATCTCCCTCCTTTTTCTGTTACTCTCTGTCCTTCTCTGCTTTGTTTTTCTTAGTAGCACTTAATACTACCTACCTAAAATTATTTTATGTTTTTAAAAATACTGTGTTTGTTGTCTGTCCCTACCTCATAGGATTATTTTAAGGATTAAATGAGCTAGCCTAAATATTCTATCCAATTAGTGTTTATTGAGTGCCTACAACATGCAAGGCACTATATTAGGTTCTGGGGTTGCAACGGTGAAGAAAAGCACATGTATTCCCTGCCCCCATGGAGCTTACTGTCTAGTGGAAACTTTTTTTTTTTATGTAAGAAAAATAATTTTATTTATTATGGTGCAGATACTTTTTTTTTTGCTAGTAATATTTTGATGAGAGTAATTTAATTGAATATGCTTCAGTGTTTTGTTCATTTTAATCTTGGTTGCAATATGACATTTCAAAGATCTGAACATTTGCTATGCGCCAGGTGTGATGCTAAGAGTTTTGTTTAGAATACTTCATTTGATCTTCATAAAAACCCTAGAAGGTAAGTCCTGTTGTTTTTGCACTTATCTTATGGGAGGGACAATTAAAGCCCAGACCTGAGAAGCCACTTTTCAAAGTCATTCAGTGAGTTGGAGCTGCGTCTTGCAGTCTGGTTCCATAGATAATGCTCTTGACCATTATGTTAAGCTATACCTGGAAAGCGTGACAAAGCTCAGAGCATGTTTGAAGGGATAAACAAAAATCATATATAGCTGTAACATCAATATAAAAAAATTCAGTACTGATTATTCCTATTAACCATCAGACCGAGCCAGAGGTGCACTTTGCTATAAATGAATTTGCTTGTAAAAGCCTGCATGCACAAGATTGATATTCTGAGGCATTATCAAGAATGTTATAAAAATCATTGCCATAGTATTTCTTTACTTTAGTGTGTGCAATGGAGAACATGATGGAGGCTTTGGAAGCAGACAGACCTGGGTTCACATCCTTGCTCTGTCATTGCCCGTGGAACTTTGGACAGGTTTTGAGACTTGGTTTTCGTATCTATGAAATGAAATAATAACACCTACTTGTTACAGTTGTAAAGTACCTCTGTAAATAGAGGATACTGAATAATTGGTAGCTAATTTTTAGTGTATTTTTATGCTCAAGGTGCATTTAAATGTTGTTATTGATTGAATTGTGCCCCACCCCTGATATGTGTTGAAATCCTAATGCCTATATTTGTGGATGTAATCTAATGTAGTATAATGTAATCACCATTCATCTAATGTAGTGTAATGTAATCATATTCCATAATGCAATCTTATGTAATGTAATCAGTTAAGAGCCTACAGGTGCAGAATGGATCCTAAACCTAATCACTTCTGAGTTATACAAACAGCAGCACAGACACAGAGACATGCTTACACACACAGGGGAAAACAGATGCCATGTGAGGATCATCTAAAAGCCAAGGAACCAAGGAACACCCAGGACTACCTACAAGGAAGGAATCCAAATAACTGAGGCCCTGATTTGGACTTTTAGCCTCTAGAATTGTGAGAAAATAAACTTCTGTTCTTTAAAGCCACCTACTTGAGATATTTCTGCTACAGCAGCACTAGGTAACTATGACAAATGATAATTGGATGTTTTTGAAATACCATTCTGTACAGAGCATTCATATTATACAAAGTAAGGCCAACCTGGAAGGGTGAGTTGCATAAACCCATCACTGGGAACAGCTCCTCCTCTATTATTTCCTCTGAATGCCTCAGGATAATCCCATCAGTTCCCTGACCTCCTTTCCATGGGAAAGAGTGTCTTCTGGACTAGTGGCCTGACAAGGTTCTCGGAGGTAAAAAGAATTCTTGACATACATACAGGATATCTCCTTTCTCTTTGCTTCAATTTCAACAGGAGGGAATCTGGGTCAGTGGTAAGGGGTTGGATAAGGAGTGAGAAGAGGAAAAAAGGAAAAATTTGAACTTGAAGCCAAGTTGTACCCAGTTCTCACTGGAATCCCAGAAACCACCTTCTTTTGGGCAGAACCAAAAGAATTAGCATCTCACTGTCACTGGGCTTGTAAGAACACATGGTGCTGTGCTTTCAGTTATAGGTGTTTGGAAGGCATCTGTGAGTTTTGCCTGCCTGGTATCCATTCTCACTTCTTATAAAAGTAACTTTTTTTCCTTTGAGAAACCAGCCTCCTCCCACTCTCAGCCCCTGTGCCCAGTTCTAGGTAAGTGTAAGCAGGCCTGGTTAAGCAGCATATTGCATTCTTCTGGCCCCAGTGATTGGTTCAGGGGTGGTGATATGATCCAAAACTGGGCTAAAGCAAACCAAAACCAAGTCCATTGTCACCAAGTCGATTCTGACCCATGGGGACTCCATGCGTTACAGAGTAGAACTACCCCATAGGGTTTCCTTGACTGTAACCTTTATGGGAGCAGATCACGAGGCCTTTCTTCCACAGCGCTGCTGGTTAGGTTTGAACTGCCAACCTTTGGTTTAGTAGTTGGGTGTAAACTGTTTGCGCCACCCAGGAACCTTAAAGCTGATGCCGAGGAGGCTCAATTCCAGTGCTTTTTTTGGCTTCCCTTTACCCAAGGGATTTCTAAGCTCTGGGGATGTAAGCCTGCTTCTTCTGCTTCAATGCTTTAGACAGAACTTATGTCAGAGTGAGGCAACAAGGCAAAGGCAGGACCAATGATCACAAAAGACACCATGCTTGTAATGTCATTTGAGCTCCTCCATCTTGTCAGGCCTGGATCATTAGTTACTTGAGCCAATCAGCCTAGTGTTATCAGGGAACAACATCATTTAGTTTAGTAAAGCAAAAAGAAAGTTTTATTTGGCATATATTCACAAGGACAAAAGTGGGAAAAGGACAATCATGCTGCCAGAGCCATGTCTGCCCGAGTCCAAGGAAATATCATAGAACAGACAAAAGTGGGAAAACAGACAAGCACATGCTGCCACAGCCATGTCTGCCCAAGTCCAAAGAATATTACAGAATAGGCGAGAATGGGAAAATGGACAAGCATGCTGCCACAGCCATGTCTGCCTGAGTCCAAAGACCATTACCAAATAGGCAAGAATGGGAAAACAGACAAGCATGCTGCCACAGCCATGTCTGCCCTAGTCCAAAGAATATTACAGAATCATCAGTATATATTAACATTACAAATGGGCAAAACCATTGAAAGCTTAGCCTTTTCAGATTGCCTAGAAACTGTGATCCTAGATTTTGAATTGTCTTTCCTAAAAATCATTGGTACAGGTTTCAGTAAGGAGAGTCAGGAGAGTCTTCCTCAGTCCAACAAATTTCTTTTCACTACATGCTAATAGAAAAAGATAAGAGTGGAAAGTCTTTTGTGTTGTATTTGATTGGCTTTATGTGAAAGTTTCCCTAAAAGATATTTTCCAAGATTATGTTAGCTATTGTCTTTACACCTCAGGGCCCAGTTGATGTGTCCTTGTGAGTCCTTGTGAGCCCAGCTGCAGCTGAGTCACATTCTGTATGCTCAAGGAGAGGGAATAATAACTCCAATATTATTTCCTAAATCACTAGTCTCTCCATTTTTTCCCCCTTAAATCAGTCTGATTTTGTTTTTTTCACATCTGGAATCAAGAAAGCCCAGAATAACAGACCAGACTTTGTGAAACTGGAGTGGATGAGGAAGGCAGCTAGAATATGAGGGTATCTCAGAGCCATCTCCTTGCAGAAGCTCTTAAGGAACCTAGGGGTGTGAGGCCTGAGGAAGGCAAGATTTCCTCTGTTGAGGGGCAGTTGCTGGGCAGCGACCTGGTTAGGTGTGTTCCTTGAGGGCAGAACTAGGCCAAAGAGGGGAGGTTACAGAGGAACCGATGGTAAGGACTTTATTCTCAGCAATAATTACTGGAGAAAATAAATGGAAATTCACAGTATGGAAGTGAAAGTGGTCACTAGACCTGTTTAAGAGGAGGCAGAACTGCCCCAGCCAGAAGTGGTACAGTGCTGGGGGTGAAGGTGGGGGCAGATTTAGACTGACTTTGAGCTCTCTTTCTATTTTGGGAGTTTCTGATGGAATGCAAAATGTTGAAAGTATCATTCAGCCTGGAATATATGTAAATGACAAATAAATACCACACTTATCAAATGTGCCTCTGTAAGGACCCTGTCTTGTTCACCTTTCCAGCTCCAGTGCCAGCATATGGTGGGCAGAGAGGCAGGGTAGTGTGCTGATTAAAAGCAGAGAGCCTGGAGTCCAATCCTGGGGCTGTCACTTGTTAGATGAGTGGCTATAGGCAAGTGACTTGTGTGAAGCTGAGTATCCTCTCTGTAACACATGGATCCTATTACCCACTGCTTAGAGTTGATCTGTGGATTGGAGATAAGGCATGTAAAGCACTTGTCTGACACGTGGGACAGGCTTAGTAAATAGTAGCTGTTATTATTAAGTGCTTAACACCTGCTTATGGAGTGGACGAACAAAGGTACCAGGGGAGAAGCTGACAACTAGTTTGAGAGAGGAAGTCAGAGGGTGTTAGAATGAGAAGTTCTGAGAGTTGGGGAGAGCTGGATTCTTCCCTGCACCATGCTCTGCCTCTTGTTGCTTCCATGGCTTTTCTCTTGGGAATTCTAGTTTTTTGGTTGGCACATGTCTGATGTCAGGTTCCTTAGAAGCAGTGTCTGAGGCAGGGACTCTTGTTCAAGTGACTTATTGGGGGAGTGGTCTCAGGAGAAGGTGAGGAAGCAGGACTGGCTACATAATTTGTGAGGTCCAGAGGAAAATGAAAACGTGGGGCCGCTTGTTCAATAAACAGGAAAAAAATGTTGTTAAAGATACTCACATATAAAGCCTTTTCCTTTCTTCCTCTCAACTTGTCAGGGTGTTTTTCATTTGCTATTTCATGCCATTTTAAGTAAAGGGAAATTAAAGTTTTAAATGATTAGCAAGAATTTTACCATTTATATTGTGCAATGCCAGTTTTAAGTGCAAATAGCAGAGCATTTAACTCAGATGTAGAATCACCAAAATTACACAATTCATATTTTGTGACTTGTCCTCAGAAGGTGCTTTGAGCTGGCCAGAAGGACCAACACAAGACAGGCTCAGGAAGGTAGGAAGGAAGATGAGAGTGTTCCCCAAGACAGGGGATATACTGCCAAGTGCAGATTCTTACAGGTGCTGGGGGCCTACCCTGAGAATTGGGGTATGTTTGCTTGGGGCTTGTGATGGATTGAATTATGTCCCCTCAAAAATGTATGTATCAATTTGGGTGGGCCATGATTCCCAGTATTGTGTGGTTGTTCTCCATTTTGTGATTGTAATTTTATGTTAAAGAGGATTAGGGCAGGATTGTATAACACCCTTACTAAGGTCACATCCCTGTCCAGTGTAAACAGAGTTTCCCTGGGGTGTGGCCTGCACCACCTTTTGTCTTACAAGAGATAAAAGGAAAGGGAAGCAAGCAATGAGTTGGGAACCTCATACCACCATGAAAGCAGTGCTGGGAGCAGAACGTGCCCTTTGAACCTGAGGTTCCTGCCCTGAGATGCTCCCAGACCAAGGGAAGACTGATGCATCACAAGGACCTTTCTCTAGAGCCAGCAGAGAGAGAATGCCTTCCCCTGGAGCTGATGCCTTGCATTTGGACTTGTAGCCTACTAGACTGTGAGAGAATAAATTTCTCTTTGTTAAAAGCCATCCACGTGTGGTATTTCTGCTATAGCAGCACTAGATAACTAAGACAGGGCTTACAGTTGCCAGCTTTCCCCTCCTGCCAGCTGTTCACCTGTCATTCTGCATCTTGGCTGAGGGAGTTGAGCCAAGAATCTCCCTCTCCACAGGCCACCTGCCCAAACCCACAGTGGACAGGTGACCCCAGGTTTTTGGAGCCTCTGCATTGTGAGGTCTACGTACGCAGATTAGGAGTGGGCGAGGGGCTCACCACCACCATGTTACCTGTCAAATATGCTATTAGCCAGGGGTGGGATGGCTATCACTATGCTCTCCTTGGAGAAGGAGAAGTGTGTGTGCCCAACCTCAATTCTCCTCATGCCTGCACTCAGGCCCCAGTCCGGGGTGGAGGGTAGCAGCAGTTAGTGGACTGGGCAGCGAGAGAGAGGCTGGGTAGGATGCAGGACACAGGGTACAGGAAAGCTGGGCAGCTGAGAACTGGTCCTGGGGAGGTGGTGAAGAGGCAAGAGGTGGGACTGTGCATGAGCTCAGGCTCCAAGCTCCTGTGCATGCTCCCTGGTCCCATAGGACTTTGCTCGTGTTGCCCAGTTAGGGTCTGTGCCCTGGAGCAGTCGAACCAATGAAACGTTCTCCAAGTCAGAAAGAGAGAGAAAGTTTATTAGGAGGTGACACCAATGGGAAGCCTGACAGCAACATTGGCTGTCTTCATGGAGTCCAGAAAGGCAATTTCTACATCAGAGCTTATCTATCATTTTGGATTACTTAGTGTCTTCAGACATGTAGCCCACAGATGGTCGGATGAGTATACATTACAAAACAACTGCAGGAACCTCTATTAAGCTAAAGATATGTATGCTGGATAGCTGGACTCTAATCTTTATGTTTGTAACAGGCAAAAAAAAAAAAGAAAAAGAAAAAACTTACACATAAAAATCTCTCAGCTAGTGGAACTGGCCTGCCAAGTTTACTCTGACGAAGATAAGGAGCAAGAGAGAAAGTTGCAGACCAAAAGCACCAGGCAGCCTCCCTAGCTCCTGTCTTGCAGGCTGAAGGCCATCCCCCAAGAGAACAAAGAAAAGGAGGGATACCAAGGCTGCAAGAGCCGAGAAGGCCCCACACCCCTTTGGAAGAGACCAGTGCAGCTGGTACATTTAAAAAAAAACTTACGGGTTACTTAGAGTATCATTACGGCGTTAGTTGTGTCAAGCTCTTAACTGCCCATTTTGAAAAGGAGAAAACATTCTGTGAGGTACTATGGTCACACTTGCTAAACAAATTCCAAGTCAAAATGATCAAGCCATTCAGAATGGTAACCGCAGAGCATTAAACTGCCATCATGGGCCCTTCTGAAGCACAGGGCCTTGTGGGACTGCATTGATCATATGCTCATGAAGCTCATTGTGGGAGTAAAAGAAGCACACAGGGCAGGCAGCAGGGAATATCTAAGCAAGAACGCTGTCTCGTGTGGAGACTGGCTTTGGTCTGACCCCAAAAGGAAGCGGGAGTACAAATAGCACTCCAGCACTAGTCCCACCTTGAGGCAGGGGACTGATTGGTCTCTCATACCGCCAGGCCAGTCAGTCTTTGGCCACTGTCTGTTCTGCAGGTGAGTGTGGGGGTGTAGCCTCCCTGGAGAAGTGGCTCCTGGATGGCTGAGGGCAATTCTCGGAGAAGAGAGCGGTTAGGAGTTGTTAACAGCTGACCCTCACAGCAGCTGGATGATGAGTCCACAGGCCCAGGAAAGGGGATCTGGGTGAGGCACTGAAAGCAGCCACTGTAGTCGACCCCTTGCATCACCCAGTTCTACTTGCTTCTCACATTAAGGTTACTCCACGCAGGAATTCCTTGTTGGTCACAATTTTGGAAAACATCATAAAGAGGAGGTTTAGTGGGATAAATTACAGCCCCCACTTCTGCAGTTGTTCCCAAGGTATAACGGATGCTCATCTTCTTCCTCCTCCACCACTATTTCAGATTCCTTGCCCCTTTGGCTAACACTTCTGCTGCTCTAGGTGTCTTACCTGCTAAATGTGAGCTCCTGGTTACCATGCTATTTTCAGGCTGAGGTTGCTGTACGTGTTCATTTACAACTATCCCTGGGCATGGGAATACACAGGATGCCTAATAGAGCAGCTGAGTGCCAAACATATTCCTCCCTGCTCCATTATGTAGCAGTGATCCTACCTCCTCATCATGATCAGGGACATTAAGCCCTGCCAGTATGGTAATTCCTTTCTATGTCTGCTGGGCTACGAGCACAAGGAGCTCAAAGTGACCAAGTGGCCGTCGTAGCTTTAAGTTTATTGTGACACTTAGTGTGTCCCTTGGAGGAAGGATTTCCCTCTCTGGGAACAAGGATCTCTAGACCCACAAAGGCTAGGCAAAGGCCAGGCAAAGGCCTCTAGACCTACAAAGGACTGAAAGCATAAATTCCTTAAGTCCCTAAGAGTGGTGGCATCCTTTGTTTCCAGCCCCATGTATTCTACGTGTTGGGAACACAATATCATATAATGGCCATGATTTTAAGGTGTGTACTGTGGCCCATTCTCACAGGGTTTTATCTCCAAGCTGGAGTCTCATCTGTACTTTTAGGATGCCATTCCATTGCTCCATCAGTCTGGCAGCTTATGAATGGTGTGGTATGTGGTTGGACTATGGATTTCTCAGTCATGTGTACCTCCTTTGCTTTAAGTGAGACTTGTTCTGAGGCAATATTATGCAAGATCTCATGTTGGCACATCAGACAATCTGTGAGGTCTTGGATTGTAGTATTGGCCAAGGCACTGTGGGCAGGAAAGGCAAATCCATTCTTGGAGTTCATGGACCCGGTAGACCCAGTGTGAGGCCATCATGAGTCAGGACTTCAATTATTTTGTGACCTCCTATGCTCCTATTCTAAAACAGGAATTATGATGGCAGTTTGGGTCTATTTGATACCAGCCTCACCTTGGACCTGGTATCTAACAGCCTTTAAAATATCTTAATATTCTCCTTTTCCCAGTGTACGGATATCCAATTAAATGGCCCTACATTCTTTTGGGAACGATGGGAAAAATCACTATTATATAGGCTTGTGGTGATTTTGCAGGATTCTTTCTCATGAGGGCCCAGTCTTTCCTTCAGCCAATGAGCTCTTGATCTGGGAATTGGTTCAGATCCGGAAGCTGAGCAAGAGATTTTTATTTTCAGTTGGAGAGCTGACTTTATTCTTTGTCTCAACCATTCTTGATCTGTTTTGATTATATATAGTAATTAGTACCTTAGTTGACTGCCCTTCTAACTTGCCCCTAAGATTACCACCAGCCCTCTGCATAGATCTCTACAGGTCAGGGGTCCCTGGCTGCCATTCCAACCTTGCTACTCTTTATGGTAATTGGACCCACTTTGTTTCTTATGGTTAAATGTGTCTGTTGATCTTTGCTATTCTGAAATTTGAGCATCCAGTTTCTACTAGGGAGTTCAGTTCTTTAATGGCATCTCCTACAGAGGTCAGCCACCTCATGATACACTGTTGCCCAGCTGACCAACATGTTTCTTATCACCTTGGTCAGTGGCATCCAGGTCTTCCCAAGGAACATGGTCAGCTTGTCGGTTTTCCTGTCTTATATGAGACCCATTCTAGCACGACCACTTCTCTAAACCTTTTGATCCTTCCCTCCACTGTTCACAATGGAAGTTTTGGCATCTCTACATTGCTCTATTTGAGTCATTGCTTTTTCCAAGCTTTCAAGAACCAATCCATCAGTGTATTAGAACCATTTTCTGGGGCTCTTGCTAGGGTGTTAAATTCTATGAGACAGAAGAGGGTTCCTCCACATCAGCACACTATACCTTATCCAACTTATATTTCATCTTCTTTGATCTATCACCATCAGAATCATCCATAGGCAGACTCTTCTAGTTGCTACTTAGACATGTCGACCAGGTCTGGCATAGCTTTAACACACACACCCTCTCCTCAGTTATCAATATGGTTAGTTTCAAAAGACCAGGTCATTATGTGAAAATTGAGATGACCACAACAGATCACAAAATGGAGGATGACTACATCATTATATAACTGCCAAACCACTGAGAATCATGACTCAGCCAAGTTGACACATAACTTCAACCATCACAGCCAGTGTTACTTTTACCTTGCACCTTGGCGTTCATTACTGCCAGACATACGTTGTTAATGTGCAAAATAGTCGAATAGTAGATTTTTTACTATTGTTGTACATGTAAAATGTCAGATAATGAGATAGTTGATAAGTGAGGAATAGGAATGTCCCTCTTTTTACTTAGCAAGCCTAGCACTTCCTGAGTTGGCCCATGCTGAAATTTTATCCTTATTATCTATCAGGTGACCAGGAGAGGAGATGGAACAAATCCATAGGAAGATGAGTATCTGCCTCATTTGAGGCTTCGTCACAGTATTCAAGCTAGGTGGTGGTGGTGATGGGAGCTCTGTCTTCCAACAGGGAGGATAAGGGACTTTTGCAGGACCAGAGGATTCAGGAGTATTTGGGAATTCAAGATTCTCAAGTTTCTCTCTCCCGATATCCTCTCCCCCGACTCTGGCTCTCCTTCCTTATCAGGGTCTTATTTTTGACAAAGAGACCTGGCCAAGAATTGGCAGAGATTCTAGCAGAGAACTGGTATTCTCTGAAGTCTGCTACTCTTACAAATCAGTGCTGTGCCTGTTCTTCAGCACTGTCAGTCTGCAGAAGAGGAGAATCTCTTTAAGTAATGCCAAGCAAGTCCTTTGACTTTGCATCAGCTAGTGCATGCCTGTCTTAGTCACCTAGTGCTGCTGTAACAGAAATATCACAAGTGAATGGCTTTAACAAAGAGAAGTTTATTTCCTCATGGTAAAGTAGGCTAAAAGTCCAAATTCAGAGTGTCAGCTCCGGGGAAGCCTTTCTCTCTCTGTCAGCTCTGGGGAAAGGTCCTTGTCGTTCGTCTTCCACTGGACTAGGAGCTTCTTCGCACAGGAACCCTGGGTCCAAGGGACATGCTCTGCTCCTGGCACTGCTTTCTTGATAGTAGGAGGTCCCCTACTCTCTGCTTGCTTCCCTTTCCTTTTATCTCTTGTAAGATAAAAGGTGGTGCAGGCCGCACCCCAGGGAAACTCCCTTTACACTGGATCAGGGATGTGACCTTAGTTAGGGTGTTATACAATCCCACCCTAATCCTCTTTAACATAAAATTACAACCACAAAATGTAGGACAACCACACAATACTGGGAATCATGGCCTACCCAAATTGATGCACACATTTTTGAGGAGACATAATTCAATCCATGACAATGCCCTTCCAACTTTACTCCCTCTCGTTCACTATAGGTGAAAGTCTTAGCAATTGCACTGCTGAGCATGCCAGAGTCTATCAGTGCTCCCCTACCAGTGATGGGGTGCTCACTACCATCTAGTCAGAGAGCAGCCCAACCCCAGGGTTTACTTCCTAGGTTCACTTTTGGTACCAACTGTCTTGGGTTGGTTATTAATTTCCTAGGTCTGCTGTAACAAAACACCACAAACTGAGTGGTTTATAAGAACAGATATTTATTGTATCACTGTTCTAGAGGCTTGAAGCACAAATTCAGGGTGCCAGCAAGGCCATATTCTTTCTGAGGGCTCTAGGGGAAAATCCTTTCTTGTCTCTCTTAGCTTCTGGTAGCCTCAAGGGTTCCTTGGGTTGCAGCTGCAGCATAACTCCGTTGTCATATGGCTTTTTCCACTGTGTCTCTGTGTCTCTTCTGGTCTTTTGTAAGGATGTCACTCAGATCAGATTAGGATCCATCCTACTCCAGTATGACCTCATGTTAATTTAACAATAACATCTCCAAAGACCTGGTTTCCAAACAAGGTCATGTTCACAGGTACCAAGAATTAGAACTTCAACATATTTTTTTGAGGGGATACAATTCAATCCATAATAGTTGGTTTCCCTTGAAACAGAGCCTGAGATGAGGATTCTTGTTCAAGTGATTGTTTTGAGGGAGCAAAAAAGGGAAAGGGGAATGAAGAAAGCAAGACAAGACTGGGGGAAAATTGAAGCAAAAATGTAGTCTTAATGGGAGTTTGTTGTTGTTGTTAGGTGCTATCGGGTCTGTTCCAACTTATAACGACCCTATGTACAACAGAATGAAACACTGCCCCGTCCTGCACCATACTCACAATCTTTGCTATACTTGAGCCTATTGTTGCAGCCACTGTGTCAGTCCATCTTGTTGAGGGAGTATAGCTTCAGCCTAATCTCACTGGGTGCTCTGGAGCACAAATTGTAACACAGAATTGTTCCCAGCTTGAGACAAGGGAGACTGCTTTTAATATCTCCGCTTTCAGTTAGTCAGAATCCTTGGGTGGTGCAAGTGGTTAAGGGCTTGGTCACCAACAGAAAGGCTGGTGATTCAAATACACCTGGAGATGCCTCAGAAAAAAGTCCTGGAAATCTGCTTCTGAAAGGTCAAAGCTATGAAAAGCCTATGAAGCGCAGTTTCACTCTGAAGCACATGGGGTTGCTATGAATCAGACTCGACTCAACGGCAACTGGTTTGGTTTATTGGATTAGTCAGTCATGGAGCTCCTCTCCTAGAAGGAGCAGAAATTGTTCTGTTGTTTCCTTATTCTCAGAAACCTGTCTCAGAGGAAGGCGGATCCTTCAGCCTCAGAGAAGAGAAGCTGGAAGAGGTTTGGCCTTTGGCCCAATTTCTCTGGAAACCGAGTATAGGCTTGAAGACATTTTAATTCATTGCAATGCCGTGTCACTGATACCATCTCTACTGGGATGGCTGCTGGCATGGGGACGATGAAGAGGCCTGGAAACATGTGGCTGTGAAGCCGGTCTTACCCTCTGGGATCCTGTAGTTGCATAATTATGGACAACACAGGGATTGTGTCTCAAAGGTCTTTTTTTTTAAATTGTGCTTTAGGTGAAAGTTTAGAACTCAAGTTAATTTCTCATTCAAAAATTTATACACATATTGTTTTGTGACATTTGTTGCAATACCCACAATGTGACAGCGTGCTCCCCCTTTCCACCCTGGGTTTCCTGTGTCCATTCGTCCAGTTCCTGTCCCTTCCTGTCTTCTTGTTCTGCTTTTGGACAAGAGCTGCCCATTTGGCCTTGTATATTTGATTGAACTAAGAAGCATGTTCCCATGTGTGTTATTTTTTGTTTTATAGGCTTGTCTAATCTTTGGCTGAGAAGTGGATTTTAGGAATGGTTTCAGTTCTGGGCTAGCAGAGCACCTGGGGCCATATTTTTGGGGGTTCTTCCAGTCTCTCAAATTCTTTTACATGAATTTGGATTCTGTTCTACATTTTTCTCCTGTTCTGTCTGGGACTGTCTGTTGTGATCCCTGTCAGAGAGGTCATTGGTGGTAGCTGAGCACCATCTAATTCTTATGGTCTCAGGCTGGTGGAGTCTGGTTCATGTGGTCTCAAAGGTCTTTGTCATTGTCTCTCTGAATTCCTGGGAGTCCACTACATGGTCACTGATTTACCTTTTTATTGTGATGAAATGTATCTAACAAAAGATATACTATCCCAACAATTTCTACATGTACAATTCAGTGCACATGTCACTGATTGAGTTAGAGAATCAATATGAAACCTAAAAAGCAATGTTATATTTTTCAAGCAGATGCTTTGGCTGGCTGTGAGGGGCAGCAATAATAGGGACAGAGGAAGGTGTGGTGGCTCAGGTCCTGATCATTGGAATCAGGTAGACACCTGGTTTGGAATCCCAGCGATGACTTAGTAGCAGCATGATCTTGGCCAAGTGGCTTAACTTCTTTGAGCCTTATATGTTAAATGAGGACGACATGCTTCACAGTGTTCAGATGAGGATTAAATGAGATAATACATGGGATACACTTAGCATAGTGCCAGGCACCTAGTGATTGCTTAGTAAATGTTAATGATTATTGATAGTGAAGCATTGTCTGAGCTCTTCTGGGGAGCAGGTGTTCTGGAGGCAGCATGCTAGAGTGGAAGAAGCCAAAACTTTGAAATCTGAGAGAATTGGTTTCCATTTCTGACTCTGAACTTCCTGGCTTTGTGATTCTGGGCACCTTACTTCCTCTCTCTGAGACAAGGTCTCCTCAGCTGCCAAGAATTAATATACCTGCATTGCAGAATTTTGGTGAGAAAAGCATCTAGTCCAGGTTATGGCTCCCAGCTGTTGTTGTTAGGTGCCATCGAGTTGGTTCTGACTCATAGCAACCCTATGTACAACAGAACAAAACACTGCCTGGTCCTGCACCATCCTCACAATCATTGCTGTGTTTGAGCCCATTGTTGCAGCCACTGTGTCAATCCATCTCTTTGAGGGTCTTCTTTTTTTTCACTGACTCTCTCCTTTACCAAGCATGATGTCCTTCTTCAGGGACTGGTCCCTCCTGATAATATATCCAAAGTACACGAGGCAAAGTCTCACTATCCTAGCTTCTAAGTTGCATTTCGGCTGTACTTCTTTGAAGACAGATTTGTTCATTCTTCTGGAAGTCCATGGTATATTCAATATTCTTCACCAAAACCATAGTTCAAAGACATCAACTCTTCTTCAGTCTTCCTTATTCATTGTCCAGCTTTTGCATGCATATGAGGTGATTGAAAATATCATGACTTCGGTCAGGCGCACCTTAGTCCTCAGAGTGACATCTTTGCTTTTCAACGCTTTAAAGAGGTCTTTTGCAGCAGATTTGTCCAATGCAATATGTCATTTGATTTTTTAACTGCTGCTTCCATGGGCGATGTCATGGATTGAATTGTTGTGTCCTCAAAAATACCTGTCAACTTGGCTAGGTCATGATTCCCAGTATTGTATGATTGTCTACCATTTTATCGTCTAATATGATTTCCCTATGTGTTGTAGTAAACTCTATCACTATGATGTAATAAGATGGATTAGCGGCAGTTGTATTGAAGAGGTCTACAAGTTTAGGTAGTATCTTAAGCCAATCTCGTTTGAGATGTAAAAGAGACAAGTGAGCAGAGAGACATGGGGACCTCATACCACCAAGAAAGCAGTGCCAGGAGGAGAGCGCATCCTTTGGATCTGAGGTTCCTGCGCTGAGATGCTCCCAGACCAAGGGAAGACTGATGCATCACAAAGACATTTCTCCAGAGCCAACAGAGAGAGAAAGGCTTCCCCTGGAGCTGATGCCTTGAATTTGGATTTATAGCCTACTAGACTGTGAGAGAATAAATTTCTCTTTGTTAAAAGCCATCCACTTGTATTTCTGTTATAGCAGCACTAGATGACTAAGACAGGCAATGATTGTGGATCCAAGTAAAACGAAATCCTTGACAACTTCAGTCTTTTCTCCGTTTATCATGAGGTTGCTTATTGGTCCATTTGTGAGGATTTTGGTTTTCTTTATATTGAGGTATAATCCATACTGAAGGCTGTAGTCTTTGATCTTCATCCGTAAGTGCTTCAAGTCCTCTTCATTTTCAGCAAGCAAGGTTGTGCCATCTGCATAATGCAGCTTGTTGATGAGTCTTCCTCCAATCCTGATGCTACGTTCTTCATAGAGTCTGGCTTCTCGGATTATCTGATCCTCATACAGGTTGAAGAAGTATGGTGAAAGTATACAACCCTGGCAACCAGTTGGCACTCGGTAAATACCAGCTCCCTTCTTTCTCCTTTTACAACAACATAATATTTAGCTCACACTTTTATTTTCTCACATGTGGCTTGAAGCCAAAGTTGGCAAATAGAGAAAATTTTTGAAATTTATCAAGAAAAGAAATGTAGGAAAGAGAATGATGGAGAGCATTAATTAAATGCTCACTTTAGAAGGCAAAGGACTCCTGCATTCCAAGAAGAAGCTGAGTATTAATCAAAACAGAAATATACAGGATAAAATAAGTGGAGACAACAAGCTGTGAGCTGCTATTTAAACAGCCAGAGATGTAACCAATCCTTAGGAATGTCTGCTTCTCTTAGGCCTTAACGACAATGATGATGAAGAAGATGATGATGATAGCAGCTAATATTCACTGAGCCCTTACTCTTTTCTAGGCATAGTGCTAAGCACCCACATGCCACATTTCTTTTAATCTTCTTAATAACCTATGAAGGAGATGTTATCCCCGTTTCACAGAGGAGAAAAGTGATTCTCAGAAAAGGGAACCTTCAAGGTCACAGCTTGTAACTGGCACACTGGCATTAGAATTGAAGTCTGTCTGAGAACAGAGCCCCAAATCTTACATAAATAGTAGTCCTCTCTATCCCAAGAGCTTCCCAAGACTCAACACCCCAAGGAAATGCCCTTTGAGAGGGCTTCTCAGTAATACTGAATCTCTTACCACTTTTTAAGAAAGATATTTGCCTAACAACTAAAATTGTTACCTTTGAAACCATCTCTCATATTGTACACAAGAGTTATAAATGAGTGGAGAAATGCTTATTTCCTATGGTTCATAAACCAAAAATACCAAACTCACTGCCATCGAGTTGATCCCGACTCATAGTGATCCTATGGGACAGAGTAGAACTGCCCCATAGGGTTTCCAAGGTTGTAATCTTTATGAGAGGAGGTTGCCAGGTCTTTTCTTCTGCAGAGTGGCTGGAGGGTTTGAACCACGAACCTTTCTGTAGCAGCCGAGCACTTAACCACTGTGCCACCAGGGCTCTTTTATGATTTGTAAGCCAGACTCAAAATTGTACCCACAGTAGTAGGATCTCAATGTTGAAAGGAAAAATAAAGTCCCTCAGGGAAAGAAAATGTCAACAGTGTTGTCTCAGGGTACTTGGGAGGATTATTTTCTTACTTTGCATGTTTTAGTTTCTTTTTTTTAATTTTTGTTATACTTTAGATGAAGGTTTACAGAACAAGTAGTTTCTCATTAAACAGTTAGTACGCATATTGTTTTATGACATTGTTTAACAACCCCACGGCATGTCAACACTCCCCTTTCTCGACCTTGGGTTCCCTATTACCAGCTTTCCTGTCCCCTCCTGCCTAGTAGTCCCTGTCCCTGGGCTGTTGTGCCTGTTAGTCTTGTTGTGTTTTATGGGGCTGTCTAATCTTTTGCTGAAGGGTGAACCTTGGGAGTGACTTCATTACTGAGCTAAAAGGGTGTCCGAGAGCCATACTCTCGGCGTTTCTCCAGTCTGTCAGGCAAGTAAGTCTGGTCTTTTTTTGTGAGTTAGAATTTTGTTCTACCTTTTTCTCCAGCTCTGTCCAGGACCCTCTGTTGTGATCCCTGTCAGAGCAGTCAGTGGTGGTAGCTGGGCGCCGTCTAGTTGTACTGGACTCAGTCTGGTGGAGGCCGTGATAGTTGTGGTCCATTAGTCCTTTGGACTAATCTTTCCCTTGTGTCTTGTTTTCTTCGTTCTCCCTTGCTCCTGAAGAGGTGAAACCAGTGGAGTATCTTAGATGGCTGCTCACAGGCTTTTAAGACCCCAGACGCTACTCACCAAGGTAGAGCGTAGAACATTGTGTTTATAAACCTGTGTTATGCCAATTGAGCTAGATGGTCCCCGAGACCATGGCCCCCACAGCCCTCCACTCAGCAATTCGGTCCCTCAGGGAGTTTGGATGTGTCTATGGCGCTTCCATGACTTTGCCTTGGACAAGTTGTGCTGGCTTCCCCAGTATTTGTGTACTGTCTTGCCCTCTTGCCCCCCACCCCCATGCCTCCCATCCCTCCCATCCCTCGTAGCCAGCGAAGATGGTTTCTTCTTGTGTGTAAACCTTTTCATGAGTTTTTACAGTAGAGGTCTCATACAATATTTGCCCTTTTGTGACTGACTTATTTCATTCAGCTTCATGTCCTCCAGTTTCATCCATGTTATAGATGCTTCACAGATTCATCATTGTTCTTTATCATTGCGTAGTACTCCGTTGTGTGTATCATAGTTTGTTTATCCATTCATCTGTTGATGGACATCTAGATTGTTTCCGTATTTTTGCTATTGTGTACATGTTTTAGTTTCTTAGTGCTGCAGTAACAGAAATACTACAAGTGGGTGGCTTTTATGAACAGACATCTATTTCTTCACAGTTTAGGAGGTTAGAAGTCTGAATTCAGGGCACTGGCTTTAGGGGAAGCTTCTCTCTGTTTGCTGTGGGGGAAAATCCTTGTCTCAGCATTCTCGGCATTCCTTGGAGATCTCCACGGGGCATCTATCTTCTCCCATTTGTGCTTTCTTCTCTGTGCCTGATCTGCTCTTTTATATGTTAAAAGTGATTGGGTTTAAGACACACCCTACACTGATAAGATCTCATTAACGTAACAAAAAAAAACCCATTCTCAAACGGGATTACATCCATAGGTATAGGGGTTAGGATTTATAACACACAATTTTTGGGGGCACAATTCAATCCATAACATTACATTTTTCAAATTTTCTGTAGTTTTCATTTATGACGTTGGTAATTAGGAAGAAAAAAAGACAATTGGGAAAAATGATGTTCTGTGTTCTTAGCCATCAGAAATCTACAAATGTATGAAAAATAAACACAAATCGGGCAGCGAAAAACCTTAGAAAATTTTCTTGTCTTGTCTAAAGTAGGAGCCCTGCTGGCACAGTGGTTAAAAGCTATGCCTGCTAACCAGAAGGTTGGCAGTTCAAATCCACCAGCCACTCCTTGGAATCTCTATGGGGCAGTTCTGCCCTGTTCTGTAGGGTCACTCACTATGAGTTGGAATCAACTTGATGGCAATGGATTTGTGAGTTTTTTTTGGTCTAAAATAGGCTGTACAATACCTCACAAACAAGTGTGCCTTTAGAACAAGATCCCAGGACGTTCACAACAATCCTGATGATTGACATCGGCTTCAAATCCAGTGACTTATTCTGACAGGTGCAGCACAAGTGTAGAGCAGCCTAGGTGTGAATGTTCAGGGCTGGGCTACTGCTATGGACTGAATGATGTCCCCCCTAAAGTGTGTGTGGGAATCCTAGCTTCTGTACCTGTGGATGTAATCCTGTTTGGAAATGGAGTTTATTTATTATGTTAATAAGGCCATATCAGGATAGGTTTGTGTCCTAAACCTCATCACTTCTGAGTTATAAAAAGAGCAGATTACAAACATGCACACGTGGGGCTGGGTGGGGAGAGCAGACAGAGGCTAAGTGAAGACTGTCTACAAGCCCCGGAAGGAACCAAGAACGCCTGGGGTTACTGGTAAGGAAGGAATCCACTAGGCCCAGATCTTCATTCAGACTTTCAGCCTCCATAATTATGAGAAAATAAATTTCTGTTCTTTAAAGCCACCAACTGTGGTATTTGTGTCACAGTAGCACAAAATAACAAAGACAGTCACCATGATAGAAAGTTGATGTGGGGAATAAACTGCAAGAGCAACACGTTCGCACATAGACGAAATGCCTGGGAGAACGGCGGGAAGCTTCTCACTTGCTGGTTTTCTGTACATCCCTAGGAAGTCTTCTCAAATTAGATATCTTAAAGAAAAGGGGGGGGAAAAAAAGCTATATTACCTTTTGTTGAACATTTTGAGCTCAAATACTATCATTAAAGAAGAAAAGTACCCCCTCCCTCCTTTTTTTTTTTTTTAGCACTGAATAGGTCAAGACTTTGGCTATCCTAAAGCTTACGTCATCCTTGTACGTCATTTTTTAAGTCAATAGTCAGAGTTTGCATTACTTTACGTAAATATTGTTCTCTGTTCAGCTATGAATATATTTCCTTTTTTTTTTTGGTATAATTTTTGTTTTTTCTAGTTAATTAATGAGGTGCCTCAGTTTTTGCCATCTGCTTAGTTTTCAAGGCACTTACTGCTCTTTTTTTCCCCCCGTGCTATTACGGAACTGTCAAATGCCTATCAGTACGATTTCTAAATGTTGACAGACAGCAAATAATCAATTCCATGTTTTACTTTTCTTTTTTCCTGGAGACCTCTCTCCTGCTTCCCTACATCTTCCTTCTCCAGTCTGGACAGCTCCTTCTTTGCCACGCTTCTGAACTGGGTCCTCTGTTTCCTGGATCCACGCCTTCCTTTGTGCTGTTGTGTTCCTTACACTTTCTTCACTACCTTCCTAAGAAAGACTGCTTGGGAGGTCTTCCATAGCTGAATAGGTCATTGGGCTTCCCTCACACTTGATCAATAGTTTGGCTTTGTAGAAAAGTCTTGTTTGAAAATCATCTTTCAGCAGCATTTTGAAGCCTGTCGAGATATCTGATGCAACTGTGACTCCCTTTGCTTTGTGTGTGAGTATTTTTTCTCTCTGGATTCTATTAGGATTTTCACTCTACTAGTGATATTTCGGTTTGCTAGTGATATTTCACCATGATGAACCTTTGGGATGGATCTTAAATTCATTTTGCTCGGTGTTTGGTAGGGCCTTTTGCTCTGAAAGCTCACATCCCTCGATTTTGGAAAATTTAATTGACCGCACAAAATCTCATAACTGACCTCTAGTTAATTGCCTCGCTAGATTAAGCCACACCCTCCATCATCTCTGAAAAAATATGTTAACTGATGCCGACAGCATACTAAATGCTCATGGCTACTAAGAGTACCCACAACTTTTGTTCCCATTAATTCAGTTCTATGTTTACTAACATCAGTCAGTTGCATTTTTTCCCAAATTTACTTGTTCCCTATTTATTATACCCTTTGTGCTTGTTACTGTGATTACATAAATTCGTTAAAAAGCATATCTATCAATGAATATGAGTGTGAAAAGAGAGTTATTTCCACACAAAAAAAGTTTAAAACTTTGGAAAAATTTTAATAAAGGCACGTTGCTTAAAATAGGGCTGTTGAATTAGCTAATCAAAAAACCAGTTGCTGCCACGTGTGTCAGAGGAGAACCGTGCTCCATCGGGTTTTCAATGGCTGATATTTTTGGAAGGAGATCACCAGGGCTGTCTGCCAAGACGCCTTTGGTGAACTCAAACTTCAAAACTTTCGGTTAGCAGCTGAGTGTGTTAGCCATTTGCACCACCCAGGGACTCCTGAATTTGGTAAAAAAATGGAGAAAATAAAAACTCTAGAATAATGCAGCACTCAAATTGCATTGTAGGTGGCTTTAAATTCTTGTTCCTCTTTAAAGAAAATGAAATCAAGAATCTTAGATAATGCATTATGGGTGTTGAGCATTGAAAGGAAATGGCTTAGAGATCCAATTAGCAGAACCATCCTTAAAGAAAAAGCTTTGGCCCTAAATCAAAAGACTGATGAATGAATGCACTCTTAGTCAAAGACAAAATGCTTAAATACTAAGTTTAAAGTAGAGAAACCGGGAAGATACTACCTTAACCAGGTAATTGAAGTTGACATTGGCAAGACATGGGCCTCCTGATGAAATGCAGAGGACACCACTTTACTGGTTATTTCTGCCAAAAATGCAGAAGTTCAACCTAATCACGAGGAAACATAAGATAAACACAACTTGAGGGTTATTGTACAAAATAACTGACCTACACAATTAAAAAATGTCAAAGTCAGGAAAGAGAATGAAAGGCTGATTAAAAGAGACTAAAGAGACATAACAACCAGATGCAATGTGTAATTCTGTATTGGATCTTGGACTAGGAAAAATAAAACAGCTCTAAGAGACATTTTTAGGACAACTGATGAAATTTCAACATGGATTGGGGATTAGATCACCTCAATGTCAAATTTCCTGTTTTTGATCAAGACTGAAGAAGAGTTGATGCCTTTGAATTATGGCGTTGGTGAAGAATATTGAATATATCATGGACTGCCAGAAGAACGAACAAATCTGTCCTGGAAGAAGTACAGCCAGAATTCTCCTTAGAAGCGAGGATGGCGAGACTTTGTCTCACATACTTTGGACGTCCTGGAGAAGGACATCATCCGTGGTAAAGTAGAGGGTCAGTGAAAAAGAAGAAGACCCTCAAGGAGATGGATTGACACAGTGGCTGCAACAATGGGCTCAAACATAGCAACAATTGTGAGAATGGTGCAGGACTGGGCAGTGTTTCATTCTGTTGTACATAGGGTCACTATGAGTAGAAACCAACTCATGCCACTTAACAACAACTTATTATGTAAGAGAATGTCCTGGAAGTATTTAGGGGTAAAGGAGCACGATATCTCCAATATACTCTCAAATAGTTCAGAAAAAATGATAAAAAATGTGGAGAGATTATTATAAAGATGAAACAAGTGGGGCTAAAGATAAACAATTGGTGACTCTGGGTAAAGGGTATATAGTAGTTCTTTGTATTATTCATGCAATTTTTCTGTAAGATTGCAACTAAAAATCAGTTGTCAACCTGACACCACACCTCAGAACTACTCTCTCTCTCTGGCATTTTTAGTTTCCCTAGTCCTCATTGCTTCCATAACCCTTTGAAATCTTTAAAATTTGATTTTTATAATTGATTTGGGTTTTAATAGTTGTGGTCAGTAGCAGCGTTTGCCTGCTGCAACCTCCTACATCCTATCCAGAAATGGGAGTTCTTTGTCCCAATTATTTTATATGATGCTATATTTTGCTCGGTGGTGCAAACAGTTAATGTTCTTGACTGCTAATCCACAGGTTGGAGGTTTGCTTCCAACTGGAGGTGCTTCGGAAGAAAGGCCTGGTGATTTACTTCCCCAAAATCAACCATTAAAAGTGCTACGGAACCCAGTTCTAGTCTGACACACGTGAGGTCACCGTGAGTTGGAATCAACTCAGTAGCAACTGGTAGCTTATATTTTGCTAAGCCATTTGCTCACCTTTGTTTCACATATGGCTTGAAGTGTGCCTTGGGATTTTTTTTTTCTTCTTGTTGAAGGATTTCCTACAAGGTATTTTCACCATCATCACCATTCTTGTTGTGTTGTTTTGACGTGGTTTGGGCAGTCATCAATGGTGAGTCGACGTTCATGGTTGGAATCGTGAACTTGAATTTCGTTTTCCTGGACGGAGGGAGCGAATAGAGTAAGAAATGAAGGAGGCCTAGGACGTGTCCTGGCAATTTAAGGGGTTAATAGAGGAAGGAAATAAAAGGAGATGGTCATGGATGGAGTATTCCTGGAGAAGTTAGAGAGGTTCAAGAAAGAGGGGCCACCGTCAGGACCATTCTGGTTATATTCTTCCAAGACAGATTTATTTGTTCTTTGGGCCGTCCACGGTATATTCAGTATTCTTCGCCAACATCACAATTCAAAGGCGTCAGTTGTTCTTCCGTCTTCCTTATTCATTGTCCAGCTTTTGCATGCATATGATGCGATTGAAAATACCATGGCTTCGGTCAAGCTCACCTTAGTCTTCAAGATGACATCTCTGCTTTTCAATACTTTAAAGACATCTTTTGCAGCAGATTTGCCCAATGCAGTGCATCTTTTGATTTCTTGACTGCTGCTTCCGTGGGTGTTAATTGTGGATCCAGGTAAAATGAAATCCTTGGGCTTTCTCCTAGACTGGTAATAATCTTCTCACAGAGCTATGCGAAGAATGAGATAAGACGAAATGTGCAAAGGGGCTTGGTGAACTATGCAATGCTTGACAAGGGAAAGACACTCATTTAAAATAGCCATCTTGGCCTGCTTATTGGCTCAGATGATGCCAGTATTCAGTGACTCAAGCCCCAGCCCCAGTGATGACGCTTGGGGGACCCAGGCACAGAGGGATCATGATCCCAACACTCCCTCTTTGGGGTGATTTTAAGTACCAGGGGGCTATTGTGAAATGGCCTCTGGGAGCTTAGAAATGAAGGAATCAGACTGCTCTCTCACAGTCCAATAGGAGAATGACCACATAGAAGTACAACTGGCTGCAACACTCCACTGCACCCAGGCTGAATGTCTTAACAGGTCTATATGTGATGGAGTGTTTTGAGCCCAGATGGTATTAGTGGAGATAACACCACCTCCACCCACATCTCTTAGACTCTGTTTGCAGCTATTTGTTGTCTTTGTGTGTGTATGGTAGGTGTGTGTGTGTGGGTGCATGGGGTGGAATTTACTCACCGTACTCAGATGAGTTAAAAAAATAGGGGGTGTATACTTTATTTTCTAACATTCTTCTTATCTTGCTCGTAAGTACCCATTCCTCCTGACTGCACTAGGGTTGAGGGGCATGGGGTCAAGGCAGGAACCTAAATTTGCCAATTAAAACTTAATCTCTTTTGGTTTAACTCAGTCTTCTTGGGGTAAATGCTCAGGTTTTAGGCTTCTGCCCAACCTGTCCCTTCTTCTAACCATGACGGTATCAGGGTGTAGGAGGAAGGTTAAATGTGTTTCTCATTGTGGGGGTAGGTCTTGGGAACTATGTGCTGTCCTTAGTGGTTGCCCTGGTGTCTGGACTTGTCCTGTCTGGACCCTGGGCAGACTGCTGGGATGTTCAAGGTGGAATTTCTGATCATTTCTCCCAGGCCCAGTCATGTATCCCACGAGGGGGAAACTGGACTCTTCTTACCTCCTTCTCTCCTGGCCTCCCTTCTCAATGGACAGGGCTTTCCCTGCATCTTCCTGTTGGTTAGAACTTTCCTCACATTATATCCTCCAACCACACTCTTATCTAAATCTGTCTGAAGGCAACAGGCTGCCAGAGCCTCCCTGAGTAAATAAGGCTACAACCAGAGCAAGGTGGGCTTCCACCAAGCCAGCTGGTGAGGGAGCCCAAGTGATGCAGTCCTCAGAGGTTGGCTTCAAAGGACACAGAACAGGACAGAGACAGTAGAGGCTGGGCTGGCTGATGGGGTTGGGGAAGGGGGCTGTGTAAATGGAGAAGTTCTGGAGGTTCATCCCCAGGGAATGCACTGATGGGGGATGCTGAGATACTCCTTAACCTCAGTGTCCTCCTTCAGATAGCTCCAGCTGGGAATGACCTCAAGACTTCCCACTAGTGTCTTCCTCTGTCTCCAGCATTTTCTGGAGGTGACTAGAAAAAAAACACGGCATTTAGCTCAGAGCTAATGAAAGTTGAATTTTACCAAAGCCCTTTGTTAAGGAAATCCTCCCACTATTTTATCTTCTGGAAAATGGCAGGGTTACTGCAAGAAGCTGACCAAGACTTAGCGATTTACTCTGTTTGAATAACTCTAGTTTCTCCTTCCCATCTCCCTCTTCTTCCCCTCTAGTCTCCCAGGATCCGGTGGCCTTACCATAAAAAAAAGAGAAAGAAAAAAGAAACATTTGGAGCAAACTGGCCCCAATTGCCACCTCAGTGCATAACTCGCCCACTTACACACATACCCACAGCCATCGAGTTGATTCTGACTCATAGCAACCCTATAGCTACCCTATAGGACAGGGTAGAACTGCCCCATAGGGTTTCCAAGGCTGTAATCTTTTTTGGTTTAATCATTGGATATCCCTCTGTATTATTCTTTTTAAAAAAAAATTTTTTTTTATTATACTTTAGATGAAGGTTTTCAGAGCAAACAAGTGTTGTAGAGGAAAAACATTATAAAGTTTAGTAAAGCAAAAAGAAAGTTTTATTTGGCATATATTCAAAAGGACAAAAGAGGGAAAATGGACAATCATGCTGCCAGAGCCATGTCTAAGGAAGGTTACAGAATCCTCAGTATATATCAACATCACAAAATGGGTAGAATCATTGAAAGCGTCACCTTTTCACTGATTGGATAGAAATTGTGATCTTAGATTTTGAATCATCTTTCTTAACAATCATTGGTACAGGTTTCAGTCAGGAAGGTCTTCATTGGTCCAACAAATTTCTATTCATTAAATGCTAATAGAAAAAGACAAAAAATGGTAAGTCTTTTGTGTTAGGTTTGATTGCCCTTTTGTGAAAACTTCCTTAAGATAATTTCTGAGATTGTCCCATCTATTGTCTATCTCAGGGCCCGGCTGATGTGTCTTTGCCAGTCTGTGAGGGCCCAGCCCCAGCTGGGTCACATTTCTCCATGCTCAAGGTCAGGGAATAATGATTCCAAATACTATTCTCTAAATCACAAGTTTCTCATTAAACAATTAATACACATATTGTTTTGTGACATTGGTTGCCAACCGCCTGACACGTCAACACTCTTCCCCTTCTCGACCTTGGGTTCCCCATTACCAGCTTTCCTGTCCCTTCCTGCCTTCTTGTCTTTGCCCCGGCTGGTGTGCCTATTTAGTCTCATTTTGTTTTATGCGCCTGTCTAATCTTTGGCTGAAGGGTGAACCTCAGGAGTGACTTCATTACTGAGCTAAAAGGGTGTCTTGGGGCCGTACTCCTGGGGTTTCTCCAGTCTCTGTCAGAGCAGTCTGTTTTTTTTTTTTTTCTTTATTGTGATTTAGAATTTTGTTCTACATTTTTCTCTAGCTCTGTCTGAGACCCTTTATTGTGTCCACTGTCAGAACAGTCAGTGGTGGTAGCTAGGCACCATCTAGTTATGCTAGACTCAGTCTGGTGGAGGCTGTGGTAGTTGTGGTCCATTAGTTTTTTGGACTAATCTAATCTTTCCTTTGTGCCTTTGGTTTTCTTCATTCTTCCTTGCTCCCAGTGGGGCGAAACCAGTGAAGTATCTTAGATGGCTGCTCACAAGCTTTTAAGACCCCAGATGCTACTCACCAAAGTAGAATGAAGAACATTTTCTTCATAAACTATGTTATGCCAGTTGAGCTAGATGTTCCCCAAGTCCATGGTCCCCACAGCCCTCAGCCCAGTAATTCGGTCCCTCAGGGAGTTTGGATGTGTCTATGGAGCTTCCGTAACCTTCCTTTGGACAAGTTGTGCTGGCTCCCGGTATTGTGTACTGTCTTACCCTTCACCAAAGTTACCACTTATCTGTTGTCTATTTAGTGTTTTTCCATCCCCTCCCCTCCCCTCCCTTGTAACCATCAAAGATTGTTTCTTTTTGTTGTAAACTATTTCATGAGTTCTTATAGTAGTGGTCTCATACAATATTTGTCCTTTCGTGATTGACTTATTTCACTCAGCATAATGTCCTCCAGTTTCATCCATGTTATGAGATGCTTCACAGATTCATCATTGTTCTTTATCTTTGCATAGTACTCCGTTGTGTGTATGTACCATCGTTTTTTATCCATTCATCTGTTGATGGGCATCTAGGTTGTTTCCATCTCTTTGCTACTGTGAACAATGCTGCAATAAACATGGGTGTGCATACGTCTATTTGTGTGACGGCTTTTATTTCTCTAGGCTATATTCCTAGGAATGGGATTGCTGGATCATATGGTATTTCTATTTCTAGCTTTCTAAGGAAGCGCCGTATCATTTTCCAAAATGGTTGTATTGTTTTGCATTTCCACCAGCAGTGCATAGGAGTTGCAAGCTCCCCATAGCCTTTCCAAAAACCTTTGTTATTTTCTGTTTTTTAATTTGTGCCAGCAATGCCGAGGTGAGATGGTATCTCATTGTGGTTTTGATTTGGATTTCTCTATTGCCAAGGCACTTATCTTTACAAAAACAGACTGCCACATCTTTCTCCTGTGGAGTGGCTGGTGGTTGAAACAACCTCTTGGTTGGCAGATGAGCGCTTTAACCACTGCGCCACCAGGGCTCCTTTATAACTCACCCAGCCCCCTCTTGACTTTCTTTTAAAACGCTCACAGTCCCGTGTCTCAGTGGAGTGAAATTCAGACAAAGGTTTGGGGTCTCTCATTGAAGTGTTCCCTCTCCCCTAATTACAGTGCTCCTTCCTTCGCTTATTCCTTTCCCCCTCTCTTGAAACTCCCTTTTAAATAAAGGTCATCTTTGCCTTTTGGCAAAATATTGTCTGGTGTAATTTTTTTTTTTTTTTTTGGACAGAGCCAAGAGATTTCACTGGTTTCTGCTGGTCTTCAGACACTTGTGTAGAAATAAAGGATGGTTCTTGGGCCTGCCTGGGCCTGGTGTGCAGGGGCAGACCAGTCCAGCTCTGGGCATAACCTTCACAGACCTCCACTCTCCTCCAGCCTACAGAATTCCTGCTACCTGTCCCCAGTTCTCTGGCCTGGGATCCATGGCCAGAGAGATGGGGCAACAGAGCCGCTGCCTAAGTTGCTCAGTGCCACGTTCTGGAGTGGTAAGGATTGTCACCCCCACGACCCCTGACCTAGATGAGAAAGAGATTCAAATATGTGGAGAAAAGTCATAGTTAGCACACTTCAGACAGAGTGTGTGAAATCCCACTTCAAAGAGCTGACTGCTGCGTTGAGGTTTCTCCATCCTCCCTGGAAGGTTTCACAGGGTGTCAGCATGAACCGTGCTCTGCTCTTCAAGTGGCATCTCAGACGAAGACAGGAAGCACTAACATTATTTGAGCTCTCATTCAGAGAGAGCTTGGACCTTTCTGTCAGGCAGACTTGGATACTAAGGCTGGTTTTATCACTTCCCGGTTGCGGGGACCTGGGTGTGTCACTTCCCCTCTCTGAATGTCGTTTTCCTCATCTATGATATTTATTCCAAAAGGTTGTTGTGTAGGAATGAAAGGAGACAGCACACGTAAGGTGTCTTGCACAATGTCAGGAAAGAAGAAGTGCACACAGATGATTGCCTTCTTTCTTTGTCAGCTTTTACCTAGATTTCAACTTTTGATGGTAGTCATGCGGCAACCACTGTCTATTGGCAAGAGACAGGGTGGGAAGTTTTCTGCCCCAGGCCCTTATAATGCTGTTTTGGTAATGGAAGGAATGGGCGTGGTTCCTCTCAGAGGGCTGCTCCTAAAGGGGAATGTCATCCCACCTGCAGAACTAAGTGGAGTCAACTCCATGTGGGGCACCAGGAGCCAGATATGATGTAGGGTGAGAGGTCAATGCAGAGGCAAAAAGGGACAGACAGAAAACCCTCAACCTGAAAGATGAGCCTGGATCAAGGCCCTCTCCTCTATGGCCCTTCCCAAAATCTAATGACCTCTTCACCTGAACTACTGTTCCAGTCTCACGCCTTGAATCCATTCTCCACATTGCCCAAAGGGAGCTTTCTAAACCTTAACCCATTCATGATAGTTGTTCCCCTTCTTAAAGCCCTTCAGTGGTTCCCTATTGTTTAGAACTATATTTTTCAAGTAATGGGTTATGACCTATTAGTAGATGGTGAAATCAATTTAGCGATTTGTGACCAGCATTAAAAAAAGAGAAACTGAATAGACTAAATATCCTGAATGACACCTAAGTGCTGTTTTGCAAAACATTAGTATTTCAGATTTTTTTTAACTTAAGCATGTACTGTAAATGGAAATTTGAATTACCATATTTGACACTATATTCAGAGTATTTTGACATGTGTAATTTTTAACATCTTTTTATTGAGGTATAATATATTCAGAAAAGTGCACAAATCTGAAGTGTACAGCTTAATAGATTTTTACATACGCACACTCTCATTTAGCCATCACCTAGCTAGAAAACATATATGGAGCCTCAGAAGGTTCCCTCATGCCACTTCCCAGTCAAAACTCCCCCGCTCCCTAGAGATAACCACTATTCTGACTGCTAGAATCATCAGTTAGTTTAGCCTGTGCTTGGACTTCATATGAATAAAATCAAAGACTATATACTGCTTTGGAGTCTGCATTCTTTTGCTCAACATTATGTCCGTGAGATATATGCATGATATCGCATGTAGCTGCAGTTTGTCCATTTTATTGTTGTATTCCATTGTATGAATATACCACAATTTATTAATCCATTGCTCCTGTTGATAGACATTTGTGTTGTTTCCAGTTTTGGGCTATTATGAACAAAGCTCCTTTGAATATTCATGTATATGTCTTTTTGTGGACATATGTACTTATTTCTTTGAGTCATTCTAATAAGAATAAAATTCCTCGATCACAGGATAGGTGTATGATGATGATTAAAACTGCAAAAGATTTTTCAAAGAAGTTACATTTCAGATTTTTAATGCATGTATGTATACGTGGTTTATATACGTGTATACATGTGGTTCAGGTTGCCATGTAAAATGATTTTATTTTTGTGAGTCTTAGTTTAAAAAAAATTGAAAGCTACTCATTAGTGGAAAAAGTCCAAATTCCGTAGCACGGCTTACAAAGCAGTTTATGATCTGTGTCTATCTCTACTGCCTCATCTTCCTCCCAGTCTTCCAAGTCTGTTCACTGAAAAATCGCTTTTCCTCTTCGTTGTTTGTGAACTTCTACTTGTTCCTGAATATTCATTACAAATTTTAGTTTCACCAGGAAGCCTTCCCTGACCACCCCTTTCTCCACTTTTTTTTCCTGCCCGTCTGTAACCTGTGCGTTCCTCGATCCTAATGCTTAGTGTCTTGAATTCTGTCTCTGTACCACTTTGTTGCCTTATCCGTGCATTCTTTGAGGAAAGGATTGTGATTTACATTTAGGGTCCAAGGTGAATGTTTGTTTTTTGCCTTCCCACCTCCATTATCCATTCTTTTAGTAACAATCTCTAGTTTTAATCTGGGTAGTTCTCTCCATGTGTTCTCAGCCCATATAGCTCAGATGTGGTCCCCCCGGCATCAAAGATGTGATTGTGATCAAGGTCTCAGTCTATTAGCATATCCCATATGCTTGGCCACGGAGCTTGGTTACTGAGCCAGTTTGAAAGGTCTTAGGGGAGCGTGGATAACATCTTCTATGTCTTCTGCATCTCTTGCCCACCTTGTGGTCTCTAGCCTGTTATGTACTAGACACTGTGCTAAGTGCTTTACATTTATATCTTATTTAATTTTCACAGTGACCCTATGAAGTGTAGGTATTATTATGATCCCCTTTTTACAGATGAGGGCTTAGGTTCATAGAGGATAAGTGACACATAGATGATGAACTTATAGAGCTGATACTTGAACTAAAAGCTTAGGGCTGCTTTTGTATCAATGATAAAATGTTAATTTTTTTTTCTATTGATACCAAGTGGATAAAGAAAATAATTTTGATGCATGGGTAGGTTTTTCATAGGTGTTGCAGGGGTGGACCCCTTACTTTTCTGTAAGCACTTTAATGATGTCATACTGTTGTATTCTGGCCTCCATTGTTTCTAATGAGTAGTAAGCTGTCCTTAGTATGTAATGTGTCTTTTTTCTCTAGATAGTTTTAACATTTTCTCTGTATCTTTAGTTGTCAGCAGTTAGATTATGATGTCTCTAGGTGTGGTGTTCTTTATATTTACCATATTTGGGGTTTTTTGGAGTTTCTTAAGTCTATGGGTTGAAATTTTTTCTTGAATATGAAAAAATTTCAGCCATTATTATTTTTTTGATGTGTTCACAGTGTCGAGCACTGAACTATTCTAGAATCCTTATTGAAAGTACAGCACCTTGATACCCTTCAAGCCATTATTTCTTCAGATATTTTTTTCTGCCCAATTTTCTCTTCTTCTGGGACTCCAATGACACACGTAAGACATCAGGCTGCTTGATGTCGTCCCATAGGTTATTGAGGCTCTACTCATTTTTTTTTTTTTATATTTTATTGTACTTCAGGTGAAGGTTTACAGAACAAATAGTTTCTCATGAAACAGTAGTACACATGTTGTTTTATGACATTGGTTAACAACCCCACAACATTTTAACCCTCTAAATTCTCAACCTTTTTTTTTTTTTTTTTTTTGGTGAAAATACACATAGCCAAAGATACACCATTTCAAAAATTTCTACATACACAGTTCAGTGACATTGACTATGCTCTTCCAATTGTGCTGTTATTCTCACTTAAGATGAAGGCTTACAGAACAAAATAGTTTCTCATTTAATAGTTACTACAAATGTTGACCTATGACAATGGTTAACAATCTCACAACACATCAACAATATCCTTACTCAACCTTGGGTTCCCTATCACCGGCTTCCTTGTCCCCTTCTGCCTTCTGGCCCTTGTCACTGGACTCCTGTACCTCGTTAGTCTCATTTGGTTTTACCAGGCTGTCCACTCCCAGGCTGAACAGTGAACCTCGGAGGTAACTTCACCACTGAGCTAAAAGGGTGTCTGGGGGCCATACTCTTGAGGTTTCTCCAGTCTCCTTTAGGCCAGTAAATCTGGTCTTTTTTTTTTTTGTGAGTTAGAATTATGCTCTACATCCTTCTCCAGCTCTGTCCAGAACCCTCTGTTGTGATCCTGGTCAGAGCAGTGAGGCTCTACTCATTGTTGTTTGTTTTGTAAAATATATAAAACATAAAATTTTCCATTGTCACCATTTTTGAGTGTATAATTCACTGGCATTAATTACATTCACAATGTTGTGCAACCATCACCATCTTTTCATGTTTTAAAAATATTTTTTCTCTCTGTTGTTTAGTTTAGATAATTTCTGTTGACCTGTCTTCAATTTTACTTATACTCTTAAAATGTCCAGTACACTGTTATCTTGTCCAGTGAATTTTTAATTTTAAAATTGTATTTTCAGTTTTCACATTTACATTTGGCTTAATTTTTAGAGTTTTCTTATTGCTCCTGAATTTTACCAGCTCTTTACCTTTTATATTCATCTTTTCCTATAAATTTTTTAAAACATATTTACAATAGTTATGTTAAGGTCTTTGTGTGCTTAACCTAACATCTGTGTTGTCTTTGACTCCTTCTCTTGACTGTTTATTCTCTTGAATGTCACATTTTTAGAGTGGTTCTTTGGACCTGGGATCCCGGTGTGGAGAAGCTCCTAGTCTGGGGGAACACCGGTGAGAAGAAGGCCAACAGAGAGAGAAAGACTTCCACTGGAGATGACGCCCTGAATTTGTACTTTTAGCCTACTTTACTGTGAAGAAATAAATTTCTCTTTGTTAAAGCCAACCACTTGTGGTATTTCTGTTGTAGAGCACTAGATGACTAAGACAGGGTCTGACTTATTTCACTCATCATAATGTTTAAGGTTCATCCATGTCATAGCATGTATCAAAACTTCATTTATCTTTATGGCTGAATAATATTCCATTGTATGAATATACCACATTTTGTTTATCCATTTATCTATTGATGAACACTTGAGTTGTTTCCACTTTTTGGTGTTTGCCAAGTAATTTTTAATTGTGTGTTGGACATTGTAATATATTCTAGAGTCTCTGGATTCTGTTATCTTTCTCTGAAGAGTGTTATGTTTTGTTCTAGAAGATGGCTAAATTGCTGACAGGTCACTTTGATCATGTGGAAGCTTGTTTTTAACCTTTATTGAAGTGGGTCTCTTTCAGTTTTGTCCATATTCCTAGGTGTAGACCTTAGTTCTAGGATGTGGTTCTTACTCTTAAGGTGTGTGCCTGAAAGAGTTTAAATGGAAAGGTCACAGTGTTTACCAAACTCCTCTAACTTGGCAGGACTTGAACTCCAAACTCTGCTCAGGTCTTTAGTCTTCCTTCAGTTACTTTCTTCCAGGTAACTTAGAGTCTCACCCTGCAAATATTTAGGAGTCAGCCAAGGATTTGAGGAGAAATTGTACATAGATTTTAGGGCACATCTTCTGTAGTTCCCTCATTTACAAGATTTTTCTCCCTTAATTTCCAGGCAGTTTATCCCCCAGGCACCGTGCAAAAAGGAATATGCCTTCAGAGGAAGAACCAGTTAAATGTGGTTCTCACCCAACATGCTTCCTTTCTTTTAAAAGTTTAATTCCCTCCATTTCTGCCTGCTTTTGGTTGCTGACCAGCTTCTTCAAGCTGTTGTTTTTTTAAAAAATATTTTGTCCAGACTATATAATTGTTACATAAGGGAGAGTTAGTTTGATATACACTATTTTGCTATTATTAGAATCAGAACTTTTCCCTCTAGAATTTCAAACCAGTAAATATGGAAGAACTAAGCAACCATTGGAGCAATGACAAAAAGCCCTGAGATAAATTCACCAGG
Source organism: Dugong dugon (assembly GCA_030035585.1). Taxonomy (NCBI): domain Eukaryota; kingdom Metazoa; phylum Chordata; class Mammalia; order Sirenia; family Dugongidae; genus Dugong; species Dugong dugon. The sequence continues at coordinate 163,723,660 of CM057460.1, read as the reverse complement.
GCTAACAGGAAAGTGGCACTATAGTATAATACTTAAGAATATTGGCTGTGGAGGCAATCTTGGATTTGAAACCTAGCCCTGCCGCTTATCATCTGTGTGATCTTAAGCAAGTTATGAACTGCTCGGGTCCTTGTATTCTCTTCTGTAAAAGGGGAATGATAATAGCAGTTTCATAGTTGTGTGCGTGCGTGCGTGTGTGTGTGTGTGTGTTTAAGACAGAGAGAGAAAAAGAGGCAGAGAGAGAGAGAAAGAGAGGATTAAATGAAATGCTTAGAACCAGAACTGGCACATAGTAAGACTTTAACCAAAGGCAGTCACTACTCTTATTAAAGAATGTCTCCTTTCTTTCATGGAGAGCCTGAAGGAAAGGGAGACAAGACTAGAAGATTCTTTCCCAGACAGTACATGGATGTCTTCTGTTGGAACTATAAGTCTATGCTTCCAGCTCTAGACATTTGTAGTTGTTTTAAAATATGCAAGCTCCCAACCTCAGAATTTCCTTATGGTCCAGTTAAGGCTTATCAAGGGATTGGAGAATCTGAACCAGACACGTGAGAATTTTAAAGGAGAGTGTTAAACATAATGGAGTTAAACAAGAAGTTGTCCTCAGCTGCACATCCAAGGGCAAAGGCTAGGAGCTGACACCACCCCCACCAGCCTTGTTCCAATAGAGATCCCTTTCCTGAGTTCTCCCACCTGTGATAAAATGGTCTTATTTACCAAATGCAAGTATGCTTGGAATTTTTTTTAATTGAGGTAAAGTTTACATAACTTAAAATTCTACATTTTAAAGTGTTCAATTCAGTAACTTCTACCACATTCACAATGTTGTGCAACTATCACCAGTAATTCTAGAACATTTTCATCACCCTAGAAAGAAACCAAACCTAGTACCCATTAAGCAATCACTCCCTGTTACCCCCGCCTCCCAGCCTCTTGCAACTACTAATATGCTTTCTGTCTCTATGGATTTGCTTATTATGGATATTTCATATAAATGGAATCATGCAACATGTGGCTTTTTATGTTTGACTTCTTTCACTTAGCATAATGTTTTCAAGATTTATGCATTGCCTTAAATTTTTTAGATATTCATTTTTATGTAAACTCTGGTGTCTTTTTTACTTTCCCAAGTTAACTCCTTCATGTGAGTTTTCCATAGGGAACAAGGAAACTTGACCAGGTGAGAGTTGGCAATAGTGGATACAGAGCAAGCAGAGACGCACTGATATATTTCTCCTTGACAGGTATCTCAGTTTCCTAGTGCTGCTGTAACAGAAATACCACAGGGTGGCTTTAAAGAACAGAAGTTAATTTTCTCACAGTTCCGGAGGTTAAGAGTCAAAATCAGAGTCTTGGCTGTGTCGATTCCTTCCTTGTTGGTAGCCCTGAGTGGTCCTTTGTTCCTTGGTAATCCTCACATGGATTCTGTCTCCCCCACTGTGTGTGTGTGTGTACGTCTGTGTCTATTCTGGTCTTTTTATAGCTCAGAAGTGATTAGATTTAGAACCCACCCTACTCAGGTGTGATCTAAATATAATGACAATGACGACAACAGCAACAACAAAACTTATTTCCAAACAGGATAACATCCTAGGTTGAGATTCCAACACATATTTTGCGGACACACAATTTAATCCATAACAACAGGTTTCTGTTTTTGCACCCCACTGGCAATGCTTTGGCTATTCAGTGTTGGAAAATCTCAGTTTTTCACCCCAACTACAGTTAAAAGATTGCTATCTTTTTAAGATACCAGTTCAATGCAAAGACATAATGTTGTGTAGCAGGAAGTAACTGTGCTTTGTTGTAGGGGAGGAACATCACAAAGTTTAGTGAAGCAAAAAGAAAGTTTTATTTGGCATATATTCAAAAGGACAAAAGTGGGACGTGGACAAGCATGCTGCCAGAGCTAGAATGTCTCCTCGAATCCAAGGAAATATCACAGAACAGACAAAAGTGGGAAAACAGACAAGCATGCTGCCACAGCCATGTCTGCCTGAGTCCAAAGACCATTACAGAATTATCAGTATATGTTAACATTATAAATGGGCAAAACCATTGAAAGCTTAGCCTTTTCAGATTGCCTAGAAACTGTGATCTTACATTTTGAATTGTCTTTCTTAACAATCATTGGTACAGGTTTCAGTAACGGCAGTCAGGAGGGTCTTCATTGGTCCAACAAATTCTTGTTCACTAAATACTAATAGAAAAAGAGTAGCAAGTCTTTTGTGTTCTGTTTGATTGGCTTTATGTGAAAGTTACCTTAAAAGATATTTTCCAAGATTATCTTAGCTATTGTCTTTATACCTCAGGGCCCAGTTGATATGTCCTTGTGAGTCCTTGTGAGTCCAGCTCCAGCTGGGTCTCATTCTCTATGCTCAAGGACAGGGAATAATGACTCCAATATTATTTCCTAAATCAAGACACACCCTACACTGATATGTCTTTATTAACATAACAAAGAAAACTTCTTCCCAAATCGGGTTACATCCACAGGTATAGAGGTTAGGATTTATAACACAGACTTTTTGGGGACATAATTCAATCCCTAATAGATGGCATGAAAGAGTAGAAATGGCTGCATCCTGTGTCTGAGTCAGCCTTAAAGAGTCCCCAATGCCCAGGGTAGTGTGAGGGAACAGTAGAATGACTTTCTGTGTGTCTGAGATTAGCAAGGACTTAGCTGCACCTCATTTTTACAGCGCCAGCATGGCAGAGAAGCCACCAAGTATTCCCAGATACTCAAAGGGAGCAGAGAAGAGGCAAGAGGACTTGGAGAAGACTTACCAGACAGACAGGTAATGGCAATCAAGACAGATCGGATATCCACACGTCCAGATGAGTGCGTAACTATCTGAAGACAGGAAGGAGCTGACATCTTTATAGAACATGAGACCCTGGAGTTTAGGTGTGACCCTGGGGAAGGGAGTGGCAGACTGGCCCTGACCGAAATTAAGTTTTTGCTATGCAGCAAAATAGGAGCGCAAACAGGAGTAAATTTCAAATTAAAAAAAATGAATGTACACATTTGGCACTTCTGAATAGGTGGACAGAGAATCCTAAATGAAAACAGCATTTTCTCTTTCTCACTGTGCTTCACTCCATTTTATTTCATTTTCTGCTCCCAGAAGAAGTAGTGTCACTCTCTTTAAAAACATGATCTATCCAAGAAAAGAGTCCATAACTGACCCGATTCATTGAAGAAGCAGAACTTTCTTAGCTTTAGGAGGCCAACCGGCTAGCTCGGAGCACAATTTCTCAGCCATACTTCTGGGGAACCTGCTCGGGGTGTTAAGCCAGACAGTTTGGGTTGGAAAGAGAGTGGTTAACTTAGAATAGGTCTTGTGCTGTCCTAGGGGCATCTCTGCCTTCTCTCGTGAAAGTGTCACTTGAGTTGCAGAGCTTCCTGCCTCATCCATTTGTTTTTCTGCCCTCTTTGTTTTTTATTGAGGTGAAATTCACATAACATAAATTAACCATTTTAAAGTGTACAATTCGGTCTCATTTAGTATATTCACACTGTTGTGCCACCATCACCTCTATCTAGAAAACATTTTCACCACCTGCAAAGGAGATCCTGTACCTGTCAAGCAGTCACTCCCTATCCCCACTCCCTCCAGCTCCTGGCAACTACTACTCTGTGTTCTGTCTATGGATTTATCTATTCTGGATATTTCATATAAACGCAATCATACAGTCCCTGACTATTTGTGTCTGTATTCCTTCCTCATTCCTTTGCACCCTCATTGTTGTTAGCTGCCCTTGCATCGCCCCCAACTGATGGCGACCCCATGCACAAATGGGATCAGACCATTGTCCTCCATAGGGTTTTCATTGGCTAATTTTCAGTAGATAACCAGGCCTTTCTTCCTAGTCCATCTTAGTCTGGAAGGTGTGCTGAAATTTGGTCAGCACCACAGCAGCATGCACACCTCCGCTAACAGATGGGTGGTAAGATCCATGAGGTGCCTTGGCCAGGAACTGAACCTGGGTCTTCCACAGGAAGGTGAGAATTCTACCACTGAATCACCGCTGCTGCCCCCTCCCTTTGCACCCTCAAACACTGTCTTTTCTTACTGAAGCCTTGGGCCCACACAGGTAGTCCCCAGCCTTTTCTAGATTCCACTTTCCGTGAATTAGGCCAGAGAAAGAAAGGAAACAAGGTCAGAGGGCTTGGGGTGGGAATTAAATCAGTTTAGAAATCCAGCAGTTTCTGATCAGGCCCAGGCAGCTGAATTTGGTTTGGAGGCCAATTATTTCAGGCCACTAGGTTTCAAGTCCCCCAACTGGGGCCTCTGTTCCAAGCCTTGTGGGAGACAGTCTTGCCCTGGTCCTTGACTTGAAACAGATGCTCTGCGCCCATGAAGAAAAGTTGAATTCTGAAGAAATGCAGCCCGATTGAGACTGTGGTGCAGCTGGATCTTCACAAAGCTGTATTTATAATCAGGCAGAAATGCGTGGGGAAACGGCTACAGGATCAAATTGCCTCTTAAATTCCAAGTGGCTATACCTGGCCTCGAGACCGGGAAACGCTTCGGAGACACACATCATAAACTTGGGCTAGGTCGGGCATTTCTTGGATCTATATCGTGGACAGGGTTTTGAAATTGTAAGTGGAGAAAATTGTAGGGGGAGGAAATTGGTGATGGAGGCATGTCTTGTCCTCCCTGGGTGTCCAGGTACAGAGCTAGCTCACAGTGCACTGCTGGCTGTCTAGTTTCTCTCTGGCTTCAATAATTTTTCAGTGGAGCTGAATGCCTACCCTCTTCTGTTCCCCAAACCAAAAACCTGCTGCCATTGAGTTGATCTTGACTCACAGTGACCCTATAACAGAGTAGAACTGCCCTATAGGGTTTCCAAGGCTGTAAATCTTGAAAGGCTGGAAGCAGACTGCCACATCTTTTTCCCGTGGAGCGGCTGATGGGTTCAAACCTGCAACCTTTCAGTTAGCAGCCGAGCACTTTAAACACTGCACCACTAGGCTCCGTCTTCTGTTCCCCAGGAGGAAGAACTAGGGAATGGAGTTATAGAACATATTTTGGGCAGGTTCCCTCTGGACTTTCTTTGTGTTGGATGAATGTATTTCTTTCCATCTCTGAAGGTCTGTCCACCAACCCGTCTGTCAGTTTGTTGTACTTTGTGGTTTGTGTGTGGCTGTGATGCTGGAAGCTATGCCTCTGGTATTTCAAATACCAGCAGGGTCACCCATGGTGGACAGGTTTCAGCAGAGCTTCCAGACTAAGACAGACTAGGAAGAAAGGCCTGGTGTTCTACTTCTGAAAATTAGTCAATAAAAACTATAGATCACAACAGAACATTGTCTGATAGAGTGCTGGAAGATGAGCCTCTAGGCTGGAGGACACTCAGAATACGCAGTGGCCACAGCAATGGTCTTGAGCACACCAATGACCAAGAAGATGGTACTGGACCGGTCAGTGTTTCTTTCTGTTGTATGTGGGGTCACCATGAGTCAGAGCCGACTTGACAACTAACAACTAACAACAACAATGAAGGTCAATGTACTGATATGTGGCTGTGAAAATCACACACTGCCCTGCCTCTCCCCTCTTTAACATCATTTATACACCTGAAACTAGATGACCTTTTGCAAGTCATTTTTCTTTTCAAGGCCTCAGTTTCCTCAGTTGTAAATAAAGACATTAGATTAGATAAGATACTGCTTCTAGGATTAATTCTTATCTTTGGAGTGCTTCATAGTTTTTACAAAGTGTTTTCACATCAATTCCTCATGGTAAGTTCTTGCCGGGTAACTTTCCTGGGATGCAAGTAGATTTTATCAGCCCCATTCCCTTTTTTGCAGATGCCCAGAGAGATGGCATAATCTACCCAAGTGACACAGTGAGTCAGTGGCAGCCCTAGGACACCCAACCTTGGTGTTTAAGACTCTTCATTCCAGTGCTTTTGCTCTAGTGGAGCAGAGACAGGATATTGGTGATAACCCTGCAGTGGCACCATCACCTGAAAAGTTCAGAGTCCTCGAGGATGTATATGGAAGGTGACCCTGAAGGGTATGAGCTGAAGGCTGGTTGGGGAAGGGCCAGCTCACCAGCTGTGGCTGGGTGGTCATGGCTGAGGTCTGCCTATGAGACTCAGGTTGCTGACCTCGGTTTCCTGGGCTCACAACCTCCTCCTATCTTTAGAAACACTTCTTGCAGCTCACCTCCCCCCATCCCAGGGAAAACATAGAATAGAGATCATTGTTCTCATATCCAAAGTAGGGGTGGGGCAGTACGGTGGACTGGAAAAGCACATGATTTAAGGCTCAGCCAACCCAACTGGAAGCCCAGCTCTGCAGTTTGCTAGCTGTGTAATCCTAGGCAATGACTTCACTTCTCTAAATTCAGGTTCTTCGTCTATAATACAGGGATACCAACACCTACCTTGGAGAATTTCTGTGAGGACTGGGGATAAATGTGCAAAACCTCTGACACACAGCAGTCACTCTGTAAAAGGGAACTGTTCCTTCATTTCCCCAATAGCTGCATTGGCTTTATACCAATGCTCACACAAGGTCTGGTTTCAGTCTTCCGATTTATTAGCTCGTCAGTTTTCCTTAAAACCATGAGCTCCAGTATCTTTCTTTCACAAGATGCCCTGTAGCTGGGAAAGCATCCAACAACACACATTTATCAAGGACTTATTATGTGCAAATCATGGTGTTGTAGTGGAAAGGACGTTGGCATTGGACTCAGTCAAACCTTGTTCAAATCCCACTGCTGCCATTTCCTAGTTGTGTGACTCAGGTTTCACTTGACTTTATTGGTTAAATGGGAAGAACTGAACCTGCTGGCAGCATTGTTTTGGGCTTACATGAAAGGATGTGTATAAATGTGTGATAAAGAGCATGTGCTCAATGAATGTCAGTTTCTTCACCTTCTCCTTCTGACAGTTCACCTACTGACCTATAACTAGGCGACCTTCCACTTCTCCAAATGCCCCTCTTACATGATATCAGCCGCCATCAAAAGGTGACGGAAGACAAAATCATTTTCAAAGCAAAGTCACTGGAGAAGGGTCACCTTGAGTTTTAACAGAGGCTTAACTAGGGTATGGAACGTATGACATGTATTGCACTGGCCCTGGGCCCATGGCACCACTGAGAAGTTTCTATTAACCCAGTACAGCCAATGGTGTATCTACAGAAAATGGCACCTACAGCAAACACTGAAATTGTGCCCCTGCCCAAACATCTGGCACTCATCTTTTAGATAACTTTATCATAACATCAGCTCAAAAATACAGGTCAAGCCTGTTAATCTTTTAATTAACACATTACCTTGCTTGAGGAAGGATGTTAAGCCATACTGGGTTAATAGAAACTGCTCAGTGGCGCAATGCACCCAGGGCTGGTGCAATACCCTGGGTATGCCAGTGCTGGGGTGAGATGCGCTTGAAAAGTGACTGAATACCTCTTCAGTAATTGTATTTTGTTCTAAGACACAGAGCAGGGTTTAATACTATTCTCTCTCTCTGCCTCTCTTTGTCTCCCTTCAACGTCTGTCTCCAATTTAGGTGAAGAGATAATTTTTAGCCTGCTTTTTTCTTTAATTTAAATTTCATTGTGTTTTAGGTGAAAATTTACAGAGCAAATTAGTTGCTCATTCAAAAATTTATACACAAATTGTTTCATGACATTGGTTGCAATCCCCGCAATATGTCAGCACTCTCCCCTTTTCTACCCCAGTTTCTCTATTTCCATTCCTTAGTTTTCCTGTCCCTTCCTGCTAGACTGTATTTTTAAATTTAATTTATAATTCCAAAAAAAAAAAAAAAAAAATAGCATGTTGAGTTCCATGAAGAAAGTTTTATAGACTTTCAGGAATGTTAATGAGAAATTTGGTGTTATTTTTTAAGCTGCCAAAATGTTGGCATCTGCATTTATCATTTATATTTATTTGGTGCACTGAAGTCCATTAAGGATTTGCCAGCCTTGTCTCATCATATCAATATTGTATCCTATTTTCTAAATAACTGCCTGTGGTGAGTAGTTACTGTCTGTCATTTTTGCTGACCCAACATCTATTCCTTCTTTTCCTTGGGGAAACACCCCTCCTACCCTCTACTACCTATTTCTGGCTCCACAGGTGATCATGTGACACAGGCCCGGCCAATCACTGCATCTTATTCCATAATGTTTGGCCTGGGTGGAGGGGCTGCTGGTCTAACATGGACAATGGAGGCGGCGGGTTCCTGGCCAGCAGCTCCTCATGGCAGGGACACCCAGGCTGTCTGACTCCCTGGGGAAGACTGTCAGCACCAAGTCCCTCCCATTTCAGATTCATTCATGCTGGAAGGTATAAAGCTAATGTCAAGGGCACCTGACCTGTGTGGCCCTGTTTTGCTCAAGAAATACAGGCCTGGGCCCATAGGAGCTGGCCTTTTTTCCAACATTTAGTGCATCTGCTGCCCACCAGTCAATAGGATTCCCCTCAGGGGAGATGAAAGCCATCTGCCAGGGAAGTGGGTGACCTGTAGCCCACAGGTGGACCCTCCAGATTTTGGCAATCCTCATTTAGAAAGTCCACAAGCCGTCAAGGATGCCCCAAGGCTGAGAAGCTGAGCGCTGAGGCTCTGCCCTTCCCCTCCATTTTGTGCTCTCTTGCCAATGGTATCATCTGTAGCCAACTAAGGTGCTCAGGGCCTCCCTCAGATGCGACCCACTTGAGGGCAGATATCTAGCAAATGCTGCAGGGTCACCCTACCCCCATGTCCAATTCTACATAGAGGCTAGTATGACCTCACTGACCTCACTTTATTGTCTGAAGCGCTGTCATCACTGACATTGTGATGCTTAAGCTTATTTGTCAACTTGGCTAGGCTATGATTCTCAGTGGTTTGGCAGTTATTAGGTAATCATCCGCCATTTTGTGATCTGATGTGAGCAGCCAATCAGTTGAAAGGGGAGTTTCCTTGGGGGTGTGGCCTGCATCCAATATATATGGATGTTCTGGCAAAGCGCGCTCTCTCTGGATCCTGCATGTGACTTGTCATCCTCTGACTTTCAGTTCTTGGGACATGAGCCAGAAGCCTGCCATCTGAACCGCAGATTTTGGGATTAGCCAGTTCCCACAGCCCTGTGAGCCAGAAGCCTGCTGTCTGACCTGCTGATTTTGGGTTCATCAGCCCCTGCAACCACATGAGTCAGGAGAAGCCTCCAGTCTGATGTCTGACCCATGGATTTGGGACCTGCCAGCCTCCACAACTGCATGAGCCATGTCCTTGAAATAAATCTCTCTCTTTGTGTTTATATACATACACTTCCCTGGTGGCACAGTGGTTAAGAGCTTGGCTGCTAACCTAAAGGTCAGCAGTTCGAATCCACTAGCCACTCCTTGGAAATCCTGTGAGGCAGTTCTACTCTGTCCTATAGGGTTGCTATGAGTCGGAATCAACTTGATGGCTTTTGGTCACTGGTTTTGCTCCTCTGGAGAACCCAGCCTAAGACATTTGGTACTTAGTGTGATTCTAGAGGAACAAAATCGTAAGGGTGAGTTTTCTGAAGTGATTCCCAAGTCTGGCTAGTCTTAAAGGCACCAACGACTCTGCCTCTAGTAGTGAAGAGGGTACTGCTAATCCACGGCGTGAGGTAGCAGTAGAAATATGCACCATATCACCACCAATGGATCAAATATTTGTGAGAGACAAGGTTCTGGGTGATTGTATATTTAATACTTTTCTATACTTTTGTCAGAATGAGAAGTACAGGGAAACATGTTTGTTGGTCCTGATTTCCTTACACAAAGTGGTGAAAGAAAGAGTAACAGCTCAAGTGCTGCATAAAAAACCTCAAAGTTGCCACTTTTGACCTGCAAGACAGCCTTATTTTTTGTAGTAACAGAGCTGATATTGACAAAAAATAAATCTAGAATCTTATCGTAGGAGTGGCTGAATTACATCAGCGACTAATTCCCAATGTTGAATGGCATCTGAAGTTAAAGTGAGGGCATTAATTGGGAAGAAACAGATCCCAAGACTTGGGATGGGACGTATGGGCAGATAATCAGGAAGCTGGGGACATTGAGTTCCTAAATTCCATTGAATCACTCCTGCCAGCAGAACCAGCTCTCTTACTTCCATCTGAAGAGATTACTCCATCTTTGTCTGCTAAACCACCCTCCCCAGTAAAACCTTTATTTCTTCCACTCCCATCTGATGAAATTAACTCAGATGTCCCAGAAGAGTCCTTTGTCTGAGATATTACCTGGGTGGTGTCTGGGGCATCACCTGAGGCAGATGCCTTGCAAGACATTGCTAAATGTCCCCAGGACCCACCCCCACCATCCAGTTTTGCTTCTAGACCTATACTAGACTTAAGTCCCAGTGAGCCCCAAGAAGTGAAGTACAAAGTGCGACTCAGGAGGAAGTACACTATACTCCAAAAGAACCGTTTGCTTTTTCTAATATGTACAAACAGAAACCTAAGGAATATGTGTAGGAATGGCTATTAAGGGTATGGGATAACTTTTCAAGGAACATAAAGTTGGATCAGACTGAGTTTATTGATATGGGCCCACTAAGCAGAGATTCTTCAGTGTTTTAGCTTGAGAGGTTAGAAAAGGAGCTAATAGTTTATTTAGTGGTTCACTGAAGCATGGATTTTGTGGTAGCCTAGACTAAATCAAGTTGAAATGCCAGACCAGCCTTGGTATACCGTAGAAGAAGCTATGCAAAGGCTTAGGAAAATCGGCATGTTAGAGTGGATTTATCAGGTTGGACCCGAAGACCCTCACATGGAGTGCCCAGAGGACACACCTTTTCCCACAATGGTGAGGAACAAATTTGTGAAGGGAGCCCCAGCATCCTTGAAGACTGCTGTGATTGCTATTTTATTGCCAGATTTGACAGTGGGAACTGCCCTAACTGAATTAAGACACCTAACTACAGTGGGGCTGGTTGGACCCCGTGGTGGTAAGGGCCAAATGGCAGCACTTAATCGACAATGACAAGGTTGGCATGGTTACTGTAATTGACAGCAGAGTCAAAGCAATAATCAGAATAGTCTGACTTGTATGGACTTATGGCGTTGGCTGCTTAGTCATGGTGTCCCTAGGAGTGAAATACATGGGAAATCTACTAAATATTTGTTTGATCTGTACAAGCAGAAGACTTCTATGCCAAGTGAATGACAGTCTAACTTCAATTGCCAGAATAGAGAATTATGGCCCCTCAATCAATCCCAGGTTTGAGCCAGTTTACAAACCCACAACCTCTCGAATGAAGAGGAGGCTGAGTCCCCTTGAGGAAGGACCCCACTGCACTGACAAAAATTTATACTGTTAATCTTTCTCCCAGCCTTCTCCAAAGGAATCTACAGCCTTTTATGAGAGTGACTGTTCATTGAGGAAATAGAAATCATCAGACTTTTTGGGGATTACTGGACACTGGCTCTGAGCTGACACTAATTCCAGGAGACCCAAAATGTCACTGTGGCACACCAGTCGGAGTAGGGGCTTATGGAGGTCAGGTTATTAATGGATTCTTAGCTCAGATTCTCATAGTCGGTGTGGGTCCCCGAACCCATCCTGTAGTGATTTCCCAAGTTCCAGAACACATAATTGTAATAGACATACTCAGCAACTGGCAGAACCCCCACACTGGATCCCTAACACGTGGAGTAAGGGCTATTATGGTAGGAGAAGCCAAGTGGAAGCCATTATAACTGCTTCTCCATAGGAAAATAGTAAACCAAAAGCAATACCATGTTCCTGGAGAGATTACAGAGACTGGTGCCACCATCAAGGACTTGAAGGGTACAGGGTGGTGATTCCCACCACATCCCCATTCAACTTGCCTATTTGGCCTGTGCAAAAAACAGATGTAACTTGGAGAATGACAGTGTATTATCGAAAACTTAACCAAGTGGTGACTCTGATTGCAGCTTCTGTTCCAGGTGTAGTTTCATTGCTTGAGCAAATTAATACATCTCCTGGTACTTGGTTTGAAGCTATTGACCTGGCTAAAGCCTTTTTCTGCATACCTATTTCAAAGGACCACCAGAAGAAGTTTGTCTTCAGCTGGCAAGGCCAGCAATACACCTTCGCTTGCCTACCTCAGAGCTACATCAACTCTCCAGCCCTATGTCATAATTTAGTCCTCAGGAACCTTGATCGCCTTTCCCTTCCACAAGACACCATGCTGGTCCATTACACTGATGATATTATGTTAGGCTTCCCATCAAACTTTTTGAGTTGCTGTTGTCAGTTTGATCTGACATAGACAATTTTTTTTTTATACCTTAGATGAAGGTTTGCAGAACAAATAGTTTCTCATTAAACAGTTAGTACACATATTGTTTTATGACACTGGTTAACAACCCGATGACATGTAAACACTGTCCCTTCTCAACCTTGGGTTCCCTATCACCAGCTTTCCTGTCCTCTCCTGCCTTCTACTCCTTGTCCCTGGACTGTCATGCCCCATTAGTCTCGTTTTGTTTTATGGGGCTGTCTAACCTTTGGCTGAATGGTGAATCTCGGGAATGACTTCATTACTGAGCTAAAAGGGTGTCCAGTGGCCATATTCTCAGGGTTTCTCCAATCTCTGTCAGGCCAGTAAGTCTGGTCTTTTTTTGTGAGTTAGAATTTTGTTCTACATCCTTCTCCAGCTCTGTCTGGGACCCTCTGTTGTGATCCCGGTCAGAGCAGTCAGTGGTGGTAGCCAGACACCATCTAGCTGTACTGGACTCAGTCTGGTGGAGGCTGTGGTAGCTTTGGTCCATTAGTCCTTTGGACTAATCTTTTCCTTGCGTCTTGTTCTCTTCGTTCTCCCTTGCTCCTGAAGGTGTGAGACCAGTGGAGTATCTTAGATGGCTGCTCACAGGCTTTTAAGACCCCAGACTCTACTCACTACGGTAGAATGTAGAACATTTTCTTTATAAAAAGTGTTATGCCAGTTGAGCTAGATGTTCCCCGAGACCATGGTCCCCACAGCTCTCTGCCCAGCAATTCAGTCCCTCAGGGAGTTTGGAAGTGTCTATGGAGTTTCTATGACCTTTCCTTTTACAGGTTGTGCTGGCTTCCCCAGTAATGTGTACTGTTTTACCCTGCACCAAAATTACCACTTATCTATTTAGTTCCCCCCATCCTTCCCATCCCTTGTAACCAACAAAGATTGTTTCTTTTTGTGTGTAAACTTTTACATGTGTTATAGAGTAGAGGTCTCATACAATATTTGTCCTTTTGTGATTGACTTATTTCACTCAGCATAATGTCCTCCAGTTTCATCCATGTTATGAGATGCTTCACAGATTCATCATTGTTCTTTATCTTGTATAGTACTCCGTTGTGTGTATGTACCATCGTTTTTTATCCATTCATCTGTTGATGGACATCTAGGTTGTTTCCATCTTTTTGCTACTGTGAACAGTGCTTCAGTGAATATGGGTGTGCATATGTCTATTAGTGTGATGGCTCTTATTTATCTAGGATATATTCCTAAGAGTGGGATTGCATTTTGTAGTGCTTTTTTTGTGGTGCTGACATTTTCTTTGTTTCTCTTACTCTCCTGTGCTGAGTTCCTTTTGTTTGTGAATTTTTTTTTTTTTTCATTTTTGTTTTTGTAGGTTTTGTTTTTACTGAGACTTTATGTTTTTCTTCAGTTTGATGAGTAGGTTTGTTAACTTTCTTTGTGGTTACCTTGAAATTTACCCTTCTCTTCCTAGGTTTTAACCAGTCTATTATCACTTAGTATTGCCTTGCCTTCCTCGCCATTAGAAGGTTCTACACCTACACCGTTTATTCCCTCTTACATTGTTCTGATGTTGTTGTCATTTACAGATTAACCTCTCTGGTTCCCTGTTGTAATTCTTTTGGTTTTGGATAGTCCTTGGGAGTTCATTTCCTAGGTTGATATCTGGCTGGTGTGATCCTGCGTCCTAGATTCATCCCATGGTCTGATGTTGTTTGTTCTCAAATTGAAGGGCTCCCTTTAATAATTCTTGTAAGTTTGATTTGATTTTTACATATTCCCTTAATTTCTGTTCATCTGGAAATGTCCTAATTTCACCATCATATCTGAAGGAGAGTTTTGCAGAATATACTATTCTTGGTTGGCAATTTTCTTCTTTCAAGGTTTTATATATGTCATCCCATTGCCTTCATGCCTGCATGGTTTCTGCCGAATAATCCGAGCTTAGTCTTATTGTTTCTCCTCTGTATGTGACTTTTGTTTTTCTTGAGCTACCGTCAGGATTCTTCGTCTTTGGTTTTAGTGAGTGTGATTATGCTATGCCTTGGTGATTTTCTTTTGGGGTCTATCCTATATGGGGTGAAGCATATATATGTGGAGAGAGAGAAAGAGATTTCGAGGAAATGGCTCACACAGTTGTGGAGGCTGGCAAGTCCCAAATCCATGGGTCAGACGTCAGGCTGGAGAATTCTCCTGACCCACGTGATTGCAGGGGTGACGGACCCAAAATTGGCAGGTCAGATGGCAGACTGCTGGCTTACTGGGCTGTGGGAGCTGGAGAATCCCAAAATCTGCTGTTCCGACAGCAGGCTGCTGGCTCACATCCCAAGAGCCAGAGGTCAGAGGATAAAGAGTCAGACGCAGGATCCAGAGAGAGCGAGCTTTGCCAGAACATCCATAGAGTGAATTAAGGAGGAATTTAATTAGGCAGGGAAGTGCCCAAGAGGAATCTTCCTTCACATCTTAATAAGCATTCTCCTCTCCTGGACTGGCATGGCTTTCTCCCCTATGACCCTTGGCACCCAGTCTGTGGCCATACAAACCACATCCTGGCAGACCCTAAGCCATGAATGGGGTCTTCTTTCTAACGTGTCTGGGGAACTGTGGATCCATTTCTCCCAGTTCGTGGTCCAAGAAACTGATTTTTTGTCTAACTCTTCACCAGATTTGCCCAAACCCCATAAATACAATAATCTCTGATCCAGGGAGGGTGAAGTTCAAGGGTAAAAATAAAACACATACCACGGAGCAGGGCTGAATTACGGTTATTCACAAGAGCATCTGGCAGCTCTTCTGTGACCCATCCATTTATTTTATTGACATCAGAGTATGACAATCCATTGACAAAAATGCACACTATTTATTGCATACTGGGGAAGTGACATTATAACATTGCTTTTAAAAAGTCTTAAGTATTTTCCTATTAGAACCTGTTGTTGAGTTAGAGAAATAAGCTTTGCCAAATGCCCAGTTCTGTCTTTGGTGGTTCTGGCTAGCTGGTGTCTCTCGCCATCTTTTTCCAAGAGTTTCCTTTGACGTTGTTTAACCCCAGGCTAGAAAACATGAGTAAATGCCTCCAAGCCAAACAACTCCCCCAGCTTCCTGGCTATTGAGAGTGACCGTAGAGATGGCTGTAGAGGAGGGAAAAGACCTCGCCTGGCCATCCAGGAGGTTTTGGAGGGCCTGTCTGGATGCCCACTGTGGAGGAGAAGAAGGAACCCTGGACTGGGCGGACACTGCATGTACTCTTGCCTCTGGCACAAAGTTGCTGTCTGACTTTGGCCTATGATCTAGTCACTCATTTCTCTGAGCCTCAGTTTCCCCACCCACCAGGGACCGTGTAGGGTTCCTCCAGCTCTGATATCTGGGATAATGTGAGTCTTTGAAGGATAGATCACTTGATGCTATGGGCTTCTGCTCCCAGGGAAGCAGGGGATGATTGCTTAGTTTTAGGTTTCAGTCTGGTGATAGCTTTGGCTCTGGTGAAGGGCAAGGTTGGCCCAATCCCCGGCCTGGTCACTCCTGGCTTCCTGAGGACCACATGGGGGCTTTCCTTCCTTCTATCCCTGCTCTTGGGAGATCTCCTTTCCTCTCTGCTACTCCCCCCCTTGTCCTTCTCTCTCTCCTCTTTCTGACACTTCAGACTCAGGTTCCTTGCTAGCAGATTGCAAAGGCAAAACCAGCTTCTAAAAAGGGCCTTTTGACATGTCAATAATAGCAATAACAACAGTAATAATCACAACAGCATCTTACATTTAAGGTTTTTAGTTTATACTTTACAAAAAGCTTTTAAATACATGATCACGTCAGTCATTTTAGGGTTTCTTGGTTGAGGCAAAGAGGGACCCTCCTTTCCCCTTTCTCTGAATCCTGCTCAGCAAGAAACCGAGCTCAAGCTAAAGCTTCTGCCCATGTGCACATCCCCACACACAAACATCAGACCATTGATTTTTAGGGTGCAAATCAGCCGACTGAACTCTTCCTGCCCCTTGGAGCTTTCTATTTCTAGAATTTGGCTGCTCCAGGAGAGCCTTAATCTCCATTTGGAGAAATTTCATTTTGATGGAAATTGTCTTAATCATCTTTGCATACATAATTTCTTAATGTTAGGGCTTCCAAACTTGGCAGAAGACTCAAAACTCTCCCTCCCCTAAGCCACACTGAGAGAAAGAACCAATTCTTTCGGCTGTCTTGGCTGCCTGTGGCTGAATTAAGGCTTGGGCCCAGGGGATGATGGGCAGAGGGAGGCCTTAGGTTCCTTGGGGAGGTGGAGGGAAACCAGCAGCCTGGTAAGTCCTTCCAGAAAGTCAGTGGCAGGGCTCTGGAGACGGCAGGTGAGTGGGCTTTGTGCTGGGTGGGGAGAGACTAGCTAGGAATAGGGCCCATCTGCCTGTCTGCCTCTGCCTGGAGTGGTGGGCTGGTGGGCATGGGGGATGAGGCAGGGTGTTGAGTAGATGGCAGGACTCCTCTTCCAGGGCAGAGCATCTGAGCTACCACAAAGACTTCTGTGACCCATCTGAAATCAGCCTTTTCTAGTCACAACAAACTGAACAACTGGGACTCCAAGGCCATTCTAGGTGGTACAACCCACATCTCTTCCAGGTAGTTCTCTACTTTGCCAACAGTTTTCTTCCTAAAATAGAGCTTGCCTTGCTAGTCCCCTGCTTCTAAGCCCTCGCTAGTTCTCCATGGCCTAGCTTGGCATGTATGGTCCTTTGTGGTCCAGCCCTTGCTTTCCTGTCTACTCTGCTTATCTGGCTCCCTAGCATGCATCCCGCATTCCTGCTACCTCGGAGCTCAGACTGCTCCTCAAACACGCCAATCCCTTTCATATTTCATTGGTTTTTAGTAGACCATTCCCTGGAACGTCCAATGCCTCTCCTGCCCCCCGGCAAACTCCTATGTCTCCTTTAAGACTCAGCATTGGAATTTCCTGCTCTGGACAGCCACTTCCCTTGATTATACTATCATTAGAGAACTCATTGTATAGTAAAGCAATTGCCCATTTCCACGACTGTTTCTGTCCCAGACTAGAGCCTTCTTAGCGGCGGGACATGTTTCTTTCCCACATGAAGCAGTATGCTTTAGATTTTAATTGAGGAAGGTCTAGAGCCAGACAGCCTGGACTCAAAGCCTGGCTCTACAATGTATTAGATATCTGGTTTCTGGCAAATTCTTTAACTTCTTTGTGCCTCAGCTTACTCAACTGTGTAGTGGGTTAATAATGGCTGTACTATAGGGTTGTTTCAAGAAATAAATGAATTAATATCTATAAAGCAATTAGAATGGTATCTGATGTATCTTGTAGTAAGTACTAAATAAATGCTATTAATATTTAAAACACACCTATCATAAGGTACAGTACCTGGATCATAATATCTATCAACATGCACATTTTTAAATAAATTCCTCCATCATATCCTTCCCTTCCTCTTCTCTTTACCCCTCTCCCTTCCCGTCTTCATATTTTCTTCTCTTCTTTATGTTTTTTTCCCTTTCTTCCTCCCTCCCTTCCATCTTCCACTTGGCTTGTCTTCCTTCAGCTTCCTCTCTTTTCTTTATTCCTTCTTTATTCTTTGTCTTTTGGCCCACCACTGGTGCTCACAGGACAACTAGGCTTCAGTGGGGACACTCATAGATGACAGGTGATCGAGTCCCAAGTAATCCTCCCTGAAACTTCTGCCATAGAGCTTCTTTAGGGGAGGTGAGATGGGTAGTGAGAGACAGGGAGTTGAACAGTTGAGACCCTGGGCAACATGTACTAACGTGACAATGGACAGTGGGGAGAGAGATGGAAAGAGACAGGTGGCAGGGACGTTCCCTTTAGGAACGGATGTTCATTCTTGGGATGAATTCAGAAGGGTGGAATGGCTGCCTCTGCCCACATTGCTTCAATATGTAAGAAGTCCCATTTTCTGGAATCTTCCTGGATATTGGGGAGACAGAACAAGGAATGAACAAGGTAGAACAAGAGCAGGGATGATAGCAGGAAAAAAAACGCTGACTTTCTCTTTCTAGTAGGAAACAGGCTGTCTCTCCCACACTAATGCCATTCTAGAGAAAGAATCTGCAGCCCTGAGTCTAGGCTCCAGGCCTGACTCTTCACTAATCAGATGGTGGCTTAAGGCAAGTGACAGAGCCTCAGGGAGGCTTCTGCTCCCTTTTCTACTGAAGGGGCTATACTGCTTTGCCCTTCCTGGGGGTGGGGGTTGCATGGATGTAATGAGATATCATGCGATGTACATTGCAAAGTTAAGAGTGCTACAGGTGGGCAAGGGGTCTTTGTCATTATGACAATGGCCTGGAGGTTTAGGCAGCAGCAGACTGTCTGTCCCACAGCAAAAGCCTCCAAGAACCTTCTGGAATCAGACCCCCCCCAGTGCTGTGGGCAGGCTTGGCTCCAGGCCTTCCTCACCTCAGCAGCCCTGGCCACCTGCTCTCCTAGTATTGTATTCCCACGGGAAGGTGGCTGAGGGAGGAGGGTGGGCCAGAACTCACTAAGCAAGGGCCAGTGACTGGGGCTGAGGGGACAGTGTGGCCTTTCTCCCACCTCACCCAGGAGGACACTGCTCCTGGGGGGAGGGATGGGGGGTGGGAGGAGGGCAGGAAAAGAGCAGCTGTTTCAAAATTTGGCAAAACAGGCCCAGATGAAACATGCGTCAGAGTTCAGACCAGGGCCAAAGGAAGAAGAGAGGTCTCCCAGAGGGCTCAGATGATGCTGGGGAGCCTGGGGCAGACAAGGGCAGAAGCTGCTCTCGGTCGTAGCTTTTCCTGGGCAGCTTGGGTATGGACAACCAGCACTCTTATAAGAGCTGGGTGCTTAAGGTGGGAAGAAAAAAAAAAGGAGGGAGGGGAAGGGAGGGACTATAACAAGAAGAAATAAAGAAAACTCTTTTCCTTCTCTCTCTATTCCTCTTATCATTCCTTTTCCTGAGTTCCGTAAGCAGGTCTTAGTTTCTGTTGCCGTGATAGTGTTTCATGAATATAAAAACGTCCTTCTTCTTCCTCAGTCTATGACTTCTTTATTCTTACCCTTTTGTTTTAAAACATTTTCATTAGTCTTTTTTTTTCCTTAAAATTTTTAACAGCTGTTTATCAAAACACAACAAATACACAACTTGGAAGAAAAACTCAGTAAAAATAACTCACTAGATGGTACATATACTCAGACGGTGTGATATATTTATATAATAAAAGATGAAAATAGTCACTTTCCATAATAAAAATAAGTTCTATTTTTTTTGTTTATTTTACAATATACTTAATATTCTCTTCTTCTTTTTCTTCTTCTCCAGCTTCCTCTTCCTCACTGAATCTCAAGGGGATTTCGCATTGCTGTCCCAACCTCACCAAGCTGGAGTCTGAAAGGTGGTGGGCGGGTGGGCAGAGGGGCTTAGGAACACGGGTGGCAGCCACACTCTAAGTGTCTCTCCACCTCTTCCACAAACGAGGAGCCGTCCGTGCACTGGAAGACATACTTCCGCCGCTTGCTACGGATGGGCTGGCAGCACTGGGGCCCACAGCCCCCGTGACATTCCATTATGGGCACCTTGGAGGCTGTGGTGCATGACGCATAGCCTTTCTGGCGGCGAATCACCTCTCGGACTACCTCCCCCAGGCATGGATTCTCTGCAGAGGGCAGAAGAGGGAGGGTCAGGGCTCTGGTAGTGTAGAGGGGTGGCAGGACCACGGGCAGTTCCCAGTAGGCTGCTCTGAAACACTTGGTGAGCTGAAGACCATACATACTTATTCATTCACTCATCCATACATCCATGCATCCATCCACCCAAATAGTCTACAAATATCAAGTGCCTTTTCTGTGCCAGACTTTATACTAGACCCAGAGGATATAACTAAGCCCTGAGCCTGTAACGATAACCAAAGCAGCCTTGGTCCTTGTCATTAAGGAACTTGAAGTCCAACCTAGAAGTTGCAAACTAGTAGACTGTGAGCTAAATCCTCTCCTCAAACATGCTTTTATTGGCCCACATAAGCTTGAAAAATAAATTAAATAGAAAATTTAAAAACCAGAGATCTGGCAAAGCTGATCTTGCATCTCTGCATTGCGATGATGGGCTGAAGTTGAGTGCTTTAGAAAGAGCAGGAGCCTTGTAGTTTGCCCCAGTCACCATCACTCCCTAGTAGCCTGTTTTCTTTGGTCTAGGGTCTGGACACTAATATAATCATTTAAGTGAATATATTTTAATGAGAAACTGAGGTAGATGCTACAAAGTAAAGGAACCTATTTCTACGAGAGCACAGAGCCAAGGAACTTGACCTAGCCTGGCGGCCAGGGATGCCTCTCTGGGAAGGGATGAGGGGTAGGAGTTAATAAGGCAAAGAGAGTGGGGATGAGCTTTTCTAGAAGTCCTAGGAATAACTGGAAGGAGGGGGAGGGGACCCCTATATCTGCTTGAATATCCTGAACTCTAACTCAACTCTTCCTCTTCACCTCTCTGCTGTCCTCACTCCACTGGAAGAATGTCTGGAGCCAGGCACTAAGGATGAGAGCAGTGGACTTAGAGCCAGACTCCTTGGCCACCCAGCCTCAGACAAGTCACTTGTCATCTCTGAGCCTCAGTTTCCTTGTCTGGAAAATGGTGACACATTCATCTGTCCTTCCTACTTCTTCAAGGCTGTTAGAAGCATCAGAGAAGATTGAGAATGACAAACTGCTTTATGCATTTAAAAGCTTTAGGTGTTTTAATATGATGTCACGTGAATTTTGTTAAGCTCTGTATAGTCTTTTAAACTATGAAATTATTAAAATGATCAGAAAGAGACTAATAAGAATGAGTGTGTGTGTGAGTGTGAATGTGCACGTAGAGGAGAGAGAGAGCAAGATTGCAACTGCAGTGAAATATTAACAGTTGGTGAATCTGGGTGAAGGGGACATGAGAGCTGTTTATGCTGTCCTTGGAGCTCTGGCGGTGCAGTGGTTAAGAGCTACGGCCGCTAACCAAAAGGTCAGCAGTTCGAATCCACCCACTACTCCTTGGAAACCCTATGGGGCAGTTCTACTCTGCCCTATAGGGTCACTACGAGTCGGAATTGACTCGACAGCATTTTTTTTTTTTTTTAATGCTGTCCTGGTAATTTTTCTGTGAGTCTGAATTTATTAGTTTTAAAAAAAAAAAAAAGTTTGGTTAAGAATTGTATTTAATCTAGGTATAAAAGAGTTCTCTAATGGCCTAGCTGGGACTCTGGTGTCAGGGAGGAAACCTTCTCAGTTTCCATGTGGGAGAACAAACCCAATGTGAACTAGAACGATTTTAGTTTGAAGGAAGCACACCTCAAAATTAACACAATAAAGGGGCCACTAACTAAGAAAAGAAATCTGATGCTTATGAGAACGGGCCAGACCAAGGAACTGTCTTCTGTTCCTGATGGGAAGATTGGAACAAGACTGTAGAGCAACTTCTGGAATGTGAAAGCCACATATGAATCACTAGGAGCTCTTGTTAAAATGCAAGTTGTGACTCAAGAGATTGTGGCTAGGCCCTGAGAATCTGCATTTTCCACAAGCTCCCAGGTGATGTCAAGGCTGCTGGTCAGAGAGTCACACTGACTGGTTAGGGTGTAGATTAGCTTTGAAGGCATGACATCTCAGGGACCAACAGCTGGTAAAGAAAAGAAGAGAAAAGGCCAGCAACCCAAATGGCTCATGCTCCCTCCTCCCCACAAAAGTCCACAGATGATCATTTTCCACACTTGTTTCATCCTCAAATTAGTTTGATCCTTGGTTTATACGTCATTTATCATTCACTTACAAAAATGTTAAAAATCCAAACTTGAAGAGTCTTAACTTGTGATCTTTTTATCAGTATACCATTTAATCCTCACAATAAACCTATGCAGTACCCATTACTACTGAGATGATTCCAACTCACAGAGACCTATGAATTATCTGCACTTTACAAATGAGGACACTGAGGCCCAGAGAGGTGAAGTATGCTGTTCAAGGTCATATAGGTTTTCAGTGCAAAGCTCAGACTTCTCCATCATAATGCTGCCTGCAACTTTAAGAATCTTGACCTGGATTTTTTATGGAACTAGGCTACCAGTAGTTCAGCTACCAAACTCCTAGCACTGGGTGACAGTGCCAGGTACTTTACATCTCATTTAATCCTCACAAGAACCCTATAAGAAGTAGAGTAGCCAGCCTCCAAGATGACCCCAGTGATTGCCACCTGTTGGTATCCATGACCTCTATGCAGTCCTCTCGCACACGGAATACAGCTGATCTGGGGAACCAACGTGATGTTGTGGAAATGATGGTGTAAGTGACTTCACATAAGACACTGTGGCTTCCTTCTTGCTCCATCTTCTCTTGTTTACTCTGGGGGAAGCCAGCTGCCCTGTCGTGAGCACCTCTGAGCAGCCTGTGTAGACACTCACATAGGGAGAAACCGGAACAACCAGCATCATGTGAGTGTGCTGTCTTGGAAGCAGCTCCTCCAGCCTCAGTTAAGCCTCCAGGTAACTGCAGCCCTGGCTGTGTTGAATGCAGCCTCAAGAGAGACCCCAACTAGAACTATCCAGCTGAGCTGCTTCTGAATTCCTGGTCTATAGGAACTGTGTGAGATAGATAATGTTATATTGCGGCTTTGAGCTGCTGTGTTTTGGGGTAATATGTTAGGCAGCAATAGATAACTGAAACAGGATTTTATTGTTTTACTCTAATTTTCAAGACGAGGGATTGAGGTTTAGAAAGATTAAGTGACTTGACCAAAGTCACTAAGTGGCACCGCCGGAACTGGAACCCAGGCAGTCCTACTCTGGAATCCAACTCTGACCCCCCACATCTTCCCTTCCACGTGCACAGTGGACTCACCTTGTTCACAGTGCTCTCCACTAAAGCCGGGCTGGCACAGGCAGTAGGGCTCCCCTCGATCTGAGACGTGGCACTGCCCGTGGTGACACTTGAAGGCTGCGCAGGCATTGGCAGAGTCATTCTTGTGGTCACACAAGGCCCCTCCATAGCCCTCGGCACACATGCACGTGTATGAGGTCCCAGTTGCCACACATTTTCCATGGCTGCAGCTGGGGGCAGAGGAGAGGGTGAGAAAGGGAAGCAGAACAGAATCGATGCTGCTGGAGGCTTTCTCTGTCCACATGGCCAGGAACCAGGCTCCGACAGGCCTGGCCCACTTTCAGGGGCTGTGGGACCCAGGACTGAGTGCAGCCCAAAGGCCTTTTCCATCCCATGGTCTGCCCTCCTCCAGCCCAGTGGCTGAGCCTTTCTCTTTTCTGAACTACCCTGCTCCAGTGTCCAATCTGCTGGAGGCTCTGCAGCATTACCCAATGTTAACTGCCAGCTGTGACCTCAACAGAGGCTAGCTGGGTGGTTGTTTTACACACGGACATCAGAATTCTCATCTCCAAATGGCAAGGCACTGCTTGGAAGAATCTAAGATTCCTGTAAGGATTTTAATTGCTCTACTACCTTAAATGATAATAATAACACTCCTACTACTACCACTCGCACCACAGCTGTGACTACTATTACCAGTAGCTCCCACTTGCTATGTGCCAAGCATTGTGTTAAGTGTTTTACATCTAGCATCACTCTTGATGTCCACAAAAACCCCTCCTCTGCTGCTTCTGTGCAGTAAATAGTCTTATCCTGATGCCAGGAGTGTAATTCCAAAGCCCAGATTCTGAACCATGATTCATCATTGTCCCTACTGGGATGACACTCAAAGTCAGGATTCCTATTAACTGTAGACTCAGGTGCACACACACACACACACACACACACACACACACACACACACACACATACACTCAGGAGCACAAGAAACTCAAACCCCTTATAACTGCTCCTTATTCCTGATCCAGGATGTCATTTCCCAACTTGCTTGTCCAACCAAATTACCAATGTTGCCTCTGGTGTTCTTTTTGGCTGATTCAGATTTCCTAACCCTGAACCAGAGAATGGTGGGCCCTCAATAAATGTGTTGAGTAAACGAATGAATGATTAAATCATTCGATGTGATTCTAGTTCAGGGCCGCTGTGCATGGCTGCACAGGGAAGCAGCTCAGGAGGTAGCCATACTGGGGCTGACGTTCACCCTGGCTCCACTTGCCAAGCCGAGTGCCCACAGGCTGCATCAGCCCAAAGGGGGCACCCTCTACTCCCTCACACAGAGGCAGCACAGGGGCTTGTTGTGACTCTGTTCATGTTCTAAAGGCCGCTTGGCAGAGACATCCCTGGGGTGTTTTGAGCAAGGCCCTCTCATACTGATGCCTCTGAGAGAGACCTGCTGTTTGAGTGTGTAAGCTTAGCTCCTCTACTTTTTAAGCAGCCACATCTTACACAGATCCTATCTAGAGTTGAACCACAATGTCTCTAGCTTCCATTAGTGCCATTTCTCATTCAGGGGCCAGGGTGGAGGGCAGGGTCTTAAGTCCGTGCAGGGAGCTGGGGGAGAACGTCCCAGGGTTTTGGGACACTGACCTGTGGCTGAGGCAGGGGTCCCAGTCCTCCTGGTCGCAGAGCAGGCCGGCCCATCCTGGGTGGCACTCACACACCACACTGTCCTTCTCCACCGCGCGGCACAGGCCATGCTTGCACACGGAACAGGACTTGCAGCCTGGTGAGACCCCCAGCGACTGCGGCGGGAGGGCCTTGAAGTCCTGCAGCTCGTTGTTGATGCGCACTTCGTGGATGCAGCCGTGGAAGCCGCCCAGTGGCCGGTCCCCACCCTGGCGCAGGGCCGAGAGGCCTGTGGAGGTAGGGATACCTGCGGGAGGGGACACCAGAACGGCGGCCTGAAAACCCTCCTTTGTTCACTGCCCAACCTAGTCCTCCCCTCAGAACGAGAACGGGCTCTCTACGGTGCTCATGGGTAAGGATTCACAGGGCTGAGCCTCCACCGCTCAAATCAAGGTCGTGGGCGAAACCTGGCTTCCCTCAGCCATGTCCACACAAGGACATGCATTCTTTGTCCCCCACTGTGACTCTTTAAAACACTTGCATTAATTGCCAATACTTACATATGGAAAATTTCACATAAGAATCCAAATTTCAGGCTTCTCCAGGACAATGAGGCCATCTGATGGCCCACGGCCATGTGGCCACAGCTGACTGGGGTGACTGACTACCTCTTTGGACGGGAGTGGGGCACCAAATGACTTCACTGACCCCACCAGTCTCCTCAGACCTTTGTTACAGCCCCCGCATGAGCTGAGAACCCAGGGTGGGCAAGCTAGAGTCTGGGGGAAAAAGGAAAGATTTGGGGCAGCAGCCTTGGTCAGTGGAACTTTGGGGAGAAAGACATTTCACTCGCTGCTTTATGTGCTGCAAGACAGAGGGGGCTGTGGATGCCCATTGCCCTTCTCAGTGTCTTAAGAGGCAATTGATAAAGACCTGCTTTGCCTTTCAATGAAATCTGATTTGTGTTCTGTCTCCTCTCCTGACGGGAGCCTGAGACTGGTCTGAAAGTAGACTCAGAGGACCCAGTTTTGCTCCAGCTGCAACTGAAGCAGGTGAAGGGGAGCGAGCAACAGCCCTTTACCTGGGGGAGAAGCTGTTTACCCTCTGGGACTACTCTGGGCCAAGGGCATTCCCTGACGCCCTGCACCTGGACCCTTGTTAACAGTGTGGATTCCTGGACCAGTTCCAGCCCTTCAGAGATGGATTCTTTTGGGGGAATTCTCAGGAATCTCTGTGTTGAACCAGCTGCTCAGGTGACTTTTTTGCCTATAAAGCTTTGAGAACTACTGGCCCAGGGGCTACATTTCAGGCCCAGGCCCTGCCAGACAGGTGGTTACTTTTCCATTTGGCTTTTATAGGACCTTCATCTCAAACCTGCTCTGCTGCCTCTGTGAGCTGAGCCTCTCAGTGTCCGAGGAGGTGGCAGGGCAGAGGGAATGTGGCCTGAGGCCTGCAGATGGCAGGGCCCGGACCCCGCCTTCATCTCCTGCCTCTCCTCTTCTCACCCTGCTCCCATTCCGTCTGCACACCCCCACCCTGTGTCCAACGTGTAGTTTCAAAGAAGCCATACTCTC
Organism: Dugong dugon; assembly: GCA_030035585.1. NCBI lineage: Eukaryota > Metazoa > Chordata > Mammalia > Sirenia > Dugongidae > Dugong > Dugong dugon. The sequence continues at coordinate 163,697,437 of CM057460.1, read as the reverse complement.
TCTTTTTCCTTCCTAAGCATCTGCACACACTGTTCCTCTGTCTGGGGGACTCTTCTCCTCCTCATGGCCTGACTAATGCCTAGTCACCCTTTAGGAATCGGTTTGGTTGTCACTTCCTCCAGGAAGCCTTCCTTGATTGGATTTGGCAGGGGGTGCAGAGAAGAGAGCAGGGAAACCCCCAAACCCTGCACAGAGGGCAGGTGGGTGGTGGAGGAGGTCGGGGTGGCAGGGGAGGAGGACTTTACCTCCAAGATAGAGGGGGCTGTTGATGCCCATTGCCAGCTGCTTCTGGAGCTTCCCCAGACTCTTGGGGGCTCCTTTATCCACCACCAGGTTCAGGGTCTGGTTCAGCATCACCAGCTCCACACTGTGAAACTGGCCGTCATTCACCGTCTCCACGCTGGGCAGGAGGGAAGGGGAGAGAGCCAGAGCGTTTGCCGAGTGCCTTTCACAGCCAGACACTGTGCTGTCAGCTTGACTTGCTTTTTTTTTTAAGTTTTTATTTGGAAATAATTTCAAAGTTGTATAAGTTGCAAAAATAAAAATCACACAGAGGACATCTATTACCTAGATTCCTTTAGTATGCCCATTTGCTTTTTCATGTGTTCTTTTTCTCCATATGAATGAATGAATGAACACATGCACACAGTTACATATATATGCATATATCCATGTACACACACATATGTGTATATGTGTGTTATGGACTGAATTGTGTCCCGCCCCAAAATATGTATTGGAATCCTGACCGTGTGCATGTCATCCTGTTTGGAAATAAGGTTTTCTTTGTTATGTTAGTAAGAATGTATCATTGTAGGGTAGGTCTTAAACCTAATCACTTCTGAGCGATATAAAGAGCAGCACAGACACAGTCAAGCAAGCACAAACTGGGGAAGACAGAAGCACACGTGGGGATTGCCAAGATGCCAAGGAACCTGGGGCTACGGAAGGCGAGACAAGCATCCTCTCCCAGAGCCGACACAGAGGTTTCCCCTAGAGCCAATGCCCTGAATTCTAACCTGTAGCCTCCTAAACCGAGAGGAAATAAATTTCGGTTCTTTAAGGCCATCCACTTGCGATATTTCTGTTACAGCAGCACCATATAACTAAGACAGTGTGTATATACATATATGTGATTATATATGTATATATGTAATGAAATCCAAACCAGTCACTGTGGGGTCTATTCTGACTCAGGGCAACCCCATGTGGGTAAAGTAGAACTGTGCTCCATAAGGCTTTCAATGGCTGATTTTTCAGAAGTAGATGGCCAGGACTTTTTCTGAGGCATCTCTGGGTGGACTCAAGCCCCCAACGTTTTGGTTAGCAGTGAGCATGTTAACCATTTGTGCCATCTAGGAACTCCATAAGTTTTTTCTGAACCATTTAAAAGTAAGTTACATACCTCAGGGCCCTCTGCACCTTACATAAAGGATAAGGCTATTCTCTTACTTAAGCATAGCACAGTTATCAACTTTGGCAAATTTACCATTGATATCATGCTTTTATCTAAACTGCATCATATTCTGATTTGTCACTTGACTCAATGATGTCCTTGATAGCATTTTTTTTTTCCTTCCAGTATAGATCAGTCTAGGGCGAGGTATTGCATTTGGTTGCCATTATTACATTCTTTTCTGTCATTTCCCCAGAGTTAAGCAAACTCCACCCTCAGCCCACCTTCTTAATTGTTGCTCTACCTACACACCACCTGGACCATTACATCTTTATCTTCAATTGTTCCATTTCCTCTCTTTAAATATCAGTAAAAAATGTTAGCTCAGAATTTTTCTAAGGAATATTATGCCTGAAGAAAAAACCTTTGTTGTGACTTTTATATTTTTTTCTAGTACACATGAATAAAATTACCTCACAGTTAAAATTTCAATAGCATGTCTCTGTGCCACCTAACATCATCTCATGCACCCCCAGTGGTGGGTATACCACATTTGGGGATATAATGTGCAACAATCCTGCAAGCCAGGTTTGTTATCCTCATTGTAGGTTATGTAATTTTCCTAAGGTAAATCCCACAGATAATAAGTGATCGAGCAGGGATTTGAACCAAGGTCCTTCCAGCTTTGAAAGCACATGCATTCTCCCCATGCTGCCTCTGACAGTATCAGCAGCTGCTCCCTAAGGGCTTACAACAGGCAAGATGTGGTGTTGGATGGTTCACTTATATTATTTAAGCCTTATAACAATTCTGTGATGTGGGTGTCCAGAGAAGTTAAGTGGTTTGTCCAAAGTCACCCAGCTAGTAAATGCCAGAGGCAGAATTTGTAGCCAAAACTTTTGACTCCGAAGTTCTGTTTTTTTAACTACTCTGGAGCCTTGGTGGCACAGTGGTTAAGAGCTTGGTTGCTAACCAAAAGGTTGGCAGTTTGAATCCACCAGCAGCTCCTTGGAAACTCTATGGGAGCAGTTCTACTCTGTCCTATAGGGTTGCTATGAGTAGGAATCGACTTGACGGCAATGGGTACTTTACCCTCGGCAGAAGGAGCCCTGGTGGTGCAACAGTTAAGTGCTTAGCTGCTACCCAAAAGGTTGGTGGTTTGAACCCACCGAGTGGCTCTGCAGGACAAAGACCTAGCGAACTGCTCTCGTAAAGATTACAGCCTAGAAATCCCTATAGGGCAGTGCTACTCTGTCACATGGGGTCGCTATGGAATCGACCCGATGGCACACAACAACAACAGCAACAAGGACCCTTGGTAGAGGCTCGGACGGAGCAGTGACGGGAGGTGACAGGGGACTTTGGGGATGTGACACCTTTCTCTTAAGAAAAGGCCTGCTGAGGAGCAGACTGAGCGCTGTCTTATCCATTCAGGTGTAGGCAATAAATACAGAGACTCCTTCAGCCCTTGAACTCTCTCCAGTAGATCCCTGTTGGCTTCAACAGGAGAATCTCAGCATGGAGGTGGCACTGATTACCCAGGCAGGCAGAGACAGCTTCAGTGACCAACTCAGATTAGACATCTTAGCAGCTAAGCAGGCCAGAGAAATGCTTGGGAGAAGAAAGGCTAAGTCGGGGTGTAGGGGAGAAAGCACAGAGTCCATTCCAGCTCATTACTGCTGGGTGGGACCAGGGCCAATCACAGAATCCATCTGGGTCTCAGTTTCCTCATCTGTAAAAGGGGAGAATAACTTCACAAAATTCTCCTGGTGATCAAATAAGAGGAGGTACATGAAAGTGCTTTGTAGAACATAAATTACAGGGAAAATAAAAGCAATTATTATTAGTGTTATTAATAACATTAAAAGCAAGAACTGGAACCTAGTATTGCCTGCAAAAAAGTGACCACTGCTCTAATGTTGATCTCTGAGAGGGGAACATAACAGAGCCTAGGAACCTCCCAAATCCATCAGGAACTCTCTTTTCTCATACCCGTCTACCCACTCATCCACTCACCTACCCATCCACCCATCCATTCTTCTACCTACCCACCTACCCACCCACCCTCCCGCCCACATACCCATCCATCCATCCATCCATCCACCCACCCACCCACCCAGCCACCCACGCACCCATCCATCCATCCATCCATCCATCCATCCACCCACCCACCCACCCACCATCCACTGAGTATCTGTCTGAGCCACATTATCCTAGGGATCAGTGACTAACAGGACAGACAAGGAACCTGCGTTCACAAAGATCACATTCCACTTCCTTTATTCTTCCCTCTAAATCAAACAGCCAACTTATCAAAGTAAGGCCTGGTTGAGAAGGAGGATAGTGGGGGGTGGGGTGGGGGGGTGTCTAAGAAGGTCTATTGGGGGATATGGTTTTGTGATGGGGAGCCAAAATGCCATGCAAAGTGAAACCGTTTCTATTTCAGAATCTACCAGTTGCTCCAAGTAGTACACCGAGGGCAAGACAGCGAACAGATCTTGCAGAGTTGTTAGTGGTGATGGTGGGTGGGGGAATGAGGTCTGGTTTGAGAAACCACAAGCTTCTGACTTTGAGCCCTCACACATAGTTTTCTAAACACTCATGCAAAAAAATGAAAATATACCCCCAAACCATCCCGTAAACTGATGCTGCCCTGAATGCTAATGAGCTCCCCATCGCTGGAGGTGTGTAAAAAGATGCCGGGCAGCCACCTGTCAGAGAGGAATGCTGGAGAGAGAAAACAGCTCTGGGTGGGTGGTCTTGGCATTCCCTTCCAATATTAAGATTCAGGGAAACTGGGGCAGCCGCATTCTCGTTACAGACACACACAGACACGGCAAACACACACCACTAACCCCTTCCTGGCCGCTGGCTCTAAGCCTGCTCCTTTTCCTCCTTTCGGCAACACTGTCCCAGGCCCTGGTGCACTGCGCCCAAGGGCACCTGTCTGGAGACAGCAGTTTGGCAGGAGCCGCAGGCAGAGAGGTCTATGTGGTGCCTGACAAAGTGCTGGGCTCTGTGGTGCCCCAGCCACCCGACTCCGTGGAGGGCCTCGCCTGATGCCCACATGGAAGAGTCCTAGGGCCCCCTCCTCCAGGTATACTCTTCAGCCATAAGAGTTCAAGCTCGGGAGATGCAGAGACCTGGTATCACACTGGGTCCTCCAGCTGAGGGAGCCTGGGCAATTCACATTACTTCTCTAAGTCCCAGTTTCCACTTCTGTAAAATTGGGATGGTGATAGCGTCAACCTCACTGGATTTTACCGGGTAATGCATGGCCCCTGATACCTAGTGAGTGCTCAGAAAAAGGTAGCAATGATTATCTCCTTGACCCTCACCCTGGACTTGGATGAGCTGGGTATGGAAGGAGGGCCTGGGGCAGGGGAGAAGGTTGGCGGGCCCAAACAGAGCCTTCCACCAATTTCTCACCCTTGCAGCTGCCTAGAGTTTTGCAGTTTACAAATGCTTCCAGGGGCTCAGAGCCGTCTCTGAGGAGGGCACTCTTGTGAACCCCATTTCACAGGGAAGGAATCCTAAGTAACTTGACCAAGGTCACATGGCTAGGAGGTAGTGGAATTGAGGTGCAAAGTCAGGGTTGATTCCCAATCCAAGCCCCCCAAACCCTGTCTGTGCCAGGAGGTGCTTATGGGTTAACAGGTCGCCTCTTTCTTGGCACATCTTAACCAGGGTTTCCTGGGAAGAATGCTTAAAGCCAGTGGTTTTCAAACTGTGGGTCCCTGGAGGTTTGGGGGTGAGCAGCACTGAAGGATAGGCTTTCTCACCACCACCCGCAAATCAGGAAGGCTCCATTTCTATTTGCTTAAAAAATTATTTTTTAGTCTTGTCCTCTTAACTAAAATATCAATGGGAAAAATGGCTCTGCTACTATTAGAAAAAGGAGCCCTGGTGGTACAATGGTTATGCACTCAGCTGCTAACTGAAAGGCCAGCAATTCAAACCCATCAGTAGCTTCTTGGGAGAAAAGACCTGGCGATCTGCTCTCATAAAGATTATAGCCTTGGAAACCCTATGGGGCAGTTCTACTCTGTCCTATAGGGTGGCTATGAGTCGAATCGACTCGACAGCATAAAACAACAATTACAAAAGAGAAAAAAAACAAAACAAAACAAAACAAAACCAGCTGTTCTCTCTAAAAGAAATGACAGGATTGTGGTCCCAAGCTCCAGTAATTAGTGCCCAGAGAGAGATTTAGGGGACTCTGAATCTTCCCAGCTATCCATGAGGCCAGAACAAACCAGCATCAAGCAGAGAGATTGGAGATGTCAGGCTCAGCTGGAAGGGTCCTGTCTGGGGCTGGCATGTGGACTAAAGTTGGCCAGAGGGGCCTGTCCAGTTCTCTTTTGCTTTTAATAACAAGGTGGGCATGTGCTGAGCCAGGTATTGTGTGACTCTATGCTAAGCACTTGACCTAGATTCTCTCATTTAATCCTAAAACACCCTGGGTGGCAGGTACAATTTTTCCCCAATTTAGCAATGAGTCTGAAAGCTCGGAGCCTTGAAGTGTCCAGCCAGATGTCTTAAAGTTGAAGTGAAGGAAACAGGATTCAAACCCAGGTCTCCCAAACCCACAGGACCCTACACCACTGAGAGACGAAGGGGGATAAGGAAGGTCGTCATTCCTCCAAGCGCTGGTTGCGCTGACCTGGATGCTGAATGGTAACCACTAGGTGGCGGTAGAGCCTCACAGGAACAAAGAGTTCCTGGGGTTTCCGGGAAGCGGCAGCCAGAGGCCTCAGACCTCACTGCAGGAATTCTCCCTGCCCCCACTCTCTCTCCTGGCCTAGCCCTCCTGCCCTGATGTCAGTGTGGTGGGAGAGCAGTTTTGGGTGGGAGCATGACTTGGGTTTGAATCCCAGCTCTGCTACTTCCTGGCTGAGGGCCTTTGAGAGAAGGGTTGTCTGAGTGTCATGTTTCTCATTCCTAAAATAGGAGTGAACATACTTGCCTGGGGGTTGTGGTGAGGATAAAAGGAGGCAAAGACCTTGGCAATGGATAGGATTGTGGTAATTAAGGCTCAGTGAGCATGCACTACAGACCAAACAGAGCTCTTTCGAGGTATCTTAAAGTGGATAACATTTAGAAACTAAGATATTTCACATAGAAACCCTGAATTTCCAACTTCTCTTGAGAATCTGCATCCCCACCTGGGAGCATCTGCTGGAGCTGAGGTCAGCTGCCCCTTCGGATGGGGCCTGGAGCCTCCAGGTTACCTCAGTCCACTCTCTATCGGAGCCCAGCCCACTTCCCTCCTCATGTCTGTTACCCTCTTGGCACCTCGGCTTAGTCGGCAGGTGAGGTTGCCCCTGTGATGAGTCTTGGAACAAAGGAATAGTGAAATTTGCCTCCATTTGGGGCCCAAGAGGGGCTCAAATGGGCTTTTCTGTGTATTTGCCCTGGGGCTAGTAATAAGAACCTTGCAGTACCTTCTTTACCACCTGGGACTGCAGTGGGGCAGATGAAAAAATCGGGCATCAGGCACAAAGGAGGCCATGGAATCCTGCTACTCCAGGCCTGTAGTCCTTTTCAGGGGTCCTTGGCTGCTCTTCTCACTCTGGGGGCTGCTCAGTGGGGCCTTGAGAAGTCTGCAGGCTGCCAATGCCTCTGGTTAGATCAGGTTTGGTCTGGCTCTGGCCCTGAAGCTGAGAAGGACTTCCTGGGAGGCTGGAGGTGGCTGCCCTGACTCTGAGGAAGGGATCTCCTGATTTGGCTGGGATGGCCTCCTGGTCCCTCCAGACACCCTGATGGGGCCTCCACTCCCCAGAGCTTCCTCAGCCAGTGGAAATGCTCCTGGGCCTGCAAGCCTCACTCAAACACTGCCTCTTTCACCAGGGAAGCTTCCCTGATCCTCCAGGCAGAAATATCTGCTCCTTCCTCAGGGCCCCACAGCATCCTGTGGTGTCTCCAGGGAGCGATCGTTTTATTCTGCCTGTGGAACATGCTTGTTTGCATGTCTGTCTTCTTCCCTGGGTAAGTTTTGTTTAACTCGTGTCCCCTACACCTAGCCCAGGGCTTGGCCTTACAAGGTGCTTGATAGATGTTTACTGAGAGAGTGAGAGAGAGAGAGTGAGTGAGTGAGAGAATGCGTCACTGGGGCAGAAACGGGGTTGCCTTAGAGAAAAGTGCTGGGAGCAAAACCATTTTTAATATGGGATTCTAGGAGACTTTAGGATTTTGAAGCTAAAGGGCACTGAAGACCTGATCTCAGACATAGGGGCATCCTTAACTTGGTATCTCCCATGGATAAGGATAAAGAGCTGGGAGCCTCCCCAGGGCCACTTGCTCGTCTCCTCTGATTCCCTGACAGGGTTTTTTTTTTTTTTTTTTTTTTTTTAAAAACAATGATGGGAACTGTTTATTGAGTGCCTACTACGCACCAGGCACTGGGTTAAGGGATTTACATGCATTCTCTGATTTAAAACTTCACAACAACTTTATTAAATAGATATTCTGAATTAACCTCATTTTTAAGAGATCAGGGAAGCTAGTATTATACAGCGAATTTGTTGTCAGACTAGGATTTACACCCAGTTCCTTCTGATTCCCAAGCCCTCTGCCTGACAAGGGCTTTAGAAGACAGGAATTCTCTGGTTTCCCCTTTCATCCCTCAGGCCCTGATTAGGTATCAGCAGAATGTTTTAATATCCCTGCCATTACATTACCACCTTTAGCAAGTCACCACCCAACAGCTCACATCAGTGCAGGGGAAGGCTGGGCTCTTGACATGCTCATGTAAAGGCTCAATTTGCTAAGACCATGATTAGATCAACCCTCAACCTGCAGTGATGTATCCAAGAGGTATATTCTGTTATGACCCACGTTAGCCAGAGGAGGAAACTGAGGCACAGAGAGGTTGAGTAACTTGCTCAAACTCAGGTCTATCTCACCGCAAATGCCGGCGCTGCTTGGTTTGTGGATCACCCTCAGCCCTATCTCCTCAGCTGTCTGTCCTTCCACTTTCACCGTGTTCAGGGGCTCCAGAGACACAGATGTGTAAAGGCCCAGACTCTACAAACAACTGAGGCCCCTAGGGTGAGCCCCTTTTTCTGGTGTTGGCCCATCCCCAACTGCACCTGACTTGCTGGTCTTTCTCTACTCACTCCCCACCGGGAAACTTCTACCCTGTTTGTGTCTCCTGTGCTTGTCTTTGCTGCTCTCCCAGCTGGGCTTGCCCCGTCCTGCTCATACAAATTCTTCCCTTTCCTTAAGATGCAACTCCAATGGCCCCTCCTCCAGGGAGCTTTCTCCTGTAGACTAGTGCTTCTCAGACAAGGGCTTAGAATAGGTTCTTTCTGGTTGGAACCACTGCTGAGAATTTGCATTTCTACCAAGTTCCCAGGTGATGCTAATGCTTCTGGTTAATGCTGCTGGTTAGGGACCAATTCTGAGACCCACTAGCAGTGGTTCTAAAAATTTATTTTACATAGGAATCACCCGGGGTCTTGCTAAACTATAGATTCAGACTCAGTATATCTGGGGTGGAAAGGCAAATTCTCAGCAGGGGTTTGAACTGGAACGAACTGGATCAAAGCCCTGTCTCAGACTTACCTGTGCATCAGAATCACCTGGAGGTCGGGCTTATTAAAACATAGATCCCTGGGCCCCATATCTGGAGCTTCTGGTTCAGCAGGTCTGGGGTGGGGTCTGAGAATTTGCATTTCTAACAAGTAACCAGGTGATGCTAATGCTGCTAGTCTGGGGAATCACAATTGGAAAGCCACTGGTTTAAGCCAGGAGTCCCTGGGTTGTACACATGGCTAAGCACTTGACCGCTAGCTGAAAAGTCAGTGGTTCAAACCCACCCAGAGGCACCTTGAAGAAAGGCCTGGTGACCTGCTTCTGAAAGGTCACAGCCTTGAAAACCCTATGGAGTGCAGTTCTACTCGGCAACACAGGGGTGCCACCATGAGTCAGAACTGACTTGATGGCAACTGGTCTGGTTAGGTTTAAACTGATTGTTTTCAGCAGGGTTTGTTGGACGGGTATTGGGGTCTCTATGAGGGTGTGTGTGAAGGGGGACTCCGCTCCCTCCAAGCCTGCAGAGAAGTTTTGTATTTATCTATTTGATATTCTTGAGTTCAGTATAAAGTTTCAGTTGAAGAAAATGTTTAGTGACTGGGGGAAAAAGTCTGAAAATGAGCACTCTTCACTAATCCCAGCCAAATGTGTTCTTGCTTCCAAAAGGGGCGGGGCAGCCTCTAGATGCCGGTCTCTCTTTGTACGGTGGCTTCCCCAAGTATGGCTTTTGTTCCACTGGTGGCATGCAACATAATTCTAGGTGTAACACAGACGAACATTTTCTATTTTAATAGTTATGTATCTAATATGTATTATTGCATTATTAATGTCCCTGGGTGGTATAAAGGGTTAACGTGCTCGACTGTTAACCGAAAGGCTGGAGGTTTGAGTCCACCCAGAGGTACATTGGAAGAAAGGCGAACTACTTCTAAAAAAAATCAGCCTCTGAAAACCCTTTGGAGCAGTTTTACTCTGACACGCATGGAGTCACCATGAATTGGAGTTGACTCGACAGCAACTGATTTATTGCATTATTACTTCTGTATGTATTACATGTGTTACGTGTAATATGCATTATTTTACTGAGAAGTAGAAAAAACTCTAACATATTGAACCTGCATATCTGTGATTTAGATGAAGCTAAATTTAAAAAGTGAGCAGATTTAAAATTGATGTAAAGTAAAATATTCTGCCATAGTATGGCTGGCATACTGACAAGGCCAAAATCATGGCGATGGTTTGAAGGCCTGAGTTTAGGAAAAACCCTCCTTGAGAAAAGTTTGAAAGTCACTTAAGGAGTTGTCCTGCTCCCTTAATGCTCCTGAATTTCTTCCCCTTGAGTTTCATGCCCATCTCCTCGTTTTCTTTCTTAAACTAATAAAAGATTAGGATGACATTTTGAAAAGGCCATCTCATTAGGCAGCCTTGTCCCCATTGGAGCACCCAGCTCTGTTCAAAGTAGCCGGCTAGCCATTTATCTTACGGTAATGAGGTGTCATCTCCCCGCGGGGGGCCTGCCTTCCTCTCCTGCCTCTTCCTCCAGCACCGCCTCCCCCCTCCTGCCACCCACTCTGTGCCAGGAGAGAGTGTAGGGGTGGGGGTGGGGAGGCGGCAGAGTCCCCCCTGGCCTGGACACATGGGTGCAGGGAGCGGGGAGGGTGCGTGTCCTTACCTGTACACCGTGGTTGGCGGGGAGCTCAAGCTGTCATATATGAGCCTCACGTGGCCCTGGTACAGCTCCAGCGCCAGGGGGTCGTTGTCTCCCTTGTAGAGAAGGATGCCGTTGTCCTTGTCAGTGGCCACCTGGAGAGATTGGCCAGGGTGTGTGGGTGGGGCTCACTTGAGGGTTAACCTCCTCCCTCCCCACCTCAGAGCCCTCTTCCAGGTGGCAGCTCCTGATCTCACCCTGGACTGAATTCTATCCACATTTCTTCCTCTATCTAGTCTGTGAATTCCCAGAAGGCAGGGCTGAGACTTTCACTTCACTGAAATGCTGACTGAGCAATTCAACAAGTTATTTATTGAGCACCAACTATGTGCCACCATGTGTCTATGTACTGCATAGCATCTCCTGATTGTTCATTCATTTATCAGTTCATTTGACAGGTGGCTCCGAGTGCCGCTGTGCCCCAGGCCCTAGATTAACATTTACTCACATTAGTTTTAATCATGGATTAATCTGTTCATCCATTCTTTCTTTCATTCATTCATTTGAAGCATTTATTGAGTGTATACTATGTACTCAGCACTGGGACTACGGAGATCAACAGAATTGCTGGCCTCCAGCATTCTCAGAATCGCAGCAGAGCCACATAGAGAAAGAAACAATGATGAAGTAGGTGATGGGCATGCTAATAGATGAAGCATAATGCTCTAGTCTAGACGAACTCGGGGAACCCTGGTAGCACAGTGGTTAAGAAATCGGCTACTAGGCAAAAGTTCGGCAGTTCAAATCCACCAGGGTTTCCTAGGAAACCCTAGGGGGCAGTTGTACTCTTGTCCTATAGGGTCGCTATGAGTCGGAATTGACTCGACGGCAATGGGTAGATGAACTTGGAAGGGGAATCCATTAATTTTGCCTGAAGCAGTGGATGGGTACACATGTGGCTCTTGGATCACTTTATAGAAGGGGTAGGTGATTTGACCTAGGCTTTGAATGAGGAATAGGAAAATTCCTTGGTAGCAAGAGGATGAGAGATGGGGGAAAGGGGTGTCTCAGCAGAGGGAACAGCATGAATCAAAGTTTGGAGGTGGGTAAGATAGGTGTAGGAGCCCTGGTGGCACAGTGGTTAAGTGCTCACTGCTAACCAAAAGGTCAGCAGTTCGAATCTACCAGCCGCTCTGTGAAAGAAAGATGTGGCAGTCTGCTTCCGTAAAGATTATATCCTTGGAAGCCCTATGGGGTCATTCTACTCTGTCCTATAGGGTCGCTATGAGTCAGAGTAGATTTGACAGCAATGGATTTGGGTTTAAGGTATGTGTAAGAGTCTGTTTTGGGCACTGGTGGTATAGTGGTGAGCACAGCTGCCTTCCAAGCAGTTGACCCGGTTTTGATTCCCGGACTACGCAGTGGGCTGACATTTAGATTAGCCCTAGTGGTGCAGCGGTTAAGAGCTCAACTGCTAACCAAAAGGTCAGCAGTTTGAATCCACCAGCTGCTCTTTGGAAGCCCTATGGGGCACTTCTACTCTGTCCTATAGGATCGCTATGAGTTGGAATTGACCCCACAGCAGCGGTAAGAGTCCCTGGGTATTGCGAACAGTTAATGTGCTCAGCTGCTAACTGAAAGGTTGGAGGTTCAAATCCACCCAGAGGGACCTTGGAAGAAAGGCCTGGAGATCTACTTTCAAAAAAAAAATCAGCCATTGAAAACCCTATGAAGCACAGTTCTACTCTGACACACAGGGGGTTGCCATGTGTTGGAACTGACTCGACACCAACTGGTTAAGGTATGTGTGTGCTTGTGTTTGGGGGGAGTGAGTGGACACAAGGTTGGAAATTCAGGTGGGAACCACCTGTTCAGCTTCTGCAGGCCAGGGCCTACTGACCCTTTAAGTCTTGCTGGAAATGTCACTTTCTCCTGGAAGCCTTTCCTGATTTCTCCCAGTCTAGGTTAGATACTCCCTTGCCTCCCAGCTCTATGAGGAGTTCCACCAGCAACTTGAAACTTCCTTCTTGGTACCTAGCACAACCAGACTTAAACAATGGCAGGCAGAGTTGTTTGTTTAATGCTTGTCTTGTCCCTAGTCTATAAGCGACATCAGGGTCAGGGCCTTCCTATCTGTCTTGGTCGCCGTGATATTCTTAGCACAGTTCTCCATTCTTGGGCATGGAGTAAAATCAGCAAAACCAAACCCATTGCCATAGAGTTGATTTTGACTCGTAGCGACTCTATAGGACAGAGGAGAACTGCCACTCCATAGGGTTTCCAAGGAGCGGCTGGTGAATTTGAAATGCTGACGTTTCGGTGAGCAGCCGAGCTCTTAACCACTGCATGGAGTTAGCTTCATTAAATGTTGGTTGAATAAATGCGAAATATTTGTTTTTGGTTCCCCAGGGCCTGCTGTGCAGACCACACACAGTAGAAATTCACAGTGGGAATGCAGCAAGAGCAAGAGGCAGAGACTCGCGTCTCTCAGCTTTGTGCGTTTTAAGCCCTAAGCAGCACTAGATTGGGAAATGGTGGTCTTGGTTGTATTTTCCCAGCCTGGGTGGGGTGGTGGGTTTGAGGGCTGCCAGGTGGCCTGGCCTCAGGATCATGTGTCTATTTATACTGTTGGTGGAGGAAGGGGGCCCAGCCTGTACCAGGGGAAAGGCTGCAAGTCCCTGCTCTTTCTGCCTTCCAGGCCCTCATGATGCCCGCTGCACCCTGAGTTCATGGAGTAGGACTCTTGATTGGTTGCACAGAAGGACCACTGAACTGACAGTCAGAACCTGGAGCTCCAGTCTAGTCTCTCCCACTGCAAATAATGTGATCTTACCCAAGCCCTCTCCTCTGGGGGCCTCAGTCTCTGTACAGAGAGAAAGTGTATAATAATAACTATAAACAAAATGCTAACAATTACCATTTATTCAACACTTACTATGAACCAGGCACTGTGCCTAGAGTCACCTGGGGAATTTTTACAAATACTGGTGTCTGGGCTTCACCCCAGACCAATTAAACATGAATTTCTGGGGGCTGGGCTCCCAGCAAAGATAGTTGACAAAGTTCTTCACATGATTCTACTGTATTGTCAAGGCTGAGAACCACTGGTTTCAGAAATTGCTACCCAGAGGGCACCCATTTGCCAGACACCTGACCTGATTAGTCTATCAGCTCCTACCACCTGGCACACATCAGCCTGCAGTAATAGGATGCACAGCAGGTAAGCTGTGATAGAACGTCTGGATTTCTGGGGCACTGGGGGCTGCTCTGGTTAGTTGAGACCCAATAATGAGGTCCCTGGGTGGGTGGGACTGAGTGAGGGTAGGGAAATGAGGTGGCCCCAGGAGTGTGAGGGCAACCAGACTTCCTTCTCACTTGTACCCAGGGCCATCCTCATCTCAGAAGGCCTGTCCACTAGACTGCAAGCTTCCTGACAAGAAGACTTTTTTTTTTGTGACCTCTGTGCCTCCAGTGGTGCCTGGCATGTTCAGGTGCTCAACAGATCTTTGTTGAATGAATATTTTCTCCATAAGCTCCAGATCTAACCTGGGTGTGTGTGGTCATATCCAAAAGACGGAGGATCCTAAGTATCATCCAGCAGCCCCCAACCCCACCTGTCATGGGCCACTAACTGACCAGCGCCCTCTAGTGGTGTCTCCAGGGTTCCTCCTGCCCAGCGAGCCTACAGGCAGGGCCTGTTCTTTCTCTGGAACTCTGGTGGCACAGTGGTTAAAAGCTACAGCTGCTAACCAAAAGGTTGGCAGTTTGAATCCACCAGGCGGTCCTTGGAAATCCTATTGGGGGCTGCTCCCATGCCCACAAGTACAGCATTTAGGTCCTGCAGAAATATAGTTTGGAATAAACGTGCTCAGGTCTGAATGTGAGGAACCGGAAAGAAATTCGTCTGAAAAGAACTTGGCTCATACTGAACCGTTTCCCATTCCCTGAAAATGGCCTGATTGCTTGTGCCTCTGGGCCTCTGCACATGCTGATCCCTCAGGCTCAGCCCCCCCACCTCTGTCCTTCACCTTGTCTGTTAGCCCCCAACCCTGCTACTGTTCATCAGGCAAACTCCTATGCAGCCTTCAGATCCCAGCTTAGCTAATATCATGGCCTCTTGGACACCTTCTCTGATTCTTCCCAACAGTCTGGGATCACTGCCCCTCCCGTATGTTCCACAGCACCCAGCACTGTCACTGTTTCCTTGTCATCCTGCCCTGGGCAAGGGGCTTTGTCTGTCTTGTTCCATCACTGCACCCCCATTGCTGAGCACAGTGTCTGGCATGTAGAAGTTGAACAAATATTTTCTAGAGGAATAAATGAATGAGGCTAGAAGTAGGGGCTGCTGTTAACAGTGACAGCTGGTCAGTAATTGTCTCTAGAACCCTCTGGACAGAGCTGGCTCATGTACCCCAAAGCTGAGTATTGTTCTTGATGATGCTTTAGGGGAGGAGGCAGGACGCTATAGTCTGGGCCATGCCAGCTGTTCTCTGAAGAGTCAGAGCATGGGAGCAGGCTGGGGTCCTCCCAAGCGCAGGGCAGGGTGGGGGCGCACCTGCAGGGAGATGTTGGCCTGGGGCCGGACCTTGGCAGAGGCCAGTTCCACGTAGGAGTCCTTGCCCACGAAGTTGACAGTGATGAGCTTCTCACAGCGGGGCCCGGCAAAGCCTGGCAGACAGCGGCAGGTGGGCTCCTGCTGCACCACAATGCACTGGGCCCCGTTCTGGCACTCGTACTGGTCACAGGGGCTGGTCTGCAGCAGGACCATGGGTGGGGGGTGCTCGCAGAAGAGCCCACTGGCAGAAGGGCATGCCGGAGGGAGGAAGGGAGGAAGGCAGAAGAGCAATTAGTTATTCTGGCCAAAGAGTCCCTAGCAGAGAGAGTGAGGCAAGATGGGAATTGGGAGACCCAGTTCCAGCCCCACCTCTAACTGGAGCAAGTCCTTTTCCTTCTCTAATTCTCCATTGTCCCTGGGTGGTGCAAATGACTAATGCGCTTGGCCGCTAACTGAAAGGTTGGTGATTCGAGTCCACCCAGAGGTGCCTTGGAAGAAAGACCTGGCAATCTACTTCTGAAAAATACTACTGAATACCCTATGGAGCAAAGTTCAATTCTGACACACATGGGGTTGCCACGAGCTGGAGTTGGCTTTGAGGGCAAATGGCTTTAAGCCTTGGTCCCTGCCCCCCCCCCCCTTTATAAAATGATAAGGTTGGACTAGAGTACAGGTCCCCGAATGTCAGTGTCATCAGAATCCTTGGGGGTGGGGGTTTGTTAAAAGTGCAGATTCCTAGCCCCTCCAATTCAAATTCAGTAGCTCTTTGGTGGGGCTTCACATTTTTACAAGCCTCTGATGCAAATGGTTCTAAATGGGGCTTGAAGAAACATTGATCTGAGAAGCCCATGGTTCCTTTCAGGCTCACAGTCTAGGAGTCTACGTCCAAGCCTTGTTTGCATGTTTCACATTTATGCTATCCAGTGGATCTAGATTTGCATTTATGTCATCTAGCAAGTACTGACGTACATGAAAACGTCCCCCAGTCTGGCCCCCTTGAGTGTGGCCCTGATCCTCCCCACCTTCCCCATCCTCCCCTGACAGTCAGTGTGGGAGCTACAACTGGGACCCAGGTCTTTCCTTCCACCGTCCCCCATAGATACCTTCTGGCCCCTTGGCCAGTGCCTCCCATCTCCCCTTTGTCTTCCTGGCTTTATAATTCTAGAGACTGACCCCAACCCTCCCATTCATCTCCATTTTTCTGCCATTGGGGCACCATGCTGTTTTTTCTCTCCAGGCTAGAAAGACAACTCCTGCCAGCATGGCTACATGGCTACTACCCCCACCTCTCAGGCTGGACTCCAAGAAGGTGGCATCTTCTTGGATGGAATCATGCCCAAGCTTGACATTCTGTGAGCTGGAACCTAAGTCCAACTTCCACATGGAGTTACAAAATGGATCAACAACGTCTGCTCTATTTTCCTTATGGGACTTGTAAGGGTTGAAGAAGGTAGGGGGAATAAAGGTACCAGGGAGAGCTGGGGCGAGGGCTCCTGGGCCTGGGTCTCCAGCCTAGGTGCCTTGGCCAACCAGTCCCCATCCCATCTTTTCTGGCCCAGGCTGTCTCCTTCCTGCGGTGGCCCTTTGCCATACCTGAAGCCCTGGGGGCAGGTACAGGTGTAGCCATTGACCGCATCCACGCACTGGGCCCCGTGGCGGCACTTATGGGCCACGCAGTCGTCATCGTCCATCTCGCAGAGCTTCCCGCTGTAGCCAGGGAGGCACTCACACCTGTAATGCAGGCAGAACAAGGCTGTTCCACGGGGCCGGGCAAACTTCCAGGTGGCTGCTCTCTCCAGGAGACCTCTCCCTCTTTCCTCGATCTACCCAATTTCCTTACAGCTCCCCTCAACTCTCACAGGCTCCGCATAGCCTGGCTCCACCTTAGGTTTCACAGGGGGTCTGCATGCAGCCTTTGTTGCCTGCAAGTTGATGACTACCTGCTTCAAGTGGGAGTGGGTCTTGTTTTCAGGAGCCGAGCTGAGGACGACAGGGTTGGAATCACACAAATTTGGGCTTGGAGCTGCCACTTTCTATATAGAATTAACGTTCAGTTTAGTACTGTGGGCGGGGCCCTGTGCTAAGCTAAGCACCTTTTGTTGAGTGTCTCATTGGGGCCTGGAAGAAAGGGAGGTTCTATCATCCTCCCTTAAGAGGAGGAGACCAGGGCTCAGAGAGAGCTGAAGTCACTTCCCCAAGGCCCCCTATACAGTAATAATAATAATAACAACATTTAGTTTATACACACTGTGTCAAACACTTGTCTAATATATTAACCACTCACTACCTCTCTGAGTTTAAGTTTCCTCATCTTTCAATGGGGTCAGTGATAAATAATGTCACCTCTTATGTTTGCTTTAAAAATTATATTATGTTTCCTCAAAAACTTAAACATAGAACTACTATATGACGCAGCAATCTCAATCCTAGGTATATATCCAAAATAATTGTAAGTAGGAACGCAAACAGAAACTTGTATACCATTGTTCATGGTGACATTATTCACAGTAGCCAAAAGGTGGAAACAACCTAAATGCCCATCAACAGATAAATGGGTAAACAAAATGTGGTATATCCATACAGTGGAATACTACTCAGCCATAAAGAGAAACGGAGTCCTGATGCCTGCTACAACATGGATGAATCTGGAAAACCTTATGCTGAGTGGGATAAATCAGTTACAAAAGGGTAAATATGGCACGATCCCACTTATTTGAAATAGGCAAATATATAGAAACCAACGTTTATTAGCGGTTACCTGGGGGTGGGGAAACGGGAGTCTTTGCCGAGGGGGCACTGAGTTTCTGGGAATGGTGGTGGAATAATTTGGAAACAGAGAGTGCGATGGTTACATAACATGATGAATGTAACCAAAGTCACTGAACTGCACATGTAAAAAAAGTTGAGTTGGCAAATGTTTTGTTTTATCTTTACTGCAATAAACCAATAAAAAAGCTATTAAAAGAAAAACGTTAAATGAGACACTCTGTGGAAAGCACTGGGTAAGCATGGAGTAAACAGTCAATATGAGAAGTTGAAGATGATAATGATGATTATCATTAATGATAATGATTATCACTACCAAGCACTCCTGATTTTTTTTTTCTTTTGTTCATTTCTCCCCCAGAGATTAGGATTGAAATAAAATGGGCAAAATTTCCCTTCCCGTAATAAATGGCTCATGTTCCCCAGGCAAGAGGATGGGAGCTACTGCCCCGGCTCAGCCCTGAGCCCCGATCCTGCCCCTCCCCGAGGAGCAACGCATCAGCAGCTCCATCACCATCTCTACTCGCCGAGGATTAAAACCTTGCTAGAGAAACCCGCTCCAGCTGAAATGTGGCCTCCGTGATGTGGGCCGTGTGTCTCTGGGCTCCTCTGCCTGTGTAGAAATCCCAGCACAGAAATCCTGAATGCACCGAATTCCTCCCAGGGGCTCAGGCACATGCAAACACAAACACTTGCTGGCTCTTTTGCCTCCTGCAAGGCCTGTACCTCTTTATGGACCTATCAGCTCTATTCTCCTGGGCAGAGCAAAAATAATAACCAGAGGCTATTCAAGTCAGACGAGGTGGTGGTATGAGCAGGGGAAAGTGGTACAGGTGGCCCAGATGGAGAGGCAAGCAATATCTCTGAATACTGATGGGGCAAAGGAGCCTGACTGGAGACTTCAGGACAAAGGGATGGTCCTCCCTCCTCCATTTCCTCCCTTCTCTCTTTTTGGGAGTGGACAGAAGTGGATGGGGAGGTGGTTCCGGAAGGCACCCCCATAACTCAGCTACCTTAAAGTCTCATCTGGCATATCTCAGTGGGGGACAGGGACAGATAAGGTGGATTTGAATGGGGTGTGTGCATGGAAGGGCTGATGCTATGCTTCCTTTGGCCTCAGAGAAACCAGAAGCCCTAACACACCACCTGCCAGCTGCATTTTCTGTGGTGATGAGCTCTAGGCTTGGGATGCGCCCCCAAACCCCGTCTCCTTGGCGCTAGAGGCTTCCCTTCAGGCGTTGGACACAGCCTGCTGGGGGAGGAGAGGGGGTTACTGTGGATGACAGGGCCGGGACTAGGGGAGTCATGTTGGCCAAAGGGTTCTAGAATGTTCCCCGTAATGTTAGAAAAGTCCCAGATCTCAGGGGTCTTCGGACTTCCCCAGAAGAAACCCTGGTACAAGTTTCCATGAAAGAGGGTGGAGAGAGGATGCGGGTGGGGGGAACAGAGCCCAGGAGGGATTTCCCAGGGGCACTGAGTCTTAGGCTCAGGAACTACATGACCTTCTCCTCAGGCAATCTCACATCCACCCTTGGAATTGCTGTGTTCCCCTGGCTCCTATTGGCTGAGCTGCTTGCCACGGAGACACCTCCACCAATGTCTGTGGCTGCTGAACAGAGTCAGCGCTCCCTCTCCCTGCTCCCCCACCACCCCCGCCCACACACAGGTGCACAGGCTGGCAAACTCGCTGTAGCCACAGTGGGCAGAGCACAGTGAAGGTTGCACAAGGGAAGGTGGCCAAATACCCTTTGGACTTTAGATTGCTCTATTTTTCTAGCTCTGGAAAGGAGAGATGTGGAGAGAGAAAGAGAGAGAGACAGACAGATGGACATGCAGCCTCCAAACCTCTGCCTCAAACCTAGACTGCTGCAGGCAGAGTTCTCAGGGATCCACGTGCCGAGGGTTGAAAGCATGAAGCCAAGTCGTACCTGAATCCTTTGTCCAGGGAGATGCATTTGGCCTCATGCTGACAGAGGTTCATCTCGGGCACGCAGTGGTCAATTACTTCATCGCACAGCTCACCTGGCAGGAGGAGTGGGGTCAAGAACTCAGGCTTCAGAGAGTGTCTTGGAGGGATACCCTGGCCAGAGGATCAGACTCATTTCAACCCCAGTCAGGGGATCATAGATATCAAGAACCTTGCATTCTCTCTCTTGGTGGATCCCTTCTTCTGTACCTCTGCCTCAGTTTCCCTAGCAGTGACAATGGGAAGATTCCAGTTCCTCCCCAGGTACTGTTATGGCACCGTCATCAATTAATTGCTTGATTATTCAGGGATTGCTGGAGCTGAATACAACAGGGTGCCAGGCCCCCACCTTGGGTCTATGCTTACTTGTTGTTTCATTTCATACCCGTTCATTGAGTGCATCCTGCATGGAAGGCACTGTGCTACGTGCTGGGGACACAACAGTGACCCATTCCTGTCCTCCTCCAGCCTCATGGGGGACATCTACTAATAAGCAGGCGATTACAACACAGAGCTCTAAGAGTGGTCATAGGAAGCACAAAGGGAACCCATAACCCTGCCTAGCAGGTCAGGGGAGGCTTCCTTTAGAGGCTGACGTGTCTCAGCAGCATCATCCACCTGTTATGGATAAGTAAGCTCCTTGGATTTTCTCAGAGAAGCAAATATGAAAGGAATGTGGAGTTCTGGTCTCTGGATACACTTCCTCTGAAGTTCACAGTGCCACGAAATGCCAAACGGATCATAAATACCTGTGTCTATAAGCCCTGAAAAGCTCACACCACCTGAACACGTGTTTCAGGAATGTGGGGGGTGAGACATCACGGCAGCTCTCCGAGTGATGCCGGATTTTAAGGTCAGTGGTAGACCCTGAGCTTTGGGCTTCCTCAAATTCCACACAGTCAAACTCAGCGAGGGAACTCCTACTCATGCAAGTTCTCTTGGGGGGCACTGGCAGGGGTGAAGGTGGGAACAGGGGCAGGAGAAGGCTGTCTGGGCTCCTGCTCCCAGGAGAGGGCAGAGGGGGTCTCGCATGCTGACTGGAGGCAAATGAATGACAGACACGGCCCAGGACTTGGCCCTCTGATGGGTGGGGACAAGCTGATCCCTAACTCATTCCAGGAGGTATCCACAAACCCCTCCTTTCCACATGTCCCCCTCTGCCTCTCCAAGACCGAAGGGAGCACTATGTTCTTTATAACCTTTTTCTCTTCCTGGCTACCTGGAGAGACCCAGAGATGAAGACAAGTGTCCTTGTGGGACTTGGGATGCTTTCTGGGACACAGAAAAGTATGATGCCCCCTCTCAGGAACAAAGTTTCTCTTTCTGAAATCAGAAGTGCACCCAGTCCACTGCAGACACCAGGCAGTGCTCCACTGAGGGCAGGAAGCCCCCTCAGCAAGTGGCTCCTCAGCCCCTACTCCTCAGCTCCCCTCCCACTGCCCATTCCGGGCTCCTGTAAATTCAGTTCAAGCCCCTCCTCTGTCACAAAGCTGATTTTGACCCTCTTTGCCCTCTCCCTTTTCTTAACTGCTGAAATTTTTGTCATCTATCTTCTGGTACTGAACAGATTCTAAGGGACCAATGATTTAACTCTATACAAGGACTTGTCTCATCTTAGATAAGACCAGAAGCCTCTGGTGAGCTGAGGGCATACCTTAACAAAAACCAAACCAAACCCATTGCTGTCGAGTCGATTCTGACTCATAGTGACCCTACAGAGCAGAGGAGAACTGCCCCATAGGGTTTCTGAGGCTGTAACCTTTACGATAGCAAATTGTCACATCCTTCTTCCACAGTGTGGCTGGTGGGTTTGAACCTCTGACCTTTTGGTTAGCAGCTGAGCGCTTAACCACTGCTCCACCAGGGCATACCTTAGACTTCTTTATACCTCTAGTGGCTAATTCAGTGCTCTGCATATAGTAAAAACAAAAAACAAACAAACAAACAAACAAAAAACCAAACGCACTGCCATTGAGTCAATTCTGACTCATAGCGACCCTACAGGACAGAGTAAGTAGAACTGCCCCATATGGTTTCTAGGGAGCACCTGGTGGATTCGAACTGCTGGCCTTTTGGTTAGTAGCCATATCTCTTAACCACTACACCACCAAGGTTTCCATGCCTATAGCAGGTGCACAATAAATGTTGCCTCTTGTTAATTCAACTCTTCTTGACAACTCCACCCTGGAAAGGTGGAAGATATAAGATAAGGGAGGTAGAGCCTCAGTGGAATTCCCTTGTGCTTTTCCCCTCAGTGTTAGGTAGAGTAGGTGGTATTCTCAGTCGGCCTCAGCACATTCTAGCAGTCCCCAGAGTGTGCTTGGGGACCTGGCTATTGGGTTGAAGGCTTGATGAAGACACAGAACCAGAGGGGCGACGGGGGCTACTTGGCTTCCTTCTCTGCAGGTCTCACCACTGCTCCTATTCATCTTCCATGACCTTCCATCCTTCCACCTCACTCATGGCATCAAAGCCAGGTTCCAAAATGCTAGGGAGTGGGAGTCCTGGCATTGTACCATTCTCATTTTCATTCTTGCCTTAGGCTGGTATTTCCTACAATATTTTCCTTGACACAATATCTCTGGGTTGGTAATGGCATTCCAGGGGTATGAAAAACAGCTCTATGATCAAAGAAGTTTGGGAACTGCTGGTTTAAACAAAGTTAAACAGTTTCTTTAAAGCAGAGCATTTCAGAACCTTTAATATGCTAATGTATCTTGGAGCTCCAAGAAGCGGGTTATTATTATTATATGCAGTGCTTCCCAAACTTTTTACTCACGGAGACTTTTCCTTGAAGAATTCATGGGGCTGAGGTTTTATGAAATTCCAGTCTGGGATATGCCCCTTTAGGTTGATCCTATAACTAAGTAGGCTGTGTTTGTACTACTTGGTGGCATTTTGCTTTTCCATCTAATATATATTTAACTGCTCTCATTAGGGGCTATTGACATAAGAAATAAAGTTGCTGGGCTTTGCTGGTGGGTGGGTAGAATGATTATCCTGAAGAATAATCCCCTGAGGAAAGCATTCTTGAACTCCTGGGCTGGGTTAGGTGCCTCCTGTGATCCCACAGCCCCGTGGGTTTACAGATGTTACATTCTTATTCTGTTGAATATATATCTCTCTGTACTTGACTATGAGCTTCATATCAGAAGGAACTTTGTCTTGTTTACTTTTGTATCCTCAGCGCTTGCAATGTGTCTGGAAAATGTGGATTTCCAGAGAAGGTTGACTAGACCTGAATAAAGCATAAACCCACAGCGAGTCCCTTTCTGTCTCAAACACCATTGAGTCTCTAGGGTCCCTGAAGGAGGGGATGGCTATCATGGAAGTAAACAGATAGCTGAAAGAACCCTGGGGCTGCTTCAAAGGGAGCTAGTGATTTGCTGGAAGGTAGGCTGGAGCAAACGGATAGGGTCTTTGGGAGGCTTCTCATAGAATATCTGGGGTCTTGGGGATTTAAGTCCTTGTCCACAGGGGGAAAAGAGAGGTCACTGGAAAAAGCTAAGAAAATGATGTTCTTGTGGTGCGTGACATGCCCCACCCAGCTACATGCACGCACACACACACACACACACACACACACGTGCACACACACACTCATGTGCCACAGGGCTCTTACCTGTGTAGTTCGGTGGGCAGACACACACGTAGTTATTGACGCCATCTACGCAGGTGGCATTGTTTTCGCAGTCGTTGTCCTCACAGTCATCTGGGTTGATCTCACACCGCTGTCCCTCAAAGCCCAAGGGGCAGGAGCAGCTTTAGGGTTGTGGGGGTTGGGGAGGAGGGGAGCCAGGTGTTAGGTTGGGTGGGAATGACAGAGAAGAGTGGAGGTTGGGCAACGGGGATGAGATACAGTTAGTCAGGTTTCTCTTCTGGAAGGAGGTGGAGAGCAGCACATTTGGGCAATGAGGCCTTGGGGACCTGGGCAGGAAGATTCTTAGGTTCTTCAGATGCTTAAGAACGTATGAGTCATTTCATCTAGTCTCCTGTCTCAGGGCAATAGGATATCTCCCCAGGCTTTGGCTGGCTTGCCCCCAGGGCCATTTCCACCCAGAAATGCCTGCTTCACCATTCCCCCTGCTGAAAATGGTTTCCGTGATATAATTTAAATTCCTCCCTTGGCTCATCTGTGGCGCAGTTTCTTTTGTAGACAAAGAAAGTATAACAAACATCCCCACTGAGCGACCTTCTCACTCGAAGGCAGCCTCTCTATCTTGAGAGGGGCAGAGCACAGTGGCCAAGCTCACAGGCTCTGGAATGGGATTTCCTGCAAATGAATTCTAGGTCTGCTGCTTCTAAGCTGTTTGACCTTGGAAAAGTTACTGCAGTTTTCCATTCTCAGTTTCTTTATCTGTTGACCAGGGTATTATTCTCTATCCGCAGGGTGGTTATGAGGATTAAATGAGATTACACAAGTAAGACATTTAGAAGGGTACGTGTTGTTATTAGCTTCTATTGAGTTGGCCCTAACACATGGCAACCCCGTGCATGACCAAGAAACGCTGCCCAGTCTAGCGCCATCCACATGATCAGTTGTGGATCAGATGGTTGTGAACCACAGGGTTTTCACTGGCTGATGTTCAGAAGCAGATCACTAGGCCTTTCTTCCTAGTCCGCCTTAGTCTGGAAGTGCTGCTAAAACCTGTCCAGCATCATAGTAACAGGCAAGCCTCCACTGACAGATGGGTGACTGCGCGTGAGACTTGAACCTATGTTCAATTCTACCACTGAACCACCAGTGCCCCCATAAGGGAGTGCAGCACATAGAAAATGCTCAGAAAGTTACCTTTGTTGTTGTTGTTAGATGGATGCTATGAGTCGATTCCAGCACATAGCAACCCCATGTGACATAGCAGAACTGCCCCATGGGTTTTCTAGGCTGTAACATTTATGGGAGCAGATCACGACATCTTTCTCCCTCAGAGTGGCTGAGTGGGTTCAAACTGGCAACTTATTAGTTAGCAGCCAAGCTCTTACCCATTTGTGTTACCAGGGCTCTTTAGTTACCTTTAGTTCTGGACAAAACCACCCCACTTCCTTAGCCTTTCCTCAAGGGTGCCACTTCTCCCTATCATGCATTCCTACCCCTTCTGAGCTCCCTCCAGCTTCTGGGGGGTGAGGGGGTGGGGTGGGAGGACCCCGCTAGTGCCAAGACTGAGGCCTTCTGGTGGGCTTGGCCTAAAGCACCATAAATCAGCACAATGTATTTCCTTAATTTGTCCCTGGAGTGTCAAATCTGTTGGCTAAAAATTCAACCACCTGGCCTCTGCCTGACCTTGGTCACATACCCAAGATTAAGCAGGAAGATAAGTCAGAACAGATAAAGGCTGGCAGATGGGGGAGAGGGATGAGGGAGCATTTAGGGATGGACAGGAGGCCAGTATCTGATTAAACAAGAACTACACTGAATCTCGTTCTTTCCACGGCCCAGCCTGCTAGTCAGGTAGTCAGGGACTCACACCATCCATGAGAGTGTGCTCCGCCTCAGACCCGCAACTCCAGGCCTCTGTTTCAGAGACTGCTGTGATTTGGGATTCTTTTTTTTTTGAATCTCAACTAATATGAAACAGATT
Source organism: Dugong dugon (assembly GCA_030035585.1). Lineage (NCBI taxonomy): Eukaryota > Metazoa > Chordata > Mammalia > Sirenia > Dugongidae > Dugong > Dugong dugon. The sequence goes on along the minus strand of CM057460.1, from coordinate 163,671,991 downwards.
TCTGTGTTCTTAGAATTCTAAACGGGGGCAGTAGTGGTTCAGTGGTAGAATTCTCACCTTCCATGTAGAATTCTGGAACTATCACAAACCCCTTCATACGATGGGTCTCCAATCTTGATGCATAGACTGCTCACAGAAAGAGCAAAGGCTGGCAGAGCTGGCTGGACAGAAGATGACCAAGGCAGGAGATGGGACTGCCCTAAGTGTTAACTAGTCCTTAAAGTCTGCCTGAGCCCCACCGAGGTTTTCAGTGAGGACAGGGGAGACTTCAGCCTCCTTGCCACCCTCTGTCCACTCCACTAGCAGCCCCTATTCCCTGGACCAGCCACCCACAGCCCACTACCAGGCAATCTTCAGACTCTGGGGAGAGCCAAAGTAACTCATCTTCAGGAAGACAAATGAGCTGCACCATGGTTTACAGTCTTTGAAAACCTATCCCCTATCTGACTCTGAGGAGTACCCTTTTTCTTGAACACCCAAGGTCCCGGACAAAAAAGGGGATATGAGGCATTTTGCTACCTCGAGAGCTCAGACTCAAGAACCCATGACCTTTTATAGTATGACTCACACACACAAACCATGCCATCCCCAACTATTGGGACCTCATTATCTTCACTCTCCACTCCATTTCCATTTCTACACCCATAGATGTGAGACCTTTTCCTTTTAAAATAAACACTCAATATATTTCAAGCTCATCTGAAACTCCTCAACAACTGCGGATGGATACAGGATCCTTCTGCTCACCCCACCTCCAGCAGAGACAGAAGAAGCACCATGCCTGCTGAGGGGAGGTCTTCCCTCTTCTGAGCCCCCTCCCTTGACTGCGGTAACGAGCAGAGCCTAGGTTTAGCTTGGAGGTGTGTTTGCTGACTGGGGCCAGGTCAGCACCTCGGTGATTCCCCTGTGGTTTCCTCTCTCCACCTCTTCCCACCAGTGGGCAGGTGGGAGGTGGGTGGTTTGGCCGGCTTCAGGCAGGAAAATGAACTCTGCCTTGAATTTCACTTTCAAGAGTCAGAGCTTGACGGGACTGGCTTGGTAGGTGGACAAGTGGGTGGGCTGAGTTCCCTGGGGAGGAGAACTGAGAGTTCAGAAGCTGATTTCTGTCACAGACCACACAACAGCCACCCTGAGGGGCCTCCGGCCAGAGGACCTTTGGTAATGAATTGTTTGCAAAGTGAGCTCTACAATGTCTGCACAGAGCTTGGCATCCCATGACCCCTCCTTTACTACTGAGAGGCTGCCACCCAACCTATAGTCACATGGGAGATACAAAGGAGACAATTTCCCACTGTCTGCTTTTGGCAGGGCCACAGACTGGCAAAAGTGGGCATTTGAAAGCATCTTGGGAGGGTAGGAGGCAAGAAGGGGGCCTGAGGTTTGGGTGGAGGCCTGATCTCACTCCTAGGATAGGGATGAGAAAAACTTAAGTGGCTTCTATCTCCTTTTATTACTAAGATCTAAATGCCAGGGAAAAAAAAGGACTGGACAAGAGGTTGAAAGATCCAGGAACGAGTAAGTGTCGGCTTCACTGCTCCATGGATATGTGGTCTAGAGCAAATCAGTCTCTGTGCCTCAGTTTTCTCATCTGCTAAATGGGGATAGTACCCACCAAGCTACCAGATAGGGTCGCTGAGAGGACTTAAATGAGATAATGCATGACTAGTTAGTACCTGGCATGTAGTGAGCACATAATCAATGTCGCCTATTATTATTCTTTATAACCCAGAAAAGAATGATCAAATTGCCAGGCTTGGCAGGTCTTTGAGCCATCATCCCATCCTTCTCCACCTTTAGTCAACAACTAGAACCTCCCTTGGAGTCTTCGTGGCTCTGGAGACACATTACCTGGATTCATGTCCCTGTACCAATGCTTTCTAACTGTGTGTCCGTGGACATAGCATTTATCCCCTTGATGCCTCAATTTCTTATCTGCAGAACAAGGGATACTGGTACTTTCCTGGTAGGGTGTGAAATCATTCACAGAAAGGGCACATAGTAGGCCCTCAGTGAACGTGGCTATGCTTCTTCATAGCCTGCCCTGAGAAATCTGTGGATGAAGCCCTCAAAGATAATGAAAGGAAGGCCCAAGGATGAGCTGTTACCTGAAGCCATCCTTATGGATCTCACTCAGGTGGCAGGTGCCTCCGTGATGGCAGGGGTTCTGAATGCAGGTGTTGATGGGCATGCTGCAGTCCTTGCCCTGAGGAGCAGAAAAGGAGAAGCGCCTGGTTAGGGAGGTCTTCCATGGCGGCCATGACCCGGGAGCCTCTGGGAGTTCCCAGCATCCTGTGTGATGAAGCCAGGGAAATGGTGCAAGGAGATCCTGGGACAAGCCTGCCACATGACTTGGAGAAAGCCAAAGGGAGCCCTTGCCTCTGGTACTCCACAGCAGAAAGGAGAGGAATATTGAGAACTCAGGAGTCCAGGCTCCAGCTTCACTACTTCCCAGAATCTACACCCTTCTTTCTATTCCAAACTGCAGAGAAAGAGCGTGGACTTTGGGTACAGAGAAACCTGGCTTCACATTCTGGCTCCATCTCTACCCAGTTGGATGACCTTGCATAAGCCTCTTAACCACTCCAAGCCTACCTCAAAGGGTTGCTATGAAAACTAAATTAGACCTCTCACATAAGGATGTGCTTAACATTATGTAACACATCTAACGCATAGTAGGCATTCTATAAATGCTAGTAGATATCATTGTTATTATTAGCCTCACTGAGGCTTAATATATTCAACAACTTGAGCCGAGCAGACTGCAGGCTCAAGTGTGGCCAACAGACCTTATCCCATATAAACTGACAATCCCACAGACTCATCTTTGATTGGTCTAGACTGGGGCCCAGGTTGGTGTTTATTCTGAAGTTCCTCAGGTGAGTCCAATGTTAGGCTAAGTTGAGAACTCCTGTGATAGAGTATTTTGGGTGGGGCAGGGTTCTTTTAGATTCAGTGGTCCAAGGAGGCCCTTCTGAAGAGGACATTTGAGCTGGTAGGAGGGGGAGGAACATGTGAAGAGAAGGAACACCGAGGTCAAAGGCACTGAGGAGGGAGGCAGCCCAACTTATGGCCTCATGGCTCCAACTTCTCCTCTGGGACATTGGGCCAAGGTTGCACCCCAGTCTTGGCACTCAGCCCCCTGCAGGGCCTGATAGGGTGGAGCCTGGGGAGGTGTCTGCCGTGTTTGCTTCTGGGCTGCAGGCTCAGTGGCTTGGCCACCATGCCAGGCGTGGGTGATAATGGGAGCCCTCCCACTGCCAAGCCACCTGCTAGCCATCTGCTTGAGAAATTCCTCCTCCCTCCTCTGCTGCCGCCAGTGCCTGTGATGGAACTGGACTGCGGCTTCCTGCCTGCGATGTCATTTCCAATGGTGCCTGCGGCCTGGGGCCCAGGACAGCCACTGCTAGGGACTGCCGTCCTCCCACCTCTCAAACACTGGAGCCTCAGGCACAGGCTGTGAGCATCCAGAGGAACAGGCCATGTCTGTCTGGTTCTCCTCATGCCCCCCACAGCTAATGGGCCCATCAGGGGTTTCTTGGAAAGGAGAAGGGTCTGGGTTTATCCTAAACCAGAGCAATAAGGGGCTCCTTTTAGAAAGTCAGCGTGTGGAATGGAAACTGCAATACTAATTCTCACCAACATTCATAGAGCACATTTTCTACTGCAGACCTCATGCTAAGAGTTTTGTATTCATGATTGCATATAATGCTCACAACAGCTCTGTGAGATTGGTACAATTGTTATTATCTCCATTTTTACAGATAGGGACAGGGAGACTTGGAAAGTGAGGTAATTTGTCCAAGATTGCACAGCAGTAAGTGGAAGAGGCAGCATCTGAACCCAGACGGCCCAGGCTGGCTTTGCACTTGGAAGCTCTATGCTAATGCACTTGTTCTGCCCCTTTCAGAACATGGGCTCTGGAGTTAGGCAGATTTGAGTACAGCTGCTGTGAGCCTTGATGAAATTACTAGTTCTCTCTGAGCCTTGTGTTCATCATGTATAAAATGTTTTTACTCTCCTATGGAGTTAACTGGGGTCCTGGTGGCATAGCAGTTAAGAGCTAAGGCTGCTAACCAAATGGTCAGCGTTCAAATCCACCAGCTGCTCCTTAGAAACCCTATGGGGCAATTCTATTCTGTGTATAGGGTTGCTATAAGTTGGAATCAACTCAGTGGCAACAGGTTTGGTTTTTGGTATGGAGTTAACAGGAGTCCCTGGGTGGTGCAAATGGTTAATAGGCTGGGCTGCTAACTGAAAGGTGGGTAGTTTGCGTCCCCCCCAGAGGCACCGCGGAAAAAAGGCATGGTGAGCTACTTCTAAAAAGTCAGCCATTGAAAATCCCATGGAGCAGTTCTACTCTGAAAGATATGGGGTCGCCATGCGTTGGAGTTGACTTGATGGCAACTGGTTGTGAAGTTAACCAATGATCAACGGCACTGAGGAAGAAAGGCCTGATGATCTGCTTCTGTAAAGATTACAGCCAAGAAAACCCTATGGAGTAGTTCTACTTGGTAACACGTAGCGTTGTCATGAGTCGAGGGCCGATTAGACGGTAGCTAACAACAATGATTAGAAATCACATTTACGTAAGGTACTTCACACAGAACCACATCTCCATAAACAATAGCTACTCTGATGATGATGATAACGATGGTGTTTACGGACAAGCACTGGTGGCGTAGTTTGTTAAGAGCTACGGCGAGCTACCGCTGCTAACCAAAAGGTCGGCCGTTTGAATCCACCAGCCGCTCCTTGGAAACCCATGGGGCAGTTCTACTCTGTCTTATAGGGTCACTATGAGTCGGAATTGACTCGATGGAAATTGTTTTGTTTTTTAAATGGTGGCCAAGGGTTTGAGGCAGGGTAGAGTCTGGGTGATTAAAATACTTTTCTTCTGGTCTTTGGTTGGTACCAAAAAGCTCAGGAGTGTGGAGTGATGGACAAATGGCCCATGAAGGGCAGGACAAAGGAGAGCCTTGAGAAGCTCAAGGCAGGGTGTCCCTAGCCCCTGTCTTTGGCCAGCCTCTCTGTTCTGAGGAGTCTCAAGTACCAGGGAGTCCCAGCCGAATGCTCCCCTGGGGGTGACAGGGGTGGTGATGGTGGTGGTGGCAGGACTGTCTCCGTCAGCGCCTTAATGTCAAGCACAGAAATCCTGGAGGCAGAGCCTAGCACTTGATGATGGGGTAATTGGGCCTCGGGGTGGGGACATCTGTCACTTTCATCTTCTTGAGAAATAGCCACCATTGTCAATGGCTGGCACATTAGCTCGATTCAACTTCTTCAGCCTCATTTTGCTCCTTGGCTGTCCTCCCCCTCGCCCTCTCTCCAGCGTGTGTGTGAAGGACATGGCTGGGCTTCTGGCTCTAAGGGAATTGGGAACAGCTATTCGCTTGGGAGTAAGGAGCCCTGGTGGCACAGTGGTTAAGAGCTAGGCTACTAACCAAAAGTCTGGCAGTTTGAACCCACCAGCAGCTCGATGGGAGAAAGATGTGACAGTCTGCTTCCATAAGGATTACAGCCTTGGAAACACCATGGGGCAGTTCTACTCTGTCATGTAGGGTCACTGTGAGTTGGAATTGACTCAACAGCAACGGGCTGCCCTCTCTGGAACCTCTTTTTGAAATGGGGCATGTGGGCTTCCCTAAGACCTTGCTACTCATTTGGAAATCCCTGGAAGTTTATTAAAAATGCAGAGACTGCTTAATGGTCTTTTGGGGTTTCCTTTTGGGGTGATGAAAACGTTTTGGAACTAGACAGAGGTGGTGGTTGCACAACACGGTGAATGCAGTAAATGTGACTGAGCTGTATACTTTAAAAGGGTTAATTTTTTTTTATTGTGGTAAAAAAATCATAACAAAACATCTGCCATTTCAGCCTTTTTTTTAACGTGTATAATTCAGTGGCATTAATTACCTCACCAAAAATGGTTAATTTTTGTTATGTGAATTTCACCTCAATTTAAAAAAAGGGTTCAGGGGAGAAGAATCTTTTTGGGACTGACAGCTGTGTTAATTACATTGATTGTGAAGATGGTTTCACGGGGCTATCCACATGCCAATACATATGAGAACGTACACTTTAAATATGTGCAGTTTATGGTATGTCAATTTGATCTCTATAAAGCTGTTAAAAAATTAAGAGTACAGGCACTGTAGGTTCAGGCAGCTGGGGGTTCAGACCCCTGCAGTTGTCTGACTGTGTGGCTTTGGGCAAATGATTCCCACTCTCTGGGCCTGTCTCCTCATTGTAACATGGGGATGATAATAGCTGCTTTCTTAAAGATGGTGATTCGGGGATAAAATGAGGCCCTTTATGTAAAGCATTTTGCACAATACCTGGGTCATAGCAAGCGCCCAGTAAATATTATCTCTGTTAAAAAAAAAAAACAAACACACGCACACAGCATTCAGGCCTGGTCTCAGTGCTATTGAGTCAGAGCCTACGTTTTAACAAGACTCCAGGAGATTACTGTACACTTGAAAGTTTGAGAAGCACTGTTCTGAGACACTCAACACGTGTGCATGAAGCTAAATGGGTGAAAAAAAAATCAGCCAACATATATGCTTTATCTCTTGCTATAGACTGAATTGTGTCCTCCCAAAATATGTGTTGAATTCCTGGCCCTTGTACCTGTGGATGTGATCCTGTTTGGAAATAGGGTTTTTCCTTTGTTATGCTAATAAGGCCACACCAGGGTAGAAGGTGTCTGAATCTAATCACTTTTGAGTTATAAAAAAAAAAACAGAATAGACACTGAGACACACATAGGGGAAGACAGATGCCATGTAAAGATCATTTGCAGACCAAGGAACACCAAGGAGTGCCCAGGGCTACTGACAAGGAAGGAACTCCCAGGGCAGAGACCCTGATTTGGCCTTCAAAACTGTGAGAAGAGAAATTTCTGTTCTTTAAAGTCACCCCCTTGTGGTATGTGTATTATATTATGGCAGTACTAGGTAACTAAGATATCTCCCCAAATCTTAGCAGCAAAATAGCCACCCTTTGTGAAGTGCCTACTGAATCCAGGCATTGCGGTAGGCAGATTAAGAATATGACTCCCTTTAGTTCTTACAACAGTTCTGTAGGTAAGTGTGATTATTGCCATTTACAGGTAGGGAGAGCGAAGCTTGGAGAGAAGCAGTGACTGGTGGAGTGGTTAAGAGAATAGACTTTCTTGCAAGAGATATCTTAGGTTATGGTTGTAGCTCATGCACTTCTATTTATGGAAGTGTGGATATGTTATCTGATCTTTCTCAACCTCAGTTTCTTCATCTGTCAAAAAACAAAAACAAAAAAACCCAAAAAACCAAACCAGTTGTCATCAAGCCAACCCCAACTCATGGTGATCCCATATGTGGAAAGCAGACCTGCTCTATAGGGTTTTCAAGACCGTGACCTTTCTAAAGCAGATTGCCAGGCCTTTCTTCTGAGGTAACTCTGGGTGAGTTTGAACTGCCAACATTTCTGTTAGTAGTTGAGTGCTTAACTGTTTGCACTACCCAGGGACTCCTCATTGGTCAAAGGAGGACAACCAAAAATCTAACCTGTTGCTGTCGAATCGATTCCAACTCATAATGACCCTAAAGGACAGAGTAGAACTGCCCCATAGGGTTTCTAAGGAGCAGCTGGTGGATTTGAACTGCCAACCTTTTGGCTAGTAGCTGAACTCTTCGCCACCATGGCTTCCAAAGGAGGATGAAGAAACTTATTTCATGGGATGTTTAACAGTATTAAATGAGATAATGCACTTAAGCTGCTTCACAGAGGTCTGGCACTGTGTAGATTTAGCAATAACGGCTATTAAATGTTAAACAGGGGCTGCTATGATTTTTTTGTAACACAGGTAGTTCTCGACACAGGACATATTCGAGTTCTGACAAAGTGTACATACAACCATCTGTTGTCTTTTTGTACATCTTATCATTAATAATATGTACTATATACAATGTTGTAAAGCGTAATTTGCTGATGTTATAATTCTCAGATGTTCACAGATTGGATTTATAAAGATACTGATAATAAAATGCAATAATAATAATGAAAACTTAAAAAAAAAAAAAAAAGGTATTCAACTTACGTCAGAACTGACTTACAACGGAGTTGTCAGAACGGAACCCTGTCCTAAGTCAGGGACTAGCTGTATTGTCGCTTTCCAAGGTCACCCAGGTAGTCTATGGTATATGGAGATATCTGGATATATTCAGAGAGACGCCTCAACTTTGAGTTTGGTTTTGTGTCTACTGCTTGTTGCCAACTCAGCAGCCCACCCAGAACTACTACCCCAGTTGCTCTGTTTGGGTGGGCTCTAACCCTGGCAGGAAGGAAAGCAGGAGGAACAAATTCAGGAGAGGAGTGTGATGTAATCCACAACGGAAGGAGCCCTTTGGCTCAACCTGCTCCGTTTTACAATTGGGGAAACTGAAGAGAGGAGAAGCGTGGAGGCCCGATCTACATTACAGTCAGGTAGGAACAGACTCCAAAGGGCCCTGCCTGGGGTTCTCTCTACTGCCACTTCCTGAGTTTTCCTAACCTGGAGGTTCAGACAGGTCTTAAATGGCCAGGGCTCCTGTCCCTTCGCCCCTGGAATCACAGTACTTGCCAATGGCAGTGAATGCTATGTCTGAGAGCATGGATTCTGGAATTAGTCAGCTCTGAGCTTCAAATTGCAACTCCCTCAGCTACTATCCTCGTTACCTCAATTGTAAAAAGAAGGTCATTTTAGGACCTGTCTGCTAGGGTTGCGATGAGAGGTAAAAAAGATAAGGCATGTACCTCGTTTAGTACCCTTTCAGTACACAGTACCAAAAACCAAACCCGGTGCCGTCGAGTTAATTCCGACTCATGGCGACCTCACGTTAGAGTAAAATCGTTCCATAGGGTTTTCTTGGCTGTAATCTTTACAGAAGTAGATCACCAGGCCTTTCTTTTGTGGTGCTTCTGGGTAGGTTCAAACTGCCAACTTTTAGGTTAGTAGCTGAGCGCAAACTGTGCTACCCAGGGACCTCTTCAGTATACAGTAGGCACTTGATAAATGTCAGCTGCTAACATTACTGTTATGGGTTGAATTGTGTCTCCCAAAAAGACATGTCCAAGCCCTAATTTGAAATGTACTTGTGACTATGACCTTATCTGGAAATAGAGTGTGTGCAGATGTAATCAGTTAAAACGAGGTCATGAGGGTGGGCCCTTATCTCTCTGACTGGTGTCCTTATAAGAGAGAAGAGACATAGAGAGACACATAGGGAAGAACACCAGGTGAGAATGGAGGCAGAGATTGGAGCGAGGCTGCCAGAAGCCCAGGAATGCCTGGGGCTACCAGAAACTGGGAGAGATAAGAAATGATCTTCCCCTAGGGTGTTGCGAAAGAGCTTGGCCCTGCTAATAGCCTGAATTCAGGCTTCAGGCTTCTACAACCTTGAGACGATAAATTTCTGTTGTTTTAAGTTTGTGGTAATTTGTCACAGCCCTAGGAAAGAATACAGTTAATATTGTTGTTATCATCCTCTTCATCATCATCACAGCCACCACCACCACCATCATGGACCCCAGAACTGCCTAGGCCCCAACATCTTCCTAAAGGTCAAAATCTCTTTTCCAATTCTTTTACAGTCTACAAGGTATTCAGAATCTTGTGAACACAGTCTAACAAGTGATGTGATCCCTCGGTAGCCCTGTGGACTTGCTGTTTGTGCTGACACTGACGGTCAGGCCATGTATCATATTGTCATCAAGTGTAGCTGGAAAAAGCATGGGCTTCAAACCCAGCTCCACTACTCTCAGACTCAGGTCTGTTTTAACAAGAAGGAAGCAAGACTCAGAATGTGAGGTGGCTTACCTTATTTTTAAAATAGGAATGCTATTACCCACCTTCTAAGGTGGTTATGGGGCCCTGGTGGTGCAATGGTTAAGAGCTCAGCCGCTAACCCAAAGGTTGGCAGTTTAAGTCCACCACCTGCTCCCTGGAAACCCTAGGGGGCAGTTCTACTCTGTCCTCTGTCCTATTGGGTCACTATGAGTTGGAATTGACTTGATGGCAACAGAGTTTTTTTTTTTTTTTAAGGTGGTTATAAAAATTAAAAAAGGGAATAAATGCATAGGGCCCAGTTGAGTACCTGGCACATGGTAGATGCTCAAAAAGATAATTATATGCATATGGAATTAGGAATGTTATAAATGCACATGTCACAGATAGTTCTAGAAGAACAACTGGCTGTCCTTGATGGTTCATAATGCCATAGTCTGATAATCCCTGGTAACACCAGCAACAAACAACCTGTTACTGATGGTCGACCCCACACTCTGATATTAGAGGTGAGCATATGAGGGAGAAGGTAAAAGGTAGCAATATGCCAGCTTAGTGAGTGCTTACCAAGTGTCAGGTACTGTCCTAGGTGCCCTGCATACATTATTGCACATTTGATTCTCATAGCAACCCTGTGACACAAGTTTATTTATCCTGTTTCACAGATGAGAATGCTAAAGTGAGGTCCCTAGCCATTGCTACACAGCTAGTAAATGACAAAGCTGGGATCCAGGCTGGCTTCCATGTAATTCCACAGCCTATGCTCTCTCCACTGAATCGATACAAGAGCATTTCAGAGGACCCATGCCTCTTGAATATATATCTGCTTAATCTAGACTCTTCCCTACTAATAGTCAAGTGTGTGTGTGTGTGTGTGTGTGTGTGTGTGTGTGTGTGTGTGTGTAGTGTGTGTGCTTCTGGGACTCTGGTGAGTTTGAGGCCCTGGTGGTGGCTGCTTGGGGCAGTGGTGGCTGGCTGGCTTCAAAGGGAACCCTTTGGATCTCTTGTCCCAGGCCCATAAGTGGTGCTCTGACACTGTCTGCTGGAGGTAGTGGCTGTAGCTGAGAAAGTCACTAGGCAGCCCTGTGCCCCTGAGCCCTGGACCTCTCAAGCTTACACATACACATAAGACCTGGGGATGTCAGAGCCCCTCTCACGCAGCCTATAACAGGCCTGCTCCAGGCTACTGTGGGCTGTGGGCATTCGCTGGGCATTGGGGCTGTCTTAAAGCTCTTTGTCCAGTGCATTCTGATGGGTGTCTTGGGAAGGCTGGAATCTGGAAAGCTGGAAGGGTTCAGGGAAGAGGATCCAGCCATAGCTTTGCTGACCCCACTGAGGGTAAGTGAGGGGCTCAGCTACCCAGGAGATCCCTCAAGGGAGAAGGCTTGGGCTTTGGGATCATACAGTCCTGGGCCCCAAGCCTACTGCTTACTAGCTTTGGGACACTGAGTCAAGCCCTTTCAACTGTCTGAGGTCCACTTTCCACACCTGTAAAATGGGAATTCATGAGACTTTCCTCCTCGGTTTCCTGGTGGTGATTAAAAAGAAAAGGTGTGTAAAATGCCAAGCCAAGTGCTTGGCACAAGTCCGTACTCTATAGGTGTCAGTAGGTAGGCAGGATAACCGGTGCTGGGTGAGAAGAAGAGAGGGAAGAATTGTTCTGGAATTAGCCTGGATTTCTGGGAAGAACAGATGAGAGAGCTGGGGGCTCCACCCCCTTGCTGGCTGACAAATGGTTAACATGCTTGGCTGTTAACTAAAAGGTTGGAGGTTCAAGTCCACTGTCTTAGTCATCTAGTGCCACCATAACAGAAATACCACAAGTGGATGGTTTTAACGAAGAGAAATTTATTTCCTCACAGTCAAAGTAGGCTAAAAGTCCAAATCCAGGGTGTCAGCTCCAGGGGAAGCTTTTTTCTCTCTGTCGGCCTTCTTCTCTTCGGTGTTCCCCCGGACTAGGAGCTTCTCAGCGCAGGGACCCCAGTCCAAAGGACGCGCTCTGCTCCCGGCACTGCTTTCTTGATGGTGTGAGGTCCCCCTGTCTCACTGCTCACTTCTGTCTTTTGTATCTCAAGAGATTGCCTCAGGACGGAATCCAGTCTTACAGATCAGGTCCTGCCTTACTAACACAACTGCCACCCATCCTCCCTCATTTACATCATAGAGGCAGGTTTTATAACATATAGGAAAATCACACAGTACCAGGAATCATGGCCCAGACAAACTGATATACACATTTTTTGGGGGACATAATTCAAACCATGACATCCAGCCAGAGGTGCCTTGGACGAAAGGCTTGGTGATCTACTTCTGAAAAATCAGCCATTGAAAACCCTGTGGAGCACAGTGCTACTCTGACACACATGGCATCACCACGAGTCTGAATCGACTTGATGGCGAATGGTTTTGCAGTGTAGATTGGCTTGGCATTCCAAGGCTTCTTAACCCCCCAACCCTGGCTCCTCATTAGTGTTGATTTAGCACTATTTCAGGGCTGGCCATCTGCGGGCAGGATTGGAGGGAGGTCTGGAAACCACCTTGGAAGGGAAGTCAGGACAATCACTTCAAGGGGGGCCTCTACTTGGAAGTACTTTAACTCTCTTTGAGTCTCAATTTCCCCATGTTTACTAAAGAAAATACAAATATTACATTTCCTCCTTATCTCAGAGCATCATTGTCAAGACTGTGTGGGGTCCACCCTGACTGGCACACCCTGACTGGCACACATATGATACAGTCGAGCAGCCCCCGCCAGTTCAGGGGAGAACAGGAGCATTACTGGTGAATGTGACTTTGGGGTGACCTGTAAAGTGAAGTTGCCCAGGTTGCCCTAGGAGAAGTGAGGGTCAGCAGGGCAGAGCGCACATCCGGGGGGCCAGCCCTGGAGGAGGAGCCTGGGGCAGGAAAGGTGGTGATGGGGGCCTCGGGCCATACCTTGTAGCTATAGGGGCAGGTACAGTGGTACAGCTCCACCGGATCCTGGCTGCACGTCCCGTTGTTCTTGCATGGGCTGGAGAGGCAGGCATTGCACTTGGCCACAATGTTGATGTCCACTGGCCCTGGGCAGCAAAACCACAGAATGTTGGTAGTAGGTACTCAGGTGAGGTCACTATCACATGTCCCACCTCCTCTGCTCTGGCACCTTCCTAAGCTGGCTGCCAGCCCCTCCCCATCTCCACATCCAGCTGGCCCTCCTCAGACAGCACATCCTGTCCAGCAAGAGCCCCATTCATTTAGTCATTGCCCAGTGAGGAAGAATCACAGTGGGACATCATTCAGAAGCACTTCTGCAGTCAAATCAATTACTGTAATTAGCCTGATCCGATTTTGGTGCTAATCTGCAAACAATGCACCATAATTAGGAACACCCTGTGTATCTTTTCATATTCCAAAAAGCTCTGGGCCCAGGCTCCAATGGACCTCCCATTCACCCACCTCCAAGTACCCCTCTCCACAGAATAGTCTGTGCCAGGCTAACAAGGGCATGGCACCAGAGCCAAAGGCACTGAGAACACCCTCCTTGCAGAACTCTTGAATTGGCAGGAGGAAGTAAAAGCTCTCCCTAGAGCACACAGCAGCAATGCTGATGATAGAGGACAAACTGCTCAGGTATACTTCCAACCATGACAGTTTCGACTGTGTTCTGCTCTCTTCAGCTGTAAGGGCTGGAATGAGGTCTCAGTCCCTGCACAGAGCTTTGTAAATGGGGTTTTGCATTGCTGCTGCAGTCAGACTTGACAACGAACCCTGGAAAAACAGTTCCTATTTAATGTCAGAGGCCATTGGTGGTTCGGCGGTGGAATTTTCGCCTTCCATGTGATTCGATTCCGGGCCAATGAATCTCATGTGCAGCCACCACCCATCTGTCAGTGGAGGCTTGCATGTTGCTATGATGCTGAACAGGTTTCAGTGGAACTTACAGACTAAGACAGACTAAGAAGAAGGCCTGGCAATCTCCTTCCAAAAACCATCAGCCAATGAAAATCTTATGGATCACAATGATCTGATCCGCAGTCGATCATGGGGACGGTGCAGGACCAGGCAGCATTTCATTCTGTTTATGCATGGGGTCCCCATGAGTGGGGGCCAACTTGAGGGCAGCTAACAACAACAGGACTTTAAACGATCACAGGGATCACAGTCATCAATTTGGAGACTGGGTTGGGATTAAACCCAGTGTGGGTCTGACCATTTGTGGGTGGGGTAAGTAGATGGTTGATGGAGAATCTACACCAGTGGCCTCAGCCCTGGCTTCACATTAGAAAAGGGGGACTAACTGTCCTGCTTTGTCTGGGATGGAGAGGGATCCCGGGATACAGAGTTTTCGGTGCTAAAACCAGGGAAGTCTCAGGCAAACTGGGGTGAGTTGGTCACCTTACATTAGAACCAGCTGAGGAGTTTTTAAAAATCCCCATGCCCAGGCTGTACCGCCAAACCAATTTTATCATAATCTCCGCAGGGGGACCCAGGCATCAGTATTTTTTATAGTTCCTCGGGTGATTATAAAATGTGCAGCCAAGTTTGAGAACCACCATTGTTGGGCTATTATCAGACCAGATGTCATGGAAACAGAGGGAAGAAAATTAAAAATTAGCTTTAAATCAATGGAATGCTTTCTGCTTTCTGCAGAAGTAATGGGACATAGTGAGGTTGTACAGGGTGCTACCTGAATCCACAGAGAATTTATTGATGCCAAAATGTCTTCCCTATTGCTTCAGTATAAAACATAGAAAATGAATAACAACGCACAAGCCCACCAGAAGAGAGACTAGGTAACTGGGAGCTCCTAAAAATCAAACACTTATGCTCATCCAAAGACTTCACCAAAAGAGTCAAAAGACAACCTACAGACTGGGAAAAAATTTTTGGCTACGACAAATCCGATCAGTGTCTAATCTCTAAAATCTACAAGATACTGCAAAACCTCAACAACAAAAAGACAAATAACCCAATTAAAAAATGGGCAAAGGATATGAACAGGCACTTCTCCAAAGAAGATATTCAGGTGGCTAACAGACACATGGAGAAATGCTCACGATCATTAACCATTAGAGAAATGCAGATCAAAACTACAATGAGATATCATCTCACCCCAACAAGGCTAGCATTAATCCAAAAAACACAAAATAATAAATGCTGAAGAGGTTGTGGAGAGACTGGAACACTTATACACTGTTGATGGGAATGTAAATGGTACAACCACTTTGGAAATCGATTTGGCGCTTCCTTAAAAAGCTAGAAATAAAAGTACAATATAATCCAGCTATCCCACTCCTTGGAATATATCCTAGAGAAATAAGAGCCGTCACACGAATAGATATATGCACACCCGTGTTCACTGCAGCACTGTTCACAATAGCAGAAAGATGGAAACAACCTAGGTGCCCATCAACGGATGAATGGCTAAACAAATTATGGTGTATCCACACAGTGGAATACTATGCAATGATAAAGAACAACGATGAAGCCGTGAAACATAACATGGAGGAAGCTGGAAGTCATTATGCTGAGTGAATTTAGTCAGTCACAGAAGGACAAATGTTGTATAAGACCACTATTATAAGAACACAAGAAAAGGTTTAAACACAGAAGAAAACATTCTTTGATGGTTATGACAGTGGGGAGGGAGGGTGAGGGTTATTTACTAAATAGATAGTAGATAAGAACTATCTTAGGTGAAGGGAAGGACAGCACACACTACAGGGGAAGTCAGCACAACTGGACTAAACCAAAGCTAAGAAGTTTCCTGAATACAATCAAATACTTTGAGGGACAGAGTAGCAGGGGTAGGGGTCTGAGGACCATGCTTTCAGGGGACATCTAGGTCAATCGGCATAACAAAGCTTATTAAGAAAATGTTCTGCATCCTACTTTGGTGAGTGGCATCTGATGTCTTAAAAGCTTGCAAGCTGCCATCTAAGATACATCAATTGGTCCCAACCACCTGGAGTAAAGGAGAATGAAGATCACCAAAGACACAAGGAAAGTATTAGCCCAAGAAACAGAAAGGGCCACATAAACCAGAGACTTCATCAGCTTGAGACCAGAAGAACTAGATGGTGCCTGGCTACCACCAATGACCACCCTGACAGGGAACACAACAGAGAGTCCCTGATGGAGTAGGAGAAAGGTGGGGTGCAGAACTCAAATTCTAGTAAGAAGACCAGACTTAATGGTCTGACTGAGACTGGAGGCGCCCTGGAAAGCATGACCCCTGGATTCTCTATCAGCCCAGAGCTAAAACAATTTCCAAGGCCAGCTCTTCAGACAAAGATTGGACTGGACTGTGGGACATAAAATGATAGTCGTGAAGAGTGTGTCTCTTAGCTTAAGTAGATACAAGAGACTAAACGGGCAGCTTCTGTCCAGAGGTGAGATGGGAAGGCAGAGAGGAGCTGGTTGAACGGACATGGGGAATCAGGGGTGGAAAGGAGGCGTGTGCTGTCACAGTATGGGGACAGCAATTAGAGTCATATAACAATGTATGTATAAATTTTTGTATGGGAAAAAATAAAACATAGAAAATGGTATTACACAGCAAAGTACATCTAAAAAAAAAAATAAACATTAAAGTTCGAAGAGATGAGCAAATGATGTTAACAGAAAGTGTGCAATACAAATGGAAAATAAATTTTTGAGAAAAATTCAGTTTCCTCAATAATCAAAGACAGATAAAATATATGGAGATGAATTTTTTTTTCTGATTGAATT
Source organism: Dugong dugon (assembly GCA_030035585.1). Taxonomy (NCBI): domain Eukaryota; kingdom Metazoa; phylum Chordata; class Mammalia; order Sirenia; family Dugongidae; genus Dugong; species Dugong dugon. Next base: position 163,655,478 of record CM057460.1, on the reverse strand, counting down.
AGCAATGATAAAATAATGATAGAATCTAGTGAAAAAGGCATTCAAGTGACACCATTAGCAGCACAACTTGGTAAAAGTTCTTTTTGGAAATAAATTTGGCAATATGTGTGAAGACCTTAAAAATGATCACATACTTTGGCTCAGTAATTTCTCTTTTCTGAATCTTACCTAGGAACATAATTTCAAATAGAAGACCTTTATACATCAATAAAAACAAAAATAAAACAAACAAAAAAATAAATCACTTGCCACAAAGTCAACTCTGACTCATGGTAACCTCATGTGTGTCAGAGTAGAACTGTGCTCATAGTTTTCAATGGCTGATTTTTTGGAAGTAGATTGCCAGGCCTTTCTCCTGAGGTACCTCTGGATGGATTCAAACTGCCAATCTTTTAGTTATTAGTCAATCACTTAACCATTTGTACCACCCAGGGACTCCTTATGCATCAACAGAAAAAAAAAAAAAAAGGATATACTCTAAGGGTTCAATAAATTGAACTGGTTAAATAACTTGCAAAGAAATATTACAGTTTGGTGATCAACAGTGTGGAGTCAAAAAGACCTGGAATTCTCCTAACTTCATGATCTTGAGAAGTCATTTAACCTTGTTAAGTCTCGTTTTTTTTTTATCTTTTTTAAAATGAGGGTAATACTAAAGTCTATCCTTTAGAGGTGCTGGAGATTTAAATAAACTAATACATGAGGAATAAGGATTAAATGAAATAATACATTAAAAGTGCTTCAGTATAGTGCCTGTCACATAATAAGACTCAATAGTAGTTTGTTGTCATTATTATAACGGTGCAGTCAATCAAAATCACATGTACGAAAGTCTGCTATAGTAAAATGGGAAAATGCTCATGCTCTAATAGAACAGTTGAGTGGAAAATGGTAGTTAAACATTTTTTCAATACTGCAAAAATCTGTACAGAAAGAAGTCAGTTAGGAGATATGCAGAAATGCCAGCAGAGGGACTTGGAGGAGAGAACGACAGACAGCAATTAGATGCAGGTAGGCATCAATTTCAGCATCTGAGTCTCTCTGTGTAACCCAAGGAAGAGATGTTTTTGTTGTCAGGTGCTGTCCAGTCAATTTCGACTCAATTCCCATGTGACAGAGTAGAACTGCCCCATAGGTTTTTCTCGGCTGTAATCTTTACAGGAGCAGATCACCAGGTCTTTCTCTCCCAGAGCTGCTGGGTGGGTTTGAACTGCCAACTTTTCAGTTTATCAGCTGAGCTGCTTAACTGTTGTACCAGCAAGGCTTTTTCAAGGAAGAGATAGGGTGATGGTTTCAAAAGTAACATCTATTGAGATGCCCAGCTCTGACAGGCTGTTGGAGACTGTGAAGACCCCATGAGGGGTTAGGAAGGGTTGTATGGGCGGCAACACCTACCTTTGCACTGGAAGCGGTGAGTGGGGGTGGTGAGCAGGAGTCTGTCAGCCATGGGTTCTGGGCTACTGCAGCGGGCGATGCCAGGCTCCTTGTAGCCCGCCTTCACCCACTCGGACAGCCAGCGCAGACTGCAGTCACAGTGCAGTGGGTTGGTTCCCAGTGCCCTAGGAGACAGGAGATGTCAGGCTAGATTGGGGGTGTCTGATATGGGGACCAAAGGAGAAGTAGTCTCCACTGGGGCAAAATTGATGTCTCTACACTGCACTTCCAATCCCTGCAGATGTTTCAGCCCCACCTGTGCCTCTCCCACCTCTGCTGCTTTGCTCTCCCCTGTCAGAATCAATCCTCAACTCAACCCCCAACCCAGAACCTCTAGGGAGCTTCCTGGACCTCTGGCCATTTGAGGATCTGGTTCCCTTGCCCTGCTGAAGAGCCCACTGGAGAATGATCTATACAGAGAAGGTTTTGATACCCAGCAATCTAGGAAGTAGCTTCAGATCACTCAGCTTGAAAATGCAGGGAAAGAAGGACACGGTCCAGTGCAGACACTCCAAAGTGGTGCCCAGGAAGAAAATGCTAGAACCTCTTTATTTTTTTTATCATATGCTCTAAAATGTCTATGTTTAATGTTTTATAATATACACACATGATATTAGTATTGTAGTGTATGTACATAATATAAAAATCGTTAAATATGTATATAGTAGGAGGACAAGCTCAAAATTTTCACTGATAGAGGTATGTGATTAAAAAAAAAAAAAAAAAAGTAGAGATGCCTGATCTAGGGAGAGCCAGCTGGCCTTCTGTAGAGTAACGACATGTGCTCTATTTAAAAATAAAATCAAGAGTGTTTTATTGGAAGAAAGAGCAACTCGAGCTGCGGAAGCACTGAGTCTCACAATGTGAAATCCAGCACGCTCTGAGGAGCTACAAGCATCCAGGCGATATTTATATTGTTGAAGCAGGAACTAACAATCATTTTATTCTGACTGGCTTACTAGTGATTTGCAAAAGTCAAAGGCGGGTTAACAAAAGCAGGGGCTTTACAGTGATTGGTGAACTCGATATGTGGGTTTACATGATTGGTTTAAAGAGTCTTGTTGATTAGCTACTTCTTGATATGTGTGCTTTGTTGGTTAGTTACCACTTGGCGACTATAGGGGGCTTACAGGGGGTTACAAGACAATTGCAAGATATTCCTATCTGGGAACGTAGGGGTTAGATATACCGTTTGTATCAAGGCTCCTTGGGGACAAGCTGACAACACTCTTTCTTAGCTTGGTTACAAAGAAAACATTTATTTAATTACAAGATTAGGTCTGTATGAAAGTTACAAGTTAACAAAAGCAGTAAGTTATTGATCCCAAGCTTGAGCTAGCAGTTCTCACCATCAAACCAAAAAACCAAACCCGTTGCCTTCAAGTCAATTCTGACTTATAGTAACCCTATAGGTCAGAGTAGAACTGCCCCATATGGTTTCCAAGGAGCGCCTGGTGGATTCGAACCGCTGACCTTTTGGCTAGCAGCCATAGCTCTTACTACTATGCCACCAGGATTTCCTCTTACCATCATACACCACAAAACTGAGGACTTTCATCGACTGGAGAGTTAGGAAACTTGGGTTCTTGTCTAATGTCTCACTGACTTGATAGACGGCTTAAAGCTAGTCACTTAATATTTCTGGGCCTCAGTTTCCCCTCTGTGAAATAGGAAGGGGATACCTGAGGCAGAGTGGAAGGTGGGTAAGAACATGCGCTTTGGAGTCAGACAAACTTGGAATTGAACTGGGGCTCTGCCACTTGCTAGCTTGGACAAGTTGTTTACCCTCTCTAAGCTTCAATGTCATCTTGTATAAAAAGGGGGTAAAAATGCCTCATGTTGTAAGAGATAATGAAAGAATCCATCTAAAGGGTTTAGCCCATAGTAACTGTTTTATATTAGTTCTTGTTATTAAATGTTTATATTATTTACATAATTGATGATACCATTGAAGGCCATTTCAAGCAGGTGGCAAGACAACATGCACAACGTGGATACCTTTTTGAAAAACATACTGTATACATACCTGAAAAAACATATACCAGAATGTTAACAGAAATGACATTGTCTCTGGCACTATACTTATTTTCCATTTTGAGTGGATGTGCGTTGGGAGAAATATGGCTACTTACAGATGGGAAAGAGATGTCAGGTCATTGAAGGAGCCTTCGGGAACGCTGGAAATGTCGTTGCCATGGAGGGTTCTGAGGCAGAAGGCACAGATCAGAAGGTTAAAACCCACAACAGCACTGAACACAGCACTCTCTTTTGGTCTCCCAGCCTGGCCCAGGCACCCTTCAGCTTTACGCACTGCCAGTAGCTGTGGTGGCAGTTTGTGAATGTTTCTATACCCAGTTTGGCAGCAGGGATGTAAGGGATAGAGGGCTTGGGGAGGAAGAGGATGGGCTTTTGAATTAGACAGGCTTGGGATGGAATCAGAAATCAGTCCCCATTACCTGTGCAACATTGGGCATATTATTTTACTTTTCTGGGCCTCCATTTTTGTGTCTGAAAAATAGAGAGGCATACCTACCTAATGGAGTCATTGGAGGTTGAGAGATAATGTGAAGAATTGTGGTCAAGAGTCAGGCTGCTTGTGGTCAAACCCTGACTATGCCACTTACCAGCTGTGTGACTGTGGGCAAAGTTACTTACCCTCTCTGTGCCTCAGTTTCCTACTGCAAAATGGGAATGAAAGCAATAAGGTTTGCCATCGAAGGTTGTTGTGGATGAGTTAATTCCCATAGGGAGAGACTGGTATTTTGTAAGTGCTAAATGGTTTAACCATTATTGATATTTGTGAATTATTACTAATGTTGGGAGATATTATTCATATCATGAAAGAATATCTGGTACAAATCAAAGAGCTCAATAAAATTGGTTCCCTTCATATTCACCTAAAGAAATATTAGGTGAATTCAGAAGTGCTGTCAATCCCAGCTCAGGTGGTAGAGGAAGGAGGCTCTCAGCAGCCAGGGAGATTCTCTGGAGCTGGACACTTGTCTTTATGGGACAGGGTTTGGAGTCAACCACACACACACATATGGGTCTGGTACGCTTGTGCATTTTCTGGCAGCACGTCCAAGGGGCCAGGCAATCTACTTGGTATTAATCATACCTCTCTCTACTCTGGTGTAGGTACCAGAACGAAACAAAACCAGTTGCCATGGAGTCGACTCTGACTCCTGGTGGCCCCATGCATGCCAAAGTAGAACTGTGCACCATACGGTTTTCATTGGCTGCTTTTTCAGAAGTAGATCACCAGGTCTTTCTACCTCTGGGTAGATTCAAACTGCCAATGTTTTGGTTAGTGGCCCAGCTCTTAACTATTTGCCTTACCCAGAGATTGGGAGCTATTTTCACTTGCAAAGTGGTGGCATATACTGAGCTTTCAATAAATGGCTGTAGAATATGTCCATGCAAAGACTGAATGAACACTGCTCTGCTGCTCAAGAAACAACAGGAGTGAATCCACAATTTATGGATTGTACCCTCCATTGAAGGATTAATCACCAACCGCATAAAAAAAAAATCCCCAAACTGATGATTCACATTGGGTCTGGCTTGTGAAATGCAAGGTGGGTGAAATTCATAGAAACTCAAATGTTTCTTTAATGACTGCTGGGCACCCTCACCTGGGCTGGTGATAAAGCGTCCTTATGGGTAAGGACTAATAACTGTAACCAGGTGGGGAGGCCTAGCAAAACAAAGAGATGATTAGTGTGATAGTGGAAGTGTAAACAGGATAATAACTAATGAATCTGCTCCTTGGTTTTCCTTTTAGCTGATGCTAGCCTGCCTTGGGTCTTCAGCTGAGATACAGACATGAGCTTAATTGCACTTAATTTGGAACAGTGGTTCTCAAACTGAGTGAGCACTGGAGCTAGAAATATGCAGATTTCTGAGCTCCATTCCCAGAGATTCTGATTCAGTAGGTCTGGGGTCGGGCCTGAGAATGGGCATTTCTAACATGCTCCCAGGTGATGCTGATTCTGCTGGTCTGCTGTCCAGTAGGCCCTGACTCATGGTGACCCCGTGCACAATGGAATAAAATGCTGCCTGGCCCTGCATCATCTCCATGATTGGTTTTGGGACCACTGTGATCCATAGGGTTTTCATTGTTTGATCTTCGGAAATAGATTGCCAGGATTTTTTTCCTAGTCCATCTTAGTCTGGATGCTCTGCTGAAACCTGTTCAGCATCACAGCAAACGAAAGCCTCCACTGACAGACGGATGGGGGCTGCACATGAGGGACACTGGCCAGGAATCGAATCCCCGGTCTCTCTCACGAAAGGTGAGAATTCTACCTCTGAACCACCGCAGCCCTCACTGCTGGTCTAGGAACCACACTCTGAGTAGCAAGCGTTTAGCAAACTTTCTCATGTTGTTTCAAGACAAGGGGTCACCTCTAGGGTGAAAAACCAAACCAAACCAAACCCACTGCCATTGAGTCGATTCTGACTCATAGCGACCCTATAAGACAGAGTAGAACTGCCCCATAGAGTTTCCAAGGAGCACCTGGTGGATTTGAACTGCTGACCTTTTGGTTAGCAGCCATAGCACTTAACCACTATGTCAGCAGGGTTTCCAAGCTATCCCCAATTCTTAGACAATCAGCATGGCAGGAAGAGGGCAAACAGTCCTCCAAAGAGCACCCATGGCGGCTTCTCACCTCCAGGATAAGAAGGGCCTAGAAGCACTTTCTAACACTTTTTCAGCATCGTTTAGTCTCTAATTCATGTAATTATTTATGAATCACACCAGCCCTTGTCTGCTATTGACTTGGATGACTTCACGGCTGCTTGCTGTTTTGCAAATGCACCCAGCCCCACTATTAATCATTTCCGAATGAGGCCTGGGCCCCTGGAGAGGTTCAAAGCACTAATTTAAAAAACCCAAATGACTCAAACACAGCCTTGGCGCTGGGAGTTCTGTGAGTCACACTCCCATTTATTATGAGCTGGGCCGCTGAGATCTCTGTAAACTACAGAGTAGCGGGGCTGTAATTTACTGGGATGATGCTAAAGAAATCTGCCTACACTGCAGGTTCTCACTCTGGCTTTGGGCCACAAAGAAGGGCTCCTGCATGTCAAACAACCTTGCTAAATGATGCCAAGAAAGTGGAGCAGAAGAGCCCTCCCAGGAAACACTTATATGCCCTCATTCATGTCTCCCCTCTTCCCTTGCATCTCTCAAGGACTGGGCTGGCAAGCAACTTTCTCTACTCCAAACGGCTCATCTTCAAGCACTTGGGACTCATTTTCTCCTCTTGCCCTTTTCTTATCCAGTTGCCGTGGAGTTGAGTCTGACTCATGGCAATCCCACGTGTGTCAGAGGACAACCATGCTCCACAGGGTTTTCATGGCTGTGACCTTTCAGAAGCAGATCACTAGGCACTTCTTCTAAGGCACCTCTGGGTGGGTTCAAACCACCAACCTTTCAGTTGGAAGCCCAGCACTTAACCATTTGTACTACCCAGGGACGCGTCTTCTACTTAACCCCTTGCCATCAAGTTGATTCCAACTCATAGAGACCCTATAGGACAGAGTATAACTGTCCATAGGGCTTCCAAGGCTGTAACCTTTAAGGAAGCAGACTGTCATATCTTTCTCCTGTGGAGCGGTTGGTGGGTTTGAACCTCTGACCTTTCGGTTAGCAGATGAGTGCTTAACCACTGTGCCACCAGGGCTTCTTTCTGACTCTAGGGGATGTTAAGGGTAAACTTGGGAATTTCGAGGTGCACATGAGAGTACCATTAGAGCAACACTGGGGTATAACCATACCTTGTCAGTACTTGGCTGCCTGTACTTTGGGTCTCTGAGCCCTTAGGAGCTCACAGTTTGTCCTAAATGTGAATTCAGGAAGGTGAACTTTGTTGTGAGCAGGCTAGGCCACTCCAGGTGAACTGGGGGTTAAGAACTAAGACTCTGGAGTCAGACTGCCTGGGGCTGAATCCAATCTCTGATACTCATTGGCTGTGGGAACTGGGACCATTAATCTTTTTGTCTCAGTTTTCTCACCTCTAAAATGGAGGAATTAGAAGTATCTACTTTTAGGTTTTCACTGGCCAGTTTTTTTAAAAGTAGACCGCCAGGTTCTTCTTCCTAGTCTGTCTTAATTTGGAAGCTCTGCTGAAACCTGTCCACCATGGGTGACCCTGCTGGTATTTGAAATACTGGTGGCGTCGCTTCCAGCATCACAGTGACATGCAAACCACCACAGTACAACAAACTGACAAGTGGTTTTTTGATTTGAAGAGTTTTACCAACTTCTGCAGTCTGAAACTGATCGAACATACAATCAAGATGCATTGATAACTACTGGTGATTGGAATGTGAAAGTTGGAAACAAAGAAGAAGGATCACTAGATGGACAATATGGCCTTGGTGATAAAAATGATGTTGGAGATCGTGTAATAGAATTTTGCATGATCAATGACTTATTCATTGCAAATACCTTTTTTCAGCAACGTAAATGGTGACTATACACATGGACCTCATCAGATGGAATACACAGGAATCAAATCTACTACATCTGTGGAAAGAGACGATGGAGAAGCTCAATATCATCAGTCGGAACAAGGCCAGGGGCTGACTGCAGAACAGACCATCAATTGCTCATATGCAAATTCAAGTGGAAGCTGAAGAAAACAAAAACAAGTCCATGAGAGCTAAAGTATGACCTTACGTATATTCTACCTGAATTTAGAGACCATCTCAAGAACAGATTTGATGCACTGAACACTAATGACTGAAAACCAGACGAGTTGTGGAGTGTCATCAAGGGCACTATACATGAAGAAAGCAAAAGGTCATTAAAAAGAAAGGAAAGAAAGAAAAGTCTAAAATAGATGTCAGAGGAGACTCTAAAACTTGCTTTTGAAAGTAGACTAGCTAAAGTGAAAGGAAGAAATGATGAAGTAAAAGAGCTGAACAGAAGATTTCAAAGGGTGGCTTGAGAAGACAAAGTATTATAATGAAATGTGCAAAGACCTGGAATTAGAAAACCAAAAGGGAAGAACATACCTGGCATTTCTCAAGCTGAAAGAACTGAAGAAAAAATTCAAGCCTCCAGTTGCAATTTTGAAGATTTCTATGGCGAAATATTGAATGATGCAGGAAGCATCAAAAGAAGATGGAAGGAATACAGAGAGTCACTATACCAAAAGGAATTGGTTGATGTTCAACCATTTCAGCAGGTAGTATATGATGAAGAACCGATGGTACTCACATCTACCATGGCCTCCACCAGACTGAGTCCAGTACAACTAGATGGTGCCCAGCTACAACCACTGACTGGTCTAACAGGGATTGTAACAGAGGGTCCCGGACAGAGCTGGAGAAAAATGTAGAACAAAATTCTAACTCACAAAAAAAAAGAACAGACTTACTGGCCTGACAGAAACTGGAGAAACCTTGAAAGCATGGCCCCCAGACATTCTTTTAGCTCAGTAATGAAGTCACTCCTGAGGTTCACCCTTCAGCCAAAGATTAGACAGGCCCATAAAGCAAAACGAGACTAAAGGGGCACACCAGCCCAGGGACAAGGACTAGAAGGCAGGAGGGGACAGGAAAGCTGGTAATGGGGAACCCAAGGTTGAGAAAGATGAGTGTTGACATGTCACGGGGTTGTTAATCAATGTCATAAAATAGTATGTGTACTACTGAATTGTTTAATGAGAAACTAGTTTGTTCTGTAAATCTTCATTTAAAGTATAATTTAAAAAACAAAAAACAAAAAACAAAACTGATGGTACTGAAGGAAGAAGTCCAAGCCGCACTAAAGGCACTGGCGAAAAAACAAGACTCAATACCAACTGAGATGTTTCAACAAATGGATGTAGCACTGGAAGTGCTCACTTGTCTATACCAAGAAATTTGGAAGACAGCTACCTGGTCAATTGCCTGGAAGAGATCCATATTTGTACCCATTCCAAAGAAAGCTGGTCTAACAGAATGTGGAAATTATTGAACAATATCACTACTATAACACACAAGTAAAATTTTGCTGAGGATAATTAAAAAATAGTTGCAGCAGTACATTGACAGGGAGCTGCCAGAAATTCAAGTGGGATTCAGAAGACGACATGGAATGAGGGATATCACTGCTGATGCCAGATGGATCTTGGCGGAGAGTAGAGAATACCAGAAAGATGTTTACCTGTGTTTTATCGACTATGCAGAGGCATTCGACTGTGTAGATCATAACAAATTATGGATAAAAACTGTGAAGAAAGGGAATTCCAGAACGCTTAATCGTGCTCATGAGGAACCTGTACACAGACCAAAAGGCAATCATTCGAACAGAACAAGGGGATACTGCATGGTTTAAAATCAGGAAAGTATGGGTCAGAGTTGTCTCCTTTCACCATACTTAATCTGTATGATGACCAACTAATCCAAAAAGCTGGACTATTTGAAGAATGTGGCATCAGGATTGGTGGAAGACTCATTAACAACCTCCGTTATGCAGATGACACAACCTTGCTTGCTGAAAGTGAAGAGGACTTGAAGCACTTACTGATGAAGATCAAAGACCACAGCCTTCAGTATGGATTACACCTCAACGTAAAGAAAACAAAAATTCTCACAACTGGACCAATAAGTAACATCACGATAAACAGAGAAAAGGTTGAAGTAGTCAAGGATTTCATTTTACTTGAATCCACAATCAACACCCATGGAAGAGCAGTCAAGAAATCAAATGATCCATTGCATTGGGCATATCTGCTGCAAAAGACCTCTTTAAAGTGTTAAAAAGCAAAGGTGTCACTTTAAAGACTAAGGTGTGCCTGACCCAAGCCATGATATTTTCAATTGCCTCGTACACATACGAAAGCAGGACAATGAATTTAAGGAAGACTGAAGAAGAATTGATGCCTTTGAATTATAGTGTTGGCGAAGAATATTGAATATGCCAGGGACTGCCAGCAAAACGAACAAACCTGTCTTGGAAGAAGTACAGCCAGAACGTTCCTTAGAAGCAAGGATGGTGAGACTTTGTCCCTGGAGAAGGACATCATGCTTGGTAAAGTAGAGGGTCAGTAAAAAAGAGGAAGACTCTCAACAAGATGGACTGACACAGTGGCTGCAACAATGGGCTTAAACATAGCAACAATTGTGAGGGTCGTAGAGGACCGGGCAGAGTTTTGTTCTGTTTTATATAGGGTTGCTATGAGTCAGAACCAACTCGAAGGCACCTAACAACAACAACTTTTAGTAGGAAGTAGCCCTGTTGGCACAGTGGTTAAAGGGCTCAGCTGTGAATCGAAAGGTCAGAGGTTCAAACCCACCAGTGGCTCTGCGGGAGAAAGATGTGGCAGCCTGCTTCCACAGAGATTACAGCTTTGGAAACTCAATGGGGCAGTTCTACTGTTTTATAGGGTTGCTATGAGTCAGAAATGACTCAAGGGCAATGGGTTACAGGTTACTTTTAGTAGGAATCTCTGGGTAGTTCAAACGGTTAACAAGCTCAGCTGCTAACTGAAAGTTTGGAGGTTCCATCCAGAGATGCCTTGGAAGAAAGGCCTGGTGCTCTACTTCTAAAATATCAGCCTTGAAAACCCAATGGAGCACAGTTCTACTCTGTACACATGTGGCCCTATGAGTTGGAGTCAACTCAAGTTAGCAACTGGTACTTTTAGTAGGTATCTTCTTTGGGGGTGTAGGCTACACATCATTAATCCCCCTTTTTTCTGTAACGATTCCTCCTTTTTGCATTATGGTTATCACCGTCGCAAACTCAGTCCAAGTGATTTCACTTCATGGGCAGAGCTATGGCTCAGGTTTAGTTCTCAAGGTCACAAAGATTGGGTCCAGATTAAGCATGTAACTCAAGCAGGCCAATAAGAGAGCTTTTTGGAACATCCTCTGTAACTACTTGGGACAGAGGCAGTTTCATTTTGTGAGGCTGATAGGGAGCTAGACTGTAAGCTTGCAGCCTCTTAGTGCCCTCTGTACCTTAATGAAGAAAGACTGTGCTATGGATTGAATTGTGTCCCCCCAAACTAGTGTTGTAAATCCTAACCTCTGCCTGTGGTTATAATTCCATTTGTGAATGGGTTGTGTTGTGTTAATGAGGATGAGGTTATGTTTGTTATAATAATGAGGCAGGATTAAAGTGTATTTTGAGTCAATTTCTTTTGAGATATAAAAGATATTAAACAAGCAAGACAGCAAGCAGACATGAGGGAAGACAGATGCCAAGTCACATGAAGACTGCTCAGAAGCAGAAGCTCAAAGAGACAAGGACCTTCCTCTAGAGCTGACAGAGGGAGAAGGCCTTCCCCTAGCGCCAGCACCCTGAATTCCAACTTTGGAATCCACCAGCTGCTCCACAGAAACCTTATGGGGTGGCTCTACTCTGTCCTATAGGGTTGCTATGAATCGGAATAGGGTTTTTTTTTTTTAAACTGTGAGAAAATAAATTTGTTTGTTAGAGCCAACCACTTGTGGTATTTCTGTTACAGCAACACTAGACGACTAGGGCAGACTGCCTGAGAGGGGAAGTCTCCTCAAAGGAAAGCAGCGCTGAGAGACAGAAAGACACGTTTCTGAGAGCATTGATGGAACTTGCAGCCATACCCGGAGCCCAACATCTCCTACTGAATTGCTGAGTCAATACATTTGCTTTCAGCGCTTAAGGTGGTTTGACCTGATTTTCTTTCCCATTAGACTGGAAGACTTCTAATATCCCACTTCATAAGCTACTTGTGTGAGTTAGAAGATATGATGCAAGTGGTTCAGATGATGCAGGACTCAACCCAGGGCCTGCACATGACATGCTTATTTACTTGTTTATTTCTCCTTCTATACCATGAGCTCCCTGATGGCAGGGGCTGTTGCATAGTCGCTGTTTTTTGTTTTTTTTTTACCCAGAGTAGCATCTAACCCACAGAAGGCGTTCAGGAAAGGATGAGTAAGTGAATGATCTTGAGCAAGTCACTAAACCTTTCTGAATCTGTCCCTTACAAACGATAGGTTTGGATGGCTAATTTCTGAGAACATATATTTCTAAAATTCTATAATTAAATCTTTTCCCCCCTCTGGTTTTACCAAAGGGCCACAGGATTGTGGTTTGGAGGTGACAAGGAGTACCCTTTGGTTCACTAGGAAAATTTTCTAACGTTCAACATCTGGTCAAAAATGCAAAGAGGTTGCCTTGTAAGTGAGCAAACTCTTTGTCTCCGGCAGTAATCAAGCAAAGGCCAAAGAGAGCCCCTTTCAAGGATGTTACAGGGAGAATTCATACAGTTGGTAGAACTGTAATGAAGAGCCATATATGTGTAAACAGGACAATCTTACTTAACCCGTTGCCGTTGAGTTGATTCTAACTCATAGAGACCCATAGGACAGAGTAGAACTGCCCCATGGGGTTTCCAAGAAGTAGCTGGTGGATTTGAACTGCCAACCTTTTGGTTAGCACCCGAGTCCTTAACCACTGTGCCATTAGGGATCCAATCTTACTTTAGAGACTAGGATCAAAAAGAAAAATACTAGGATAATGAATGATACTCCCACTTGCTCACTCATGAGCACACATTGAAAGAACCCCCCAGAGCTAACTGATTCCAGGTGGCCCCCCTGTGGCTGGGCTGCGGAGGCTCTGGCCACCTCACCACTGAGTAGAGGACAGAGATGGCTGCTGGAGAGTGACATTTGGGACCCACATGCACACTGGCATGGGAGTCAGTGTGGGGCAAAGATCAAGGAACACGCAGATCCCCACACAAGGACTAGAATGCCCACAAGATGGTTCTCTTCCAGCTATTTTTCGATTAGGAGTGAAGTACAAAGAATGTTTTCACACAATGTTTTGTACTCAGTGCTCCCTGACTACCCACCTGTGTGTTCTCTGAAATGTATTCATATCCACGCGTGGACACACACACATGCACACTTAAATGTCAGCTCTCTTTCTGCGTTCCAGACCACTTTTTAGCCTTTGTCTATGGCTGATCCTTGATGCTAATTCCTCTCCCCTCCCCAAACTCCCTGCATTCCTGGATCTCTGGTCATTTCTGAAGTTTTAATAAACATAATGAAACCCTTTTAAAAAAACTAAGCCACAGTTCAGAGTAGAACTATACTCCAGAGGGTTTTCAAGGCTGTGATCACCAGGCCTTTCTTCTGAGGTGTCTCTGTGTGGGTTCAAACTGCCAATTATTTGGTTAGTAGAGGGGGCACCTAACCATTTGCACTACCCAGAGACTCCTAATGAACCCCTTTAGAAATGAGGAAAGAATATACAAATGACAACATGCTGTTGCAGATACTACAATTCCTGATTTCAAAAAACATTTTTCCCACCCCCCTAAATTGTAAATAATATGTTACTATCCTTGTTAATCTTTAGCTTTACCTTCATTTATTACAAAAATAACTTTATATTAACAGTTAGCTATCAATGATTTTTTTCATTTTCAATGTTTCTTATAGTCCTTCTTAACCAGTTGCCATTGAATTGCTTCAGACTCATAGCGACCTTATAGGACAGAGTAGAACTGCCCCACAGGGTTTCCAAGGAGGGGCTTGTGGAATTCAAACCACTGACCTTTTGGTTAGCAGCCAAATGCTTAACCACTACCCACCAGGGCTCTAGTCCTTCTTAGGTGTGCATAAATGTTTACAAGTTATAACTGTAACATATATACACATTTATTCTTCCACTTGATGCTAAATGGTAAACACTCTTCCACACTGTTATCTAGTTTTCATCTTTATCTCTTGTAATAATTGCACTTTGCCCGCTGGTTGTATTGTGTTTCCTTAAATATCCCCCACTGTGGCACTTGGAGGCTGTATTTAAAATTCAGGATAAAAATGTAAGTGCAACAAAGATCTTAATGCACAAAACCTTTCCCTCATTTTGGATTATTCTTGAACATAAATTCCTAGATGCACAATCACTGGGAGAAAGAATACAAATATCATAAAAAAAATACAGCCCATAAACATTTTTATTTTTCCTGAATTGGCCCTTGTGCAGAAAATGGTTGCTGCCCACTGAGGTAGATGGTTGGATTGAGGGGCTCTAAGATCCCCTTTTTTAATCCATGAGATCTGATGATTCTAAAACGATGGTGCTAAAAGCCTACTAATTCTTAATTCAAGCAAGTATAGCAAGTATTGTATATTCACAAGTACTCCTGATGAACTAATGATAATAGTAGGGCTGGAGTAGAACAAACAAGGTGTTGAGGAAGGAGAAAACCCCAGACAGGCTGGGGATATTCATCCCATCCCCCTTGTCATGGATTGAATTATGTCCCCCCAAAAACGTGTGTATCAATTCGGCTAGGTCATGATTCCCAGTATTGTATGATTGTCTACCATTTTATCATCTGATTGTAAAACTCTATCTGTTTTCTATCTGTTGTAAACTCTATCACTATGATGTAATAAGATGGATTAGCGGCAGTTATACTGATGAGGTCTACAAGATTAGGTAGTGTCTTAAGCCAATCTCTTTTGAGATATAAAAGAGAGAAGTGAGCAGAGTAACATGGGAACCTCATAGCACCAAGAAAGCAGTGCCGGGAGCAAAGCGTGTCCGCTGGACCTTAAGTTCCTGCGTAGAGAAGCTCCCAGACCAAGGGAAGATTGATCACACGGACCTTCCTCCAGAGCCCACAGAGAAAGTGTTCCCCTGGAGCTGACACCCTGAATTTGGACTTGTAGCCTACTGGATTGTGAAAGAATAAACTTCTCTTTGTTAAAGCCATCCACTTGTGGTATTTCTGTTAGAGCAGCACTAGATGACTAAGACACCCCTGACAGACAGACAGATGGATAGGTAGACGTTCTCTGTCTCTCCCCGTCACGTTGAGTTGCTCCAACCAAAAATACTCTCATTATGAACATATGCACAGAGGTCCCATGAAAATTGGTAGGTCCACCCCCGACGGAGTTCCTGGGTGGTGCACATGGTTAAGTGCTGAGCTACCAACCAAAAGGTTGGCGATGTAAGCCCACCCAGAGGTGTCCTGAAAGAAAGGCCTAGAAGTCTGCTTTTGAAAAATCAGCCACCGAAAACCCTATGGAGCACAGTTTTACTCTGACACACATAGGGTCGCCAGGAGTTGGAATTGACTTGATGGCAACTGTTTTTTTTTTTTTTTTTTTTAACCTCCTTGGCAGCAAACCCATGCACAGCACTGGGAGACTAGGATGGTAGACAATGGATTGGGACTGAAGGAGGACAGGACGAGCCCCAGCGAGTGAGATGTGTCCATCTCCTTTGTCTTCAACCGGAAACAGGGAAATGGTTTTGCTGATGTTTCCATCCTACAACTCCCCAGAGAAGGTGGATAATACATAAGTGACAATAACAGATTGCATAGTGTCTGCGCGGGCACATTTTTGCCCCTGGAGAATTGATTTTTAATAACAGCGTAGATGACATGTGGCGGGAGTTGTCGCTGACGCCGGAATTTTGTGGGCCTCAATAAATCACATCAGCCTGGAGGCTCCAGAATGGACCAGTTCACTGGGTGCTGTCTGCCTCTTGCCACTGGGTCCTGACAAGGGTCCTAAGGCTCCGGGTCAGGAGGCTGGATTCTGCAACTTCCTGACTGCTGGACCTTGGGCCAGTGACTTCCCCAATCTGGACCTTAGTTTTCCCAACTTTAAAATGGGCATAATCCTCTCAACCTCACAGCAAAGATTAAATGAGACAATGGCCATGAAAAGTCCCATAAAAATACTATGTTATCACTATGATAGTAACAATGGGCCAGAAATGCAAGAAGTTGACAGGTTGTGAGGTGGAGTGTCTGGCTTCTCTGTTCTCATGTGACTATCAGTCAAAGGATCTTCTTTTACCACCAAAATGGGTGCAAGACGGCCAGGCATAAAAATCAGGTGACAAATCGGGCCTTGGGTTGGGGGTGGTGGTGTGGTGCCATTCCACTCCTGCTCTTGCAAACTATGATGCGAGAATAGTAATAATAATATTAATGATAAAAAACAATTGCCGTCGAGTTGATTTCAACTCATGGTGACCTCTGTGTGTCAGAGTAGAACTGTTCTCCATGGGGTTTTCAGTGGTTGATTTTTTGGAAGTGGATCGCCAGGACTTTCTTCTGATACGGCTCTGGGTGAGCTTGAACTGCTAACCTTTTGGTTAGCAGCCGAGTGTGTTAACTGTCTGACCACTTAGGGACTCTAAGAATAGTAATAACAAATGAATATTTTTTGAGTGTTTCCAGTGCTCCAGAGCATGTGCTAAGTATTTTTACATAGAGCATTCCATTTAGTCCTTGCAAGAATTTAGTAATTATATATATATAGTAATTAGATATAGTAATAGTAATTATCACATGATTTTATGGATGGGAAGACTTCCACAGCTAGGAAGGAACAGAGCCAAGCTTGGAAAGTAGGTGTACCCCAGAACTACCTAGCCTTTACTCAGAGCTCGTCCACCTCAGTCAGCCGTCCTCCACCCATGTGTAGGACAAGGCAAGGCAGGTAAGGTGATGGAGGTGGGGTGGGTGTGGACACTGCAGACTGTGAAACCCTGTCCAAAGAATCTCCACAGCTCCCCATGGCTGCCAGGCAGGAATGCAGAGGGGACCCTGGTATGGCCAGGTCTCTCCATCTTCCAAGAGAATGTGGAAAATAGAATTTTTATGAGAAACCTCCTGATGGGTAAAGGTTGGCAACTTATTAAAACTTTGTTTTTTGTTTTTTTTTTAGACATTGTACGAGCCAACTTGAGGATTGCTAAACATTGCCTGTCTGGTATTAGCTGGACTGGGCCATAAGCTCTGTTTCCTTGCAGAGGTGTACAGTGTGGCATCGCCCTCCTGAAGCCAGAGGAACCAACTGTGATCGTAATGATCATCCAAATAGCAGCTACATGCCACACACATGGTGCTCACTCTGAGGGTGCAGAATATAACTGCATGCCCTAATCCTTACAAGGGAGGTGTTATCGATCCCATTTTACAGACTAAGAAGTGACAACTCAGAGGGGTAAAGTGATTTGCTCAAGGTTCCACAAATAGTAGTGGGCTGGATGCCACGTCTGGTTGACTCTCAAGCAAAAGTTCTCTCTACCACCACGAGCAAATACAGGTGCTGGTGGGAAAGCGTTTGTGTGTTTGTGTGGGTAGAGGGTGGGCTTTGAACCAAGGAGCGCGGGGAAGGGAAGCTCTCAGTTTACCTCCTGCTGTTACCCAATAAAATATAAATGGAAACCCAGTGCTCTGGGCTACTTACAGCACTCGGAGAGACCGCAGCCCATTGAAGGCATGGATGGGAATGCACCTCAGCCGGTTGTAGCTCAGGATCCTGCGGGAAAGGAGACAATGCTCTGTTGGCAGCTCTTACTCTCAGCTATTCATGGGTGCACTGTCCACACTGTGCACCTGTGACAGCAAATGGCTTCTTATCAACTCGATTTTAATATACCGAAAAAAAATATCCTAACCATAAAGGGAAAAGAAATCTCTCCACTACCCCAGCAAGCTCACTGGCTTCATTTTCCCAGTTTTCTCCCATGTTCTCCTGCTGGCTGGCTCTCTAACTGGCTTCTCCATCACCTCCCTTTATTGTTAAATGGTGAGTGCTCACAATGTACAAAGCTAATTGGAAAGAAATGGATCTGAGCAAAATATAATTATGCAGCGAAACCCTCCACTGGGAAAGAAAATTCATAAATCACAGAGGGCGTTCTGATGAGGGCTTTCTTCAGGAGTAATTAGGTTCCAGCGCTTCTCTAACTGCTCAGACAGTAGAGTCTTGACCTCCTTTATTTTCCTTCCAGTGATTAAGGTTTACCCTACACTGGGACAATGACAGCCCTGAAGATCACTAGAGCACAGAACCTAGGCCTGAAGGGATCGGGGGGAAGGACGGCCACAGGCCATTTACTGCCAGGCTCATGGCTATGGTCAACATGGCATCTCACTGTACTCACAGAGTGGAGAGGTGTGACATGTTACTGAAGGTGTAGTTGGTCAGGACGCCAATACTGTTGTTGCTCAGGTCACTAGGAAAAGCGAAACAAAAAGCTCACCATAATTCTTGGTTTTACTGTCAGTGGCATCCAAAGGGGTCACTCTCAAGTATCACACATGCCTGTCATCCATCCTTCCATCCATGCACCCTCCTACCCACTCATCCATTCACCCACCTGTTATCAATCTGCCCACTCGCCTATTCATCTACCCATCCATCAATCCAGTGATTCACTGATCCATTGATCCACCCATCCATTGATCCATCCATCCATCCATCCATCCATCCATCCATCCATCCATCCATCCATTCATCTATATATCCATCCACACATCCACCCACCTATCCACTCTCCCACCCACCCATTCATCCAACTGTCCATTTCATTTTTCCATTGAAGCACTTATTCAATCAACCTCTCAAGCAATTGTTGTTCAGTCATTCACCCACTCATTCGTTTATTCATTTAGCTATTCAATCATTCAATTACATGTTTATTCATCTATTCATTCTACCAGCAAAACAAAACATTAAGATAATCTCTCCTTATTTTAGTACTTTTTTTTTCCTGATCGATTCTTCCTTTCTCTGTCCCTTGACCCTCCCTCTCTTCTGGCATTCACTTATTCTACCTTATCAGATTTCCTCTTAGAAGGCATGGGGTTGGTGGGGGTGTAGTCCTCTGCCAACTATATCCTCTAGCTTCTGCTCAGGGATAAATAAATATCCAGGCAGTGGTTTTCAACCTTAACTGCACATTAGAATCACTTTGGAAGCTTTTAAATATTCTGGGCTCTACCCCCAGCTATTCTTATTTAATTGGTCTGGGGTACGCCTGAGCATCAGTATGTTTAAAAAATAGCTGTTCAGGTGATCCTGTAGTCAACTGATGTTCATTGATCTAGAGCAGTGGTTCTCAACTGGGGACAACTTGCCGTACCTCCCCCCCCCCCGCCCCCGGGACATTTTGCAGTATCTGTAGATAGTTTTGGTTGTCACTACCTGGGGTTATGGGGACTACTGGGATCTAGCTGGTAGAGGTCAGGGGTGCTGCCCCACCCCCCCCCAGGACATTTTGCAGTATCTGTAGATATTTTTGGTTGTCACTACCTGGGGTTATGGGGACTACTGGGATCTAGTTGGTAGAGGTCAGGGGTGCTGCTAAACATCCCACAATGCACAGGTCTGGTCCCACAACAAAGGATTACCTGGCCCTAAATGAGAACAGTACTGCTGTGGAGACACTCCGAACTAGAGGCTTGGTTCAGGTGTAGCTAGGAAGCCAGGCCTAATGAGGTGACAGGTGGCTTTCTTCTGCCTTTCCTCAGCGGGTCCCCCACTTTCCCAAAGGTGACACTGTTTCATTCTGAAAGAATTCTCATTTTCCCTTTTTCGAACTGGCTCCCTGCCTCCCTACACAGAGAGGAACATCTTTCCATTACCATTTGCCCAAGGAATTATTCAGCACCCTCATGGGTACCGCCTTGGCAAGGCAGTGAGGCTGCTGGACAAACCTCCCAGACTGCCTGGCTTCCTGGGCCCTGCCCTCGAACGGGAGCTTGGCTCCTCATTCGAAGCCAATAGCAGCTTCTGACTGAAGGAACCTCAATGTGAACCATCTACTTGGAATATTTTCTAGGGAAATACAGATGGAGGAAAAAGAAATACTTATTTCTCCTTCTGGTAAGCCTAAGGGCGGTCACAACTTGTAAGACACTAGAGAATAAGAAGGCTCAGGAATTCAGTTTGTAGCCCAGAAGCTCAGAGACTGGCCCATCTTCTCCAAAGCCAAGCAGGAAGGTGATTCACATGGTCAATGATACCAGGCTTCTGGCTATTTCTGAATGTTGGTGCCTCTGGGTAAGACCTGGATGTCAGGCTGGACAGTTCCTCCCCACTGCCTCTTCCTGCTCCACCCAGGAAGACAGTGTGCAATGCTGCGTCAGCCTCCAGCACCATCCTGCCTTGCCCTCCCTATCAGTTTCCCGAGCTATCGCAGGAGAGAAGAACAAGTGTCCCACCCTCGCTGGCTCCTTACATTAACGTCAGGTGTCGGAGGGCGGACAGCTCCCTGGGCACGGCTGTCAAGTGGTTTCCTTCCAGGTACCTGAAAGAGAGGTGCAGAGTGACACCCAGGAAAGAGATACTGCACAAACTGTCACATTCTCAGAAAAGTCTCCTCTGAATTTTCAAGCTAGGTCGGGTTCCTGTTTTACTCTCTGACAGCTCCTCCTTTTTATTTTTCCCTCAAAGCATACACTACCCCCTGTCATTTAATATTTATTTGTGTGTTTACTCAACTGATGACTTTTTTTCTCCGTTGGACTAATAAGCTCCATGATGGCAGGGCTCGTCTAAAATTGCCCTTTGTCAGATCCCCTAAGATTGTGTACAGGGCTGGCACATAGTAGGTATTCAATAAATATTCAATAAAGTACTCACTTTGAGCCCAGCCCTCACAATAACCTTATGTGGCAGGAATTCACAACTGAGGCAACAGACGTACAAAGATGTTAAGATACTTGTGCAAGGTTACACAGCGAGCAAGTAGTTAAGCTAGGATTTGAACCCAGGTCTCTGACTCCAAGGCCTACACTCTGACCACTATTCCAAATGGCCTTTACTTAGATATGAGAGGGCAGTGTGAAAGCTGAGCCATGAGTGGTCTTAACCCTAGTTCAATGTGGAGTATCTCTGATATGCATCTGGAAGCCAAGGAAATAGGAGCACGGCCGTTACCTGGGGCACTGTGCTTCGGTTCCCAGCAAGAGGACCCCATGGCAAGAGAGAAAGAGAACAGGGTTTCAGATGTGTATACACCCAACAGGTAGAGACTTCCTCTGACAGGCAGAGGCAGAGCCCAGACCTGTCTGAACTCCAAGTCCTCCACTGACCTGCTCATCTAGGATGAGACAACCTCCTTGGAGATGCAAGTGTGACTTAAAATAAGAGAAGGAGGCATCATTCAATCATAATTATGAAGTTATCAGGTGCATTACTACCCTCAAGAGGGAGCAGAGCCCATTTATTTAGGCCCCCTCCCCCTTGCTTATTACAGTGGCTTTCAAGACCTGCTCTGATCTGTTGGGTGAGGCTTTGTCTCTTTTAACAGTCAACACCAGTGGCTGCTGGTCATTTGTCCAGTGTCTGCCTTAAGCTCTGGGAAGCACCTGGGAGCTGGTTAATATGCAGATTCTGATCCAGTAGGTTTGGGGCAAGGCTGGAGACTCTGCATTTCTAACAAGCTCCCAGGTGATGGTGGCAGCTGCTGGTCTGAGGACCACATTTTGAGTGGAAGGTGCTAACACATTGCCTGGTGTCCAGTAGACTCACAAAAAATCACAGAATGGAATAGAAATGGGTTAAAACAGGATATGGGTAAGTTTGTCAATGACTGAACCAGGCTTAGCTTTAAGGACAAGCTGAAACGCATATTACCTTAAATTAAGGTCAAGCGATTCTGTTCCTGCAGCTGGGGCCCAGGGACCCTCATGGCACAGAACACTGGGCAGGACTCGATGGATGTGGACTTAGGTGGTCGTGGCATATTGGGTGAATGTCTCTATGGCACCTCAAACCTTTGCTGTATATCCATTATGTGCCAAGGGCTATGCTAGATGCTGGGGGATAGATACAGATGACCGGACCCCATTTCTGCCTTTAGGGAGCACGATCATCTGGCCTGAAATTTAGTCAGGCACTCATTTAGATTTTGCCCTCAGAAAGATGAGCTAAGAGAAGTGCATTCATTCACGCATTCATTTATTCAGCTATAAATACTTATGGAATAACTTCAATGTGCCAGATGCTGTATATACTGGTGAATAGGATAGCCACAATCCCTGCTTTCTGGTGATTAAAAATTTAATGTGTGTGTGTATGCGTGAGAGAGACGAGAGACAAAGAGACAGAGACAGAGAACATATACTTAGAGACATATAAATCACAAATTGCGATCAGTGCTTTGAAGGAAAGGAACTAGGTGCTGGGTGGAGAATGCCAAGGGGCCTGTGCAGAAGGGTGTGGTCGGGGAGGAGACATGTAAGAGATTTATTTAAGATGAGGGCAGTCCCTGGGTGGTGCAAATGGTTAACACTCTTGGCTGCTAACTGAAAGGTTGGGAGGCTCAAGTCCACCCCAAGGAGCCTCGGGGGAGAGGCTACTTCTGAAAAATCAGCCACTGAAAACCCTATGGAGGGTGAGAATTGTTGCACAACTCGGAGAATACAATCAATGTCACTAAATTGTACATGTAGAAACGGTTGAATCGGTGTATGCTTTGCTGTGTATATTTATTAAAAAAAAAACAAAAAAGCAAAAACCCTGTGGAGCACATGGGCTTGCCAGGAGTTGAGTTGGCTCGACGGCAACTGTTTTATTTTTTAATCTATTTAAGATGAGATGATTGGCACAAAGGGGGAAGCCTGGGCAGAGGAGCGGAGGAGGGAGAGTTCAGCGAGAGTGCAGCTCAGGGTGCTGAGCTGGAGTGTTGAAGCCGGGAGAGAAGGCCAGGGATGAGGGGAGGACAGTGGGAGACAGTAGATCGCGCTGTGACTTCGAGTCATTTTATTCAAAGCGTGCTGAGATGGTGATAGCAGACAGGTGCTGGAGGGGTGCTGCAGAGCTTCCTGGGCCCCCTGACCCGGTATCCACCCTTCTGTCCTCCCCTGAGTGAGAGACTGAGGCAGGGCATCCCCATTCTGTGCGATCCTGGGATACTGGCTGAAGCAACACGGCAGGGCTCATCGGGGTGTGGTGGGGAGGAGCAGGGATGCGAAGGGCTTCCTGCTTTCTCAGTGGGGCAGGGAGACTCGGTGGGTGGTAGGATTCCGGGGCTCTGGACAGGCTGGAGGTGGGCAGGGGGTGCCGTGCAGGGCCACAGGAGGTATTTGACTGGACAGTGTGGTATGAGAGGAAGCTTGGAGGCGGGGGGGCTGAATGAATGAGCAGGGTTGGCAGGGAGGTGCCAGACCAGAGAGTAACTTACCTGGAGGGAGACTAATTAACCCTGAGACAACTGCCTGGAAGGAGTCTGACCTCAGACTGACAGCAATAGCTCTGCCTCTTTGCCGCCGCCGCTCATTCTTTCACTCTTATTTGTTTACTACAATTACTTAGCAAAGTTGAGGCATCTAAGATGAAAACCAGAATAACATACCCAGACCCCAAGTCTATTTTGCGGATATTGACAGAAGGCCCTGTGACAAGCACCTCTGAAAGGTGGCTTGTGGGTTGGGCTTGCTGTGTGGCTTGAGGCAAGTTACCTAAGCTCACAGATAACACAATGACAATAATGACGAGGACAATAACAAAACAATAAAACAAGTCTCACGAGCATTATCGCAGCCTCTGGGATAGAGAGGCTCTGGTCTGTTATCTCATTTAATCCTTTGGGACTGGGTGGTGTTTTGCTGGGTATTTTGTCCACTTTGCTGATGAGAACACTGAGGATCAGAGAGGTAAGTAGTAAGCCCAGGAGCCAGGATTTAAACTCAGATCTGTTGGGCTCTGGAGCCTGAGAAGTCAACCCCATGCTATTTCACCTCTCTACTTTGAGCTCCTTGTTTTCACTTTAGCCATCTCAGTCCCGAGAGAAGTCTAAATTTATATATACTCTAAATTATACATACTCTACTAAATAATTTATTTTCCCTCTTTTCCCCACTAGAATGTAAGCTCCACGAAGGCAAGGATCTTTGCCGGTTTTATTTATTGCTGTATCCCCAGTGCATAGTTCCAGGACCCCCTGTGGATACCAACATCTGAGGATGCTTAAGTCCCTTAAATAAAAAAGTGTAGTATTCGCACATAACCTATGCGTATTCTCCTGTATACTTTAAATCATCTCTAGATTACTTATAATACTTAAAAAAACGTAACTGCTATGCCAATAGTTGCCTCATCACAATGGAAGACTTGCTGTGGAAAGGCCATTCTCCTCTATGAGTTTCTTGAACTCTTCTGGGAACGCTGATGCTGCCTGGGCATCAGCCAGTGCGATCTGCCCCGTGATCTTGAAGTGCTTTGCAGAGCTAGCCAGCCATCCCTCACTAGGGTGAACCTCCTTCCTCTGACTCTCCTCAACCCCCTCACACTTAGCCTTTGACGGACTGCTCTGACCCCTTCACTGCTTTTTAGGAGCCATTTTTTCACAGAAACAAAGGGTGCACACAAGCAGCAAATGAATGAGATGTGAGGCGAACAATGTTCAGACGAGTGCTGGATAGATTGAGGATCTGTGCAATGGCTGAGGCTTCAGCAGGGGATGCCTACACGTCACTGCGTTCGCATTCATTCACACGGTGCTTGGCGCGCGGCAAATGCAAGTTTTGCTTTTCAGAATTTTCTTATTTTCCCCGAATATTTTTGATCCGTGGTCGGTTGAATCCGTGGATGCGGAATCCGTGGATACAGAGGGCGGACTGTATAGTGCCCAGTTCATAGCAAAGGCTCAAATATTTGTTAAATGAATAAATGACTGCTCAGAAGTGCCATTCATAGGATCCTGGACTAAAAGACAACAACCTACAGTGTTCTTATGGAATGCTCTAATGCTGGCGCAGGTAAGTATTCCATAAAAAACAAAAACAAGAAATAAACCAGTTGCCATCGAGCCAATTCCGACTCATGGTGATCTCACATGTGTCAGAATAGAACTGTGCTCCATAGGTTTTTCAATGGCTGATTTTTTGGAGGTAGATCACCAGGCCTTTCCTCCGAGGCTCCTTTGGGTAGACTTGAGCCTCCGACCTTTCGGTTAGCAGCTGAGTGCATTAACTGTCTGAACCACCCTGAGAGTCCATCGATGCGTGTATTTGCTGACCAGCTGGATAAATGCATAAATGCCCACTGGATTCAGGGATGCAGACAGCATCCCCATCTGAGACTGGAAGGTTCAGGGTCCTGGAGGGTAAGCACAGCTGCTCAGGAATCTCTGGGCCCACAGTGCTAGCAACCCTAGGTGCTGGCCTGGCTCTGATGGGTGTAACACTAACTGGAACAGCTTCTCTCCCCGCTTAAAACCCTTCTGTGGCCTCTATTGCTTGTTAGAGAAGGACAACCAACTCCCACCCAAATCCTACTAGGCTTTCCAAGGTCTAACCCTGTCTTCCTCTCTGGCTTCATTGTTCACCAAACTCTCCTGTGACCCCTCACTCCAACATCACTGGCCTTTCCTTTCCTTGAACGGCCCCCATTCCCCTGGGGTCCTGGTCTTTGCGTATGCTGGTCCTCTGCCTGGAACCCCCTTCTCCCTCACTGCCTAGGTAATGTTTATAGACACTCAATCTCAGCTGAGGCATTACTTCCCCTGTTATTGTCTCCTCTACCCACTGGCGACATTACAGTTCCCACAGCTTTCAGTACGTAACCCCATGGTAACGGTCCTCGGTGTGATTAATGACAGAAGGACTATGTCTATTTTGCTCACTGCAGCCTCCCCGTACACTGCCTGGCACCAGTTGTTGTTGCTGTTAGCGGCCAAGCTGCCATTGAGTTGACTGACTCATGGTGACCCCATGTGTGTCAGAGTAGAACTGTGCTACATAGGGTTTTCAAAGGCTGATTTTTCAGAAGTAGATCACCAGGCCTTTTTTCTGAGGTACCTCTGGGTAGACTTGAACCTCCAACTTTTTTTTTGTTTGTTTTTGTTCTTTTCTTTCTTTTTTTTTTTAAATTGTGCTTTAGGTTAAAGTTTACTGCTCAAGTTAATTTCTCATACAAAAAAATTTATACACATATTGTTTTGTGATATTAGTTGCAATCCCCACAATGTGACAGCACACTCCCCCTTTCCATCCTGGGTTCCCTGTGTGCATTCAGCCAGTTCCTGTCCCTTCCTGCCTTCTCATCCTGCCTCCAGACAGGAGCCACCCATTTGGTTTCATGTATCTGACTGAACTAAGAAGCACACTCCTCACGTGTATTATTTTTTGTTTTACAGTCCTGTCTAATCTTTGTCTGAAGAGTGGGTTTCAGGAATGGTTTAAGTTCTGGGTTAACAGAACATAGTTTTGGGGGTTCCTCCAGTCTCTGTTAGACCACTGAGTCTGGACTTTTTATGTGAACTTGAGTTCTGCTCCACACTTTTCTCCTGCTCTATCTGGGACTCTCTGTTGTGTTCCCTGTCAGGGTGGTCATTGGTGGTAGCCAGGCACCACCTAGTTCTTCTGGTCTCAGGCTGGTGGAGTCTCTGGTTTACGTGGTCCTTTAGTCTCTTGGGCTAATATTTCCCTTGTGTCTTTGGTTTTCTTCATTCTCCTTTGCTCCAAGAGGGATGGGACCAATTGATACATCTTAAATGGCTGCTCGCGAGCTTTTAAGACCCCAGATGCCACTCACAAAGTGGAATGCAGAACGTTTTCTTAATAAACTGTGTTACACCAATTGACTTAGATGTCCTCTGAAACTATGGCCCCCAGGCCCCAGCCCCAGCTACTCGGTCCCTCAAAGTGTTTGGATGTGTCCAGGAAACTTCTTAGCTTTTGCTTTGGTCCAGTTGTGCTGACTTCCACTGCATTGTGTGTTGTCCTTCCCTTCACCGAAGTTGACCCTTGTCTACTACCTAGTTAGTGAATTCCCCTCCTCCTCCCTCCTCATCCTAATAACCATCAATGAATGCTTTTACCTCCAACCTTTTGAGTAGTAGCCTGGTGCTTAACATTTTGTGCCACCCAGGGACTCCCATGGATGCTCAGGAAATAGCATCTGTACTACACAAGCCCCCAGAGCTCTCCAGGTAGAGCTGTGTTGGGCACTGTGGAGCCGAGCTGCGGATGTGAGGGAACTGCTTTAAGTGCAGTGAGTCCCCAGCGACCTGGCCTCACAGCTCAGAAGCAGCAAATCAAAGGTTTCACTTCAGAAATGCAGATGCACTTGTGGGAGGAAGTTCTCTTTGTAGGAAGCCCTTCATGAAGTCTTCAACTCGAAAGTTGCCTGTAGCTGCAGCCCAGGCCCCCAGAGGGACCCTTTCAGAAGATCACACTCTTGCCCCGTCAGCCTTATAACTGCCAGAGCGTTTCTAGAGGGTCAGCCTTCCTGCATTTAAATGCTCTGTTTCAGTCTCAGCACAAGTACCTGAAACATGTCTGCCTTGCATGAAAATTCACAAAGACCTCTGTGAGTGGATGCTCCCTGTTTCTATTTCGAGCTGTGTGGTGTTGACATGTGTCCCACAAAGAACTCTTGAACCTGCTGAATGTGGAAGGAGAGGCAGGGTACCACCTCCCAGGAGCCCCCTCTGTAGGCTGGATTTCCACCAGAGGTCTGGAGCAGTGCAGTAGCCGCTCAGGAGGCAGCAGAGGCTCACAGCCTGACTGTACCACCGAATAGCTGTGTGAACTTAGAGATGTTACTTGACCTCTCTGAGCTTGTATTTCCTCATCTATAAAATGGATCTTATAACAATAACCACCTTGAAATGTCATTGAGATTTAACTGGGACTCTCTGTGGAAACCTCTTAGGGCAGTGCCAGGCACACTGTTGTATTGCTGTTGTTAGCTGCCCCTCCAGTCAGCCCCAGACTCATGGTGACCCCATACAGAACGGAACAAAATGCTGCCCAGTCCTTCGCCATTCCCATGATTAGTTGCACATCAGGCCATTGTGATCCATAGGGTTTTCATTGGCTGATTTTCGGAAGTAGATCACCAGGCATTTCTTCCTAGTACATCTTTAGTCTGGATGCTCCACTGAAACCTGTTCAGCATCACAGCAACACACAAGCCTACACTGACAGATGGGTGGTGGCTGTGCATGAGGTGCACTGGCTGGGCTCAAATCTGGGTCTCCCGCATGGAAGGCGAGGATTCTACCACTAAATCACCAGTGTCCCCCTGGCACATTGTTGTTGGGTGTTATTGAGTCATTTTCGACTGATAGCAACCCCACGTGACAGAGTAGCCCTGCCCCATAGGGTCTTCTTGGCTGCAATCTTTACAGAAGCAGATTGCCAGGTTTTCTCCCATGTAGCCACTGGGTAGGTTTGAACCGCCAACCTTTTGGTTAGTGGCTGAGTGCTTAACCATTTGCACCACCAGGGCTCCTGGCACATTAGTGTTCAGTAAAATTTGAATACACACACACACATATACACACGTATCTCCACCCAATAATACATATAATTATTGAAAGATCTGTAACGATCTCTTTGCATTCTATTCTTTTTCCAGAGTAATATTCTACAGTGAGAATCAGATCACATCATTCTCCTGCTTAAAATTCTTCCTTGGGCCATCTAAGATACATCAATTTGTCCCAACCAACCTGGAACAAAGGAGAATGAAGAACACCAAAGACACAAGGAAAATATTAGCCCAAGAGACAGAAAGGGCCATGTTAAACCAGAGACTCCAACAGCCTGAGACCAGAAGAACTAGATGGTGCCCGGCTACTACCAATGACTGCCCTGAAAGGGAACACAACAGAGAGTCCCTGAGGGAGCAGGAGAAAAGTAGGGTGCAGAACTCAAATTCTAGTAAAAAGACCAGGCTTAATCGTCTGACTGAGACTGGAGGGACTCCGGAAGACATGGCCCATGGACTCTCCGTTAGCCAGAACTGAAACCATTCCTGTAGCCGACTCTTCAGACATAGATCAGACCCGACTATTGGACATAAAATGATACTCACGAAGAGCGTGCTTCTTAGCTCAAGTAGATACATGAGACTAAATGGGTAACTCCTGTCCCGAGGCGAGATGAGAAGGCAAAAAGGGACAGGAGCTGTCTGAGTGGACATGGGAAATCTGGGGTGGAAAGGAGGCGTGTGCTGTCACATTATAGGGTCACATAGCAATGTGTGTACGAATTTTTGCATGAGAAACTGACTTGAACTCTGTAAACTTCTACTTAAAGCACGTGCAAAAAAATCCTTCCTTGGCCTCTACATTTCCCTTGTGATAAACAGCCAGTCCTCCCCATGGTCTACAAGGCCTCACACGTCCCTTCTCAAGCTTTTGGCTTACACCAGCCTTTCTTTCATTATCTTTGCTCCACCTCACGGCCTTCTTAGTTTCTTGAATGTTAAGATTTTTCCACCTTGGGGACTTCATAAAACATGTTCTTTCTACTTCTTTTTCTCCTTTCACTAGCTAGGAAATTCTGCTCTACCCCCTATTTGAAATTCCTAATTTACCGGTTAGCTTTTTTTATTGTCTTTCTCCCCCATTCCATGTTTCTTGAGACCAGGGACCTCATCTGTTGTGCTAGCTGCTGTACTCCCAGCTCCCAGAACAGCGCCTGGCACACAGTGGGTGCCCAATAAACACTTGAATGAGTGAAGGGCTCTCTCAGCTCCTGGCCTGAGTGCAGGCCTCCCGTGGCCCCCTTCCACAGACGCCATGAATGCCCGACAGTGCCTGGAAGTGTCCTCTACTGCTGCCATCTGCTGAGGGTTGCTCTGGGCCAGGGCCTGTGCCAGGACTCATAAGGGCTTCTGTGCCCAGAGCCAGCCACTGTCCAAAGATGTGGTCATCCCCCTCCAGCTGGTTACAGGCAGCTTCCTGTCCCTCTGTCTGGACAAAGAAAGGCCAGGGTATAGTCAGCACCGAAGAGTTGCTCTACAAAGTGCTCTGGAGAGTCTCCCGGCATGAGGGGCACAGAAAGCAACAGCTGGCATTGCTAGAGAAGACCCATCTGTCAGGACAGACCCCGCCAGAGCCACTGACAGGTACCTGATGGCACTGTGGCAGCACCCTGGGTTTGCCTTCTCTCTCTTAAAGGCAGGCAGCAGGTTCAAGGAGACCTGTGACTGTCTACTGCAAATCTCCAACAAGCCAGGCCACTGGGCTGAACACCTAGGGACCTGGGCCCCTGCCAATGGGAGGCAGTGGGTTAGTGGTTAAAGGAAGGGCCTTGGGGTCAGGCATACCTGGCTCTGAGTTTGAGCTCCGCTGCTTACTACTGGCAGTGTGCTCATAAACAATTATTCAACCTTCCTGAGCCTCAGTTACCTCATCTGCAAAATGTAAATAATAATACCTGCCCTGTAGAGCTCTTGGGAGGATGACACAAGATGGCATATGAAAAAGAATTCAGCACAGCACCTGGCCCATGGTGCTATAAATGGCAATTGCTTCCTTTTCAGGGTGGACAAGGACATTGTTACTTTCTTAAAGGCCAAGGGGGGCAGAATTTCCTAGATTCCTCCTGATGCCAGAGCACATACTGTTGGTACTACTCTCTATGCTTGTCTCTTCCTGCATTGCTCGGCCCTTTTCCTGCATGTGTGCCCATCGCCCTACCGAAAGTACAGACGAGGAAAAAGCTCCATCCATCAAGCTGCTTTCTGTACTCTGTACCCACATCCTCTAGCCTCGTCGGTGTCAGTCTCCTCAATCAATCTGTTCTAGTCATCACCCCCCACCACGCCCACTTTCAAAGAGTTGTGTCTCAGCCCTGAGCCCTCCAGGTCAAGTCCCTGTGTATGCGTGTACATGTGTGTGTGTGTGTGTGTGTGTGTGTGTGTGTGTGTGTGTACGGCGGGTGTATACCCACATACATGCTGCCAGTCTGCTTCCCGCGATGTCCTCAGACCCGCAAATCCTAATACAAATTCCTCTTGCCAATAATTGTGCCGGGGGTAGACATGCCATCTTCCCCTTATCCTCTCCCTGGGATATCAGTTATAGGAAAACGGATTCAAACTCAGTAGCAGAACTTCCCAGATAAAGGATACTCATCTGGGTGGACTGCAGGGTACATCACACACCAGCACCAGATACTAGATACTTCTCTAGCTATCATGAAGATGTAGGCTTGCTGAATTGGTTCTAGAACCAGGAGAGTCTGGTGTTAGTGAACATTCCCTTCCTTGGAAGCACACAGACTTGCGGTTTCAGTTCTTCCAGAATGGTGAGGTAAGCCCGAGCCTACAAGGCTAATGGTACAGCAATAATTGAACTTTCTGAAGCTGGCTGAGGCTCTCCCCTTGCAGAGAGTACTTGTGTCAGGGACCTTGGGGGCCAAGATGTCCTGCCTCTGCTTCTGCCCTGCTTTCAATAGCTCTTTTAGACTTGCCTTTTAAATCCAGAACTTGATGTTGACTTAGAGCGGATGCCTCTGTGTGTTCCTGGCCTGCTAGTGTGTAATGCACCTGAGAGGCTCTCAAAGTCTTGTCCACGGAACAGCGGGGGTTCTTGAGGTCCTTTCAGGGGTCTTTGAGGTCAAAACTATATTTGCAGTAAGATTAAAACACTATTTGACTTTTTCACTGTGTTGATATTTGCCCTGAGGGTACAAAATCAACGGAGGGTAAAGCTGTGGACGCCTTAGCATGAATCAAGGTGGCGGCACCAGACTTGCACTAAAACCCAATTGCCACTGGGTCAACTCTGAATCATGGCGACCCCATGTGTGTCAGAGAACTGTGCTCCACAGGGTTTTAATGGCTAAATTTTCAGAAGTAGATTGCCAGGCCTTTCTTCCTAGGTGTTTCTGGGTGGACTCAAACCTCCAACCTTTCAGTTAGCAGCACTAACGGTCAATATATTCTTATCTCCATGCATTTGTAGGTTAAAAAAAAAAGCCAGTTTCACTTAAGAACGTCTTTGATAAAGCAGTAAAAATTAGTAATTGTATTAAATCTTGACTCTTGAGTATACTACATCTTTTTAATATTCTATGTGGTCAAATGGGAAGTGCACATCAAGCACTGGTGCTGCCTATGAATAGGATGGTTGCCTTGAGGAGAAACACCTGTGTAACTGAGTTGTGCGTGAAACTAGTCTTTTTTTTTTCTTCCTTGAAACGTCATTTTTACTTAAAAGGATAACACAAACTGTTATTCAGATGTGGGTAGTTAGTGGACAATTTCTCAAAAATGAACCAAGTCAGCCTGTCACTTCCAGGAAAACAACTGACAGTATTTGTGGTCAATGATAACATTTGAGCTTTCAAGTGAAAATTAAAATTCTGGAAAAGCTGTAACTGCCACTGTAAGCTTGACAGCTTCAGCACACTTAAAAACTTTTCTGATGAGATTGGTGTTGATATTAGTGGATGTGTTATTTCTTTTTTTTTTTTTTTTAACAATTTTTTTTTTAAAAAAAAATTCAGGTGAAGGCATACAGAACAAATAGTTTCTCATGAAACAGTAGTACACATATTGTTTTATGACATTGGTTAACAACCCCACAACATGTCAACCCTCTAACTTCTCAACCTTTTTTTTTGGTGAAAATACACATAGCCAAAGATACACCATTTCAAAAATTTCTACATGCACAGTTCAGTGACATTGACTACGCTCTTCCAGTTGTGCTGCTATTCTCACTTAAGATGAAGGCTTACAGAACAAAATAGTTTCTCATTTAACAGTTACTACACATGTTGCCCTATGACAATGGTTAACAATCTCACAACAGGATGTGTTATTTTTTAATATTATATAACACATGAATGGTATCATTTGGAAGATCTACGTAACTCAGCAAACCAATATTTTCCAAATGACCAATGTGTGATGTTACAAGATCAAATATGAGTAAAAATTCTATTCAACGTGCAAGACAGACCAGTGGAGTTTAATGTAACGGAGCGTAAAAAGTTCATTGGCATGGTTTCATGTTCCACACTGCAACTAACCTTTAAGAAGCTACTACTTGTCAGGTTTTGGTATAGTATCAGGGAAGAATATCCACAAAATGGCTATCAAAATACTCCTTCCTCTTCTAAACACATATTTGTGGGAAACCAGATTTCCTTCTGGTACTTCAACCAAAACAACATATTGCAGTAGACTGAATGCTGAAACAGATGTGAAAATCCAGCTGTCTTCCATTAAGCCAGGCACTAAAGAGATTTGCAAAAATATAAAACACCACCACTCTTCTCAATTAAATTTCTTTGGTTTTGTTTTTCATAAAAATATATCATTTATATAAGCATGTAATGGGTATTGTTATTTTAAAATGGATTAATAAAACATATTTAAAAAATTTCTCAGTTTTAGTTTCTACTATTTGAGTTTCCATAGATATAACCCACATAAAACTTCTTGGGGTCCTTGATGCTTTTTTAAAAGCATTAAGGGGTCCTGAGACCCAAACGTTTGAGAATTGCTGGTGTAATGGATAAAAGCCTGGGCTTTCAGGCCAAACATGTTCTCTAATCCTGATTGGGCCACTTACTGATGGTGACACTTGGGCAAGTGATTTTGATCTTCCTAACGGTTCCTCGGGGCCCTGGTGGTGCACTGGTTAAGAGCTCTGCTGCTAACCGAAAGGTCTGCAGTTTGAGTCTACCAGCTGCTCCTTGGAAAACTGATGGGAAAGTTCTACTCTGTCCTATAGGGTCGCTAGGAGGTGGAATTGACTTGACAGCAACGGTCAACGGATACTAGTTCCTCAGAGTCCCTGGGTGGTGCAAAGGGTTAATACTCTTGGCTGCTAACCAGAAGGCTGCAGGTTCAAGTCCACTCAGAGTAGCCTCTGAAGAAAGGCCTGGCAATCTACTTCTGAAAAATCAGCCATTGAAAACCCTATGGAACACCGTTCTACTCTGACATACATGGGGTCACCATGAGTTGGCAACCAGTTACTGATTAATAGTTCCTCATCGTTAAACACGGATGAACCTTGAAAACACTATGCTGAGTGAAATAAGTCAGTCACTAAATGACAAATACTGTATGATCCCACTTATATGAAATATCTAGAATAGACAAGTGTATTGAGACCAAAGTTTACTACTAGTCACCAAGGGTGGCTGGGTGGGGGCAAGAGGAACTCATTGCTTAGGGGACACTAAGCTTCTGTTAAGGGGGATGGAAAAATGTGAAATGGATGGTGGTGATGGTTGCACAACATGATGACTATAACCAGTGTCACTGAATTGTACAGGTAAAAAAATGTTGACATGGCAAATGTTTTGTTATACATATATCTACCACAATTAAAAAAAAAAAAAAAGAGGGCAAGTTCCTGCAGGCCTGCCTCAACAAGG
Organism: Dugong dugon; assembly: GCA_030035585.1. NCBI lineage: Eukaryota > Metazoa > Chordata > Mammalia > Sirenia > Dugongidae > Dugong > Dugong dugon. The sequence continues at coordinate 163,621,138 of CM057460.1, read as the reverse complement.
ACTCGTAAGGACCGAATTCGCCAAGGCACGTGAATGAGGGCTCAGTCTGGCCTGACTCACCCAAGACCAGAGAAGAGAGAATGGAGAAGGGCACACAGCGTGAGGGCCACTGGGGGTTTGCAGAGGGCTGACGGGAAAAATCACTCCCACTTGGATAGTATTGCTCTGTCCTCTTAAGCTTGCAGTAGGCTCCCCGACCCTACCCTTTGGGGAAAAGCTGGGCAACTGTTGGTGTGTTTTTTTTTTTCTTTCTTTTCAGTGAATTAAGTGTAATTTTATTTTGTAAGTTGGCAGCTCTGCCCCAGAAAACTAACAATGCCGGAGGGAGGTGGAAAGCAAGCCACAAGCGTTGGCCACCCTGGGTCAGGACTCAGCCGATGTCCCTGGACCAGAGGCTGCCACGTGGCATTTTTCTGGGTCTGCCAGTTTTCACTTTCCGTGACACCCCCTTTCCTGCTTACTTCTCCCCAGCACACCCTTAGCCTGGAGGATGCCAGATGCCCAAGAGATGGTTTAGGGACAGAAGCGAGGGCTGCTTTCCCTGGTGAGTTTTGGAAACCATACCCAGCCAAGGGAAGCACCACCATTTCCAAAGCAGGAAACCAGGTCTCCTCCCAAGGCTCTGAGGTTGACTTTGTAATTACATCCAATTATCTTCATTATTTCAACCTTTGTTTCAGGAGCTTTGGAGGAACGCACCCACGGCCTTGCTTTCACGGCATTTTCTCCCCTTTGACATGTGTCACTTGGCACTCAATTAGCCCAGGAAAGAAGCATGCAGCTGGGTCATTTTCTGCAGCCCCTGCCTGTGGCACAGCCCAGCCCAAGGAAAGGGTGTGGTGCTCCCTCCACTGCATTTGCTCACGCAGATCTTCAAGGGCATGGCTCCAGACCAAACCCAGGGCTGACAAAGACTTTATAGTGACTGTCAAGACCTCTCCTCCTTCCTTCAGGCTGGCAGCTCTGGTTACAGCTTCCCTGAGCATTGGGAAATGCCAGGAGCCACGAAACCCACCCAAGAGTCTATTTGCTATTCTAAGAAACTGGCACACTAAGGCTCCACCCTTAGAGGCATTGGCAAGGCGGGTCAAAGCAGCACCTAGCAGGAGTCTGGATCTCATCCTTTGGCTTGGGTTTGCTAAACTGGCCTGGGGGAGTATGTGTGCACTGTGATTGTGAGAGAGTAGGAGTGCAAGCATGAGATGTACGTGTGTAGGGTGTGGGGGTGTGTGTGAGTGTGTCTTTCTGCTGGGCACTTGGGCTTCTCTCAGCCACTCACACTGGCTCTGCTTGCTCCCAACACGGGGCTCTTCTCAGCAGAACTTCAGTAGGGAACACCCCTCCCTTCCTTCTCATTCTCTTCTCCTCACGCTTCAGGTTGCAGCTCCCACATCATTTCCCAGAGACGATTTCTCTGATTTTCACATCTAAGTCAGACCCCTCCACTTTCGGATGTCCTAACAACCTTGCACCTCTTTTTGTAGCACTTTTTACAGTTGTCATTTTGCACGTGCTTCTGAAATGATGGAGCAAAGGTCTGCCTCCCCCAGCAAACTATGAGCTCACCACTATGTCACCAGTGTTGACACAGTATCTAACGCACAGGTGCACTCAATAAATGTACTGACTGAACAACTGAAAGAACGAATGAACGCAAACATGCATATGCTTTGTGTTTGCTGAGCGAGTGTGCAATGCCTGTCTGGCCCCAGCTGCACTGGTCCTGATACATTCCAGAAAGTTCCCCATGACTATGGGACTATGCCTTGTCCATCTCTCTGAGCTTTCTACAGGGGCAGAAATAAGGGTTTCTCTATACTATGAAGAGCCCTTCAGGATGGGAACAGCATTTCTTTCATTTAACTTGGAGCTTCTGGGGTAGGACCAAAACCTAAGGAGTTAGTGTCAGGAGCTTGGGCTGTGGGATAAGAAGGTTCTAGTTCTGAGTATTAACAGGACTCAGTATGAAGACTGTTTCCTCGTCTGGGAAATGGGCAGCATGTTTGATAGGGAGGTTTTGAAGGTGGAAAAGATTTATATTAGTAAAAGCACTTTGTAAGCCGTGGTGCCCGCTGAACAATGTTTTTACAATTATCCTGCATGGACCCTGGTATCGGACTGAGAGATTGCCAAGAGCAGGAGGTTTGGGAAGACAAACAGAGTGCAGAGCAGGGGGCTGGGAGATTACATAGAAAATGAGACAATAACCTTCCTACTCGTATTCTGAAACACATTTAGGGAAAGCAGGATCAGACATGCCTCACCTGCCAGGTGGAGGCGAAGGGATGCTTCCTATTCCTATATCAAAGCTACTGTCACCTTGGGTAAGGTTCGACCCCCATCTTGCTGGGATCACCCTCAGGAGGCATCCTCCATGAATCTCTCTTTGCTTAGTGTACTGGGAATAAAGTGTGAAGGATGCCAGTGGTGGGGGACGGCAGCATACTCAGTGTGGGGTGAGACTACTTACAGCTCGGTCACGTCCTTGGGGATGCCTTTGGGGAGGGTGCGGAGCCCCTTGTTACTGCATCGTACCACTGTGTCCACGCAGGTGCACTGCTCTGGGCAACGTGGGCCCAGCTGGCAGCTGCTCTCATCGTTGCCTGTGGAGAGAGCCCCGGAGAGGGTGAGCATGGCTGGAGACATACTCCACTAGGGGGAGCAGGTGAGCAAGGCTGGGTGACCCTGGCCAAGCTGCCTTAGCAAAGTGACACCTTCCCCTGCCTCCTCGGAGCCAAAACCAGGAATAAACTACCTGCTGGCCTCATCCATGGATGGAGGGGAGAGGATACATGCCTAGGGTGGGGAGGAGGGTTACCTGCCTTATACCACATTGACAGAAAATGAAGAATATAAAGGAGGCTAACTAAGACCTGATTAACCGGAGTAATAGATAGGAAAGAGGTCACTTTAACCTGATCAGGAATAAGCAAAATAACTGAAGGAGCAGTCAGGGGTGGGGGGCAGAGCCCTGTCTATTCCCTTCCTCTTTCTCCCCTCCCTCAACTACACAGTCCCTCTGGGGTTGTGAGTGTGTCTCCAGCTCCCATTATACCTTAACCTCAGTTAATTTGCAAACCCGTTAATCCTGTCCCTAGATAACCCATAGTTGATTAAGTAAAGAATTGCTGCTGGCTTGATTTATGCAAAGTGCCCTATGGGTTCCTAAGACTCAAAGCCTCGGGTCTGCAGTACCCGCCCCCTAGCCAGTGACTTTCCAGGAGCTGAAGTCTCATCATGTTACAGACAGGAAGACTGAGTCCCAGAGCTCCCGTGTACAGCTGTGTAGGTTGTGTACTGCATAAGAGTACCACGTCTAGGGGGCGCCAATTTCACTGTGAGCAGGGTAGGTTCTTATATTTATCACAACAGTGTTATCAGAGATGGCAGCAAAGCGTCTTGTTTCAACAAAATCAGCGTATTAGGATACATTTCCTACTGATGGAAGTAAAAGGTCTTCAGAAAGGGACACCTTTTCTTAATTTGCATGAAGGAGCCATGTGGGCTATAGCAGATCTGCAGAGCCCTTCAGCGCTCCAGCTGTGTGCCCGAGGGCAGAGTGGGATCGTATCTTAGGGAGGCCTGGCCTGCAGCTACCAGCGACACCTCTCCTCGCCTTCTCAGGTGTGCCACCCCCGGTCTTCTCACCGTCGCAGGTGAAGTCCTGGATGGCCACGTCCTGGATGGGAATCTCCTTGAGGAAGAAGGGCTTCTGACACCTGGGGTTCCCGCTGACGATGCGTCTCTTCCTCAGCCACTTGCCGAGCCATGCCAGGTGGCAGTTGCAGTTGAAGGGGTTGGACAGGAGGTTGCTGGAAGGAGAGAAAGGCCTCTCTGAGTGGTTAGCCTTGACCCTTCTACTGTGCGAGCTGGCCCTGGGATCTGGTTCTGTGACCCTGGACCCCAGCTCTCCAGGTGGGGTCTGCTGCAGGTTCTGGGGAAGGAGGAGGAGGCCTGGGAAAGGGAACGCAGACTGTCTTCTAAAATCCAGATGCAGTCTTTCCAAGTGTCTCATCCAGACTTCCACCGAAGGGCATGACCTTTGTCTCTTGCCACACTGCTATGAATTAAAATGCATTCCCCCAAAAGGTATGTTGAAGTCATAACCCTTGGTACCTGTGAATGTGACCTTGTTTGAAAATAGGGTCTTTGAAGATATTACCAGCTAACACAAGGTCATACTGGAGTAGGGAGGGTCCCAATGCTAAATCACTGGGATCCTTATAAAAGAGAAGAAGATTAAATCAGAGGTTATGCAGAGAGGCAGAGCAGAGCAGGTAAACCATTATCAAAATGTTGGCTGTTAGTCTGAGTGAGATGGGAGCCCCTGGAGGATTAAATGCAGAGGAGTAACATGCTCTCACTTATATTGAACAGGACCCTATAATGAGAGACAGAGGAAGGATGGTTATGTGATGATGGAGGGAGATGCAACTATAAGCCAAGGAATGCAAAAATTGTTGGGGGCAACCACCAGAAGCTAGGAGAGAGGCATGGAACAGATTGTCCCTCACAGCTCTTAGAAGGAATCAATATGGCTGACACCCTGATCTTGAACTCCCAGCCTCCAGAACTGGGAGACAATAGATTTCTCTTCTTAAAAGCTACCCACTTCGTAGTATTTTATTATGGTGGCCCTAGAAGACTAAGACACGCGCCCTCCCTTGTTCACTGAAGTCCTTCTGTGAAGCTGCCTTCAATTCTCCAGCAGGCTCTCTTCTCCACTTAGAGCTCTCACATGTGCAGTTCTTCCTGCCTGGAACACTTCCCTCCTTGCAGTTTGCCTGGCTGGCTGCTCCCACTCCTTTAGGCCTCATATTAAAAGACACCTCTTCAAAGAAGCCTTCCCTGAGCCCCTCATCTAAAGCAGGAACCTTCAGCCCTGTCACATTCCTGTCCCTCCACACCTTAATTTCTCACGTGTTTGTAATGTTTGGTTTCTGGGTTTAATGTTCGTCTTCCACACTGGACTCTTAAGTTCCACGAAGACAGGGACTAGGTGTGTGCTTGCCCCTGTATATCCAGAAACTACCATTCCATCACCGTCAGTGTTTTGTACATATTTGTTGGATCAAATGATGGATTGACGGAGGGCTGAATAGATGAGAGCAGCTATCACTTTCTGCGTGTTTACTATAGGACTGGAGCCCTGGTGGCAAAATGGTTAAGAGCTCAGGCTGCTAACCAAAAGGTCGGCAGTTCAAATCCACCAGCCGCTTCTTGGAAGCCCTATGGGGCAGTTCTGCTCTGTCCCATAGGGTCGCTATGAGTCAGAGTTGACTTGATGGCACACAGTTACAACAACTATAGGACTGGAACCATGCTAAGCTCTTTATAGATCCATAATCTCATTCATACTTGTCACAACAACCCTGCAAGGGAGGTAACATCATTGTCATTTCGCAAATGAGGAAAGTAAAGTTTAGAGAGGTTAAATAAGAGGGCCAGACATCCCTTGAGAGGCTGTGGTATGACATGGCAATTCAGGGTTTGGGAGTCAGATACTCTTGGGTTTGAATTCGGGTTCTGACACTCAGTAGCTGTGCCACGTTGGGCAAGTCACTTCACTTGTCAAAGCTGGTCCCCTTCCTGCTTTGTGACTCTGCCCCCTCTTGGTAGCTTATTTGTCTTTGGATTCCCAGTGTGAAGGCACACAGGAGGGGTAGGTGTGAACTAAAATAAGCCAACTCACTGGTGCTAGTTCCTAACCCATCATCCCCTTCTCTTGATGCCAGTTCATTCGTTTCTTCAACAGTTACATACTGGGCATCTACTGTGTGCCAGACACAGGTCTAGGCACTAAGGATATGCTGTTGTTGTTGTGTGCCATCTAGTTGATTCTGATTCACAGCTACTCTTTTGACAGAGGAGAACTGCCCCATAGGGTCTCCTAGGCTGTAACGTTTACAGGAGCAGATGGCCAGGTCTTTTCTCCCGTGGAGCTACTGCTGGGTTCATACCACCAACCTTTTGGTTAGGAGCTGAGTGCTTAACCATCGTGCCACCAGGGCAGTGAATAAAAGAGACATTGCTAACCAAAAGGTCGGCAGTTTGAATCCACTAGCTGCTCCTTGGAAACCCTATGGGGCAGTTCTACTCTGTCCTATAGGGTCGCTATGAGTCAGGATCAACTCGATGGCAACGGGTTTGGTTTTGGTTTGGTATATGCCTGTCCTTCTGGAACTTATATTCTAGCTGAAGGGAGGCAGACAATAAATTATATGGTGTATTAGGAAATGGTCAGTGCTACGGTTCTCGCCTTCCATACAGGAGATCTGGGTTTGATTCCTGGTCAATGTACCTCATGTGCAGCCACTACCTGCCTGTCACTGGAGGGCGGCGTGTTGCTATGATGCCGGACAGGTTTCAGTGGAGCTTCCAGACTAAAACAGACTAGGAAGAAAGGACTGATGATCTGCTTCCAAAAATCAGCCAAGGAAAAACCTGTGGATCACAATGGTCCGATCCTATTGTGCATGGGGTAGCCATGAATTGGGGGCCACCTCGGTAGTGACTAACAACAACAATACAGAAAAAATTAAGGAGAGCAGGCAGGGTTGGAGGAATCAGGAGTGAGGCAGAGGAGTGGAATGCGGGCGAGGCCAGCATCACAGAGCCATAGCACTTGAGCAAAGAATGAAAGGAGGGGGAGGGAGGTCAGAGGAAAGGGCTTCTGGGGTGTGGGAACAGCTAGTGCCAGACTCTAAGGCGAGGGTGGGCCCTGGTGGAGAAGGAAGAGCGAGAAGGCCAGGGACTGGAATGGAGGGAGTGAGGGAGGCTAGTCGTGGGGGACTAGATCAAGTAGATGTGACTCTGGCTTTTACTCTGAGTGAGATGGGCACATGTGAGCACGACAATGGGCAGCAACTGCCTTTCTCTTCTGTCTCCCAAAGGCTCTTTGGCAAAGGGAAGGGAGGGGAGAATGAACCAGCAGTCAAGGTTAACAGAGCCCCATAGAAATAATGAGAGCAATCGTAAAAGCTGAGCTGTGTAGGTACTTTCTATATCTCAGGCCCCCTGCTGTGTGAAGCAGCCAGTGGCATCTTTTCAAAATCCCTATCTGATCCTATCACTGGTCTGACTTTCTCTTAAGCCTTCTCCTACTTATACCACATCCTCTCTCAATCTGTGCTATGGCCATGTGGGGTTCTGCTCAGTTTTGCTTATTTGATCAGCTCCACCCCACCACAGGGCCTTTGCACATGCTTTTCTCGCTGAATGGAGTGCTCTTCTCACTTTCTCAACAAGCTAACTCCCACTCACCTTCCAGAATACAGTTCCAGTGTTCTTCAACAAAGCCTATGTGGGGTTTTCGTAGCACTGTGGACTCTCCTTCTGTGGCACTTCACTATGCTTTGACTTCCAGGAGGGAGGGACTAGGGCTGCTTTGCTGTATTCTCAGCACCTAGATGGTGCCTGGTACATAGAGGGAGCCCAGTGAATGTTTACTAAACGGACAGATAGACATGTAATCTTGGCCAAAGATAGCAGGGAGTGGGAGGAGAAAGGTCTACAGAGGAGAGGCTCAGAGTGAGGGGCAGTGGGACCAGAAGGACTTACATGGTGGACAGGGAGACAAGCGTGGTGAAGGCTCCGGGGGTGATGGTGGTGATGCGATTGTCATAGAGGGACAGCAGCCTCACTGACGTCAGGCCAGCAAAGGTGTCGTTGCTCACACAGCTGACCAGGTTGCTCCTCAGCATCCTGCAGGGACAGGGGTGGGATGAGAGAGCACAGGCGTTTTCCTTTCCCTCCCACAACAGCACCCCACTGGGGTGTGTGCTTGTGCACATGAGCGTGCATATGTGTGCAGATGGGTACTTTTGCCAACTCCCAGCTCTGACCAGCTACGTTGCTCAGGTTTATTCTGGGAGAGCAGGGCCTGGATCCCCAGGTGGGCTCCATGGAAACATGTTTGAGCATTCTTGTTTGTGTGTGCTTTATTTATAGTAGACGCATATGTCACGTTTCTGTGTGCACACACGTGTACTGTCTGGTTGTTAATGTGTGCATGGATTTTTCCAGAAGGGGAGGGAGAATCAAGGAGTGGCTGTGGACCTCAGCTTGTGTGTGTGTGTGCACATGCTTGTTTGTATATAAGTTTATGTGTACGTTGCATGCATCTGTGTCTGTGTCATTTTATGTACGTGTATGTATGTCTATTTTTGTGGGTACATGAGTGAGTGTATGTGTGCCTCTGTCAGAGTGTTTCTGCTATGAATCTATATACTGGTGTACATCTGGGCGAATGTCTTCGAGAGTGTGTGTGTGTGAATGTGTGCCTGTGTGAATGTGTGTGGTAGGGGGTGGTCAGCATGCTAAGTTCTTTCCCATCAAAGCCTGGAAAATGATGACTCCCTGGCTCCAAGAAGGAAGGGGCTCAGCAGGCCCAGCCAGCTCCTGGGTCCCGTCCACTGCCAGGCAACCTAACAGTCCAGCTCCAATGGCCTTGCCTTCCCATCTCCCTCAGGGCCTTGACCCGGGTTCCTGGGCACTCACAGTGTCTTGAGGCTGCTGAGGCCACGGAACATACGCCCATGCACCGTCTCCAGCTGGTTCCCCGTCAGCATTAGCTCCTGCACACTGGCCGCTCCGTCAAAGGCACCCTCACGCACCTCCTTGATCTTGTTGTTACTCAGGTTTCTAGAGGGAGGGGGCAGAACAGGACAGAGTCAGAAGGGCAGGGGATCAGGACACAGAGAGGAATCACTAGCGCTGCAGCCAGCTGGGGACTCATAGGGACTCCTGGGCTGAGGGCTAGGAGGGGGTGGGTGCTCAGCTTTGGGCTCCCTGATGTTTGGTCTTCACACACCTGCGCCTCGGGGGTGGGGACCCCAGCCCCACACAGGTGTGACTAGCTTTGTGGAACAGACTGTATGGGATTTGAAGTGTTTTCAACGCCCTGTGGAGCTGGTATATTTAAAATAGTGATCTCAAAGGGATTTTCTCTCTTCCAGATATTCTCATCAAGCAGTGCTTCTCAAGAGGTGGGCGGGAGAAAAATATCCCCTTCCCCCATGCCCACAGGATAGGACATCTGTGAAACTTCTAGGTCTCTCACCGGTTGAGAATCGCTGATACAAATGGACACTTTGAGTTACTACCTGTTGAGCACTTACTGGGTATTAGGCACCATGTGAGGAATCTGGCCAATATAAACTCATCAAATCCTCAAAACAATGCCTATCAGATAGCTAGTACATTTTTGTATTGAATTTCATCTTATCGTGGTAAAATACACACAACATAAAATTTGCCATTTTAACCATTTTCAATTGTACAACCCAATGACGTTAATCACACCCACAATGTTGTGCAACCATCACCACTATTTGTTTTCAAAACTCTTCCATCAACCTAAACGGAAATTCTCTAAGTTCTCATTCCCTCCTCCCTCCAGCCTATGGTAACCACTAAATCTACTTTCCATCTCTATGCATTTGCTTAGTTTAGATACTTCATGTAAGTGGGATCATACAGTATTTGTCCTTTTGTATCTGACTGATTTCACTCAGCATAATGTTTTCAAGGTTCATCCATGTTATAGCATGTAACAGGACTTCATTCCTTTTTATGGCTAAGTAAGATTCAACTGAATGTATGTACCTCAACTACTGATAGACACTTAGTTGTTCCCACCTTTTGGCTATTGTGAATAATGCTGCAATGAACACTGGTGTACAGGTATCTGTGTTCTTGCTTTCAATTCTTTTGGGTATATACTTAGGAGCGGAATTGCTGGGTTTAATATGTTGAGTCTATGAGTTGGAATCAACTCTGACGGCAACAGGTTTGTTTTTTTTGTTTGTTTATGTTGATTCTATATTTAACTTTTTGAGGAACTGCCAAACTATTTTCTACAGGGGCTGCATCATTTTACATTCCTACCAGCAATGCACAAGGATTCCAATTTTTCCACATCCTAATACTTATTATTTTGTTTTTGTTTGTTTGTTTTTGTTTTAATAGTAATCATTCTAGTGAGATCCAAGCCCAAGCCCATTGCCGTCGAGTTGATTCCGACTCATAGCGACCCTATAGGACAGGGTAGAACTGCCCTATACGGTTTCCAAGGAACACCTGGTGGATTTGAACTGCTGACCTTTTGGTTAGCAGCCGTAGCTCTTAATCACTACGCCACCAGGGTTTCCTCCTAGTGAGACAGATACTATTTTTTGTTTCCATTTGGTGAATGAGGTGACTAAGGTTCAAGCAATTAAGTAATTTGTCCACAAGTATACAGCTGAGAGAACTGGGCTTGGAGGCCAGGCTTGCTGGCACATGAAAAAGTGCTACCCTGAACCTCCTCTTTTGCAAGTGAATGCTCCATGGGTTTTGCAGAATTCAAGGGACATTGTGTTTCCCGAACATGGGCTCCTTCTCAAGTCCTTGGTGCACTCTGAGCTCTACGAGCAGCTTTTCTCTCCAGTGGCCAATGCTGACTCCACACCACAGGCCTCAAGAGAGATCAGAACAGCAAGTAGATCCTGCTGGAGCCATTCCTGCTGTGAGTTCCCAGGTTCCCTCTGGCAGGTGGGGTATGAGGGGTCAGAGGAAAAGAATTTTGCTCCAGAGAGTCGGGCTTCTTGGGGAATTGAAGTACACGGAATGGGCAATGCAGAAGAATTAGAGCAGCTATGATATAAGAGGGCCTCCATTTCCTGACACCTGCTTCTTTAAATGAGCAAAACTAACATCACATTACTGCAAGGTTTGTGAATTGGATTTCCTCACGCCCAAAAGGCATCCCAGGATGGATGAATGGAACCAAAAGTGATGGCTTTTACACACGCAAAGGGAAGAACCAGTCTTCTGAGCAAACAGGCTGTCATAGCCTTGCCTGAGGTCCCATCTTCTGGGAACAGAGGCATCCTGAGGTGGAAACGAAGCCTGCTAACTCACCATGCCCCCTGGATCTGTTAGAACTGGAGGGCTCACTAGAGAGACATCAAACCCAAACCAGCTGCCATCGAGTGATTTTTGACTCATAGTAACCCCATGTGTGTCAGAGTAGAACTGTGCTCCATAGGGCTTTCAATGGGTGATTTTTCAGAAGTAGATTCCTAGGCCTTTCTACCAAGGCACCTATGGGTGAACTCGAAACTCTAATCTTTCGGTTAGTAGCCGGCATATTAACTGTTTGCACCAGGGACTCCAGAGACAGACCAGCTGCCCCGTTTTACTGCTGTGGATCCTGAGGCCTAGCCGGGAGGGCACTGCTCCAGGTTACAGAGCACTGAAGGGGAATATCAGGACCATACCAAGCCCCTGGTACATTTGTTTCTCTCAAGCCCCTCCTCGCTAAGCTCTGGGCTAGCCCATAGTCACCCAGGAGACTGATTCTGAGCAAGTGATGGATCTGGGGCCCCTGGGCTCAACTTCACCTCTTCCCAAGTTGGGGCTGCCTATACCTGAGTTTGGTGTGGCAGACACAACTGGGTGCCTCAGTTCCCTCTCTCAAATCTTCTCCACCCTCTGTGTTCCTCATCATGACTTTGCTCTCCTCCTCCCCGACCCGTCCTGCCAAGAAACCATGAGCAAATACTCCTCTGAATTCCCCTCAAGGTCTGACAGAGTCAGGAGACTCTTCAGCTAGACTTTTGTTCCTTGCATAGCTCTCCTTAAACTCTTATAAATCTAGTAGTCCTGGTCTAGGAAAATCCAGGGATGAAGGCAATGCACTGGGGAGACTGAAAATTACCCCCAAATTAGACATAGGAGGAGAGATAAAGGCTCTCCTAGAAGCTATAAGTCACCCGAATGCCAGAGGAGAAGGATTTTGCTCCAGAGAGTCGGGTTTCTTGGGGGATTGAAGTACACAGGATTGGCAATGCAGATGAGTTAGAACAGCCCTGATGTGAGAGGGCCTCCATTTCCTGACATCTGCTTCTTTAAATGAAAAAAAATCCACATCACATCACTGCAGGTTTTTGAACTGGATTTCCTCAGGCTGGAAGAATAGAAAACAGAGGGAGAGTAAGAAAAGGAGGGAGAGAATGTTCCAGAAGACCTGGCTGCAGCTCTGTCTCCATCCATCAAAGCACTGCTCAAACTCATACGTGCCAGGGGTTGGAGCCCAAAAGTGCTGTTTGGGTAAGCACTCCAAAAACAAAATGATGGTATTTTGAGCTCAATCATATTCTCAGAGCATCATCATCCCAGGAAGCCCCGAAATGTAATCCCAGGGCCATCCAGGGGGCATCCCTCCATCTTCATCTGGGAAGGCTAACCTGGAGGAAAACTGCGTAATCACGGCTTTGAATATGATGAGGATGGGGGTGTTAAACCAGAGAGGACTAAGCCTTGGAACTCCCACCCAAGGCCAGGATTGGTTCCCAGGAGTCAGTGGCAAGACAAATCGGGCGCTCCGCCCTACTGCCTCTGCAAGCTACAGGCTGCTCTTTTCAGACCCTGTTCTCCTTCTTCCCAAGAGACGCTGAGGCCTCTAGAGGCTGGGGGATTCATCTGGCTGCCTCTGGACTACCTGAGTCTAACAGGCAAGCATGGTCTCCTCTAGGCCCATGTCTCTTCAGGTTTGTAAGGCAAGCTATAAACTCTGCCTGACAACAGAGAAAGAGCTGTGATCCTGTTTAAAGCCCAGCCCCAGGTGGAAATGCAATGGGGGAGTGCTAAGGGATTGGATAGTACTTCTTTTTCTGGAAACCGAGGACACTGGGTCATGCTTGAGTGAGGTCCTACTTGCCTCCCATGGACCTCTCCCTCCCGCTAAGGCGGAAATGTTATTTCAATCTGGGGTTGCAAACTCAAGGATCCACAGGGTCCAGGCAGGTGACTTAATGACAGAGGCAGATCCCCTGCAGTGATCAGGAAAGCACATGTTCCTTCTAAGGGGGCAGCTGCCTCTCGGTTCAACTCAACTGGAACCATTTGGGAATGTGGGCCCAGTTTTGCCACATCTTTTGATTTTTCAAAAGATGCCAGAAATCCAGATTTCTTTTTGAGTGTCTGTGAAAACTCCTGATTTTTAAAAGTGAATGCCTCTGGGAAGTAGATGATGATGAGCCAGGACCTCTGCTAGCGCAAATGGAATAGGAAGGGTGGCAGCAGGGTTGGGGGTGGGAGGAGGAGCAAGCCCAACCTCACACTAGTGTGATGACAGGCTTGGGCTTTGGTATCTGACAGACAAGTGAGAATGCTAGCTCTGACACTTGGTAGCTGTGTGGTCTTAGAGAAGTCAGGGAAACTCTCTGAGCCTCGGTTTCCTCATCTGCAGAAAGGGAATATGAAGCCAATGCCAGAGGGGGTGTAAGGACTCAGTGAGAGCATGCACATAAAGCAGGGAGTGTGTCCTCTGGCCCACGCTAAGTGCCCCCAGAGCACGGCAGCAACGTGACTCTTGTCTTCTCTTACTGACTTGTCCCCACCTCCTAGGTAAGGAGAGGGTTGCCCTGGGAGTGGAGAAGCCAGTATAAGCACGTGGCCCCTTTGCATAGGCTCTGGCCAGACCCAGAGAATCCTAGACTGAAACCCAGCATGATAAGCAGCTGGCATTTTCACTCCAATAGCCACCCTGATGCAAAGCCTTTAGATTCCTCAAAAAACAGACCTTTAACTGCCACCTTGTAAACACTGGCGCTCTGGTGGTGCGGTGGTTAAGCTTTTGACTGCTAACCAAAAGGTTGGCAGTTCCAATCCACCACTTGCTCCTTGGAAACCTTATGGGGCCATTCTACTCTGTCCTACAGGGTGGCTATGAGTCACAATCGACTCGATGGCAGTGGGTTTGGTTTTTGTAAACATTGCTAAGTAACATGCACCCCAGACACATGCACCCCATTGCTGGTCCTCACCTGATTCCCCCTGACAGCCCTCAGGGTAGATGTTAATCGAGGGGTGGGGGATAGGGATGTGCAGAGGGGCCATGCACGGTGGAGAATACATGCTTTGTGTAGGGAAGTCTAAATGTCCTGCTTCCCAATATGTCTCCATAGCAGGGGTCAGGAGGAGGCTGAGAGGGGCCAGGGCAGAGGGCGAGGGGGCTGCAATGCCCTGGCCTTCTGCTCTAGTCTGGAACACAGACCCTGGCCAGGGAGGGGAGGCTGCCATCCAGTTCTTGAGGCTGACTTACATTTTCCTCAGGTTGGGCAACTTCTTGAAGATACCAGTGGCCTCTAGAACTGATATATCGTTGTCGTTCAGTCGCCTATGTGGGAAGCAAGAAGATGAGGTAGTGGGTTAGCTGTGGATGAGGCCCCTCCTTAGCTGCCCTCCACTGGTCCCCCCACAGACCCCAACATAACTTTGGCCGAGTTGTGGCCTGGACCTCACACCAGCGAAGGTCACCAAAGCCATGGGCAATGTCAGCTTCTGCCCCATCAGCCTGAGGGGCCCCACAGGGAGAAGAGGAGTGTGGGAAGGGGAGGAAAGGGAGAAAACTGGGGTCCTCTTCCTTCCGCCTTAACTAGGGTGTATTGGGCTTTCTGAACACTCTGCACAGGCATGCATTTTTTTCGGCACCCAAATAATGGCCAATGATCTGCCTTCATTCTGTGTGTGTGTAGGGGTATCAATGGCAACTTAAAGCCCCCAGGTAGGTTTCCCCAGGTTCTCCCAACCTTCTGAGCCCCTCAGCACCTTCCTGACCACATCCGTATTAGGGGCTGCTCGGGCCCTCCATACCCACATTCATATCTGCTCAGGTAGAGCACCAGGGCAAGGAAGCTGTGCCTGGCTGCATCCTACCATGATGTATGAAGTCAAAGAGGAACAATAATAGTATTGAAGATAACCATCATTTGTTGAGGGCTTACTCTGGGCCAGGATTCAAGATGAACACTCCACTTACCTTCTCTTTCTTCATCTTCCCAACCACTCTAGGAAGTAGGTATGATCATTCCCATTTTACAGCTAAGAAACGGAGGCTTGGTTCTGAGAAGAAACTTGCCCAATCTCAGGAAGATTGAAGACAACAGTCAACCCCAGGCCTGTCAGCCTCTACACCTGTGCTCTTACCCATCATGCAATAACTTTTTAGCTCCGCCTCTTTTGGATAAACCACCACATCCTTTTATTGGCCTGGACAATTGATAGAAGGCTGAGATATAATTAATGATTCTAGTTATTTCCTTGCTTTATTACAGTTATTTATTGAATATCCATCTTTCTGGGTATACTGTAAACTTCAAGAGGGCAGGCAGAGACTATCTGCTTTGTTCACTGGTCAGACTGGTGGGTCTAGCACCGTGCCTGGCTCACAGTGGGTGTTCAGAAAATATTTGCAGGATAAATGGACTGTCTTTATTTGAGAGTGAGCTGTCTATGGGGGATGCCCAAGGCTCTTCCCTCAGCCTGACACCTAGAGGACAGCCAAGGAGAGGGGACATCTCCTGAGACCCTGTGCAGGCTGGCTCAGGGTGACTGGGTCTGCGGGAGAGGAGTAGGCATTCACTCCTGAGTGAGACTTACAGATCGGTGACGTATTCAGGGAGGTGGCTTGGGATGCGGGCCAGCTTCTGGTTGGCACAGTCCACGATGGTGCCCTCACAGCGGCACTTCTCCGGGCACAGAAGGTCCATGAAGCACTCACTGCTGAACCTGCTGTGGTAATCCTCTGAGCCTGGGTGGGCCAAAGAGGGGTGTCAGCGTCACCTGGGCTGCTGGCACAGGTGCTGAGGTTGTGGGGGGGTGTGTGTGGAGGTGCTCACGCGACGGACACAGAACTGCCTACTTTTCATTTGGTCTTTGTCATTTACCACTTTCAGCCCACATGGAAACAGGGCTAAGGATCTACAGGGTCTTAAGCTTTTGGGGGTCACAAGCCTTTTTGAGAAGTTGATGAAAGTTATGGAAGCTCTCCTTGGAGAAGTATTCCTAGGTTCACATGTACAGAATTTTGTCTGCAATTTTTGGTGAATCCCTGGATGGTGCAAACAGTTAACATGCTCAACTGCTAACCAGAAGGTTGGCAGTTTGAGCCACCCAGAGGTACCTCAGAAGAAAAGCCTGGTGATCTACTTCTTAAAAGTCAGCCATTGAAAAAAGGCACTCAGTTCTACTCTGACATGCATGGGGTTGCCATCAGTCAGAATCGACTCAACAGCTACTGGTTGGTTTACCAACTCTATGACACCTATCCATAGACCCTCTAAATGTTCACGAAAATCCAGATAAAGAGATTTAGTGGAGCTTGATGAGCCAATGCCTGGGGTGGGCATGAGGGTGGGAATGGGTACACAGCCTCAGTTGTCTACAGTGCCCAGGCAGGTAATGTCTTTCCCTTACCTGTGACGGAGGCTGAGCACATGGTGATCAGTGACCATTGATGCCTGGGCTCTACACTGGGAATCCCATAATGAGGGGTGGGGATCTGGAGGATTGTGGCCCATAGCCCTAATGCTTGAAAATTTGGTCCAAAGTGGCCTGATATTCCTTTTTTTTTTTTTTTTTCCAAGTCAGGTATTTTTAAAATACTGACAATGGATTCATATTTTAAACACTGTAAAGACAAAGTAAAACATGCACAGACGGATCATATTTGACCTCTGTGTTGGAGAGTAAGTTCTGTTGAACTATATAGCAAAAGGCCGGCTCCAATGAGCTAAAAGTTGGAGCTATGATTTATTTATTTTTGAAACTATATTTCTTTCAAGGTCACACAGCAATGGTAACAGGACCAACAACATGATATCTTAGAGAGACGCCCCGGGGAGCTGCTTTAATGATCAGAAACAACTCCCCAACATCCAGCAATCCACTACAGGGTAACTCCGGAAGGTCTGTCTCTCTCATTAGGCCCTAGCTCATCGAGAGGAGTCAGTCTTGTTCATGCTTTCACCCTCAATGTTTCATCAGCACAATGCTAGGCACAAAACAAGAGCTTGGTCTACATTTGCCCAATGCATAAATGGATCCATTTGCACAAACACTGTTCTGCATGAGAACATTTCAAAGTGTTTCAGAGACTGAAAATAATTTATTTGTTTAACTAGTTTAGGTAGTACCTTGGTCAGCTTAATTGCATTAGAGCAATATGGGGCACTAATAGTTTAGCATTAAAGGGCATGGGTTTGTCCAGGCTTTGCCACTTTGCCTCAGTTTCTCCACATGTTAAAATTGGAATCAAATAATTGGCCTTCTCTCACAGGGGTTGTTAAAGTAAGATCCTAGGTGTGAAGAACCACTGGGAAAGGGTCAAGAGTTATGCAAACGATCGTGCCTTTACTATTGTTTTTTCCTAGAACCTGGCAGAGCACTGGGCATGCGAGAGGTCATGAAGATATGTTGTTGTTTTCCATGTGTAGCTAGTGATAATATCTGACATTTACTGAGCATGTACTATGAGTCAGGCACTAGTCTCCAAACTTCAAATGGATGAGTCCACTTAATTTCTGCAACACTCTGATGTTGCTATGACTCCATTTTAGAGATGAGGAAACTGAGGCATACAGGTCACTCAGTAGGTGGCAGAGGGACAAACCCAGGCAGTGCGCTGCCAAGGCTCAGTTGAGAAACACTAAACTTCATGGCAGGTGCACCTCTGATGAGATCTTTATCCTAGTTCCTCCATGAATGATCATAAAGTCAAACTTGGTAGAGGTGGACTGAATGGCATTTTTTCTGCAGTAGGCTACGGTGAGGTAAGGGGCAGATGTCTTCCGCACTCCTGGTTTCTTACTCCTCACATTATGTCCCTGTGGTAACTCCTGATTCAGAGTGACTTTGGTGGCCTCTGATGCTGATGTGACACCATCTACTTAAAACAGGGGGTCAGAGATCTGCTCCTGCCCTCCTTCTTCATCTCACCTCCTACTCCTAGTCTTATGTTACAAAAATCTGTGCACACGTCCCCACAGTTATTGGACATGCACAGTTATGGGCTTCCTGGTCCAATGTATCATGCAAATCTCTTGCCCTCGGCTTGCCAGCGTCCATCCCATTGAATAACTCTGACTCGGACCATTCCTCTCCAGACACATGAGCTTGCTGAGTCCTGGCCAAATTTCATTTTGCAAACCCTGCTAAATGACTAGAAGCCCTGGTGGTGCAGTGGTTAAAGAGCTCAGCTGCTAACTGAAAGGTTGGTGGTTCAAACCCATCAGCTGCTCCGTGGGAGAAAGATGTGGCAGGCTGTTTCCATAAAGATTTACAGCTTTGCAAACCCTATAGGGCAATTCTACTCTGTCCTATAAGGCTGCTATGAGTTGGAATCGCCTCGTTGGCAATGAGTTTTTTTATGTATGAAATGCCCCTTCACGTCGTCACCACGTGTAGCCATCAGTCCCTCTCTCGTTTTCTGCCAGTGGCTTCACATGGTGACGACGTGAAGGGGCATTTTGTACACAGACATATGTTTTTCCTTCAGAAGAAACCTGACTGCTGATCAAAGGCAGACAGACACAAGGGAACAGTCTGTCTGCTCTTCAACACGATGAGTCTGAAGACGTACACCGGCTGGGCCGAGGCCGGGGACAGCAGCCTATTAAATACATTTTCATTTTAATCAAGGTGTGAGTAGTCTATAGTTAGCAGGAATCACTCTCTGTAGAACAGTTAGATTATAACTGGTGGACCTTTGCAATGGAGCCATTGACCCATTTTAATGAAATGATTTTGCAACGAGATTCAATGGGCTAATCTATTCTTTCCAGCATTTCCCCCCTGCTGTTTTTGTTATTGCCCTAGTTTGTAATATTGAGGGGGTCGGAGTGTGATATTTTATATGAGTGGGAGCCAGAAATGTTAATAACAGTGTATGTACATAACCAAAAGAGTCTGTTCCCCAGTCATAGCCAGCTTGAAATGCCACCTCCATCACTTCATATTTCATTACCGAAACTACCCAGGGTTTCTCGGAGCCATTTGTTATGCCTAATGCTCATAACTACCCAAAAGTATTTTTAACTTTTCCAGAGCTTTAAAAGTCCATTTCAATCTCAGTGCATATTTGTCACTGCCAGAAATATTTAATAGGAGAAGACTAACTGAAATAGGCCGCCGCTTCCCCTCTCTAGGGCAAGTTCAGACAGAAGAGATCTTGGAGGGTTCGAAGAAGGGCTATAAAATTAAACCCCGGCTGGAACAGGCCTTTGGAAGGCTGACATCATCTGGCACTTTGCCTGCTCCTGTCCCTGTGGCCCTCCTCCCTATTCACGGACGACTCAGAACAAGGACACTTGGTGAGTGATCACAGGTGAACTTTAATAGACGAGGAGGGGAAATCCATGTTTCCAACAGCAATGCTATTTTGTTATAAATTCCTGTCCTACTGCCTCTTCCCAGCAGGGAATGTATGTACCATCGGGATGGTCATCAGGGTTGGGGTAGGTAGGGAGCCACGGCTCCCATTTTTTGGGTGGACTTTATTGGGGGCCCAGGGTGGCTGCTGTCTCCAGCAATCTATGTCTTGCTTCATTCTTTGGACAACCAATTTGTTGAGCAGAAGTCACAAATGAGTAGTTATTTGATCAGGAGTTCTCCTCCTCCACCCCCAACATTCTTAAGATGAGTGCGATGAAAGAAAGACCAAAAGGCACAGAAAAGGAAAAGAGGAACTGGGGGAGTAAGAAGGCCTGCGGGGGGTCATCAGCTTAAGAGAGATTGATCTGGACAAACAAAGGGTCAGAAGTGATGAATGGAATCAAGAGAACATTGTCAGGCACACAGTTATCCATTAGTGGGTGAGGCTGGGGTGGGGGAGGACAGACACTAGGGACTGGATCACACTCTTTTACCAGGAGTTTGGAGATCAGTTGGGCAGGTGGCTGTCCTATGAAGCTATCCTCCTCAGAGGCTAATGTGAGTGCGGCCATCTGCCAGAAGGCAGAGCAAGACGCCGATGGCCTGTGGCTGGGTACAAAGCTGCAGCAGAGAGGTGGTAATGGGCAAAGGACCGCTCTCAGAGGTCTGGCCGTGGGGTGGTGGAGGCAGTGAAGAGGACCTCAGAATGTGTCCTCTGTTCAGACAAAAGAGAGTTTCTCCAGGCACGTGGATTTGTTCTGTAGCAAATGGGATCTTGGTATGCTCTTGCTGGAGACGGAGGGCCATTTAAAGTGTTTTTTCTCTCTTTTGCTCAAGTTATTTTCTATTAACAGATAAGCCCAAAAGGGATTGTTAGAAAAATTTTAACTCCTTATCAATTAAAGTAAAAAAAAAAAATATATATATATATTCCAGGCAATGGGATTGTCCATAGCTGGGGAGGCAGTAGAGAGTAGACATTCTAGAATCAGGTGTCTGTGCTGAGCACCTGACCCTGGGCAAGTCAGTTAATCTCTCTGAGCCTCAATGTCCTCATCTGTAAAATGGAACTTATATAGGGTTGTTGGGAAAATTAAACGAAGTAATGATGCAAAATAGTCCAGTGTCTGGCCTATTGTAAGCACTCAATATTCGTTAAAAAAAACAACACAACAAAAACATTGAGAGAGGTAAATAGGGCTCCTCATTACTCAGCAATGACTTGGCCCCTGGTTCTGAGGGATAAGCTGGTAAAGACAATGAGAGTCACACATGATGATGGGAGCCCAGAGCCCAGCTCTTAGTTCTAAGCCAGGATTTGGTTCCCATCAAGGCGCTCTCTCATGGGAGAAGACACAGTCTCCACAGCAGGAACCAACAATGCAATCTTCTGGTTACACTGGGTCTAGGATTTATCAAGAAACAAGCAAAACGGGAGGCACCAAGATCCCTCTCTTTATTATCAGAAGACAGTGTGTTTGTCTACGCAGCCCCCACCCAGTGTCCTAACTAGCACCCAGGTGAGGAGCCTGGCAATTTGGTCTCCCTGCTAACTGAAGGTCAAGGATTTGAGGCTGCATGGGGGCTAGGGCCAAGAAAAGTACTCGTGAGGCATGGAGGCCAGATTCAGAAGAAGCCCCAGGTTAAACCTAAAATCCCACAGTCATTCCAGTAACACCCATTCTCATGCTGGCATTCACTTGAAATGCTTACAATAAAGGTGGTAGGTGGGGGATGGGTGGGTTACAAGAGTAGGAATTCCCCTTTGGGTTACCTACCACTTGGGGAAATGACCCGGGGCTGGGATACTCCCATGAAACAAGGACGCGTATGCTTTGGTATACTTGCTCCTTTTGAAAGGAAGAAGATCTAACAGTGGTTTCTGAGCTGAACCTAGCTACTTTAACCCTTGGCTGGCAGCCAGACTAGATTTGGCAGATGGCCACTCCATTTCGGGTAGAAAAAGTGGATGCAGACCTTAGCTTGCCCCCAATGTGCTGTGTGACCTCGGATGCCTCCAACAGCTTCTCTGTACTCATTTTACCCCGTATTTGTGACTTGGAGGTAGAGGCACTCTGTGAATCCTTTGAGACTCCCTTCCCCTGCCACCCTGCCCTTTGTGATGCTAGCCTAGGTGAGGTGGGTCAGGCAGGTGGTGGGCTGCGGTGCTCCAGAGCAGAGAAGAGGTGTCCAGCGGTGGTGGCTGTGGCGGCGGTGGTGGGCCATGCTGCAGGAGAGCACGGTGCTTTCCGCGGTGCTTGACAGAACCATGTTCCGTTTCCATCATTCCACCACATGGTTAGATCAAGCACAAAGGAAAGCCTCGCAGTGACTGGTCAGAGTCAAGGTCAGGCAGCAGCATCAGAGAGAGGACAGGAGCGCTCAGAGGAAGCAGCAGCGTGGAGAAGCGGAAGCCGGAGCAGGCCCCCACTGAGTGTGATTAGTACCAGGAGTGGGTTCCACTGGAACGCTTCTGAAGACAGGAGTCCCACCGCCCTTGTACCGCACCAGGGGAGACACAAGAGAGAGGAGGGAGAACGGGAGGGGGGCGGGGATATTGGACACCCATACTCAGGAACATCAGGGCAGAATAGAGCCCTCCCAAGGGAATTAAAGAACAGTTAGATGCCTATGGTCATATCATAGGCCTGAACTGAGTCTCAAAACTCCATTCAATCACAACATTTGATCTGACATCAAACTTAGCAGAAGCATCTTCTGCATGCATTGGAACATAGGACCCATCCCAGCAGCTGAGTGGCTCCATACCTATCTGTTCCCTTATTCGTTAAATGAAGAAATGATCCATGGTTCCCGGTTGCCAAAACCTAGCAAAGTTCCAATGCTCTTTAGGAAAAAGCCCCCTTGGTATTCCACAATTCAGGAGACTTCTCCATATCCTTTAGGATTCCCCAAGAACCTTCTGGCTGGCAAGACGATCAACCCAGATCATCTGAAGTATAGTAGAGAAAGAACGTGGTATCAAAAGAAAATATATTTTCCCTAGCCAAACAGAAAGACAGGGAAGCCAATGGGGCCATAAATGTCAGACTGGGAAGCCTACAGTCACAATGGTCTGAGAACCCTGACTGTCACAGAGGAAATGACTGGTGCCCCTCAAGATTACTGTTTGCAAAACTAAGCGAGGGAAGGAAACAGGATGCCAAGTGATTAGCCTGAGTGGAAGGTATCTGATTCCTTGGTTTCCTCCATTACTGGGAATCACAGTGGAGACAGGGGGCCAACAATCAACTGTTCTGAATGATCAGGGGACCAGGTGAGGGTACCCCCTCTATAGCCCTCTCCTCAGTGCATCAGGGGCAGTTTTCATGCACTTGCTGGCTTACGGCTTCTTTCCCATGAGACATTGTGTTGGAGATGCGTGTACCTTGCAGAGGCTGGAGCCAAGGCTTGGTGACTGGGACCCTGCCCTGACCTCTAACAAAATGGACAGGGCTACCTACTTCTCCCCAAGGCGTTTTCGGAACTGGGTCCATCAACAAGATGGTCTTAGCATCTCGACAGCGTGTAGGTTGTCTGCAATGACTGGCCAGGTGGGCAGAACCTGTCCACAGCTCTGGGCCTGGCCCTCCTCCTTTCTAAGCTCTCCCATGTCACCAGCGAGAGCCTGCCACTGTGATCTGGGCTGCACGCTACTCTGAAACCCAGACACACAGGGCTTGGTGAACACTCTGGTGCTGGGATTTCATACTTGGGTTTGATTAGAGACTCGGTACCAAAGTGGGGAAAGTCTATCCCTTCCATGTCCCTCAAGCCTTAAAATCTCACTCTCCTTCTCTTTGGTCTCCTTCTACAAAAGGAAATGGATGTGAACAAGGAGTAAGTTATCAAGAATCTTGACAATATGTCAGAAATCCTGAGTTACGGATCTTGTCCTGAAAGTAATACTCTGTAACCTTAGAAAAGCAGCCCCTGGGTGAAGCAAACAGTAAAGCACTTGACTACTAGCCGAAAGGTTGGCAGTTTAACTCACTCAGAGGGGCCTCAGAAGAAAAGCCTGGTGATCTGTTTCTGAAAGGCCACAGCCTTGAAAACCTTATGGAGCAGTTCTAGTCTGCACGCATGGAATCACTATGAATTGGAATTGACTCAACGCAACAACAACCTTAGATAAGACTTTTTCGTTGTCTAGTCCTATATTTCTTCATCTCTAAAATGTACTGGATGATCACTAAGGTCTCTAAAAAACCAAACCAAACCCTTTGCCGTGGAGTTGATTCCAACTCATAGCAACCCGACAGGTCTCTAAAACTCTGTAATTCCCTGAGAAATACCTTGCTGTTTGGCATCTTTGGACACTGAGTCACCACCCTCTGTACTTTTCAATATGAGAGCTGCTTCTTGCCCTACTGGGTCTCCACACACAAAGCAGGCAGCGTGATGGAAAACAGACACCATCCTTCAAATGCCAAGTGCTTCCCTGGGGATGGCTTGTGGGGTCCTAGGCAGCCAGACGGTGCCTTTTTAGGAGGCCTTAATCTGATGGGCAGATTACCCCAGCCGGTAGCATCCACCTCTAACCCATCGTGCTGCCCAGGGGCGCTGGATGCAGCTGATAGAGAGAGGCAGACACGAGGCAGCTGGGAGAGCGGGGCCTCGCCAAAGAAGAGCTTTCTGTATTGCAGAAACAGCCCTCAAATTGGCGCCTAATTAAATCAGCTGTCTTTCCAACGGGGGTGCTTTTAGGGAAAGTAAAATGCAGAGTTATTATCTGTCAAACCCAGTCTGTGTCACTTGCCCCCCTCTTTTGTCTGGAGCTTCCTGGAAACACAGAACGTTAGATCTATGGCCTCTGTACTCCCAAGGCCAAGGCAGGTCTGGGTCCCAGGGTCTCTCAAAGCCAAGGCGTTTGGAGCTCAGCAGTAACTCTCTCTACTCCTCTATCTCTTTTCTGCAGCTAGGTAAAATAAAAGCATATAGAGTGCTCGGTGTCAGGCTCACCATAGCTCTAAACTTCTCTACCTTTACAGGAATAAACTTTCTGCTTCCAAACAAAGAACTCATTGATGTCGAGTCGATCCCGACTCATAGCGACCCTGTAGGACAGAGTAAAACTACCCCATAGGGTTTCCAAGGCTGCAATCTTTACAGAAACAGACTGCCAAGTCTTTCTCCCACGGAGCGGCACTGGGTTCAAACCACTGCCCCTTCATTAGGAGCTGAGTGCTTAACCATCAAGTTACCAGGGCTCCTTTCTTTCTGCTTAGTACTGATTAAAGAAAAGAGAGACAGAGAGATGTCTCAGACAGGGTCAGTTCAAGAACCCTGAACCTTTTTTCTGTTTGCTTCTTTTTTTAATTTCCAATCACTCCTACCCCACATAGGAAAAGAAGCCAGCATCCCTCAAATGCAGTTAGTTATTTAGTTAGGTAGGTAGATGGGTAGGTAGTTAGTAGTAGGTAGAGCTCTACTGTCTCCTTGGCCCACTTTCTGTTTTTCCTTTTTCCTACTTAGTTCTTTCTGTAGCTCCCTTCCGAGCTCCCATCCCTCCACCCCAGCCTACAACCATTCCTAGGTAATTGCCAAGATGGCATTGGTCAGGGATGCCAGTCCTTTGGTCCTGAGCTGACTTTTTCCCGAGCTGCTGTCTAGGGCCTTGGCCTAAAACAGGGACCCAAGTTATCGACAGGACCCATGTGAGACCATGGGGTTGGAGTTGGCAGATGGCACCCGGCCCTGCTCTGCCTTGTATCTCCTCCTTCTTGGGCATAACTGCTTGGCAGAGCTAGTTAAATCAGCCCTGGCCAGGCAGGGGTAGAAGAGAGGGATAAAGCTGGTGTCAATTATGAGCAAAGGCCTCTGGGAAAGGATTATTGTACCTGAGGAGACAGCTCTGGGCTGAGATAAGGTTTTTCTCCCATAGACAATGACTAGCCCAAGAAAGAACCTAAGGCAAGAGTTCAGGGGGTGGGCAGGTGGGCCAATGAGGGGAGGAAGGGAACTCATTCAAGCAGCTGGATCTCCCTTCCAAATGCTCCTTTTCTCCTAGATGCGCTATGGCCTCAAGGAGCAAGCAGACCTGGGGCCTGGTCCTGCCTTTACCACTTCCTAGCTTGTGACCTTGGGGTGCCCCTTCACCTCCAAGCCCTTGGCTCTCTCTACTGCAGAATGGACACCTCTTCTGCCGACCTCACAGGACTACGGGAGGAAGGAAATCACTCTAGAGAATGGAGGCAGAAGCCCTCAACATAGCACTCATCATAGGGGAGAAACTGCTCTCGGAATTGCCATCACTATTCCGGGAAAGACAAAATGGGACCAACTTCTCATACTGCCACCAAATCCCTGTGGCATCTCCAAGCCCTCTTGAGGTATTTGCTTCTGTTAAAACAGACAGAGAGACAGACAGACAACAACTAAAGTTTATCATTCTGGACTGATGATGCTGGACTGAAGGACTTCACTTAAATGACAAGAACAACTTCCAAGAAGCTGAAGTTGGCCTGCTGGCCTCTCCGGTGACCATCCGCATGCTGGCATTCTCGCTGGGAAAACGCACTTCCCTAGGTTGCTCTCAGCCTGGGGAGAAGCACTGTTCTTGCTGAAACACAGATTGCCAGAGCTGGTTCCAACCCGGCTCAGCACCTCATGCTATCAATCTCTCGCCACTGGGAGCTCAGTCCCTCTTGACGATTTTTTTCCAGCAGAAAAGGACACAAATGACAGTAATATTTAACTGCCTGTTGATCTCACTAATGGGCCAAGGAGAGCTCCTTCTTTTGCAAAGATGAGCTGAGAACGCCCGTCACTCTCCATGTCCTTCCAGGGTGTACTAGGGGTGGTGTGGGGGTGGTTTCTAGGGAGAGCTTGACCAAGTGGGAATTAGCAGGCAAGGCTCTGCTTTCTTTCGAAGTATAACTCTTTGCTGTTTTCTCCATAATTAGAATCTTCTGGTCTAGGGGTGGAGTAGATAGCATAAAAGCCTTTGAAATCTACAATACACTGCGTACTCATCAAGCGCTGAACAAAAATTGGTCTTTGAGGGGAGTGGGGAAGTCCCCAAGATTACATGTCACCTGCAGCCTAGACTGGGATTATTTATTTCTCCATCTGCTACTCGGGGATCATGCTTTGGAAACTGGAAAACAAATCTTAGACTTTAAAGGGCCTATGTGCAAAGGCTGCCCCATTCCCTAGCTTCCAACTAGCCCCAGAAATAAGCAGCTGCCTGGATTCTGTCTCCCTTGAAACTGACTCCCCCCACCCCATCCCATTGCTTTTATTGTGTGTGTGTGTTTTATTTTAAATCCATAAGGTAATTGGTTTTCTGCAGGGCTAACTGAATTTCTCCAATTTAATTTGCAAAGATGCTCCCCAGGAGCCATTACAGGGCTTGCTGTCCTCCAGATTGGATTACTGGCCTCTCTGGGGTTGCTGGATTCTGAGTCAGAAGGTGGGGCCTGGCCCCTGTAACCTGATTACCTGAGCAGCGGAACTTCTTGCTCTTGATCTGGCTGATGCGCTTGTTGGCGAGCCGTCGCGGGCTGCTGCAGCGGGCCCCGCTGGTCTCGATGGGGTTGTCCTGGAGGTAGTCGGCCAGCCACTTCAAGTGGCAGTCGCACACAAATGGGTTTTGGGCTAAGTGGCTGTGAGAGGGAGGGGGCTGTTAATCAGGAGTGACCCGTGGTGCAATGCTCCACCACCGCCCTGCCTGGCGCTGGGGCCCTGGCGAGTCAGTTCAAGGCTCCCACCCTTGTTCCCCTAGGAGGCCTGGGCAGGGGCGGGGGAATGCTTCCAGCTGTGACTCAAAGAGGGGACGCCTGCAGTCTGCAAAAGGCAGTCACAGATGCAACTGGCATCTGGTTTGGGGACCTGGCCTCCCAGCTCTCACCACTCGAGGCAGGATCACCACTGCCTGCCTCTCCCTCTCCCCACACCAGTTCTGACGGGAACAGCAAGTCAAGTGCCTAAGGTCTCCACTTACAGCCAACTGCATTTTATTCCTCCAAGCTCAGTCATACCAGGCACAGAAAGCAGCTGGCGTAGCGACTGGCATATGGTGGGTGCTCCATACATACAGCAGTGGACATTGTTGTTATTATCATCATCACTAGAGCACTGTGGGTCTTGCTCTCACTGTCTCATTAAGAATTACTCTACAAAGCCCCAAACACAGTGCCAGGCACTTGGTTGGTATTCAATATACACATAGCAGCTGTTCTTACTCCATATTGGTTTCTGATCTGGCTGCAAGGGCAGTGGGTGCCAGACGACTTAGCTAATCTTTGGAAGATTCCAGGCTAATGATCAGGTCTAGGGCTGGAGCCATCAAAATCATGGGCTGAGAGCTGTACTCAGATATTGTCTATTTAACTGAAATACTTATGAACATCTGCAGTGCTTGAGACTAAGGAAATGCTTCCCAAAGAGGGAAGTGAATGCCCCCAGTGTGCCCACATCAGAGGCTTGGGTGGGAGGGTGGCGCTGGTGGTCAGCAATGGGTTATAAGCAGAGATAGCACCTGCTCAGAGTACAGCAGCAGCAGTGGTTAAGAGAGCTCAGGAACTCCTCTGCCTGCATTCAAATCTTGCTTCTTACTAGCTGTAAGGCCTTGAGTACATTACTTCACCTCTCTGTGCCTTGGTTTCCTCACACATAAATCAGGGATAATAATAGTAATTGAGGCAGTCATAGAGTTGTTGTTAAGTATAGAAGTTTCAATACAGGGAAAGTACTCAGCACAATGTCAGGCACTGTGTAAGTGCAGTACAGGTAAGCTGGTGCTATGTGTGGAGTCACTGGATGGTGCATACAGTTAATGTGCTCAGCTGCTAACCTAAAGGTTGGAGGTTGGAGTCCACACAATGGTGTCTTAGAAGAAAGCCTAGTGATCTACTTCGGAAAAATCAGCCCTCGGAAACCCTATGGAGCACAGTTCTACAATGACACACATGGGGTCGCCATGAGTCAGAGTCAACTCCTTGGCAACTACTGTTAACACTATTTGTATGATTCCATCCTCATCGCAGGCTCTAGAAATCCTCCTGCATGTGCCCACTGTTGTCCTCATTTTGGTGTTCTCTGTGTCTGGGTGTTTGGGGTCTCCTGCAGCCTGGACACCTGCTGACACTCCCAGGTGGGTAGTGCCAGGCCCTGCGTGGTGGCATACTCACAGTGTCTGGATGGACTGCAGGGGAGCAAAGAGCCCCTTGCTGATGGTCTGCAGCTTGTTGTCGTACAGGGAGAGCAGGTTGAGGTTCTGCAGGTCCTGAAATGTGTTCACCCGCAAGCAGTTGATCTTGTTGGCATTGAGGAGGCTGCAAGCAGAAAAGAGGCGGGGCATTCACTAACCCTGGTAATTACAACAGAGCAAGGGTGGTACCTGGCAGGGGAGGGCTGCAGAGTTCCCATTGCTCATCCTCACAGCCTCATGAGGAAGAGAGGAACTTACAGTCTCCCCTGTGGCCACCAATACCTGACACCCAGTCACCATGGACACTGTGAGGCACATTGCTCTCACCTGGAGCCTCCCCTTGTCCCTACACACAGGGGAAACCACGAAATGGCACCCCACATTCTTGTCCTCTGCTTTAGAATTCAGAGCTTCCAGGAATCTCAATGAAAAAAAAATCATTTGGCACAACTGTTTTAAAGCTTTAGTTGACTGACTGAGGGCAATTTTGATTCAAAAAATTCTCTAGAGTTCTTTTGGATCAATGACCCCATTGGAAATCTGATGGAAGTTATATGGCATCTCCCCAGAAAAAAACACATCTATGTGTAGGTGTGTGCATGAGTGCATACCTACACACAAGAGACACACACACATTCTCCCTCTTTTTCTCTTTCACACAAACATACACACACATTCTTCCAAACTCATTCTATCTCACACACACAATTCTCTCACACACACACTCATATACCACATACATTCTCTCTCCCTCTTTCCCACACACATTGTCTCTCTCACATAAACTCTCTTTCACACACACATTCTCTCCCTCTCTCTCTCACACAGATGGAACCCTATGTGATCTGACCTCTGTCCCCTCTTCCAACCTCATCCTAACACCAGTCCACTCCTCACTCACTGCCCTTCAGCCCCACTGGCTTCCTGTTATTTCCTCAAAAACACCAACCTTGTCTACGCCCAGGTCCTGTGAATGTACACTTCACTTCGTTCAGGCCAGGCTGGCTCCTTCTCATCCTTTGCGTCTCAGCTCAAATGTCACTTCCTCAGAGGCCCGTCCTGACCCCCTCAAGTACAGAACCCCTCCCAACCCCCATGGTCTTCACAGCCCCGCTTATTTCCTTCCTAGTCTTTGTCGATTTGTGATTATAGGATATTTATTTTCTTGTTGATCACCTCCTACACAAGACTGTAAATTCCATGGCAACACAAATGATATTTATTTTATTTGTCCCTTTAATTTTAGTGTTTAGCATAAGAATTTGTTAAATCAATATACTAGTTGTCCTCCAGTGGTTTCTGGCTCATGGTGACCCCATGTATGTCAGAGTAGAACTGTGTGCTCCACAGGGTTTTCAATGGCTGGTTTTTCAGAGGTAGATCACCAGTTCTTTCTCCTGAGGCACCTCTGGGTGGACTCAAATCTCTAATCTTTTGGTTAGTGGCTGAGCACGTTAACCATGTGCACCACCAAGTGACTTCTAAAGCAGTATACACAACTCTATATGCAATTTTAGGAGGTCACAATCCTCCAAGGTGGCACTGATGCCCCCAGGTTCAACCTTCCTATCCATGAGGGACCCATTACTACCATTTTTAGCTCTGTAGACCCAGAAGCATCATAAGAAGCTGCCTTGTAGACGAAACTCTGGTCCATCTCAGAGGATGCTACACGGATTATAGGAGAGATTTCCGGAGTGGAGCTGGCAAATCAAGCAAACCTAAGAATTTTCTTTATGATCCTAGACCAACAAGTTATGCCCGAGAAACAAGTATAAAATCATGCCTCACTCACTCTTGAAGGAAAGCAGGGGGAGTAGGGGAACTAAACTAACCAGCAAAAATGTTGAATTTTTAAAATTTCTATTTTCAAGGCTGGCTCATACATTCCCTTGTGGTCAGCGACCCATGAGATTTGTAATGAGCTGGCTTGTCTCAGGAGTCTCTCAATGCCCAGGCCCAAGGGAACTTTAGTTGGAACTGTGGGGCTGCCCACGTGTGCCAGATCGCCCACACTACTTCTTCCTTGCTGCAGGACCCCCTCCCCAGTGGGCCCCCTGTGCACCCCACGTAAGGGCAGGCAGCTGCAGCAGTGACAAGTGGAAGAAGAACTGCCTGTTTAATCTGGCTAATAATGGGCAAAGTCCTAACGGTTCACACAGATGTCCTCCTGCCTCTAGTGAAAAAAGCTCACGCTGCTAGAACGTTTTTTATGTTCTCCAAAATCCCTTTTTTTATGCTTCTCTGACATCTATTATTCTCACAGTAACCTGGGTAGATGGGCAGAGGCAACTTCACGAGTTACAGGTGAGGAAACTAAGGCTGTGAGTTTGGCGGGCTGTTCAAGGTCATGCATGTTTCCAGGAGCATTGCTGGAAGTCGTTATGATAATTTAGGTCTCTAGAGGGTTCAGTTTTTCCTTTATGAATGCCTAATCTACCCCACCCATCTGTCTATCCCCCTTTCAACATTTCTCCCAAGAATTTCCTGTACTTCCTGTATCAGATTTTAGCCAAGGTCACTCCATTTTGGGAGCGTTCCAAGGAGGATGCTATGAAGCACAGAAACAGGAGGAAAGCTGAAGGACCCAATAGGGTCAAGCAACCAGGGGTCAGGAATGGACTCTTCACACATGCACATTTTTTTGTTTGTCTGCTTAAAAAGAAAAACAAAGCACGTGGTAGATGATGTGTTCCAAACCTAGATATTCAGGGTCTCCTGAGGGCATCTGCTGAGGCTTGCCAGGAAATATTGAACTACTCAGTATAAAGACCAGGTCAGAGGTGCCAATCTGATGGCCTGGGGATAGAATCCTCCCTGCAACAGCATATTGCAACATGCCTCATGCAACCATGTTTTGCTCAGCCCTCCCAGTGTTCTTAAATTTGGAAAATTTCACACACACACCCCCCAGATTTCTACTTTCTCCTAAAAAAAAAAAATTCAGACACTCTGGCAACCCTGGGTCCACTGAAGGCAACTATAGAGTGGCTGTCCCTTTAGATAGGGCATATGTTCTCTGTTTACCACAGTCCTCAGCACTCCCTATTGCTTACCCACCACTTGTGTATTTTATCTATCTTTCCTGAGGAGGCAATCTGGTTTGAGAGCACAGTGCAGATGCATGAGCCCAATTGTGGTTCTTGCTTCTGAGGAGTGCTAGACGTTGGACAAGGCGTGGAACAGTCACAGGGAGAGAGAAGTGGCAATCCTGACCTGCTTCCACAGGTTATCCAAACTGACTGCTCCTTTGGCAGTCACCCCTCCTCACCCCTCAGGCCTATCTACGCTGCTTTTTCTCATCTGGATGCTTCCTTGTTTCCTATTGCTCCTAGACCTCTCAGTGTGAGATGCTTTCTCAAAACGTAAGACATCAAAACAACCCTCGTTGGCAGAGTTACTAGGAAAGACAGTACAAGGTGCAAAGCTCATGAAGCTGGGAGCAAAAGAAAATATAAAAGGGCACAGAGTCTCCTGGTCACTTGTTCTCCTCCAGGATGCTTGGCTCCCTAAGGCCAGACACATAGGTGCAGGGTGAGATAAAATTAAGCTGCTTATCCAGATTTAGATGCGGAAGACAGCCTCACTGATCCTCAGATCTCACAGCACCAGCGAGATCTAACAGTCAGTCCCTCTGTCCCCTCTCCTTTGGGAGGAAGGCTGGTAGCTACTCAACTCCATCTGGCTTCCATGAAAGGATCTTTGAGCTATCGGTCCATGGATAAGAGTTGAAGGGAAATTAAAAAAATAACCGTATTATGGAGCACTTAGAAAATAACTGTTCAAAAGGGGGTTTGGCAGTTCTATAAGAAGTCCCGAATACACGCCTTCTCCTTCATTCACTGGGGCTCAGCAGAGGCTCAGCATGCTTTATCTGTCCTGGCTCATCCTCCTTTGAGGAACAGTTGGGGAACTGCTGGGTGAAATGATAATAACAACGGCAGCCTCCATCCACAGAGAACACATCTATGTGTGCAGCCCCATGCTGAACATTTCCCAAAGCACCTTCCATTCACTCTTATTTAAACCTCACAGCAGCACTATGATTGTCCTCATTTTACCGATGAAGAAACTGAGGTTCATAGAGGTCATCCAGCAGTAAGTGAAGAATCTGGGTTTGAAGCTCCAGCCTGTCTGACTCCAAAGCTCATTTCTTATCCATGACATAAGATCCACATTCTTATTTCCTTGTCCAATGTCAGGTGTCCCTTATCCCTGGGGAGTGGCTATTTTTGCTAGCCTTGGAGCACACCCAGCTATGGAGTCTGGTTGGGTCTGGAAGACCTGCTTGTCTCTTGGGAGTATAGAGGCATCAGGAGTCCTGTTGATCCTTGGGAAAGATCTGGCACCAAACCAGCAGAGCCTCAGCTTGGGTTGCTCACCCAACTGTCTTTGGCACAAGGCATCTTCACCAAGTAGCTTGCACCTGCACAAAGCAGGGTTTCAACCTTCAGGGATCACTGACTAAATGCTGACTTGGGAGCTTGCATGCTTGGCTTTGTGCTCCCCTCACCCTGAATTCTCACTGTACTCTGGGACAACCAGGGGAAAACAGTGAGACATTGAAAATAGCATCCCTCATGTAAGCTGGAATACTCCGTCTTGCCTCAGTCAAGAGGTTGCCTGGCACTCAAACTAAAAACTTGTATGCCCAACTCAATCTCAGCCTGATCTGCTGTTGGATCCAGAGATTTGGGTGATTAGGGGCATGCCTGTTCATAATTATTTCTCCAGGAGCAGTTCCATGCCCCCAGAGCCATCTCCCAAAGACACTTCAGAGGTCATATGAATAAAAAGAGAAGAAGGGTCTGAAACTATCAGGCCAGGTGAACAGCAGAGGGCACATGACTGAACCAGTAATATGTGCGAAGCACTTACTGTGGCCAGGCACCCGCCAAGCACTCTACACATATTAACCCATTTAACCCCTCACCCCCAATAGCCCTGTTGTTGTTGTTGTTAGGTGCCACTGAGTTGATGGCGACTCATGGTGACCCCATGTGTGCAGAAAAGAACTGTTCCGAAGAGTTTTCAATGCTGTGATTTTTTGGAAGCAGATCAACAGGACTGACTTCTGAGGTGCCCCTGGGTAGGTATGAACTGCCAACCTTTTGGTTAGTAGTCTAACGCTTAAAACTTTGTGCCACCCAGGGACTCCTTTCAATAGCCCTATAAGGTAAGTATTATCTCCACTGGAAAGATGATACTTCTGGGACTCAGAGATCTTAAGCAACTTTGACCAAACTTTCACAATGAGTAAGCGGTAGAGTTGAGATTTGGATCCATGCTATCTTAGTCCAAAGACCTGGCTCCCAACCATCATCGTACCCTGCTGCCTCTCACTAAGAGTCACCTACTGCTTATAGGATGAGGTAGAAGTCACCTTATTTGTAGCCACTCACATCAACTTGGAGCCCTGGTGGCACAGTGGTTAAGAGTTCGGCTGCTTACCAAAAGGTCAGCAGTTCAAATCCACCAGCCGCTCCTTGGAAACCCTATGGGGCAGTTCTCTCTGTTCTATAGAGTCGCTATCACCTTAGCAATTATTCTGCAATGAAAGAAAAAAAGAGCTCTGCTCCCATCAGAGGAAATTAAGGCAAGTGGCACATTTGAGAGTGGGTGTGCACTTACATCACCTTCTAAATTTATTTCCAAGCATTAGCTCGGTGAGGCACTCTGCCACCCTCCTCTTCTCAGAGCACTCTCGGCTTCCACATATGTTCTGTGTCAAGAGGTATTAGCACTCAGCCCGTTGACTAACAAACATAACGATGCTGCTGAGAGATAATCCTTTCCAGGAGCTGCTGCCTTCAGGAAAAGCAAAGCAGGAAACAGGAGCAATTGAGAGCTACAAAGCTGAGGGAAATAAAATATCCTGAACCCCAAAACAAACAAACAAACAAACAAAAACCAAAAACCTGTTGCTGTCAAATCAATTCCGACTCATGGCAACCCCATGTTACAGGGTAAAACTGCTCCATAGGGTTTTCTTGGCTATGCTCTCCACGGAAGCAGATTGCCACGGCTTTCTGCCACAGAGCTGCTGGGTGGGTATGAACCGCCAACCTTTAGGCTAGCAGTCAAGTGCAAACCATTTGTGCTACCAGGCTACATATGGGTCGTGTAACTTAAGTCTTGGACTGAACTGGTCTGCCCAGAAAAGTGCTAGGTGTCCTCATCACTTGAAGGAGCTCTAGCTTCTTTCATGCAGGATCTAGGTCAACATGGGGGATGGACCACAGAGCGACGATGAGGCTCACCTTGATCTGTAAAAGGGATCCACCACCCTGAGTCTCCCTAGAGAGGCCAGTGGGGGCAGAAGACAAGCTATCTGGATCCCAGTTGCAAGAACCCATTTTTAGCCACTGCCCTTGGCCATATCTTCTCCTCGGTCAAGATTCCCCTGGGGCTCACAGGCCTTTGCTGCAGGGTTTGGAAAACACAAACATCTGGAGTCAGGTTTAATGATAAATTGCATTAAAATCACCTTGGCAACCCCAGCGATTCACATGTTGATTCAGTGGCTCAGAGCTATCATTCTGGGTGGTATTTATATTCTCCACACCTGCCCATGGAGCTGCAGGAAGATACTGGTTATGTTACTGCTCATACTCATATGGTGTTTGTCTGGAAATGCAAAAAGCATATTCCAAACTCCACAGGGAAAGGTTTTATTAGAAAATTGGTGCCAAGAAAGTGTGCAGTGGCCCTTTGCTGGGGAATGGGTGAAGCCCTTCAGGGACTAGACCATGGTACAGGAGGATGGGGCTCAGGCCCCTACCAAGGGGAATACCTTGTGGAGCCTCTTTGTCCTAAGACAAGGCTGGGGAGTTAGTTTCTGTCTCATGCACACTTGCTGAGATGCCAATTAGAGGAGAATGATGTTACCAACAGCTGTTTGGCATAACTCTTTCTTTGGCTCTTCCAGTTGGAGAATAATTTTTAAAGAACGGATTATAAAGGTTCTTTGTTATTAAAAAAAAAAAAAGAAGAAAGAAAAAAGTGGCCGCTGTGTCCCTGGATGTATTTACCACCATTACCCACTGGCAAAAACTATTAGTGAGGACACCAATTAGGGGAGCTGTTCTGGGCCCCTGATTAAGCTGCAGGATATTGAGTCAAACCTCCCTCATTAATGTGTCTTCCCTCTTTTTTTCTCTAGACTTAACCCTCTGTCATCCTGAATTTCTTTATCCATTCGTTGTGATAAGGACGACTCTCCTGCCCTAGAATATTATGCTCTCATCCTTCCCCTACTAAATACGGGGAGTTTACTTTGACTTCCAGCAACCTACTGAGGCCAGATATGGGGAGGAACCTAGTGGTGCCAGGATGCCAAGCAACTCTGCCCCCTGCCCAGAATCTTTTCTCTGCTTGTGAAAGGGTGCTCTGGGCCACTTCA
Source organism: Dugong dugon (assembly GCA_030035585.1). Classification (NCBI taxonomy): domain Eukaryota; kingdom Metazoa; phylum Chordata; class Mammalia; order Sirenia; family Dugongidae; genus Dugong; species Dugong dugon. The sequence continues at coordinate 163,585,385 of CM057460.1, read as the reverse complement.
TACTAAACACCCATAAGAGGAAACTGAGGTACCCTCCACGTCCAAACGAGGGGCAAAGATGGCTCCTCCCATTGCTCCTGATAATGAATGCACGGCTTGTCATGGGCTGAAGGTTGTCATGGTGATTTCTGACATGAGGGAAATCTCAAATGAAGCAACGCCCTCAGGTGGCCTGTCTGAAAAACAAGACACCCACTCTCCCTGACACAGGGCATAAGAAGGTGCAAGGTCACTTTTCCAAGAGAGTCATAGGGAGACCCGACAAAAAAAAAAAAAAAAAAAAAAGAAACCCAAACCCCTTGCCGTCAAGTTGATTCTGACTCATAGTGACCCTATAGGACAGAGTAGAACTGCCCTTTAGAGTTTCCAAGGAGCACCTGATGGATTCGAACTGGTGACCTTTTGGTTAGCAGACATAGCTCTTAACCACTACCCCACCAGGGTTTCCAAAAGGGCAGCTGCCTCCCCATCAGTGAATCGAACCTTGGTCTCCCAGGTGACAGGGAGGGATACTCACCACTATACTAATGAGGATGGCAAGCCAATTGCTTGGCTATCAGGAGAACAACTGGCCTCACCCATTTGTGACTGGCTTGCCTCCTTCCTCCCCTAACATGTACTAGGGTGGCCACTGTCTTATCTGATTGCCACCTGGTTCCTAATCAGTCCTTTAAGAGGAGTGAACCACTTCCTCAGTGACTAAAGATGGAATGATTCCAGAATGTAAGTCTCCCACGGACTTTCCTTAGGAAGCGCCAGGAACACAGGAGAACAAAGATCCCTCCCTCAGTAATGCATCACCAAGTAAGCTGGCTTCTGCTGCTAGAGAGAATTCTTAGCATCCCACCTCAGCTGAGTCTTTAAACATGAGCAGTTGCCCAAGATCAGGACAAACATTAGTGTGGTGATGACAATGAACCCAGAGAAAATTCCATGGAGACAGCAACTTATTACTTAGACTGAACCATAACAAGATGGGTTGATTAACAATCAATTCAGCAGCACCTCCTCCTCGGCTTGAGCTAGTGAAGAACTTTGTTCTCTGTATCACAGAACTGGCTCTGCAGATCTGCCCGTGACTGGGTCTGAAGCATAAGTCTCTGGCAGGATGGTATTCTGGTAAAGGGCATGGACTCTGGAGTCAGACTACCCAGGTTCCAATCCTGGCTCTGTCACTTACATGCTGAGTGACGATGGCCAAGATACTTAACCCTTCAGTACCTCAGTTTTCCCCTCCGTAAAACGGGGCTTTCAACACTACCTTCCTCTTAGCATTGTTGTCCACCACCTACCTGTCAGACTATGGTGGCTTGCATGTTGCTATGGTGTTGGAAGCTATGCCACCCGGATTTCAAATACCAGCAGGATCACCCATGGTGGACTGGTTTCAGCGGAGCTTCCAGGCTAAGACATACTAGGAAGAAAGGCCTGGTGATCTACTTCTGAAAATTAGCCACTGAAAACCCTATGGCTCACAATAGAATGTTGTCTGATATAGTGATGAGCCCGCTAGGTTGGAAGACACTGAAAACACACAGTGGCTGCCCCAATGGACTTGAGCACACCACTATTTATGAACATGGCACAGGACCAGGCAACATTTCATTCTGTTGTACACAGAGTCTCCATTAGTTGGAGGTGACTCAACGGCAATTAACACCAACAACAAGCATTGTAAAGATGAAATGAGATGATGCATATGAAATTGCTTAGCACAGGTCCTGGAGCATACTAAGTATTCAGTAAAGTTAACCGCTATTACCAACCCCAGTAATGGCAGTAGTAGTAGTGAGCTATAGAGAGTGAAGTTTTACTCACTGCACCATAATTGGCATGTTGCTTGGCAAACTCCAAGCTCTTCAAATCTTCTTGTCTGCCTTCCAAGAAAACTGAACAATAGCTGTCTCCATTGTCTTAAGTTATTCCCAGGGCTTCCAACCAGTTCAGTCTTAGAATTCTCATTTCTAACAAGTTCCACCCCACTAAAAAAAACAAAAAACAGCTGTTGCCTTGGAGTCAATTACGACTCATAGTAAACCTATAAGACAGAGTAGAATTGCCCCATAGGGTTTCCAAGGAGCAGTTGGTGGATTTGAACTGCCAGCCTTTTGGTTAGCAGCTGACCGCTTAACCACTGCACCACTAGGGCTGCAACAAGTTCCCTGGTGATGCTAATGCTGCTGGTTAGGGACCAATTCTGAGAAGAACTAGTAGAGCAGTGGTTCTCAAAATTCATTATACATAAGAATCACCTGGGGATCTTGTTAAAATGTAGATTCTGATTCAATATATCTGGGGTGGAGAGGTAAATTATCCGCAGGGATTCAAACCAGAATGAACTGGTTCAAACCCCTGCTTATTCCCGTCCTAAGACAGCTGGGTTTGGTTTAAGATCTCCTGGAGCAGGTTTAAAATCGACCGTGGCCAATATTTACATGAAAGCTTCCACCTCAAATGACGGCACTCCCCAGTTGGGTGACTTTCCCAAGCATGCAGGCAATCAATGAGGGCTATGCATGCTCTTCATACCCTGCGGGAGCTGTTAGAGCGCAGCTTGCAGCTGTCTGTCAGGGGAGGAAATTACAGCCCTGTGACACACTGACCACTTTCCTGCTTTCGGGAGGACAGAGCTCTGAGCTGTCAGGCAAGGGAAGTAGGGCGCATCTAGCTGGTGCTCACACAGGCTCACCATCTCCATAGCCATCCCAGAGCCTCTGAGTTTGGGTGGGCAGGGGAATGGAGAGGAGCAAGAACATTGACCCTGAGCTTGCAGAGAAGAGGAGGATGGAATTTTCTGGAAGAGTACAGGTCACTTCTCTGGCAATTTACCTGCTCCCATCCTTGGGGTGGGGGCAACGTGCCTAGTGACATGTCCTATCCTAACCTTGGGTTCTCAGATGCCTTCTTATGGGATATTTCAGCTCTTCATGGTATAGAAGGAAATCTCTTAACATACTTCTTCATGTCCAAATGGGCACTCAACTCACTTGCTAGCAGTCTGTTCTAAGGAGGGAAGTTGGCAGACTACCTGGCATCCCCCCACAGAGAAGAAGGATTGTTAGTAATCAACAACAAATGTGTGTTTATACAATGAATGGCTGCAGGAACACAGCCTGTTTTGGATTAATTACACAGAGCTATACTAGCCATTTTTAAACATTTGAAGACAGTGATAATAGACTTTTCTGAGTTTTTCAGAGGTCATTCTTGAGGTTTAATATAAGAAAGAGCTTTCTAACCTTCTAACTGTGCAGTGACAACTTATCACAGAAACCATCAGCAAATGAGCGATAGGAGGCTTAGTCTGAGTGCATGGAGGGATTTTTGCACTAGCAGGGTGGGAGGCTGTGTGTGGAGCCCAAAGGTCCCTTTGTACGCTAAGATTTATGAACTTTAACTAAAGGAGGTGACTCTTGTGAGGCTCCAGAGGACAGGGTGTCAGGTTGAGGGGCATCTCCCAGGACTATGGAAGTTTGTCAATATGGATTCATTTGCTTTAGCCTCTGTGAAACTCTACGCCTGAGATATTCTGCTATTAGTGCTGGTGATCTGCCCCAATGAACATGCCAAGTAAACCACCAGGAGGCTGGCCACGTGCACACACACTGTGCTGAGTGAGTTTGGTGGGATGGAGTAAAGTCCAGAGAAATGGGGAAGGGTGGCAGGACAAGCTAACTCTACCGACCCCACTGTATTACTGGCAGCATCACGACAAGAGCCAGAAAGGAACTATTCAGGACCACTCTGTGTGGCAGAGAGGGCTTGGATCTGCAATGGACCCATAACTTGAGACGGAGAGAGAAGAAAACACACAAACCTCTTCATATCAAAGGAGAGGAAATTACCCAGACTACTGGGATATTCTAATCAGAGCCTTCTTATCAGAGTGTCTCCAGTCTAACAAGGAGAAATCCAATCTACAGCGGACGGAACGCTAAATTAGATCTAATCAGTACCCGCTTTCCAACTGCTTGACAGCAGGTCAAACACCAATGATGGGGACCCAAGCCTGAGTTGCTGATTCTTTACAGAAAGGGAGTCTGTCTGAGTTGTGTCAACTCTTGGTCTCGAGAGAGGGGAGATGGTCTTTGTCTTTACCCTCCAGCTGCTTAATTCCACCTGCTCAAAACGGTGACAGTGACTGGGGTTGCCTTTCCAGGCCATGCAAAGCTTTGTTAATTCTATTAACTTCATGACTGCTGTCAGCTTGGAGATGGGCTGCATTTCACTTTTTAAAAAATATGCATTTATTGAGTTTTTGCCACATGCTAGGCGCTGTGCTAGGCACTGAGATGCGCGTTATCTTATGAGTCTCCTTAATGCTTGCAAAGGGCATTTTCCTTTGCACACAAAGACACATAGATTGTAAAAGGACATTCACACCAGTCCAGTGGAACACACCACTCCCAAATGCACCTCAAGGCAGGATGCTATTGTTATTCTTCTTTCAAGGGATTAATAGCTACAGTTAACTAGCCTTATGGTCGAAGTTATAACTTACAGTTTCTTTGCTGCAAGCAAAGAATACCATCTGTGAAACACGCAGCTCCCTGCAGAGCACTGGCTTGTCATTCTAACTAATAGCCTTAAACACCCACTGAGAGCTGGCACCTTTGTACACGAATCTGCACACGCAGAGACACACATAGTGAGACCACTGCGGATACAAGAGACGGGGAGAGATGGAGAGAAAAAGATCAAGATTTTTCTCTCTCTTGCTTTCAGCTTCATAGAAACAAGCCTGACACTGTTACGCGGTGAAACCCATGTGAAATTGTGCCCTACAGATTAGTAAGTAAACACAAGTAAGCCTGTGCGTACCTTGCTTACTGGTCAATCTGCCCCTGCTCTTGTACCTGCACCTTATTCCCACCCACTCTTGGGGACTCAGCTTGACTACTTGCAGGGCCTGCAAACTCATCATGCAGCTTCTCTTAGCTGCCCCTGGGAAGCAGGGAGGCCCAGGCCCTTCCTCACTGCCTGTGGTCTAGAGGTGATTTTGAAAAGACACGCTCACACGTACACTCAGATGCACATTGTTATGGATTGAATTGTATCCCCCCAAAATATGTGTTGAATTTCTAACCCCTTTACCTGTGGGAATCCCATTTGGGGAAGAAGAGTTTTCTTTGTTATGTTAATGAGGCCCTATCTGTGTAGGGTGTGTCTGAAATCTACTCACTTTTGAGATATAAAAAGAGCAGATCAGGCAGAGAAGCAAGCACAAATGCCACATGAAGATCCGCAAGGAATGCCCAGTCTATACAAACTGAGAGATCTTCCGTGACAGAGAGAGCCTTCCCCCAGATGTGCAGCCCTGAATTTGGACTTCCAGCCTCCTAAACTGTGAGAAAATAAATTTCTGTTCTTTAAAACCACCCACTTGTGGTATTTCTGTTACAGCAGCACTAAGAAACTAAGACACACGCCATTTCGAACATACATCACATGCTGTTCTGAGAGCTGAGCTCATTCTGAGCCACAGGACCTTAGAAATTCTATGCCAGTTTCCAACTCATTTTGTTGTGTGACCAAGGGTGAGTCGTTTACCTCTCTGAGACTTGGTATTCTCCTCTGCTCAAAGGATACTCAAGATCGAACCGACTTTGCACAGGTACCAACAGGAATCGTGACATCACAGAGCACAATCAAGAACATGTGTAGACACACACATACACTCCCACATCCACAGAAGCTGCCTAATACAAACCAGACATAAACCTCCCTGATCATAAAATCTTAAAATAATATGAGCTCAATTCCTTTTCTTGTCTCTCCACATCAGAGTTCAATTATCCTCCTCAAACATTTAAACTCAAATGACCAGAATGAAATAAATGCAGATAAATATCAGAGCTTAAAATTCAAGGCAACAAATCTTCCTTTAAATCAAATAAACCCTTCCCTCCTCAGCCGTATCTTACCCAGATAGAGTCACCTGGGTGATTGATTTATGCTCTTCTCTAATTATTTCCCCACCACGCCTCCCCACCAGGAACCCATATTCAAGGTCACATGTCCACCTGCAGTTTTGTTTCAGCTTTTGTACTAGAATTTGATATGAGAATGTCCTAATTCCCTAAATTCCTAACATATTCCTGCAAGATGCTTCCCCTTGTAGTATTCGACTCTTCCTAAATTTCTAGCCCTATGGTTACTGAGTCATGCCTAAGCCAGTGTCCTGAGCTATATCATTAAGTTTGTTCATACTGACCTTGGCCCTCCCCCTGGCCAACTCCTGCTTCTCCCACAAAAAAAGAGGTGATGGAGGTGAGAGGTGGACAGCTCAGAATTTTTTTCCATTTGGAGTGCATCAAATTATGAGAAGAACTCTGAGTACTGCTCAAAGTGTTCAGGACAGAACCTGCAAACAGCCCCAGAGATACAACAGTGACAAGGTTCCTACTCACAGCAGCTGTAGGGATACCAGCCCATCAAACAGTCCCTTGGCAATCTCGGTGATCTTGTTCCCATAGAGCACCCTGAAAGAGAGCGGGAGAAAACAAAGGTCATCATGGGTGTGAGGCCACTGGAACTCACTCACACAGAAGGGTGCCACCTTGACTAATTGTTCACCCCGGGGGCAGGATCTCAGGGCACCTCCTTCCCCGGCCCATCTCATCCCTTCCCCAGCAGTCATGGTGCATGAAGGCTCCGGTGTAGACTCCAGTGGGTGTGTGGCTCTAACAGCAGCCGTGGGTCCAAGCCAACCTCTCCCCTCTCATTTCCCCCTCCAGGGATTCAGTTAGACAGAGGCAAGGGCTGGAGGGGCAGGCTGTGTGGGAGGCAAGGAGAAATGGGGGGCACCCTGCTTTATTCCCAGGCAGCCCAGCCCAATCAATAATCCACAACAGGAAGAATCAGCCCCTTTGTGGTGTCTCCTGAGCTGCTAATATGACTCACACCCTGGCAATAAATAAGGTATGTGGGAAGCTGGCCTGCTCTGTGTCCTCTCGTCTTCAATGGGTATCGATCAGGCCAAGCCCAGCCTATGGAACGTTTCCTTTTAATATTCCATTGAGTCCTAGGAATTCCTGAGCCAATTCCTTTAATCATCTATCTAGACAGGGCTTTGGGCATCTGGGGTCATATCCAGATGGCTCAGGGGCTGCAGAGTCAAGGACTGGCTCTTAGGAAAAACCTGGAAGCAAGGAATCCTTTTGTTGGTGTGACGGCAGCCTCTACTTTCCATCCTCTCTTCTGTTCTTTGGACTTTAGGTACCTAGGAACCCTGGATCCTTTTACCCTTCTTTCGTTCAGATCTACCAGCTCCCTGGGCCTGGTCTTTGTTGACTGGCATCTGTGAGGCCTGGGGAGTCTACTGGGTCTGTCTCTCTAGCCCACCCACCACCCAGTGGTCTCTGGGCTCAGCCTTGTTGGTCTTCAGCACAGAAGCCAGGGGGACTGAGGGCCTGTCCCTGCTCCCATCCACAGCACAGACTTTGCTGTCTCTTGGGGCCAGCCTCCTCGGAGATGGAGGGAACTAGGCTAAGGAGCATGCTTGTTTTTTTTTTTAATTCCTTCCTGGTCCCCAAAGTGCCCTGCATGAACATAATATTCAATTTCCACTCGGATTGCGAATCCATGCAATTCTGCTTCTTTGAGGAGGCAAAATATTAGGATGAGGAAATAGTAAATGGGAACAATCAAGTAAATCCCCCATTTCCAGACATGGCCAGCAGTGAAGAGTAAGCATGCCTCCCTCAGCCTGCAGGTATGTTTCATTAATGTTTCAACAAATTAATGACTAAATAGAAGTCAGCATGATGGCCCAGGCTCCCGTTTGTAATTCGTATTAATTTTCTACCACTCACTGTGCCAAATGTAGTAATGTCCCTGTCTGCCTGATCGTCTCGGCTGATATCAGAATTTCTAGTGTGTTGGAAGCTGGTGGTGTGGCGAGTCGGGGCCTTGGGGTGAAGGGTGTCACAGCACCCATCACTCGTCAGTCTGGGCAGTCTCTGAGCCTCGTGGGTCAAGACCACTCACTGATGGGCTGAAGGGGCCTGAGGCTTGCCTATTTGTGCATCAACCTCATGGTGTTTGAGTGTAGACCTGTCTGTCTTTCCCCAGATCGTTCCTTGACTGTCTTCTCCTGCCTTTAAGGCCTGCTTTCAAACATCTCCTTGAGAGGCTTTTCCTGGATATTGCAGCTTATGTTCACCCTCCCACCCCACCTGTCATCCTGTTTCCATTTCTTCATAGCATTTATCATTATGTCACATTATGTTGTTGTTGTTAGGTGCCAGCAAGTCGGCCTCGACTCATGGCGACCCCATGTACTATGGAATGAAATGCTGTTCTGTGCCATCCCCATGATTGGTTGTGGATAAGACCATTGTGATCCATAGGGTTTTCATTGGCTGACTTTTGGAAGCAGATCTCCAGGCCTTTCTTTCTAGTCCATCTTAGTCTGCAAGCTCTGCTGAGACCTGTTCAGCATTACAGCAACACGCGAGCCTCCACTGACAGATGGGTGGTGGCTGTGCTAGAGGTGCATTGGCTGGGAATTGAACCTGGGTCCCCTCCACAGAAGGTGAGAATTCTACCATTGAACATCATAGTATATATCTCTATCTATCTATATGTGTATATGTATATATATATATATATATTTTAAAGTTTTCTGTGACCTCACCCCTTGAATGTGTGGGGATATTATGTAGCTCATTTATGGCTGGGTCTCTGGAGCCTATAATAGAGCAGGGACTAGCACAATAACTTATTTGTCAAATGGATGGATGAATGAATGAACACAGACATGGATGGAGTAAAGGCTCTCCAACCCTTTACCTTGGCCACTCCTGATCTTGAATTGGGTTTGTCTGTGTTCAACTGTAAGCTTCACAAGACCAAGGGTCCTGTCTGTTGAGTCCACTGAAACATTCTCAGTGCCTGTAATACTCTTAACACACAGTAGGCATCTACCGAACGGACGAATGAATAAATTGAGGATGAGAGGCACTTCCCATAAACAACATCCCAATATACTTCAGAATTGGCCAGTGGCATGTCAATTTCATGACAGACCATTGGATTTTGAATTTCTTTTCCTGCAAAACAGGAAGCATCTCACTGTCCCCAGACTGTTCCTAAATCCCGCCAGAGGGAAAGTAGACACGGGGAATAGGAGGGCGGGGGCAGGGAGACGACCTGGTGGCAGGTGGCCCCTCTCGCTTCTCCTCTGTGATCTTCAGCACAATAAGCAGACACTAATCTCGCACACAATCCTATCTCTGATATCCTAGCCAGATGTTCTATTTGATGAATGAAACTAATTTACTCAGCGAGCAGCAGGCAGCAGCTATATCAGAGACTTCCCCAGCCCTGTTCTCAGCCCTTTCCCAATGGGATGGGGCAGGTGGGGGGAAAGTATGTCTCTTGCCACCCCCCATTTCATAAATAGAGTAAACAGGTTGCATGCAGAGGCAAGGTATAGACAGCCTGTCTCTGGGTGTCCTCGCTGTTCCCAGGCGGGCAGGACACCGGCTGATACACATCACATCCATCAACTGAAGACACCTTTGTTGTACCTTATGTTAGTTGTTTCACAATATCTTCAGGGGCAGAAGACCATGGGGATCAAGAGTGTGGGTTCCTTGGCCCAAATCTTGCTTCTCCCACTTATTATTGTGGGCGTTGGATAAGCTACATTCACTTATTCAAAAAAAATTCTTTCAGCACAATAACTATGTGCCAGGTACTGTTTAAGGTGCCACGGAGACAGCCAGGATCAAAACAGAGAAAAATTCCTGCCTTTACAGAACTTAAGTTATCCCATCTCCGTAAAAGAGAGATGACAATTGATTCTACATTACAAGACCATTGTGAGGATTAAATCTGTCAGACTCTAGAGCAGTACCTGGTACACAGGAAGTGCTCAGTAAACCAAAACACCAAAAAAAAAAAAAAAAAAAAACAAAAAAAAAAAAACAGTTGCTACAGAGTCAACTCTGACTCCTGGCAAACGCATGTGTGTCAGAGTAGAACTGTGCTCCACAGGGTTTTCAATGGCTGATTTTTCAAAAGTAGATCACCAGGCCTTTCTTCTGAGACACCTGTGTGGACTTGAACCTTTTGGTTAGCAGCCAAACATGGAACCATTTGTGACACCCCGGGATGTTAAGTGCTAAGTAAGTGCCGCCAGTTACTGTTCTTATTGTAATCATGGTCGTTATTTAATTTCTTCTCTAGGAGAATGTGTGTTAGGCAGGAAAGTTATCACCGTCCCCATTTTGCCTGTAAGGAAACACACACACAAGACCCAAGTGACATTCTCTATGCCACACCATGACTCACTGAGAGAATCAGGACAACACCCCACACCTTTTGCCCTTGTGGGTCTCTGAGCCCCCCGTAGGGTGAGGCTTTAGTTCTACCCAGTGGGCTGCCTAAGGGTTTTCAAAATCAAGGAAAGGCAGGGTTACGAGAGGGCATGGATACTTTCTCAGAACCATGGCCATGAGATTGGTCCAAAGAGAAAGTCTGAAAACCAGGGCAAGAAAATTAGCTCCCTCCTTGATAAAGGAGGAAATGGGTACGTTGGTAATAAACACATATTAAAATTCTCTCCTCCTGTTCTCCCTGGAGACAGTACTTTGCGGCATGTGGGATGGGAGGGCGAGCACAGTGAGAGCAGAAGACGCATTCAAATTAGAAGCCGATAACTGGGAAAGCTGCCGAGCACTTAATCAATAAAAATAATGCATTTGGGTTGTAGAAATATTCCCCAGGATCAATTTCCCCTGAAGAAATATTTGTTCCTTTTACCAGGTTGCCACAAGTATGTAAAGGAACATAAAGCCTTGATAAACACCTCTTGAAAAATATGGACACGTCTGTCCCTTGCCCACCCGTCCATGCGACTCTCTTCCACACTTACAGCGACGTGAGGGATCTCAGGCCCTGGAAGGCATCCGGAGCAATATCCGAGATCTGATTCTTGCTGATGTCTCTGGAAACATTAATGGGAAAGTCTGAGAGCACAGGTCACAGGTGTGATGAAGCCATTCCTACATGTGAACCCAGCATTTCAGGCATTCAAAATTGGAGGAGTTAATCAATCAATTTACTTATTCAAAGTGTAAGAGAAGGTGCTTGAAGAGCATTCAGTTTGACTGCCTCATGATAATAATACACTGCGCTTGTATCACACTTCTTGATTTTCAAAGAGTAGTCTCCTCCAGCATCTTGACCTTGACAATGGCCATGTGTCTGTGAGCCCTCACTTTGTAGGTGAAAAACTGAGCCCAGTCAAATTAGAGCCTTGTTTTACGTCACATTAAACCTGTTGCTGTCAGGTCGATTCTGACTCATGGCAACCCATGTATGTCAGAGAGGAACTATGCTCCATGGAGTTTTCTTTGCTGTAATCTTTATGGAAGCAGATTGCAGGGCTTTCTTGCAAAGCACCGCTGGGTTGATTCAAACCATTAACCTTTTTAGGTTAAGTAGTCAAGTGTAAATCGTTTGTACCACCCATTGTCATCGAGTTGATTCCAACTCATAGCAACTGTACAGGACAGAGTAAAACTGCCCCATAGGGTTTTCAAGGCTGGAATCTTTACGGAAGCAGACTGCCACATCTTTCTCCCGATGACTGGCTAGTGGGTTTGAACTGCCGACCTTTTGGTTAGCAGCCGAGCACTTAACCACTGTGCCACCAGGCTCCCTTCTGGGTCAAATTACTAAGCAATTAATGGCATCAATGAAATAGGAACCTGCCTCACCTCCACTACAGGCCAGGGTTCCTTTAACATCATTTTCTTGCTTTATGCCTCAGCAAAGGTTTATTTTTCTCCCTGAAAGTCCTGAGTCATTTCACCTCCCCAGGGACTTTTCCTCCCTGACCTAAAAGGAGGTTTGGGACAGTGACTTAAGAATCTGTCTGGCTTGGTGCATCCTTCTGGGCTGTGTGATATAAGCACATCATGAGAGTCTCCAGGGGCACTTTTGAGATGTGGGTTTGTCACTGGCAGTGCTGCTCACACAGAATAAGCCCAGGGTGGTGATGTCTGGGGCTTTGGGATAATGAGAGAGGGATACTGTGTGTTAGAATCCTACAAACCCTGGTCCACGGGCAGCTAACCTGGCTGAAGGAATCTCTCCTGCCCGGCACCTCCTCAGAGGCCCTGAGGCTGCTCAGCACCCCATGACTTCTGAGAACCGGGTGCCCAGCTCTTATGAATGGCCCTTTACTGAGGGGAATTCTTTCTTCAGAGTCATTAGCTCAGGGATGGCCTCTGGGCTTCTGTCACTGGAAGGGGGGAGCTCCAATTTACAGCCACAACAAACCTCTCAGTTCTTTTTCTTTAACAGAATAAATCAATTGGTCTTTGCTTTTGAGCAGAAAAGGGAGAGCTGGGGTCTTGTAGGGTCAACAAGGAGAAGATGAGGGAATATTGAGAAGAAAGCACATCTAAGCAGATCCTTGAGCAATTGCCTCCAGAGAGCCAGCTCCCCCGCCACCCCCCACCCTCTTAAGCACTGGCTGTGGGCAGCTCCTCCGGCCTATTTCCATCCTTTTCCTAATAGCCTTCTAAGGGGTCGCGTGACAACCTTTGCCTGGGCCTCTGCTTCCCTCTCACCCAGGTTTCCAAGGCTGTAGTTGAAAGATACTTCACAGGTTAAGGCTTCTTAGGCACAGCTGTCGAGCTTATCCCTTTAGCTGGTGAGATCACCTCGAACAAATCCACATTGTGCTCGCAAACTCGTCAGCTTACACCGGGCTTTTCTTCAGCTCTCCATTTTCGTATAAGGATGTTAACAAGCAAATGCCCCAGGATTATCCTAATCTTGCTCGCCTGCAGCATGGCTACCTAACAAGGCACTTCAGGCAAGTGCACTGGTCTGTGCTCTGATCAGACTAGAGAAAGGGCCTGGGTTTACTTTTTTTCCAGGGCTTCCAACTGGTCCATTCTGGTTCAACCCCCTGCTAAGAATTTGTATTTCCACCCCAGATAGACTAAACCAGAATCGACACTTTAACAAAATCTCCCAGGTGTTTCTTATGTATACGTCTATAAGAAACTGTAAGAATCACCTGGGGATCTTGTTAAACTGTCGAGTCAATCTATCTGGAGTGGAAATGCAAATTCTCAGCAGAGTGTTGAACCAGAATGAGGTGGTTCGAAGCCCTGTTTTTCTTCCCTGATCCTAGGATGTGCCTGGACCTCTAGCATGCAAGAGGGAATTCTGTGACTGGTGTGGGAACTCACTGCTTTAGCCCTGTGAAGGGAAATTGGTCCTCAGACCACAACTAGACTTTCTGATCTACCTCTCCCTACAGCATGAGGTGGGATATGGTTTTGGAGATGACAAGAAGTGTGAATTGGTGACGTGTTAGTTTAGCTGGGAAATCGACTCTGGTGGTCACTTAGTCTTAATTCTACAGGAAATAAACAGCAGCCTTGAGAGGTGAAGGACCTGGAGGCACAAGTGACTTGCGCAGCTGTTTAGGTACAAAGCAGGGATCTCAAGTCCCCCGATTCTCAGCTCTGGCCTCCTCCTGCGACTTCACTGTGATGGATACAGAATGCACTGGGCCTGGGCAGGAAGGCATACCTGGGGAAGGCTTCAGCTACCCACTGATCTCTGTGATTGGGCCTCTCCGATTTACAGTGGGTTAGTCTTAAAAATGATCCTGGGTGTTTTGGTCACTCTTGACCAGTGGTTCTCAAATCATATTGTTGTTACCTGCTGTCAAGTGGACTCCTGACTCATGGTGACCCCAGGCACAAAGGGATTGGACTGTTGTGATCCATAGGGTTTTCACTGGCTGATTTTTCAGAAGTCGATTGCCAGGCCTTTCTTCTTAGTCTATCTTAGTCTGGAGGCTCCACTGATACCTGTTCAGCATCATAGCAACACCCAAGCCTCCACTGACAGATGGGTGGTGGCTACGCATGAGGTGCATTGTCCAGAATGGAAGGTGAGAATTTTACTGCTGAACCAGCACTTCTCTCTCTCATATCTTACTAGGGTACTTATTAAAATGCACCCACAGAGAATCTGGTTTGACAGGCAGGGGTGGGTGGTAGGAATCTTCATATTTAACAAATCTCCAGGTGATTCCCATGCAGGTGGTCCCTGGGCCATATTTTACGCAGTTGTTTTAGAATTTGATCAATCTCAGGACCCACCCCAGTCCCCTGAGGCATATAAACTGGATGACCACGAGTAAATAGCCTTTCCAGACTGTGTAGAACAGAGATGGAAAATTCAAGTGCCTTCAAGGGCTAGGCAGGGAACACAATGTGCAAATTGCTTGGCCTATATGACATAATAGGAAGTTCTGGAGCCAATGAAAAACTGCTTTCTACCTATGAGTATGTAAAGGAAAAGAACTCTTAACCTACCATACCGGCCAAACAACACAGACATAGCCTCCAAGTGTCAGTGCTTACCTGCTAAACAGCCTCATAAGACCAAGGAGTCTCTCCATTGTCTTCTGCTCTCCCTATGAGTGGCTTCTCTACCCTGACACTGTATTTTATACTAATGTGGCACTAAGAATAGGTGGGAACAAAGCCATTTATTCAGGGGGATTTTTTTTTTTTTTTGAGACAAGATTGGGATGTGGTTCTGTTGATGGAAACTTCTTCCTGTAAGATACTAGAGATAAACTGGGCAGGTACATCTAGGCAGAATTCACACTTAGGGTTTTAAAATCCATTCTCACCAGGGACCTCACTTCTCCCAAGCCACTGCACTTCAGTCTGGGTTTCTGAAATTCTGTTAGTTGAAAAACTTTCAAGCGGTCTCTCTTCTCTACCACCATTCCCTTTGTGGGGTGGGCAGGGGGCGGGGGAAAGGCATCATAATAAATATCAGTAGCATCAGGAGTGATCAAAAATTAAATTCACTTTCCAGGTCATGACTCAGAAGGTCTTATGAATTTTGAATGCACACATCATAGTGACTTCAATAGGATGGAGAAAGGACAGTAAAACATAGCCAAGCTTTAAATTACCTGGACTTCACAAAAAATTAGAGCAGTAGCTTAAATCATGTAAGAGATATAGGTTGGGGCAGTGAGTGAACTTGTCATTTTTCACTGAAATTACTATCTGGCTGCGTAATCAAGCTAGGCTTTAAAAATGAATGGGGGGGGGGGTGCTTTGGGAGCGAGCTGGGGAAGCAGGGACACCACGAGATTAATGGCCTAAGGTTTTAAATATTAAGGCCTATATTTATACAGCTCCTCCAGCAGGAATGCTGCCAAGGGGAGGGAAGAAGTGCATGCTTAGGCCTGGCTCATTATGCTGGTTTCCACTTCTGGAATTGTACCAGGAGAAAATCTTATTTGGTTTAGATTTGCAGGGAGATGGGAAGTTGGCTTCTTGAGATATGAAGGTAAAGCCTACCAATGCTACTATTTCACTGGGATGTTTATTTTTAACATGAAAGGAACTGGCAGATACTTAACCTCTTTGATGTAGGCCCTCCCACTCAAGGGAAACCAATGAATCAGCATGGAGTGGAAGCAAAACACAGGATCAAGTCCACACAAATTTAACCACCCTCTCTCTTCCCTCTGTGGGGAGCCAGAGAGAGAAAGTGAGCAGAATGGAAATGGCATCTTGATTACTGGCTATGACAAATGATTTCTTACCCTAGAAAAGGGATAGGAGTCTCATTCCAAACTCTTAAAATCTATAGAGAGCAATGGTTGGGCCATTTCTGAGTCCTACTAGCCTCTCTTCAGAGAACCCAGCTTTGAGTGACTCACAGAGCAGTGCTCTGGGTCATCATGTGATGGGGAAGGATGATGATGACATTGTCACAATGACTGGGATGAGGGCACGAATGCAATGATGCCATCAGTGGCTGCTGTGGGAAGGAAGTTACAGTAGTGTTGGCGTCACCAGGTATTGGTATGATGCAGTGGTGGTGATGACATTGTTACAGTGGTAACGGGGATGTTGGGGATACTCATGGCCAAGTCATGTGTTTTAGGAGAATAAGAACCCTCTAAGACTTCTTATCTCATTTAGAATATATAATATAAAGTACTCATCATGGTCTAAAGGTTTCATGTGATCCAGCCCCCACCTACCTCTCCAACACAATAACCATCACTCTCCCCTTCACTCACTCCACTCAAGCCACACTGTCCTCTTCGTTGTTCCAAAAACCATCCATGGACACTCCCCAGGACCTTCTGTTTGCTTTTCCCACTGCCTGGGGACCTCTCCCCTGGGAGATCTTCATGACTTGTTCCCTTTATTCCAGTCACCTGCATACAGAGGCCTTTGCTGGCAAACCCACCTAGAATGTCACCCCACCCTCATTCTCTGTCCCCTTCTCTTCTTTTGTTTTATTTTTTGCTACTTATCATTTTCTGATATTTACTGGCTTATTTTCTACATTCTCTCATTCGAATGTAAGCTCCATGAAAGCAGACTTTATTTTTGTTCACTGCTGCATCCACAGGTCCTGGCATAGTACCTTGCACACGGTAGACGCTAGATATTTAGCATGTACTTGTTAAGTGAATGTATGCTCAGTTGTAGGGCTGCTGGTATCTGGTGTAGACAGATGCTGGACTATTGACAACTCTCTACTGAAACTCCCAAAGTCAAGGGATAATGAAAATGGTGATATGGGCTTTATAGGCGAACTCATTTCTACCTCACACGTGTACAATTTTAGTTTGCTCTGGTTGCACAGGAGCCCTGGTGGCACAGTGGTTAAGCATTCATCTGCTAACCAGAAGGTCGGCAGGTTGAATCCACCAGTTGCTCCTTGGAAAACCCATGCAGCAATTCTACTCTGTCCTACAGGGTCGCTATGAGTCAGAATCGACTCAACGGCAACAGGTTTGGTTTTGGTTTCTGGTTGGAAAGCTCTTAGTTCTACATGTGTAAGCCCACACACTTCACGTGAAACACTTCTGAACCTTACCTCCCAATCTCAGGAGAGCATTCCAGGTCTGAAACTGAACTGCCCAGGAGACATGTGGTGCCACTACACACTACATATTACCCCAACACAGAAAACATTTGGGCTCTTTTCTTTGCAAGGGAAACTCACATTCGCTTCAGTTTCTTGTACTGGGTGAAGGCTCCTGCTGGGATGGACTTGATGGAGTTCTGTTCCAGGCGTCTAGGAACCAGAGCAAAGGAGAGTCAGTTAACCATCCACCTGTCCACAAGTAGCTAGAGAAGGCTTACTGCTTTCTCTGATCTCAGAACAAGATGGTCCCTCTCATCACAGGGCACGAGTGCTGCTTGGGGGAGACAAGGCAGCCAGAGAGCTCATGTTCTGGTCTATAGAGCACCCATCCAAGGGTCTAACTCCTCTTGAAGAAAGCTACAAAAAGTGCCTTCTCCTTGAGGACTCGTGGTCCTTGCTTACTGAAAACTTCCTTTGGGGGCAGCCATCATCTTCAGAAAAACAAACCTTCAGGAAGTAACCAGAGTTCCAAAAAGTCAAAAGGATAAAGAGAAAGAAGAGTAAAAAGAGATAGGCCACAGGCCAGCCATGCCCATCTGTCATGGAACCACGTCACTCTTCAATTTACTACCAGTCACACTGCTAATAGGGTACTATGCAGCAGATAATGTCCACGGCTGACTTCACAGCTGGACTTTTCAATGGGCTGTTCTGATATGGTGGAGAAACAGCCTTAAAGTCTTTAGGCTTCCAGGTTGACATTCATCAGATTACTCCCTGACAACCTGCAGGCCCTAGGGGCCCAGACTGGACCACCTCCCTGGGCTACTACCGGAGTCTGTGGCTTTAACCTCTCATGGAGTTTCCTGAAATGCTTCCTCCTCTATTACTCTGAAATGCACAAGAGATTCTGCAAGCCTGGGGCCCAGAACTTCCTTGGAAGAGATGGAGCCATGGGGAGTGGGTGAGCATTTCCATTCTCTATTCTTTCATTCCTCAAATGACTTCCTGTCACCCTGAACAGGTGTGGTGAGTAGCAGACATAAGGGGGAGGTGGTTCCTCGATTAGAGGTGATGAATGATGACCTGGCCCAGGCTGAGCGCCCAGCATCTCATCCTTATTCATCTCCCTTTCTCCCTTCTCTCTAAGGTGCAGATCTTTTCATCACCTTCTCATTGGGCATGGATGCTCCCTGAACCCTTAGCTGGGAAGACACAGAAAATGTGTGTGTGTGTAGGGGGTGTGGAGTAGAAGCGATAGAGGGGCAGACTGGCTCCCTCCAAGGCTACATCTAGCGGATTCACATTCTCGCTGGGACAAACCCATTCATCTTGAAGAGTAATCCCCACTGCAGAGTGGGGGAGACAGTCATATTAATTTGTGCCTCTGCGATCTCATCTTCATTGGGGGAGCAGAGTATTTGTTACTGGAACAGTTAATGGAGCAGTTTGCCAGCAATTTTCCCATTTCAAACAACATCTCGGCTGCTAATGTGGAATGGTTTGTCAGGCCTACCCATAACACAGACAAATCACTCTCCAGGCAAAAGGAAGGGGGGACAGTGGGGAAGAGGAAGGGTGGGTGAGGAGAGAGAGGGAGCATCAGGACAGATCATTCTTGGCTGCCAGATGAATAGAGTCTACAAATGAGACTGCCACGGTCTATTAACAATGCCTTTGTGCCTTGCTGAAGGGGGGCAGGCAGGGTGCTTTGCTGGGAATGTGGGCACAGGGGGGCTGGGCAGGCCTGGTGAGGGAAGGCCTGGCTGACTGGCTCACAGTGGGTCATGAAAGCTGGCCACATGGTCTCAGAGACTGTGGGCTACTGGATACAGCCACCCACAGGGCAGGCTGCTTTGACTGAGAAGCTCCAAGGACGTTCTTGTTTTTCAGCTGGGTGGAGAGTTCAGCAGGGATTTCTCAGCCAAGACAGCAGATCCGTGGATCTCTGGGGCTGCCAGTCAGGTGGCAAATGCTCCCTGGGAATCCTGTGATTCACCCGCCACTTTGGCAAGGGACTTCGGCTGGATGATGCCTCTGGATAGAGTCACAGTCTGGGAGGATGGCAACCCGCTCAGCTTTTGCAAGAGGATCCACTACTCCCAGATGCTGGCCAAGAGCCCATGCAAGCCAGGTTGGGTGTGTGAGGTACGCTGGCTCTCTGTGTGGCTCATAATCAGCTGACCTCCATTTTAGTGAAGTGTGGAAAAGCTAAGGATGAGCAGGATGTGATACTTGTTCCCAAGGAGTTTAATCATCTGGTGATAGAGGGAGGACCAACCCAAGATGGTCTATCTTAGTCCATCGCAGAACCAAATTTATACTGCTTCCATGTTTACAAGAGCTATCCTTTATGGAGTCTAGTTGATTGACAGCTATCATCTCTTTTAATGCTTACCATACAAGGTAAGCTGTACTGGCACTGTTTTGTGGGCAAGAAAAATGAAACTTAAGGGATCAAATAATCTGTCCAAAGTCACAGAGCTAGGAAGTAGCAGAACCGAGGATGCCCCATTTCCATCTATTAGACATACTGTCTCTCTTTGAAGACAGAGAAACTGAGGCTCAGAGACTAAAGGGTTTTCCCCAAAGTCACAGAAAGGTTTACAGGATTAAGACCACAGTGTTGATTCTGATACATCATGCAGTTTCTGCAGAAATAGGTAAAAAGGCTGTTGGAGTGGAGGGAAGATGGAATATAGATGTGAAGGTGTGGTTTCTGAACAAAGAACTCAAATCTTAGCTTGTTACCCTGGCAGAGGCATTGCTCTGTGTCCTGGACTCTCCAGACTTGTGCGCTCTGGGGAATGGTTTTGGTCTCTGCTGTCTCTAAGTTTCTGATGCTGCTTTGGTTACTGGCTAAACATCTGTACCTCTTAGGAAGTGCCAAAGCCATGACATGATTTGAGTTAATCTTGCCTGAGAGGGCATCAGGGATTTGTCTGTGGGTAGGCATGAATGGTCAGTGTACTTTAAACGTAAAAGCAAGGATGTGGATAAAAAATAATAAGACCTCATATACATCAAGCACTTATTATATGTCAGGCACGGGGCTAAGAATTTTACATAGACAGTCTCACTCAAAATTTACACCTCCATGAGGCAGATCCAATTAGTTATTACCAGACCCACTTTGAACTTGAGAAAAGAGGTTAAGTCACTTGTCCATCTTCACAAAGCCAGGACGAGCTAGAGCTGGGACTCAAACCCAAATCCATCCAATTCCAAAGCCCGAACACTCCATCACTGAGCTTTACTGAATACCCTTTGGAGTCGAGACACCTCCATCCTTTGGGTCATTGCCAGCTCATGGTCAGGGAAAACGGCTGCTCTGTCAAGGGAGTAAGGCTGGTGTCTGCACGCATACGTGTGTGTGTGTGCGCATGCATGTTCACACCTAAAGAGTCTATGCAGCCCGTACCCCTGGTAGGTTTTGAACAGAGCTCTGTCCCGCGAACTGGAAAAACGATACTATGCTGCATACTCCCAGTGAAAAAAATCAGTGTAAAAGGCAAAAAAGAAGCATTAGCAACAGTGCAAAATTGTCACATTTAGGGATGTGTCTGAAGCCAACAGCTATTTCAGGTCTCTCTTAACTGGCACATGAGTCTTTCTTTGCCTGGCAAACATTCTTCAGGCTGCAGACTGATTTAAAAGAACTAGCATAAAAACTAACATACAAATCAAACATCTGAGCACCTTCCTGTAGCAGCAAAAGCAATGGGGACTTCTGATGGGAATTTCAGTCATTTGCTCTCTATATTGATTTGTCCCAGTTCCTTGGGTGCTTCCTTAATAATCTATCATTTGCAAACATGTGACTGAACACAATCTATTTCTAGCAATATATAAGTCAATATGATACCACAAAGAATGGCAGGGCCATAGTTAGTGCAGGGGCCCGGCTGTGAGCTCCCCTATAAAGAGGCTCTGGGGCTGGGGTGAAATATTGATGGTGGTGGTGGTGATAGCGAGAATGGTTAACAATGATGGACAACTACCATTTATTAGGGGCTTTTGATACGTTAGACACTGTGTCCTTCACACACTGGCTCATTTTATTCGTTTCAATAGGACTATCTATGAAGCAGGTATTATTATCAACATCTTCATTTTATGGATGAAAAAACAGTGGTACAGAGAGGTTAATTTGCCTAAGTCAGGTAGCTAGTAAACGGCAGAACCTGGACTTGAACTCAGGTCTGTGGGATTACAGTGCCTGAGTTCTTAACCCCTAGGCTATACTGCCTCCCTCTAGAAGCCACCTTGGTGGTACTCAGCAATGATTCTTAACTCTTTCCCATCTTTCTTAGTTTTCCTTTGACTTGTGAACTCTTGTTAGGGCACCCAGATTCTGCTGAAGAAAGGAAACCCCAGCTCTATCCCTTCCTAAAGTCATCTTGGGCCGTTTGGTAGTGACCAGACAACAGCTCAGAGCCCAGAGGTTCAGTCCCTGATGATTTCCTATGCCTGGAACAGGGCAGAGGGGAACCCCCAAGGTTACAATCTGGGATCAACTTCTGGAGCAAGCCCTTTCTGGCCTCTCTTTTTCTTTACCTTTGCTCCTGGTGGTTCTTTAGAAGGGCAGTGAATCCTCAACATCCCGACTGAGTTTATATGCTTAGTCAACAGCAAAGATGAGGAATGTGCACATATCTGACATGAACCACTCCTAACCTTTTGTCTGCAGAACACCTGGCATTGCCTATGGAAAACAGAAGTGCAGACACAGAGCCAGGTTTGCTGTTTTTATTATATGCTTGTGCCCAGATCCCAGATGCCTCCAACAGAGGAAAATTTTCCATCTTATAAAAAATGAATGAAGAATGGAATGGGAACTTGATACTAAACTATTCTATCCTACTACACACGTGTACATGTGCATACCTGTTTCTGCTTTGCAGATTTCATTTAGCAGGGTCTAAACATGGTGTTAACTTTCTACACATTGTGTTATTGAATCTTCATGGAAAATCTTTAGGTAGGTATGATCATGCCCATTTTGCAAAGGGGGAAACTGAGGATGAGATGTTAAGAAACTTGCCCAAAGAGGCAGAACTGTCATTCAAACCCAGGACCGTTCACTCCAAGTCTCTACTCCTAACTATTCTGTTGTCTGATCAGCTTCTCTTCTGTACCACCTGCCCTATCTCTACCTCATCTCCTCACCTTCCATGTGACAGTCCCCCAGAACTTTTCAAGAATCACTGATATGGGGGTTCTTGAGAGCCCTTCAGCCCTTTCATTCTCTTTGCTGTTTTCTTTTTAGCCACCCCACTCCCTTTTCAATTCCCTGGTGACCAGTGTAAAACAAAACGAAAACAAAAACACAGCTGCCCTCGAGTTGACTTCAACTCATGGTGACTTCGTGAGTGTCAGAGTCGAACTGTGCTCCATAGGGATTTCAGTGGCTGATGTTTCAGAAGCAGATCATCAGGGCTTTCTTCTGAGGCACCTCTGGGTAGACTTGGACCTTCAACCTTTTGGTTAGTAGCCAAATACATTAACTGTACGCACCACCCAGGGACTCCAGTGTAATGGGGGAAATAAGTTGTTTTTATTGGGTATCTCTCCACCTTAGATAAACAATGGGATTGAGGTGGGGCAAGCTGGAAAGTGAGGTTACTTTTTCCCTAGATGCTTTCACATATGACTTGGCATTTAATCAAATCCACAGCCTTTGGAAAAGAAATTTAATTCCCTATCAACTCAATTTACCAGCTATAGTAGAGGGCATGAGATTCTGGTTAACACAATGCAGAGGTAGAACAAAAATGGGAGAAGGTAGGAGCAGTGGTGAGGATGGGGCTCTAGGTCAAGATGCCCTCCTCCGGAGCATTGAGGACCCAGGAGGGAAATCTGAAGACACAGAACAAAGGAGTATGTGGGCCTCTGGCTCTTCCCAGAATCCCTTCCTGCCAGAGTCTGGAGCCAGTTCATGGAAACACCAGGAAGCAGCAGGAAGCAACAGTGCAGCTGATGGAGCTCAGCTTCGAGGAAAATCTGCAGTGAACCATCTCACGGTAGGTTTTTGAGAAGAAAGCTATTTTTAGGGGAATTGGTTCTGCTATGTGGGGAGCCCACCACACACACTTCTGAGCTGCTTTGACTCTGAAAAAATCTAAGACAGTCTGCCAGACTGCTTTGCATGAAAGATGCCCCAACTAAAATGTTGGGGAGTGCAGCACCCTCCCCAGGTTAAGGTGGTTTAGGAGAATGGCTAATCGCTAAGGACTGAGGGGGCAGGGGTAGAAGGCTGATATGGTGCCAAGCATCCCTAAAGGAAAAGCACAAATCTGGATTATACAGGTGGCATGGACAAGAGGTGGGATTCTTGATATTAAAAGAGAAACTAGGGAGGGACAGGGAAACCTGAGGAATGAAAATGGGGAACCCAGGGAGGAAATAGGGAGAGTGCTGACACATTGTGGGGATTGTAAGCAATGTCACAGAACAATTATGTACGAACTATTAACTGGAAAACTAATTTGCTATGCAAACTTTTACCTAAAGCACAATAAAATGTTAAAAAAAAAAGAGAGAGAGAAAGTAAAATTCAGATGTATTGGACGATAAATCAGACACTTTCTACTCATCCTGGGGTTCATCCTGTAATTTCAACTCTGCTACCTTTTTCTTGTCTTTCAACCTCCCCCATCCGCTGGTCTTCTCTCATTGCTCAGAGGATGCATTTAGGTAAAGACTTTTAGGTGGCACAAAGTTTAAGTGCTTGGCTGCTAACTGAAAGGTCAGTGGTTTGAACCCACCCAGTGGTTCCACAGGAGAAAAGACCGATCTGCTTCCATAAAGATTACAGCCTAGGAAACTCTATGGGGCAGTTCTACTGTGTCCTATAGCGTCACTATGAGTTGGAATTGACTTCCCAGCACATAACAACAGACCAACACACAGGTCCACACATGCAGGCTTTGCTGCCCAAAGGAGCAAGCAGGTTCCTCCCCTCACCCCCAGAATCTCTTACATCTCATTGCTCCACTACCCTAACCATAGAGACTTGCCTCATCTGCTTTAATTTCTCAGCTTTATTTCACTACAGAAGAGAACGTGCAAGAGCAGCAAGAGAGGAAAAAGGCCCGGGCAATCCGTCTGGTAGGCTGTGGCTGCCAAGTAAGCAGGGGCAGTCTTATTACCCCATCCACACACATTTCCACGCAGATGAGCTACTACTAGGTTCAATTTATAATGCAAGTGGCTAGTCTATTTGTAGAACCTATTCTCTTAACTGCAGCCATTCTAGAAACTGATCTCGCTTCATGGAGCCATTACTCACCCTAATGTGCCAGACACAATGCTAGGCATTTTTTCAGCATACATTCATTTAACCTTCACAAGAACCATTAAGGAGGTCCTATTAGCCTCCACATTTGACAGGTGAGGAAACCGAGACTCAGAAAAGTTATTTGTCAATGGCTACAAGGTAGAACCAGAGATAAAATACAAGTCAGCCTGAATCCCTGGTCATTCACTCTTCACTGCCAGTTTGCTGCTATCTGTGGCTCCTTATTTCTGGAAATTGTCTAGCTAGGCTGGTCATCCTCAGACTTTTGGATTTCATAGGGTAGGA
The DNA here is from genome assembly GCA_030035585.1 of Dugong dugon. Classification (NCBI taxonomy): domain Eukaryota; kingdom Metazoa; phylum Chordata; class Mammalia; order Sirenia; family Dugongidae; genus Dugong; species Dugong dugon. The sequence goes on along the minus strand of CM057460.1, from coordinate 163,560,904 downwards.
GATTATAGAACTTTTATTTTGGCAAATAAGGCAATCTGTTTTTGTGTGTGTATGTGCATTTGACATACAGAGAAATATATATATGTATACAAAATCTCTCTCTCTCTCACTATATATATATAGAGAGAGAGGTAGATGGATATAAATATATATATAAAGTCTATGAGTGGTATAAATGGTAATGCACTTGGCTGCTAACCCAAAGGTTGGAGGAGCGAGTCTACCTTGAGGCAACTCAAAAGAAAGGTCTGGTGATCTCCTTCTGAAAAATCAGCCATTGAAAGCCCAGTGGAGCACAGTTTTACTCTGACACACATGGGGCTGCCATGAGTTGGAATGTGACTCCATGGCAACTGTTTATATCTATAAAATCTAAGGAGCCCTGGTGGCGGAATGGTTGAAGCACTCGGTTGCTAATCTCCCTTCAATGTCATCATTTTATAACATAAAGGGCATTTTTACTAACAACAATGATAGAATAAGGCAGTTCATGAACTCACAATAAAGGGTACTACTTTAAACTGAATATTTTTGTCCAGCGAAAAAACTCATTACAATGTTCTTGTTTTTTCTCATTTTACTTCTATCAGAAAAAACTCAGTAATAATTGGACAATCTTTTAGTAATCACTATTCTAACTTGTCAATGTCCCTTTTAAAATGCAATGTCAAAACATGAGCCCGAGAGTGGAGGTTTGGGTTGGCCAGCATGTGTCCCACCAGTGATGTGGGTATCTGTGATTTCTCTCTCCCAGAGACTTGAGCTGTGTCAGCCTGTGAGATCCAAGCAGGTGAGGCAGTGGGTGGGCCCAGAGCCCCTGAATCAGGGGTGAGGGGTGGGGGGGTCACTGGCTTTGGCTTGATGCCCTAGACTGGATTCTTTCTTAGAGTGTGGTTTTAAAACCAAGCCAGGTTAGGTCTGTGACTGTCAAAGAGAAAAGACAAAACCTGGCAGATGGAGAAAGAAATGAGGTGCGGCAGAAGAAAGGAATGATCTGTGGGAATCTGAAATGTGATGAATGTGTGGTAGGAATTCTGTCTTGAACGTTGATCTGGGAAGGACCAGAATCCTACCCTGGCATGGAAGGAAAGGGAAGGAGAGGGCTCTTATGGGAAAGAAGAGAAAAGAGCTAACTGGGTAGAAAAAGAGATGGCGGGGATGGGGGAAGGAGAGGTGAAGTGGAAAGACCATGGGTCAGGGGAGAGAGAGGAGGAAAGCAGATCAAGGGAAGGAGAAAATAACAAAGGGGGAAATGGTGGAGAAATGGAGAAATGGCAGGGACAGAACTAGGGAGAAATGGTGAAAGCAGGAAATCAAAGGGATGAGCAGGAGAGGTAGGTGAGGCCTAAGCAAATTCCCCAGAAAGAGGGGATCTCCAAAGCTAGAGCAATGGGCCAAGAGACATGGTGAAGAGTTACAGTAAAACACAAAGTTGATGAATTGTTGGTGCTTGCCTGAAAGGTAGACTGAGGGCTGAGTGAAGACGGATCAAGGCCACAGAAGGTGTGGGCATCAGACAAAAAGGCCTCCTTACTGACTAGCTCCAGCCTGCAGGAAGGGTTGGGAGGCACGGATTGTGAGGCACTGGGGCCAGAAAAGAAAGTTTACAGGGAACCAAAGAAAAGCTGGCAAAGTAGACGAAGAAAGGAGAAGAAATGGAAGCTCTGCTATTTAAGTCATATGTTTTTCCCATCTCAAGCAGGATAAACCAAAATCCTTAGGATGGCCCCATGGTCTGTCCCCTCATTACCTCTCTGATCTTATCTCCTACTGCTCTCCTGTGCTAGTTAATGTTCGGTGTCAACTTGGCTAGGCCACGATTCTCAGTATTATGTAATTATCCTCCATTTCATGATCCGATGTAATTATCCTTCATTTTGTGATGTCACGTAATCACCTCCATGGTATGATCTTATGTAATCAGCTAATCAATTGCAAGGGAGTTTCCCTTGGGGTGTGGCCTGCACCCAATATATATGGATGTTCTGGCAAAGCTCACTTGCTTGCTCTGGATCCTGTTTCTGGCTCATCATCATTTGACCTCCGGTTCCTGGGACTTGAGCCAGCAGCTGGTCTTCTGACCTGCCGACTTTGGGATTCATTGGCTTCCGCAGCCCTGTGAGCCAGCAGCCTGCCATATGACCTGCTGATTCTGGGTTCATCAGCCTCTACAACCATGTGAGTCAGGAGAAGCCTCCAGCCAACACCTGACTCATGGACTTAGGGACTTGCCAGCCTCCACAACCGTGTGCCATTTCATTGAGAGAAATCTCTCTCTCTTTCTCTCTGTATATATATATATACATACACATGCTTCGTTGGTTTTGCTTCTCTAGAGATCCCACACTATGACATCTCCCTTTTGTTCCCTTTTATTTATTGCACTCCAGCTTCACCGGCCTTCTGCCACACCAAGCATGCTTTGTACCACAGGGCCTTTGCACTTGTTATTCCCTCTACCTGTAACACTCTTCCTCTAGAACCTCTTGTTTTTTTTTTTTTCTCTCGCCCACTTCAAGTCCTTTCCCTCCTTCTTTTGTCTCCTACCACATTCTAATGCAGTATCTAATTTACTTCTTTATTGTTTATCTCCCCACTAGAATGCAATCATCATGAGGGCAGAGATTTTGTTTGTTGCTGTCTCTGCACAGCACAGTACAATGACTGGAATGCAGTAGGCTCTCAATAGACATTTGAATGAATGCATGAATGAATGAAAGCATCAATGGGCCATCTGACTGGAATGAGTTGGGAATAGAAGGGGCATGCATAGGAGGAGAAGAAGCAGATTGCTGAGGGCAATGTGTGCCTTTTACTTGGATGGGCTTTATCTAATAATATTTTCAGTTGGAGGGCTCATCTAATGATACTTTTAATAAAGCCATCCAAAGGTGGGGCTAGAAATGAAAACAACTGTTGTCGTTAAAGAGTCACAGACGCGCCCTCCAGCTGTCATCTTGAGTTCAATCTTGACTGACTGACCCTGTACTCCAACCAGAATCAGACACTGGCCATTTTCTAATGTATGAAGGAAGACTATGTAAGACTGAGCTATGTGAGTAAACCAATTTTACTGTAATTTTAGAAATTACAGTAACATAGAAACACAGAAACACACAGTCTTCTCTCCTTACCTAGAGTACAAAAATCTGATTTGAAATGATTAGAAGCTCAGACCCTTTCTCGCACAGTGGTAGTTCAGCCTTTTTACCCTTTTATCCTCTTCCACCATCACCACCACCACCATCTTATAGAGCACTTGCCATGTGCCAGGGACTGTATTAAGTGCTTCACATGCAGTATTTCATTTAGTTTTTACAATGACCCATTGAAAAGTAATACTATAATTATCATATTACTGTAGATAAGAAAACAAAGGATGAAAGGGAGCAATTATTTTGTCCAAAGTCACACAGCTAGTAAATGGTAGAGCCAGGATAAAAATGCAGTGTGATTCTAGGGCAGGGATCAGCAAACATTTTCTGTAAAGGGCCAGATAGTACATATTTTAGGCTTTGTGGGGTATAGGTCTCTGTTTCAGCTACTCATTTCTGCCCTTGTAGTATTAAAAAAGGCATAGATAATACATAAACCAATGGGCATAGCTGTGTCACAATAAAACTTTATCGACAAAATAGGCAGTGGCCCAGGGGCTGTCATTTGCTAACTCTGCTCCAGAGTCTATGCTCTTGACCACTGTGCTATCATATCTAAACTCCAGGCTCCTCGGGAAAGCTGGGACAGACAGCAAAAAGATTCCTGATTGGTTTTAATGGTTACCTCTAACAGCCCAACATGCTGCCAGCCTGGCGGGGGACTCGCTGAGACAGAGAGGTGAGCTTGCCAGGGACTGAGGGGTGGCAGACGGGACACTTACACTTCAACGATGCCCTCTGGCAGGTTGGTGGGGATCTCCGTCAAGCCCTTTCCTCGACAGTCCACGATGCTGTTACTGCAAGTGCAGGCTGAAGGGCAGGAGAGGGAGTTGGCATTGCAGGACGGAGGCTCTGAATGGGTGCCTGTGGGGCCAGAACACAATGGTCAACTCATGTCAGTGCCAGCAGCCGCCTGGGCCTTTGTGCCCTTTAACCAGCTTCCCAAGGATGCAGCATTACCTGACCCACTATCTGAAAAAAATTATTCCCAGCTGACATCGCGCCTCACCTGGGAGACACAGCTGCCACTGGCTAAATATTCAGCAAAGAGGAGCGATTCTGACCTTGACCTTGCTATTTCTGGATCGCTTCACCTGTTCTGTCATCCTATCATCCCATTCTTTCAGAAAAAGAGGAGCTCTCAGAGTCAACCTTAAATGGAAATATGCCACTGAAATCCAAACAGCATACACTGGGACCACTGTCTCAGGGTGCCTGGTGTCTAAAGGGCATGCTAGGGGTTTTGGCTTTTACCTGGCGATTGCATACTGACTGTTCATATACCATCCAATCCTTTCCCTGGTGGCTGGAGGCCACTATAGCTATCAACACCAGGTGGGAGGAATATCAGTGGCAGAATTTCCCCTTGTGGGGCACTGATGCTGTCGAAGTGTCAACGCAGCCATCAGCAGTGACACCGAGGACATTTCCAAACAGCTTTTATGTCCAGAAAACATGCAAATAAAGCTTATCTCATTAGAAAAAAGGCAAATAAGTTACTATAAATCTTGGAGTTGGCTCTTAATTTTGCTTGAGGTAAGAAACAGTGTGAATTTAAAGGAAAGCGATAGAACCCCAAGAAAATGGCATCCAGGGAGTTTATTTAGAAAGGTAAATGCAGATAAACATATATATTACTAAACTAAGTCAAGATTCAACGAGCTGCCAAGCATCTCAGTCACTTTTGCGGGTGGTCACATCAAATCCCTAATACAAGAAGTAAATCCAAACATTTTAAAGACATTGTAAAATTTTCATGCTATGACCCCTTCCTCAAAGCCAAGTAAAATCTTAAACATGTGGTTAGTTTTTCAAATGTAGGTGTTGTAGTCCAAAAGGCAAACCCAACCCAACAGCCCTGCCAAGACCTCATCCCACCACTGCTGGATCCAACCAGGGGGGGTGGTTTCAATGTCTTTCTAGATCCTCCTCCCACAGCAAGTGGTCACGGGCTGAGACGAAAACTCAGCCTAACTCTGCAGACCTCCTCACTGTTCAGACATGGGACCTCTGGCTGGAAGCTCTCGGATACAGTTTAAACACGCAACATGGAAAATGTCTGCAGGGTAAAGCTTATTTTGGTTTGGCCCCTGTTCACTGGAGATGCTGAATGTGGGAGGCCAGAGCTAGCCCAGCTGCAGCGGCTGAATCTGAGGACTAACCAGGACACTGAGTGAGACAAAGTGAAGGGCCCCAGTCTCCATGTTTAACAGCCCCCACGCTTGTGGGTGTTCTTTCTGTAGGGGCTCAAACTGACACCTGCCACTTAATTTGGACCATTCACTTTCCTGGAAAATGCCAACCCAATGATCAAAGACTCTTACCTCCCTTGATCTCACTTACACAAAACAAAAATTTTAAATATCCTCTAAGCTTGGATGTTTAGTATTTCAAAGTTACCAGTGGCAAGGGTTTGTGGAGACTATGGAAAATCTCAGAGACTTGGCGATGTATATTGAAATCCCAATTTGGAACATCCTCTTAGAGACATAGGTGATACTGGTTTTGCTCCAAACTGGGAAAGCCTTTAAATTTCTAGGATAATGGCAATCCCAGACAGCCAGACTGTAAGAGTCTCAGATTAGGAATCAGAGAGTGTTATGGCTGAGGGTGTGGGTTCTGGAACGCCACCACCTCAATTTGAATCCTAATTCTATCGCTTCATTCTTATTTCCCCGTGCCTCAATCTTCCCCATCTTATTTCACAACATGGCTTTGTTGTGAAGGCAAACACAAGTTAATGTGGGCAAGGCATTTAGAAGAATGCATGGCACATGGTAAGGGCTTAGTCATGTGAGATGCTATTATTATTATTACTACTGTTATCACCATTAGGCCGGCCTCTGCCACTATTTAGCTGTGAGACCTTGGGAAAACCACAGTACCTCTCTGGGTGTCTTTTGTTATCATCTCAGCAAATAAGGGGTTGGGACTGCATGATTTATGAAATCCTTTCTGGGCCTAAAGATGAACTATTCCTGTTCTTCAGAAAAATGGAAGAGAGAAAGATACATACCAGCATCTTTCCCTCCTCCTCTCCTCCTCTCTTTGTAGGTGACAAAGAGGGGCCACAGTGTGAAGGGCTCCCATCCATCACCCACACCCAGAGAGAGACTAGGAGCAGTTTGGCTTCAAATGTCAGGGCTTTTGAAATGCAGATGGAGCTCCCCAAAGAAAACCCGTCATGCCCAGTGGTCCTCCACATCAAGGAGGTGAGTGTGCTTGACAAAAGCAAGGGAGAATTGCTGCACCTCCTGTTTGGGAAATGTCAGGGGCCCCATGCAGGACTGGATTCCGAGCTCCTATATTCCCACCTACTCAGTATAAGGGTATCCACTGGCCGTTCTTCTTCTGATCCGCCAATATCACTTGGATGGCATGTGTAGGAAAAGAAGGGGAAGAACAATATATTCAAGGGCTCATATTGGCAAGAAGAAGTTCTGAAATGGAGCTTTTTCAAAGGTGCACCTTCTGACTCCCATGCTGAAATCAATTCAGACTAAACCAGAGCCCGGTTGCAGCCTTGAGTCCCTCTGGGAACTAGGTCAGTCTCTCACATGGTGGCTCTGGTTTTTGTAGGGAGTGTGCAGTGCATTTCAAGGGACACTGTCAAGGTTAAAAAAAAAAAAAAAAACCTTTAGGAAAGATGCCTGAACCAGGTTACTAACAACACCTTTAATTACACAGAGAGAAAGAACGTAATTATAGCCTCTCTCAGCACCGCCAGCTGTCAGCGTCTCAGCCAGGCATTCACGTTTGGTAAAGACATTGTCCTCTTGTTTAAACAAAACACTTCAGGTTTCAGACGGGGTTGAAAGGTGGGTCCACTTCCGCTGGAAACATTCCTTCCTGATCAATGCCCCATGAACCAGGCCCATTTCCCTACGGGCCTCCGCCTGCTGTCTGAAGTCCCCTTCCCTTAGCTTTCTGTCTCTGGACAGACTGAGACTAGAATGTTGATTTTACAAGGGCAGTCACCTTGTCTGTCTTACCCAGTATTGCATCCCCAGTACCCAAAACATGGCCTGGCACAAAACACGAACTCTGTAAGTTGGATGAGTGAGAGGATGAATGAATGAAACCGACCCAGAAACCTGTCGGACGTGAGGCCTGAGCCTTACCGAGCTACAGAGGTACGGTCCTTCTGGAAGGGTCCTGAGGGCAGGCTCTCTGAGTCCTAAATGCCCTGGGCTCTTGCAGATAGGATTGGCCATAGGATGGTGGGATAGAGTAGTTATAACCAATAACCAGTTGCCGTTGAGTCAGTTCCGACTCATGACGACCCCATGTGTGTCAGAGTAGAACTGTGTTCCATAGGGTTTCAGCGGCTGACTTTTCGGAAGCAGATCGCCAGGCCTTTCTTCCAAGGTACATCTGGGTGGACTCAAATTGCCAGCCTTTTGGTTGGCAGCTGAGTGTGTTAACTCTTTGCACCATCCAGGAACAGAGTGGCTATAAGAGACAGGAATCTTATTCCTGAAGCTTACTTCTTTGTTCACTGCTCTCAGTGCTGGCAAAGGCCATTTGCCCTATCACCTGGGGCTCCCTGTGAGCCTGATTCCACCTGCACAGGTCAGGGTGTTTTAGGCACTCCAATGAACTCTCTCAGCAAGCCCAGGCCTCCCAGCCTTTCCTGTCCACACTGGAGGGTGGGGAGGGTACACAAGGTAGTAGATTTCCAAGGAGGACAAAGTAGGAAAATACCTACCTTTCTACCCAACAAATTATTTAACCATATGTTGGGAAGCAGAGAGGTGTGGGGATGGAGTTTTTATATCAGGATATCTTTGATGAAAAAGAACTATCTGAACACATGCCTGCATGCATTCTTTTGTATAATATGCTCTCATGGGGTCTCATGAAGCCACATTGTTCTTGAGTGAGTCTGTCTATTGGGTCCTACTTCCTACTCTCCCAGGCAAAGAAAGTGGCCTTAAATCAGAGCAAACTGATGGACTGGTCTGCAGAACCCCTGCAATCTACTTGCTAAGATGTTCTATTACCTACTTAGGAGCGCATGTGGACTTGCTCTTCACTTCTATGTAAGTGCCCGTGCTATCTGCTCTTGAAACTCCCACAGTGGTACTAACATGCTTCTCCACTCGGGTGGAAGGATGTGCTCATCCAGAATAGGGAGATGGGGCTGTGAGCCATTCCTTGTCTCCCTCTGGGGGCCCATCACCCCCTTTCTTAATCACTGCCACCACTTTAGCTTTGGTATCTCAGTCTGAAGTCAAAGTTGCCAAGTAAGGAGGAAAGTGGCATGCCCAGCGTTCTGATTTCTCCTAAGACTCCCTGGACTGTGAGCTGATGATGTCTTGAGGGCAGAGCTCCAGGCATGGAGACAGCTGACCTTTCCCTGCTTCTCACTGATGATTAAAGGGTGCTTCCCACCAGGGGGGCATTCAGTGAGTGGGAGCAGGGGTGCATTGCCAGCCAAGCTTCTCCTAGGGAACATCTCTGTGATTGCTAGCACAGACACTGTACTCACTATCCTATCTCTGTTTATTGGACAAGCTCCCCTCCAGTTCTGAGAGAGAAGAGATGGAGCGATGACCAGGGGTACTGGCTCCTGCCCAGGTGCCACATCATCTGTTTTCCACCTAGGTGGCAAAATGAGGATGATTATAATGGTGAAAGTGAAAAGCCCTTACTTGTTTGCCCAGGTGAGTGGGGCAAAGATCACAGAACTTTAGAGCTAGAAGGGCCTATGGAAATGGAAACAGAAGCCCAGATAGAAAGCACTTGCCCAGGGACACAGTGTTGGCCAGACTAAGAATAATCATCATCTTCATAATAGCAGCTAATACTTATTGAATGTTGCCTATGTGCTAGATACTGCATTAAGTGCTTTGAATATATTATTTCATTTGATCCTTATAAAACCCATGATTTGCATTCTATTCTTATTATTCCCATTATACTGATAAAGAAACTGAGGAATAGAGAGTGTAAGCAAACTGCCCAAGATCATAGAGCTACTAAATGTCTATCTTTTAACTTTTTAGTCCAGGGCTGTTCTCAACATCTTCTCTGCCCAAAAGATGCCCCAAACCCCTTTGCTTATTGTCATGAAACTGAAAACCACCAGAGCCTGGGGATCTCAGGAGTCAGGAAGAGTAGGCTCAGGGGCCGAGGCACGGATTGCATAAGCTGTGCTGGGGATGGCTGGACACTTTTGTGTTAGAGCTGCATTTATTTCTTTCTGTCTTTAAAAACAAAAAAACAAACAACAAAAAAGAACTCAACCAGTAAAGTGCACAGAGTTGAAAAATCCAATGGCCTTGTGAGCATGGAAATAAATTAATTCCAGTACTCAAATTAAGCATCCCTGTTGGCCTCTGGCCTTTCAACAGCCAACAACAGACTGCGATGACAATGGGACTTGAACAATTATAATGAGAATATAAATGAATGTGATTTAAATACCAGAGGTGTGATAATGTTGGGAATGACTAAATAAACCTAATAATCTCATTCCTGCAATGTCCAATTATGGTATTTTAATTAAAATCTCCTAAGGAGATGGGTTGCTAGTCATGGCTTACCTTAATTATCTTTATACTTAGTAACTAGTCCCAAATTAAAGAAAAGAAGAAGAATGGGGAAAGTTTCTGGTTTCCAGGGAGATAAACCTATTTCATTTTTAATAACAAATGAGGGAGTGTTTATTGAGAGGATATCAGGTTCAAACACTGTTCTAGGAATTGGGGCACCTGAAAAAATATTAGATGCGGCCGCTTATCACTAGAAGACAAGATTAATCTTTATGAAAAGAGGAATCTCCCATTCACAAGCCATAGGCAGATAAATGTGAAATGGACGGAACAACCATTGAGGGCTAGTAGATGTTCAAAGGAAAAAGATAATTGATTCAAGAGGTCAAATATTTAAGTAATAACCTTGAATTACAAATAGTGGCCTGTAGAAACCTTTCCGATTAAGGTACAAGGAAATTTAACACATGGAAGATAAATTTTGGAGTTTAAACCCAAAAATAAACCTTTTAGGGTGAAGGTGAAAAATAAAAAAATAAAAAAATAAAAAAACCAAACCAAACCAAACCAAAAAACCTTGCAACTCACTCACATAAGATGAGGCAAGTAACTGGCCAAGGTAGAACTTTTTCCCTGGTCTGTCATCATCATGAACTTTCATGAAGTTCAGGTGCAGTCCAGGCAGCAAGAAGCCTGTAGCCATGGACCACAGACTCTTCTAGACCCAGGACCCTTGCCTTCCTCTTGAAACAACAGAAGTTAACAAGGGAATTCTTCCCGTGTGAGCTGAAGGAAGCCAAATGGTCAAGTTGTGTAAGAGAGAAAAAAATGTTAACAAAAAAATAAAAACTTATTTCTCCACCCTTGTGAAAAATTCCCAATTGTTTCCCTGGAGGAGGAAAATAAATGCCTTTGATTGGAAGGGTACAGTTGACAGAGGAGATGAATTTTGCTGAAGTGCGCTGCTAGCAAATTTCTGGGTTAGCTGGAGTGATAAGGAACCCATATCCAGGGCTTCTGGGGAGAAGAGGCTGGCCTCCAGACAGCTGGATTTAATTCAAAGGAGATGTCAGGGACTTGGGCAGGCAGGGCCCTCACAGGCTGAGCGAGATAAAGCTTTTTGCCTTCTCTGGAGTCATGTGTTCGGTGAATTTCTTGATATCATCAAGGGCCCAGGGAGGTTTTCTTATGCTGCCTTGACAGGGGCCTCTGGTGATGAAGCTACACAGAGTGATGGCTTAATTGGTGCCCGACTCCTTTCCTTCTCCTGAGCAGATGATCTCTATTTTTTAAGAGAAGTTCATGTCTCTCCTTTCTTGACTGATGTCCTCCTCCCATGAGTTATTAGGGGAGTAGCTCAAATGAGGCACTTTTGTGGTTTTTCAGCTTCAAACAACTACCCCCAAAACAAACCAGTTGTTGTCAAGTCAATTCCAACTCATGGTGATCCCGTGTGTGCAGAGCAGAACTGCACTCACAGGGTTTTCAAGGCTGTGATCTTTTGCAAGAAGATCTCCAGGCCCGTCTTCCAAGACGCCTCTGGGTGGGTTCAAACCACCAACCTTTTGGTTAGTAGTTGAATACTTAACCAGTTGTGCCACCCAGGGAGTCCAAAACAACCACAATCAGGTGCATACCAGACAGCCTCCGCGGTTCACTCAGGAGCTTTGCTAGGCTCTGGCACTGGGGCAGGGCCTGCAGGCTTGGAGGTGTGTGTGAGTAGGGGGCTGATCAGGACATAAAAGAGGACCTTCTCTTTCACTTCCTTCTCTAGGAGCTCAGAGACTGACCATTCGTGTTTCAACTGCACGTGCACAGAGTGGGTCTTCCTCTGACATCCTCTTACACAGCCTCACATACTCCCTTTGACCCGTATTAAAAAGGTAGTGCTTTTGGAGGGTGTGTTCCTCCTGCACCCCACTAGTGATGCTGGTGGCCCATTCATCATGGGCATTCAATGCTCCAGTTCCCCCAGACCATTATATCTGACTTGGACCTTTTCAGAAAGTAACCCCTCGTGATGTTCTGGTGGTGTAGTGGTTAAGAGCTACAGCTCTAACCAAAGATGTCAGCAGTTCCAATCTACCAGCTGCTCCCTGGAAACCCTATTGGGCAGCTCTATTCTGTCCTATACAGTTGCTGTGAGCTGGAATTGACTCAACGGCAACAGGTTTGGTTTTTTGGTAACAGCTTGATAAGCAGCCTTGGTGGCGCAGTGGTCAAAGCACTCACTACTAACTGAAAGGTTGGCAGTTTGAACCCACCGGCCACTCCGAGGGAGAAAGATGTGGCAGTCTGCTCCTGTAAAGATTACAGCCTTGGAAACCCTATGGGGCAGTTCTACTCTGTCCTGTAGGGTCGCTATGAGTCAGAACTGACTCGACGGCAATGGGTGTTTGTCTTTTTTTTTTGGTTTTGACAGTTTGATAAAACATTTAAAGAGTCCCTTGTGCACATAAGTCCCAATATGTCACTCCTCTAAATTTGGACCAAGGTGAGAGAGTGGTGATGTCAAAATGCATACTGACATCTGGAGTCTGGACTAAACTCTCATGTCCTCAAGAGACACCTGGCGTCGTAACAAGAAGCTATGAGGACCATCATAAGCTAAGGTTAATTACTATAAACAGGAGAGATGATTAAGATGCTTCTATGTAACTATTAGCCCCCCTGCTTGTTGTTGTTAGGTGCCTTCAGGTTGGTTCTGACTCATAGTGACCTTACGTACAACAGAATGAAACATGGACTGGTCCTGCGCCATCCTCACAATAGTTGTTATACTTGAGCCCATTATTGCAGTCACTGTGTCAATCCATCTTGTTGAAGGTCTTCCTCTTTTTATTTGACCCTCTACTTTACCAAGCATGATGTCCTCCTCTAGAGACTGGTCCCTCCTGATAACATGTCCAAAGTACATGAGACAAAAGTCTCACCATCCTTGCTTAGAAGGAGCATTCTGGCCTTAATTCTTCCAAGACAGATTTGTTCATTCTTCTTGCAGTCCATGATATATTCAATATTCTTTACCAATACCATAATTCAAAGGCATCAATTCTTCTTTGGTCTTCCTTATTCATTGTCCAACTTTCCCATACATATGAGGCAACTGAAAATACCATAGCTTGGGTCAGCCACACCTCCAAACAGAACAAGGGGATACTGTGTGGTTTAAAATCAGGAAAGCTGTGCATCAGGGTTGTATTCTTTCACCATAATTATTCAATCTGTATGCTGAGCAATTAATCCGAGAACCTGGACTATATGAAGAAGAACATGCTATTAGGATTGGAGGAAGACTCATTAACAACCTTGGATATGCAGATGACACAACCTTGCTTGCTGAACGCAAAGAGGACTTGAAGCCCTTACTGATGAAAATCAAGGATGACAGCCTTCAGTATGGATTACACCTCAATATAAAGAAAACAAAAATCCTCAAACACCTGGACCAATAAGCAACATCATGATAAATGAAGAAAACACCGGAGTCATCAAAGGAGGGAGATTTGGGACATTCGTTTTTCCAGAATTTAGGACGGTCAGCACTGGGTCCCATGGGTTTTGGATCCTGCCTGTTGTTGGGTAAGCGACGTCTTGCCACTCCTTGTATGGGAAGGTGCTTTTGTGACAAAGTGGCAGCCATGTTTGCACACTGCATTAAACTTGGCACCCACCTATAATGATGTGTTTTAGCATTCTCTCTAATTAGTTTTTCTCACTAGCTCTTGGATGACTCCTGCACTCTATAATTATTTCTTTCACTGGCACTTATGCCGATATTGTACCCTTTGCCTAATAATTACTGTAATTATAGTCACTATATTTGGATCTGGTGCCTGTGTGATAAACGGTTTTATTATATGCGTTTGATGGCAAGTGATTTCTAAGTGGGCGTCTATAGGAAATTATCGAGGTACTGCTAGGAGACATGTTAAAATGTTTTTTTTTGATAACAAATAACTTGATGAAGTTAACCGCATGACAGGAGACATGAGCAGAGAGCGAGCTGAAGTTGAATTCAAGGAATTTTTTGTATGATGCAAATATAGCCTAAGAGCAGAAGGGGACCGATTTGAACCTCTGGCTATCTTGGGGTTGACGGCATACACTGGGCTCCATGAACACTTATCACTGAAAAGGGGCAGCAGTAAAGAAAGGAAAGGAAAGGGGTACAGATCCCCACAGTGACATGTTCCCAGCTGTCTTGCTTCCTCTTGCACACTGGCTCCCTAGCCTCCGGACTCCAGGACTGGGTTCCCCAGATTTCAGGAACGCCTCAGCTGGATGCTTTCCTTTTTTCTTTTTAACTTCTTCTTATCTGTAATTCTCTTCTATTATGGTAAATATATAAGTAACAACATATTTGTCATTTCAACGTACATTTCATGTACAGCTCAGTGACATTAATTATGTTCATCATCTTGTTCAACCATCACCCTTTGTTGTTAGTTGTGTTTGATTCCAACTCATGAAGACCCCACGTGTGCAGAGTAGAACTGCTGCATAGAGTTTTCAACGCTGTGACCTTTTGAAAGCAGATAGCTAGGCCTGTCTTCCGAGGAACCTACGGATGGGTCTGAACACCAACTTTTCCATTAGTAGTCCGGTGCTTAACTGTTCGAGCCACCCATAGGGACTCATAACCCTTACCCATTCCCAAATTTTTGCATCGCCTTTAACAGAAGCTTAGTGTTCCCTATGAATGCTTTCTTTTTTTGAGGAAGTCAAGGCACTAGCTCTACCTCTTTGCCACCCAACAAGAGAAGAATTGGTAGGAGTGAAGGATGTACAGGAAAAGTAAAATCGAACAAGCAAGCAAAATTCAGGGCCCAGTTTCAAAGCTACGTCCTGGGGAAAGTTTCCTCAGTAACGCAACCACCTCCCATCTCCGGAGATCTAAGCCGCCTCCAGTTATGTGTGTCTGTGTGGTTCTGTTTTCTGTACTGTGTAGGCAATCTGTGCTTCTATCACACTTCAATTACCCACAGATCAAACTTGTGTGTTTGCTCAGCACATTTTGTGGGCCCACTAAACTATAATAATTAAGCTCCACTTATTTAGCTCTTACCAAGTGCTGTGTATTATGCTAAGTGCTTTAGATGCATTATTTAATTTAATCCTCCCACCAATCCCTTGAGTTATGGACTATTATTATTTCCATTTTGCAGACAAGAGGTAACTTGCCAAAGTCACACAGTTAGTAAGGGGCAGAGCTAGGATTTCCAGCCAAGCCGGCTGACTCCATAGCCTGCATTATCGCACCTCCCAGTTTCCATGAGCAATTGGACGACTGGAACGTGTTTAGCAAATGCTAAAATACTTCCATTACACCTGTTTCCAGATTACACGCAGCTCAACAAATGTTAGGTTTCTTAGCATCAGTGGACGATGGGCGTAACAGAAGTGATTCATGAGTTTCTTTAGCATTTTCCTTTACCAGATGACAGGCACTTCTTGTGCTTAACCCCTTGAGACACTCCAGAGTTCTTTAAGAGGCTATAGAGTATGTGGTTCCGTTCCAGGCTGGAGTGTGTGCTAAAGGCCAGGTGGTGGTGGGGTGAGCCCATGAGTGGGTGAGTCATAGCACAGCATGGGATGGAAAGGTGGGGAGCAACCTCACCTGGGCACACGTACTCCTTCTTCTGCACGTCTGCCACGTTGAAACCCCTCAGCTGCACAGGAGCCATGCAGAGTGTGAACTGGCCAATTGTCCGCCGCTGTCGCAGCCAATCAGAGAGCCAGGCCAAGTGGCAGTCACAGTACAGGTGATTGGAGTGGAGCCGCCTGGGAAAGAGAGGGGCAGAGGAAAGACGTGGTCACAGAGTGGTGTGGGGAGCCTGGCCAAACAGAGTCGGGGTGGGAGGTTTTGAGCTCAGGGAAGCACTTCCCTCTGCACTGGTAAATTACTACATGAGCCCCAACTCTTTCACTGCCAACCCACAAATGACAGTTATCTTCACATGCAGGGCACAGCCCATGGATGTCCCCAGGCTTCTGTGCAATTCCCCATATCTGAGTAGTGGTAATTCCACCCCTTACTTTCCTACTCAAGAAAGCCTCTCAACATAATAAGAGAGAGAGAGTGACGTTATTATAGTGACAATCCTGACTCGAGTCAAATCCTTACAAAGGGGTGACTCATCTGCAAATGTCAGTACTTTAGCTATCATCAGTTACAGATAGCTTGAAACACGTCTCTCAATGTCCCAGACTATGGTGACATTGTGGCTGAGACCTACTGTCGCCTTTACCCTTTACTTCTCCTTCCCCATTCCCACCCTAAATATCCCTTTAATGAACTACCTACATGTAATGCTAGTGGCCCTAAAATCAATGCCACTTCTGTACACTAGCAGGGTGAGTATGGGACAGAGAGTTTTAGTCATATAGAAAATTATAAGTATTAATATATTCTGATTGCCCTCAAGTCGACTCTGACTCCTGGTGATCCCGTGTGTGTCAGAGTAGAACTGTGACTCATAGAGTTCTCAATGGCTGATTTCCAAAAGTAGATGGCCGGGGCTTTTTTCTGAGGTGGACGCAAACCCCCAACCTTTTGGTTAGCAGCTGAGCACGTTAACCATTTGCACCACCCAGGGACTCCTTAGTCCTATCAGCTCATCATACAATTGAGTCTCTGATACCAATTTCAAGCACCCAATCCTGGACATGCTAATCAGCTAGCAGTATCTTGGGACTCTCAAGTACTCTGTGTTGAGCCAGTTAATACTGAGTGGCAGCCTGAAGGAGTAGCTCAGGCTACCTCCATGCCTGGAGTGGAGAGAGCTGAAGGGCTCTTGACCACACTCCACTTAGTGTAGAGTCAACACTGCTAAACACAGGCCAAGTGCAGCTCACTTGTGCTGCGTGCCAGCACTGCCTTCCTGCTGCTGTCTGGATGCAAACCCCGGCCGACCAGAGGCACTGGCTGCCTTGGCTGCCTCAGGCACCCTCACTCCAGGAGTCCCCGCATCCCTTCATATCAGACATACAGTACAGACCTGTATCCCACATAAAATGTCATGTTTTTTTTTCTGCTGAAAAAAGAACGAAAAGATTTTATGACTGTGTTTTTTAATTTCGATTTTGCAATTTTCTTTTGCATTTCAGAGCCAATAGTTTCAGGTTGAACACATTTTCACAGGCCCTTGAAAAGATTCTAGGACCACGATACTATGCCTCTAGTGGGTGCTTTTGCTCTCCCGTTTGCTCACCCAGCTCACAGGCCCCCTGCACCACTGAGGCAAGCATGGCTTCCTCTTAGCCTGGCACTCCAGAAAGAGGTGGGGTGGTAGTGGTGTGTTTAGTGGGGAGAAAAGCACAAAATCGTAAGCTACTGGGAAGTTCTGAGAGGGAAAGCAAGACCTCTATTCTCTATTCAACACACATGACCACTTTGTATCTGGAACAAAGAGGAGGCCTGGTGGTGGACTTGTAGCTGGTTACCAGTTAACTTATTGCTGTCAAGTTGATTGCAACTCATGGCAACCCCATGTGTGCCAGAGTAGAACTGTGCTTCACAGAGTTTTCAATGGCTGATTTTTTGGAAGTAGATTGCCAGGCCTTTCTTCCGAGGCGTCTCTGTATAGACTCGAACCTCCAATCTTTTGGTTAACAACCAAGCACTTAACCACTTGCACCACCCAGGGACTCTTTTTAGCTGGTTGGTATTTCCTAAAAAGTGTGAAAAAGGGGAGGGGACTCTCTTTCCACACTAGGCCTTCATGGGAAATTTCAGCATCAGCAAAAAGTATCTGTCTCCTGGCCTATCGGTGAGCTGCCGCCAAGAAGAGAATTCTATGGCCAATGAGCCTCACAAGTATAAAGTCTACCTACGGAAATTGCAATCACGAGTTAGTCCTTGGTGACAAGACGGAGCACAGGGCAGGCTGCGGCGGCATGTGATGCTGAGGCACAGATGTTTTCTGTGTGTCAGGAGAATTGGAACCTCTTAATATTGTGGTGTTGGTGAAGAATATTGAATACACCATGGACCGTCAAAAGAATGAACAAACCTGTCTTGGAAGAAGTACAACCAGAATGCTCCTTAGAAGCAAGGATGGCAAGACTATGTCTCCCATACTTAGGACATTATCAGGAGGGATCAGTCCTTGGAGAAAGACATCATGCAAGCATAAAGTAGAGGGTCAGCAGAAAAGAGGAAGACCCTCAATCAGATGGACTGACACAGTGGCTGCAACGATGTGCTCAAGCATAACAAGGATCGTGAGGATGGCGCAGGACCGGGCAGCGTTTCGTTCTGTTGTTCATAGGGTCGCTGTGAGTAGCAATTGACTCAATAGCAGGCACCTAACAACAACAACAATAAGTTTGGATTTTATTCGGAAAGGCAGTTGCCCTCTTTGGCAGCACAGCCACAGGGATTCACTATAAAGTACTGAGCACCAGCCCATGAGACAGTTCAATGAGAACAAACTCCTGTCAGTTCCAGTCAAAGGTAAGAGATCAACAGAACAACAAAAAATGGGCTTTAGGTAAGTCAGATCCTTACTGAGCTGATTAATTTCCGGGATAATCAAAATGTCAGAGGCTTCCATTTTGGAAGAGTGTATCAGGTTGGTTCTCAATCTCTGCTGCCTAGCTCCAAGTTCTCATTCTTCTTCTCCCTGATACAGATGTTCCCTATCCCTTTGTTTGTCTTTGTAGGAGTTTCTCCCTTCCCAAAGAAGTGACCAAAACTGACTTGGAAGGCACATGAGGGCTCTTATTAAAGGTCCAGGGCAGTGGACAGGCTCAGTACCCCCATCTTGGAATTTTACCCACCGGAAATGTGGGGAAGGGTCAGGCTGGGTGGACTTTTTCAAGCCATCTTTCATATCGTGTTTGGGAGACTGAATTGGGCATTATCGCCTCAAACACTAATATTAAAAGAAAAATCATCATAATAGTCGTGAAACTTGAACTGGGAACCTTCCAGGAATATTCCTAGTCCTCTTCAGTGAGAAGGGAAATGGTTTTAATTACTTTAAATCATGTTGATGAGTTGTGATGGCAAAGATGAGGGGGAGGGAGTCTCTTTTGGGCCTTGGGCTGTGTGGAAGCTCTGGTCTCCCCTTCCTCTGCCCCCCTAGCATCTGCTCTCCTGCTGTTGTTCCTCCTTGATGGTGGTCTAAACTCAGACTCTGAAGTCAAATTGCTCAGGTCATACAGTGTGGCTCTGGGTGGTTCAATGGTTAATACACTCAGCTGTTAACCAAAAGCCTGGTGGTTTGAGTTCACTCATAGGCATCTTGGAAGAAAGGTCTGGTGATCTACTTCCAACAAGTTAGCTATTGAAAACACTATGGAGCATAATTCTACTCTGACACACATGGGGTCACCATGAGTTGGAATTAACTTGATGCCGACTGGTTAGGTTTGGTTTGGACGTTGGCTCTGTGCTTTTCCAGACTCTGACTTTGGGACTTGGAGAAGTTATTTAACTCTGGGCGTCAGTGTTATCACCTGTAAAATGGGGATATTCATGGTGCCTCCTACCTAAGGCCGCTGTGAGGATTGAAATGATTCATAGGAAGTTCTTAGCACAGAGTTGGCACCTAGTAAACCACTGAAGAAATGTTTACTACCATCGTGGTTGAGAGGACAGTATGTGCATCTAGCTCCAAATTCCAGTTTCTCTCTAACCTGTGACCCTGCCTGTACAAGGCTATAATTCTTTATATATCAAAGCATCAAGGTGGCTAGCTGGTTCTTGCATGCTGTACTGCAATCTTTTGCTGATGGAAACACCATACTCAATGTTGATGAAACCACCTTTAAAGAACATAAGGTGAATGAATACAAATGCCAATTTATAAAAGGTGCCTTTTAGCCACAGACACTAAATTAAATTTCCAGCAAATCCTTTTAGAGAGGGTCAGTGTTCATTTTCTATAAAATGTGGCTTTCTGAATTCAATATAAAATCTTTCCTTTGGAAATCCCATTTATGACTTCCTTCCTCTCTCATCTTCCCCCCTTCTCCACCACCACCAGCTCCCCTCCCTTTAATTACAGTGCAGGGGGATTAGCCAGCTCAAGTCTCCAGGGAGTTCTATACAGAGCCATCTCTGAAATTAAACTAAAGACAAAATGGCAGCAGCAGGGAGCAAAAGAACAGACGAGACTGATTGATTCGAGCTCATCAGACGAGTGTTCAGGACCATAGAGAAGAATGACAACAGAAACAGGAGACAAAAATCCTCCCGCCCTCTTCCCCCACCTCTATACACTCCAAACAAAGCACCCAAGACCCAAGCCTAGTCCCCTCCCTCACTTCCATGGAGCCAGCTCTGGCTTCTGTTATTCCTGCTCCTAAATAGAAAATAACAAAGGTAGGGAAGAATACATTGCAGGGAGTCCCTGGGTGGTGCAACCAGTTAATGTGCTCAGCTGCTAACTGAAAGGTTGGAGGTTCAAGTCCACCCAGAGGCACCTTGGAAGAAAGGCCTGGTGACCTACTTCCAAAAAATCAGCCACTGAAAACCCTGTGGAGCATGGTTCTACTCTGACACATGCTAGGATGCCAAGAGTCAGAACTGACTCGATGACAACTGTTTCTTATTTTTATTTTTTAATAAATCATGGATGAGAGGCCCCCAGGAGTTAAATGCTTGATTTCTGCAGGTGAAAGTAATTTTTCTTTGATTCATCCCACCTGTCTGGCCTAGCATCATGAGGCTCACTTCTGGCTTCTTGACCAGGAGCCCTGGGCCACTCTCTCCTTTAGCTCATCTGTGGCTGTCAGGGATGGATTACCCAATAAGCTGGTGCATACTGTACTCACTGGTTAATCCACCCCTGGTGGCTGTGCTGTGGTCTTTGAAGGGGTCTTTGAAGACCAAACTGTTTCTCCTTAAAATCCCATTACTGCACTATCCCAGGTTAAGGGGAAGGAAAAGGGCAGATTTTCTTGGCTAAATTATGAAGATGAACATGAAGGACCAAAGGAAGAATTTGGGAAGTAAAGTTGAAAGTTAGGCTGGGATTATTATTAATCTTTATCCTAATGATTATTTACTGAGTGCACACCACAAACCAGGCACTTCACATGTTAGTGCATTTCATTCTCAACACAACTTGAAGGCAGGCATGAACTCACTTCACATACAAACATCCAAGTTTACATTGCAGGTAAGTGGCAGGGCTCGCATTTAAACTCAGCTCTGCTTGACTCCAAACTCTGGGTCTTTCTTAGGGTGCTAACTATGGTTTTCTCATACATTGCTTCATTGGTTTTTGATTCCTTCTCACTTGGAAATAAGGTTGTTTTCCCTGGGTGGCACAAATGCTTAAGCACTCGGCTACTAACTGAAAGTTTGGTGGTTCGAATCCACCCAGAGGCACCTTGGAAGAAAGGCCTGGTGATCTCCTGAAAAATCAGCCACTGAAAACCCCATGGAGCACAGTTCTATTCTGACACATATGGGGTACCATGAGTCGGCACCAACCTGATGGCAACTGGTTTGGCTTCCCTCTAGTGCCACGGTTCTCACCCTGTATAAGCATCAGAATCACCTGGAGGGTCTGTGGAAACAGACTGTGGGCCCTACTCCTTGAGATTCTGATTCAATAGGTCTGGGGTGGGGCCTGAAATTTTGGTATTCTAATGAGTTCTAGGCTGTGCTGCTGGTCTGGGACACCATTCTGGGAACCACTGCTCTAAGGACTTTCAAATCTTGGTTTTCATATTGCTTGGGGGCTGTAAATAAGCTGGTTGCTTGGTACCTTCAGTCCAGATTTCTGGATAGAATGGTAATAATAATATTAACAATATAATTTACTGTGTACTACTCACCAGGTGCGTTACATATTTAATCTCACCTGATCCTCTCCATCACCCCCCACTTGCAGAGGAGGAATAGTCGTCATTAGGGGTTAGGTTGGCTGAGGTCACAGAAGTAATAAAGGAACAGCAGGAATTCAACCCTTGGCCTTGGCCCTTGGCCTGAAAGCTCTTGGGAGCTGAGTCTCCCTACTATTGTGCTGGAAACACCCCTGAGGCTCTACCGACACAAGAAAAGCATCAAGTCGGGGCCTGTTTGGAAAAGCCCACAGAGTTCATTTGCAGAGAAACTGACAAAAGGTCACTGGCTGAATGTGTAGGGTAACTCCCCAGGTAATAAGGCATGAGAAGTGCTCTAGGTATTGAAGGTTAGGGGGATATTTGCTTCCTGAGTACATACCCTGGAAAGCTTGGTCCCACCCAGCATATGAAAGATAAAGAACCAAGTTATTGCATCCTAATGTTAGAATACCATCCAAAGAGCAGGTGAGAGGGGGAAGGTGGTAAATGGGGGCTGGGCAGGATGGGGAGAAGGAGGGACTAAGACTTCCTCTCCTCTACCATTCACACAGGGGGAAACAATTGTAACCATTGAATTGCCAACGGTACATGAAATTAGCTAAGTACATAGTGAATCATTAAGTCATAGCTCTACATGTTCTGTGATAATGTAAAAATAAAAAACTTTCCCATCAACACAGAAAATACCCAAATACAATATATGAAGAATTCCCCCAGTCCCAAGGTGAAGAGAGATGACTCTGTCTAATGAATGCAGAAGAGTGATTAGCAACCATGGATGGAACCATGACACTTTCCCCACCCGCTCTTGCTCACCGACACACCCCATAGTTAATAGAAGAAGGAGAAGGCATTTGAATGTAGGACTCATTGAGCAAATCTTAGCCTGGTAGGCTTGACAAGCAGCTTAGAGTGCTGCACATTGGGTTGGGTGGGTGGGTGGGAGGTAGGAGGGGGAAGAAGCGGGGCTTTTACTCACAAAGTTCGAATCTTCGGCATGTGGTTGAAGCTGGTGACCAGGATGCGGCTGATGTTGTTGTTGTTGAGGGTACTGCAGAGATGGAGAGAAAGGAGTAAAGGTCACCAGGGAAGCAGTGTCGTGGCGGGGAAGGGGGACACCAAGTTGCTGATAGAAGGTAGTTGGGAGCATATATATGACTGCTAGAAGGTTCATAAATCAACGGCCAAGGGCCAGTCAGTGGGGCAGCGGGAGATAGGTGGACAGATGTATAGGTGATAAGGGAATTCACTGACCCCTGTTTCAGGTGGATCATTGCTCCCCACTGCTTTTCCCTCAGTTCTTACTTATCCACCTTGAGTAAAAATATCCCTTCCTGCAACCCTACGATGTGCTGGTGCCTAACTATAATATCTCTAATTCTCACAATTGCAATGCCAGTTAGGGTTTACTGTCCTCATTTTAGAGAGAAGGAAACAGATGAACATCATTTTGCTTATTAACAAACACTCTACCAGGTGGTGGTGGTGGTGGTCAACTGCTGTTGAGTGCTTAACTGTTTGCACCACTAATATCCCTCTATCATAGATGAGGAGGCCCCCGGGTGGTGCGAGCCATTTGCGATCAACTCCTAACCTAAAGGTTGGCAGTTTGAACCAATCCAGAGGCACCACAAAAGAAAGACCTGGTGCTCTGCTTCCATAAAGATTACAGCCAAGAAAACTCCATGGAGCAGTTCTACTCTGTCACATGGGGTCACCATGAATTGGAATTGACTTGACGGAAATGCATTTGATTTGGTATTATAGATGAGGAGGCTGAGATGCAGAGAGGGAAAATAACTGTTCCAAGGACCCACAGGTGGCCAGCTCTGGAGATGGAATTTGAACCCAGCACTAATTCTTTTTTCTCCCTCCTTCCCATATTTATTGGGCACCTACCATGTGTCAATCATTATTTTAGGCATTTAGTATAAGAGCGAAGAACTAACAGACCAAACTTAATGTTGCTTGGTTCTGCCCACTTTGCAATTTTACTAATATGCTAATACAGACACTTGGCATTTTATGAAGTTGAACCTACCTAGCTTGTTTTGTTTTGGGTGCATTGGGGGGTTATCCATCCTGTCTCCATTAACCCAGGGTACCTTCAGAAGACCTCATTAGACATGGCTGAAGAATTTGTCACTGTCATTAGACCAGGCTCTCCTGCCTTCGCAGGGAGCTTCCTGAGGGCAAGAACTATGCCTCTTCCTTCTCCATCAGATTAGCAATGCCTCTAGGGCAGAAATGGTGCCTTCGCCTCCACTTCCACCCATTCCAGAGTTCTAGGCGCCAACCTGGGGAAACCTAATCAGGGCTGCTCACTGACTACCGGTTAGCAATCTGAGCGTCCTACTCATCTCTCAAAGGCAAAGGTTAGCAATCTGAGCGTCCTACTCATCTCTCAAAGGCAAAGGTTAGCAATCTGAGCATCCCACTCATCTCTCAAAGGCAAAGAGCAAGAAACCTTCGTGGAGAAATGGCTTGCTTCCTACCACACCCAGCAACTCAACAGCAGGTGGAGTTCACAGCCCAGCTCTAATTTAGCTGAATATACAGGATAGATACACACAGGGCTTGGACAGTAACTGTACCTAGCAGTAGTCTGAAAGGGAGATGACTTATTAATGTCTTTGCTGCTGTTGTTGTCTGGTACCGTCTAGTTGCTTCTGACTCATAGCAACCCCACGCGCAGCTGCCTGGTCCTGCGCTATCCCCACAATCGTTGCTGTGTTTGAACCCATTGTTGCAGCCACTGTCTCAGTTCATCTCGTTAAGGGTCTTGCTCTCTTTCATTGACCCTCTACTCTACCAAGCATGATTTGTTTCTCTAGGGACTGGTCCCTCCTGATAACATGTCCAAAGTATACGAGACGAGGTCTTGTCATTCTCGCTTCTAAGGAGCATTTTGGCTGTACTTCTTCCAAGACAGACTTGTTCGTTCTTCTGGCAGTCCATGGTATATTCAATATTCTTCACCAATACCATTATTCAAACGAGTCAATTCTTCTTCGGTCTTCCTTATTCACTGTCCAGCTTTCACATGCATATGATGCAATTGAAAATACCATGGCTTGGGTCAGGCACATCTTAGTCCTCAAGGTGACACCTTTGCTTTTTAACACCTAGGGGTGTTTCGCAGCAGATTAGCCCAATGCAACGCATCATTCGATTTCTTGACTGCTGCTTCCGTGGGCGTTGATTGTGGATCCAAGTAAAATGAAATCCTTGACAACTTCAGTCTTTTCTCTGTTTATCATGATGTTGCTTATTGGTCCAGTTGTGAGGGTTTTTGTTTTATGTTGAGGTGTAATCCATACTGAAGGCTGTGGTCTTTGATTTTCATCAGTAAGTGCTTCAAGTTCTCTTTGCTTTCAGTAAGCAAGGTTGTGTCATCTGCATATTGCAGGTTGTTAATGAGTCTATATTAATGCCTTACTACACTGATATTTAAATATGAACCATAATGAGAGCTATAAAACATTTACGATAATAGCAATTATTCCAGAACCAAGATGACTAAACACAGTATTCAGACTTTTACGACTTGCTGCTTGGGGATGGCTAGCCCAGGGATTTCAGAGGGCCGGTAACCTCTTGGATGCTGATCTCCATGGCAGCTATGGTTTTTGTTTCCCTGACAAACATACATTTGTTTGATTTCTAGCCCTGGTGGCTTTTGCCTGTGCAGGGAGCACTGTGCTCTATCTGGTTCTTAAGCCCCTGTCTACGTAACCGGCATTCAATGGCTGTCTCATTGTTATAACCCTAATACTGAAGAGCACTGTCGGTGAGCACATGGGCCTCTAAGACACAGATTTGGTTCAGATCCTGGTTCTGCCACTTATAGCCTGGAGAATCATGGGTAAGTTTTTTAAACCTCATTAAGTTTCCTCCTGGAGAGATTAATAGCACTGAGCACATAAAGTAAGAGTGGTGATTAAATGAGATGATACTAGTAATTGCCAACACTAACCGAGTGTTAATTTTATGCCGGAGTCCCTGAGTGGTGCAAATAGTTAATGTGCTCAGCTGCTAACCAAAAGGTAGGAGGTTTGAGTCCACCCAGAGGTGCTTAGGAAGAAAGACCTGGTGATCTACTTTTGAAAAAATCAGCCACTGAAAACCCTATGGAACCTCTGACACACATGGGGCCACCATGAATCAGAATCGACTTGATGGCAACTGGTTTAATTGTATGCCAGGCTGGCACTGGGCTAAGAGTTCTGCTTGGGCCATCTCATTTAATTTCTCCAACCACTCTATTAGCCAGGGACTTTTGATGTCATCTCCATTTCATGGACGGAGAAAGTGGTGCTACCAGGATTTGAATCCAAGCAAGCCTGGCTCCAGGGAGGATGCCTGGATTAGTTTCCTATTGCTACTGTAACAAATTACCACAAACTTCATGGCTTAAAACAACACAAATATATTCTTTTACGGTCTGAAGAAGCAGCCCTGGCGGTGTAATGGTTAAGCACTTGGCTGCTAACCAAAAGGTTAGCAGTTTGAACTCACCCAGGGGCTCCATGGGAGAAAGATCTGGTGATCTGCTCCCACAAAGATTATAGCCTAGGAAACCCTATGGGGAAGTTCTACTATGTCTTATAGGGTTGCTATGAGTTGATGGCATACAACAACAACAACAACAATATGATGGTTTGGAGGTTAGAAGTCTAAAATGGGTCTATGAGGCTACATTCCTCTTGGAGGCTTCAGAAGGCAGGAGGGCTTCTCTCCTTGCGCAGCCTGTAGAGGCTGTCTGCATTTCTTGGCTTGTGGTCCCTTCCTCACATCACTCCAACCTCTTGCTTTAGTGGTCGTATTTCCTACTACTTCACTCTAATCTCCTGCCTCCCTCTTTTAAGGACTGTGATTAAATTTAGAGCCTACCTGGCTAATCCAGGCTCTCCTCATTTAAAGATCCTTAATCATATCTGCAAAGTCCTTTTGCTATAAAGTAATATTCACAGGTTCTGGGGATTAGGACATGGACATCTTTGGTGGGTGATTATTCTGCCTACACAATGCCTTTGAGAAAAGGCATGTAAAGCCCTTAGCACATTGCCAGGCACGTAGTAAACACTCAATAATTATTGCTGTTAGCTGCGGTCAAGTTGACCTGACTCATGGTGACCTCATGCACAATGGGATTGGACCACTGTGATCCATAGGATTTTCACTGGCTGATTTTCGGAAGTAGATTGCCAGCTCCTCCTTCATAGTCTGCCTTAGTCTGGAAGCTCTGCTGAAGTCTGTTCAGCATCTTAGCAACATGTAAAGCCTCCACTGACAGATGGGTGGTGGCTGCGCATGAGGTGTATTGGCTGGGAATCGAATCCGGATCTCCCACATGGAAGGAAGGATTCTACTACTGAACCACCAGTGCCGTCATTCAATAATTAGTAGCTATTGTTATTGTAGCTTGTGCCTGGTTAGACCTTTAAAATTTACAATACATTTTCACATTTATCACATCTGGTACTCATAGCACTCTGAGGATGGAATTATCATTCCATTTTAGAGATGATCTGAGGCTAGGAGAAGCTAAGGGATTTGCCAAATCCCAACAGAGCTCCTGGAGGATTCAGGACTCACTATTCTTTCTGCATACCACAATATCCCCTACTTACCCACTTCCTCCCGGCTTCAGGGCAAGTTTGCTGCTCCAGCATGGACATTCTCTGTCACCTCCACCCCAGCACAGAAATAACTGCACAAGCATCCTCTTGCTTGTTGTGCTATATACAAAAGTCAGTTGCTATCAAGTCGATTCTGACTCATGGCGACCCCATGTGTGTCAGAGTACAACTGTGCTCCATAGGGTTTTCAGTGGCTGCTTTTTTGGAAGCACATTATCAGGCCTTTCTCCTGAGGTGTCTCTGGGTGCACTTGAACTGCCAATCTTTCGGTTAGCAGTTGAGCATGTTAACTGCACCACCCAGGGTCTCCTCTGTGCTATATACCTCCCTTGAAAATGAACCAACAGAAAAATAAATGGTTCTGTCTGACAATGACCTCCCACCCCTCCCCATTGGATCGCTGACCCTGGCAGCTATGGTGACCTCATCAGCCTAATCTTCTCTGCCTTAGCAAGATCACTTTCCCCATCTCTTGGAGGATCTTTGCTAGTTCTATAGTCTAGCTTCGACCTCACTGCTCTTCTCCTTTGGAGATATTTTGAGAAAATGTACTTTCTTCCAAATTACCTATAAGGTTTCACGATCAAGTTCAAGGTCAAATTAATTCTATAAACTTGAGGACCATCCTAGGTTCCTTCTTTTTTTTGTTTTTGTTTTTTTTTGTACTACCACAAGTTATGGAACGGGCATTCCAGTATGAAATAGAAAACCATTTGCTGGCATGAGATTTAAAAGACAGTCCACATACTCCCAGTTCTCTCTTAAAAAGCCCTTACCCCATTATAAGTGCCATATTTATACTGAGACTAAGTTTGACCTGTATACTGTCCAGTCATTCTTCTTCTTTGTCATTATGGGAGCATACCTGTTGCTGTCCGGTCAATTCCGACTCATGATGATCCCATATGTTACAGAGTAGAACTGCTCCATAGGGTTTTCTTGGCCGTAATCTTTACAGAAGCAGATTGCCAGGCCTTTCTTCTTCAGTGCCGCTGGGCAGGCTCGAACTGCCAACCTTTAGGTTAGCAACTGAGCGCTTAACCCTTTGTGCCGCACAGAACATTTTATTGGAGCATAAGTGCCTAGCAAAAAGGAATTTGTATTAAAACGATCCATTTGGAGGATGCTAGTCCTACCAATGGACCCCCTTCTTTCTAGACTGTGAGCACTAAAAGGGGTATTAAACTTTTCATAGGTCACTAGGGGACTCATGAGTTTGTTATTGCTCTCATAGCATACAAACAGAACCTTAGTGCCCTGAAAAGAGTTTGTGATTCCTCACGCCCCTCAGCTAACGGCTCCCCAGTAATGATGAATGCATGGGGAGGTAGTACAGGTAATGATCTACTCTAGGGGTTGGCAATCTACTGCCCATAGGCTGAATCCCACCTGGTGCAGCCTGCTTTATGAATAAAGTTTTACCCATTTGTTCATGTATGATCTATGGCTGCTTTTGTGTTACAGCTGCTAAGTTAAGTAGTTTGGACAGAGACTGTATGGTTCACAAAGCATAGAATAATTCCTCTCAGGCTCTTTACAGAAAACATTGCCTGAGTCCTGGCTGTTCTAGAACTGAGCAGTAAGAAGAGGGGATTAGGTCAGAGGCTTTCAAAATGAAAAAACAAAACAAAAAACCCACCAAAAAACATGGGCAGCAAAGCCCAAGTGGTAGAGCTGGGACTCAAAAGCAGGCAGTCTAACTCTAGAATCCACACTTCTAGCACACTTTGTGCTCCCACCTCAAGACTGATCTCACTGCTTCTGGAACCTGCCATACTGTGACGGAGTTAGAGCCTTGCAAAGGTTCTGTTCAAGAGACAGGGCAGGTGAGTCCACCGTGGGTTGGGCACGGAATGAACTTGGACAGTGGTTGTCAAAGTGTGGCCCCCAGACCTGCAGGATCACCTGGGCACTTGTTACAAATGCAAATTCTCAGGTCCCACTCTAGACCTACG
Organism: Dugong dugon; assembly: GCA_030035585.1. NCBI lineage: Eukaryota > Metazoa > Chordata > Mammalia > Sirenia > Dugongidae > Dugong > Dugong dugon. The sequence goes on along the minus strand of CM057460.1, from coordinate 163,531,850 downwards.
AATCAGAAACTCTGGGGTGGGGACCAGCCTTGTGTGTTTCAACACGCCCTCCGTAGGATTCTCATGCAAGCTCAAGTTTGAAAACCACTGAACCAGGGAAAAGGCTAAGCACACAGTCTTTACCCAAGTTTAAACCAAAAACAAACCAGTTTCCATCTAGTCAATTCTGACACATGGCGACCCCATGAGTGCAGAGTAGGACTGCTCAAGAGGGTTTTCAAGTGATCTTTCAGAAGCAGATCACCAGGCCTTTCTTCTGAGGTACCTCTCAGTGGTTGAATCACCAACCTTTCAGTTAGGAGCTGAGCTCTTAATTATTACCCAAGTGTAGACGGCCGTATGCTGCCATCTTGCTGCTTTTGGGACGGAAGGCCTCTTTTGTAGAAGACGTGGTGTTTTCCTGCTTAGAAAGAGGCCCATGCTCTGAAATAGCAGACAACCCTCACTGGAGGTGGCTGTAATCACCCTTGGGGAGCTCCAACTTGGCTTCTGCTCCCAGCTCCCGAGTCCTCTCTGCTGAGTGCTAATGCATGGTTCTTCCTGGCATCACTCAAGGTAGCCATCTTTGATCTGGAGGAGCTAAGTCCAGCTGCAGCCACACCACCCTGGCAACCTTAATAAGGCTGACATTTCCCTCTGTCTCCTCCGATTAGGCCATCGCTTTATCACTCTGTGCTTTCCTGGCTCTGGGTGTAATCTGTGTGTTGTGTGTCCATAACACCATGTAATTGGCTCTAATGCAACGATATTATCTGTGAGCATGTATCACATAATTGCAAAACCAGGCATCTGCAGTAAGTGCCATTGCAATGTCCCTGGTGGCCAGCATTCCTGGGCGGGCCACTTTTGGGATGGTGCGCCCCTCGACACAGGTGGAGCTCCCAGACTCCTTGGGTCACATGGACCCTCTGGTCAGATTAGCCCATTCATCCTCTGTCTCAAGGCAGGTTGACTTCTCCCTAAATCCAGATAAATGAGGTGGCTCCCTCCATAACTGTCCTCAGGAAGGAGACTCATGGCAATAGGATGTCTTTTTCAAGTGAGCCTGGAGATGCCCTGACTCGTACTTACAAATGTGCGTGTCTGATGGCCAGCACCCGAAGTCAGGGAAATACAACTGCCTCCAGCAGTGCCTATATTGAATCCACAGGGGCCACAGGGGAAGACATAACCAAAGTCACCAGAATCATTTCCTGAAGAATGGCTGAGTGCAAACACTGTGGCTGCACCCTGAGAGAGAAATCTAAACCACTGCCCTGGGGGCTGGAAAGTGTGTGGACCTCAGGGGAGAGGACGGAGCTCACTTCCGCTCCCCCTTCTTGCTTGGTTCAGGCAGGCCAGAGGAATGGAATCAAGGACACTCAGATGCTTTAGGGGCCTGCTATCCTCCTTGACTCACACCTCAAATCAGGCCTGACTTTTCTTAGTCCTATGTAGAGGCTGCTGATCGATCCATCATGGAACCACGCCTATTGATGATGACCAGGCCCTGCAACACTCTCCTGGAGCCTGGGAATGTGAATGCTGTTGGCTGACTCGGCTCTATTAAAATGTGTGTGGATGGCTTCTTTTTGTGGACTTGGCCCCAGGAGAATACCCACTGAATATCACCCATGGGTCTAATGAAGTTTAAAGAGGCATCCCCAAACTTCTCCCCAAGTTCGGGGTCTCAGGCCATCCTCAGTCCCTCCTCTCAAAGGCATCAAATCAGTCATTTTTAGATGACGCTCCACTCACTCGTTCTCTGCCATTAAGGTTGAACCTGCCTTTCTCACTCAGCTGTGCACTGCTCTAACTTGGCTGGGGGCTCTAGGAAACCCCAGAAATCAGGGAGAATAATGTGCAACAGTGTATCCTTCGGGAAAAAAACCTAAATTGGAGTTACAGGTTCTCCCATGAATGTTCTACTTTTCCTCTAATGAGCTAGACTAGGAAAGAGAATTATTTTGAGGTGAGCTTGCCAAGTTCTTTCAATAACGATGTCTATGATAATAACGATAATAATATTGATACTATTTATTAACTGTTTACCATGTGCCAGCACTAGGCTGAGTACTTCTCTTACATTATCTCATTCAATTCTCCCAATATTCCTGAGTTACTACTATTAATCTCATTTTACAGCTAATAAATTGAGGTCCCTGGGTGGCACAAATAGTTTGTACTTGACTGCTAACCTTAAAGGTTGGCAGTTTGAACTCACTCAGCAGCACCATGAAAGAAAGGCCTGGAGATCTGCTTCCATAAAGACTGCAGCCAAGAAAACCCTGTGGAGCAGTTCTACTCTAACACACGGGGTTACCATGAGTCAGAATTCACTCGACAGCAGTGGGTTTGGGTTTTTTTTTTTGGTTTAAGTTGAAGCCCAGAAAATCAATGAACTATGCCCAGATTCCATTCCACAGCTATTGAGTATGGAGCCAGTGTTCAAATTCAGGGAGTGTGATACCAGCAGCTACATTTTCAACCATTACACAAAACTGTCCCTTACAGGACTGTCTTCAGAAAGATGTTGGGTGTCCAATTTCCATGTCTCCTGAGGTGAAAGCTAACCAAGTCGGTTAGTGGTGGATTCACCCCTCACTGACTTCAGTGTGGCGGGGACCATGACTTCCCCAGTGCCTCGCTCTCAAGGCTGCTCAAAAGCAAACGCGTCACTCAACCCTCCTCCTGCCCAAAGAACAAAAAGAGTTCAACACGGAGGGCAGTGGTGGGTGAGGCAGGGTACACAGAAGAAGGGCAACTAAGTCTTAAAGCTAACACGTCTAAGTGTTGCCAAACGCCCAAGCCAGCCTTTACTGTTGAATTGACTGATTGGAATTTTTGAGACTTCTCCAAAGACCTCCAAAGTTCTACTCCTTACACAAAGCTCATCTCTTGCCTGTTAGGAGCAGGCAACGAGTCTCTGTGAGCAAGACGTGGCAGGAGCATCGAGAGTGAGATGGAGAGAGAGAGGAGGAAGGAGGGTGAGAACATTAGCTGTTCTCCCGGACTATCCTGGGTGCTGCACATTACTGAGTTCCTTGATCTCCCTGTGGACCGTTTAAATTAAAGCTCATAACCATTGTGTGGGCATATAATGAAAACAAGTGATGCTGCACTGATTAGTCCATTACTCTCAACTGCTAGAAAACATAATGATCTCACGAGGGGCCTTATTCACTGACGTATAGCAGTTGAGCTCTCATTTGACACCTCAAATTAGCAGCCAAAGCAATAACAGCTGGGGTTTTTGTCTCAATATTTGTACCCGACTCTAAAGTGATTTGGCACCGGGTGAGCATTATTTTTAAACACAGAGCTCTCACTGCCAAGTAACATTTTAAATGGTCTCCAGGTGTCATGTAAAACCTACAGAAATAAATAAAAAGAATCAGCCATCAATTTGGGCCTTTGATGATACAGATTCCTTAACAAAAGGGCTCGCCTTGGGTTCTTCCTTCATTATATATTCATATTGTGACAAGCAGAAACTCATCTCCTACCTAGCAGATCCTTGGTGTTAAAAAAAAAAAAAAAAAAGATGCCTCCAAAAAAAAAAAAAAAAAGCAAAAAGTGAAGTGAAAGATCAAAAAAGAAAGATGAATCCTCAAATCCTGCCACTGCTCGATCAGATGCTTGAAGAGGTGAGTATTTACAGTGCCCCGGTGTTTTTGTGGTACCGAGACCCCGAAGAACTCCTTACTCATTCATTGAGATGATCACAGATATTGCCTGGTGGTGATTCAGAATGGCTCAAAAGCCTCCCGATGACTGATTTAATTGTAAAGGGTCCCTTAAATAAAAGTATCAATGAGATAGCCCACTTCCCAATTCTATTTCATCATATGGAAACTGGGAGCCTAAGCCATCAGTCTTGTCCACTACATTAGTGAGAAACAGGCAGATGCCAGTGTGCCAAGGTGTCTGGTACACATGTTATGGGCCGAGGATGAAAGAGTGACCTCCGACTTACATACCTGCACAGGTGAGTTTCTAGTTGAGAGGAGGAGAAACTGGCAATTTCTATCCTAGCTGCATTTGGTACCTAGCTCAGTAAGGTTGGAAGAAGGAGAAGGTTTTTAAATGTCCAATCATTTGTATGCAAAGTGAAGGCAGAGAGCAAGTCTGTTTCGTGTCCTGTTGCATAGCCAGGGCCTAGCCCAGTGTTTGGCATATAGGATGAGTTCAATAAATACTTACTGAATGGATGGAAGAATTTCAAAATGTTAAGGGTCAGGTATTTGGCATCTTTTGACAAAAATAAATTTCCACTCTGAACAGTCTTCCATACTAATCCAAAAGTGCAAACTCAATTGCCTATGAGGGTGAGGAACTGTCACAGTGGGCTGCTTGGGGACAGTGGCAAACACGACCTTACTCAACAGGATCATCCCTTCTTGTTTCAATGGATTGTTGCTATGCTAGAATGGGGGTGCAGTGTTGCTAATTCTACCATATATATTTATCTATATATTTTAACACTATATATATATAAAACATTTGCCATTTCAACATTTTATTGATATATACAGATGCATTTCATTTACATACGTAATCCATCAATATTACGTTCATTGCATTGTGCAACCATCACCAATATCATTTCCAATTTCTTCCATCATCCTTATGCCTTTTTTTTTTTAAAAAGAGAAAGCCAGACACCTAGAATTTTTATATAAACCCTCCTGGTTTTTTAATATTGACAATTAAATCACCTTAAGGAACCAAACTCACAAAACATTTCACAGGCCAAACCAAACACACCTGGGGGCTAGATTTGGCTTGCAGGTGCCAGTTTTCAGCCTCTGAACCAAACAGACTCATTCAACATATGAATCAGAAAAAAATATATTCAGAAAATCAAGTCTTCGATGGCTTTGTGGCTGAAATGTGGTTAAAGCCTTTGTTCCATACGCAGACTCTTGCAGGGTGCCCACCAGCTGAGATACACTCCAGGAGCCTACTATTCAAATCAACTCTTTAAACTGTTAAAAATCATTTAATGTTTCCCCAACTCTTCCACCACCAGCCCTCTACACACATACTATCATTGCTCAGGGACAAAGAGGTCTGAAGAAGTTTCTGTTTATAAGGCTAAGATTGTGTCCAGGCAGGTAGGTGTGCTCTTGTCTGGGTTCCACATGCTGCTTATCAATTCTGTGTTGAACCACACAAGTCATTTCCCTGTTGCACAGTTGAGAACCGAGCCACGTCAAGCTATTAGCAGAAAAAATACTACACAGGGTGCACGAGGCTCTGTTCCCTGACTGAGACACTGGAGTCCTGCTGTTACCCTCTGCTATTTGCACAGGAGGGACTCTCTCAGGGAACTGGGTACAACTGACACCTTCGGCTATTTGGGCTCACAAATGGGCAGGGGCTCCCAGTGCCACCACTGGCAGCGGAATTAATAATGTGGAATTTGGTCTCTTTCCAGATTGCCCTTTGACTATACAGCAATCTGCTGAGGTCATTCTCCAAGCAGTGCTGCAGAACTGGGAGCCCCTGGAAAGAGAAGGTGCTGGTCTCCATGCTAAACATACAGTTTTTCCTTTGGCAAAATGCTTGGGAGCCCTGGTGGCGCAGTCTTAAGAGCTCAGCTGCTAACCAAAAGGTTGGCAGTTCAAATTCACCAGCCACTCCTTGGAAGCCATATGGGGCAGTTCTGTAGGGTCACTGTGAGTTAGAACTGACTCAACAACACCGAACAACAAGGGATGGACAGGATATAAAAGCTGGCTTAATTAATTTTTGTTTCCTGCCTGCTAATATAGGGGAAAGGCAGACAGCAATAAAAGTATTGGATAAAGAGCCAATGGACTTTTTTCTAGCCTGGTTCTTGCATTAATATTTTCTATGGCAGTGGGCAAGTTACTTGACCTTTCTAGGGGAGCTTTGTTCTCTTAAAATGAAGTGGTGGAATCGGTTGACTTCCAAGATCTTTCTAGCGTATGAGTCCAGTCTCCAATCCAACTGGGCTGGTGCTGGCTCTAAAATGGCATTTCTAGAATGGGATTCATTATCCACGCGGCTGTGGAAGTGGCCGTGGGTGCCCAGTTCTGCACAGAGACAGGTCATCTGGCCAAATCTGAAAGTTCCAACCGGCCGCACTATGCAGTGTTTGAAAATCATTATGTGGGAACGGGCTCTTTTTCTGTCTTTTTGCAGATACCTGGCTTAGCTTCCGTAGGGCTAATGAGCTTTCTTCCCTAATTGACTGCTGCCAGTGGGACAGGGCCCAGATATAGGGGCAATTCTTCCACCCCGCTGACTTTGTGGAAATCATTTGCAAAGACTGAGAGAAGTAAGTAATTGGAATCAGGAAACTAATTCACACAGAGAGGATTTTGCGTTGGTGGGAGATGGTTTTAATAATCATACTCCTCAGTTTCAATGAAAACAGATCTTTCGCAGGTAAAAGATCCAGATGTTTCAATGAAGATAGAGAAAGGGCAGAGGGGAGGGTAAGGCGAGTGGCAGATATTTCAAAGTATTTATTTTTAGAAAATACATTGTTTAAATGTTCTATTTCTTAATGAATGTGAAATGGCTTCAGAGTTTGGGAGCAGCATGAGTAGGGGAGCAGGTCTGGTGGGAACTATGGAAGTTTGGAGAGGACACACTCTGTCTAAGCAGGACAAATGCTATGCGTTTAGAGAAACGTGCACTGCCCTATAAGAGCTTCATACGGCAATTTAAATTAAAATAAATTGCAATTAAATAAAATTAAAAATTCAGTTCCTCAGCCACGTTAGCCACATTTCAAGTGCTCAACAGCCACAGATGGCTAGCAGCTACCATACTGGATAGCACAGATATGAAACAATTCCTTTATCATAGAAACAATTCCTTTATCATAGAAAGGTTTATGGGACCATGTGACTCTAGATGATCATTGCCACATGCGGAACCACGGTTGCCACTGCTTCCAGATATCCAAGAAAAGCTGAAATTATATACTTTCCAAAGAAATTACCTGAGTTTTAAATGCTGGCAACAAATTCTAATTATTTTTAAACACTAGAGAAGCCGTATGCTTCAGAATAGAACTGTGCTCCATAGAATTTTCAAGGCTGTGACCTTTTGGAAGTAGATTGCCGGTCCTTTCTTCTGAAGTGCCTCTGGGTGGGTTCAAACCTCCAACCTTTCAGTTAGTAGCCCAACACTTAACTGTTTGCGCCACCCGAAGACGCCTCCGGAAATCACTAAACCAAAACCAAACACATTGCTGTTGAGTCAATTTCGACTCCTAGTGACCCGCTAGGACAGAGTGGAACTGTTCCATAGGGTTTCCAAGGAGCAGCTGGTGGATTTGAACTGACAACCTTTTGGTTAGCAGCTGAGCTCTTAACCACTATACCACCAGGGCTCCTAGAAACCACTAGAACTCCCTAAATTCTAGTTACTTGAAAGGTTAAAGTGCTGCTTATTTAAATGTGAAAAAAATTACGTTTCAAAGTAATTTTCACTTCTTCCTTAAGCTGGCATCTCTCAAAACCAAGCTAGTTATTTTAAGAGCATTACTACCAACGAATTTTGGTTCTGGGTGCACGTGAAGGAGGGGTGTGTTGTGTAGCACAAGAGAACATTTATAGAAAACCCAGTTACTTTCCTAGTATTCTGGGGGTTGAATGGAAGTTAGTGATGCTCTCTACAAAGCGCAATTTTAATCCCGATTGCCTGAACAAATCACAATTTGCAGCACAGTACTCAAAAAAAAATCACATTCTGGAGATATTTTAAGACTTTCATTAAGCAATGACACTTCTATATTCAAAGCTATGTCATGCCAAACACCCTGATTCCAAAGACTGTTGAAACAAATAAAACATTTGCATCTCTCAGAGAAACCTAGATGAAACATTTTGTAAATAAATGAAAATGCATCTGGTAGAACACACCGACTTTCACTGTGGCTCTAATTTTTTTTAATTGTACTTCAGGTGAAGGTTTACAGAACAAATAGTTTCTCCTGAAACAGTAGTACACAGATTGTTTTATGACATTGGTTAACAACCCCACAACATGCCAACTCTCTCCCTTCTCGACCTTTTTTTTTTTTTTTTTTGGTGAAAATACACACAGCCAAAGATACACCGTGTCAAAAATTTCTACATGCACAGTCCAGTGACATCGACTATGCTCCTCCAATTGTGCTGCTATTCTCACTTTAGATGAAGGCTTACAGAACAAAATAGTTCCTCATTGAACAGTTAGTACACGTTGCCCTATGACAATGGGTAACAACCCCACTACACGTCATCACTGTCCTTACTCAACCTTGGGTTCCCTATCACCAGCTTTCCTGTCCCCTTCTGCCTTCTGGCCCTTGTCCCTGGACTGCTGTGCCTCATTAGTCCCATTTGGTTTTATGGGGCTGTCCACTCCCCGGCTGAACGGTGAACCTCGGAAATGACTTCACCACTGAGCTAAAAGGGTGTCTGGGGGCCATACTCTCAGGGTTTCTCCAGTCTCCTTTAGGCCAGTAAATCTGGTCTTTTTTTTGTGAGTTAGAATTATGCTCTACATCCTTCTCTAGCTCTGTCCAGAACCCTCTGTTGTGATCCCAGTCAGAGCAGTCAGTGGTGGTAGCCGGGCACCATCTAGCTGTACTGGACTCAGTCCGGTGGAGGCCTTGGTAGCTGTGGTCCATTAGTCCTTCGGACTAATCTTTTCCTTGTATCCTGCTCTCTTCATTCTCCCTTGCTCCCAGAGGGGTGAGACCAGTGGAGTATCTTAGATGGCTGCTCACAGGCTTTTAAGACCCCAGACGCTACTCACCAAGGTAGAATGTAGAACATTGTCTTTATAAACTGTGTTATGCCAATTGAGCTAGATGTTCCCCGAGACCATGGTCCCCACACTGCGGCTCTAATTTTGTTCATTATTAAAAAGAAAAGAAAAAAATCACCACTTAGCTGGAGGAATACAAAACCAAAGGTAATGTGAGAAATGGCCCGTTTCAGTAAAATACCACCTTGTTCAATGTTTAAAATAACTCTAGGACAACCACAACTTTAGTTTTGTTCAGGGTTGAGACATAACAGAACATCTAGAAATTGGGTGAGATGGGCTTCAATTCAATCAATTAATTTCAACTCGGTTTGGTTCAATATATGTTAACTGACCACTTACTATGTGACAGGCTTGTGCAAGGTATAGGAGACAAGGCTGTATCTATGGGAGTATTTACCAACTTCAATTTTCACGAGCGTTCTGACTGAATATCTGCTATGTGCCAGGCACTTGCCTGTGGTATCTTCTTTAATTTATATCACTGACCTAAGGGGTTGTTATTACTGTCTCCGTTTTTCAACAAGGAAATGAACCCAGGACAACCTGGCTTGGTGAAGCTGGCCTGGGAGCCAGTCCTATGTGAGGACTCTACGTCCTGGAGCTTGCCCTTGGCTTCATAGCTCAACTTGGCCTCTTATCTCCGTGTCTCAAGCAGTTTTGAGGATTGGGAAGTGATGCTGATTAGGCTGATGTCATAGGTTTAGATCTGAGCACCCTATGGGTCACCTTAGAAGCTCTGGTGGTGCACTGGTTAGGTGCTCTGCTGCTAACCGAAAGTTCAGTGGTTCGAACCCACCAGTGGCTCCATGGGAGAAAGATGTGGCAGTCTGCTTCCGTGAAGATTTACAGGTTTGGAAATCCTGTGTGGCAGTTCTACTCCATCCTATAGGGTCGCTATGAGTTGGAATTGACTTGATGGTAATGGGTTTGTCCTGTGGGTTATGGGTCAACTTTACACAAAGAAAAACTAGCATTTCTGAACTATTCTGCATCATTGTTTCTATGTGTGTGCTCTGGTATGTATTTTTTAATCTTTATTTTTTGTAGCAGAGAAGTTAAGTGCAGTGTGCAGCTATCAGGCAGAACTGAATTTGAGTGTTGGAAGAGTAGTACCTTGTACTGGCCAGTGTCGCTCAGGGCAAGTTACTCAACTTCTCTAAGCCTCAATCTCTTCACTGGTAAAACGAGGAGATTATTAGGACCCACCTCATAAGGTTATGGTGAGGACTAAATTAAGATGCTGCATTCTAAGTCTTATCAGTGCCTGGAGGATACAAGATGCTTAAAAAATAGGGGCTGTAATACTGATACTATTATTAATAGTAACTATACTACTAATTACTAATAGCTGTACTACTGTCTTGGAGTCCTGGTGGGATAGTGGTTAAGAGCTTGGCTACTAATCCAAAGGTCAGCAGTTCATATCCACCAGCCACTCCTTGGAAACCTTATGGGACATTTCTGCTCTGTCCTGTAGGGTTGCTATGAGTCAGAATCGACCTGACGGCAACAGATTTTGTTTGGTTTTGGTTTATACTACTGTCTTAGAAGAAGTACAACCAGAATGCTCCTTCTAAGAAAGGATGGTGAGACTATGTCTCACATACTTTGGACATGTTATCAGGAGGGACCAGTCTCTGGAGAAGGACATCATGCTTGGTAAAGTAGAGGGTCAGTGAAAAAGAGGAACACCCTCAACGAGATGGATTGACACAGTGGCTGCAACAATGGGCTCAAGCATAATGATGCTTGTGAGGATAGCGCAGGACCGGGCAGTGTTTTGTTCTGTTGTACGTAGGGTTACTATGAGTCAGAACAGACTCGAAGGCACCTAACAACAATAACAACATACTACTAATAATTATAGTATTATTCAATATATTATTATCATCGCATTATTATTAGTTAATCAGAGCAGCTAGTTCCACACGCAGAGGAAGCTCAGTTGAAGTGGAAGACGGATCACCACTTGCATGAGGCTCTGGGTTTTCTGAACTGAACTGACAGTGTCCTTGAATGTCCCAACACCCAGTACCTGGCACACCTCACCCGAGACAAAAACCCCACACTAGGAGAATAAAGAAACCCTGACCTGAATATCAAGACCACTGTTGATTTATTTTCACTGCCTTCTTTTTACACCAGAGAACTTACTTCTCCATTCACTCTTCTGTGTCTACATGTGGGGCTAAGTATCAGAACACATCCTACCTGCCTGGAAGTGGTTGAATTAGAAATACCCTAAAAGTCTGGTTAAGGCCCTCCACCACTTTAACTCATGAATCTCTCTTCTTTAAATGTGGGCTGACAGGGAGCTCAGTACATCAGTTTTCAGAGGGTTCTGGGGAGCAAGAAACACGGCAGCGGGGCAGGGGTGGGGCTCTTGCCATGAAGATTTGGAACTGGGTTCCTATCTTGTTTTTCATTGTCATATGTGGAAAACCAATTCAGGACTGTTTTAAAATGAAAGGGAATACGAGGCGAGCTCAGCTCTCGAAAAGAGAAGAACTTCTGAAAAGATAAGGCATGAGGTCTTCCTGAATGCTTCTGAGGTGTCCCTGCTCAGTTTGGGGAATCTTGGACTCCAAGTCGCTTTGCTCTCTGTTTGTGCATTTCCATTTAACAATTCTGGTATGCTCTGGCCGAGTTTGCTCTGCCCAAGCACCCTGCTTATTTAGAGCTTTACTGAACCCAGCTTCAGGCACTGCTCCCAGCACACGGTGTTTCCTTGCTTCTTGGTGGATTAAAGCGAGGTTTGCTTGGGGCAGCAGTTATAATAAATGAGTGGGGGTTGGTGGCAAAGTGGAATCTACATGCCCTGCACTTAAAAGGGTAGATGCTCTTCAGCTGTTGCTGCAACACAGAAATGTGGGACCAGGGTTGCCAGAGCCTCTGGTTTGTCAAGAGAAGCTGGAAATCTGGAATTTCATGTGAAATATCACAATTTTTAAACGTGAGATGTTATTTCAACTAAAAAAAAAATTACCCTACAGGACAAAAAATCTCATCTGTGGACCCAATACATACAGCCTGTGGCCTCCAGTTTGCGACATCTGGCTTAAAGAAAGCTGAAAGCAAGATTGTCCTTTGGTTCTGCCATGGACGAAAGTTTTTCCTCCCTCAACCTCCAAAATAATATCAAAAACTTAATGACAGGTTTTGAAGCGACAAATTGCTTACCCACTCCCACTTCCGCTGAGTCAGTTCTGACTCATAGTGACCCTATAGGACAGAGTAGAACTGCCCCATAGGGTTTCCAAGGCTGTAATCTTTATGAGAACAGACTGCCACATCTTTCTCCTGCGGAGCAGCTGGTGGATTTGAACTGTTGACCTTTTGGTCAGCTCTTAACTACCGCACCACCAGGGCTCCAAACTGTGCTTAAAACCTGTTGCCGTCGAGTTGATTCCAACTCATAGCAATCCAACAGGACAGAGTAGAACTGCCCCACAGGATTTCCAAGGAGCAGCCGGTGGATTCGAATGGCCAACCTTTTGGTTAGCAGCCAAGCTCTTAACCACTGCGCCACCAGGGCTCCCCAAACTGTGCTTAAAAACTTGTTGTCGTTGAGTTGATTCCAACTCATAGCGACCCTATAGGATTCGCAATTTTATGAGGGGGTTCCTTCTGAATAGCCTAGTTACATGGAGGTGTCCAATGTGGGCAAACAACATGCAACCGGGAGTGTAGAGACCCAGGCTCTATTCCTACATGCTGTGTGACCTTAGGCAAATGAGGTGTCCGGGCACAAAGTAAAGGAGATACATACTCATTCTTATCCTCGCTCTGCTCTCAACCTGTCTGCACCTTATCTGAACAACCGGAGGGTAGTCCTGGAGACAGCTAAGGTCCTCCCAGGGCCAGCCTAGGATAATGCCACTGAATTTCCAGAATTGGTAAGTCACATAAAAGAGGAGCGAGACCTTCAAGACAGCACACACTGGTTATCTGCAGACCTGTTGGATCTGCATGCAGTTTAGCTGGGAAAAGTGATTTATCAAGGGCAGACCACTCACTGGGAGACAGGAGCATCTTCCAGAAGTGTTCCTGACATCTTTGGTCTGGCATTTTTGACAACGTATCTATTGAACTTTAGACTTGCTACTTACAGTCAGGAGACAATGTCTGAAAATCTTTTTTTTCTCTTTCACAATACTACTGAAAAAAATTAAATACTGAAAAAAATTAAATATTTTATTAACTAGAATTTCTCATTTTTGTTTCATTATTTCATACTCTCAATTTTTCTTTTCTTATTCATTAACCCTTTTTCTGACCAAGGATGGCATGTTTGAGCAGAGAATGCCTGGTACAACCAGTGGAAGGATTGGTTACCCTCAGCCTAGCTGGCAGGGGCTAGAAACCCACAGCTCAGAGCTCCCTCACCAGTGATTCTTGACCGACCACACAGATTCGGGAATGTAGCCTTGGCATATCTGGCTGCAGTGTGAGCACACCTTACTTAAGAGAAAGGTCCCTGGGTGGTGCAAACAGTTAACATGTTTGGCTGCTAACCAAAAAACTGGAGTTTCAAGACCACTCATAGCCATTGTTTGCAAACCACGCAAACGGCAGGTTTGTAGAATGCTTAGTCACGCAGGCTCTGCCTGGCTTTCAGAATCCTGGCTCTGCTGCTTCCTAGTTAAGCAGTTACTAGGCTTCTCTGAGGTGGTATACTCCTCTGTAGAATGAGGGAGATCATAACAACAGCTTCAGCAGGTAGCTGTGAGGATGCAGAACGTAAACAAAAGCACGATAGCCATTGAAAACACTACAGAGCATAGTTCTACTCTGACGTACATGGGGTCATCATGAGTCTGAGCTGACTCGATGGCAACTGGTTTTATTTAGAAAGAACCTAGTACCGTCTGTGCCTTCTATGTTTGTTTGCCAACTATGCTTTCCTTCCATGAGATATTTTTGTAAGTGCCACTATGCCAATTTTTTTTACATGTTGCTGTAAAAAGCTTAGCATAGCATGCTTATGAAAATACCTCTCAGGGGCGAGGGCGTGGTTGGCAAACAAACATAGGAAGTGCACGTTATTAGTGTAAAAACGTGGACTATGAATCACCAAATGTATAGAACAGGTGGAAATTAAGGGCTAATGATGGTAACGGAAGGGAGTCTGACTCACAGAAAGCTGACCTGTTGCCGTGGAGTCGATTCTGACCCATAGCGACCCTATAGGACAGAGTAGCACTGCCCCATAGGGTTTCCAAGGAGCGGCTGGTGAATTCGGACTGCTGACCTTCTGGTTGGCAGCCATATCACAGAAAGCCAGGTCACTTAGTTAAGAACCTTACATGCTGTACAGAAAGCTGGGATTTTATTTTTTGGGGAAGGTCTGGAGAACAGAGCCCCAAAACTGTTGAGTACCAATGTCAATTGGCAACAGCCAGAGTGAGAATAAAGCATCTCTAGGACTACATGTGGAGTCCCTGCGTGGCACAACTGGTTAAGCGCTCAACTACTAACCAAAAGGTTGGCGGTTTGAACCCACCCAGAGGTGTCTTGAAGACAGGCCTGGGGATCTGCTTCCGAAGGTCACAGCCTTGAAAACCCTATGGAGTGCAGTTCTACTCTGAACACATGGGGTCACCATGAGTTGGAATTGACTTGACAGCAACTTTTTTTTTTTTTGTTAGGACTACATAAAAGTCACTGCAAAAAACGATCATTTTCTTTTTCCTGCAAGTTTGAACTGCTGTCAACTTTGTGGGGACCAGTTCACTGGGTAAATGGAATGACAAGGTCAATTTCATGAGCTTGCGGGAGGCCCTGACATTGTCCTTGGCAGGGCTGTAGTCACTGATGGTTGGCCCAGCTCAGTTCTTGGAGACAGTTCACACTGCAGCACGCTTTGGCCACACTTGCAGGGGGTCGGAGGCGGGGGGGGGGGGGCAAGCACTGAGAGAGCCCTGGCATCATGGACACAAACGGCAGGTTTGTAGAATGGTTAGTCACGCAGACTCTGCCTGGCTTTCGGAATCCTGGCTCTGCTGCTTCCTAGTTAAGCAGTTACTAGGCTTCTCTGAGGTGGTATACTCCTCTGTAGGATGAGGGTGATCATAACAACAGCTTCAGCAAGTAGCTGTGAGGATGCAGAATGTATACAAAAGCACTGGGTTTAGTGCTGGGTACAGAGTAACAATAGCTGCAACAATGGACTGAGACATACCAACGATCTGAAGGATGGCACAAGATAGGACAACGTTTCATTCTGTTTCACGTAAGGTCGCCATGAGCCTGAGCCAACTCTATGGCAACTGACAACAGCACAGAGTAACTGCACAATGAATGCTAGCGATTATCATTGTCACTATAATTCCTGCCTTGTAGTAGAGTGTAACAGTTTCCTGGGTGGCACAAACGCTTAAGCTCTTGACTACTAACCATAAGGTTGGCAGTTCAAACTCACCCAGAGGTGCTTTGGAAGAAAGACCTGGTGATCTGCTTCTGAAAGGTCACAGCCTTGAAAACCTGTGGAGCAGTTCTATTCTGCACATGTGTGTCCCCATGAGTCAGAACTGACTTGAAAGCAACCAACAACAACGATTTGAGTGGAAGCTTTGAAAAGTTTCACCGATTACATGCGTTTATTCTTATTTCCTTCTTTGGCTATCTGAGAAGGCGGGGTGGTGGCTCTCTTCCTTTGTCCACCATACTCTGTGCTGGGCACCCTCTCCCCGTTGGACATGAGCCAAAAACGTGGTTTAGGTGGGCAGATTTCACAGAGTGTTTTCCCACCTTGCACCACTTCCTTTCTCTTAACAGCCAGCAGTTCCCTCCCAGACTCACCTCCTAAATTCTCATTCATTGTAACTGGTAAAACCAACCTCAGCCTCAGTGGAGAGAAGCTTTACGGCATATCCATTTATAGGAAGGATGGAATAACTGGGTTATCCAAAGTGAAATATTTCCACTAGTATTTGAGGTCCACAAACTTAAGTTAGTTTTGAGAAAATGTTCCATGAGATAACCATGAGTTTCCTAGAATCCTTGTTTTCTACTTCATGTTGTTTAATATCAGAGACAAACACACACCTGAACTACCCTATTTTGTCTTCTTAACCTGTAGACTGTGAAGCTTTAGACACTTAAGAAATATCTTTCTGGGGATAGGGCATTTTGAACTCTCCTCTCTCTCTCTCTCACTCACTGAAGAATGTGGTAAGTTAGCGTACGACGTCCTCACTTGGTTCTTATTTATTACTCCGTTGTCAAGATTCTTTACGGTGCCTAAGTTATGATTACAGAGAAGTGTTATCAAATGTCAATGTGTGGATGAGATCTGGAAGGTCTGGGGGCGGGGAGGGGAGGTTCTTTAAATGGAGATGTCAGCTCCAGCCAATTTCAGAATGGCTCACCATGAAGATTGATGGTGCCAAAGCTGTGTGCCTCTGCTGGAAATTCAAAACCCATGGAATAACTGATTATGATTAATTTTAAGTACTTAGCCGTGTGAAGACAAATGAGCGTGTCTTTAAAACAAAGCTATTGATCTGGCTTTATTTGGAACTGAGAAGATAAACTAATCAGATCCTGTCAGCTCTTTGCAA
This sequence comes from Dugong dugon, assembly GCA_030035585.1. Classification (NCBI taxonomy): domain Eukaryota; kingdom Metazoa; phylum Chordata; class Mammalia; order Sirenia; family Dugongidae; genus Dugong; species Dugong dugon. The sequence continues at coordinate 163,515,510 of CM057460.1, read as the reverse complement.
TGACAGGGAATAAGAACTTTTATTTTTCCCTCCCCATAGGTTCTTAAGCCTCAAGTTTGAGAGACCTGGTGTACTTGGGTATCAATATATATTTTTGAAGAGCAAAAGTCTGAGGAAAGAGGAGCTGTGCAATTCTGTCTCAGAGAAGGGGGTGAAAGGGACAAGGGCTTGGAGGGGAGAAAGCGCCAGCCAAAAAAATACCCTAAACCCATTGCTGTCAAGTATATTCCGACTCATGGCAACCGTATTTGTTACAGAGTAGAACTGTGCTTCATAGGGTTTTCTTGGCTGTGACCTTTACGAAAGCTGATCGCTGAGCCTTTCTTCTGTGGCGCTGCTGAGTGGGTTTGAACCACCAACCTTTGCGTTAGTTGTTGAGCACAAACCATTTTGTGCCACCCAGGGAAGTTAGGGAAGCAGAAGCACCTCCTATGTAGTACATAAGTCCTCTCTTCTTAAAGTTGAGCAAACAGAGACTCAGAGAGGTTAAGTAGCTGCCAAAGTCCCATGGCCCCCTAGGATTCCACACCCAGGTGTGTCTGACTGAAAGCTCCCTCCTCTACCCCAGACTGCCTTCTTGGCTGAGGCGAAGCCACACCACTCCCAGTCCAGAGAGCTAACATGCGGCTGTCAAGTCATCACCGCTGTTTCAAGGCAGCTGGTGACTTCCATTTCCTGGTCTCTTCCCAAGAAATCTTCTCATCGTTCTCATTCTTTCTTGCAAGGGAGTAAACAGGTGATATGCTCCTAGCAGCCCTTTCTACAAAGGCTTTTCTCAGGCAGGGAAAATCATGCCTCTCCTTCTCAGCCCCAGCCTCCCTACAAGAGAAGACTGCAGTTACTACATTTGGGCTGGCATCCTCTCCCTAGCAGACATACATTTGTTGCCGGTTCCGGGGTCAGAGTTTGGGTGAGAGAAGACCATTCATCTTAGGAATGACAACCTGACCTCCCTGGGTGTAGGTCCTGCCTATTCTGTACCAGGAATTCTTGGCTTTCATCAGATTTCAAGCAGCTGGCAGCATCAGCATCCCCTCTTATTTCCCGTGATTCCTCTTGGAATCACCTTCCTCTTAACAATGTGGAGATGCTACTGCCTGTGGGGCCAGGTGAAAAGGTAGGTGGAAGGAGGGCCTGCCTTCCCTCCTTTTTCCTTCGTGTACAAAGAGACACTGTAATATATTCATTCATACATTTGTTTGACATTCATTCATTCTTCTGGAAGTTAGAGACAGGTAACTTGTGACTGTAATTTTTTATTTAGGGGGATGCTCAACAAATCCTACTGTCTTATCATTCCCTGGATAGAACTGTATCACCTGAATTATTTTTAGAACCAAGCAAGTATAGAAATTGGCAAGGGGACATCAACTCCAAGATATAGCAACCAACCCCTTCATTTTACAAATAATAAAACTGAGGCTCAGAGAGCTGAAGGGACTCGCCCAAGGTCACCTAGCCAATTCGTGGTAGAGTCAGGACTGAACCATGAGTCTCCTGATGCAAGTTCGACCAGGCTTTATTGCCTTCCTCTGGGTGTTTCCCCAAATCAGGGGCAGCTCAGAGTGTAGCTTTTGGTGAGGACATTCAAAATGTTTTCTTACACAATTCAACTTTAGTTTGAATGACCCCAAGATGACTGCCAGTAGACTTTCCCCCCAGAAACCAGGTTTCCTTAGTTAGACCCATTTAAAAATCCAGAATGGAGAAAGACAGCCACACGTTTTTCTCCACAAGGTATTAGGGGTAGGACTATGGGGAGGGGGCCACGTCCTCATGTCTGTGTTTTTCTTTTTTCTGCCACTTTAAGGTTACTGCTTAAAGTTTGAATTTAAAACCCTAGATGAGATTCCAGAAGCAATGGCCATGACTGGACTTTACCAGGCTGTTTGGCATTTCCCCCCATCCTGTACCAAGCTCCCTTTCTGATTCAGGGCGCTAACCCCTCTCCCGTCTCTCCAGACCTGTAACCTGTCTCACTGCATGCCCACACTCACACAGACTCCCCGGATGCTCCGTCAGGTGCTGGGGGGCTACTCCAGCCCATCTGTTTCACCCAGCAACAAATACGGCAGGACCATCATCGGGAGAGAAAGGACTCAAATGAGACTTAATTAGCAGGAACCCCAGTTCGTGCGAGGTGAGAAATCACACTTTGCTGTCTGCAAACACTTTGGCTAAGGTGAGCCAGAGGGATCTCCCCGTTCCCAATTTTAACAGCACTGCAGCAGAAGACACCAAGATGCATCCACACGGAACCCCCTACACACACACTCCTCCTCTCTCCTCCTCACCCAGACACACACACACTCGCACACACAAGGCAGTGATCGCAGAATCAACTCACAGGATCTCCAAATCGCGCAGCGCTCGGAAGGCTCCATCTTCAATGCAGCTGATGTGGTTGTTGTCCAGTTGCCTGTGGAAAAGCAAGGGGAGAGCATGAGGGCTCAGTGGGGGCAGCGCTGGGGAGCCGGGCAGCCCGGGCTGGGCGTCCCTGGCCACCGAGCGCCTGTCCCTCCACCCCCTTGCAGGCTCTGCTCGTCCCCGCCAGAAGCTCGCGCCGAGCCAGCCTGCCTGCCACGCTGCTCCGTCTCTCCTCTCTGACTGTCTGAGAGAACTGCACAGACGAGCACACCAAAAGCTGTCAGGTCTCAGTAAATATTAATTGCGCATTTTTTTTTTTTTTTTTAGGCAGAAGGGAGTAATTTCATTACATTAGGGCATCCAATCCATTACGAGCTCTTACCGTCATGTCACTGAAACAATTTCATTAAACTAAAGGCCTGTAAATCATCGGAGGTCACTGCTCTGCCCTCCGCGACCTCCCAGAATGCTTTCCGCCTCTCTCCCTCTCCCTCTTCTCCCTTTTACTGGAAGTTGCAGTCTTCGGCTCTGACACTGTGCTGAATCTCAAGGCTTTATCTGCCCAAGAGCAGCGAGGGTGCATGGGGAATATACCAATTCCAAATTAGACTCAACTAATCTAATTTTATAGTCTTTTTATTATTCTAAGCACCAAACGTCTGTGGTGGTTTGATGCCTCCTGCTCTGTGATGGGGTCCATCTGGTAGGTCATTCTATGGAAGCATTTTCTGACTAAATACAGATTTCCTCAAACTGCACCAACCATCATCAACATTAAAGAAATCCATTGATGGAAGCGCTCATGACGGGGAGAAAAAAAAGAGTATCGTTATTGCCTTAAAGATGTACCACTTAAATTTAAATTGGGGAGAATTAAATGCACCTATTTCAGCCTGTTTTTAAATGTCCCTTTCCATCTTGTGAGTATGAAAATAATGTCTTTTAAAAAAGACCTCTTAACTAATATACATTTCATTTGGGACTGAGGTATTTTAGTTGAAGGATAAGTAAGATAAATCACATGTAAATCAAAATATATATGATATGTAAGTCAGGATATTTACTGTGAAGATACCCCAATTTAAATATCATATATATAAACCCATTTTATTTTTTTAAGAAGATGCTAGACAGAAAATGGTTATTAACACAAGATCGTCTATTATACTTTGCCTGCAAACTATATTACCGTCCTCAGCAGGGCTGGCCGAAAAAACGAGGGCTGTACTGAAAACACGCCCTTATAGATTTCCCCCCCTTTTCTCTCAGAGCAAATAAAACCCTCTCAGGTGAAGTGATTTCCTGTTACTAGAATTGTTATTTGTTACTCTCCCTAATCTATCCCAAGACAGCGCTCTCCGAAAAAAGGGCAACAAAGTTGCGTAAGTTACCCTCAGGAAGGGCTTCGTATTTTGCAGAGGGAAGGCAGCATTAAAGTTAAAATACTATTATTATTGAAAATTTAGATGTAGGATTATGGCAATGCACATGGATGAAATACTATAGTATAATTAGAGCAGTGATTGTGTCTCACAAAGACGGCACTGCTACAATATCATGGGGAATTGTATCATCTCAGTAGACACGATGCAAGAATTAGACATTTACAATTTTTTTAAAAAACTCAAGAAATGGGTATTAAGAAGCAGAAGCATTCTTTAGGTTGACGAGGTCTATATCTTTGATGCAGTGTTCAAGGTTCTTGCTGATGCCTACTCACATGGGATCTCACTGAGTCCTCCCTGCCCCGAATTCTCCAGGAAGCCTTCTTAACGTTAGTTTGCTGGACATCTTTTTCGTGGGTTTCTCGCGAGTGTCGGGCTCCCGATTCCCTGCAGAGGTTCTATTAAGACAATCTAGTACTGCCGTCCAGCTTCTAGATTTATCATCCATTTAGGGGCCGATGAATCAACAACCCCTGCCCCACACCAAGGCCACCAAACCTTACCAAGCACAAAAGCAGTGGACTTAGCTTTTGGCTCCAAGAAACTTTTCAATGAATCTGCTGGATTCGGCAAAAACAGCACCATCCGCCTAGGCAGAAAAGTATCTAAATCATCAAATTGGGAAGTCTGGGGTGGTGTGTAGAGACGACAGTAATATGTGCCGTATCTGCTTTTGTGCAGACATTCTGAGAAGTCCTTTCTATTGCTATATTATTTATTTGCTGGATTTATGAAGCCTTTTCCACTCCTTTTTGAAAGCACCAGGAACCAAACAGGATACTTTAAATACACAGAATTTTACATGGAAAAGATAGAACCTGCAGGGGAGAAGAGAAAGTCACAGGAAGAAGAGAAAAAAATGAAGTGGTGGAAGGAGATTTAAAAAAGGAAACAAAGAGATGGGAAAAAGATTTAGAAAAACGTCCACTACTCAAATGTCCCATCAGGGTCTCTGCAACCCAAGAGACTGAAGCGGTGGGGACAAAGAATCTTAGTGGAGCACCCTGATCATTTTAAGTTTAAAAGGATAGATGTCTCATATACTATCAATTATGTGATGTTTAAATATTTTCACTGCGGCACAAGTTGACACCTAGCTGTTCATTAGTAATGAAGAAACTGAGCTTTACTATAAATACAAGCATCTCTATGGGTGCATTCTGTAGATTATTTTAAGATATATGAAATATATCAAAATTTAATATATCCATGCTTAAGCGTGCTTTTCTAGAGGACATTTATTATAACCAAGATTGTCTCCTTTCATTCTCACTGCAGATATGTAAACAAGAGCTGTATTCCAGCCTCGATCGCCAAAGAGCCATTCTCAAAATACACCACTACATAGCAATGTGATCCCTATGAGGGTCCAGTTGGACAAAGGAAACCACAACAGTTACTCCACTTCCCAACTATCATATCTTCATAGCACTGAGCATCAGAGTGTTAAAAAAAATAAATAAATAAAAGCCTAATCAATTGCCCACAATCATTCCTGATACATTGTGCAAATAGCTAGGTCCCTAAAACAAAATAAACACACACTTAGCTTAGGTAAGTTTTCTTCTTCTTTGTAAAAATTACAGCCCAGAGGCACAAAAATTAGTCTAAAGCACCAGTGGGGTGGGGTTGGGGGGTGAAATACACACAAGCCTAGCTTTTCTTCAAGCAGGTTTGAGTGGAGAGCTACTAAACACACAAGAACCTTCCAGAGCTGAGGCCATGGCATTTGACTTAGCAGTTTGCTTCTGGAGGTTGATGGGACCAGAGGCCACCGACGTGTGTCCAGAGTTCTCATGTCAAAGGTCTATATTATGCCTTTGAAAGAGCTCGTTCAAAGACCCTCTCCAAAACAAATCAGAAAAATCCGCTGCCCACCCTGCACCAAGCACACCATTTTCAGGAAGCAATGTGCAAAAGGAACTCAGCAGTCTTCGAATGCCTAATAGCTCCCCTTCTATTCTTCCTTGGCAATGGGGAGTATGTTTTCCATCACTATTGAATCTTTTCTTGCCACACAAAATAACTTACCGCGGGCCTAGCACAGTGCCAGGCCTTTGCAGGTGGTTGCTAAAGATTGCATGAATGAGTCCTCCTATTGTCCGTGTGCCAGGATGGGCCGGACCGTATGGAACAAAAGCTGTGAGTCACAAGCTATGCCGTCCTGACTGTGACCCTACAGACCTACTAGTAACGATAATAAATAATGACCAAGCTTTCCTCTATGTCCACATGGGGCTAAGTACCTTCCAGGCTTCCTGAGACCCAGAGAGCACTTGGGAAGGAGACGTGGAAGAAAGCGAGCTCTCTATGGGTACAGGGTGAAGAGAAGGAGCAGAAGAGCAGTGGATTGAGGGAAGAAAGGCTACTTTTTGGAGACAACTTTTGTTGCCCTCTACTTTATAAAGAATTCTCAGTTTGATTTACATTCTCCTGCCTGTGAATAAGCCGAGAAGCCCCTAAATGTTCATAATATTAAATGAACTGCTCTAATTTTCCTGGGAAGCTCAGATTTCAGCAAACAACTTATTAAAATGGTTCCAGCGCCCATTTAGAAAGGAATCCTCAGTCAAGAAGCAAAGGCAGATGCCCTGAAAAGAGCTTTCTAACTACGGTTATTTTTATACTCTGAGGAGATAAACGAGTCAGAAAGGAAAGCCAGCGTGAGTGAGGGCTTAAAATGATCTCCACAAATAGCAGACAGGGAGATTGCACTTTTATAAGAATTCCCATTCATAAGTATAATATACTCCTATTATCGTAATACATCTCTTTCCATTACAATTTCAAATTTCATCCTTGAAGCAGGATGAAAATATTTTTGTGGTTCGGAAATTTAGAGAAGCACATTTAAATCTTGGGGTTAAAAGAAACAAACAAAAACATACACATAGACAAAACTGACTATGATAGTAAGGACAATCCACGAATCTCCCTATAACTAAACAACAAAGAAGGAGGAAGAGGAGGAGCGGAAGAGAAAAGGGAAGGAAAGGAAGGAATAGGAAAGAAAAAGAAGAATTCGTGATCTCAACGATGTATTTGGGTTCCGGGGAGGAATACTTTGAAAATAGAAATCTCTGGAAAAACAGGTATTGAATACCTGGAAGAAAAGTAAAATTCCCAACTAGCCATCTAGATGCAAGATCTACACACCGGGGCACATCCAGGACTGTTCACTTCTCATCTAGATGTTTCAGGGGCCTCAGCAGCTGGTCAGAGGGTTGGTTAAGCTTAGCTTCAGGACACTGTCGCTCAGGGGCCCAAAACCCAGCAGCAGCGATTTGCTCTAGGATTTCAGCCGGAGCTGCTGCAGTCCTCTTCGTGGTGATTTAGAGAAGAAGCTGAAGTACAGCACCCTTTGGAGTTAAATAGTTGGCTAATTTCTGAAGAAAACTACCTGCAAGAAATGTGCAAAATAGGCAGAAGGACTTCTGCATGAAGTTCGCAAGTGAAGCCTTACTAGAAATTCAAAGCAAGTCTATGGTCTCAGAATCCAACAATTAAACAGCTAGTGAGCAACTGAGCATCATTAGATGTCCGCGCTGTACTAGGTACCCAGGAGATGGAATGAAGTATAAGACTAAATATTTGGAAGAAGGTTACCACCTGTGGGTTTTTATGTCTTAATTATTCCAAGAGGTATAAAGGAATTCTAAAGACTAAGCTAATCTGGATTTATTTTGGATGAGATTTATCTGTTCACACACACACATATTTCAAGTGAACTTCTTTTTCTAGACCGAGAAGAAACGGAATGTTGCAACTCTAAAAATTTGGGGAATCCCTGCTTTCACAAAACAAACCCGACGACAAAACACAAAGCTGCCTTGACATACTATTTCTTTCCTCTCCATTATCCAATTGTCCTTTAAACCCCCAAAAAGAAATTCAGGAATGCTTCTGAAGGTTGTTTTTTTTTTTTTTTTTTAATGATAGTCTAAGATTCTAAAAAAGTCATTATTGAAGAATAAGTTATAGAAGCGTTTGTCTGCTGCTGGCTGGGGTCTTCAAAAGAAAAGGAAAAAAAACCTCAAGGTTATTTCAACTGGAACAAAGAAAAAAAATATGTTCAAAAGAAATGCATACACTTCATATAATTGAGTACCAGTCACACTTTGTAGGCAAATCAAACACTTGATCTAAGCCACAATCTGCTAATGAAATGTCACTACTTCTTATTATTAAGGAGCTACTGTAATTCTACCTTAAAACAACATCTCAAATGAGCAAAAAGAGGTGAATCTATTATTTTGCACATTTTGTACACTTGTCCACCAGATCCAAGAATACATGCATATAGATAAGTTTACTGATCCATGAAATATTTAAGCATCCTCACAGACCCCTGTCTACAGAACTGACAACTTTATGCCTGTATTTTTCTACCTACATAATTACATGTAATCTCTCCCTATTCTATGCATGTAAATACAGATGTATATTATTATAAAATAGGTAAACCAAATGATTACTGATCTCTGAAATTTAATGTACATTTACCAGTCACATTTACAGAAATATGTTGGTAATTAAGTGACTGTTAGCATTCCAGAGACTTCAACCAACAAACCTACTTGGTAAAGGGCAGAGTCCTAGGTTAATTAAGCTCACTCATCAGAACATCTCGCCTAAAACTTAGTTAAAAATGGAAGCATGAATCTATTTTAACAAGCATCATTATACATACTTCGCCACATGGCTAGCATAATGCCTTTTATTTAGTATATATCATATTGCTGCTCAACATAGGCAACTTCTCAGCAGGAGGAAAACTGCATCCACTCTAGTAGATGCTCCGGAAAGCACGCTCTGCAATAATGCAAACACAGATGATGGATTGGTAACAAAGAGGCACACCAGAGCTGGGAGAATAAAGGGGGGCTTTATGCATCGCTGGGAAATATCAATAACTCCGCTTCTGTGTTTACATAGTTTCCTATATGTTGGGGTTTGGCAAATGAATTTGTGATGAAAAATGTAGGGGAAAAAAATCCTTGCCAACCAATTTAGTATTAAGATTAGTTATTGGGAAAAAGGCTGAGCTCCCACTGAATTTGGACGCGTTTAAATTTGAAATGAATCTCTGGCATTTCTAGATAAATAAAACAACAACAACAAGACAAAACAAAAAGCAAATCAAACTGGAACATCCCATATTTATGATGAGAGTGCGCTTCATTTGTTTTCTAACAACTTTTAGACTCAGGGACTAAAATGGAAGTGTGTTTCTGTTTGTAAAACGTGCTCTTACGTTTTGAGGTTTGCCTCAAATCCACCTGTTTTTTGTGCCAACCTGATATTAAGACCAAAGGGCCTTATACCTAGGGTGACCAACTCACCAAGACCTGCCAGGGCCTTTCCCTGTCTTAGCATGAAAGTTGCCATCTGGTCTGAGAAAGCCATCAATCCCAGGCAAACTATTATACCCCTGGGGCTGACTCGGTAAGAAATAATTTATTCTCAGTGCATCATTCATTTACGTTGTGTCCCTCATCCTTAAAATGACTGTTGGTTCATGAACGTGACATTCAGGCACAATGGCTCTAAAAGGCTCCTTACTGCATCCTCCCTAAAATGGGCCGCCCCTTTACAAATACACCTGTATCGAGGCAGGTGGGAGCCCCGGAAGTAGCTGCAATGTTCTCACGTCAATTCTCAACCTTCCTCGTTGGGGATGAAAATGTCTTTGTAAGAAGTATCCCTGTTTTACTCGCCAGCCTTGCTGATGTCACGAATACTCAGAGGTCGAACAAATAAATGGCTGTCTCCATAGCGATTGGGTCAGGTTTGTGGTTTCCCTAGTTACACTCTTGAGCGATAACCATCTGCGGTTCCTCCCTGGCAGAGGTGCAGGAGGAGAGAGGGAGTGAGACACCGGCAAGAGGAAATGTGCTTTTGTTAATGGGCTTGAAAAGTTATCTCCCACATCTATGGTTTTTACTCCTTTTTCTAAATCAACCGGCACAAACAGTAGCGGGTCCCCCCTCTGTGGGGATTTCGGAAATTTCTCCATTGGAAAACAGAGATAAACTAGACCAGCGTGTAAATATGACCGATAAGCACAAGCTAGAGCAGAGGTATTTCTTCTTAGACAGGAAAGGCCTAAACAGATGCAGGCCCTGGTGAGATGTTGGTTTTCATTCAAATATGGGATCATAAGCATCACCACTCAGCCTGGCCTGGGGATCTCTCCCTGACCGAGCACTGTGGCTGCATTGACGGAGGGCAGGAATTACCTCTTTCCTTAGTTCGTGAAAGATCGTTGTTTCCTTTTAAAAGAATCACACGAATCTCTCATCTAGAAATTCAACTCAGTTGTTCCTGAATTTATTCCTATTTCCAACCCATACTAACTAACGCTTGGAGGCTCTCGACATGCGCTACACAGTCTTTGCAAAACAGAAGACTAGGGATCCAGTAATTTCTGACTGTGTGAACTAAGTCATTCACGCTCATGTCCTCAAGTCTCAGTTCCTTCATCGATAAAATGGAAATAATATCTAGCCCAAAAGGAATTCTGAGTATTAAAGAAATGGAATACAGGTACTCTGAAAATGTATTTATGTCATTGCTTAATATTATTTGCTTTAAAATGGGTAATATTTAATATAGGAATTTGTTTTAGATAATCTCTAAGGTCTCTTTCAGCTCTGAAGTTTTATGGCCTGAGATGGATTTCTTATGAGATTCTTAAGAAAAAGTTCCTGTTCATCTTACTCAGATCTTTCTGTGATTTGAGCCTATCTCTTCTTCCTTCCAGACCAAGGAATCTATTCTTTGAGATATTTAATATACTTTTTCTGGACTGAGGACTGTAGCTCAGACTCACATGGTTTTTGTACTTCACCAGCTGATATGAGACTGAAATACAAGAAGTCACAAAAAACCTACACCAAAAAAAAAAAAAAAAAAAAAAAGGAAGATTTTTTTTTTTTTTTTCTTCTTACTAAGAGAATGATGCTGACATGGCAACATATTGACAATTCCTGTAGGTGAGAACCACTAATGATGGTGAACGCAAAATTTAACCCCATTTCTATGTGGCTATTCTCCATTAATAACCAATGAAGTAATGTATTGAGCACCTAACAATGTCAAATGCCACACCACAACCTATTCAACACTATGGTGTATAGTTCCTGTCCTTAAGAAGTTTATTTAAAAAAACAACCAAACCCATTGCCGTCAAGTCGACTCTGACTCATAGCAACCCTATAGGACAGAGCAGAACTGCCTCATAGAGTTTCCAAGCAGTGCCTGGTGGATCTGAACTGCGGACCTTTTGGTCAGCAGCCGTAGCACTTAACCACTACACCACCAGCGTTTAAGGAGAGGGGAAAGTCTTAACATTCCCTAATCTGTACATAAACTTTCACTGACTCCCTGTGGCTTACACTATAAATTGTAACAATGACCACAACCACACAACCACAATAATAATTGCATGTATTGCATGTACTATTTATTCACCATTTATTGGGCATCAAGCATTTAACTGAGTACCTTACACGTCTACTATTGGTTGAATTGTGTTCCCCCCAAAATTTATGTTGAAACCCTAACTCCTGGTAGCTGTGAACGTGACCTTGTTTGGAAGCGAGGTCTTTGAAGATGTTATCAGTTAACATGAGGTCGTACTGGAGTAGGGTGGGTCCTAATCCAATATAACTGGTGTCCTTATAAAAGAGGAGACGAGACACAGAGACCGAGGAAGGATGGCCACATGAAGAAGCATCTGTAAGCCAAGAAACACCTGGGCAACCAGAAGCTTCGAGAAATAAGAAAGGGTCATCCTTTAGAACCTTCAGGAAGAACATGGCCCTGCCAACACCCTGAATTTGGACTTCCAGTCTCCAGAACTGACAGACAACACATTTCTGTTGTTTGAAGCCGCCCACTTTGTGGTCCCTTGACATAGCAGCCCTGGGAAACTACTACAATGTTTCATGTCCTTTGGCTCTTACAACACAACCAGTGTTTTACAGAAGAGGAAACTGAGGCACTGAGGGTTACATCTCTAAGCTCAGCTTTGAACCCAGGTCTGTCCATGCTTATAATGACACACTGATGCTGCTTCTCTGTCAAGAGCCCAGACTCCTTAGCATGGCCTTTAAGGCCCTTGTGTATCTCTTCCTCCACCATTCTTCACCCACTATGTGAGTGTGATGGTTAAGATTGTGTGTCAACCTGGCGGGGCCATGATTCTCCGTGTTTTAATGTAATCACTCCCATGATTGAATATACTGTGAGTAGCCAGTCAGATGAAAGGGAGTCTCCTTAGGGGTGTGGCCCGCATCTGTATATAAGCAGACGTTCTGGCTTTTTGCTCTCTCTGGATCCTGCGGCTGCTTCCTGTCATCTCATCTCCCGTTCTTGGGACTTGAGCTGTCAGCTTATCTGCCGAACCTGGGATGTGTCGATCTGCACAGCCTGTGAGTGGGAGCCCTGCTCTCCGACCTTCTGATCTTGGGCTTGCCAGCTTCTGCAGCTGTGTGACTTGGGAGAGGCCTCTACCCTGATCCACGGACTTGGGACGTTCAAGCCTCTACAATCCCGTGAACTGTTCCCTTGATATAATCTCTCTCTATATATATATATTTATACACTTTACTGGTTTTGCTTCTCTAGAGAACCCAGCCTAAGACATTTGGTACCAGGAGTGGTTCTAGAGAAACAAAATTGTAAGGATGAGTTTTCTAAATTGGTTCTCAAGTTTGATTAGTCATAAAGACGTTGATGACTCTGCTTCCAGCAGTAAAGAGGTCACTGCTAGTCCATGGAGCGAGGTGGCGATACAAATACACAAAATATCACCACCGGTAGATCAGGTATTGGTGAAAGGTGAGGGTTAGGGTGAACACATGTGTGATATCTTTCTACAGCTTTGTCAGAATGAGAAGTATGAGGAAGGTGGTTGGTTTGTCATACTTTCGCTAGACAAACTGATGAAGGAAAGAGATGTGCTCAGGGCTTCAGAGTCAAGGCTCAAGTGCCGCATACATGACCTCAAGGCTTCCACTTGTGTTTTGAAAGAAAGCCTTATTTCTTGTAGTAAACAGCTGAAATTGCTGAAAACCAAACCCAGAGTCTTATTGTAAGAGTGGCTGAATTACAATGCCAGCTCAATTGCAAACCTCGAGAGGTGTCTGAGGTTAAAGTAAGGGCATTGATTGGGAAGAGGTGGGATCCTGAGACTTGGGATGGGGACATGTGGGCAGATAATCAGGAAGCTGGGGACACTGAGCCTGTAAATTCCATTGAATCACTCCTGCCAGCAGAACCAGTCCCATCTGAAGAGATTACTTCATGTTTGTCTGCTAAACCACCCTGCCCAGAAAAACCATTAGCCCCTCCACTCCCATCTGAGGAGATTAGCCCTAGCCCAGCTGCCCCTAATGAGCACTTGCCTGAGTCATTTCCTGGAGCATCGCCTGAGGCAGATGCTTTACAAGATAATGCTGAATGTTCTCAAAACAATTCCACACTACCGATTCTGGCTTCTAGACCTATAACTAGGCTTAAGTCCCAGTGAGCCCCAAAAGGTGAAGTACAAAGTATGACCCAGGAGGAGGTACGCTACACTCCAAAAGAACTACTTGAGTTTTCTAATATGTACAAATAGAAACCTGGGGAATATGTGTGGGAATGGCTATTAAGGGTGTGGGATAGTGGTGCAAGGAACATAAAGATGGATCAGTCTGAGTTTCTTGATATGGGTCCACTCAGCACAGACTGTTCCTTCAATGTTTCAGCTAGAGAAGTTAGGAAAGGATCTAATAGTTTATTTGGTTGGATTGCTGAAGCACGGATTATGAGGTGACCGACACTAAATCAAGTTGAAGTACCAGACCTGCCACGCTGTAGAAGAAGGTATCCAAAGGCTTAGGGGAATTGGCATGCTAGAGTGGATTTATCAAGTTAGATACACAGACCCACACACGGACTGTCCAGAGGACACATCTTTTACCACAGCTGTGAGGAACAAATTTGTGCAGGGAGCTCCAGCATCCTTGAAGACTGCTGTGATTGTTGTTTTATGTAAATCAGATTTGACAGTGGGAACTGCCCTAACTGAATTAAGACACCTAACTACAATGGGGCTGATTGGACCCCGTGGTAGTAGGGGCCAAGTGGCTGCACTCAACTAACAAAGACAAGGTGGGCATGGTTACAGTAATGGACAGAGGAGTCAAAGCAGTAATCAGAACAGTCTGACTCGTATGGACTTATGGCATTGGCTACTTAGTCATGGTGTCCCTAGGAGTGAAATAGATAGGAAACCTACTAAATATTTACTTGATCTATACAAATGGATGAATTCTAGGTCAGGTGAACAGCAGTCTAACTCGAATCAACAGAATAGAGAGTCACGGTCCCTCAATCAATTCCAAGATTTGAGGGAGTTTAAAGACCCACAACCCCTTGAATGAAGGAGAGGCCACATCCCCTTGAGGAAGGACTCCAATACACTGCCAAATATTTTTACAGTTAATCTTTCTCCCAGCCTTCCCCACAGGGATCTACGGCCTTTTACAAGAGTGACTGTTCACTGGGGAAAAGGAAATAATCAGACTTTTCAAGGATTACTGGACACTGGCTCTGAGCTGACACTAATTCCAGGAGACCCAAAACATCACTGTGGCCCACCAGTCAGAGTGGGGGCATATGGAGGTCAGGTTATTAATGGAGTCTTGCCTCATGTCCGTCTCACAGTAGGTCCAGTGTGTCCCCAAACCCATCCTGTAGTGATTTCCCCAGTTCCAGAATGCATAATTGGAATAGATATACTCAGCAACTGGCAGAACCCCCACATTGGATCCCTGACAAATAGATTAAGGGCTATTATGGTAGGAAAAGCCAAGTGGAAGCCATCAGAACTGCCTCTACCTAGGAAAATAGTAAACCAAAAGCAATACTGCATTCCTGGAGGGATTGCAGAGATTACTGCCACCATCAAGAACTTGAAGGATGCAGGGGTGGTGATTCCCACCACATCCCCAGTCAACTCGCCTATTTGGCCTGTGCAGAATGGAGAATGTGGAGAATGACAGTAGATTATTGAAAACTTAACCAGGTGGTGACTCCAATTGCAGATGCTGTTCCAGATGTAATTTCACTGCTTGAGCAAATTAATACATCTCCTGGTAGCTGGTATGCAGCTACTGATCTTGCTAATGTCTTTTTCTCCATACCTGTATCAAAGGACCACCAGAAGCAGTTTGCCTTCAGCTGGCAAGGCCAACAATACACCTTCACTTGCCTACCTCAGAGCTACATTAACTCTCCAGTCCTACGTCATAATTTAGTCCGCAGGGACCTTGATCGCCTTTCCCTTCCACAAGACATCACACTGGTCCATTACATTGATGACATTATGCTGATTGGACCTACTAAGGAAGAAGTGTCAATGACTCTGGACTTATTGGTAAAACACTTGCGTGCTAGAGGGTGGGAGATTAATCCCACAAAAATTCAGGCACCTTCCAGTTCAGTGAAATTTCTAGGGGTCCAGTGGTGTGGGGCATGTCAAGACATTCCTTCTAAAGTGAAGGACAAGTTATTGCATCTTGCTGCTCCCACAACTAAAAAGGAGGCACAACGCCTAGTGGGCCTCTTTGGATTTTGGAGGAAACATATTCCTCATTTGAGTGTGCTACTCCAGCCTATTTATCAAGTGATTTAAAAAGCTGCTAGTTTTGAGTGGGGATCAGAACAAGAGAAGGCTCTGCAACAGGTTCAGGCTGCTGTGCAAGCCGCTCTGCCACTTGGACCATATGATCCAGCTGATCCAATGGTGCTTGAAGTGTCAGTGGCAGATAGAGATGCTGTCTGGAGTCTTTGGCAGGCCCTGTTGGTGAGTCACAGTGCAGACCCTTAGGATTTTGGAGCAAAGCTCTGTCATCCTCTGCAGATAACTACTCTCCTTTTGAGAAACAACTTTTGGCTTGTTACTGGGCCTTAGCAGAGACTGAACCCTTAACCATGGGACACCAAGTCACCATGAGGCCTGAGCTGCCCGTCATGAACTGGGTGTTGTCTGACCCACAGAACCATAAAGTTGGACATGCACAGCAGTACTCCATCATTAAATGGAAGTGGTATATTTGAGATCGGGCCCGAGCAGGACCCAAAGGCACACGTAAGTTGCATGAGGAAGTGGCCCAAATGCTCATGGTCTCTACTTCTGTCACATTACCTTCCATCTCCCAGTGTGCACCTATGGCCTCATGGGGAGTTCCTTATGATCAGTTGACTGAGGAAGAGAAAACTCATGCCTGGTTTACAGATGGTTCTACGTGACATGCAGGCGCCACTTGAAAGTGGACTGCAGCAGCACTACAGCCCCTTTCTGGGACCTCCCTGAAGGACAGGGGTGAACAGAAATCCTCTCAATGGGCAGAACTTCGAGCAGTGTACCTGGCTGTTCACTTTGCTTGGAAGGAGAAATGGCCAGATGCGTGATTATATACTGATTCATGGGCTGTGGCCAATGGTTTGGCTGGATGGTCAGGGACTTGGAAGGAACATGATTGGACAATTGGAGACAAGGATTTATGAGGAAGAGGTATGTGGATAGACCTCTCTGAATGGGCTAAAGACGTGAAGATATTTGTGTTTCATGTGAATGCTCACCAAAGGGTGACCTCAGCAGAGGATGATTTTAACCATCAAGTGGATAGGATGACGTGTTCTGTGGAAACCACTCATCCTCTTTCCCCAACTACTCCTGCCGTTGCTCAATGCGCTCATGAACAAAGTGGCCATGGTGGCAGGGATGGAGGTTATGCATGGGCCCAGCAGCATGGACTTCCACTCACCGAGGCTGATATGGCCACAGCCTCTGCTGAGTGCCTAATCTGCCAGCAGCAGAGACCAACACTGAGTCCCCAATATGGCACCATCCCTCGAAGTGATCAGCCAGGAACCTGGTGGCAAGTTGATTACATTGGACCACTTCCATAGTGGAAAGGGCAGCGTTTTGTCCTTACTGGAATAGGCACTCACTCTGGATATGGATTTGCCTTCCTTGCATGCAATGCTTCTGCCAAAACTACCATCCGTGGACTTACAGAATGCCTTATCCACCATCATGGTATCCCACACAGCATTGCCTCAGATCAAGGGACTAATTTCACAGCAAATGAAGTGTGGCAGTGGGCCCATGCTCATGGGATTCACTGGTCTTACCATGTTCCCCATCACCCTGAAGCAGCTGGCTTGACAGAATGATGGAATGGCCTTCTAAAGACACAATTACGGCACCAGCTAGGTGGCAATACCTTGCGGGGTTGGGGCAATGTTCTCCAGGAGGCTGTATATGCTTTAAACCAGTGTCCAATATATGGTGCTGTTTCGCCCATAGCCAGGATTCCAGGAATCAAGGGGTGGAAATGGGAGTGGCACCACTCACTATTAGCCCTAGTGACCCACTTGCAAGATTTTTGCTTCCTGTCCCCTCGACCTTATGCTCTGCAGGCCTACAGGTCTTAGTTCCAAAGGGAGGAATGCTCCCACCTGGAGATACATCACTGATTCCACTGAATTGGAAGCTAAGAATGCCACCTGGCCACTTTGGGCTCCTTATCCCTCTGGCTCAACAGGCAAAGAAGGGAGTTACCACACTGACTGGTGTGATTGATCCTGATTACCAAGAGGAAATCAGATTGATATCACATAATGGAGGTAAAGACGAGTATGTCTGCAATGCAGGAGATTCCTTGGGGTCTCTCTTAGTACTACCATGCCCTGTGATTAAAGTCAATGGAAAACTACAGCAACCTAATTCTGACGTGACTACTAATGACACAGACCCTTCAGGAATGAAGGTTTGGGTCACCCCACCAGGCAAAGAACCACAACCAGCTGAGGTGCTTGCAGAGGGCAAAGGAAATACAGAATGGATGGTGGAAGAAGGTAGTTCTAAATACCAGTTATGGCCATGTGACCAGTTGCAGAAATGGGGACTGTAATTGTTACGAGTATTTGTACTTTGTATGTGTGCATCAAATATTTTTGTTTCCTTCACTTATAAAATACAAGCTGTAAATGGGGTTAGTGTGTTTTCGATTGTACACGTGTTAGTTGTATCATGTTAGGCATAAGTATGACTTTCTCATTGTCTTTATTCAGAGATTATGTAAGGTTTAAGGAGATGTACACATCTGCAAGTTGACAAGGGGTGGACTGTGATGGTTAAGATTGTGTGTCAACTTGGCTGGGCCATGATTCTCCGTGTTTTAATGTAATCACTCCCATGATTGAATATACTGTGAGTAGCCAATCAGATGAAAGGGAGTCTCCTTGGGGGTGTGGCCTGCATCTGTATATAAGCAGACGTTCTGGCTTTTTGCTCTCTCTGGATCCTGCGGCTGCTTCCGGTCATCTCATCTCCCGTTCTTGGGACTTGAGCTGTCAGCTTATCTGCCGAACCTGGGATGTGTCGATCTGCACAGCCTGTGAGTGGGAGCCCTGCTCTCCGACCTTCTGATCTTGGGCTTGCCAGCTTCTGCAGCTGTGTGACTTGGGAGAGGCCTCTACCCTGATCCACGGACTTGGGATGTTCTAGCCTCTACAATCGCGTGAGCTGTTTCCTTGATATAATCTCTCTCTCTATATATATATTTATACACTTTACTGGTTTTGCTTCTCTAGAGAACCCAGCCTAAGACAGTGACTGAATGTACCAAGAACTTTCACGTGTCCATGCCTTGCTTATGCTGTTTCATTCCCCCTCCTCTGTATGGGAAGCCTCTTCCCAACCATCAAGGTCCCTCCTCAAAGGCCACATTCTCTATGAAACCTTCTTGTACAAACTCGAGCTAAATGAACTGCTCTCTCAAAACGCTCATGACCCTTTGGCCATCCCTCCATTCAAGCACTTATTTCACAGCATTAGGACGAGGTATGAACACGTGAGGAAACTGAGGTTCAGAGAGGTCACGTAACATCATCAAGGGAGCTTTGCTAATACATGGAAGAGTCAGGTTCAAACTTAAGTCTTCCTGATCCAGGAACCCTGGGGCTTACCCACCTTGCTATTCCACTTCTCTCTGACCTTCAAAGTGCAAAGAAAGGGAACCTATAATATGACTGTGATCTGACCTCAGCTACCTTGGGCTGGGAAGAGGCTAGTGGGAAAAGCCAGCGTCAGCCTTGTCATTGTCACTGGGACCCAGCTGCTTTCATTGGCCTGTAAGCATTCTTCCCCAGAAGCTGGGGGGTGAGGGTGGCACATTCAACAGTGCCTCTGTCTCTTTCTCTCTTTCACTTAGTTTTCCTGGGAATCCCAGGCCACTTGAGTTTTTAGGGTCACTCAGGAAGGAGACTGATTTTACCTCTAGTCATAGAGAATAATGGTCAGGTGCCTCCACCTTGAGGGGGTGCTGTAGTTCCAGGTCACCTAATGGGTCCTGGCTGGTGGCTTCCTGACTGGGCTGCCACCGCTTAGTGCTTCCTGAGCAGGGGTGGACCACATTCAGAGAAATGGCTCTCATTGCTCCAGGCCGGCTGTAAATCGCACAGACTTTTCATCAGTCTTCCTGCACGTGAGCCTCCTGAGTGGTGAGACAGGCCTGTCTTCCAAAGGGGTACAAGCAGTGGCTCCCAAAACAACCAGGCAGCCTTAACCAGATCATGTACTACAGTGTTTGGGGTCAGTGGCCATTAGCAAGGTGTCACTCAGAGGTATCTTTGTGGCAGCAGAAGCCAATTAAAATGTGTCTTGTAAGCTCAGTGTAACTGGGCTATCAAAGCCCCTGTAATTAACTGCTGAGAAAAGGGGCATCAATACTCAGCAACATGGGCAGTGCTGATAACTACATTCAATCCAGTAATGTGCAGGATAGAAATACTCCTGGAGAAGGCCAGCTGCTTCTTTTTCTTTACTATTACTTCCAGTGAATGATGACACGCCTGGACTCATCAGCAACGGAACAGGTCAGTGTCTGTCTTGCTCACTACCGCCCCTGGCCCATGGTGCCTGGCACATAATAGGTGCTCAGTACAAAGCCCTAGGTGTCCCAATGAGATACCACTTCACAGCCACTAGGATGGATACGATTAAAAACAAAAGACAGAAAATAAGAGTTGGTGAGGATGTGGAGAAATTGGAACCCTCATCCACTGCTGGTGGGAATGTAAAATGCTGCAGCCACCGTGGAAAACAGTTTGGCGGTTCCTAAACAGTTAAACACACAATTACCATATGACCCAGCAATTCCACTCCTAGGTACAAACCCAGAAGAACTGAAAACAGGTATTTAAACAAAAAGTTGTGCACGTATGCTCGTAGCAGCACTATTCACAATAGTCAAAAGGAAGAAACAACCCAAATGTCCATCATCTAAGGAATAGTGAAACAAAATGTGGTACATCCCTACAATGCACTATTATTCAGCCATAAAAAAGGACTGAAGTACTGACACATGCTCCAATGTGGATGAACCCCGAAAACATTATGCTAAGTGAAGGAAAACCAAAAAACCAAACCTGTTGCTGTCAAGTCGATTCTAATTCATAGCGACGCTATAGGACAGAGTAGAACTGCTCCATAGAGTTTCCAAGGAGCGCCTGGTGGATCTGAACTGCTGACTTTTGGTTAGCAGCCGTAGCACTTAACCATTATGCCACCAGGGTTTCCAAGTGAAGGAAGCCAGACACATATTATATGATTCCATTTATATGAAATATTCAGAACAAGTAAATCCATAGAAACAGAAAGCAGATTAATGGTTGTCAAAGGCTGGGGTGGGTGGGGTGGCAACGAGGAGTGACTGCCTAATAGTCACAGAGTTCCCTTTTGAATGACGAAAATGGTTTAGAACTAGATAGAGGTGATGGTTGTGTAACACTGTGAATGTTCTAGATGCCACTGAATTGTACACTTTAAAATGGTTAATTCTATGTTATATGAATTTTAAGTCAAAATAAAACAAAACACCAACAACAATGACAACAAAAAATCCCAAGTCCTAGGGGTCTGCAGCTTTCTCCTTCTGTGGCAGGGAGGAGCTTTTTAAGAGCATGACATCATGAGGGTAATTTCCATGTGACAACATCACAGAGAAGGGCAGGGAAGCCAAGGGCCGCATGTACCTGGCAGGGTGAGGGAGCAAACCCAAGTCTGTCTGGATATGGAAAGAAATTATCCCGGCATTTGAAGAGAAAGGAGAACGAGGGAGAGAAACATGGGGCAGGGATTGGGGAGGATGTAATCCATCTACTTCTGGGGATTCTTTATAGCAAAGTTTGAAACCTTAAACCGGTTTCTTTTGCCTACCTTGCTTTGGGGACACTACCAGTTGCTAAATTCTCAGGAAAAAGTAATATTGGCTTAAGCAAAGATAATGGGGATGGCAAACTTGATTGAAGGGGAAAAAAAAACTACCTGCTAGACTCCCAGATCCAATATAAAATGTTGTGGGATTAGCCACGCTTGTATTTTCCACACTACTGCTCTCTCCCCTCCATCGGTACCCAGACAGATAACTCAGTCGATCGTATTTGCATTTCAGAGCTGAGTTCATTTTATTTTTGCCTTTACCCAGATGAGTTCTTTTCCTCCCCTTTCTAAGAAAGCTAGAAGGGAGGTCTGGTTGTCGCTCCCAGGGAAGCACAGGAAGACGCTGCTATCAGAATTTTTTTCCTGCTCAGGCCTCATGTCTGGGAGGACTGTGAAGCCCCACAGCCAAGGCCCCTGGGGAAGAGATGGAGCTGAAAGGTTAGGTGAAAAAGGTGAGTCATTTTCCCTCCAGCTTGTCTCCAAATTCTCCCAGGATTTTTAGGAGCAGCCATGTTAGGCTTGCTCAGTTGAATGGATCCAGAAAAGATGGACCAGAAGGAAGAGACCAAAAAAGGAGAAAAAAAAAGCAAACAAATCAAAAACACGGGGCA
This sequence comes from Dugong dugon, assembly GCA_030035585.1. Classification (NCBI taxonomy): domain Eukaryota; kingdom Metazoa; phylum Chordata; class Mammalia; order Sirenia; family Dugongidae; genus Dugong; species Dugong dugon. The sequence goes on along the minus strand of CM057460.1, from coordinate 163,493,803 downwards.
GGGGGTGAGGGCTATAGGCCAAGGGGACCACTGAGAGTGTTCCTCCTGGCTACCAAGGGGAGGGCCAGTTCTACTGACAAGTGTCCATGTCTGGAGCAACTGTTGTTCTGGCTCTCCGTTGCAGCTACTGCTATTCAAGGGGTCGTGTCAAGCTGGAAAGCAGTTTCTCATTCTAATTTTAAAAACATTTTTATTGTGGTGAAATATATATAACAAAACATTTGCCATTTCCACCATTTTTACGTGTACAATTCAGTGACACATTAATTGCATCCACCATATTGTGCAAACATCAACATTATCTGTTTCCAATTTTTTTCATCATCTTTAACAGAAACTCAGGGCCCCTTAAGCAATACCTGTCCATTTCACCTCTCCCACCTACCCCTGGAAACCATGAATAAACTCTTGTCTCTATGCATTTGCCAATTCTAGATATTTCACATAAGTGGGATCATACAATATTTGTTCTTTTGTGACTGACTTATTTCACTCAGCATCTTTTCGAGGTTCATCCACACTATAGCATGTATCAGGACTTCATTTCTCTTTACGGCTGAGTAATATTCCATTGTATGTATGTCCTACATTTTGCTTATCCATTTGTCTGTTGATGGATACTTGAGTTGTTTCCATCTTTTGGAAACAACTAGCTTTCTGGAGTCTGTGCCCTTTCTCAACTGATGCACATGGATGAGCTGCATTTTTTTATACTTCCTATTGTGAATAAGGAGCCCTGGTGGTATAGTGGTTAAGAGCTTGGCTGTGAACCAAAAGGCTGGCAGCTCGAATCCACCAGCCACTCCTTGGAAACGGCTGTACTCTGTCCTATAGGGTGGCTATGAGTCGGAATCCACTCGACAGCAATGGGTTTGGTTTTTCTTTGGTTTTATTGTGAATAAATCTGCAATGGATATTGCTAATTCCTCCTTGGATTCCAGAAAAAAGAAAAAGATTTTCTTTTTCTTATTCGCCAGCAGTAGAGTTTTACCTGAGACAGTGTGGTTTAGCAGAAAAAAATAAAGACAGTTTGTTCTGGAATCAGATGACAAGGATCTTTGACCTTCCTAAGTTGTTGTAACTTCTCTTGGGTAAAATTTCCCCATCAGTAAAACAAAGGCTGAAATAGATGTTGTCTAAGGGCCCTGCAGAGCTAGCATTCAGGGCAGCAGAGTTTTAATCCAGTCCTTGAATTCTCATGGGGGGATTTTCTCATTTTGTTATTACAGGTACTATCTGAGGAGTCAGATTGTTTTTTTTTTCTAATGCAGTATATTAAGAATATAAATATGTTTCCTCCTATCCAGAATAGTTGAGATGGGAGCTCTTCAATGGATTGGACGTATGAACAGCAGGTTGGGGAAAAACATACAAGTGTACACGAATGTGGTATCAACTTCTGTCAAACAGCACCACAGAAAACCATGAGCTCACATGCTCTCAGCACTGCCCAACAGGTAGAGATCCATGCAGCAATTCTGGGGGAGGGCAAGATCGGCCCTTTCAGTCTCAAGCTTCCATATGTTCATTGTTGCTGGCAGCCGCCGAGTTGGCCAGTGACCCATAGAAACCCCATGCACGACAGAACTAAATGCTGCTGGTCCTGCACCATCTTCATGATCGGTTGCAGATTGGACAGTTGTAATCCATAGTGTTTTCCTTGGCTGATTTTCAGAGGTAGATCACCAGTCCTTTCTTCCTAGTCCATCTTAGTCTGGAAGCTCCAGTGAAACCTGTTTAGCATCATAGCAACATGCTAGCCTCCACTGTCAGATGGGTGGGTGGTGGCTGTGAGGTGCCTTGGTCAGGAATTAAACCCAAGTCTCTGGCATAGAAGGTGAGAATTCTACCACGGAACTGCCAATTCTCCCTCTGGAAGTTTATGGGGTTAGAAATAAGGGGCCAGGCTATTGTAGCTCCTTCTACCCCATCAACTTGGCAAGTCTCCCTTTCCTGCTCAGCTCTCCCACGGCTTAGAAAGAGCATCTCTCCCTCCAAAGGCCTTCTGAAGCCAGTGCCCTAATTCAACCGATGCAAATGGATGAGCTACGTTTTCTTATACTTCCTAAGCTCCCTAATTCTGTTTTTTTCCTTAACAATAACTACTTCTCAAATTCATCTCCCAAGGTTTTAATTTTCCATCCTGGCTTACTTACATCCTTTTTTGGGAACTCACATCTTGGGACTAACCTTAGCATGGTACAACACATCTACATCCCCAATACACTTTGGTCCCTTTGTTCCGGGCCAGACTGGGGGACAGTTGTTCAGGATTCACATGTGAAGTGCTGAAGAGGGCAGCCACTGCTGATAGTCTTCTCTGAACAGCGGTGAATGAGGCTTGGGGTGGGGTGAACCCAACAGCCCTGCCACCATGAGCGATCCCATCACATAGGACTTTAAAACTGACAAGTGTGAACCCATCCGATCAGAGGAAAGGGTTGGATAATTAGAGCTAACATTTCCTTTGCCTGTGATGGATAGCCACTTTGGAAGTATCTCCCAGACTGATTTTTCCTTGGGTCATTGTGGTGGAAGCAGGGGGTAGAGGAACAGGGGGTCTATTTCAGTCATGATGGGCTATATGAACCCCTCCAAGAAGAAAGCAGCACTAGAATTGTCTCTACAAAAGGTTTGCATTAACTGTAATGAAGCAAATGACAAAATCAATAAAGCAGGAATTGTGGGGCTGTCATAAAGATGATGGAAATCCAGGGTTCACGATGGTTATGAAGCTATTTAGAATTGTAATTAAAACCAGCACCATTTTTTTCAAGATAAAAGCCCCTTTGACAACCATAAATGCAAGCTACAGGAAATTTTCAACAAGTATATTCAAAATTAATGTATGGCACAAAGATGGCATAAATTAACTGAGGATAATCCATAAGCCCAGGCTTCAGAATGTAAGAACACTGAGTAAAGAGATTTCGATTTCACGTTTGGTTTTCAAGCAATGTGGTTTTCAATTTTAATCAAGTTAAAGCTTGACAGAGCACTTAGAGGCTCTGAATGAATGGCATATTTTTGACAACTGCTTTTCAATGAGGCTAAAAATGCTGTCTCTGTATTTACCCAACTTGAGATGTGACGGCATTCACTATTTTATGCATCCCACATATTTCTGAAGACAATCTAGGTGTGAGTGTGAGTGTGTGTGCATGTGTGTGTATGCGCTCGTATAGGAGAAGGTCATGGCCTCTGTGTTTCACTGAGAATGGGAGTAGGATGAGGCGGAAGAGGAAGGGAATGGGATATCCAAGTTTTCCAATCCTAAGGAGCTGTCTTCATTGGACCTACTTGCTGAGCCCTGATTCCAAACTATAACACTGAGATTTCTTGGGAAACATCCACCTACCTACTTATCTACCTACCTACCCACCTACACACCTGTCTAACTTCACAGCATTACTATTTGACTTTAGGTTATTAACAATATCACTTACTACGGACTTCAGCCCCACACTAGGAGCTAGCCCTCTGGGTGCTTATAACTGTGGGCTCGTAGAATGTCAGTGTTGGAAGCAATCTTAGAGATCACCAGTACATCCAAGTACATCTCTTTTTACAGAAGAAGAAGGTGAGGCTTACAGAGAGGAGGAAATACTTAAAACTCTACAAATAGCATTTGGCAGAGTAGTCAGGACCTGATCACTAAGCCCCTAGGTCATACTCTTTAGGGGGGGAAGAATGACACGATACACTGGTGAACAGAATAAGACAGCAAATGATGATTCAACTGTACTGTCAAATGCCACTAGAATTCAGGGAAGCTTGGTGTTTTCAATCAATTTTGGGTTTCAAGTGTGGTGAGTACGATTGCCCAATGGGTAGGAATCAAGGAATCCCAGGGATTTATGGCATCTGGGTTTTGGTCACAAGTCCTGCTGATTGCCTCAATGGCCCTGGACAAGTTTAATCTCCACATTAAAAAATACATGTACTATGTGATTTCTTAAGTCCTTCGTCCCTTCGTAAGTCTATGACTCTAAGTACAGTGGCCTAAATTCCAAGTTCCTGATTCAACACAAGTCAAGTGCATCAGGCAGTGAGGGCTGGCTGCAGTAGAGGAACTGCATGTTAGCCAAACCACTTCTTATAAAAGCACATCTCATCCCGGCTTCGGTAGTATAATGGGCAAAGAAAGGAATTCATTTTAGGAAACCTAAGTGCATTAAGGATCTGATTCCAGAAAGGGGTCTTGGAGTGATAGGCTAACTCAAGAAGACCTGTCTTCCATGATAAATGGTCGAAGCATCTGCAGAGAACATTTGCACATCCAGAACTCCATTATACTGGTTGACAGCAGGTTCCCCAAACTGTACCCAGGCCATCTTTATTGCTGGAAAGGTGTAAAGGTTGGAAAGCAGTTTCACAATGGGTCCAAACAGTGTCAACTCTTCTAGCTTTAAAATGGCCTGAGACATGTAAAGAGGGTCCAAGGAGGTTTGATTTAAACGACTTGAAGGCAATAGGTTTTTTTCTTTTTTTAAATATTATTATTTGGCTTTTAAGTTATGTGATAAGAAAGCCCCTCAAAATGCAAAACAAGAGCCCCAAGCTTGGGGGCCTTGATGTTTTAGCGTATGGGGCAAAGATAACCCTTTCTTAGACTAGCAGCTGGTTAACAGCAGCTAGCATCTCTTAAGGAGCCCTGGTGGCAACGATTAAGAGGTTGGCTGCTAATTGAAAGGTTGTCGGTTTGAAATCACCAGTGGCTCTATGGGGGAAAGACCTGCAGATCTTCACCCGTAAAGATTATAGCCTAGAAAACTCTATGGGGCAGTTCTAATCTGTCACATGGGGTCACTATGAGTTGAAGTTGACTCGATGGCACCTAACAACAATAGGGCATCATGTAATAAGGGCTAGTGAAGACAGCATGTGGAGTGGCCAGCGTTCTCTTTAGAGAGAGAAGAAAACAGGACCATTTCTAAAGCAGAGTTTAGGTTGAGAAACTTGGCTCTTCGCTCTGTTTTTCATGTAGATGGACAAACATGCCTAAGGCTGACATGGGGTCAAATGGAACCCGTTGGGATACTTAAAACAACGCATGGGCAGTAAAAGGTAGATTAAAGGGAATGGGGGCAGGGACATTCTGCTTAAGGAAAATTCTGGAAAACCTTTTTGTTTCAATCACTGTGAAATGTAAAAATTGAGTGCAGCAAACTCCAGGCATTTGATTCCAGGTAACTGGGGTTTTACTGCCTGGGGTGCCCTCCTTACCCCCATTGCTCTGGGTCAAATCGCCAGCACACTACCCCCTCCATTGGTTTCTCTCTTGTCTGTAACTCCTAAAGGTCATCCAAGAGAAAGCTGGGTTTTATCTTCTTTACGGTCTGGCTTAGGTAACAGTGCATGCTGGGAGTGAAGAAAGAGAAGGATGCCACGCGTGAGACTCCAAATGAAGAGGCCAGAAGCATTCGCAAATCCAAATCAAATGCAGTCTGTTCACAGCCCACAAAGTCTGATCTGCCTGACAACTGAAGAATGACTCAGTATTTGTTTTTTTCCCAAGGAATCAAAACACTGGCTTTTGCTTTTGCAGTGACCACACAGAGCCAGGAGCACACTTTAAACTTGGGTGCAGAGTCGTTTTTTACAAGGAAGCAAGCAAACATTAACATGTTTGCGAGCCGAATATGCTTAAGTGGACAAAAGCGATATTCAGCCAGTGATCTAATTGACATTTTACTTGAGCAAGAAAACTGGGGCTGGCCAACGGCAGGCAAATTCATTTTCCAAAGGTCATGGGGTTGGCTGCTGGTGATTTGTTGTTGAAAGATATCTCAGGGCTAGTCAAGGTCACAGTCAGAGATGCCCATGGAATACAAATAATTCCCTTCATTCAAAACTGGCAGCCGCAACCTAGGTCAATGTGTCTGCACTTATGCAAATGGTAATGATCATAGTCTCCAGTTACGGAGGGTCAACCCTGGTGGAGACAGAGGTGATAACGGGGCTCAGCTGGCTCAGAGTCCTATGAATTCTTGCCCTGAAAAGTGCACTCTGGCATCTGCTACCAGGGCATCAAGTGAAACAGGAGAGCTCCATCCTTTGATCTGATTTAATCTGGATTAAATTTGATTTGGATTTCATTAACACAAACACATTTTTAATAAGTAAATATATGTACCTGATAAAACAGTTCAGAGAGTAGCAAAGAGTATAGAGTGAAAAGTAACACCCCTTCTACCTCACCCCCCTCCCCCAGTTCTACAATTTGCCTCGCCAAAAGCAACTACTATTAGAGTTTCCTAGAAATTTATCCACAGATATGTCACATATATAAAAGCCATATGAGAACAAATACAAGCATGCTGTTTTAAAAATACAAATGGTAAAATGCCATGCAGACTGTTTTATACTTTGCTTTTCTCATTTATCAGTTCTGGATGCTATTCTGCACCACATATAAAGAGCAATCTTATTCTTAATTACTTTATAATATTCCAATGAATGACTATACCATGATTCATTTAATCAGTGTCCTATTGATGGTCATTAGGTGATTCCCAAAACATTTTCTCTACAAATGACACTTACTTACACATCCTTGGGAACTTGTATGAATTTATATTTAAAATAAGTTCATGAAAGTTAAATCAATGAATTGAAGCATGTATGTATTTTCAATTTTGATAGCTGTTGCCAAATTGCTTGTTAAGGGGGTTATACCAATTGATACTTCACTTGTCAGTATAAAAGACTGCCCACACTCTTGGTACCTCGGTGTCCTATGAATTCTTACCAAGCACTCAAGAAAAGAAATTTCTCTAGTCACATCTAGATGAAGGAGTTGTATAGGAAGGAGTTGGATACCTTTCTCCTGGAATCAAGACAGCCATGGCCCATATATGTTGATTAATGATTTCCTTCTCAATGTATGTCAGCTTTCTAAAACAATGGGATATAGGACAGGTTTTCCCTACTCCGGTATTTTTTGTCATTGCTGTTAAGTAATGTATGTTCACTGTAGAAACATCAGAAGACAGATAAAATAAATAATCATTCTTAGGAATTTACCCAAGAGAAATAAAAACACATGTCCACACAAAAACTCCTAAGTGAATGTTCATAGCAGCTATATTCATACCAGCTAAAACTTGGAAACAACCAAAATGCCCATCAACAGGTGAATGGATAAACATATTGTGGTATATCCATACAATGAAATACTATTTAGCAACAAAAGGACCAAATTACTGATACGTACAACAACACGGCTGAATTTCACTTTCTCCTCACTTATCGACTATCTCATTATCTGACATTTCGCATTTATGACAATAAATAAAGAGTATACCATCCAACTATTTTGCATGTTAATGACGCACATGTACCAAACACAGAGGTGTGAGGTGAGAGTAACACTGGCTGTAATGGTTAAGGTTATGTGTCAAGTTGGCTGGGCCATGATTCTCAGTGGTTGGGCAGTTATGTAATGATATAATTTGGCAGTTATGTAATGATGCAATCATCCTCCATTTTGCAACCTGATGTGGTTATCCCCATTTTTGCATAATGCCAATTTCGCATAATGACCACGTCAGTAAGTGAGGACAGGGTATCTCATGCTGAGTGAAAGATGCTAGATACATAAGACAACATGTTGTGTGATTTCATCTAGATGAAATAGTTCTACAGGCAAAACTATAGTCATAGAAAGCAGATCAGTGGTTGCCAGGGTCCAGGTGTAGAAGTGGTGATTGAATGCAAAGAGGCATGAAGGATCTTTTGGGGGGACAAAAATATTCTGTATCTTGATTGTGGTGGTGTTTACAAGACTATATATTTGTCAAAATGCACTGAACTGCACAGTTAAGATAAGCATATTTAAATAACAACAACAAAAACTGTTGCTGTGGAGTTGATTCTGACTTATGGAGACCCTGTGTGTGTCAGAGTAGAACTGTGCTCCATAGGGTTTTCAACGGCTATGATCTTTCAGAAGTATATTGCCAGGCCCTTCTTCTGAGGTGCCTCTGGGTGGACTCGGACTTCCAGCCTTTTGATTAGCAGCTGAGCACCTGAACCATTTGCATTATTGTGGGTAAATTATACCTTAATAAAGTTGACTTCAAAAAAATAATAAAGTCACCTAAATTCCTACCACTCACATTTAACCATTGCTAAGGAGGCCTGGTGACACACCGATTAAACGCTTGGCTGCTAACCAGAAGATGAGTGGTTCGAACCCACCAGCAGTTCTGAGAAAGAAAAGACCTTGCGATCTGCTCCCATAAAGATTTCAGCCTAGGAAACCATACAGGGGCAGTTCTACTCTGTCACACAAACGTGCACATATATATAAAAAATCTGTTTAGACTTTTAAATGTACCTTTATTTTCTAATTAAATGGAAACATACAGTTTGGTAATCTATTTTGTTTCTTCATCTTAAGAATATGTTGGTTAGCTTCTTCAATGGTTTAATTCCTTATCTCAAACTGTTTCTGGTCCCTAACAGAAACATTAGGCACCCACCTACCCCAAAAAACCCAAAGCCAAACCCACTGCCGTGGAGTCGATTCCAACTCACTGTGACCCTATAGGGTAGAACTGCCCCATAGGGTTTCCAAGGAGCGCCTGGTAGATTTGAACTGCCAACCTTTCGGTTAGCAGCCTAACTCTTAACCACTGTGCCACATGCACAAAAACCAACCTAGCGGAGCAAGCAAGTTTAAGAAACTTCTGTGAGTGCTGGCATCTCTTCTTTCAGATCCCTTTTCCTTCTACCCACAAGACATGTGGGTTAAACTGCCCTCAAGCAGGTGGCAAGCCATTCACAGCCTCACTGGGGTCAGGCTTTCAGGGGGCAGACACAGTCAGCATTAGTTGGAAGCTGGGCCAAACTCCACCCTCAGCTTGTAGAGACATTCACAGGGAGAAACCCAAGAAAGCTCCAAAGAAAACCAGAGGTCCTCCACCTGCCACTGTTCTGGGGATATAAAGGGCTCAAAGTAACTGAAAGGGAGCCTTTGTTCCCTGGCTTTGCTCCAGACGAGGCCCTCCCACATTCTCCAATCCATTGTCATGACATGGGACCCCTCAGCTGACAGCATTCTGAGAGACTGACAAATTAAGAGCAACAAAGGCATTAGGCACAAAGGGGCAATGTCAGCCACTACCACCACCTCTCCCATCCCAATGCTGGGCAGATGCCAAGCAGCCCTTCGGAAATTCCAACATTCTCAACAGGCACTTGCCTAGCATTCCTGTATATTCTCCCGTTTATCCTTCAGATCTCTTAACTCTCCTTATAATTCTGGACTGATTTCCCTCTGTTGTTTTACGAATAGTTAACAGTTCAAGTCAGATTAATGGAGGTTCAAATTCCAGCTCGGCCACTTACTAGCTGCATGACCTTGCACGCATTACTTAACCTTGCCGAGTCTACATTTCTTCATCTGTAAAAGGTGGCTAATCCCAGCAACCCCATTGGGTTGTTACAGCAACTAAATGAGATAATAATTAACATTTGAAGGGCTTACTTCAATCTGCTTGTATGTGCAGTGCTTCCTTATATGTCAGTGCTAAACATTGTACAAGCATTATCTAATTTGTTGTTGTTAGTTGCCGTTGAGCTGGTTCTGACCCATGGCGACCCCCATGTAGAACAGAACAAAATACTGTCCTGTCAATATGTTTGAGTCCATTGTTGCGGCTATTGTACCTTCCAACCTAGGGTGCTCACCTTCCAGCATTATATCGAATAATATTCTGTTGCGATCCATTGGGTTTTCAGTGGCTAATTTTTGGAAGTAGATCGCCAGGCCTTTCTTCCTAGTCTGTCATAGTCTGGAAGCTCCACTGACATCTGCCCACCATAGGTGACCCTGCTAGTATTTGAAATATTGGTGGCATATAGCATCTAGCATCATAGCAATATGGAAGCCATGACAAACTGACAGATGGGTGGTGGATTATCTGATTTGGTAATAATTTTATTCTCCATTTCAGAGAGGAACAATTTAGCAACTTGCTCAAGATCAGTGGCGAGGCAGGGACTCAAACCGAGGTTTCTCTCGCTCCAAAGCCCAAGTCCTTATTCAGAATGCAAGTGGCTTTCAAATGTTATGTACGTAAGAATCAGCTAAGTAGCAGGTTGAAAATGAAGATTCCTGGGTCTCAAACAGAAATTAGTCATGAGCGAGGCTCGGGAATCTGCATTCTTATTAAAATCCCAGGAGATTCTGAAGCAGATGGTATTCAAATCACTATTTGGAAACATTGCACATAGCTATAATCAAAAATTAATGCAATTATTACTTTAAGAAGCAAAGGGAGTTCTAGAGAGAGGTTCTAGGGTGAGCCAGGGATAGAGGAAGGAGGTGAACTATAGGACTTGTGAGCCCCCAACTCTGCCCAGTTCTCAAAGATCCAGCAGCTGATGACAGAGTCCAGATGATGCCGGTGACAGTGGAGGCACACAGAGAGATGTGCAGGCATCGAGTAAACAATCCATCTAAATAAATAACCATGAGTCAAGTTAAAGGTGTCAGTCCCTTGGGATTTGTAGGCTTTGGGATGCTTCAGTAGAGATGACTGCTGGGATGTTGACTTTGAGAGAAGCAGGGCAAAGTCACCCGCATCAGCAATGCATCAGGGACATAAACTGATGTAGCAAACCCAATTCCTGGTAGAGTGTTTGGCCTTCAAACACTACGGGATGCAGGAGAAAGGGAGGTTCAAGCCCAGAGTCAGTGCTCTGCTTAGTACATTAACAATTAACCATGTGATGCGGTTCCAGAAGTATCTGCCCTGAATTTGTGTCTCCTCAGCCCTCTTGATCACCACCATGACAGTCACTCTTTCAAGGCCTCTGGAGACAGGTGCATTTGAACTGGTTTAAGGGATTATGGCACTTCGACCTGCCAGCACGTTAGCAAGGATCAGATTATCGACACATGGGACCGAGGGGCAAACCATCAGAGAATTCCATTCACTTCTGCTGCCTCCTGCAGGCTTGCCCCAGTGGGTGGGAGGTATGATATACATCAGAGGCCTGTGGTTGAGTCTGATCCACAGATGATCTGATTTGTCCTGTGCACTGTAGACACTTAGTGTTTAAAAAGATTTTGCATTAAGTGCCAACATCTACAAATCAGACAACTGCACACAGAAGTCTGTATTTCTTGCTTCTTTTGAAAAAACAAAAAATAAAAAAAAGTTAACACTGGACCCATATGCATTTGCTAGAACTGACCCACAGTGACCTGTAGATAGAGTACACATTCTCCACTTAGCCAAAGTCCCCACAGCTCCCTGTTACCTCCTTACCAATACTCAGCCTCAGTCCATTTACCATTTGTCAACTCATGGTACTTAAGGTTGCCATCCCTTATCTAAAGGTTTACCTTCAACATACCAGATCAGAGAAAATCCCCATGACCACCAAATCAAACCCCCAAACCCTCCCTCCCCCAACTTCCCATGCCCAAAGCCTAACGTCTTTCTTTGCATCAATGAAGGTGGGAAGCCGTGTGAGGACGGGGTGCAGCATATTAATATTTATTCAGCAACTACTTTGTACCAAGCTCTATCTTAAGTCCTTTCCACTTTTCTTAAATTTTCAAACTTTTTTTTTTAACATTACATTTTACAGTATATTTTAACATTTGGCTTAGTTAGGGTCTAATCATTCTTGTTCTACTAAAGAGGAAAACAAGGGTCAGGGATGAGAAGCCGCTTGCCCAACGTCACCAACTCAGAAAGTACAAAGAGGAAGCCTCAATTACTCTACTGAAGACTGACGATCTAGCGTAGGAGGTGGGTTGCTAACTCTTCGTTTAAAGTGGTTCTGCATGACCACGGGACTCTGTGGAAGCTTGCAGAAAGACAGTGAAGAGGGCTTCCTGCGGGCTGGACAGCACATGCTGTGTCTATAAGGGAAGCTGCAATTCAGCTCTGGCCAGGTGTTGCCAAGATTGGGAGTCTACTGTTAATACATCTGATTTTTCAAGAGAGGCCAGAAATCCAGATTTTGGGGCAAAATTTACTGATTTTGTAAAAACATAAAACATGTCTGGAGGTGGGATTTGGTCCACAGTTTTTGAACTTCATTAAATGCTTTTCTAAATGCAGCAGCATGTATAGTGGTTAACGTTACAGGTGCTAAATTTAAACTCTCAGAGTTCAAATTCCAGCTCTGCCATTTATTAGCTATGTGACCCTGGGTCAATCAAGTCACTTCTCTGTGCCTCAGTTTTATCATCTGTAAACTGGTGATAATAATCATAAGGTTGTCATCAGGGTTACATAAGATAATAGGTAGGGATTGCTAAGGACTATGTCAGGCACACAGCCACGACCAGTTGTCATGGAGTTGATTCCATGTGTGTCATCAGTAGAACTGTGCTCCAGAGGGTTTTCAATGGCCATGACCTTTGGAAGCAAATCTCCAGGCCTGTCTTCCGAGGTGTTTCTAGGTGGGTTTGAACCGCCAGCTTTCTGGTTCGTAGTTGAGTGCTTAACTGTTTACACTACCCAGGGACACCTAGGCACATAGTCAGGGCCCTATAAAAACTTAGTGCCTACTAAGAAGAATTTGAGTGTCTCTGTTTGAGGTTGCAACCCCTTTCTTGAGTCAGCTTCTGTTTATTCTGTGTGTGTGTGTGTGTGTGTGTGTGTGAGAGAGAGAGAGAGAGAGAGAGAGAGAGAGAGAGAGAGTCAGAAAGAGTAAAAGACAAAGATGAGCATTTCAGGTTAAGTTATTGGCTTCAGGGGGATCTAAGCCCCCTGGGTAGCACCAACATGTAAACGTAGTACACTTGGCTACTAACCGAAAGGTTGGCGGTGCGAACCCACCCAGAGGCACCACAAAAGAAAGCCGTACCAAACTGCTTCCATAAAGATTACAGCCAAGAAAAACTGTGAGGAGCAGTTCTATTCTGTAACACATGGAGTCACCATAAGTCAGAATCACATCGACAGCAATGAGTTTGGTTTCTTAGTTTTTTGGTCAGAACAAATACTCTGTCCTGAGCCCCAGAAATGGTGTTGTCTCTATGAGCAGAAAAAGGAGTGCAAATTTCCATAATAGAATGTTCATTAGCTGTTAAAATCTCAGCTGTAAAGTCTTGTGCCGCTGGACCATGCACCGTGGAAGTTAGACTTCATCTACTACATACTTGCTTGTCTGGCTAGGTAGTTTTCCTGGCAGATGCAGTACCTGAGAACTGATGATCGGCATTTAGAAGTAATTTAGCTTTACGCAGTTGTGCCTGGGGACTGGTTATAGAGAGGGCTTTAAAGGTAAATGTTAACAATGGCAAATAATAGCTGTCTGTGTAAATGGACAGATTGTAACACATCCATTTACAGAGCTGAACACTTGTGGCAGACGCAGAAGTCTCTGGCATGGCTGGTGCTTGTGCATATGGATTTGTCAGTTCTGATACAACAAGCCCGCGCTGAAACACCAGCTCTGATACAAGACCCACAGGCACCCTGAGCAGCGCCGCTCGTGGCTGAGATGGCAGGCTCTGAAAGCCACTGTCTTGCCTCCTGGCCAAACAACTTCTTTATCCACCCAACAAATATTTTTTCAGTACTGCACCTGACCAAGTCTTCCTTACTGGAGTGGCAACAATTCACCTTCCCTAACCTAAGACATCTCCCCGAGACACAAAGCAGGAAGGGAGACTGGGCAGGAAAGCTGGCTAACTCACCCTGCTGCAGAAATCTCTAACCAGTCCCAAGGATGTCCCAGATATTTCAGAAGCCCCCACCCCATTCCAGAAAATAATCTCCCCGTCAACATCCAACTTTCTGTTTTCTTTTCCTTGAAGGGTGAGTCCAGTCCAGCCCCTCAACCTCAGGGTCCAGTTTCCAGGAGCTGAGACTCAGTGTCTTCCTTATCCTCTCCTCCATCTGTCCCCACTGCCCACCCCCCAGCCCCCCAAGCTGGCTTCTTGATTCTGCTCCTGAGGTTTGTCTCAATGACAAACCCTAGCTCTTCCCTGGTGGAAGAGTGTCTCAAAGAATCAAACTTTATAATCTGAACAGATTTGAAAGATTGTCTCATTAGTCCAGTGATTTCTCTAAATTCTTTTTTCTACCAGTGCTCTCTGTCACATGAAATCTCCTGTTAAATAGCAATGAATAAGAGGGACAATTTAAATCTTCACTGTTATTGACAGTAACTTTTTATTTGTGGAATCTTGAGGCACTGGAGTGTCTCAGTACATACTTTGCATTCCACTGATTACATGTCAATGCCTTATTTTAACCGATGAGGAGACCTAAAGGTTAAGTAATAGACTAAAGGCAGTATAGGCAGTTCCCAGGTTATGAACGTTTGATTTATGTACTACCTGTAGTTACAAACCAACCCCATAAGACCTATTATGTTAAAAATCTGAGGTACATACAATGGTTCATGATAACAAACGGCGCTACTTTGCAAAGTGCATCAAAACATTATTATTATTACTGTATTATTATGTTAAAGATGTTTTAGTGTATCTAGAAGTATTTCTTTAATGTTTTTTATGCATAGAAAAGTACACTATATATTATGTACTAAGACAAACATTTGACTAACTGACGTTAGATACGAACCGTACTTAACTGGTTTGACTTGGGTACAAATTCGACTTGAAGACAGATTTAGGAACGGAACTCATTCGTAATCCGGGGACTGCCTATGTACTATTGGTTTCCTATTGCCACTGTGACAAATTACCACAAATGTAGTGACTTAACACAACACAAATTCCTATATTCCAGTTCTAGAGGTCAGAAGTCCTATGTCAGACTCAGGAGGCTGAATAGACCAGTATAACTTAGGTTGGGTTATTATAAGAAATAAAATGGCCAATGCAAGGGCTGCTAATAAGGTCTATAAAACTGTGTAATCTCGACATGGAAGAGATCTTCCTTATCACTTTTGTAACTTCCGATCTGCGGTGCAGTGAATTACTTAATAAGGCCCTCCTAGCCATAGTCTTTGTTATTGTTGTTGTTAGGTGCTGTTGAGTCAGCTCCGACTCATAGCAACCCTATGCATAACAGAACAAAACACTGCCGGGTCCTGTGCCATCCTCACAATTGTTGCTATGTTTGAGCCCATCGTTGCAGCCACTGTGTCAATCTGTCTCGTTGAGGGTCTTCCTCCTTTTCACTGACTCTCCACTTTACCAAGCATGATGTCCTTCTCCAGGGACTGGTCCCTCCTCACAATATATCCAAAGTACGTGAGACGAAGTCTCACCATCCTCGCCTCTAAGGAGCACTCTGGCGATACTTCTTCTAAGACAGATTTGTTCATTCTTTTGGCAGTTCATGGTATATTCAGTATTCTTTGCCAAAACCATATATTCAAAGGCATCAAATCTTTTTTTTTAATCTTTTAGTTCGTTTTTTTCTATTGTGCTTTAAGTGAAAGTTTACAACTCAAGTCAGTCTCTCCTACAAAAACTTATAAACACATTGCTCTGTGACCCTAGTTGCTCTCCCTATACTGTGACAGCACACTCCTCCTTTCCACCCCGGATTTCCCGTGTCCATTCAACCAGCTCCTGACCCTCTCTGCCTTCTCATCACACCTCCAGACAGGAGCTGCCCATTTAGTCTCATGTATCTACTTGAGCTAAGAAGTACACTCCTCACAAGTATCACTTTATGTCCCATAGTCCAGTCTAATCTTTGTCTGAAGAGCTGGCCTTGGGAATGGTTTCAGCTCTGGGCCAGCAGAGAGTCCGGAGGCCATATCCAATCTCAGTCAAAACAGTCCCTCCAATCTCAGTGAAAACATTAAGTCTGGTCTTTTTACTAGAATTTGAGTTCTGCACCCCACTTTTCTCCTGCTCCATCAGGGACCCTCTGTTGTGTTCCCTGTCAGGGTCGTCACTGGTGGTAGCCGGGCACCATCTAGTTCTTCTGGTCTCAGGCTGATACAGTCTCTGGTTTATGTGGCCCTTTCTGTCCCTTGGGCTAATATTTTCCTTGTGTCTTTGGTGTTCTTCATTCTCTTTTAGTTCAGGTGGGTTGGGACCAATTAATGCATCTTAGATAGCCACTTACTAGATTTTAAGACCCCAGACACCACTCACCAAAGTGGGATGCAGAATATTTTATTAATAAACTTTGTTATGCCAGTTGACCTAGATGTCCCCTGAAACCATGGTCCCCAGACCTCCACCCCTGCTACTCTGTCTCTCGAAGTGTTTGGTTGTATTCAGGAAGCTTCTTAGCTTTTGTTTTAGTCCAGTTGTGCTGACTTCCCCTATAGTGTGTGCTGTCCTTCCCTTCACCTAAGATAATTCTTGTCTACTATCTAGTTAGTGAATAACCCTCTCCCTTCCTCCCCACCCACGTAACCATCAAAGAATGTTTCCTTCTGTGTTTAAACCTTTTCTTGAGTTCTTATAATAGTGGTCTTATACAATATTTGCCCTTATGCAACTGACTAAGTTCACTCAGCATAATGCCTTCCAGATTCCTCCACGTTATGTTTCACGGATTCATCATTGTTCTTTATTGTTATGTAATATTCCATTGTGTGGATATACCATAATTTGTTTATCCATTCGTCTGCTGATGGGCACCTAGGTTGTTTCCATCTTTTTGCTATCGTGAACGGTGCTGCAATGAACGTGGGTGTGCATATATCTATTCATGTGATGGCTCTTATTTCTCTAGGATATATTCCAAGGAGTGGGATAGCTGGATCGTATGGTACTTCTATTTCTAGCTTTTTAAGGAAGCAACAAATGGATTTCCAAAGTGGTTGTACTATTTTACATTCCCACCAATGGTGAATAAGCATTCCAGTCTCTCCACAACCTCTCCAACATTTATTATTTTGTGTTTTTTTTGATTAATGCTAGCCTTGTAGGGGTGAGATGGTATCTCATTGTAGTTTTGATTTGCATTTCTCTAATGGCTAATGATCGTAAGCATTTCCTCATGCGTCTGTTAGCTGCCTGAATGCCTTCTTTGGTGAAGTACCTGTTCATATCTTTTGCCCATTTTTAAACTGGGTTATTTGTCATTTTGTTGAGGTTTTGCAGTATCTTGTAGATTTTAGAGATTAGACGCTGATCAGATTTGTTGTAGCCAAAATTTTTTTCCCAGTCTGTACATTGTCTTTTGACTCTTTTGGTGAAGTGTTTTGATGAGCATAAGTGTTTGATTTTTAGGAGCTCCCAGTTATCTAGTTTCTCTTTTGGTGTTTGTGCACTGTTACTTATGGTTTGTATCCTGTCTATGCCATGTACTAGGGCTCCTAGCATTGTCCCTATTTTTTATTCCATGATCTTTATTGTTTTAGATTTTATATTTAGGTCTTCGATCCATTTTCAGTTAGTTTTTGTGCATGGTGTGAGGTATAGGTCTTGTTTCATTTTTTGCAGATGGATATCTAGCTATGCCAGCACCATCTGTTAAAGAGACTGTCTTTTCCCCAATTAAGGGACTTTGGACCTTTGTCAAATATCAGCTGCTCATTGGTGGATGAATTTACGTCTGGGTTCTCAATTCTGATCCACTGGTCTATCTATCTATCGTACCAGTACCAGTCAAAGCATCAATTCTTCTTCAGTCTTCCTTATTCATTATCCAGCTTTCGCATGTATATGAGGTTACTGAAAACACCATGGCTTGGGTCAGGCGCACTTTAGTCCTCAAGGTGACATCTTTGCTTTTTAACACTTTAAAGAGGTCTTTTGCAGCAGATTTACCCAATGCAATATGTCCTTTGATTTCTTGGCTGCTGCTTCCACGGGCATGGATTGTAGATCCAAGTAAAACGAAATCCTTGACAATTTCAATATTTTCTCCTTTTATCACAATGTTGCCTATTGTTCCAGTTGTGAGGATCTTCCACTCTCAACAAATGACTAGGTGGGAGTATGCAAATGAGGTGTTTGTGGCCCACCAAGGGGATTGGATAGCTCACTAATACTGTAAATAACGTGCATGGCACCCTTGTGGGGATAGGACCATGCAAATAAGGTGTATGGAACCCTAATGAGGGGACTGGTCAGTTTTGCCATCCTGCTAGGCTTAGAATGAGCCACACCAGAGGCAGGAAGGGATGATCTCATGACCAACAAGAAAGAGGAGCCAGGAGTGAAGCGCATCCTTTGGATCCGGGATCCCTGTGCTGAGAAACTCCTAGATCCAAGAGACAAGAGAGAGAGAGAGGTGTAACACTGAAGACGGCTAGAAATGGCGAGAAGCAGCAGCAGAGAAAGGTCAGCAGCAGAAGCAGCAGAACCAGGAGACCAGCAGGAGATGGCGTGGTCGGCTTCCTGGCCCATGGAAAGAGACAGCTGAGTACTTTTGGGAAGGAGGCTTGCCGATGGAGCGGGATGCCTCTGGGCACTTGTCAGCAGAGCTAGGCTCATTGACCCAAGAAGCAAGAGAGCTGAACACCTTTGGGCCAAGGCTTACTGGAAGAGTGAGGTGCCTACAGGCACTTGTCGATAGAGCTAAAAGAGCTTTGTAACACTTGCCTGAGCAGGCAGAAGTTGAGGGGCCAGAGAGAGGCAAGCCTGCAGGCACAGCTGAGAAGAGACTGTCCTGATTAAAGAACTGTATCCTGAGCATTTCTGAACTTGAACTGTAACCTGTTACTTCCCTGACAAATCCTATAATTGTGAGTATTGTCTCTGAGTTCTGTGTGGACATCGCAACAAATCATCGAAACCAGCAGTGAAGAGTGCCATGGGAGGGATGGTTGGTATCAGAACTGGTGGAAAGGTTGGAGGGTGGAGGTATGTCTGACCTCTGCCTCACAGGAATCAGCCTTGGGCTGTTGATCTTGATTCTCCTTCCCCCTTGTGAAGTTAGAGGAGGTCAGACGCCCCCACCATGCCACTTTTACACAATCCCAGGCATAATTTCTGGGATGAGGCACTTACTACCACCATCTCCTTTCCTTTGGATAATGCTGCATCATGTCTTTCCCAGACTAATGGAGTTTCATTTACCTGTTTCTTCTACTATTTTTCTCATTTCAGTGAATTTATTTTAACAGATCAGCTGGTATTTGTCACGCACTTACTCTGTTGGCCATCGGGCAAATATAGAAGAGTGCTCTAGGGGACAGCTTATCATATTATACATGTTCTTTGTGGATCTGTCTGTCTCCCTCTTTAGACAAAATTTCTCAAGAGCAGGGACTGTGTCTTAGACATCTTTTTATTCTAGGACTTGCTTCAGACCTGATAGTAAAGACTCAATGATGATTTGTGAGAGGAAAATGGGAAAATGGAAGAGAAGAAGAAAGGAAGGAAGGAAGGAAAAAAGGAAGGAGGAAGCAGGGATGGAGGAAGGCAGGCCGGTAGGCAGACACACTCGCTCCCATTCGTTAGTTAGCGTCTTTGGGTAGCACTTACTTATCAAATTGGGGTCCAGTCCAACTTCCTCCAGCAAGAATTCTCAGCCTGACACCCACAGCCAGGAATACAAAGGAGGAAAGACTAGAAAACTTGCTGCACCTTGGGAAGGTGATAAATCAGCATCTGCCTTGCCTCGTATGATCAGACTTCCCCAAGTCCCCCTTCCAAGATACGGCATGATTTCTATGACGAGAGCCAGGCACTGTTCCTGTGTCAGTATTGACAGAGATGAATGCTCTTAAGTTCCCCTCTGCTCATCCTGACAAGCCCTAGGGACAGGCACGCAAAAGGGCTACTGGCTGTGTCCTGCATGCCTCTCCAGTTAGACCCTGCCCATTTAGGTCCACTTTTTGATTCAGGCCCCATAACCTCTGAACAACTGCAAAAGTCTCCTTACTGGCCACTCTGACTTCAGGCTCACCTTCTCAGCAATACACTCTCTGCACTGCTGCTGGAATGGCTCTTTTTAATGCAGATCTATCATGCCAGTGCCCTGTTAAAAGCCCTTCACTGGTCCCTCATTGCCATATGGATCATGGTGTTCATTAAAAACATACTGATGTAATTTCACAAGTATTTGATGGTGGCATATCACATATAAGAAATCACGTACAATTGTTAAAATGTTTAATATGAAAACAAAGTCATGGAAAGAATAATTCTTTCTCCCTCTCTCTCTCCTCCAGCCTCACCAACCTTCTCTCTCTTCACTGCTTTTCTTGCTCACTGAGCTCCAGCCATGAATCTCTGACAAGCATCAATCTTTCACACATGCTGGTGACTTTTCACATGCTGTTTCTTCTGCCTGGACTGCCTTCCCCCTGGGAGAACTCCTATTCAACCTTCAAGACCCAGCTCATGTCACTTCCTGAGTGAAGCCAGAATCAGACCTGTCTCTCTGGGCTTCCCCACATCCAATCCTAATGGCAACAGAGCCCTTAGTCCATGTCCTATAACTGCTGGTTTACTCGTCTGCCCCCTTGCTAGACTGTGAATGCTTAAAGTACAAGGATGGTGTCTTATTCTTTCCAGAATTTTATTTTCTTTCATATTAAACATTTTAACAATCATACATAAATATACCACCAGCAAATACTTGTGAAATGACATCAATACATTTTTAGTGAAACTTACTGCCATGAACCGTTTGGGCCCTGGGGACCAAACAGTGATTGAGGCAGGCAAGCTCCCCGTGTACGCATGCCCGTTATGTGTGACATACAGAGACATAACGACAAATACACAGACAAGGTAACTTCAGAGGGTGATAAGCACTCTGAACAAATATAACTGAGTAATGGGCTAGAGAGGGAGAGCAGTGGGGGTGGGAAAGGACACTGAGGAGGTGACGTGTGAGCTGAGACCTGAATGGTCAGAAGGGGCCGGCTGTGCGGAGGTGTGAGGGTATAGCATGCCACGCAAAGGGAGCAGCAAGTGCAAAGGCTCTGAGGCAGGAAGGCGCTTGGGGATGTTGGGGTGCAGAAAGGAGCATGGGGGGCATAATATAAGACAGAGAGGACCCAGATCCGGCAGGGCCTGACCAGGAGTGTGGACGCTATTCCAGGTGTAGGGGCGGACCTGCACAGACAGGGACGCTATAAGCAAATGGGTGCTCTGTGTCCCTCCACGTCCCTCCCCACACTTCCTCACCCTCACCCAAGATTACCTCCTGTTCACCGGGGCGGAGACAGCCCTCATTAATCTCAGGAAGCGGGAGGGCAGACGTAGGCAGTGCAGCAACACACACTAACTAGAGAACACAAAGGCCGCCTGCCCAGCTTTGTTTTGAAACCGTCAATTCCAAATTCTGCTAGCTGGCAAAGACAGGGGTTATTGATTTTCCCTTCTGGAATGCATGTCCTACAGAGTCCTCGCAAATAGAAACCGAAAAACAGAGGAAAACAATAACTGCTGAGAAAGACAGGGCAAGGGGACTTTTTTTTTTTTTTTTTTTTAAAGCAATCCATACTTGTTTTTGTCTTTTTCTTATTACGCTTTGTTGGGTTGTGGCTTGTCATCTCTCTCTCTCTTTCTTATTTTTCAATTCATTTCTTTTTTCCTATCTCTATGCCCATCTGATTATTCATTCTCCCTCTCTCAAAATCTCTCTCTCTTTCTGTATCTGTGTGTCTAGGTCTCCGTATTTCTCTTTCTGTGTCTCTCTTTGTGCCTGTGTGTCTTTCTCTCTGCATCCCTGTGCCTGTCTCTCTGTTTCTCCATGTCTCTATCTCTCTGTGTGTCCATCCCTCTCTCTGTCTCTGTCTTTATCTCTCTGTTTCCCTCTTCTCTGTGTTTTGTCTCTATGTCTTTCTTGCTCTGCTTCTATCCAGTGCTTGCATATTGATGTGTCAAATGTTGGTCTGTCTACAGGCTGTTCTCTCTGAGTGTCTCTTTCTCCAGATCCATTTGTCCATCTAACTGCCTGTCTGTCTTTAAGTACAGCAACTCCTGCCCTTGTGGACAGGCAGCGGAAAGGGGGACCAGCCCATAAAACCAGCTGGATCTTTCCGTAATTGCATAGAATGGCATCCCCAGCTAATTACTTTCTCTTCTCTGGAGAAGCAGGACTTCCTTCCACTGCCTGGGGAGCAGGGCATCAAGTCTGCTAGGTGTGAGCCTTACGCTAGTGGCTCTCCAGTCTCACTGGGCTCAAACAGCCATGTCCTTTCTCTTTGCTGCAATAAAAGTGGCACTCTTGCCAGCTTGCTTAGGTCACTCAGGCTCTCCAGTTTCTAGCAGCCTCCTTACTTACTGTTTCATTCTTCCTGCTGCTGGCATGGCTGAATGGGGAGGAATCAGGGTCTATAAAAATGTCTTTGGGTAGGCAGTTCAAACCCACCCTGTGTTACCTTGGTTGACAGGCCTGGTGATCTGCTTCCAAAAGGCCAAAGCTTTGAAAATCCTGTGGAGCACAGTTCTACTCTGCACACATGGGGTCGCCTTGAGTTGGAACAGAATCGAAGGCAACTAAGAACAACGGAGCCCAAAAGATAGTGGCTTCTGTTATTTACGAGGGCAGTGATGGTTCAGTGGAAGTCTGGCCTTCCCTGCAGGAGATTCCTAGTTAATGCACCTGCGGTGCAGCTGTCACCTGTCTGTCAGTGGAGGCTTGCATGTTGCTATGATGCTGAAGGTTTCGGCAGAGCTTCCAGATTATGGTGCAGTTAATTATTTTTGTGGGTGGACTTTCTAGCTACGGTCTTGTAACTCCCACCCAGGTGACTGTGTGATAGGGTAACTGTGGCCTACCAAGGGGATTGGTCAGTTTTGCCTTAAAAGACAGCCAATTCCAGAGCAGAGAGGAGAGCCCACCACCACCAAAGAAGGAGAGACCACAGCAGAGACTGGCAGCAGAGATCCGCAGGAGAAGGTGCAGTGGGCTTCCTGGCCCACGAAGCGAGAAAGCTGAGTGTCTCTGGGCAGAGACTGAGGGCCAGTGAGAAGTCTATGCCTGACCCACGCATTTGGGACTTGCCAGCCCACACAACCACATGAGCCATTTCCTTTATATAGTTTCTGAGTTCTGTGAGATGTCACAGTGAATTAGGGAACCCAAAGACAGGAGGGAGAGTACTGAGGCAAGAGGGATTAGTTGATGTTAGAGATGATGGAGTGGTACAGCAGCTTGGAAAAGTCAGACATTTGGGACATCTTTAACCTTCGATTCATAGGAACCAGCCTTGTGCTAATCCTCACAAAAGAAATTATTCATTTACATACTAAGATGGACTAGGAAGAAAGGTCTGGTGATCTATTCTGAAAAGCTGTCAGTGAATCACAATGGTCTGATCCCATTGTACATGGGGTTGCCATGAATCTGGGGCCAACCTGACACAGCTAACAACACAATAACATCTGTTACTCAGGGTGGACTAAGTGGGGATCCCTAGGGCTAATTTGCTCTGGTGACTTTGACCAAATTACACATGTTGATTAAAACTTAATTTTGTCACCTGGTAAACAGAGGTAGCAGAGACTGTTCCTTCTTGAAAAATGTCAGGACAAGCAAAGAAAATTCATGTCAAAACTAAAAAACTAAATAAAATAAACAATCCTTGATTTTCTCTTCTTGATGATGCATATGGTGTCATGGATAGGTCCAATTAGTTGTCATTTCACATATCATTTAGTTTTAAGCCTGATCCTCCAGTAATTTATCTTCTATTTGTATTTCCTCAAGGTAATACACCTACTCTTCACTTAGCAACATGGTTAGGTTCCAAAGTGCAGGTCATTGTGCAAAAATCAGCGTTACGGCAAATATGGGGAACGACCACATCAGATCACAAAATATTATGTGAGACACACATGTCCCTCTGGACGCGAGAGGTGGAAAATGTAGGTAGGCACTATATGTCCCCAAAACCAAACCATACCTGTTGCCATCAAGTCAATTCTGACTCATAGTGACGATATGTCCCACTGGTCATGAAAAGGTTACTGCCGAACGTATGTCGTTAATGCACAAAATAATTGGATAGTAGACTTTTTACTATTATTGTAAAGGTTAAATGTCAGATTATGAGATAGTTGATAAGTGAGGAGTAGGTGTAGTAGAATAGCGTTAAATTCTCCAAGTTCACACAAAGTGATGTGATGGAAGAGACTGGGGGCTGAGAGGTGGTTCTCAAACATGCTGATAACAGAGATCTGTGTTCCTGAGATCTAAAATTTGCTATTCATAATCCATAATATAGACAATTCACATGTGGGAAATTGAGGTTTGGTAGTAGGAAGAGTGTTTTCTTAATAGGTTTTATGCAAACTTAATTTCTGCAAAGCGTCTCCTATTTTACATGCACCAATGCATATTTAAATGTACAAATTCAATTATCACCTCTACCCCAATGCTTCCCTTCCCTGATTTTGCTTCTTAGTTCCAGTTTTGTATCTCCAATT
Source organism: Dugong dugon (assembly GCA_030035585.1). Lineage (NCBI taxonomy): Eukaryota > Metazoa > Chordata > Mammalia > Sirenia > Dugongidae > Dugong > Dugong dugon. The sequence goes on along the minus strand of CM057460.1, from coordinate 163,469,553 downwards.
ACCCACATGCCATTTCCTCATAAGGCTGTAAGATTATTTTATCTACCTCCCTCTTATTAAAGCAAAAGAAACTGAGGCCCAGAGATGAGTGTGAAGCGTGACTTTACCAAAGTCATTCAAGACTGACAGGAACAGGATGGGGTGCCAGATTCAAAAATTCCTTAACAAAGAGAAGATGCTCCATCCTCACTGTCCACAGAAGACTTGATGTCACTTCACACCCAACATGACCACAAGCCAACTCATGATCTTCCAAGCCTTTTTCTTCCTCCTGACCATTCTATCGCTATGGAGGATAACCTCCAAGAAGGTAGAGCTCACAGATCTATGTATTTTATTCTCTGCTGTTTTTCCTCAGAACTGGCATTTAGTAGGAGTTCCAAAATATTTTTGATGGATGGATGGATGAGTATGAGAATGTGCCATCATTCTTTGTATCATCTGAGCTTGAGCACATCATTTTTCACTTCTCTTCCTCAGGCCTCTACTAACTCATTGATGGCCATGCTCTGTTGACCTTTTTCTCATACGGCTTCTTCCTTTGGACTTGTCATTTCAGTTCTGATTATGTTCCCCAAAGTGCCAGCCTTAATCCTTCAGGTTGGACTACAGACTCATTGTCCTGCCCCCCGCCTCTCCTTCCTCCACTTCCTCCCATATGCTGTCCTAGGTTTTCTTTTCCAAAATACATGTGACATCATGACCACTTCCCGGTTAGAAGCCATCCACATTCTCCTTGCAGTCAAGACCTCCACAAACTAGTCTTCACCTCTCTTCTAACCTTATCACCCACTGTTCTGCCTCACAGCCCCTCCAGTCCCACGAGATGTCTCTCCTCCTGTCCCTTGAAGCACACTTTAAACAGTTTTGCCTCCACAATTTGCACACATTTTTTGCCTTGTTTACACTGTGAATTCCAATCACCTCTCAGGCTTAGCTAAAGTCTTTACGATTATAACAACAACAAAGAAATGTAGCAGCAACAATAGCTAGAACTTTCTAAATATCTACTATGTGTCAAGCGTAAACCAAAAAAACGAAAACAACAACAACAACAACGAAAAACAAAAACAAAAAAAACCCCACTGCCATCGAGTAAGTTCCTACTCATAGTGATCCTATAGCATAGTACTAGGCTATTTATATGTATTATTTTTATTAACTTTCACAAAAACTCTAAGAGGTAAATACAATTATTATCCTTATCGTATAGTGGAGGAAACCTAGGCTCTGAGGTGTCAAGTGATGCACCTAAGGTCAGAGCCACAGTAGGCAGTGACTGGAATTCAGACATAATCTATCAAACTTCCAAAGCCATATTTTTACCTCTAGGCTATACTGCCTAAAGCTTCTTTTCTTCCCCGTAACTCTGATAGCCTCTTACTATGTGCAGCCACTCATCTGCCTGCTTTCATGCTGATTCTGACATGACTAAACATTCTCTTGTATGCACATGTTGTTTTGTTCCCAGTTATGCTGGAAGCCACCTGAGAACAGGAATTGTACTCCTGGGCCTTATAGGTTCTGCCCAACAAATACATGTTGATAGAACTGATTAAAAGTACAAAGTAATCCATCCCCCTTTGGTTCTGTTGGTTAATTCTTCTTTTAAGCAGTGAGTTAACGCCTCTCCTCCCCAATCCTGGGTAGAAACAGAGAGGAGTCTTGATGATTTCAGACCCTTGTTGAATGTGTATCTACATGGTCTGGAGAAGGTTGGCCTGACAGTAGTTCCTGGAGTGACTCTGGTGTCTGTGTTCTTGAACCTTTTAAGTCTCAAGGCCTTTGTGTGGTTACAGATATTACCGGAAAAAAAGGAAAACAAAACAGAACCAAAAAAAATCTCAGCAACTATTGACGACTGCTGTGGGATTTTGTTACTTTCTTGAGAATCAAAAATGTAGTTGGTACTTATAATGCCCTGCTTATACGCCAGAGTCCCTGGTTGGTGCAAACAGTTAAGCACTCAGCTACTAACTGAAAGGTTGGCAGTTCAAACCCACCCAGAGGCTCCTTGGATGAAAGGCCTGCCGATCTGCTTCATAAAGGTCATAGCCATAAAAACCCTAGGGAGCAGTTCGACTCTGCACACATGACTCAAAATCAACTCCACGGCAACTGGTTTGGTTTGGGGTTGGTTTATACATCATTACAATGAGTTTCTCTGTCAACTGGCCCGTTTAAAATTAGAGCCATGAGATCCAACAGATGTATAACTTTATGGTAAAATGTTCTTTCTGGGCCCTACTATCAAGAAGCTAGCTGACCTTGAGTTAGTCATTGTCCTTCTCTGGACCTCAATTTTCTCGTTGCTGAACTGTAGGGTTTTAGAGGATCTCTAAGTTCCCTCTTGACCTGATGTTCTGTGATGCTAATTAATACAATCTGTTGGTTTTGGTTCACATGCACATTCCTGAGTTCCTAGAATCCAAGGAACAAAATGCTATAAAAGCAACTCTGAAACATTAAAAGTGCCACTGGAGGGGGAGGGATTAACCATTATTTATTTAGTAGCTTTGAAAGTTTGGTTTTCCCATATCTCATTTTCACTGGAAGATATAGAGTCAGCAAGTTATTCCTTGAGTGGGGTCTACACCTGTCCTGCAAAGGAACTCACGTTCTATGCTTCTTTGGCTCTTCCCTCGCCCTGTGCTCCTCTCCCACAAACACTCCCAGAGGAAGCAGCAGATAGCCCTCTTGTCTAACAGCCCTTTGCAAAGTTATCACTGCCTCCCCACTCCCTTCTTTCCCTCCCAGATGCCTCTGCCCTCTTGTGTGCCTTGCGTGTTAAACAACAAAAGCTGTCCTCTAAGGCCTCAGCAACAGGGGAGGCAGCTAACCTACATCTGGAAACTATCACCAGCTACCTTTCGGGATTTCAGTAAACGAAAATCCCTGCGTTCATTATAGGGAAAGTGACAGTTAAAGTAGTTTTAAGAAAAGCCTCCTCCAAGACTTCTCAAGTTGAATTTGAGCCTGGGGCAGAGGCCAGTGGGCAGAAATGCTTGAGCAGGCAAATCAGACCTTCTCTGCGTCCCTCTCCAAATACACGTTCTGAGCACATGGACAACAGTTGCTTGGGAAGAAAATTCAGAAGGAGCACACAAACTCTCCATGAAGGTAAGGGCTCAGGGATAGAGTGCAAACAGGGAAGGCCAGGTAGGAAAATGATGAAGGTTAATTGGCAAGTTCAAAAATGTAGTGTAGATCTTTGTGGTGATGGAACAGTTCTCCCTCTTGATTATGGTGATGGTTACATGGATCTATACATGTGATAAAATGACATAGAACTACACATACACGCAGAGACACGCAAATGATGTGTGTAAAACAGGTGGAATCTGAAGAAGGTGGTTTGTGGATTGTACCAATGTCCATTTCCTGGTTTTGATATTATACTACAGCTATGCAAAATGTTACCATTGGGGGAAACGGGTGAAAGGGTACCACTCTAGACGTTTTTTCTTGTAACTTCAATCTATACTTATTTCAAAATAAAAAGCCAACAAACAAACAAACAAATGAAAAAACATCCACCTAGTGCAATGGATCTATGTCTCCTCAGGTCTTCCCAATACTGCCCAAAGGAGCCGATTATGATCATATTAATAACAGTGAGATCATCACCACCACTATCATCATCATCAAGGCTTCCATTTATTGAACACTTACTATGGACCATACACTAATTTTTTTTTTTTTTTTAACATTTACTCAGTTACATGCAACATCCCGCAAGGTCGTAATCCCCATTTTATAGAAGAAGATAATCACGTTTGGAGAAGTGGAGTTGCACCCAAGGCCACAGAGCCACTGCGCGGACGGGCTCTGACCCAGGTCTGTGACTCCCATTCTCTTACTTGGGGATGAACAACCAGGGAAGAAGCAGGCTCTATGAAGCTGCTGTGGCATCCGAGGTGTGTTCCCTAGAAACCATTCCAGCGCATCCCTCAGTCAGTCTCCCAGGCGCCTGGACAGCAGTGCTGTAAAGCACAGTGACAGCCCATCATTCCCCCCTGCTCTGGCCACAGAGCCTGAATTAGCCACATCTGCAGAGAAGCAACAAAAACATCACTTACAGGTTCTTCACGTCAGCGATGCCGCGGAAAGCCTTTCTCGGGATCCCCTGGATCTGGTTTTCGCTCAGGTCTCTAAACAAGAAGAGAAGAGGCACATTGCGTTAAGACCCAGGCCTGGCTCGATCTGCATCTCATTAAGATAACAAAACCCCTTGGAGGCTTCCTCTGCGGTCAGGAGTGTTTGGGGATTGTTTAGTCTCAGGCCTGGGCTGCTACAAGCATTCACATAGTTCCCGAGTGATGGCCTTTGCTGAAATGGTTACCAGGCAGGGAGCAGCTCGCCTCCCGGGCGGGCTCTGTGGGTGGTCTTGCACCTCCAGGCCACGAGCCAAGATGCTGGGTTATTTTGTTGCAACACTGCACCCAATGCTCTGTTTTGCCACCTCCCAGAGATGACCCCGTCCCCTCCCCCATGGCCTTCCTCCCCCACTGCAGGGTCAACACCACTCAATCTCCCATCTCCCAGGGCTGCTCAGGACTCCCTGCCTTTGTCACTTGGGATGGGAACAGAGCCTGGCTCTTCTGGTCTTCTGATGGGGGTAGCCACCTCAGCTGATTCTAGAGTCCCAAGACCTCTGGGGGCCTCCTGGATCTTTTTAGTGACAGGCATGATGAATTCAAATTGCATTTGCATAGATGCATCCAAAGCGGGGGTCCCACTGGCCCCTCATCTAGCACTAAGTAGCTTTAACATGTTGTTTTTAGCAGGGTAAGGGACTGCTGGGGTCTTGCAGCTGGCTTAAACCCAAGTCTTGTTCTTGTCCCAGGGTCCTCTTTAACCATCCCCAAAACCTCAAGTTCCTTTCCTAAGGCCCATGCAGGTTTTGTGTTTTGTTTTGCAAGACCCAACACACAAAATTTTTCATTCATCTCAGTGAGGAATCAAACTGCAAAGACCCATCAGGCCTCCAGGATGTACAAAGCAACCCTACTGGGGCACTCATGCCAGGTCTCACCCAGGACTCTCCTGCACAGCTGCAGGCTGCAGAAACTTTTGGAGGAGGATGGCTGGAGGAGGGGTAGTGCAAAGAGATGGGCTAGGGACACAGTCAGCTCTCGCCTCCAAATGAAAGGCCCTGCTAGTCTTTATTTATTTCCCCCCTTCAAAATAGAAATATCTTTATGATCTCTTCTGATTATAAAAGGTATATTTTGATGAGAACACAAAAAGACTCTCAGACATTAAGGTTAAAAAAAAACTGAATTACTCACACATCACCAGTCCTACCAATTAGGGTATATATATAATTTAACCAATATGGCGACTTCGTAGTATGTAGTCTGTTGTAACCTTTGTTTTGCTTACTGTATTGAGGACATCTGTCCGTGCCTTTAACTATACATCTATGACAACATTTTAAGTGGCTGTTTGTCATCCAGTTGTATAGATTGCTATAACATATAAATAGTTAGGCACACATTTATTTATTTACTTAGTCACTTATTTGTTTGCCATTTAGAGAAACACTAGGATGAATTAGTCTGCCCATGCATTTTGGGGCAGTTGGCCAGCTATTTCCTTGATACAAAGTCCTATATGTAGAACTTGCTGGATCACAAGGCAAAAACACATCTTTAGTTGCTGAATTGTCCTACATATGGATTGTACCAATGGACATTCCCACAGATTTTCCAGAGGCACCTAATCAAAAGCTATAGATTAGCCCAAATACATTTGTGAGGAGAGGTCAGACAACCATCCTCCGCTAAAACCTGAGCCTTTTAAATTGACTTTTTGCAAGGGGATGGAGGAAAACAGAAAGTAGGAGGTATCCATTTTTGTGCTGTCATGTATATTTGGGGCCACCCTTAGGCATTTCAGGCACCAAAGCAAGGCTCAGAGTTGGGGTAAGGTGCAGGTGTGAACACTAGTGACTTCTGGGGTGGAATAGCAGGGCACTCCCCATCTCAAACATAGTTTTCTCTGCCTGCAACTGATGCAAGTACATTTGGATGCAGAAGGGGCCCAGTGCAGGCTCCCCGGCTGGGCCTGATTCAATGAGCAGGGCTCCAGCCTAGAGTCAGGCGCTGAACAAAGGCCATGATGACAGCAAAGGTCAGGCGGCGTCACCAAGGCCACACCGCTGCTCTCCATCAGCCTCCAGGAAAAGGGGGCTCTGGTCCTGTCATCCGACTAATTCAGTTTCTACCAGGCATCTCGGCTACACCCAAGGCTCCAGTAGCCACTTACTATGGGCCCAGTCTTTCCTGCCAAGTAAAGGCTGCCCCCAGGCCACCAAGTCCCCACCCATTACCCTCCCAGGCTGTCATTGGCCAGTCTGAGAGGGCAGCTCAAGACACACTTCTGGTGAATGGCTGATGACCAAAATCAGGAGCAGAGAGAGCAAAAAGGAGATCTAACCACAGCAGGGAAGCTGGCAGAGGAGCGTGTATTCCTGTAATGCATTAACCATTTGAGTATAAGGTGTCCCCAAACATACTGGAAGGTATAGCTATTGCACAGAGCCTCTGGTTTGCAATATGGTGGAATGAAGATAGGAGAACACTGATATTTAAGAAGAACAATCCGGTGGTGATGCTGGGAGACCTCCAACAAAGGCAACCACACAGACAAAATCCTGCCCTTTGGTGGGGCAGCTACTTGGTTTTCTGTTCACCATTTTTTTTCTGTAAATACACCCAGCCTGACTCCTAGTATAGGAGTCCCTGGGTGGTGCAAATGGTTAAGCACTTGGCTGCTAACTGGAAGGTTTGAAGTTTGAATCCACACCCAGAGGCACCTCAGAAGAAAGGCCTGGTGATCTACTTCCAAAAGGTCACAGTCATTAAAAACCCTATGGAGCACAGTTATACTCTGACACAGATAGGGTCTCCATGAATCTGTACTGACTTGATGGAAACTTTTTTTTTTTTTTTGGTACCCCTAGTTTAAGGATCCCGGTATAAAGCAGTGCTTTCTTTCCACCTCCCCACCACTGCTTTCTTCCTGTCCCAGTTAAGCAAAATAGTAGATGGTAGGGAATTTATTTGTTCTTCAGGACAATCTGCTTGTAAATTTTACTAATTTTATTTTCCAGTGAGCCTCTCTTCTCCAGCTAACAATATGGCTGCCATCCATCTGCAGGACTGTATATTGATTTCATAAATACCTCCAGTGGGCTGACAAAGTGACAGCTTTAATGGTGTTACTGATGGGGCATGAAGGAGGGTTCAGGGCTGGGCGCTTCATTTTCGGTAACTGTCCCTTCACAGTTATCGCGGGGCCTTTGTGAGGTTCCCTAATAGTGTGTTTATCTCAGTGGGATGCCAGAGCATGCAGCTATTGTTAAGTATTATCCTTGAGAAAGACAAGAACGACCATTTTCAGCTGACACTTAAATAAAAATAACAAAATCTATCCATAATGCCCAAGAGCCTAGTTCTGGCCAATTGCTTGTTGGGGTTTTAGTGCCTCACCCTTCACGAGGGAGACAGCTTATGGTGAGGAGGGGGGAAATGTTCCAAAGCGGCCAGAGAAAGGAATCTTTTTTTAACATTAAGAGAAAGGTATGAGGTTGGAGTAGGGTGGAAGACAGGCTGGGATCTTCTGGGCAAATAAAGATGGGTGGTGGGGAAGGCTTCCTTGGTTGAGAAGTGGGGCTAGGGATTAGGAAGACTTTTTAAATAATTAGAGCTCTGGAAGAAAAGGAGAACTGCATTAGCTAAAGTGCATTTTCCAGCTTCCAGAAAATGATTAACCGACTGATTATTCCATCCAAAAACACAAGACCAAAGAGGACTTATTAAGGAGACAGTAAGTCAAATAGAAGTTGGCAAGAACCAATATATCCCCCTTCCAGCCAACTTCCCCGCCCCCTTTTTAATTTACTAAAATGCTTTGGACACAGATTAACTTTCTTCACAAATTTATTATTGCTTCATCTACCTTGAAACGGGAAGTGCAGACACTTTGATAAATGGATTGAAAGGTTGTCTAGTTCCAGGGGAGCTTTTGAAATGCTTCCCGTAACTCTCACTGCAAAGCCAGGCAGGCTTTCTTCTCAGAGTGACCGCGGGTGACAGTCCCCACTCTCACACCACCCCTGCCCACTCCTTGTCTACCGGGGTCAGATCACAAGACAAGGAGCAGGAAAATGGTTTCCTCTTTGCTCCGGTGGGGACAGTGCACTTGTCTTGGTCACATTCATGCTACCAGGAAGTCCTGTCTGGGTTAAATGGCAGTTTGTGGGAGATTTGCTCTGAGGTGTCAAACCCAAGTTATTCCAAAGCTACAAAATGGGGCTAGGAAGCTCCCTGAAACTTGGGGAATCCTTGTCTTTGAAGCGAGTGGAGCCACTTATTAGCTGTATGAACATGCATGCTACTAAATGCTCTATGCCTCAATTTCTGCATCTTTCCAGTGGGGCTATGAATATTCCTGACTTAACAGGTTAAATGTGAAAATGAAATGAGTCGATACGTGTGAAGCACTCAGCACAGCACCCGGAACAAGCATTCAATGAATGGCTGCATTTATTTCTTGGACTTTTCCCCATTTAGCCTTGAGTTTACCTCCTTGAAAAGGTCCTTTAGCATGATCCCCAGGACATATACCTCCAACTCTGCAAAGAATAAAACGCATAAATGCTGCTAATACTCTTTTTACCAAATCTGAGGGAAGGATTAGAGCCTTCTCATTAATTTTTACCTAGACAAGAGGATCCATATTGGATTCTAGATCCTTCTGTGTGAAACGGGAGAGCCTGATGCAGGAACAAGGTCTGTTTTAGGTCGGGCTCTCTCAGAAGCAGACAGTGAACCAAGGAGCCAGTGGCTGGATGACTGATTAAGGAAGTGCTCCCATGAGACACCACTGATGGGTGGAGGGAGCAGGATGGAGAACGGGAAAAAGATGTGATCAGGTCTACCATTGAGCATCTCCAAGCAAGGGAGCCGGGCCTTTGTAGCCCTGTATTAGACTGTTTTTGGTTAGGGACCACCCAAGAGAAATGCAAATTCCCAGGCTCTCCCTGTTATCCATAAAGTTTGGGTGAGGTGACCACAGCAACCCAAAAACAGATTGCTGAGAGTTTCCCAGCTATGAGCTTTTAGCAAAAAAGTGCAAAGCGGCAGGGGAAAGGCCCTAATACCAGTAAAAGGACCTAAGGGGATCCAACACAAAGCTTTCATAAGAATGCTTTAAGGACCTTTCTTCTGAATCAGGATGTTCTCAGAAGTTTAAAAGATGAGACATTGAGGGTTAGCATCAAGAGGCCACCAACCAGTTTCCATCCAGTCAACTCATAGTGGCCCCATGTATGTCAGAGTAGAACTGTGCTCCATTGAGTTTTCAATGGCTGATTTTTCAGAAGTAGATTACCAGGCCTTTCTTCTGAGGAGCCTGTGGATGGACTATAACCTCCAACCTTTTGGTTTGCAGCCCAGTGCGTTAACCATTTGTACCACCCAGGGACTCCCAAGAAGCTAACTGACCAAAGAAAACTGAAACAACTCAATCAGGTGCCCCATGAGGTTGACACTTCTTTATCTTCCTCCACAAGCCCCTTCATGGTGCCAGCATGGAACAATCATGGTGCCTTCTCAGTAACATTAAAACAAAATCCACCAACTCTCGATTTGTTAGACTAAGATTGGGATGATCTAAAAAGCATTTATATTTGGAACCATTATTAGATTTGGGATCAGGGCTGTGGATTACCATTTTGATTCTCTTTGGCCTGAGTATATGTTAAAATTACTTACACATTTACTGCCTAATAGGAAGAAACAAGCCCTTTGCTGTGTTAGGTATCAATCAAAATTCATCTAGGGATTTTAAACTTTCTGATGGGTAACCCATGAATTTAAAATTTCTTATACTCTCAATACTACCATCCTATATAAAGCTGATCACTACCTATCTGTCAGTTTGTCAAACTGTTTGTTATACAATGCTGGAAGCTATGCCACTGGTATTTCAAATACCAGCAGGGTCACCCATGATGGACAGGTGTCAGCGGAGCTTCCAGACTAAGACAGACTAGGAGAAAGGCCTGGCAAGCTACTTCCGAAAATTAGCCAATGAAAATCCTATAGATTGCAACAGAACATTGTCCAACTGGCTTGCTTTGAACAAAGCATCAGGAGGGATGGATTGCCGGAGGCGGACATGATGTTTGGTTAAGTAGAGGGCCAGCGACAGCAAGGTAGACACTCGGTGAGGTGGGTAGGCACAACAGCCACAACAATGGACTTGAACGTGCCAGTGATCATGAGGATGATGCAGGACCAGGCAAGGTTTCATTCAGCTGTACGTAAGGTCACTATGAGTCATAATCCACTGGATGATTGCTATCTACCTACCTTTATCTATACCAAACTGAATCCTGAGCCCAGCTCCTGAAATATAGTAATCCTATGACACATCAGTCTGCTCCAGGAACTAAAGAGAAAGATATTATTGTTTTGCTTACCTTCATTTTATACAGCAGGAGGGACAGACATGCAGGAAAAATTGTTCCCTGGGGATCTTACAATGTGGAATTCAGGGAGGATTTATCTTAATAGGTAAATCTCTTCTGCAGGCAATTTATCTTAATAAGCAAGATTATTGTATGAGGTTGGCTCACTGTCAAAACCAAATAAGCCCCACGCATATTTCCCAGCTAAGAAGCCTTGGTGCCTCCAGCTGGGTGTCTAGTCAATGGGATACTTTGTCCAAGGGAGATTACAACAGGGTCACTGAATGCTTTCCTGAAAGAACTGCCACGTATCTCAGGGATCGAAAGAATCTAAGTATCAACGGGGGACAAAAAACCCCAATTATTTCCCACTGCTCCTGTTGTGTTTCTGAATATTTCATTGCGGCAGGAGTTTACATTGCTTACTTCCTTGATGTTAAAAAGTTACTGAATGAAAGCTATCAATAAGAGCTCTTTCCTTTCCGCCGTCTCTGACAAGCTCATTAGAAAAGTCCAAGTCATACCATTCAGATGTTTAATACTGGCTGATTAAATGGCAGCTCAGATTCCTATTTCACCCAACAAAAAGGCACTGAACACGTAGCATGTGCTGCACTGCAGTGAGATACAGAAGTGAACAGATCCAACTTCCTGTTCTCAGTAAGCTTACATTTACCATGTATACAAATAAACAGACCGCCTTATATATCCACCAGGGCTTCGAACCAGTTCATTCCAGTTTGACCTCCTGCTGAGACTTCGCAATCCCACCCCAGAAATACTGAATTAGAATCTACAGTTTAACAAGATCTCCAGGTGATTCTTATGTATACAGCCCTATGATCTGTTGCAGATCAGCCCATTTTTATCCATAGGGTTTTTGTTAGCTAATTTTTGGAAGTAGATTGCCAGGTCTTTCTTCCTAGTCCATCTTAGACTGGAAGCTCCGCTAAAACCTGTTCAGCATCGTAGCAACTTGCAAGCTTCACAGACGAATGAGTGGTGACTGCACATGATGGGCACTGGCCAGGAATTGAACCCGGGTCTCCTGCATGGAATGGGAGAATTCTACCACTGAACCACCACTGCCTGTGTAACATCTAACCAAAACCAGAAACGTTGCCACTGAATTGATTCCAGCTCACAGTGACTCTACAGGACAGAGTAGAACTTCCCCATAGGGTTTCCAAGGAGCAGCTGGTGGATTTGAACTGCCAACGTTCTGGTTAGCAGCTGAGCTATTAACCACTGCGCCACCAGGGCCCCATGTAACATCCAGATACCTAAAAAAGTAAGAGCAGTGGTTGCATGGTTTTTTTTCCTTCTCAACAAGAAGAAACCCTGTATCTAAACTCACACCGCAGATTGCTCTCAACCACCACGGATTGGATTTTACAGTTTTTGCTTTACTCAGGGCACAAAATCTTTTTTTTTTTTTTTTTTTTTGGGAAAGAAGGTAAAGATGCCAATTTGAATCACTGCTACTTGGGTGAAGGTAGGCTTGTTTCATCAGGTACATTGTTTTTTTTTTTTTTTTTAAATTTCGAAGTGGACAGTTTGATAAAAATCAGGCAGTATGAAGATGACGTAAAGAGCGGGCATGCTATACTGCAATTGTTCTCCCAGCGGTATACATGGTTCCGCTGATGAGAATGTTCTTAGGGTACTTTAAAAAATATAGATATTCCTTACTGATAATTCTTTTTAAATTTAGGTATGATAATGATATTGTGGTTCTGTTTCCTTTTGCTTCAGTATTTATCTTTTAGATATGGAAACACAAGGATGAAATGATGATGTCTGGGTTTTGCTTTTCAATAGCATAGAAGAGAGAGAAGTGGGTAAAGGGTGCAGACAAAACAAGATTGACAATGATTTGACAATTATTGGAGGTGGATGATGGGTACGAAGGGGGTTCATAACGTGCTTTGCCTTTAAGTATGGGTGAAATTTTCCAAAGTAAAAACATTTTAAAGTGCAGATTCTTGGGATCCACCCCAGACCCACTGAGTCAGAAACTCTGGAGATGGGTCCTGGAATAAATTCTGAGCAAGTTTGAGAACCATGGGTCGAATGATTAGCGCACTGGATTAGGTGCCAAGTTCACATGCCAGCTCTGCTGCTTACAGACTGTGTGTCTTTAAGACAACAGTTCAATTTTCTGAGCCTTAATTTATACTTCTATGAAATTGGGATAAGCTTCACAGATAATGGACAAGCAAGTGCTTTCTGAACTCTAACACAGTATATAAATGGAAATTACTATCTTCATTTTATTAGCATCAGTTTAACTAATATAGTATCTTATTATCTTAAGTCTCTAGCCTGGTTTTAGGGAATTTCTTGGATGCAACATGCAAAGGCTTCCTGTGTCTCAGGTGTCAAGGCTGCTGGTGTTGGACAAAATACCTACAGGATAGGTAGAAGAAAAGTGGAAATTTGAAGGTGGGTGAGTGACAAAATCTAACCTGTATTTTAGAAAGTCACACAGTAGCCCAATTGGGAGGCTGACCTAGAAGGGGTAAGAGTCTCATGGAAGGTTATACCATCAGCTGGTCCTGGGATCCCAGAGGTATGGCAGAAGTAGACCAAGCACCCTGCTCCCTGGATTCTCTCAAACCTGCAGGGGAGACCCTGGGATCAGGGTGTTCACGGGAGAGTTTCCCAGTTTTCTAGGAGGCTACAATCTAGGAGAGAAAACACTCGTGGGCAGGTGATGAGCAGGAATAGCAGCCAGGCTGAGATACAGATCTGCAGTTGTGACCCAGGAGAAAGCAAGCAAACCAGAGCTAAGGATCACTCTGAGGGATTGAAAAGTCAGGGGGTGGGAGCCAGGGCTGCCAGTGCTTGCTCTCAGGGAACTCTCTGATCAAAGGGAAAAGGAAAGAGCCTGTTAGGCTGCAAACTGTTTAAAAGGATGCAGATGGAGTATGGGTTTTGGGATTGACTATGATTAGCTGGGGTCCCTGGGTGATACAGGTAAAATGGTTTATGAGTTCAGCTGTTAACTGAAAGGTTAGAGATTCGAGTCTATCCAGAGGTACCTTGAAAGAAAGGCCTGGTAATCTACTTCTGGAAAATCAGCCATTGAAAACCCAATGGAGAACAGTTCTTTTCTGACACACATGGGGTCTCCATGAGTTGGAATCGGCTCGTTGGCAACTGGTGGTGGTTATTAGTTACCAATGTGGGTACTTTTTGTGTCTTCATGGGCAGATGTTCTAGGGATCACAAATGCAAATGCTTCCGGGCTACATAGGCTGCGTGTGGACAGTAGGAGTAGTGAGGCGGTGAGCTGAAGGAATGTAGGGACTATTTAAATTAATTTTTAAAAATCAAAACAAAATAGTCCTGGGCTTCAGTCCTGGGCTGAGTTTGACCTGCAGGCACAGGTTAGTGACCTGTGCCCACACTTCTTCAGGAGGGATCTGCTAATTCTAGAACAGTGCTGTCCCATGGAAATATAATGTGAGCCACACGTGCAATTTTAAATATTCCATTAGTCATAATAAAAAAGTAAAAGGAAACAGGTGAAATTAATTTTAATAATGTATTTTTATTAACCCACATATTCCAAAAATACTATTATTTCATCATGTAATCAGTATGAAAATGTACTGGTGAGATATTTTACATTCTTTTCATACCAAGGCTTCAAGATCTGGTGCGCATTTGACATACATCTCAGTTTGGACTGACCACATTCCAAGCGCTCAATAGCCACACATGGCTCCTGACTAGTGTCTTGGATAGTGCAGCTCTAGAATAAGGGCTCATAGCAAGATACTGTAGCTGTGTGCCCTCTCATTGCCAAGAGAAGGAAAAATACTTTATATGTTGGAGACAATCTAAAGGAACCCAGTGCAGGACTGCTTGGGGGGGTTGGCTATACCAGTTTCCCTAAATGTGGAGGGGCACCAATCAAAATTGAAATGCCTAGATCCAGGGAAGCAAGCGATAGCTTGACGTATTCCAGTCATTCCTCTACCCCTCCCAGAGCAGAGAACCTCCTTCCAGTCACAGGACTTAATCAGAGTCTTCTTAAACCACCACCCTTCCAAGGCTGGTTGGGTTAACCAATGCTTCCAGTCCAACAGAAGCGTTCTTTATTTATCATATGCAACTCCAGCTAAAGCTCTTTGTGTTCATGAAACAGCATGATAATTGACTGATGATCTCCAGCAAATGGTACCAGGGCTGAGCTTCTCAACAGCTCACTAATCCCTGGGATTACCACAATTTAGCGGCAAGGCAGTTACGTTACCTGGCATTGGGGAGCTCTCATTATCAGCCCAGTTGTGCCTTCTGTCCTGGTCCATGCTTTCCTGTGTCACTAACTGGTACAGGAAACATCACCAGGATTCCAACCCCAGGCAGTCTTACAGAGTCTGTGTGCTCCATCGCCATGGACCCTTCAAGTGCGTAACTGTGATTTCACTGTTCTTAGACTGTGTGGAGCCCTGGCGTCACAGTGGTGAAAAGCTACGGCTGCTAACCAAAAGGTCAGCAGTTCGAATCCATCAGCTGCTCCTTGGAAACCCTATGGGGCAGTTCTACCCTGTCCTATAAGGCCGCTATGAGTCAGAACTGACTCAGTGACAATGGGTTTGGTTAGATTGTGTGTAGAAACCCTATGCTGAGAAGATCTGATGGTAAGAATCTAAGTACACACCCAAGACACGCCCTGCCCATTTGGAGGCCCGGTGGGATGCGCTGGTTTTCTTTATCAATCTTGGTGGGGGGGTTCTACCTGCTTTGTAAGGATACAGACTGGTGTTTTGTTTTTTTTCTCTTTGTTTGATGCTCTGTCTGCCCAGTGGAGTTTGGGAGAGGGAGCACCTTTCTGTGTAATCCATCCTCCTCTGAGGCTGACATATTGTTCCCACCCCCCTTCCCCTCCTCCATCCCTCTCCCCTGGCAGCCATCTGAGGCTTTCATCCCTAATTTGATTGTCGTAGCTGACACTGTCAATCTGAAATCCAGTAGCATGTCTAATGCTGGCTGGACAAGGGGAATGCAGGGGAGGCGAGGGGGAGGCAAATTCATCTCCAGAAGTAGCTTTATGTAAATCGATCCCTTGGCCTGAAAGCTGGAGCCAGGCATTTGCTGATTAATTGGAGAAGTGTCCTTATTCCCCTTGTCTTCTTTGGAGAGATGGCCCAAATTGAGTCCTCTCTTCTTCACAAAGACATCCCCATGCCAAAAAGCGTTTGCAATTAGGAGATGAAACCCTGTGAGCGAGGGGGAGGTGGCAGGGCGGGAGGAGCATCTATGGAATCGTTCTGAAATGAAGAGTGTGCGCATTTGGTCTGCTTTTGATTAATGGCCAACCTAGGCACCCTCATTTGCCTCCCAGTCTGTGGCCTGATATCCTTGGTTCAGAGACCTAATATCCCATAGGTGAGGATCTGCTTATGCAATAATTAGCAAAATTAAGGGGGTGGGGAATGTGCTTTCTAACATGTTTTTCTTGCAGATTTCAAATTTCTATTTTCAGTTACTTCTTGAGCCCATTTCTGTCGGTGTCAGGGAGGAGAGAGTGTCTGTGGCTGACTCAATCTCTTCTTCATGTCCTCTTACCTTTCCTTGAAAAAAGGGAGCCCAAGCAAAATGGCAGATCATCCACCAATGTGGTCCCAGGCCACTGTTCAATTTGACTTTACTAACAGGCTAAAAGTAACTTAGACCTGAGCACAAGAAACAGTGAGCTTGGTTCTGGAGACGCTGCTTGTTGCTGACCTACATGATTACTGGAGGTTGAACTTGTAAGGTGACGTGGTCTTAACTAAACTGTTAGCTTCACATGGACAGGGACTTTTGCTGAGCATGGGACTTGACACATGGCTTAAAAAATGTTTGTCGAATGGATAAACAAATGATTGCATGTCATGTCCCGTTTCTTGGTGGATGGAGAAGAAATATCAAGCTTGCTGTTAGGTGCCATTGAGTCAGCTCTGACTCATAGTAACCTTAAGTATAATAGAACAAAACATTGCCTGGTTCTGAACTATCCTCACCATAGTAGGTATATTTGAGCCCATTTTTGCAGCCACTGTGTCAATCCAGTCAGTCTCAAGCTATGGGGATATTTTTTTCAAGTGCGATTTTCCCCTTCAGATTATAAACAGCAATTGCCTTCTTCCTCTACCCTTCTATCTACGCCTCCCTGATGGGGTATCACGCTTGAGAACTAATAGAATAGGAACACACAGAGAAAGGCTTCAGCTGAGAAGGTTACTGAGCTAAGCTGAAGAGCATGGCAATGAGCAGTTACATTGGGAGGTACACTAACTAGATAAATAATTTAGTTTTTCTGAATAAAGTTTAAACCTGGCCTAAGAAAGTACAACAGATTTGGAAAATGAATTCAATCCAGAAAAGGGCTATGTGTCTGGCAATGTTTCATCTCCATGAACAATACCATCCCCTTCCCGTTTCTGAATTCTGGCACTAGGAATAATGTAGATCATGAAGCCCTGGGGGAGGAAGGAGATATTTTTAGCAGCAACCTACAGGAGATATTATAAGGAGGTGACTGGCAATGAGAGAGTCTCGACTACCTTTGGGTTAATCTGCACTGTGATCAGACTCCTTGCTGCCAAAGTGTCTTTGGGATCTGGAAACCTGCACATTACCTGATGAAAGGGAGGAGGGGGTGGGGAAAAGAAAGTCCATGGGGCCAAGGGTTGTAGTTTGGGAGAAGTTGAAGCCACTTCCTAATCTCTACCCCACTGTAACCTTACAAGTACAACTAGATCATGAGAAAAGGATTCTTTGAACACATCTCTGGATCCCTTGTGTGTGCCAGACCAGCCAATCTAAGACTATTATCTTGTGGACTGAACAACTCTACCCTTCTATGTTAAGGGATACAGCCTTGTGTTGACTCTTATGGTAGTCCTTGGGTGGTGCAAATGGTTAATGGTTCTCACTGCTAACCAAGAGGTTGGCAGTTCAAGTCCACCCAGAGGCACCTTGAAAGAAAGGCCTGGCAATCAACTTCTGAAAAATCAGCCACTGAAAACCCTATGGAGCACAGTTCTTCTCTGACAAACATGGCGTCTCCATGAGTCAGAAATGACTTGATGACAACTGGTTTGGTTTTGGTTTATTTGTATGTGGCTCATTCTGCTTTACTGAAGAAATGTGAACATTCAGGGGCAGGGTGGGGTATGAGAAGGGATGATGCCCAGGGCTGAGGTTGGAATTTGTAATGCAAGAACGCAGCCTGTATATGCCTGTTCTTTCTTGTAACTTTTCAGAACCCCATTAAGCAAGTGAAACCTCAGTGGTAAAGGTGAGATGCTATCATGGGGCCATCTGCCAATAAAATCAAAGCGGCTTCAGAAAGGCTCAAAATTATCTTCTACTGAAGCAGGAAAGCAATTCAGCAAGAGCTCAGCACCCAGAGTTGCAAGCCCAGCTTCTCAAAGGCCAACGTCGGGATGAAGTATATAGCAGCTTAAGCCATTAAACTATGTTAATACTATAGAACGACGTTTCTCATCATGATCCCCTAAACTATTTACGGTTCCATTCAAAGCAATTACAGTTATTGTTAATAACTCACACCTGTGGATGCCCTCGTATTGCCCAAAGGAGAACAGATGTTGTTCTCTTGCTTATTTATGTACAAATGAATGCAGTTCAACAGATTTACACTAAGTTTGAAGTTAACACTAATATTTAATCCCAGACTTCCTTCTAGCCATTTAGCTTGCAAGTTACTAGACAAGGGACGTGAGCGCTGGTAGAACTCAGTAAACTGCAGAGATGAAATTAATTAGTGAGGAGCTTGAGACTGCTGCCCCTAGTCTTATGTCAAATACAATAAACTCCCTTGTCCCAGGCAAAGAGGAAAGGGCTTCCGTGGGAGGAGGCTGGGGGCAGAGAGAAGGGATAAAAGGGAGGCGTCTTCTGAAATACCCTCCTTGATTAGACAGAGTCCCTTGCCTCTCTAGGCTGTTTGTCCACTACAGCCTGAGCCATACTTTTCCTGGTAACTCAGGCTTTCCTCTCATACCTGACCCTGGAAGTCCTGCATATGGCCGAGACCATAGGAAACAGAGGACACTGTATTGGAAGCATGGCTCAGGAGTGTATCAACTTTGCCACTACTAGCTATGTGACTTTGTATGAACCAATTACTCTGTCCAAACCTCGGTCTCCTTGTCTGTCAAATGGAGATGATGGAAGTATCCATGCTGGGGAATTATTATGAAATGGCTAAATGATATAAGAGGGCAGTGGTGGTTCTGTGGTAAAATTCTTGCCTTCCATGTTCGATTTTGCACCAATGCCTGTCAAGGGCAGCCACCACCATCTGTCAGTGGAGGCTTGCATGCTGCTACGATGCTGAAGATGTTCCAGCAGATCTTCCAGACTATTACAGATTAGGGAGAAAGTCCTGGTGATCTACTTTTGAAAATTAGATGTTGAAAACCCTATCAATCACAACAGTCAGATCCTGTTTTACATGCTTGCCAGGAGTCAGGGGCTGACTCCGGGCAGCTAACAACAATAACAACAAACGAGACAATGCATTTAGAGCTCTTTGCATATTACCCAAACCACATTGCTGTGGAGTCCATTCAGACTCACAGCGCCCCTATAGGACAGAGGAGAACTGCCCCATAGGGTTTCCGAGGCTGTAAATCTTTATGGAATCAGACTGCCACATCTTTCTCCCATGGAGCAGCTGGTAGGTTCTAACTGCCGACCTTCCAGTTAGCAGCCAAGTGCTTAACCACTGTGCCACCAGGGTTCCCTCACCTTGGCGTATTACCTGCCTCATAATAAGAACTTAATAAGCATTATTATCAATACGTACATTTGCTCAAGTTTGCATTCAAACACTATGAGTAGAAGACAAGAAAACCCTTGCCTCCTTATCTCAGAGCAGTATTACACAAGCACTCTGAAACTGTAAAGCAGCAACTCCGGGTCAAGTTCCATACCAAGGAGAGCAATAATTGGGTCCTTCCCAGGCAGTTGTGGGTCCCCTCTTAGGCTGTTGTGCCTCAAAGCTTCCTTGGGTTCTACAGGGGACTCTACCTCATGGACTCTACCACGATCTCCCTGTGATGAG
The DNA here is from genome assembly GCA_030035585.1 of Dugong dugon. Classification (NCBI taxonomy): domain Eukaryota; kingdom Metazoa; phylum Chordata; class Mammalia; order Sirenia; family Dugongidae; genus Dugong; species Dugong dugon. The sequence continues at coordinate 163,449,985 of CM057460.1, read as the reverse complement.
GGGTGGGATGGCAAAGATGGGGACATAGGTTAAAGCCCCACATCTCTCTGTAGATCCTCTGGGAAGCTGGTCACTGGAAATCACGGATGGTTCAGCGGAAGTTGGCAGGAGACCCTCCCCACCTCACGAGGAGGGAATAGAAGGGGAGCTGGAGGGCAGCTGGTGGGAGGCTAAGAGCTTTGAGGTCAAAGCTGAGGAGGAAGGGTTAGACTGGGGAGTGACCTTGATCCAGAATGAGAGCAGAATGCTGATCTAGCAGCCTCCTCACAGACTGGGGGCAGTCACAGTATCCTTCCAACTTTCAAAGGAAACTAAGGACTTGGGTGAGCTTTAGAATGGTCCAGAGCTGGGCAGAAAACAGACAAAAGGCTGAGATCAGTCAAGGTGGGAAGGCGAATTGAATTTGTTGCTACTAAAGCAATTTTCCTGGCTGTCACTTTCTCTCAAGAGCATAATCCTCATGACCCTGTTACTACTGTCCTAGGGCTTACATTTCAATGAAGGGTCATCATTAGCAAGATGACTGTGGTATACCCACCCAGGGTGTTAGGCATTGTGGGCTAGACTTCAGAAAAGACCATCTGTGGGTGAGAACAAAGGGGGACAGCGAGCATTACATCACCTCTTAGGAAAGCAAGACTCAGCAACTGGCCCCAGCTCCTTGGGCCTTCTATCTCCAAACGCAGTGGTGAGGCTGCTCCAGGAGCAAAGGAACGAAAGCTGAAAGTCAGCCCAGAGTGCTTCTTCACAGGGAGTGTGCATCTGCAGACTGTGAATCCCCTTTAAAGTGAGCTATTGCTGGGCAGTAGAACCCAAGCAGAGAGAGACAGAACTGATAGATAGATAGATTAGATGGATGGACGGATGGATAGATGGATAGATGGATAAATAGATTAGATAGATAGATTAAATAGATAGATGACAGAAAGACGGAGAAGCAAAGACAAAGACAGAGAAAGGAGAGAGAGAGGAAGAGAGATGGATACAGTGAGACAGAGAGAATAATACCAGAGAGAACGAAAGAGAAAAAAAAAAATGTCAGAGACAGAAACATTCGAACACGGTAATCTCACAGTAGACCATGAAAGGCAGAGACCCACAGAGAAAGAGAGAGGCACAGAAAGGAGACCGAGAGAAAGAGGACAGTGGCAGGGGGACACACAGAAAGAGACAGACTGAGAGAACGAGAGACAGAGAAAAACAAGAGCAAGAGGAGCAGGCAGAAGCCAGTCAGGGGTTTGTGAGGCTGGAAGACAGGTTTCTCTCCCAAAGACCCCAGCGTTTAGTCTTTACCTGGATGTGGGGGAGCAAGAACAAGAGGAGGGTCTCAGGATCTTTGGCACATCTAACTTTGGAGGCTGCTCTGGGGGTTGTGGAGCACCTCCCTCCACTCCTGGACCCTGTGCTGCCCCAACCTTGTCCTCCAAGATGAAACCCCAAGGAGGGGAATGACCCAGGATGCTGGGAAGGAGCAGGGAGCTTCTCCCGAGCTCCCATCTCTACCATCCCAGTCCTTTCGGCCTCCCTCGGCTCTGGAAGCCAGACACAAGGTTTGGGCAGAGAAAACTTGCAGAGGTTTCAAACTTTTTACATTACAAAGTGAGTTTTTAAAAGCTCCATAAAATTTCAAGGCACATACTTAATGTTCAAACAGCAGAATATATTGATTCCTTGCCCATCCTCTAGTACCTTAAGTTTACCCAGAGGACTGTTTTATTTAATTAACTTGGTGCTTTATTAATATAAATATTCTCCTATTGATCATAAGAGGGCCTGACAGGCACTCAAGCCGGGGATACATCACCTTCCCTCCGAGCAGCGCCACTTAGAGGAGTAGCTGGCTCAGAATCAAGGAGAGTGGCAGGAAGTGGTCCCCTGGGACCTCAGCCCACAGATGAATCTATAGCATTTTTATGGAGGGAAGCTTTTTTTTTTTTAAGATCCAGCTCTCTGCTTCTCTTAAAGCAGAAAGTGTATGGAAATGAGATATGAAAATGGTCTTGGTTTACACATATCAATTAAGCATGTCAATACCTTAATTAAATCGCTCAACTTAATGAGATTTATACCAATGAATATGTTTTATAGTTATAATAGCTTTTTTGGCCACTGTTCAAAATGTCAAATAAATTGTGAAAAGGGGATTAAAAAAAGCATAATTGACATTCTGAACTGAAGCCAGCTCTGACTCCCTTCCTTTTTGTCCCCTTATTCATGTAATTTTGGAGAATGTATATAAAGTAATGGACCCCATAATGGCTTTGCTTTTTAAGAGCCTTTTTATCCTCAATTCTAATCCCTCTTATCAACTTTTCTAAGCCTCACACCATTGAACCTGCAAACGCCCTCACTTTCTTCTGGTCCTTTGGAGCCTGCTTTGTGATAACTTGCAATGTAAGCTCCCTGGTGCACCCCTGGAAAGGAAAAACATACCCTCTCCCCGACAAACAAACCCCAAACCAAACAGGTACAAGGTTAAAAGGCATTAAGCAAGAAGTTTCTGTTACACCATCATACCATCAAAACATCGGACTTAAAGTATTCTTCACCCCCTTATTGTACAAACCAGGCTAAAAGCATATTTTCTCTAACTAAATAATATGGCAAAGAAAGTAAGATTCTCATGTCATTTTTCTTCTTCTTATACTTTTCTTTTCTCTCTCTTGGAGCTTCTCTGAATCATTTCTTAACCAGTTTAAGTCTGCATATAACCATGGTCGGTTTCCTTCAGAATAGACAACAAACTGAAAACCTTCTGGACAACAAAGTAAGAACTTTCTGGACATGTACAAACTTAGATTCAAAGTAGAGACAGGATGGTTGAGGGAGTGATGTTGGGCACTGGGGCTTTGTTGTGAATTCCTCCCTAAGAAGCCACAGACAGAATGAGCGAAGCTGTGAGCCATGCCGTCTGGACTCAGGGTTATTATATAAAGCTGAGATGGCAAAAAAGAAGAGGAAAGAGAAAGGAAATACATAACTTCATTTCAAGTCTTGGATAAATACTGCGGTCCTTAAATCTCAGCCAGGCCACTGGGTTGAACACGCCCCAAAGCAGGGTAAGGAGGCAAGAAGTGGGCCCCCTCAGATTCCTGTGCTCCATGGTTCTCCCGAGGCTGACATGATCTGGCCAAGATTAGGGGAAAGGAACAAATATCCCAACTGTTACTGGATCCTATTCAGAATGAAGCATCTTTGTTCAGAGCATGATTCGCAAGAAATTTTAGAGCTAAAAGACCCAAACTTCCTGGTTTACAGCTGGGAAAACAGGCCCAAAAGGAAAAGACTTGCCCAGTGTCACACAGCCTGGGACAAGAATACAAGACCCCTCACTCTGTGTTGAGTTCTCCTGTCTCCCAGTGTGCTGTTCTCTTTTACATAAAGAGGGCAGGACATGACGGAGGTCTGGGTGCGGGAGCTGTCATTTCTCTGGTTCCCAGGGTGCACCTGGCTGATCTGGCTAACTGGCAGGTGCCCGTCCTTCTTCACTTCTTCTCTGCAACCTACCACGCAACAATGTGAACAGCTCTCCTAATGCTCTGCCCTCACTTAAAATGGGTGGTCTTTCTAGATCCCTCCTTCCTTCCTTCCTTCCTCCCTCCCTCCTTCCCTCCTCCCATCCAACATTTACTGAGCATCTACTATACGCCAGCCATGGCGTTAGGCACAGGGGCTAGGTGGTGAATATTATAGCTCTTTGTTCATGGCGCTTTAGAATTGCAGGGAAGACAAACATAAGCAAAAAATTATACAGATGCACATTTATTAATTTGTTAAGTGCTATGAAAAAAGTACAAGATGCTATGAGCTTGCATAATAGGAGAGCACGATCCATGCTAGGCAGCCAGAGAAGTGGAACTCAAATGGGGGCACAAGGATGAGTAGGGATTATGCAAGGGGAGAGTGTGCGTTGGTAGGGGGTTGGTGCAATAGTTCTTGAAGTATGGTCTCTGGACCAGGTGTATCAGTAATATCCGGGAACTTGTTAGAAATGCAAATTCTTCTATCTACCCCAGACCTTTGAGATTAGAAACTCTGGAAGTTGGGTGAAGTCATCTGTGTTTTAACAAGCCCTCCGGGTGATACTGATGCACGCTGAAGTCTGAGAACCACTAGTGCAGGACATGATGGCAGCAGGAACAGTATAAGCGAGGACTCACGTGGTATTTGAGAAGCAGAAGGTGGCTAGTGAGGCTAGAATGGGGCTGGGGCAGGGGTAGGAGACTGTTGAGAAACAGCAGGAGTGAAGGCTGGTTAGGAAGCTGGGAGGTTATGGGAAGATGCTCATATAATACAGAGTTCTATGGAAAAGCCCATTTGACAAAACAATTCTGCATTTAAATAATAGTTAAAGCCCATTGAACATGATGCTGGAAGGAACCAGCATCTGATTCCTTATCTGGGTTTATATGCCATATTAAGGTGCTTGGACATCACGGGAGAACAAGGAGGACCATAAAAGGTTTAAACGGGGAGAGGGCCGTTCTTCACTGAACGTTTATGAGAAGCTCGTATCACTAAGCCAGCAGACCAACTGAAGCAGGCCTTCCTTATGCCAGATTTGGATGCCAATTAAAAAATAACTGATATTTTAACTAATTCACATTTACATGTAAATTTCTATTGAAAAAGCCACAAATTGTCACTATCTCACCACATGCTTCTTCTTCATTGAGTTCTCTGCAGTGAGAATACGCCTTGAGTCTCCACACATGATGTGGGGCAGGAGATGAACAGATAAAGAACTCACTAGCAGCCTGGCTTCCTGAGGGTGGGGACCTGGTGCCCCAGGCAAGTCTGTTAAGGGGATTCCCTGGATGGTACAAATGGTCAATGCTCATCTGTTTACAGAAAGGTTGGAGGTTGGAGTCCACACAGAGGTACCTCAGAAGAAAGCCATGGCAATCTATTTCTGAAAAATCAACCACTGAAAATCCTATGGAGCACAGTTCTACTCTGACACACATGGAGTTGCCATAAGTCAGAATCAACTCAGCGACAACTGGTTTTCCTTTTAGGGCTTTACTTAATTTGGCATTTTTCTGATGAATTATAAAGCCATCAGTACCTCAGAGGTTCATTAGAGGAGGGATCTTGGTCCTGTTCTCCAGATGGTAGGGCTAAGGTTTAGCCCCATAACCCCAACGACACAGAAAGCCAGGACAGGATCTTCCCCCAGTCCCTTGCTCTTTGTTCTAGCTGCCCAGGGAAAAAGAAGGCACTACAGGGACCTAGAATGAATGACTTGGGGATAACGGATATTCGGGAATGGTCCCACTGCTGTGCGTGGATGATGGCTAGAGCATACTGCTCTCTTACTGGCTCTCCTCAAGGTCCCCAACCACTGTTCTCACCTCTCCGCCATTGCCCCTGATCTCAGCCCTACCATCTGTCCCTCCCTACGCTGCAAATATCAGAGATTCATCGCGGTCCTTCCAGCACCTAGCTCAGTGGTTTTTAAACTGTTGTTTGAATGCAGAATTGTTTTGTCAAACGCACATTTTGACATAGAACCATGTTGTCAAATGGGCAGTTTGACTATAGAGCCCTGATGTATAAAATAGACAAAATCGGAGCTTCTCTGAATGAAGTAGGGATACTGGGTGGAATGACAGGGGAGCCAGGCTTGGTGGAACTCCCAATAACCTAGGGCACTTTGACACATTTTGAACATTGCCAGCCCCTTCAGTTTCCTAATGAGGGAGCTGAGGCACAGAGTGGGAAAATGCCTTGGAGGCACTCAGCAAAGTGGAACTGAAACCAAGGCCCTCTCACCCCTATTTCACTCCTATTTCTAATGCTCCAGGAGTCCCTGAGTAGTGCAAATAGTTAACACCCTCAGCTGCTAAGCGAAAGGTTGGAGGTTTGAGTCCACCCAGAGTTGCCTCGAAAGAAAAGCCTGGTGATTTGCTTCCAAAAAAACAGTCATTGAAAACCCGATGGAGCACAGTTCTACTCTGACACATGTGAGGTCACTGTGAGTCGAAGTCAACTCAGTGGCAACGGATTCTAGTGCTCCACTCAATCTCACCCCAGTCCCAGGGTCTTAGAAATGTTCAGAGTAAGGAAGACCACGGTCAATGAAGGCTCAAAGTTTTGCCTCATCTATACTTGCTTTCTGAGGAGCCCTGATGGCACAGTGGTTAAGTGTTTGGCTGCTAACCAAAAGGTCAGCAGTTTGAACCCACCAACTGCTCTGTGGGAGAAAGATGAGGCAGTCTGCTGCCATAAAGATTACAGCCTTGGAAACCCTATGGGGCAGTTCTACTCTGTCCGATAGGGTCACTATGAGTCGCACTGACTCGACAGCAATGGGAATACTTGCTTTCTAGAGTAATCAATTTGGGGAGCACATATTCCAGATTTAAACACACATACACACACATTGCTAAGAAGGCCCCAGTTTGCTTGGGGTGGAGGACTGGCGAGAAGGCAAAGAGTGAGAAACAAGGTCAAGTAACCTAACTCACCACTCTTGGTGATCAGTCTCTACGTTCACAGCAGTGAGTCAGAGCTGCCTGCAGAGAGGCAGCTGGGAAATTTCAAATGGTTCTGCTTGTTGCCTCCCATGTGGGGCTAATACAGAAAACCTTACTTTATCAATAGTAATAATAATAATAGTAATAATACCTAGCACATACTTAATTAGCATTTATCACATGCTAGCATTCTTCTAAGCATTTTGGCATAGGCTTAAATTTCTCTTTCCTATTCGGAGAACGCTTTGCTTTTTAACACTTTAAAGAGGTCTTTTGCAGCAGATTTGCCCAATGAAATACGTAATTTGATTTCTTGACTGCTGCTTCCAGGGGTGTTGAGTATGGGTCCTCTTTAAAGCGTTAAAAAGCAAAGATGTCACCTTGAGGACTAAGGCATACCTGACCCAAGCCATGGTTTTTTCAATCGCCTCATATGCATGCAAAGGCTGCACAATGAATAAGGAAGACCAAAGAAGAATTGATGCATTTGAATTATGGTGTCGGCAAAGAATATTGAATATACCATGGGCTGCCAGAAGAACGAACAAATCTGTCTTAGGAAAAGTACAATTAGAATGCTCCTTACAAGTGAGAATGGTGAGTCTTTGTCTTAAGTGCTTTGGACATGTTATCAGGAGGGACCAGTCCCTGGAGAAGGACATCATGCTTGGTAAAGCAGATGGTGAGCGAAAAAGAGGAAGACCCTCAGTGAGATGGATTGACACAGTAGCTGTAACAATGGCCTCAAACATAGCAATGATTGTAATGATGGCGCAGGATGGGGCACTGTTTCGTTCTGTTGAACTTAGGGTCACTATGAGTTGGAAATGACTCGATGGCACCTAACAAGAACAGCAATAGGACAGCACAGAAAAAACTTCCAGACTTCAGTGTAAAATGGTAATTCCAGACCTGGGGGTAGGGATAATGGGAAGAAGGTGACTTGCTATGGATATCAGTTCTGATAGACACATGTGCATAACTAGAGGAACTCATCACAAAAGGGATCATATCACTTGTCTCTGGCCAGGGCAGTTCCTCTGTTCCATAGTTTTGGCAGTGCAAGGGTGCCCTGGGCTGGCATGGAAATTCTGGATAATCCCAGAATTCCTCGATGTTTTAATCTCATACTCTTTATTTATCTAATTTATTGTGGCAAATATATATTTAATAAAGCATTTGCCATTTCAACATTTTTTTATGTACAATTCAGTGACGTTAATTACTTTTATCATGTTGTGCATCCATCACCACTATCCCATAATCTTTTTTAAACACATAGGCATTTCCAAACCCTGCCCATCACAGGGATGCATTCATAAAGCACCATGAAAATGCTAGGAGGCATGGCTTAGGTCTGCACTCACAATCAGAAGGTGGAGGAAGGGGATTAACGTTTGATGAGCATCTATTTATGTGTTCATTTCAATATAAAAACTTTAGGAGGTAGGTGCTATGGCTCTTTTTTTTTACACATAAAGACTAGGTAATCTGCCTAGAGGCACAGAGTAAGAGAAGTTGGGGTTGAAGTTGTCTGTTGGAACCCAGAACCTTGTTTCCCCCTTGCTAAACCACACAGGTTTTACTCGGAGGAGCCTGGTTCACCACGCTGACCCTGTACTACCATCCCAGCCATCACCCCACTTAGAAAGAAGGACAAAGTTAGGTATCCACGAGTATGGAAATGAAGTCTACACTTTTTGAGCTTGGAAGGAAGATGATGTCTGCCTGGTTTAATATTGCCAATGATTCTGAAATGAAATCGTATTTTATTTCCACACTTTTAGTGGGGCTACGCTAAAGCTTTCACATAAATGAGGTTTTGGGGATACAAAAGAAGTTAAAGAGGCAGTTGCTTTTGGGGAGATTTTAACTCATGGCCTATGAGAATCAGCCAGTGACTATCCCATGGAACACAACTGCTCAATCCACAACACATCATGGGGATCATGCTGGACTGGGCAGCAAGTCCGTTTAGCTGTGCACGGGGTCACCATGAGTCGAGGGCCGACTTGGCAGCCAACGACAACAACATCATGTAATGTAACATAAACTTGTGCACGTAAGTTGGTTTTCTGAGTTAGCTCTTGGCTGAGGCAGTGAGTGAGAGGAATCAAAGCAATTAAGAAAGGGTGAGAGCTAAAGAAATACAAGGGTCCTAAAAGGACTTAAGTGTTAAAAAGCAAAGTTGTCACTTTGAGGACTAAGGTGTGCCTAACCCAAGCCATGATATTTTCCATCGCCACATATGCACGCGAAAGCTGGACAATGAAGAAGACCAAAGACGAGTTGACGCCTTTGAATCATGGTGTTGACGAACAATATTAAATATACTATAGACTGCCGGAAGAACAAACAAGTCTGTCTTGGAAGAAATACAGACAGAGTGCTCCTTGAAAGTGAGGATGGCGAGACTTAGTCCCATGTAATTTGGACATGTTATTAGGAGAAACAAGTCCCTGGAGAAGGACATCATGCTTGGTAAAGTAGAGGGTCCGCGAAAAATAGGAAGACCCTTAGTGAGATGGACTGACACAGTGGCTGCAACAATGGGCTCAAACATAGCAATGATTGTGAGGATGGCGCAGGACCACAGTGTTTTGTTCTGTTGTACAAAGGGTCGTTATGAGTCAGAACAGACTCGACAACACCTAACAACAACAAAAGGTCTCAGGAGCCCTGGTGATGCAGTGGTTAAAGCACTCGGCTGCTAACCGAAAGGTCAGCGGTTCGAACCCAGCAGCCACTCTGTGTGAGAAAGATGTGGCAGTCTGCTTCCGTAAAGATTATAGTCTTGGAAACCCTATAGGGCAGTTCTACTCTGTCCTATAGGGTCCGACTACGAGCCAGAATTTGACTTGATGACAATGGGTTTGGTTTGGTATGAAGACTCAGCTGGAGCTAGAGACACCAAACCCTGAACCCGAACTGCCAGCATGTCCTGATTTCTACTCCCCATTCCTCAGAGCCTACAGAAATAGGGTTAGTGACATGTTTTCTCATAATGATATTAGTACATTCCCTTCCCTGCTTCCCCCCTATATTTTAATGTTCAAGAGAGGAGAGAACAAAAAAGACCACCCTATGCTATTATACTTACAAATACAGAAAGGATTAAAACTGCCAGACCACATTAAAACTAATGAGTGGTTTTGTACGACCCTTCGTTGCCTTGGCTTTGCCCATTGTCTCTAGCAATAAGAAACTTCACAGGCAATTTATTGGGAGTTATTCTCAAATGAATTGCATTTGCTGAGAAGAGCACATTTAGCATTTGGTGATTCATATGGGGGAAGCATTATTGCTCTGGAAAAGAGTTTAGAATAAGCGAGACTTAGAGCCCAGGGGATGAACAACCTGAGAGTTTAAGCTTAATTAAAAAAAAAAAAAAAAAAAAAGGCATGCATTTATTATGCATTTGTGCGTGAGTATAGGTTTGGACTCAAGCGCATCAGAAAAGTTCTGTCTAGATCCCAAGCGTAACAGTGGTAACATTTACGGCAAGGCGTGGGATTGCGACAAGAGGGTTAAAGGGGAATCATCTACATTTTTTTAATAGAAAAAAATTTTAAAAAGGGACAAAAACCATGTACTTTTAAACTCTAGATATTTCCGTACCTAGAAAAAATTATAATAAAGTATCAATAGGTTATTGTGTATGATTTACAGTTAAAATTAAAGAAATGATTGCCCTTTCAAAGTTCCCCTTTACTGTCCCTGGGAACAAGGTCGAGGTTTCTTAAATGCTTTCTCACCAAGGATTTTTAAGCCTCTTTGCTACTTTAAGCCCTGTGCTCAGGCAGAAGCACAGGACAATGAGCTAGGAGGGGTGGCCTCGGCCCTAGAGCCTCATACTGAAGGGCAGGTCATCACAGCATAACGTCCGCCATTCCCTTCCCTCATCTGTTTTGCTACTTTATAAGGGCACAAATTTACCTACAGCCTCCCCAGTTAGAGGGCCTTTCTTTCTTGTTACCTCCAACACATGTGTGCTTGGAGATGAAGCATTCTTCTTTTAAAAGTTGTTTTCCATAATGAAGGTAATAGAAAATGTGTTCTTAAAGTTCTTAAACTGTATTAAAGTATGATCGTGTATATGCAAAGAAGCCCAGGAAGGTGGCAGAGCACAATATTAAGCACCATCCTTTGTGAGTTCTGGGTTGTCAGGAGATGAGTGACTTCTATTTTGTCCTTTTTGATTATTAGTAACTGTCCAATCTGGCTTCAGTGATTTCAATGATGGTGTATTATATATGTAATAAAGAAATGTATTTATTATTTCCTTAAAGCAATACATGTAGGACTAAAGACATTTGGAAAACTACAGGAAGATAGAAACAATTACTTAAATGCCTATAATCAAAATAATCACTATAAACATTTTATTTTTTTTCAGTCTTTCTTCTATGGATGAGTGGGGGGGGGGGGCGGGGAGAGAGAGAGAAATTTGGGTTTATACTCTTTTTTATTCACTATTCCATCACCAGCTGGGTGGCTGGGGACAAGGGGTGGGAGGGAGACTTTTGCATTGCATACCCTTTTGTATCTTTTGAATTTTGAACTGTTTGAATGTATTTGAAAATAAATGGACTAAAATAAAATACAATTTCACATTGTATTGATAAGCACGTTTCATGTTATTCCATTCTCTATGCTCATCTTTTAAATGGGTGTATTATATTCTGTTCACACATTCTGGAAGGGACAATGATCTTGTCAGATGCACACTGGTACTGGACAAGTCACCTTGGTACTCCTGACCTTCTCATACCCTTGCCCAATCTATCCACCTAATGTGTCCAAACGGCATGCAGTCCAAGGCTTGGTCTGCGGAGGACTGAGGGCAGGCTTCCAGTGGAGATGATGTCACCGATGGGAATGAGTCCTGATGTGGAGAAGGATAAAGGGAGTGGGAGGATGGGAGACTCTGAAGGTCCTGAATTAATAGTGTCTCTGATTCCCAGACCTTTCACAGACCACACTGCTAAGCTGAGAAGGGACACAGTGCTATGGAGGATTGATTGCCCCTAATCTGGCTCCAGGGACTTCTCCTTGTGCTTATGACAAAGGACTTTGGGACACCTACAATCAGGGTAACAAACTGTGCAAGGGAACACGGCAAGGATCTGTACTAAAAAAAAAAAGAATTCTGAAGACCAGCAAAGATGGCTTATTACAGGTCTTCCTTGTCCTGAAATAACATAAAAAAACAGACTAGATAATAAAGAGAAGTTTACACAATTCTTCCAATCTAGATTACCCTATATTATATATTAAAACTGATAAAGGCATCCAACCTCTATTTCAAATAAAAATGCTTCACATGTAAGACCTGCGGAGGGACTGCAGGCATTTCTTAACCAGAGGCTCATACCTCATAAGCCCTGTGCAAGAGGTACCTCAACGATACTCTTCATACCTACGTATCCCCTATCTTAAGGAGCCTGGGTGGCACAAATGGTTTGTGACTGGCTGTTAACATAAAGGTTGGGGGTTCAAATTCACCCAGTGGCACTGGGGAAGAAAGACCTGGCAAATTGCTTCCATAAAGATTATATTCAAGAAAACCCTATGGAGCAGTTCTACTCTGTCACATAGGGTCGCCATGAGTCGGAATCGATGGCAATGAGCTTGGTTTGCTATCACCTGTCTTGATTTGTGACTTCCCAATAGTCCTCAAAACCACATCAGGATACCCAGCCTTCTTGCCTTTGCTCCCAATATACTCAAGGGCTTTCTATGCAAACCCATATCACCCATGCAGACCTACGTCCTCTAGTCATGCATCCATCATGTCATGTGTATGTGTGAATAAACAGCACGTCAGAGAACAACAATCCCTGAGCTGTTCTCATACGGAGGGTCAATATTTTGTATAGTCTTACTTCTTGTGAATTCTCCCATTGCCAACAGTGGACGTTGCAAACTGGTGTTTAATTTGACTTGCATGTTATTTAAAAAAAAAAAATTGAGCCAACATTTTAAAATTGGGAAATTTCCCATAAATATCTGGATTTCCGACATCTCTTGAAAACTCAGAATATCCATCAGTTAGGTCCTCTTTCCCACGGCAACTACGAGATGAAGCTCAGTGACTGCTGTCCTCTTTGAGAGGTGAAGGCAATTTTTACAAGTTTTATTTCACCTTCAGCACAGTCCAGAGAACTCCCTATTGTCTCCTAACACTAAGGCCTCTGTGTCCATCCTCATTTATCATCGAACCTGCACTGTTGGTTTTCTTATTGTAGAGAAATAATTTTATTATGCCTGCCCACTTCACTCAATTACTTTACTTGAAGGCATTTAAGTTGTAATCCCTGGCCTAGAGTTTTGAGAATATGGCATTACAAGAAGTAAGAAAGACAAAGAACAAAACAATCCCTTCAGTTTTCCTCTCTTCTAAGTTGATTCTCCAAACTCAGCAACTTCTGTAATCAAAAGCTGGTTTCTGGTCTGGGTTTGAGCACACTCTAATGGACTGAAACTCATTGTCCACTGAAGGTAGACCTGGTCCCACCCTCCAGTCATCTCCCAAAAGAAGCCCTGCTTTCCCCTTTGCAGGACCTGCCTTAAGCCCATTAGCTTAATTTGTTACAAACGTGCTGTGTTCCTCTTCTTGTTAAACACAGATAGGTAGATGATTTCAAAGCCGAGAGAAGCACATAATCAAATGATTTTCTGCAGAACCAAACCAAAGCTGAAAACAAGCTTCTGAAAAGAACTGTCTTCTCCCCTTGATGGTGGATCACGTTAGGGTAGTTAGCTCTTTGGCTGATTCTGTCTCGCTATGCAGATGAAATCTGTTTACTTACAAGATAATGGAACTCAAGGTTCCATGTATCTTACTCCACATTGTCACAGAACAAGCTACTTCAAGACTAAAATATCTAAATGAGCAGAATTTCCAGTACATTAGCTCACTCTGGTTGTTTAAAGAAATATTTTTATCCATAAACACACACACATATTTATTCAATCACCCACATACATCTGTATGTTTACAGATTTACATACACACACATATTAGACCACGCCTCTGTGATGGATTAAACCGCAGCATGACACTTGCAAAGTTAGATGGTAATAACACGTGTGTCTGCATACCTGATCAAAATGATCTCTGCCAATACAACCTCTTCGAAAAAAACAAGAACAGTTTATGCTTTGTCTGCTTAAAAAGGGCCTCTGGAGCCGTACCTAGGAGACTGAGGAAAATCACAGCCCTCATCCCTGAGAAAATGGGGAGTGCAGCCTGTTCTTTTGCACCAGGTACAAAAGCAAAAGCAGAAAAAGCTGGGTTTAAAGCCAAACAGCTTCTCGATGGGATTGCTGAAAGCCAGGCTCCTCTGGCTACCCCTAACCCTCATGTCAGCCTGCTCACTCCCTTACTTTCCCAAGACAAATAGCGCACTCTAATGAAATACCAAATGATTATTAAAAACACTTGTGAAGGCATAATTATTATGTATGTAACAGATATATGTATGTGAGGCCGCAGTGCGTAAGTTCTGAATAATTGATGGGGTATCTGAGCTGCGGCCACTGTTCTATTCCCCTTCACCTTTCTCTGTACAATCTCCAAATGTTGTTGTGAGTTTGTGCTCATGGGAGAACAGCTGCAACGTGGATTTAAACTTATTTTCTACGAGTTATCATTGGCTCCCAATGAGTACATTTTTAATGAAGAGCCTCTGATTAAAAAGGGGTTTTTGCAAAATCTAAATCACATGCACAGCTTAGGAAATCTTTGCTTGTGACTGTCTCACCCTGTGTAAGTCTTGTTAGCATAATGAAAATATGTATCTGCACCCGGGCAATAAGTAGCCATCATTGAACCGTTCACTGGTTACCTTTCTAAATAATTCCAGCTCCTGATTCTCAGAACAAAGGAGGCTTGAAATAGATGGCATGTGAGAGGTCAGGATTAGGATGAGAAAAGCTGGCACTTTAGAGCATGGCACATTCAGGTTCAAGTCTGAGCTACAACACTTTCTAGAGAAACCTGTTCTTCATTCTGTCTTCATTCCCTTGTCTCACTTAAAGAGTCCTGGAGAGGATTAGATACAGTGAAACCTGCGAGAGCTGGAACTCGACAGGCTCATCTTGATAGCGAGTCTCCCACGTTTTCTGCCTCTGACAGGGTCAGTCTTACCACTTCTCTATCACTTGTTTCAGTGGAAAATATTTGAGTTTTCCTTCTCTGACAGGCTTCCACCTTACATAGGTTCCAGGTTTCGCAGGTTTTACTGTATAATGACATGTTAAAACTGCCTGAAACACAGACTGCATGAATAAAGGCTGGATGTTCCCAACCACCTCAACTTTTTGAATTGACTTTCATTGACACAACAACCACTAACATTTATCAAACACTTAATACGCAGCAGTTTTTCACATTATCCCCATTGATCAGAAAAGAACATCAAGGATCCAAGAGGTCAGGGAAGCCTTGTATCACATGACTAGGAACTGGCAGAGTCAAGAATTAGCACCCAACCCTTTGACCTCTAAGTCAGGTCTCTTCACCACGTGCTGCCTCTTCACTTCCTGTTTCTCTTTCTCTTCCCATACATACTTACACAGAGCCGACAAGTTTTGGATATTACATACATACTGACCACTGATGATCACTGAATGTGCATTATGTCCTTCAGTTCTTACAACATCTCTATGATGTATTGTACACAATTACAAACAAGAAAATGTGGATGTAGAGATTTGCCTATGGCCCTTCAACAAGTGACCAAGCTGGGTGGTAAAACCATGTCCTCCCCTAACCAAAGCCCTTGAACTTCCCACTGTTCTGCACGGCTCCCCCAGTAAACTCGGTCATTCTCATCTCCAGTGCTCTGGTCCTGGGTGATCCTTTCCCCAAACTGCTCTCTCTCCTCTCTGTGTCTGACTCATCCATTACAGTTTATCTGGCTTATGTATTCCACCTCTACCTGGCCGGTCTCCTGATAGGCGATTCTCTTGCATTCCGAAACACCAAGAATCTAGAAGCCACGATCAGCACTTAATCCCAGACCATCTGCTGTTGTTCTGAGTCATTCCAGTTCTATTGGTCTTTCCTCCCTAACTCGTCTATAAGCTCCTTACCACCTGCCCAAGCCTCGCAGTGCACCCAGTGCAGGGCCAGCACTTACGGAGCTCAGTAGATGCCCAGTAATAATGTAACTGGCTGTCACTGGTTTGAAAAGCACTATGAATGCCCTCATAAAAAAATACAGACCAGATAAAAAATTACACCATTAATTCTCCCCTAGCCCAGCTGCATTATCTGAACACTCAAATTTGTTTAGAAATTAAATTTTTAAAAAATTAATACATGTCCATGATTTAAAAAAAAAGCTAGATATAAAATGAAATCAAATAAATAGATATATAAAAATAATAAATAAGCTAGACATAAAATGAACAGTAAAACCAGTCTCTTTCTCCCTCTCTCTAACCTCTGGTCCCTTTCTATTTTCTTGTGTATCTTTGTTAAAAATGTTTAAACATAATACTGGCATATGTACATAGTATTTAAAATTGACACAAGAAAGAAAATAATATATACACTGTTTCACAGCTTCCTTTTTTAACCTAACTGTCTTGCAGATCTTGTCATATCAGGAATACAGCTCTAGCTAACATGTTAAAGAAAACTATTTCTTTATATAAATGTACTATAAATTATTAGCTGGTTCCCTACTGAAGGTTAATTCCAGTTTTCTACGAGGACAGTGAACTTCAAGGTATACATATCTTGGCATATTTTATGAATAGATCTGTTAGAAAAATTTCTAGCAGTGGAATTGCTGGGTCAAAAAGAGAACATGCACTAAAATTTGGATAAATATTGCCCAAGGAGTCTCCAAAGAGGTTGTGCTAATCGTATTTACTTGGAGTAGTTCACAGTGACTCTGTAGACCACAGTCCCTAACGGTCCTGACTTAGTGGACCCTGACCTAGAACTAATGTTGTAGGAAGCATCAGAATTTGCCCACGTTTTGGGAAAAATGTGATCACGGTCAGGGAGAGCCACGGTGGCAGTAATATTAGGGTCTCATCTGCATATAGGAAATGCAGAGTATATACCAAATGGATGCTTTCCACTAGCTGCTGCTGCTGTTTCTTGGACTTTCTGGAAACATCCTCTTGGTAACTGAGAATGAGCACAATGGTCTGGGCAGGAGGAGAGTAGATTCTAATCTCAACGCTCCATTCATTTGCTGGTTCACACTTGGCCAGTCCTTTCTAGTCTCTGCACTTTCTTTTCCTTATTTATCACATAAGGAAATTGGGTGAGGGTTTATAAGCTCAAATATTCACAGGGATGAGGCAAACAACCTAACTCAGTGGCTGGGGAGGATGGTAGTGAACAGAGGAGAACGTGCCCAGCTAAGGATGGAGCCAGAACTCTGCTCCAGAGAACTGTGCCGTGTAAAAATGTGGGCCCACTGTTGCTAGATCTTCCAGTATCCTACGGGAATCCAGAAACAGGGAGTTATATGTGAAATTTTTAGATTTCTTTTTCTAGATTTTTCAGTGCTGGAAACCAATTTAAAAAATTTACAAATTCTATTGCGTATTTAATATATAAAAATCCATGAGTTCATGAAAATATTCAAAAAGAGAAAGGCAAAAAAAAAAAAAAGAAAAAGAAAAAGAATCATTTGGTAATTACCAGAGGCTGGGAAGAGGGGGATGGGGAGTTACTGCTTAAGGGGTACAAAGTTTCTGTTTGGGGTGATGAAAAAGTCTTGGAAATGGATAGTGGCGGAGGTTACACAACACGGTGAATTAATGTCACTGAATTGTACACTCAAAAATGGCAAACTTTTTGTTATATATATTTTACCACAATAAAATTAAAACAATTCATTCGTCACCGTTGTTGTTAGGTGCTATCCAGTCGGTTCCGACTCAGTGACCCTATGTAAAACAGAATGAAACACTGCCCAGTCCTGCGCCACTAGGTCACCACTAGAGATAGATTTTACACCATCTCTTTATTCTAAAAATTGGTAATTGAGGGGAAAGAAGCATTTATCCAGTCTTTCCTATAAAAACTGCATTTCACAGTAGTAAAATAGCCCAGGCTTCTGAACTTTTCTTTACATATGAATTCTAGCTAATAAATGTAAATAGAATGGTAGAAAAATCATCATTTTACAAACTCCAATTAAAAAATTAATTCAGGCAATCGTCATCAATATATGCTAAAACCATTAGGCTCAAGGTTGATCCTCAGGGTGCCAAATTATTAGTCACAGGCTATTGGCGGTAGTGAGGGTAGAAAAGCAACTTTACAATAGAGAGACGGAACCCTCAATCTCAGCATCACGGACAGTGAAACAATCAGCGTTACGTGCATACTGATGTGACAACCTCCGAAATACACAGCATCACTATGGAATATTCTTGTCAAAGATTTAAACCTGAATCCAAGCAAACCTTGAGCTAGTTAACCAGTTGATAGAAATATGGGGTGGGGGGGGGGGGTAGAAGAACAAGTTAAATTATATCATGGAGAAGCCATCAGAACAATCCATAAGGTGGGACATCCTTCAGGACAACACCTGGTTTGTTCAACAAGTCAATGGCATGGGGAATAAAAGAAGAAGGGAACTCCTAAAAAAGGAGGATAGTGTTTTTCCACAGCGCTATCCGGTGGAAATATAAGGCAAACCACAAACGAGAGCCGCCTATGGAATTTAAAATTTTCTAGCAGCCACATTAAAAAAGTAAAAAGAAATACATTAAATATATTTAATAATATGTTTATTATATCTAACATATGCAAAATAATATAACTGCAACATATGATCAATATAAAATTGTTGATGAGATATTTTACACTCCCCCCTGCTTTTTTTAATATTCTGCCTTTAAAATCCAGGGTGTATTTTATACTTACAGCACATCTTAATTTGGACTAGTCGCATCTCAAGTGCTCATAGTCACCTGTAACAAACGGTACTGTGTTGAACAGCACAGTTCTAGGCTGAAAGAGACATAACAACTAAACGCAATGTGTGAACAATGTTTAGATTGTCACCCCAATTGCTAAAAAAAGTCTTTAGGATAAAGGGGGACTTGTAATGTGGATTCAATATTGGATGGTATTAAGGAATTATTATTCATTCCCTGGGTGGTGTAAAAAGTTAACAAGCTCAGCTGCTAACTTAAAGGTTAGACGTTTGAGTCTACCCAGAGATGTGTCAGAGGAAAGGCCTGGTAATCAACGTCCAAACAATTAGCCACTGAAAACCCTGTGGAGCACAGTTCTACCCTGACGCACATGGAGTTGCCATGAGTGGGAATCAATTTGATAGCAATTGGTTTTTAAATTCATTTTGTTAGATGTAATAATGGTATTGTAGTTACATAAGAACATCTTCTTACTTTTTAGTGAGGCACACTGAAATATTCAGGGGTAAAGTGTCACAACGTCGACAAGTTAAAATACTCTAGC
Source organism: Dugong dugon (assembly GCA_030035585.1). NCBI lineage: Eukaryota > Metazoa > Chordata > Mammalia > Sirenia > Dugongidae > Dugong > Dugong dugon. The sequence continues at coordinate 163,431,043 of CM057460.1, read as the reverse complement.
CAAAAAACTCCACAACACCTCAAATAATAAAATATTAATAATTGTTAAATCTAGATGATGGGTATATGGGGAACCTAGGTCTAAATGAGTTTTAAGGTCCCTTCCAGAATGAAAATTTGAGGATGCCACCTGCATATTCTGCCTTTGAATTCCATTGGTCTGGGAAGGGACAAGGAGCCCCTGGGTGGCATAAATGGTTAAGCTCTTGGCTGCAACTGAAAAGTTGGCCGTTTGGACCCACCCAGAGGTGCCGTGGAAGAAAGGCCTGGCAAACTGCTTCCGGAAGGTCACAGCCATGAAAACCCTATAAGCACAGTTCTACTCTGACACACAACTGGTCACCATGAGTCAGAACCGATTCAACGGCAACTGGTTTGGGCAGGGACATGCACATGCAGCCAACGATAAACTCTCATCTTAACAGGATTTTCTCCTCTCCCTCTGGAAGAAAGGCCCAGGAGAACCTACAACTATGAGAGGCTCTCTGCCAAGCCCAGCACAACAGAACCGCGGCTGAGGAAGCAAGTCCCAGTGAATCAGATCCCCAGCTGAGTGCGCAGCCGGAGGGATGAGGACCACTGTGGGGGCCAAGCACGTCACTTACCGGACTCCAGGCAGGACGCATCCAGCACTGCCCTTCATTAGCACTAATGGAATTTCAAGGTCAATGACCGGTCATAAACATCAGCCCTAAATTAAGTGTATCCGAGGCTCCGTGCCCAGAGGAGTTTTTCTTTTTTCTTAAAAGCCAAGTTGCTTGGAAGATAGGGCAGTGTCAAAAATACAGTTAACCTTTCAAGATGAAAAAACGTTATCAATCCTATTGATGTAGATCATAACTCGCTTCCACTTAACTCATCAAAAAGGACTGCCAGTTTTTAAAATAATGCATTTCTCAGTCTTACGGAGGTTTTTTTTTTTTTTCCTCCCCCTTCTTCTCTTTCTCCAAGTAACTTTCTCTCAGCTCCACTGGGAAAGTCTCATACAGGGAGATTGACTGGGGTCTGGCCAGATTGCTGACAACTCCAAAATGCTGCACACCTCACCCGTGATGCTTTATATTATTGATAGCGGCTTCTCTGCCTGTCAGTTCTCCTCCTCTCCTTCTGAACAGCTGGGAATATCCCTGCAATCCCTGTCATACAACATGACTAATATGTTCAGCTTCAGAGGTGCAAAGGAGACAGAAATAAATGACGGGATTGCTAAATAGGAGTTTTTCTGTCTCTCTGGTGGGAGGTTAGTAAGTAGTAAAGGACAGCTCCGACCATCATTGCATAATAATCTTCAGATTTAGGGCCTGATAGACTATAAAAGAATCTGAAATCAACACTCTATCTAGAAAACCCTATGGGGCAGTTCTACTCTGTCACACGGGGTTGCTACGAGCTGAAATTGATTTGATGACACCCAACAACAGCTACCACCACCTTAGGCTCCAGGGGCCAGAGTCAACAGTAATTCCTAAATAAGTCCCAGTCTTATCACACCTGGAGACTGAAGAGCCGGGTTTTAACTGTTTCCAACTCCCTTCCTGCTCTGTCCCATGCCGACGGCTGCGTGCCTGGGCTATTTCCCTGCTTACCTCCAGCTCTGTGTGTGGCATTGCAGGGAAGTAAAGAACTAGTCTTCCGACACAGAACACAGTCAAGACCCCCTATTTTTTTAAATTGATATTCCATGCTGAAGAATTTCAGCCAGAACTCAAACAGGGCACATCTTTATTGATGCAGACATGAATGTCAAGTTTTTACGAGACTGTTCCCAAACTGAGGAAAGATGGCTACCGCCCTTCCAGCCTGTTTCTGTGGCTCCCTGGCAGCCTTCTCTCTCAAGCTGAGGGTCTGTTGTACTGTCTCCCAGATCCCGTCAAAAGGAAAAGAAATCAGTATTGCTTTTATGTCCATATTATCTCTAGAAGCATACCCTCCAATCTGGAAGGGTTTGGCATGTTAAAATCTAATTCCTCTTTGGAGAGGCCAAAGGAACCACTGCAGCTCTATTGTGTAATTCTTTTTCCCTCAGGCTGAAAGGGTGCACTTTATCAAGCTAATACAATCTTCCCTCCTACGACAGACTAACTCAGACTTTAAACAATCTGTGAATAAATAGCTTAGTCTTCCCCCAAGTCTCTTTCCCTCTGTCTCAGCTGAGGAATGAGGGAATACGGATTATCATTTTGATTACAAATATATTTCTATCTGAAGGAAGATCTACAAAGGGCTAAAGTCACCTCCATATATTTAAAGTCTCCTGTTAACCCTGAAGAGTTAAACTCTTTTTTTTTCCTTTTTAAACAACCTGGTGCTTCAAAGATGTTATATTAGACAGATGTCAAGTTGCTATAATAAACAGCAGTGCCGAATCTAATGAATTAAGGGAAAAGAGAACCACGTGCTGAGATTTTCAGATGAAGTCAGGTAATGACGGGGAGGAAAAATGAAGCCGCATTTAAAAACGGCTCGAGAGTCCAAAATTCAAGGTGTGGGGAGACTCGTAGCAGGAGAAATCTCAACTGTGCTCCGCAGTCATCTTACATATATATGCATTTCTGCCCGATGGTTTGACTTGGGCAAAAGAAAAATAAAATGAAATTGAAAGGGTCCCTGGGGCTAGTAATGCTTTGGTAAGGGAAGTTCATATATCAGTTGTCACTGAGGGCTCCAGCTCTGTTGTCAACGACTGTGCTAAGGTGAGGGCTTTTAGAAGATACTTAATAAGAGGTTTTCGAACCCGATTTATGTTTCCAACAACTTCTTTGCACGTGCCATTAATTACGCTCAAGTGGAAGAATTTAGCTCTCAGTGGTTTGGACGGACACATGGCATGACTACAGCCTTCCTAAGCATCAGCTGTGGATGTACAGCATCCACAGTCTGGACAAAGGACCATTCTTCTTAGAGCTCTTTAGACAAGGAGATGCCTTAGTGATGCATTCAAGGTTATCTATCCACGGATGGTAAAGTTCTACTTTTTGTCTAGCTCAAGGAACAGGCTTTAATTTTTGCCTGTTTCACTTTTAAAATTTTTTCTGCAGACATATCAACTTCCTTCTCAAAACAAAACAAAAACCTTCACTAGGACAACTTGACAATACTGATTTAGAAATTAATATTGGAATCATTATTCCCTGTCCTTGAGCATAGAGAATGTGACCCAGCTGGAGCTGGGCTCACAAGGGCTCACAAGGACTCACAAGGACACATCACCTGGGCCTGAGCTATAAAGACAATACCTAGGATAATCTTGGAAAATATCTCTTAGGGAATCTGTCACATAAGCCAATCAAACAGAACACAAAAATACTTTCCACTCTTATCTTTTTCTATTAGCATTTAGTGAATAGAAAATTTGTTGGACCAATGAAGGCCCTCCTGACTGTTGTTACTGAAACCTGTACCAATGATTGTTAAGAAAGATAATTCAAAATGTAGGATCACAGTTTCTAGCCAATCTGTGAAAAGGTGAAGCTTTCAATGGTTTTGCCCATTTGTAACGTTAAAATATACTGATGGTTCTGTAATGTTCCTTGGACATTACAGCAGACATGGCTGTTGCAGAATGCTTGTCCATTTTTCCATTCTTGCTTATTCTGTAATATTTCCTGGACTCGGGCAGACACGGCTCTGGCAGCATGCTTGTCTGCTTTCCTACTTTTGCCTTTTTAAATATATGCTGAACAAAACTTTCTTTTTGCTTTACTAAACTTTGTGATGTTTTTTCCTTATAACAACACTTATCCAAATATAAAGTGTTCATAACCTTTGTTCCAGCCATTCAACTTCTAGGGATTTATCCTATAGATACACTCACAGTGATGTGCAAGGATATATGCGAAAGGATGTTTACTGCAGCAGCATATTAGCAACACTAGAAACAATTTGAATCTCTATCAATGATTACATAGTTAATGTTAAGCTAAATTTGAGTTCCAGATGACAAAATACCATGCAGTTATTAAAGACAGAATTATGTTCTGACATGGAAAAATAGCTATGATATATTGTTACGTTGAAACGGCACACTTCAAAACAGTACACAGTATGATTCCATTTGATTACGCATAGAAACTTCATGGACAGATACACATGCTCTTAACAATGGCTACCTCTGTAGGAAAGAATGAGGGCAGGCGTAGGAAGTTTCATATTGTAAAATTAGGTAGTATGTGATTTTCTTTAAACAAAGGGAATTTTTTTTTTATAATTAAAACGAAAACAAAACCAAAAAAAAAAAAAAAAAAACCTTGTTAAATGAAGCTAAAATATCAAGTCACACTTTATTAGTCTTTTTGTCTGTTTGCACCAAGCACCAAGTGTTTTAATTTTTCAACTCTTATAGCAAAAAAAAAAAAGTAAAGAAAAAAAGATTCCGTCTTGGATACCATACATTTATCAGTGACAGTCACTCTCTCACTGAAAAAAGGTGAGGACGTATAAGAAAGTAATATTCCACATTCTTCTGATCAAGGACTTTGCTTTAAGAAGAGTTCATTTCAATTAACTATTTAGAAGGGGTTAAAATCAAATGACAGTTTTGGCTTCTACTACATGGAACCAACTGTTGTTTCTATTTAGCTATTTAAAAGGGTTAAAAGCTATTTTATCCTATTGGGATGGATTAAAATCAAATGGGGATCCTGGCTTCTATGCAAGGAATCAACTGTTGTTTCCTGCTAGTAGGGATCTCCAGCACCTACTGAACACCAAACTGTCTGCAATAGTGGCCTTGATTCTGGAAGATAGAGGTTTTCGGATACCTGGTCCCCATTTGGGCAGGATTCTAGAAAAGAACAATAAAAGGCTTCAAAGTAAGGAGGTCAGCCTCGCCTTTGGGTAAGATACACTTCTATACTTATCTGATAAATTTGGTTTATATTTTGGGAGTCAAAGATTTCAGCAGCTGGAGCCTCTGGCCCCTTTCCTGCCAGGCCCCCAAACCTGCAGAGGCCTGGTACCCCTAACTTTACAGGGTGCTAACTTCCCCTCTCCAGGGCGCCTCACACTTAAGAAATCACAACAGCTTCACACACCCAGACCAGTTTTACGGAGAGCAACTGCAACCATTTAACTACAGGCTGGGAAGATAATCTCAGAATGAATTATTCACAAGTGAGACAATCACGGGGGCAGAGAGGGAATACAGATGTCTGCTTTGGGGCGAGATCTCACGGACATCCTTATTCAGTTTTAATGCATCTTCCCAGCCCTTGTGATTGAGAGTATTCACATTCAGGGAGCTTCAGGTCCAAACTGCTGCCTTGCCTCTCCATTTTCCAGTTCAAGCTTACTTCTTTGGATGTGGGTGAAGTCTCCTTCTCTTCTGACTTCAAATCCCTCTTTGTTTAAATTTCTCTCTCTCTCTGTATATATATATATATATACACATATATATATAATATATATCACTACTATATATATTTGCCCCAGCCATTCCACTTCTAGGGATTTATCCTGTAGATATATCCTGTAGTACATCCTATAGATGTACTTGGAGCCCTGGTGATGCAATGGTTAAGCGCTCAGCTGTTAACCAAAAGGTTGGTGGTTCGAACCCACCAGCTGCTCCATGGGAAAAAAGACCTGGTGATCTGCTCCTGTAAAGATTTCAGCCTGAAAACCCTATGGGGCAGTTCTACTCTGTCCTGTAGGATTGCTATGAGTTGGAACTGACTCGACAGCACACAACAACCACATACACTTACTCAGTGATGTGCAAAGATATATGCACATGATATATATACACACACACCCCCAAACAAACAAACAAAAAAAACCACTGCCGTCGAGTTGATTCTGATTCATAGACTCCCCATAGGGTTTCTAAGGCTGTAAATCTCTATGGATGCAGACTGCCACATCTTTCTCCCACAGAGTGGCTGGTGGTTTTGAACCACTGACCTTTCAGTTAGCAGCTGGTGACTTTAACCACTGCACCACCAGGGCTCTGCACACACACACGTGTGTATACACACTCTCTCCCTAATTAAAAAAAAAAATGGAATCAGAACCACCATCTCTACTAATCATTACATACTGCACCCACCAATAAATTAGATATAAGATATTGCATACACACTCACAACATATCACACATTCACTTACAAACTATAGAATAACTGCTCCCAATTCACTATCATGACACACTGCTGTGTCCCTCCAGCCGGGACGTAGTTCAGCATAATGGCAAAGGACAGAGGTTCCAGAGTCAGATTGCTTGAGTTTGAATTCCAGGTTCCTGATATAAAACCTAATTTTTTTTTCTTGAAATCTGTGTATTTGGACCTCATCTGTCACCTGATACGTGTGGGAAACCTCTACGCCAGAGGTTATATCCCTGTATATGATCAAACAGAAAACAAGCTTTCCCTTGCTCCTTTATCTCCACCTTCTTGAAAACTCTCACAATCCCACATTCTTCATGTTCCCAAAAACTGTACTTTGCTCATGGCGCACACTGGGGCTCATCCATTCACCTCACGTGCAAGATGAAGAGGGTAATTTTATGTAGTAAAGATATATGGGACAAGCCAACCTCAAGTTCACATCCGTTAAAGCATTTCTCTGTTGGCAACATTTTTACAAGCCTCTCACAGCTATATGCTTAATTAAAATAAAAGGGTGATATACATCATTGCACCAAGTCCTTGCTGATGTAGAGGAAGGAAGGAGGAAAAAAAAATGAGGGCATTAGTTCTCCTTTATTAAAAGAGTTATTTCAGGATGACATCTCAAATAAAGACTAGCCATTAGCAAAATTAAAAATGAGGTGAAGTTGATTTTGGGAAATGCACACACTAGTGCCCTTCTCCTGCCTCTGGCTGCATCTTGTCCCGGCCCCGCTCCAAGCTGCCTACCCACCCTGACCCAGGCACCATTCTTGAGCCTCAAAATCCATAAACTGATTATCATAATAATGGAATGACAAGCAGAGGTGGAATACTTTGTTCATAAGTTCTGCTCGATACTTCCTCCAATTAAATTAAAAGAAAATGATTAACTCTTACTAAGCCCATACTCTTCTAAGCACTTGATACATAAAAGCTCATTTAATTATTTAAATCACTCTTAGGCAGTGTGTGGGAAGGAAAGCAACATTTACTGAACACTAGGGTCATTATGGGAGCCCTAGTGGTGCAGTGGGTTAAGAGCTCAGCTGCTAACCAAAAGGTCCACAGTTTCAATCCACCAGCTGCTCCTTGGAAACTCTATGGGGCAGTTCCACTCTGTCCTATAGGGTCACTATGAGTTAGATGTTTGTTTCTGGTCACATCCTAAATATATATATATATATTCTCTGTTAATCCTCACACCTGCAAGTTTGATAACATGAACCCCATTTACAGGTGAGCAAACTGAGGCTCTGACCCCATGCTGCAGTGCTAGTAAGTCAGGGAGCAAGGTGTCAAAATGGGGTCTTTCTCTTTGCAAATAGTCAGATCAATCCTGTATAGAACACAACAGGTGGCGGATGGGAACTGATAGGATTAAAATCTATAGAGGCAGGAATGTGCATAGTACATCTGAGGAGAAGAGACTTGACCAGGACCAAGAGGCCTCCACGGCAACAGAAAAACAAAGGTCAGAGAGAGTGGGGCTGGGCTGCAACTGCAGATGTTGGAATGCCAGGTTAAAGGTCATGAGCTTCATTTTGGAGGCAATGGCAAAACACCAAAGGCTTTTAGCAGGCACTCAAAAACAGGCTTCGTGAAGTGTGATCAGGCAACGATGTATAAAATGATTAAAAGGGAGAAAAGCTAGAGATAAATACACTGGTAAGGGGGCTGGGCCCATGTAGGAGAGGGCCAGACTAGGGTGGGGCACTGGGACTGAGTAAGAAACTATGGTGTCACTCGCTAAGGGAACTCTCACCATCCTAACTCAGGAACTGAATAGATTCAGACAAATAAACTTTAATATTCCCTCACTACCTGTCTCAAGTCAGGAACCGAGTAAACATGGAAAGGAAGGATACTCGCGTTTAAGAAGTGTTGAGTTGTTGAGCTGACAGATCATGTGCTTCATGAGATGGGAGTGGAGACTGATAGGAAAAAAGGTGCCAAGGATGACTCAAGCCTGGAGCCCTCGAGATGGGGACAATGATAGTGAATCACAAGTGAAACACAAGAGAAATGCTTGGATTGAGACTATTTTGAGGGAAATAGTTTAAGAAATCATTAGATAGAAGGAAAAGAAGAATAAATGACTTCCAGAGCGTTCTACAAGTCACAGATCTGAGTGTCATCCTCGATGTGTCCCTCTCCTCATTCTTATATCTGTCCAATCTCCAAATTATATCTTTTTTACCCCCAAATATCTGTCCAACCCACTTCTGTCCACGTCCACTGACAGCGTGCTCACCCAAGTCACCATCATCTCTTCCTGGGCTGCTCAAATCCCTCTGTTCCTCTCCAATCAACTCTCAATGCTGAAGTTAGAGGAATCTTTAAAAACATAAATATGATTAGGTCACCATCTTCCCAAATGCCTTTTAAAAGCTTCAAAGTGTTCTTAGACTAGACCAAATCTGGCCTGCCCCCTGAACTAGAGTTTTATTGGCACACAGCCATGCTTTGGTCCTATAGGATCACTATGAGTTGGAATCAACTCAACGGCAACAGATTTGTTTGTTTTGTATGGCTGCTTTCACACTGCAACAGCAGAGTTGAGTAGTTGTTAACAGAGACTGGCTGACTGGCAAAGCCTAAAATTGTTACTGTCTGGCCCTTTTCAGAAAAAGGTTTTCTGATCCCTGAACTAGACAGAAGTCCTTAACCTAGTCCTGCCTGATCTGCCCCCCGCGTACTCCTCCAGTGTCTTTTCACAGCACTGACCCCCTTGCTCTTGGCACTTCACTCATACTAGCCAACTTTTGACTGCTCACAGGGGTGACAGAAACTGGGCTAAGCTAAGCAGTCATGCTTTGGCATTACCTGTGGGGCATCCTAATTCCTTGTGTTTTTGGGGACAGGTCTTTTGGACCCAGGACACTTCCAGTTCCAGTGTTTGCTTGGCTTCCCCTTCCTGTGACCTGCTACTCTCCATTCTGTGGGGCCCAGTAGCCTCCATCTCTCTCTCTCCCTCCCCCTCAAATCATTGTTTTAGGAAAGAAGCTCAAATCAATCACTTACACCTCAGTTCAACTCAAGCCTGTGTATTTTGAGCCTTATTTCTGCAGAAGCCACTCTCTAGATAGTTTAAGCAGAAAGTCCAACACGTTTGTAAGCATCTGTCAATTTTGTAGCAAAGAGGATTAGATGCTTACATAATTGTTGGATGGGCTGGAGGAGCAGGCTCCAGAGTGCAACTCTGAGAGTAAGTCCCAGGAATAATACTGCAGAGCTGCCTGGGCAAGGGAACTGCTACTGTGCACCTGCTGGGGAATCAGACAGCAGCTGCCTCAACTACTGGTTCCAGAATCAGATCATCTTAGCTGCAATGTGGGAATTTGGAAGCTACATCCAGAGCTGTTGGTCGAGAGCCACGCCATGCCTTCATGATCCACACCAGCAAGATGGATCCCTGGTAGGCCTCCTCTTTTCCTACCTAACTCAATTCTGGATTTGAGTGCTGTACAAGCACATGAGATGGCAGATATTAAATCACATCTCGAATGCTGGCTGCAGGGGAGTCTGGGGAATGCAGGTGTTAGCCTTTCCATCCCTGCAGTACAGGAAAGTGCAAGAGGAAGATGTTGGCATGGATGTTGAGTGAGGCAATGTGTAGTCTCTGCCTTATAAAACAGGCTGCTTCCCTTATTTTACAGAAGCAGAAAATGAGGTTCCGAGGGTGATGTGCTCAGTCCCCATGTCAAGCCCATGTTTGCCAACTTAGATCAAAGCCCCATTGCTTTTTCCAATAAAAGAAAAAAAAAAAGTCATTTGTTTCTATTTAAAGGCAGCTAACCAAGTGAGGTCTCAGTCCTCTTACTGCCCAAACGGTACATTTCCGAGCTCAGCAAGTTTCTGGAAAACTGATTAAAAGTCGTCTGACAAGGGTCAATCCATGAACCAGGTTGGGTGGAATCCTGGAATCTCCACCAGCTTTTTCAGCAGCTCACCCTCCAGAAAGTGATTCACGGAGGACATATTTTCACCCAACAGGGAGCTCAGTGACAACAGTGCTCTTTTTAATCATAAAACTACAAGTCACAGTTCCCAAGCTGTGGAACGCTGAGTGCATCCATCCAACTGTGGGGGAAGGTGTGGATATGAGGTCCTACAAGAGCTCATTTCTCAAGGAAGGAACTTACATCCTTCAATTATAGAGGGCCGTTTTTAGGGGTGAGTAGACAGTAATTAATTATTCAATTAGTCATCCCACTGCCTTGGTTCCGGGTCTTATCCTTTAACGACTGGACATTGCAAAGCCAATTTCCTGGGAGTGTTGCTTTGTATTTCTGCCCTCCAATCCATCTTTCATACTGCCAGACCTCTACTGCTAAAATTTGGATATAACTATGTGAATTCCCTGTTTAAAAACCTTTCAGCTCCCTATTGCTTGAAAGATAAAGTCCAAGGTACCAGGTGTGGCTGTCAATGCCTTACACCATGAGTCCAAGCTGCGGTCCGAGCTTTACCCCGTTTATTCCTGTGAAGATCAATACTGGCCAAGAGGCTAGTTCCAAAGCTTACCATGCCCTTTCATATCTCTGGGCCTCTGCTCAAACAGTTCTCTTGATCTCAAACGTCCATCGCCCCAGATGGCTGCCAGACAACACCTCACTCACCCTCTTAACTTCTCACTGAGTGTAGAATACAATTTAAACTTTTTATTGTGGTACACAAGGCCCTTTAAGATGTTGCCCATGATCCCCTAACCCTCTCGTTCCCCATGCTGTGGCCACACTGGCCTTCTTTCAGTTCCCAGAACATGTCAAGTTCTTTCCTGCCTCAGGGCCTTAGCACATGCCCTTCCCTCTGCTTAGAACACTCTTGGGCCATCCTTTCTGTTGCTAGTGATTTCTTGCCATTTACCTACTAGCTTCACTTGTATGAAAGACCTTCTCTGACCACTGCACTATAGTTGAGCCCCATCCTTATTTCCTAACTTGTTTTGTTTATGACATTTATCTAACTTGCAATTGAATCACATATTTCCTTGTCCACTAGGCTCATGCCTGTCTCATCCGCAAGTATGTAAGCTCCATAACATTGCTCAATGCAGTATCAAGTACCTATTATTTACTGGATGGATGATGCATGTTCAACACCAAGTTCAAATGTCCTTTCCTCTCTGGAGGCTTTCTTAGCTGTCCTAGCAGAATGGATCCTTCTATTAACTGGTTTGGTCACACTTACTTGGGCCGCTAGCATATCACCTACCACACTGCATGGATGTGGCTATTTCTCACACCAGACAAAGAACTTCAAGCCAGGGACCATAAATGATTAATTTTTACATTCCCAGCACCCAGGAGAGTGCTTGGCAAATAATAGGTGCTCAGTAAATGTTTTTTTAATATGCCATTTTCCAAACTTTTGCCATTTTTTTCACCTTCAAGGTTTTTGTCCTATTTACTTAAAGCACTTGCCTTTAAATTGGCTCATATTTTTAGATATATTTTAAAAAAGAAAAACAATGATAGTGAAATCAAAAGTTTAGTGTGCTCGTTATATTTTTTCTCTATTATGTTTTTAATTTAATGCTATTTTAATGCATGATAGAGAAGAAATATAACGAGCACATTAAACATTAAATTAAATGCATAATAATTAAATTTTAAAAAGTTCTTCCATGCGCCCATAAAATTAGGATTATCATTCTTTGGAAAACACTGGTTTAAACAACAACTGCCTTGATCCCATGCTATTCTGGTGTAACTTTAGCATCTCTGGCAAGGACTGGATTTGAGGCAAAGTCCAGGAAGAAGTCAATAGAGACTGCTGTGTGTCTCCCACCTGCCCACCTTTCTTCCCTCTGCTTGGAAACCTGGCCTGGTGGGCTGCTTGCATGCTCAAGTCATCCTGGAAGGAGGATATGCCTAACATGTTTTGAACATATGGCTTAGTGGTTAAGAGCTATGACTCCTAACCAGAAGGTCGGCAGTTTGAATCCATCAGCCGCTCCTTGGAAACCCTATAGGGTAGTTCTAATGGGTTTAGTTTTTCGGCCTAGTGTTTGACATTCTACCTTCTCCTTTGGAGGATTTTTTGTTGTTGTTGTTAGCATTTAATCATCTAGGTGTGGATCTAATTAATATTTTAGGTACTTTACTTAAAATAGCACTTTTAGAGCCAAAGCACTTTCACACCTGTCCTCCTGTCTTCCCTTCATAAGATCTCTGGAAAGAAGCTGAGAAACAGGTAATATTTTCTGGATGGAGAAAGTAATGCATGCTGAGATAGTCCAGGGACCCAAGGGCCCTGGGTTAGTCCAGGGCACATGCCTCTGATCTTAGCATGAGATTCTTTCCATCAGGTTATGTCACTGGTCTGGACCCAGTATCTAATTATTATTTATAACAATTATTATTAATTATATAGTAACTCTTATTTATAGTAATAATTATTATGTATTCATCAACCATATTGATTAATAATGATGATCATATAATAGCTAACACCTGGTGGGGACTTACTATTGCCAGTCATGTTCTAAGGAGTAATTCTGTCCTTATAACAACCCTATCAGTTAGGTACACTTACTGTCCTCATTTCCTAGATGAGGAAACCAAGGCTGGTAGAAGTTAGATTACACGCTCCAGGTTACACCAGTACATGCTTCCCAGACTCCACCGAACATCCTGTAATGTTACTATTAAGAGTTATTATTATTGTTGCTGTTGTTATAATGGTAATAGCTATAATATTTATTCAGGCAGGGCTTACTATGTGCCACACTGTTAAATATTTTATGTGTTTTAAATCATTTAATCACCGCGACAAGCCTATGAGTAGGTTCTGTTATGATCTTCATTTTACAGATGAGGAAACTGAAGCATAGAGTGGTTAACCAACAGTTCCGAAGCCGTGTTGGCAACTGAACGGGGCAGAGGCTGCATTCAAACCTGGACATGCTCTGGAGCCAGAGGAGCCCGGGTCACAGAAGAGCAGAAAGGGAGGGGATTCTGTACAACTTGAAATGAGGCTTCCTAGAATTAAAATTTTTCCCAGTTAATCTGGAGGAATAGCTGTCTCTATTGACTGGCAGGTTATTTATCTGAAGTCTACCTGAGAAGTCTATCTTACATGGGCAGACAGGACCTAACACCTACGGGGAAGGGAAATGCGTGGGGAGACTGTCCAAATAGTTCACACTGGCTCTTGGGCTATAGCTGGAAGAAGCTGCTATAGACTATGGACACACGGGAGCTGGCTTGAGCTGGCACCTACTACAGGGGAGGCGGCAGTGCTTCCTCAAAGTTAGTGTCTGGCCTGGTTTACTCTGCAGGGACCACAGGAGTCCCTGGGTGTGTAAATGGTTAACACATTCAGCTGCTAACCGAAAGGTTGCTGGTTTGAGTCCACCCAGAAGGGCCTCAGAAGAAAGGCCTGGTGATCTGCTTCTGAAAAATCAGCCACTGAAAATCCTGTGGAGCACAGTTCTACTCTGACACACATCTGGTCACCATGAGTTGAACTGGCTCGACAGCAACTGGTTTGGTTTGGTACAGGGGCCACACCCACCTTTGGGCCCTGTGTCCACACTTAAGGACTGCACGCTTAAGGAGAAACAGAAATGAGGTTCCAGGGTGTTACTCAGGCGAGGGAGATGGCCCACCTGCATGAAAGTCACTGGGGAGAAGTGAAAGCACAGATTTCTGGGACTCCTCCCAGAGGAAACAACAGCTTCGGGGGGCGGGGGCTGGAAAGTTAAGTGCCCCCAGGCGATTCTTATCCTTCTCAGCTTTGACAACCACTGGACTGAGATTTTGCCTAAAGGAAAAATGGCAGCAGGTGGGAAGCATTGTCCACCCTATAAAGACCATTAGTGTGAAGAAGATTACCAAATCTATTACCATCGAGTGGATTCTGAGATTAAAGTCTTGTTTATTTTCTCTACAAGGAGCCCCTGTGGCTTGGTGGTTAAGCACTCAGCTGCTAACTGAAAGATCAGCAGTTTGAACCCATCAGCCGCTCCAAGGGAGAAAGCTGTGGCAGTCTGCTTCCGTAAAGATTACAACCTTGGAAACCCTATGGGGCAGTTCTACTCTGTCCTGTAAGGTCGCTATGAGTTGGAATCGACCTGATGGCAATGGTGTTTTTTTTTTTTTTTTTTTTTTTAATTTTCCCTACAAGGAGCTCTGGTGGCACAACTGTGAAGCGTTTGGCTGCTAACCAAAAGGTTGGCAGTTCGAACCCACCCAGCGGCTCTGTAGGAGAAAAGACCTGGCATTCTGCTCCCTTAAAGATTAAAACCAAACCAAACCCATTGCTGTGGAGTGGATTCTAACTCATAACAACCATGTAGGACAGAGCAGAACTGCCCCATAGGGTTTCCAAGGCTGTAATCTTTATGGAAGCAAACTGTCACATCTTTCTCCCACGGAGCAGCTGGTGGGTTTGAACCATTGACCTTTCAGCTGGCAGCTGAGTGCTTAACCACTGTGCCACCAGGGCTCTCTGTAAAGACTACAGCCTAGTAAACCTTATGGGGCAGTTCTACTCTGTCACATGTGGTTGCTATGAGTCAAAAATCAGCTTGACGGCACCTAACAACAACACTTTTCCCTACACATGCTATCCAGGGAAATAGATGCACATTTAAGCAAACAATAAAACATGTAGACACACTTGGAAGCCAGATAGTTTACTGTTTGAGGTTCCCAGTTAGGCAACTGGTTTCCAATCTGGACTGTCACTTCCTGGACTTGTGCTTCTAAGCAAGCTACTCATACGTCTCATAGCCTTGGTGTTCTCATCTCTACAGTGGAGGAATACTCGTTCCGACTCCATCAGAGTTGTTGGGAGGATATAAGGAGATCAAGCATGGAAAGGGCTGAGCTGAGCATCTGGCACATAATAAGTGTTCACTAAGCGTAAACCCTAAGCACTGTTACTGCTATTAGCACGATTAATAAGGAAGTCTGAGGCACCATCCTCCTCCCGGTCATGTCTTGATACAGAAGCCTGGCGTGGGGTCAGCAGCTGACATCTGCAGCTCTGTTCCCATGAGAAGCTAAGGCTCAGGGCTGGAAATTCTCACCCCAGGAGTCCTCCAGAGGCCTGATCCACCTGTCATTGAGTCTTTTGTCCTGTATCATGGTGCCACATGCCATGAGTGATGTGCCTCCTGGACAATAACTCGTGGGCTTTTGGGCCCATCGAAGATGAACCATCCTATTTCAAAGGATAAATGCAGCAAATCCACAAAGGGCCTGCAAAGCCGCCCGGAATCTCGCAGTCCTGGTATTGCCCCTGATTTGGCAGGAAGGAAACATAAGCATCCATCAAAGTCCCCAGGGCAAGTCAGAGCAGCTGCTGAATAACCAAAAAAACCCGTTGCTGTTGGGTTGATTCCTACTCACAGCAACCCTATAGGACGGAGTAGAACTGCTCCATAGGGTTTCAAAGGAGTGCCTGGTGGATTCAAACTGTTGACCTTTTGGTTAGCAGCTGACCTTCTGGTTAGCTCTTAACCACTAAGCCACCAGGGTTTCCAGCTGCTGAACAGGTGCCCCAAAAAGAGGAAGACTGTGCTTTTTTCCATTTTTCCCTTTCTCTTATGGTATGTATGGAGGTTCAGACTGCCTCTTAGCTGTCAATTGCCTTTTCGGAAAAAAAAGTCTGCAAGATGGGACAGCTGAAATAACAAATGACTGATTAACTAACTGATTCATTCATTTCATCCATGCACTCATTCAATTAGCAAATATTTTTGTACATCCACTTTGAGGGATTGGTGGTTCAGTGGTAGATTTCTTACCTCCTATGCAGGAGACCCGGATTCGATTCCTGGCCAATGCACCTCATGCGGAGCCACCACCACTATCAGTGGAGGCTTGTGTGTTGCTAGGATGCTGAAAAGGTTTCAGCAGAGCTTCCAGACTAAGAAGGACTAGGAAGAAAGGCCTGGCAATCTACTTCTGAAAATCAGCCAATGAAAATCCTTTGGATCACAACGGTCCAATCTGAAACCAATCATGGGGATGGCGCAAGACCAGGCAGCAATTTGTTCTGTTGCGCATGGGGTCCGTCATGAGTTGGGGCTGACTGGACAGTAGCTAACAACAACACCACTCTGTACCAGGCACTGTGTTAGGATCTGGAGATTCACTGATGGGCAGAATAAAGACATGGTCCCTGACATCTGAGCTTACGGTTACAGTGGGAGAAAAAACTTGATGCGACTTGTTCCTCCCCCCAAATAATTTCAAATCACAAGTTTATAGGAAAAAAAAGGACAGCATGTTCTCAGAGGATATAATAAGGGGACATGACCTTGGCTGGGTGGGGTGGTGTGTCTCTGGGTCGTCAGGAAATTTCAGGGCAGTAGACTCTGCCCCTTGGTTGTGCTACGTGAGTGTTGGAGAATAAAGCAGTGATTTGTGGCAGGTAGGATTATTGCAGGAGTATCTGTGAGCACACATCGCTGCATGGGAATGACTTCCTGGGACACTCCAGCCCGAGACGACTCCTGAAGGCTCCCTTTCCAACAGCTGCTTTAATTAATAGCTTCCTGGAGATGTTTCCATCATGTACTCAAGAGCTGGAGCCAGACTTTAAAAATGCTCCTTGATGCGTCCACTCTAGCAACAGAACTGTAGGGGAAAGAATCCTACCTCCCTTCTTAGGAAGCACTGTTTGCCACGTCTGTAGACATCACAATGTTCTGGGTAGGGTGGTGGTGACAGGTAGTTTCAAATATGGTGGGATTGGGACTTTGCATTAACACTAAGAATGAGAGGGGAGGTTTAACGTACCGGAAAGGACTTTACAGTCCATTAAGTGTTTCTGATAAGCATCTCTGCTAATTCTTGCAGCAGCCAGGAAAAAACACGAAAAACCAAACCTGTTGCTGTTGAGTGGATTCCAGTTCATAGCCACCCGAAAGGACAGAGTAGAACTGCCCCATAGGGTTTCTAAGGAGCAGCTGGTGGATTCAAACTGCCAATCTTTTGGTTAGCAGCCGAGCTCTTAACCACTGCGCCACCAGGGCTCCTCACCACTAGGGCTCCACCAGAGGCAGCAACAATTACTATTCCTTAAATATTTAAATAGATTTAAAAAAAGAACCAGTTGTGGAGTTGACTCCGACTCCTCGTGACCTCGTGTGTGACAGAGTAGAACTATGCTCCACAGGGTTTT
Organism: Dugong dugon; assembly: GCA_030035585.1. Taxonomy (NCBI): domain Eukaryota; kingdom Metazoa; phylum Chordata; class Mammalia; order Sirenia; family Dugongidae; genus Dugong; species Dugong dugon. The sequence goes on along the minus strand of CM057460.1, from coordinate 163,413,795 downwards.
CAGTGGCTGAATTTTTGGAAGTGGATCGATCTGTGGGCCTTTCTTCTCTGGGTGGACTTGAACCTCCAACCTTTTAATTGGCAGCCATGCATGTTAACCATTTGCCCCACCCAGGGCCTCTGATTCCTTTTTTAGGGATGAAAAAATCGAGGCTCTGAAGAGCTGGGTACCTTCCCCAAGACAGCATCATGAGTAAGTGCTGGGGCCAGGATGTGGGCGCAGGGCCTCTGGCTCCAAAGCATCAATATGGGTGAAGAGTGGGAGAGAAACCGGCAAGAGTAATCTGGGGTCGGACCCTGGAGGTTATGACAGGCCAAACAGGAGAGGCTGGATTTTATTGAATAAGCAATGGGAAGGGAGGGGAATTCTTTCATCTGGAGAGTGTCATGATAACAGAGATGTTGTCAGAGGATGAACCTGGCCAGGATGGGCTGAATGGAGTAAGGAGAGCTGAAATGAGAATGTTTCAACCTATTTGTACTGAGCATGGTGCTGAGCTGGTGTTGCCAGCTTGACTCTCTCTCTTTATGACCAGGAACTTGTATTCTGCTCTGATGCACAGTAGTGACTCTGGAGTTCTGACAGATCAAACACACTCACTGCAGTATTCCTCAGGGAGTGAGGGGCTTGACTTGCCTCTGGGAAGCCCACCAGGACTTCAGCTGTGTTGTCCTGGCAGATGGCACAACAATAATCACCCGCCGAGGGCTCCCAAAAGGAATAATTAACCTATTGGAAACTCCTGCTTTCGAGAAGAGACTGGAGAGCTGAACAGACTGATAATTTTGAGCCACCCAAGCCTGCTTTCCCTTCCTGCTGGTTGGGATCCTACTTATAGCCAGTCTTTAAATGATCCACTCCCCCATTCACATTTTCTCTGCAGGGAGTGAAGCTACAGGAGAGAAATAGCTCATTCATTTATTCATTCATTCATCCAACTAATAATTATTGAACCTATTAGGGGAAGAAACAGAGGTCAACTTGACAGTGTCTGCCTTCAGCAAGTGCCAGGATGGTGGTAGAGACAGGACAGTACTCCATTGTGATCATGAGGAGACATGTGGCTGTGGGAGCAATAGGACGAGGGGGTTGCATGCTACAAGAATTGACATTCAAGTTCAATTCTGAAAGAAGAGCACAATCAGCATCTCAGACCGGGGAAAAGAAGTTTAGGCAGCAGAGGGAGTCTATGCAAAGGTCTGATGCAAGGGAGAGCCTGTTTTGGGAACTAAAGATAATGACAACAATAATAAATAACAGCTAATTATTCTTGGGCGTCCCCAGGTGGTACAAATAGTTAACACGCTTGGCTGCTAGCCAAAAATTTGGAGGTTTGAGTCCACCCGGAGGCACCTTAGAAGAAAGTCCTGGTGATCTACTTCTGAAAAATCAGCCATTGAAAACCTTACGGAGCACAGTTCTACTCTGCCACACATGGGGTCACCATGAGTCAGAGTCGACGTGACAGCAACTGGATTTTTTAGTGGTAACTATTCTTGAGCACTTATTGTGGGCCATGCACTATGCTAAATGCTTTATGTACATTATCTCATCCATATATCATTAAAAACAAAACAAAACAACAAAAAAGAATAATAACCCTATAAGGTAGGTGCCATCCTCATTCTGCAGATGAGAAACTGAGACTCAGAGAGAGGAACTGACTTGTCCAAGGTCCCACATGCTCAAATGTGAAGTTTCAACTCAGACTCCGGTCATCTCCCTCCAGGTCCTGAAATCTGAAACACCCCTCTGTGTGTTGAGGGTTCTGTGACTACACTCCCTCCAGGAAGCCTTCCTGGATTTCACCTGCCTGCAGGGATGATCTGCTCCCACCCTGGTTAGCGCTGGGTTACATCTTGTCTCCACAGCCAGACAGCCCTTTCTCCAAGTTAGCGAGCGCAGTCTCCACCCTGCTGTTTCAGTGTGTTTTACTCCTTTGTTTTCATTCTCCCACAACACCTTAATATGTATTTGCTGATTGACCATTCCTTTGTCCCGGTGCCATACTGGTGAAATGATCTTTTTAAACGGAAAAAAGTCTGTTGAGTCTACACATGCCTCTAACTCTTGGCCAAAAGGGAAGTTGGAGTCCGTTTCAGCTTTCGTGGTATTTTCATAAACAGGGATGTGTAAGTTTACGATGGGTAGCAAGGAAAGAGCTCTTCAGCACTAAATCATGACATTCTGCTCTGCGCTCCCAGGGCCCTGGAGAAACTCAGAGCAATCCCATCACAGTGCTCACAGGCCCTGTGTTGTGGTTTCTTTGAGAAGCATCCTTTGTATTTGGGTCTGATTTTTGTTTAAAGGATATTCTTTCCAAGATAGCAAACATTAAAGCAGCAAATATGTTTATATTGTCTAGCAAGTTAAAAAAAAACAAAACAAAAAACCCATCAGAGTGCAAGCAAATTTCAAACAATGAATTGAACCTGGCCTCTGAAATAAAGACTCTGGAATCCCAGAGCTATAATTAGTTTCCCCTACACAATTAGGGATGCTTAGCCTAGGGAGGACACGTGGATGTGAAATTAGTGAAACGGAGCAAAGAGGTTTTAACCAAAGCTGCCCCATGGCAGTAAGGGATGTGGATCTCATTACTTGTCGATGGGAAATCAACCACCATTCAGCTGAGACCAAAGATGGGACTCTTCATGCCCCTCTTGGACCGCAGCTTTCCTCACTCAAGGCAACTCGTCACTGCAAAGACCTCCTAAGCCATAGTGTCTGCCCAGAAAGAAAGAATGCCCCCGGGAAAGGAGGATATCAACTCTATTGGCAGTCAATGCTGGAATAATAAGCAGTACAGCCTTCCACGTCCTATGACCTCCTGTAATGTACCATCCCCAGGTAGGGTGGCATGCTGACTCTAATCCTCAGAGGATGCAGGTGTCCAGCAAAGTGAGGGAGTTTGGAATCATTCGATCACTTAGTCAATCAACACATATTTCTTGAGCACCTACTTGTCCCGCGCTAGGGGCTGTTTGTTGTTGTTGGTTGCCATTCAGTCAGTTCCAGCTTATGGTAACTCCATGTGTGCAGAGTAGATCTGCTCCATAGACTTTTCAAGGCTGTGACCTTTTGGAAGCAGATTGCCAGGTCTGTCTTCCTAGGTGCCTCTGGGTGGGTCTGAACCACCAACCTTAAGGCTAGTAGTCAAGCACTTAACTGCTCGTGCCACCCAGCTGCCTTTGTGGTTGGGGGCTATAGTATGGACATTTAAATGTAATCTATGCTCTCATGGAGCTTCCAGTATGGTGGGGGTACTTAGAAATTAAACAATTACTCAAATAACTCTTTACTCATAACTGAAAGAGTTTACCACACATGGAGGTGTGTATGGGAGGAAGAGTGCAGTCAGAGAAGGCTTCCTGGAGGAAGTGACACCCAAGCTAGGCACTGAAGAATGAGTAGGACTCAGTCAAGTGGAATCAGGGAAGAAGCTCACATGAGGACTCGAGGCAGGAAGGCGCCCTGCACATTGGAGGGTTAGGGAGACACCAGTACGTCTGGAGCAGAGGCCAAGGGGGCAAATGTGGCGATGATGCTGGGGTGGCAGACTGGGACCAAATCATGCAGGCCCCTGTAGGCCTTATGGAAGGTTTTCATTTCTAACCTAAGAGAAAGAGGCACCCATTGAAATATTGTAAGCAGGAGAGTGAGGGGATCACACGTGCGTTTTGGAAAGCTCACTCTGTGGAGAATGAACGGGGTAAGGAGAGGAGTGTGTGAGGGAAGAGAAGTTGGGAGGCAGTAGTGGTGCAGTGGCTAAGAGCTATGGCTGCTAATCAAAAGTCAGCAGTTCGAATCTACCAGCAAATACATGATGTCATGATTGTACTGCTTCTGCTGCTGATATTGTTGGGTTTTTCAATAAATCTTGATATCTAGCTATTGTAATTGTTGTCGTATGCTGTTGAATCCACTCTGACTCATAGCGACCCTATAGGACAGAGTAGAACTGCCCCATAGAGTTTCCTAGGCTGTAATTTTTAAGGAAGTAGACTGCCACATCTTTCGCCTTCGGAGTGGCTGGTGGGTTAAGACTGCCGACCTTTCAGTTAGCAGCCGCACACTTAACCACTGCATCACCAGGGCCCCTTGGTATTGTAATTATAAGGACCCTTTCAGGGTGTTTAGACATTATGGCTTGATTTTTAATTCTCTCTCTTCTGCTGTATCCTGGAGCCCTGACAGTGCAGTAGTTAAGAGTTCGGTTGCTAACGAAAAGGTCAGTAGTTTGAATCCACCAGCCGCTCCTTGGAAACTCTAGGGGGCAGTTCTACTCTGTCCTATAGGGTTGCGATGAATTAGAATCGACTTAACAGCAACAGGTTTTTTTGCCTGCTTTGTCCTTTTTTCTATAACAATAATTGTAGCAGATACTAATCTAACTCAATTTGGAAGACAGATACTGGTTCAACACGGAAGCCGTGATATACCTGGAGTCCCACTGCAGGACAATGACTTGGACAAATGTCATCATCAGATGTTCCTGCTTCATGTACCAAGCAGTACTTGGGGAATTGAGGGGTAGGCAAGACAGGAATGGACACTGAGGGGAGGCAAGGAAGGAACCAGACATACAAAATAAAAGAGAACTCAGGGCAGACTAGGCAGTAGCAGCCAGAGATAGGCACCTCAGCAATAACATAGACTCAAACAAGAGTTTACACCTGATACAGGGAGAGCTGTAACCAATGAGGAGGGGTCCCTCAGGTGTTCCTGCTGTGGACACGTTTCACCATCGATGCCACCTGAATCTGACTTACTCTAGTAGAATAAACCCAAACCAAACCCGTTGCTGTCGCGTCCATTCTGATTCATAGTGACCCTATAGGACAGAGTAGAAGTGCCCCACAGGGCTTCCAAGGAGCAGCTGGTGGATTCAAGCTGCCGACCTTTTGGTTAACAGCCATAGCTCTTAACCACTGTGCCATCAGGACTCCACTCTATTAGAATAGGTAACAGGAATTCTACCTGACTACTATTTTGGGAGTATGATATATCCCAGGAATACAGTAAAATTTAGGGATTTTCAGACTTCTGAAATTTGGAATTTTTGCTAATTCTGAAAGGCTTAAGATGATCTAAGTACTGTATTTTTATGCAGCTAATGCCCGAGTGATACCTTTGTTTGCCAACTGTGCCTTCCCCCCTCCTCATTGTATTTGAAAGCACACTATGCTAATTTGTTTTTTTTTTTTTACAGCAACATGTAAAAAAAATTGGCATAGTTCGCTTACAAAAATACCTCGAGGGGGAAGGGCGTGGTTGGCAAAAAAACATAGAACACGTGTTATTTGAGTAAAAATACCATGAAGGAAGACTTGGATAAACAATTTAATAATTCAGACAAGACAGAAGAAGACTTAAATTGCAAGGAAAACCAAGCATTGACAGCAAGTTCAACAACCTTAGAGGGCTCTCTTTCTGTAAAGTAAGATTCCTTAGGTATCCCTGTTGGTCACCATTTTGCTTTAGAATATATATAATTTTAAAATGCAGTGAAATGGATCTTTGTTTTCCCCAAATGTTCTATAATCAAGACTTTTCACAGATGCACATTACCTACTTTTAGCAAGGCATTTTGGTATACAAAATGGAAATTAACATTTAAGACCATGTCCTATGCTATTAGAATCATTATCATTATGCCTGTCTTCATCACAATGAAGTCCCTGGGGGCTGCAAATGGTTAAGCACTTGGCTGCCAGCTGAAAGGTTGTTGGTTTGAACCCACCAAGAAGTGCCTTGAAAGACAGGCCTGGCAATCTGCTTTCGAAAGGTCACAGCCCTGAAAATCCTACGGAGCAATTCTACTCTGCACACGTGGGGTCGCCGTAAGTCAGAAGCAATTCAACAGCAACTAATAACAACAATCACAATGACAACAGTGCATTGATTAAGCACTTCTCATGTGCCTGACACTGTGTTAAAGATTTTTCCTACATTTCTCAATTTAGTCCCGTTATCCTATTCTTATCCCTGTTTTAGAGATGAGCAAACAGATTAGGGGTTAAATTATATGCCAGTGGTCACGTAGGTAGTAAGTGTCAGAGATGGGATTTGAACTGGGTTGGACTAACTCGCAGCAGATGGCAATATAGTGGGGCAGGATAAGAGAAAAGATAAATAAAACTGTCAGGCAGTAAATGATAAGTGTCAGTTGAGATGCAGGTGATAAATGCTAACACAGGATAATAGCCCTTGGTAAGTGCCACTGGCTGGTTTGTTAATAACAGGTTTGCTCTGTTCAAGTCTTCATCTTGAAAAAGTATGATAGCAGTCCAGGACTTAAGAACAAGAAGACTCAAATGATGGAATGTTTCTGGATGGCACTTCTATAGATTTGTCATTCTGAATGCCAGATGTCACCAGTCCTTCGTGCAGAGCAGTGATTCCACAGAAAGTAGGTGACTTCCCATTGCTGCAAATCAACAGTTAAGAAGGAATACATCTTTGAATATATTTACCATATTTATATTCAAGCAGAATCGCTGACAGCAAAGAAGGTGGGGGGAGGACCCGAGAATCTCCTAGACACATAAAGTTATAAAGTATTTTTATCATCTCTGTTAAAAAAAAAAAAAATCGGAAGCAACTGGAGTCTTCAGATTCTTTTACAGCCTGGCCGATTTTGCAAACACAAACTATCATATTAAGGGTATCAACAAGACGAGGGTGATTTAGTCCCAACCTGGAGATGTGAAATAAACGATGAGGCAGGCTGTATTAAATCAATCCTGAAATGAATCTTCCAAATATCAAATCTGGGCTTTTAAGGACAGTTTTATTTGCTAATAAGCCTAATAAATTGAAGGCTGCCAGTGTTGTCAGGAGACGTGTACCTTGAAAAGTATAAACGATGTGAAAATGTGGATTTGCAGCAGCAGACATGGCAAAGGGCGGGGCTATGAGAAGGAGTGTGTGCGCTGTGTCTCAGGGAAGCTCAGCTGGCCTGCCAGGGTCTCCAGATGGAATCACTCATGAGCCCCCAGGGACCGCTGTCGTTCCTGAATGAGTTATAGGAACACGGGAAACACAAGACTTTCCTATGAAAGCAAACTAGCCCACAGGGCTTGGACAATTAAAACCTAGTCAATTTTGAGTTTTAGAAATTCTGGAAGATGATTGGCTTAGACTGTAGTTTGCCTGCTTCTTTGTTTCTCATTATTTTTGTTTGAGGCCTCTTGGATTGCCAGGAATTTGCCTAAAATCTGATTCTCTTCCACTTTCTCTGGGATTCTCACAAAGTTGGGATTGATGCTTTCTCTTCTCATGACTTTACCCAGTTTTCTAGTGAATTCTGATCAGTCACTGACTGAAATCAAAGATGTTAGGCCCATTCATCTCTTGGAAGGTAAGGACAGCATAGTGGAATCAGAGCTGGGTTCAAACTCTGGTTCCACACACTGCCTTGGTTACGTCATTTCATCCTTCTGAGATTTATTTTTCTCAGCTGTCCAACAGGGATAAGAAGAAGTACCTATCTTATTGGGTTGTTTTAGCAGTAACTAGGGGTCTTTGTGAAGTGCCTAGCATAGTGGCTGACACACAGTAAGTGCTCAATAAACAATAACCAGTACCAGTTGCTTGTAACTCGACTCTGACTCATGATAACCACATGTGTGTCAAAGTAGAACTGTGCTCCATAGGGTTTTCAATGACTTGATTTTTCAGAAGCAGATCGCCAAGCCTTTCTTCCGAGGAAACTCTGGGTAGACTCAAACCTCCAATCCTTCTGTTAGCAGCCAAGCATGTTAACTGTTTGCACCATTTTGGGACTCCATATTATTTCTGTGGTGTATAGGAGTCCCTGGGACATGTCAGCAGTTACCATGCTCAACTATTAACCAAAAGGTTGGTGGCTTGAGTCCACCCAGAGGTACCTTGGAAGAAAGGCCTGGCAATCTACTTCTGAAAAACCAGTCACTGAAAACCCCATGGAGCAGAGTTCTACTCAGATACACATGGCGTCACCATGAGTCAGAGTCAACTCAATGGCAACTGGTTTCATCTAAGTACTGACGAACAGTTAAATGAGGATAAAGTTCTCATTATCATAAATTTGGGGCTCAAGGTTTGTGCCTAACCTCTGTCAGGTAAATGATCGAGGCATTTCAATTGTTTTTGTTAATATTCTTACCAACCCTGAGTCAGGGCATGGAAAGGGCACAGAATTTGGAGTCAAACAAATTGAAGGTCAAGTAACAGGTCTACTTGGGTGGGGTAGAGAGCCTCTCTAATATAACTTTCCTCATCTGTACAATATAATAAAGATATCTACCTTCTGGTGTTTGAGTCAGGATCAAATAAGATTATTTACGTGAAAACAGTCTGCAAACTGTTAAGCTTTGGACCTATTTTTAACATCTTTTGGCATCCAGCACTAGGCTTAGTACGTAGCAAGCAGTCAGTTGAGAGGCTGTCAACTTTCTCTGCAACCTACCTTATCTGTACCATTTTTAGTGTAAGTGATTCTAAGGGAAAAGGCTGAGCTCCAGGGAGACCACATGACCTAGGTCTGGCCAATCGGAATAGTGCATCCCCTGGTGGCAGTGACTGGTTCAGGGATAGGCACATGGCCAAGCCAGGCCCAATGAGAGTAAGTTCCAAAACTTTTACAGGTACTATTAGGGAAAAAGGAGGCCTGGTGGCGCAGTGGTTAAGAGCTTAGCTGCTAACCAAACGGTCAGCAGTTCGAATCTACCGGCTACTCCTTGGAAACCCTATGAAGCAGTTCTACTCTGTCCTATTGGGTCGCTATGAGTCAGAATCAACTTGATGGCAAAGGGTTTGTTTGTTTGTTTTAATTGGAGGAAAAAAAACCCTCCTTTTTTTTTTTCCCCCTGCCAAACTGCTTGCTACAGAGGTAAGTGTGGAGCTGTTGGCGGTCACCATGTAGAAAAAGTCCCAATAACGTTATTGAGCCAGTGGGTCCAGTTTTGCCTGAAGCCCCTGGATTTTTAGTTCTGTGAGGCAATGAATTTCCAAGTTCAGTTTGTTTGTTTTGGTTTGTTTAAGCCAGTCTGAATTAGGGTTCTATTATTTACAAATGCAAATCCTGACTAATTATACTTCATCAACCATCTATATTGGTTTTTTGTTCGTTTTTAACCTTGGGATATAAACTAGATGTGCTTTAAATCACTTCTAAATCATTCTGCAGATCACCAAAATTTGTGGAAAATGTTGTGTCTGTGTTTTTCTTTTTGGAAAAGAGTCTAGATTTCTGCTTGCCACACAACCCTCCTTTCTTTCCTGGCAAACTGACTTCTGCCCCAATCATTACTGTGACTGTACTCTCGATATATTTAGGGATTTTATTCTTATATCTAAAGCCCTTTTGATCATTCCACATTCTTCTTGACCTTGCCTGGGTATCTGGAACTGTTGTTCACCCAATGGAGCCATAGAGATGGTATTAGACATAGAGGGACTGGCTGGCTTATCTAGTTGTACTCTCAAATCCTGTGGAGCTTTGTGGGATCACTAGAGTCTAGGATCAGGATGGTGCCATCTTATCTGTCAATTCCTGACTCTTGATGGTGTCTAGTCGGAAGTCTATTTTTAGATTGGCTGGATGTTCAAGCCCAGGCTAAATAGAAAGGTGTGTGATGGTCCATTAGCAGTGTCTGCAGTGGACCTGGGGTGGGGAGAGTGGAAACACTGATGAGCCTAACTAACACTGCTGTTGTTAGCTGCCATCAAGTCAGCCCCCGACTCATGGTGGCCCCATGTGTTACAGAGTAGAACTGCTCCATATGGTTTTCTTGGCTGTAATCTTCTACAGAAGAAGTTTGCCAGGCCCTTTCTTCCATGAAACCACTGGGTGCGTTCAAACCACCAACATTTGAGTTAGTAACTGATCACAAGCCACCTGTGCCACTCAGGCTCCTTCTAACTAACATTAGGAGCTCAGATTTATCTACTTAGAATCTTAACTTTTACTGCTTCACTGGAAGAGACTAGGGACCAAGAATCTAAGTCAAGCTAAGTAAAATGATAAGGGATTGGTAATTTACATCTTTCCACTCATCCTAATTCTCAGAAGGACAGTGAAGTGCTGACCAATTTCCTTAAACAGGACAAACTCTAGTGAATATACCAGAAGAAGCATTTGGGATAACCTCAAAGAACAGGTAATTCCATGAAGTTTTCTGCATGCAAAGTTTTCCTGAATTTAGGAAGAAGTAAAAGAAAGTCCTACCAACTAAACTAGGTGTTCAAAACTGATACCTGATATAATTCTATGACAAATAGAGGAAGAATACAAATCTTAACCAACCCGGTTAATCCAAATATTCAACTACTACGGGCCGAACACATGCTGTGTGTTTAAAATATACATGTAAACTGAGTCTGTGTGTGGGTGGAGTGCTAGGTAGTAAACTAAGTTCTGGCACTAACTAGCTAGGTGACCATGAATTAACCTCTGTGTTCTCAGTTCCATTATCTGTAAAATCATTATAATAATGCCTACTTACCCCAAAGCACGGCTGTGTGGGTCAAATATGAAATATGAAAGTGGTTTATAAAGCTATCAAGCATTATGCAAATTTGAAGTATTATATGGGCACACATTGTCCCTATATGTGCACATACACACACAGTTCATGAATAATATATGAGCTCCGTGTGGCTCAGATCCATTTTGATCAATAATCTCACCTCCATGCTCATATGGAACATTAGGGACAAACAAAATCTTGGATGAGTGCTGTGACAACAACTAGAATGGCAATGAAGAGCAGTGTTGAAGAAAGGAAAACAAACAAGAAACTGCTGACAGTTGCTTTAAGCCACAAACTCTATCTGAACAAAACTCCTTGGTGAATCCCTAAGCAGTGATTTCAATAAGCCATTCAGTTGGTTTTACCCCCAAAGTCCTTGGTGGCCCAGCAGCGCACATTCTGAAGGTTCACTTTGTTATGCACAGTCCCCATCCTAGGACTAATCTTCTTATAATGAACTTAATCCAGTTAGAACTCCCTAGAATGGCCACATGTCAAAGTAATTGGATAACAGCCTGAGATTTTGTAATTATTCCTACTCTTCAAGCAGGGCTGGTTTGAGTCCGCACACCCCCTCCTCCTATCACTGACAACCCTTCCCAATGATAAAGCTAATGCCAAGGGGGAGAGAGTCAGATGAGCTTTGTCTTGGGGGGCAGGGACGTTAGCAGGAGAGAGCTGAGATGGAGAGTAAGAGAGGTGGGGAGTCAGCTGCTCCTGGTAGACAATCTGTCTCTCTTAATAGGCTGCTCCTTGCAATAAAGAAACGCAGACTTCGGAAGGTGTAGGTGTCTCTGCACCATGGGGAAGAACAATTAACCCAGTTGAGAAAATGGTTTTCAACAGTCTTGCAGCTGCGTGGGCACTGCTTCCCTCCTCATTTTCCAATTTACCTTTCCCCCACCGAAGCATGCAGAGCTCGCGTCTCTTCGCCCCATTACCCTGCAGCAGGCAACGCCTCTCCTGGGGCACTAATCCCAAAACCCTCGAAAGAGGAAGTGATTATGGAATTAAGATGCCAAAAGTTTTCCTGAAAAACAGAAAATTCAGATGCATATAGTAAAATTAAACGGGTACCTTCCACCTCCCAGTTGGGTCTTTGATTGGCTATGGGTGGAAGTCACCAACAAGGCTGGGCTTGCCATTCATTCTCCAAGCTACTTTGTATGGGGACATTCACATGAAATGAACTACTCATTTGTATCCCTAACTTACGCTGAGCTAAGAGTGGTGGCCCCACTTAATAAACCTGTTTATAAACACACAGTATAGGGGAAGTCAGTGCAACTGGACCAAAGCAAAAGCACAGAAGTTTCCTTGACACATCCAAACACCATGAGGGACAAGAGTAGAAAAAAACAAAAAAAAAAAACAAACCTATCTCAGCTGCACCTCCAGTCATGATCCCTGGGTGGTACAAATGATTTGCACTTGACTACTAAGTGGTTCGAACCCACTCAGTGGTAACCACGAAAGACAGGCCTGGTTATCTGCTTCTATAAAGATTATAGCCAAGAAAACCCTATGGAGCAGTTCTACTTTGTAACACATGCGGTCGTCGTGAGTCAGAATCAACTTGACAGCAAAGGTTTTTTTTTTTTTTTTTTGGTACCTCCAATCATCTAAAGGTGCTGATGTTCTAGAGATAAAGTCAGAATCCCAGCTGGGACTGACTGGGGATACTAGAGGAAAGGAGGAGGAAGGAGGGAAGAAGAGGCCCCCAGGTTGGTAACTTTCTCCAGCACAGCAGCTCTGCAACATGGATGCTTAACTTATGGAAAGGGTATCAGACCCTGGTAAAATTGGCTCATTGACATAGTGGCTGCAACAGTGGGCTCCAACATAGCAACACCGTGAGGATGGTCCAGGGCCGGGCAACGTTTTGTTCTGTTACACATAAGGTCGCTATGAATTGAAGCTGACTCGACGGCACCTAACAACAACAATGAAAACAAAATTGGCTCACGCCATACAAAGTCATACCCCACTGACTGGTACCAGGGAATTGTTTTAACAATTTAAAATGAGAAATCTCATTCCAGGGAAGAAAACCAAAGGAAGATCAAAGGCTTCTTGATCGGTTAGGCAAATGAGATGCTGACAAATTCTGGCCTGTTCTCAGAAGCGTCTATGACTCTTCATGCTGGTCATCATGAGAGATCTCTCCCTGAGTGCTCTCCACATGTTCTACTTTTAATATGTTCTAAGTCTGCTTTCAGTTATTCCAAATATATCAACACTGAGATAGGGGGGAAAAGAATCCCCTGACTGCTTTAGGGCTAAACTCAGGTGCTTCCTCCCAGCACATGGATCAAAACAAATGCATATGTGCTCTGGAAAGTGGCGGTCAGCACCTCGTGGAAACCCAAAACCAAGTAAAAAGAAATGAGGGCAATGGTTCCATTAGGCCTGGGCCAAATCTCTTTTGATTTGTTCTAATCTTTGGGCTAGTGCTTATTTTCATGACTGGATTAAAAACAAGACTTTCTTCCCAGGCTAAGGACTTGGACTGCCCTTTGCGTACTGTTTCTGAATTCTTCCTTATAATAATAGCTGCACTCTAGGTATTAAGAGTTTCACATGTGTTAAACCAGTTGCTGTGGAGTCCATCCCGACTCACGGTGACTCCATGAGTGTCAGAGTAGACCTGTGCTCCACAGGGTCTTCAATGGCTGATTTTTCAGAAGTAGATTGCCAGGCCTTTCTTCTGAGTTGCCTTTAGCTGGGCTTGATCCACCAACCTTGCGATTTGCAGCTCATTAACCATTTGCATAACCTAGTGACTCCTTCCATGTGTTAGTATCCCTTGAATCCCACCACAGTGCTATGATGGAGTCCCATTTAATGTAGATGATGAAACTGAGGCTCTGAGATGTGAAATGATTTCCCAAAGTCCACCTGGTTTGTTGATAGTAAAACTGGGTTTGGATTTAGGTCTGTGCCCTTAACCACTACACACACTGGGCCCTGTTAATGCTCTCCCATTGCTACTGACCTGGCAGCCTCTGCCTGAGGGCCTGAGAGCCACATGGGAGGCAGCCTTGCTGACCTCAGTTCTCTCACCCACTCTGGCCCCTTTGTGCTAGAGAATCAGTCCTTCCCCAGCACCTGGGGGACCAGAGAGCCTGGAACCACCACCAGCCACTATCATGGGGCAGCTATGTTAGGTTGGGGGACATTTAGCCCTCATCTTCCAAACACCTACAAATAGGCCTGGCCCTGCCTTTCTTACTGAGTCTCCCCCTCTCCCAAGGGGCAGTGGCTGCCAGGGAGGGTTTTTTAAGGCCCCATAAGTGCTCCCCAGTGTTGTTCACGCAGCACAACAGTGACATCCAGGGGAGAGGCCTGGTGATGGCAGGGACTGCCTGGCTCCAGCATCTTCTGCTGGGTTTCAGGGCTGCCTCCTGAGCCAAGCTAGCCTGACAAGCACATAGACCTTGAATCACCAGGGGACAGGCATCTGGGGGCTTGTCAGTCAGCACCTGCCCTGCAGCTTGCCCGGGGTCTTTCTACTCCAACACATACCCCCCTGCAGCTCAGCCTTCCCTCTCTTATCCCCACCCTACCCCTACCCTTTGGCTCACGGTTTAGGGAAGACGCCTCTAACTTGACCTACTTGAACACATAGCAGCTCCCCCGCAAATACCTCTTCATTCATGAAGTCTTTTGTCAGTACCACCTGATGATAGAGAACAAGTTTCTGGAACTAAAAATTAGTTCAGTCCTTTCCTCAAAGAGAAAAGATTTCCCAAGCAAATGGCAAATGTGCTGTGGTGGCTTGTTATCATTGCTATTATGTCTCTCGCTACCATTTTATTAATATTCACTGTGCTGTTCCCTTTGGTTTGATCTGCTCTCTAAAGAGGAAAGGTTGTTAACGGAAGCAAGAAACATACACACACAACACATAGAGAATCACACCCTAAATACACACACATGCATTTAAACAACTCAACAGAAATGAGGGACAATATAAATTGAAAGAGTCTAAAGAGAAACACAAGAGAGAAAATAGATCCTTGCCTCCTCCGGGGTCATTTTCTGGGGAGCATTTGGGCCGATGCCTGCCCATCACCTGTCCATGGCCTGTGGGTCTCCGCAGATTGCACTCGGGATGCTCCTTAGGTCCCTCAGGAGCTGCAGCGAGAGCTGCTGCCTGCAGCCTTGGTGTCTGGACTCCGCTCCCATGGCCCCTGCCCAGTACTCTCTTCGGCCAGGAGGTGGCAGGGCAGAGATGCTGCGCGTAAGACTGTGGCCCCAAGAGGCAGCATCAAAGGAAAACTGGACTGGGGTGCTGGGACCTGGTACTTTCTGTGACGCATCCCTTCCCAGGTAAGGGGCAGCCACTTCCTGACCTGACTGAGCAAGCTCCCGGGTTGCCGGTGTTTTCAGTGGGCCCTGTACAAGCTGGTTTGGCAGACTCCTCCTTGGGGCGTGAGCACCACATCTGGTCCTGAGGCTGGGTGGAGGCCCCAGGGCTGGGAATAGGGAAAAAGCCTGAAAGGTAGCTTGTACAATCTGGGGAGAAGGGCGGTAGGGAAAACGCACTGGAAAGTGTTACCCATGGGAAGGGTGGTGAATGAACACATCCCTCTTCTTTCCTTCTTCCCCAGACTGGGAGTTCCATGGGAGCATCACACCTGGCACATAGTAGGTGCTTGACCACTGTTTGTCGGTGATTTTGTGCATGACCTGGCCTGACTACAAAAGGGCATTGGAGAGGCTGAGGTGAGCAGTGCTCTTCTAGGTCTGCATGAGAGTCAGAGAGGGAATGGGCTCAATCTGGAGTAGACAGGACTTAGGTTAGATTTTTTTTTTCCAGTTGCCATGGAGTTGACTCCAACTCATGGCGACCCCATGTGAGTCAGAGTCAGAACTGTGCTCCATAGGACTTCAATGGCTGTTTTTTTCAGAAGTAGATCACCAGACCTTTCTTCCTAGGTGCCTCTGGGTGGACTCAAACTGCCAACCTTTCAGTTAGCAGTCGAGTACGTTAATGGTTTGCACCATCCAGGTGAGTGCAAATAGAGTACAGAGCTGCAGCCTGTGGAGCAGTGATGGATGTAAGGCTGCAAGTAACAGTGTTCCCTTGGCTTCTGAGAGAAATGATGAGGCTGGGAGACACTTTGCAGGTACTTCCAAGGCAGGTTTGGGGGATGGAATCTCCCTCTCTGGAGATTTTTAAGAAAGGAGATTGTAGTAGAAAAGGTTTAGTGGGTTGATTTGCTGAGAGATGCAATGCCGAGATTTTCAATTTTTTTTTTCCCCATTGGCAGATTTTTCTCTTGTGTGCTCTTGCTCTGGGAACAGAATCTAATGTGAGCCTAATACGTAAAACTTACAAATGGAGTGATTCATGTTGGACATGGCGAAGGCCAAAGCTCTGCTATTAACTCCCCCAGGGCAGTCTTAGGGGCATTTTTGTGTAAACCCCAGGGATCTGCTAACCCTGGTTTGAAAACCACTGGGGGTGGGGTTTGGGGGAAGGTGAGCTGGTTGTCAAGGCACCCAGGATTTGGTCCTAGCTAGTACACAGTTGGGTCCACTTTGGCTCATATTCTTGCACTAGGGAGGAAGTAGTGGTTCAGTGGTAGAACTATCACCTTCCATGTGGGAGACCAGGGTTTGATTCTCGGCTAAACACCTCACGCACAGCCATCACCCATCTGTTAGTGGAAGCTTGTGTGTTGCTAGGATGCTGAACAGGTTTCAGTGGAGCGTCCAGGCAAAGATGGACCAGGAAGATAGGCCTGGCAATCTACTTATGAAAATCAGCCAGCAAAAACCCTATGGATCACAATGGTCCGATCCACAACCAATCATGGTGATGGTGCAGGACCGGGCAGCATTTAGTTCCATTATGCATGTGGTCACTATGAGATAGTAAGTGAGGAGCATGGACTAGATTAGCGGTTCCCACACCTGGCTGTTGTTCAGACGCCTATTCCCCGCTTCACATTCTGGGATCTGAACTTCCTGGAGCAGCACCTGAGCATCTGGGTACTCTGATGATCAGGATTGGGAACCGCTGGACAAGCTGACCTGTCAGATCTCTTCACCTGTGAGCACACCAAGGCCCTGTAGTCCTGCTTTTAAAACATGGACAAACCTGACCAGGTTTGGCAAAGCTAGGCTTCCCTCCAATAATGTGTCCCCAGGGCACAGGCCATTCGACTTGGGCCAATGGGTCACGCACATTCCAAGAGGAAGGATAACAAGATAAATAAAAAGCGGCGGGGTCTTTGATGATGTTTCCTATCTGTATGTCCCTCACATGTAGTTCCATAAAACCCCAGTCCCTGGAAAACATCATAGAGATGTTCTCACTCTTGTTACAGCCAGCCCATCCTCCCAAGTTCTTTCAGAATCCTTCAAAAGTGAGTGCCATGACAATACACGTGTGAGGCCAAAAACAGCTGACCAGATTGGTTTAAAAAAAAAAAAAAATGTATACATAAAGAGCCCTGGTGACATAGTCGTTAAGTGCTTGGCTGCCAATGAAAAGTCAGTGGTGCAAACCCGCCAGCCGTTCCATGGAAGAAAGATATGGCAGTTTGCTTCCATAAAGATTTACAGCCTTGGAAACCCTATGGGGCAATTCTATTCTGTCCTACAGGGTCACTATCAGTCTGAATGGACTTGACGACAGTGGATTTTTTTTTGGTTTATGTGTGTGTGTGTATACTTATGTTGTTAGGTGCCATCAAGTTGGTTCCGATATATATATATATATATATATATATATATATATATATATATATATATATATATATATATATATGTATATACCAAACCAAAACCAAGCCCATTGCCTTCAAGTCAATTCTGATATATATATCAGTATATATATATCTCACTCCTGTCACAGTGGAGAGGAACCTTTACTGGGGTTAGCTTCAGAAGGCAGCGTGTAAAGCAAAGTTACAGCTAGTTAAAATTACCCTTGAAAATCTCTTAAATCACCCCCAAGTACATCATTTGATGGCTTTGAGTAGACAGGTCTGTACAATAACATGTACATGTCAATACATAAAACAGGGGTTAGAAAAGCTTTACTTTAAAGGGCCAGATAGTCAATATTTTAGGCTTTGCTGGCCTGAAGGTTTCTGCTGCAATGACTCAACTCTGTTGCTATAGCAAGAAAGCAGCCACAGACAAAAACATAAATGAATGAGCAGGGTTGTGTTCCAATAAAACTTTATTTAAAAAAACAAGCAGTGGGCCAGATTTGGCCCACGGGCCATAGTTTTCTGACCTTTGGTATAAAATGTAACAAAGAGAGAAGGATCCATTAAAAAACAAACGAACAAACCTGTCTCCAAACATAATCACGTTCAGTGTGTTCACATCATGAAGGCCGCCAAGGAGTGGGGGCAGGGCGAGGAGCTGATCCATGTCTCCATCTCAGGCTCACCCCGGGCACATACTGACCATAAGGACAGATGAAATCACCCAATATTTCAATTATTTATGCACCTCTTATTGCTACACAGAGTTGAATTCTATAAATTAAATGCAGATACATTACCTTCCAAAACCCAAAATATATATAAAAACACACATCAAACCCCCAAACCAGATTATTTAAATAGTTTCTCTAATTTCAGTGAGTTGGGTTGCATCCTGTAGACTTAGATTATGGCACATCTGAATCATGGGTGGCAGGAGGGGGAAATATTCTAAACATCAAGTATCCCTCCATCTCGGGAGATGACAGCAACAGAGGAAAAAATCAGCCCCAGGATAAAGGATCAGCTAAGGGTGCTCATCAGGGCAGGGGAGTCCAGGATTTTCTTCTTGCCTGCATTTGGCAAAAGAATAGCACCGCTCTGTTTCTTTTTTTTAAATAATGGTCACAACAAAAAAGTTCTCATGAAAGACTTAGAGATACTTGTCCTAGTATGTAAGGCATAGTGACTTAATGTCAACACTGGTTAAAGAAACAACTGACTCCCACCTGTGAACAAGGCTTAGGGATTGAGAAGAATATCACTTCAAGCCACAGGAAGGACCTTCAAATTTGATGAGAAAATCCAAGAAATGAGCTTATTCCTTGTAGAAGGGGACCCTCATATGATAATGGGGTTCCTGATGACCAGCAGGCTGACCCCAGGCCTGGCCTGCTCTCTCACTGTCTGTCTATCCCTATAAACCTGTCTAACAAAGAGAGAGCTCTGCCACAGAAAGATAGAGAGGGAGTAAACAGACCGATGACTTAAGTTCTTTGATGCACAAGGCTACTATGGATGTGGGAAATACACCATGCAGTCCCTGAGAAACCCAGCTGGAAGATTTCCTGTGTGCCTCCCTCATCACTGTTCTCCCTCATTCCTACCACCCAGATTCAACACCCAGGACATCCACCTCACCCCACTATTCAAAGCTATCTCGTGTTTCCTGGCATTTTCTTGGGGAAATAGGACGTCGCTCCAAAAAGTTGGGAAATAGATTTAATGAGAAATATTCCCCCAAAGTTCCCCAGTGCTGTGGGTTATAAATGAAGCCATGAATCATGGGGCCGCCTGTAATATTTTATAAGTGGTGTTGGAAAAGCACTAATAAACTTGGGGGAAGATGGATCACCTTTCTGAAAAAGCAAAACAAGGATGTCGGAGGCATAAATATACGCAAAGGCGAGATTTTGCTTCATCTCTGGTTGAGAAGCAAGGCCTCGTTTCCTCTCCTTCTGGCGCTCCCAGCGCCCCAGCTGTGAGAGCGTTATGACTGGAGCCCTACACATGCACATTTCAGGCTGATTGCTGGGACCCGTGTCACAACTGGTATTACTTCCTCCAAGTCACTGCATTCCCCACCCAGCTCCAGCACCCCCGGAAGTTCCCACAAACATTTCCCTACAATCTCAGAGGCCGGAGGGCTGAGTCTGTGGGGAGGGGAAGAAGATGAGGAGAAGAAGAGGAGGGGGGAAGAGAAGAAATAGGAGGTAGAGGGGGAGAAGGGGGAAGAGGAGTGGGAAGGAAGAAACGAAAGACAAGGAAGAGGTGAAAGAGGGTGAGGAAGAGGAGGAGGAGAAAAACGGGGAGTGGGAAGGAAGAGGAGCAGCAGAAGGGGGGAGGGGAGGAGGAGAAGGAAGAGGGGACGGAGGAGGGGGAAGAGGAAGGAAAGGGGGAAGGGGAAGAATAGAGCGAGGAGGAGAAGGAGGGGGAGGGAAGTAAAATGAGGGAGAAGAGGAAAAAGAAGAGAAGGAAGAGCGGGAGGAAGAGGAAGAGGAGAAAAGGAAAGGTCAGAAGGGGAAGGGTAAAAAAAGGAGAGAATAAAATGAAAAACGAAGGACTGAAGGAGGGAGAAGGACAAGGGAAGAGACAGCAACAAAAGGAAAGACGAGAGGGAGTGAGGAGAATGGACAGGCAAAGCCAACCAAGGAGAACCCTCTTCCCATAAAGACTGCTCCAATGGAAGGGTTTCTTTGCTCTGATGCCCTCTCCACAGGGATTTAGGTATAACCCAAATGGATGTTTTCCTTCCCACTATCATTGCTGTGGTGGCACAGTGGTTAAGCGCTCAGGCTGCTTGTTAACCAAAAGGCTGGCAGTTCAAATCCACCAGCCACTCCTTGGAAACCCTAAGGGGCAGTTCTACTCTGTCCCATAGGGTCTCTATGAGTCGGAATCGATTCAAGGGTAGCGGGTTTGGTTTTTGGTTTACCACTGTCATGAGCAGATTGGAACAACTTGCACTCATTCAGCATGTCTTTCTGCAAAATATAGTATCCCCTTGCCATCAGTCATTCTGAGGATGCAAAGAAATGGCATGCCAAGTGCTTAGCAAAAGGTCTGCCCCTAGGAAGGGCTCAATAGCATCTAAGCTACTATTATCATCCCAGTCACTCCTCACGAGCCCACAGTTTAGTGGGGAAAAGGGAGAAAAGGAAGTGAGAATATTATCTTCGGTTTCCTGGTCTGTTTCCATATATACCAGGTCAGTAAGAAAGAGAAGCTCAGCGGCTTCTCACCTATAAACTGAAGCTGATGATGAGTATTTTGCAGAGCTGAGGCAATTAAAAGAGATAATTAGTGTAGAGCGCTAAACAGGTCTTCGGCACATACAGCACTTCATAACCTGGTAGCATCCATGCAGGGCCCAGGGCCCGGCTCGTTGCAGATGCTAGCTACATCCTTGCGAATGAATGTAGGCACCGAGTGTGTGTGTACTTTTCCACACTCTCTTCTGGGCTCTATAATTTCCTCTCAGCCCAGGGAATTGGGGCAACAGAATCAAACATTTACCGTGAGCAGAAGAGCCCTCATACATAAATATTTATTTGCCCTTCAAAATGTTTTCCTTGCTGCCATGTAGCTGAGAACTGAAGAAATGCTATATTTAAGCATCTGAGTTGCTGGCTTCTAGAATACAGCCATGATGGGCCTCCAAATAGGTTTTTCCTGTGGAGCTGGGAGCTGAGAAAATTTTTACTTCAAACGTATCACTCCAGAGCCCAACAATTCACTGGAATTGTTTTATTCTAGACGGAGAAGGGGACAGCAAGGATGGTAGAACGCTTTGGTGCTGGCTTCTCCAAGGGAGTTAACCTTGGTAGGTGATTCACCCTAACCGCTCATCAATGAACTGGGAATAATGACTCCCACTTTGCCAGACCTTGAGGAGCAAAGAAAATGGACACATTGGTATGTCTGTCTGGCACATATAAGGCTCTCAGAAAATGCTAGCTATTATTATCATGTCCCTGGGTGGTGCAAATGGTTAAGTGCTCAGCTACTAACTGTAAAGTTTGGCAATTCAAATTCACCCAGAGGTACCTTGGAAGAAAGTCCTGGTGATCTATTTCCAAAAGATCACAGCCATTGAAAACCCTGTGGAACACAGTTCTACTCTGAAACACATGGGGTCACCATGAGTTGGAATCAACTTGACAGCAACTGAATTTTTTAATTATTATTATTAATTTTTTTATTAGGAATACTGACTTATTTTTGGATGGAGTCTGGGCAGCAGAAACACTAGGAATCTCCTTGGGAGTAGAAGGAGAATATTAATTTCTTAAGCTTTCAAAATTCTTGTTCCACAGCTTTCAGGTGGTCAACCCTTGGCAAAGTATGTTCCTAAAGGTAATTATTATATTGGTTGATCTACATAATGCCCTATGAGATGGGCATTATCACCTCCATTTTACAGATGAGAAAACCAAGGCTTGCAGGCAGCATGTGACCTTTCCAAGGTCATTTGAAGCCAAGGTGTATCTCCAAAGCCTAAGATCTTAGTACTAAGGGAACTCAAGCTCACACACCAATTGTGGCCAGGCAGGTAAGGTGGATGGGGGGTAAAGCAATTATGTGGTAAATGGTAGGGCAGAGGCTAGGTTAAAGAGGACAGTTTGTTCCAGCTGATTGCTGCCGTGAGAGAATGGAGGCCAGGGTGGTTAGATCTGATTTCTCAAAGCAAACAAAAACTCTGGATTCTTAATGGTGACAACTTAAAAATAAAAGTGCCTATGTGGCTGATTTGTCCCAAACTTCAATGTCCTCCAGGCTTCTGCCTCCATCCTTCACCTCTGCCCCAAACTCTCTTGTCAGCCTCCAAAGACTGCAGACTATCTTCAGGCTTTCTGGAGAAAGGTTGTTCCCTGGCCATACTTCTCTGGCCACCTGGTGGCACATGTGGTCTACCCAATGGCCGAGGCCCAGCTAACCATGTGTTTCTTATTTAATTTTGATGTGCTGGTTTTAACAAGAGCAATTTATAAGTTTGACATTGTCAGTGGTGGTCTGAATGGCTTCTCAGACTAATACAAAGGCTGCCAGAACCCATTAACAAATCAATTGGGTAGCGAGGTGTCTTTTTGAAAAGAAAATTATTTTTCTATTTTTGCAGGTTAGACAGCAATGCTCCCTGGAGGCTCCCCCAAGGGCGATTCCCTGTAGCTGCTTTCTGGAAGCTGCGAATACTAATGGTTAGGATAGAACTGCTTCTCACTCTCCCTTTGCACTCGACCCTCTCCTTTTCACTAGTTCAGGTCCCAAGAGTTTATTCAGCCCCTTTTCTGCCCTGGGTCAGGCTGTTCTAGGCACTGGGGAGACAGAGCTAGGGAAGACATGACCTCTTGCCCCACAGATGCCCAAATTCCACAGCCCTGGTGACATCCTGGTAGACACAGTCAAGTACTGACTACACGGCCCTGTGAACTGGGACCTGCCAGAGGCAGGCTTGGTGGGAAACCTGTCACTGTTGGACCAACTTCCAAATCTTTCTTGGACCCAGAAAGGAAAATGGCCTTAGGGCTGAAAGGGCTGAAAGGCTTAGGGCTCACTGATGAACTGATGAAAGGCTGTAATAATGGGGATTTTAGAGACTGTGTGTCGAGCTGAGGGAGGGGTAGACCTGATAGAGTATGGACAAGTTGAAAAAAAAAAAAAAAAAAGCCAAGACTTGTTGCTGTGGAGGCAACTCCGATTCATAGCAACCCCACAAGACAGAGTAGAACTGCCTCATAGGGTTTCCTAAGCTGTCTTTTTCCTTCCACATTTTTCTCCTGAGGAGCGGCTGGTGGGTTCAAACTGCCGACCTTTCGGTGAGCAGTCGAGCACTTAACCACTGCACTACTAGAACTCTTTATGGACAGGTTAGAGATCTCTAATAGTGACTGTTCAAATTTTGTTTTGTGGCATGTGACAGAACCTTCCTTCCTGCCCTCTCTACCCCTCCCAACAAAAAAACCTATCTCCATTAGTAGATATGCTGCTGAATCTGGTCTTATAGTACTCAAGGTGCAAGAGAAAAGGCCACCCCCACAAAAAAAAAATTAGGATTATATCTATAACAGGAAAATAGAGGGGGCAGTGGTCTGCTGGTGTGGTGCATTCAAATTCTCGATGCACCATACCACACAGAACAGAAACTTATCTTGGGTCTTAATGGGGATAATACAGACAAATGAGACCTGTAAAACTAGAAAAGAAAAAAAAAATTTCCTAGAGAGAAATCAAATTCCTTCCCATTTCATGTCAAGTGGAAGGGTTGTTTATCATGCACTTCACATACTCCCCCTATTAGAAGTCACGTTATAACAAATCTCTTCTCCAAAAACAACCCATTATTCCATAGGGCATAAAAAGCCATTAGTCCCTGAGAATTCAGAGTACAGGAAAGTGAAGGAAAAGATGCTCTTTGTATGGGAGATAAAGACAATCTGGGGAAACCTGCCTACTTTTATGTAGGCAATAGTAAGACAGATGCAAAGTGCACTGGAAGAAATCAAATTACCTTCGACCTGCAATGAGAAGGCCCAACCAACTGACCCATTAAGAATCTTAGAGGAGATCTGTTTTTGAGGCAGTTAGGTTTTGGAAAATATTGCTAAGAAACCTGAAAGGCCCAAGGCCTCATTTTGCTTCATTCCAGGCCTGTATACTCTCTTCCACTCAAGGCTGAATTTTTGCGAATACCGATCCCTTTTGAAGTGTGGTGATGGTGGAAGTGGCTGTGGATGGCCTTGTGTTCCAGTGTCTTGTGGACCAGGGCCTCTCAGACTTTAATGTGCATACAAACTACTCAGGGGGGATCTTGTTCATATGTAGATTCTAATTCAGTAGTTCTAGGTGGGGCCTGAGATCCTGCATTTCTCAGGTAATTGCCAATGCTGCAGGTTCCCAGATCCACTTTGAGTAGCCAGAGACTTAGCAATGGTTGCCAGACTTGGTTGTGTATCAGAATCACCTATGGTTTAGTCATACAGGTTCCTGGGCCCCACTCCTAGAGGGTCTGATTACGCGGTCCAGGGGCGTGGTCTGGGCACCTGTAGTTTTAAGAAGGTGATTAAGGTGATTCTGTTGAAAGCCAGGTTTAGCAACCTCAAGAGTTGCTGCAGGAGCCCTGGTGGTGCAGGTGCTACCGCTGCTAACCAAAAGGTCGGCAGTTCACATCCACCAGCCGCTCCTTGGAAACCCTATGGGGCAGTTCTACCCTGCCTGATAGGGTTGCTATGAGTTGGAATTAACTTGCTGACAATGGGTTTGGATTTTTTTTACTGTGTGTGTAAGAAATCACTGAGTGGCACAAATGGTTAAGCACTGGGCTACTAACCAAAGGGCTGGCAGTTCAAACCCACCCAGAAGTGCCTCAGAAGTAAGGTCTGGCTATGTGCTTCTGAAAGGTCACTGCCATCAAAACCCTGTAGAGTACAGTTCTACTCGGCACATGTGAGGTCGCCATGAGTTGGAATTCACTCGACGGCAACAAACACTGCATGTGTAAAGTCCCTAGGTGGTGCAAACAGTTAATGTTCTTGGCGCCTAACCAAAAGGTTGGAGGTTCCAATCTATCCAGAGGCACCTCGGAAGAAAGGCCTGGCAATCTACTTCTGAAAAATCAGCCACTGAAGACTCTATAGAGCACAATTCTACTCTGACACACGCGGGGTTGCCATGAGTTGGAATTGACTCAATGGCAACTGGTTGATTTTACTGGGGGTGGGAGGGGAGGAAAGGGATCCGGACCAGGAGGTGTCATGGCCTCTAGTCCTGGTTCCGCTACTTATTCATTGGTGTGATCTGACAGAAGTCACTTAACCACACTGAGTCTCAAGTTCTTCAACTCAAACACTGGGGTGGGGTGAGATAGAGATAGCCCAGCTGGTTAGCTAAACATTGTTGGGTTCCTCCTGCTTTTAGTAAAAATATTTTAAACGATGGAATAATCACCAAACCATTTCATTTTCTCTCCCTGCAATTGCCGTTCCAAAAATTTTTGAGGGGCTGTTAGAAATTGTTGCCTTCAGACCTGCCACTTAAAGACTCTGGTGCTTTCAGTGGGTAGAGTATTCTGATAAATGCAAATTCTAACTAACCACATGTGGTCACCAATAAGCCATTTACTCATCATATATTTCAAGGACCTGGAATAGAATAAGACGAACTTAGCACAAAAAGTTTTTTAATGCTCTCACTGCTGATTCAGAAAGCTTATGGTAGTGAATAGGCATGAACATCAATTATCCAACTGGAAGAACGACTGATTAATTGTTCACAGCTTGAGGGAACTCTGCATGATGCTTTGTATTTTCAAGACACATTCCTATCTAGCTGCTATTTTGGAGAGTTTATGACATGCCAGACACTGTCCTCAGGGTTTTACATGCATTATCTCTTTTAATTCTCACAAAAACCCTGTGAAACAGGTAATATCATCCCCACTTTACAGATGAGAAAACTGAGAGCCAAAGAAGTTAAATAGCTTGCTCAGTATGAGCCAACTAGCAGGCAGATTTCAAACCTGGAGCTCCCTGCCTCCAAAGTCTATGCCCAGCCACTAGGCACATCTCCACTTTTCTCATTTACAACCCATGACAAGTCTTTGACGTAGATTGGGAAGATTTCTACCTGTGGAGACAGGAGGGAGGTGGGGAGGAGGGAGATTAGATGGTTGCCTGCAAGGGGCAATTCTATTATGTGCTGGGGCGATAGAGTGCAGTGGTGCACTGATATTATCTCCTTCACACTCCCTCATTTACCCCCCAAAATCTCACCTAACACCTTAGAATATCTTGCTACCCATGGTTTATGAATGAAATCCTACCATGAATGGCACCTCTTTTGGCTTATATTAAGCCAAGGATAATAATTGTGTGCCATACATGCCCCCAGGCTCCCCTGCATGGCAGACATTACTAATTGATCATAGGTCTCTTCTTAATAAGGCTGAGTGGGGCCACACCATCCTTCCTTGCAGAGGATTCCAGACAGCCACAGCCAATTGATTTGGATTGAGATTTGAGAACAGAGTGGTTGCTTTTCATCATTAAGCCTTACTAGCACTATGGCAAGAGACCCTGGTGGCACAATAGTCAAGAGCTTGTCTACTAACCTCAAGGTCGGTGGTTAGAGCCCACCAGCAGCTCAGCGAGAGAAAAGACCTGGAAATCTGCTCCCATAAAGATTACAGTGTAGGAAGGAAACCCTATGGGGGTAGTTCTACTCTGTCCTATAGGGTCACTATGAGTCTTAATTGACTCGATGGCACACAGCAACAGTACGATAGCAAAGCAGAAGTAGCACTTGTCTGGAGATTGGGAAGCCTGGGTTTTAATCTGGGCTCTGAGACTAACCTGACTTTGTGCAAGTTACTTCTCACTCTGAGCCTCAGTTTATCCATCAGTAAACGAAAGGGTGGGCCAACACTCTAGGGGATCCTAAAGTCTCTCCCAAGAATAACATCCTAGGGTCTGATAGATATTCGAAGCCAGGTGGAGCTCATCAGGGGAAAGGCTCTGTCTGTGTTAATATGAGTGTGCAGCCAAACTTGTGTAAGAATATACCCCTCCGCATGTTAGAACCACCCTGGAGAGTCCACTATTCCATACTGTCTGTGCCTTTACAGGATAAAGTGTCTGTAAGTGGAAGAAAAGGCAAACATAATATCGTTTGTTCAAATTATGAGAGACAATCTGGCAGAGGCTCCACACCCTGGCTGTCTGGAGCAGGTGGTCTCTCAGGAATGGATCCTCAGGTGTGGGGGCCAAGAATCCGTCCCAAGTGATGTGGGAAGAGGGGTTCAGAGCCTTGAGGCCATATCTGCTTAGTTCTTCTGCAGCCCACAGGCCCCCAGCTCTCTGCCTTCCCTGGGACTGGGAGTCAGCTCGGAGCTGCTTCTCCTCCATTGACCGCAGACATGCTGGACTGTGCTGTGGCTTCCCAGTGAAAATCAAGAAGCCTGGCATGAGTGAGGACCACACCACCCCGGATAATAACAACAGCTCACTTTTATTGAGTGTTCTCTCTGAGCCAGGCACTGTAATATGCACTTGATCCCATGCAACCATCTGATGAGGCAGGAATTATTATTACTCTCATTTTAGAGATAAGGGAACTAAAGCACAGGGGAGGTTAAGTAACTTGCCCAAGGTGATACATTAGTAAGAGGCAGGGCCAGGATTCAATCCCAGGCGGCCTGAGTCCAGAGCCTTTCATTTTAACCACATATTATACAGTTTCCCCAACGGGGACAGTGGCTCCAGAGAATCTAATGGACTTTGTTGCATATTTTCTATACACTTATTTGAATAGCTATCTTCCCTGATGGATTATTAACCCAAGGAGGACATAGGCCATGCCTTAGTGATTCACCACTATACCTCTGATGTCCAGCAAACTACCTGGCACACAGTAGGTGCTCAGTAAATCTCTGATCAATGTATGAATAAATAGAGAAGTACATAAAATCAAGCAGGTAGAAGTTAAGGAGCAAGGCCTCTTCCCTAGAATTATAAACTTTCTGAAAAGAAAGAGCTTGGACACACTTGTTAAATGCCTACAATATGCCAGGTAAGGAGCCCTGGTGGCGCAATGGTTAAGCACTCAGCTGCTAACTGAAAGGTCAGCTGTTGGAACCCACAAGCAGCTCTGTGGGAGAAAAGACCTGGCAATCTGCTCCTGTAAAGATTACAGCCTAGGAAACCCTAAGGGGCAGTTCTACTTTGTCCTATAGGGTTGCTATGAGTCAGAATCAACTCGATGGCACACAACAATAACAACAAAATATGCGAGGTGTTGTGCTAAATGTTCTTTGTGAATCCTTAATCTTTATAACAACCAAATGAGGTACAATTTCATACTCCCTTTGCATAGGGGTCACATTTGGTTGTGGGTGGCATAGTGGTTAAGAGTTTGGCTGCTAACCAAAAGGTCAGCAGTTTGAATCCACCAGGCGCTACTTGGAAACCCTATGGGGCTGTTCTACTCTGCCCTATAGGGTCAGTATGAGTTGCAATTGACTCAACTGCAACGGGTTTTTTTTGCAAATGGGAAACTGAGGTTTGGGGAACTTAAGTAAATTATACACATAGATTTAAATAGAAGATCTCAGATTTAAACTCAGGACTCTCTGACTCCAAAGCACCATGATCATTCCATGATAGTACATTGTGTGCTTACTGTCATCAGTCCAACATTAAACTATTCCTGGCCAAAGATACCTTCTTTACCTGGATGGTCTGGTTTGGGAGAAAATAAAGAAGCACAACATACACATGTAGATAATAAAAGACTGAGTGTTAGAAGTTGTGGATGTTAAGCTTGGTACCGTAATAAACCAGTCATGTGGTCATAGCGAAGTCTCTCCCGTTCCTAGGACCTCTTCCTACCATCTGTAAAATGAGGAGGCTCAAACAAATGATCGCTAAAATCCTTCCCAATTCTAATGCTCCATAACTCAGTGGAAGAAACAGACCCCACAAGAGGGCCAGGAGATATAGCAGTGGTCTCCCTAAAGCCAGGAGAAGGTACTCTACCTCTGGACAACTGAAGCTGGGAGTGATGAGGACATCAGTGAGAAGGCAGGCATGTCACCCTTAGATTTTTTTTTTTCCCCTAATTTTCCCTGTCCTGCCTGAACCTTGCAAACCTTCAAAGCCCTTAAGTCATTCAGACATTCACTAGCTCAGTGACGCGAGCTGGTGGCTGCTTCTTCATCGCTAAGAGTCTGAGATGAAGCCTGTAACTAGAGCCAGCTTATGCCTATTGGGAGGAAAAATATATGAATGAATGATAGTCATAGAG
Source organism: Dugong dugon (assembly GCA_030035585.1). Classification (NCBI taxonomy): domain Eukaryota; kingdom Metazoa; phylum Chordata; class Mammalia; order Sirenia; family Dugongidae; genus Dugong; species Dugong dugon. Next base: position 163,384,754 of record CM057460.1, on the reverse strand, counting down.
CCTGAGAATATTAAAGTAGATCTCTAGAGCATCAGGGAGTACAAACTAGAGATTTACAGATATATTTCTGTTTGGCCCACATGGTATTTTAATAATGAAATTTAAGGTAGAAATTTAAATTTTCATCTTTTCTTAGAAAAAAAGAGGAAGACCTGGCAAAAATGGGCCTGCATTTCCACTTGGGAAATATTGGCTGGAGCTGAAATGGGTAAGAATATTGTTGCAAGTAAAGAAAAACCCAAGCCAAATACCTGAAAAGCCCAGAGGTAGGTTAGCAGGCAAGACTGGTTAGATTTTAGAGCTCAATAACGTCATCAAGGCCACAATTTCTGCTTCTTTGTTCTTTATTCTAAGATGTTGACATCACCATAAAGCTGAATTCCCTCAAGGGAGCAGATGGTGGTTGTGGTTCTTGACTTCACAACTGCACTCTACATCATCGAGAAGAAACCAGTCTTTGTGTGATTTAGAATTTCCTGAATTTTGGGCTGTTAGGGCCACCTGGAAACAATCCTGGTGGCATTGGGAATACCATGCTGTGGGTTGGCTTAAACCTGGATTTCCTGAAACAGGCAAGGCATATGGAATTCTCCTGGTTAGTCTATACTAGTCAGGTACATAACACGTCCCATCTGAGCCCATGGCTTACTACCCAGTGGAGAAAGGGTGGGGTAGATTTGGAAACCACATTGTCCACCAGAGGCAGCTGCCCCTGGGTGGGGCGTGTGCTCTCCAATTCACCGTGGTACTTACCACTCTGCATTGTCAGACACCTGGCTCATTTTAGCCATGCTTGCCAGGTATTAGGCAATGAATCTAATTCACCACCCTACCCCCGAGTCCCAATTAATGAAAGAACATGTTAGGCACTCAGAAACACATAAAAGGCTGTTGTTGAATCCGAACCATTTTACAGATGGGGAAGCTAAGGCCCAGGGACCTGGGACATATCCCACAGGCAGCAGGCCAGCCACTGAGAGTTGGGTCTAAATGTCATGGCTGAGCCAATGATAGAGCCCAAGGAATTTTGCACTGTCCACATGTGGGCAAACCTGATGAAGCCTTGAATGACCTATGATCCGTTTGGATGAGATAAACCCAACTCAAGATTTATTTTCCAGTCCATATAGAGACAGAAAGTGATGCAATGCTGGGGGTAATACCTGTTTTAGAGATGAAATCTAGTACATTTTCTGCTGAGAACAGGGCCAAATAAACACAAGTGGGGTAAAAATCTCCCACATTGGCTTATAACAGTGATGTGTAACAGTCCTACTGCTAAGCAGTTCCAAAAGGTCCCTGATAAAATGTGGGTGTTAACTTAGTCATACTACATAGAAACACATGAATACATTTAGGTGATTTGTTTGCCAGTTTAGTTGACAAAATTGGACATAGGATAGGTAAACTCTGAAGGATGATATTAGATCAGGAAAGGTGGACATAGGGTCACTCCCTTGAGAATGCCAGGTGCCCACAGAGCAGAAAGGGAGTCCTGAGACTGGTGTTGGGTGGGTGCTGAAAGTGGGAAAGGGTCCAAGTGGAGAGGATGAATCGAAGAGGAGAAGGAGTGGGTGCTTTATTATTCTTTTTTCTGCGGAGGGCTAACCATGTTTTGAGGAGCCGTGGTGGTGTGACAATTAAGCACTCAGCTGTTAACTGAAAGGTTTGCAGTTCGAACCTACCCAGTGGCTCTGCGGGAGAAAGACCTGATGATCTGTTCCTGTAAAGATCATCAGCCAAAGAAGCCCTATGGGGTAGTTCTACTCTGTCACATGGGGTCACTATGAGTTGAAATAGACGTGACGATATCTAATAACAACAACTTTGCTTTGGAGTCCCTGGGTGGCGGTTTGAACCTACCCAGAGGTGCCTCAGAAGACAGTCCTGGCTGTCTGCTTCCAGAAGGTCACATCCTTGAAAACCCTATGGAGCACTTCTACTTTGCATAGATATAGGTTGCCAGGAGTTGGAATTGACTCTACCACAACTAACAACAACAGTAATAACAACCTTGCTTTAAGAAAAAAACGGAGGAGGGCGCTGTAATCAGGAAAGTCCTTGGCTGAGACTAGAGGCCAGGCAGCATGACTATGACAAGATCCTGTGTCCAATGAACAGGCAGTGTGGGCTGTAAAGCTGGCCTGTAATCTAATGATCCATTGACCTTGAAAACTTCATCTCCTCCCCTGGCTCATGAGGAGTCAATGGATCATCTCTCACATGCCTTTTGGCTTATAATATCTAGATTTCCAGAAAGAATTGCCATTCCTTCCTCCTCATTCCCTCTACTGTTGAAACAGCCAGTTGGGGATTAACTTGTCTTTGATGGGATAAAAGCCCCGGTGAAATGAAAACCCCCAGGTAATAGGACATGATTACTGAAGACTACTCAGGTGTCCACATCAGGTGGAAATAGCCATCAAATTCACTCATTACAAATTCATTCATACATTAAAAAAAAAAATATGTATTCAGCTTCAACCATATACCAGACACTGTTTTAGGTACAGTGATGAGAAAACATAACAAAAACAAATTAACAAAACCGAAAGTTATACACAGACCCTGCCCTGCTTCTTCCTCCAAGATTGATGCAGAGTGTGGGGGTGACGGGGGAGGGGGGTGACAACCCACATTAATCAAGCTTCATCAATATTAATCAAACAGTACAAGTAAATATAAACTGTAATAATAATAAGTGCTCCAAAAGAGAAATGCAGGATGTTTTAAGAGTTTATAGAACAGAAAACTGACATAATTAGAAGGCCAGATGTTTGAGAACAAGGTGAAGAGGGAAAAGAGCTTTTCATGCAGAGGGCACAGCATGTGCAAAGGCTCTGTGGCTGAAGGGAGCAGGATGAGTTGGCAGAACTGACAAAAAGGTCAGTGTGGCTGGACAATAGTGCAAAATAAGTCTGGAGAAGAAAGAACTCAGGGGCTGAACTATATGGATATCTTATGCCATGTTAGGACATTTTATCTTTATCTTAAGAGCAATAGGACACCATTTAGGTATGTGTATGTATGTGTGTGGAGCCCTGGTGGCACAGTGGTTAAGAGCTCGGCTGCTAACCAAAAGGTTGGCTGTTCAAATCCACCAGCCACTCCTTGGAAACCCTATGGGGCAGTTCTAATCTGTCCTATAGGGTCACTATGAGTCGGAATCAACTCGACGGCAGTGGGTTTGGTTTGGTTTGTAGTATGTATGTGTGTAGGAGTCTCTGGGTGGCACAAATGGTTAAGCGTGTGCCTACTAACTGAAAGGCTGATGGTTGGAATCCACCCAGAGGTACCTCAGAAGACAGGCGTGGCGATCTTCCGAAAGGTCACAGTCTTGAAAACCCTGTGGCATGCAGTTCTACTCTGACACATATGGGGTTGCCATGAGTCAGAATCGACTCAACATCAACTGGTTTGTTTCTATGTATGCGTGGAAGGCCTGGCGATCTACTTCCGAAAATCAGCTAATGAAAACCCTATGAATCACAACGGTTCGGTCCTCAACCAATCATGAGGATGGTGCGGGACCGGGCAGTGTTTTGTTCTGTTTCTGCTTGGGGTTGCCATGAGTTGAAGGTCAACTCGATGATGGGTAACAACAACAACAATGTGTGTGTATGAGAGAGAGAGAGACTTGGTTATATCTGTGCTTTGAAAAGATCACTCTGGGTATTTGTATGGAAAATGGGTAAGGGAAGGTCAGGGAGGCATGCCTAGGTCGCAGAGTCCAGTGATTCTGCTGACACCTCCATTGACCCCAGGATATCAGTGTTTCCGCATTCCAATGCTCTAGAATCCCTGGCTGTCCACATTTTTAGCTCCTCCTGCCTCCACCAAGGATCTCTGGCCAGTTCTGGCACTCAGTATCCCATGGGGCTCAGGGCACCTCTCAAGTGGCTTGTCACATTGGAGAAGTGGCTTCCAGATGTAGGAAGCACAAGCATCTTGCTCTCCAGACAGGGCCAGACAGTGAATTTCTGCCTTGGAAATCAAACAACACAGACACACTATGTACAACTGTACCCTGGTACCCCGCATATCTGTCAGAGACCTTATCCCTGGACAAATGATGATTTATGGGAGGCTGCTCTGTTTCCCGCCTTTCTCTTGTTCTATTTTAGGAGAATATATCCAGACCATGTGTTTTTGCTTAGCTTGACACATTCCAAGCAAGCTTTCTGTATTCCATGTGTTGGTGAAAAGTCTTCATTTAAAAAGGAGAAGGAAGAAAAAACAGTGAGCCCGACCCCCCTGTTCCCGGAATGGCTAGAAGAAAGGTCAGTATCCATTCTCTGAAAGTGCCCACGAGTCCGCCAGGGCAGGGTAAATGGTCACTTTCATGGCCAGATTCTGGGGGTATGCCCAGAGACTCCCCATGTGGTACAGGAATGCCTCACTTCATGTATGAAGAAGATAAGAGGAGGCAGAGTTGGCTCCAGTGGCCTTTCAGCTCCTCAAACTCACCATGCACTTTCCCTCCTTGGGGCCTTTGAACGTGCAATTCTTACTGCCTGAAACCCTCTGCTTACCACTCTGCATGTTGCCGGCTGCTTCACCTCCTTCAAGACTCAGTTTAAATGACATCTGTATAAAGCAGCCTTCACTTCCTAGACCTTCCTCTCCAAAGCAAGTCTCCCCTGAAGCTGTCTATCTCAGCGCCCTGTTTGCTTTTTCATGGCAATGACCACACAGGACAATTATTATATTTAGTTTCTTGTTTCTGCTTCTTTCTTTCATTAGGTTAGGGGTGGGCAAACTATGGCCTATGGTCCAAATCGGATTCACTGCTTGTTTTTGTAAATAAAGTTTTATTGGCATTTAGCCAAGCTCATTTGTTTACATATTGTTGGTGGCTGCTTTTACTATAGATAGCAGAGTTGAGTCTTTGTGACACAGACCGTGTGGCTCACAGAGCCAAAAATATTTACTATCTGGTGAGTCCCTGGGTAGTGCAAATGGTTAATGTGGTCGGATGCTAACTGAAAGGTTGGAAGTTTAAGTGGACCCAAGGGCACCTCAGAAGAAAGGCCTGGTGATCTACTACCAGAAAATGAACCACTGAAAACCCTATGGGGCAAGTTCTACTCTGATACACATGGGGTTGCCATGAGCCAGAGTCGACTCAGTGGCAACTGGTCTTTTTTTTTTTTTTTTTTTTTTTTTTTAATATATATTTTATTGTACTTCAGGTGAAAGCTTACAGAGCAAATAGTTTCTCATGAGATAGTAGTACACATGTTGTTTTTTTTGACATTGGTTAACAACCCCACAACGTATTAAGCCTCTAAATTCTCAACCTTTTTTTTTGATGAAAATTACAGATGGCCAAAGATACACCGTTTCAAAATTTTCTACATTCACAGTTCAGTGACATTGACTACGCTCTTCCAACTGTGCTGTTATTCTCACTTAAGATGAAGGCTTACAGAACAAAATAGTTTTTCATTTAACAGTTACTACACATGTTGCCCTATGACAATGGTTAACAATCTCACAGCACATCAAGAATATCCTTACTCCACCTTGTGTTCCCTATCACCAGGGGGCTTCCTTGTCCCCTTCTGTCTTCTGGACCTTGTCAGTGGATTATTGTACCTCTTTAGTCTCCTTTGTTTGTTTATTTATTTATTTTTATTTTATTTAAACACCATTTCAAAACTTTTTACTTACACATTTAAGTGATATTGACTATGCTCCTCCAATTGTGCTGCCATTCTCGCCCAAGATGAAGGCTTACAGGACAAAACAGCCTCCCATTTAATAGTTACTACAAATGTTGCCCTATAGCAGTGGTCAACAATCTCACAATACATCGACAGTGTCCTTATTCAATTTGTGTTCCTTATCATCAGTTTCCTACTCTCCCTCTTCCTTCTGGCCCTTGTCACCGGACTCCTGTACATCGTTAGTCCCATTTAGTTTTACTGGGGTGTCCATTCCCAGGCTTAACATCGAACCTTGAAGGTAACTTCCCCTCTGAGCTGAAAGGGTGTCTGGGGGCCACACTCTCGAGGTTTCTCTAGTATTCTTTAGGCCAGTATATCTGGTCTTCTTTTTTTTTTTTTTTTGGGAGTTAAAATTATGCTCTACATCCTACTCCAGCTCTGCCCAGAATCCTCTGTTGTGATCCTGGTCAAAGGAGTCATTGGTGGTAGCCGGGCACCATCCAGCTGTACTGGGCTCAGTCCCGTGGAGGCCTTGGTAGCTGTGGACCATTAGTCCTTCGGACTAATCTTTTCCTTGTATCCTGTTCTCTTCATTCTCCCTTGTTCCCGAAGGGATGAGATCAGTGGAGTATCTTAGATGGCCGCTCATAGGCTTTTAAGACCCCAGACACTACTCACCAAGGTAGAATGTAGAGCATTATCTTTATAAGTAGTGTCATGCCAATTGAGCTAGATGTTCCCCGAGATCATGGTCCCCAGAGCCCTCCATCAAGCTATTCAGTCCCTCACTGACCTGCGTATTAGACTGTAAATTCTGTGAGTGCAGAGAGGAGTAAGTCTTACTCATCAGCGTATTCCTGGTGCCTAACCCAGAGTTTGGCCTATAGTAGGCACTCAATAAGCATTTGTTGAAAGACAGACCCCTGCAAATGCCAGGACGGAATTGCTGAGTCAATGACCAAACGCATGACCTGCATATTTAAACTTCAGACTCTTTTCTTTTTCTTTCTCTCTCTCTTTTATCCTCTCTCTCTCTCTTTTTTATCTAAGGCTTATCTTACACTTAGGAGAAGATTCTCTAGTTTCATAACACTCACACACAAAAAAAAAGAACAAAAGCCAGAGTTTTAATAGAGGAAAAATAAAACCTCAAACTGGATTTTAAAAGACCAACAAAGCAATAAATATAAAAAATTCTGATTTATGAAGCCACAGGGAGTTGTCCCTAGTAACAACAGCAAGCTCTAGGAAGGCAGGCCCAAAGTGGAGAAATGCAGGGGCTGGAGAAGGGGGAAACAAAACAAAACAACAAACACATTACCTTGATCTTCCTCCAGGTGGGCAAAGACTTCCTGCTAATAAATGGTGAGCATTTATGCAAATCCCAGTTTAATAAAACATTTGGGAAAACAGGTTGTAGCACAATCATGATATGTAAAGCCACCCAGTCATGGGGAAGTATTAGGAACAATTTAACTGGAATCAGTGATGGAACACTTTGAAAATTAAAATTTGATCAGAGACATCCAATGTGGCTTTATGTGAGGGAGAGTTTAATGCCTAACCTGTTAGAAATAAGTTTTGTGGATAAATTACTATCATGGGAGATGAGGGAGAGACAGATATTTACATGTACTTCCAGAAAGCCCAGGGCACACTTTTACAAATTATTGGCCAACAACACATATGAGGGGAGATTAGGAGCCTGCTGGATACATACCGCCAAAAATAAACTCATTTCATTTTTCAAGATGGACAAAAGGTAAGAGTCAGGTAGACTGAGTGAACTTTACTGTTTGTAAATAAAGCACAAACTGAGAAAATGTGATATAATCCAGTTCAATATAGTCAACTTTGGAGCCATCTGGTCCCCTAGAGATATTTGTTTGTTTAAAATCTTTTGAATCAAATGTTATAATGGGGGCAGAGTTATAACATCAACCCGGATAGGCATCAAAGAAAGAGAAGTCAGTCTGTGTTGTTAGTAGCTGAGCCATCTGGCGATCAGCAAAGAGGAATCCCTTTACTCCAAGGCAAGTCTGGTCTTCATCACCTGCACGCACCACAGAGTACATCTCCTGACATCTAGTAGGGCTCTAGGAAGCCCTGGTAGTGCAATGGTTAAGCGCTCAGCTGCTAACTGAAAGGTTGGTGGTTCAAACCCACCAGTAGCTCCGTGGGGGAAAAGACCTGGCCATCTGCTCCCATAAAGATTACAGCCTAGGAAACCCTATGGGAGAGTTCTACTCTGTCCTATAGGGTCACTATAAGGTCAGAATCAACTTGACGGTACATAACAACAGTAAAGTCCTTAATAAATTTCTAGTAAAGAAGGCTCTAAAAACTATGTATCACTGACGTGTCCATAAAAAGTCTGGAGACCGTAACCAGGACCCGAGACAGGACAAGGGTGAAGCAAGCAAGGCATCTAGGGGGCTGTATTTAAGGAGGCCCTCACTCGCAGGTGCCCACCCTGCACTTGCATATCTCTGTGAGTGCAGGCCTCCTTAAATGGTCAGGGCATCCCAGGCACCAAGTTGGTCTCACCCTATTCTCGGCTCTGATCATGATTGTTAGTTCTTCTCAGAGCAATGGAGCCTGTATGGGCCGCACTCTTCTTCTAAGGGGAGAAGTATTGTGATTATTTAAAGATCACTTTTATGGATTGTGTCTGCTAAGAAGATATGCCGAAGTCCTAACCTCCAGTACCTGTGAATGTGACCTTGCTTGGACATAGGGTCTTTGAAGATGTTATTAGTTAACTTGAGGTCATACTGGAGTACAGAAATCCTAGCCTGTTGCCATTGAGTTGATTCCAACTATAGAACAGAGTAGAACTGACCCATAGGGTTTCCAAGGAGCAGCTGGTGGATTTGAACTGCCAATCTTTTGGTTAGCAGGGGTAGCTCTTAACCACTATACCACCAGGGCTCCATACTGGAGTATGGTGAGTCCTAATCCATTATGAGTGGTGTCCTTATAAAAGAGAAGAGACACAGAGGGGAAACGACCAAGTGAAGACACAGACAGAGACGGGAGTGATGCATCTATAAAGCCATGGGACATCCAGGATCACTGGCTGTCACCAGAAGCTGGGAGAGATACATGGAACAGATTCTCCCTCAGAGCTCTCAGTAGGAATCAACACGACGACATCCTGATTTCAGACTTCCAGTCTCCAGAAAGAATTGTGAGACAATAAATTTCTGTTCTTATAAGCCACCCACCCAGTTTGTGGTACTTTGTTACGGCAGCCCTAGGAAATGAATGCGATTATAAATATCTAATGGAAGACATAATGGGTAAGAACACAATTAAGGCATACATTTTTTCTCAGAGCATTAGGAGATAAGTAAGCAGGTTAATTAGGTATAAGAATTTGATCACTTTAACAAGGAAAGATTCTAAAACACTTCAAGTAAAATACTAAACAGGGTGATGAATTTCGAGACCGTAACAGCCAGAAGCAAACTTACAGGCTCTGATGGGGCTTTTCCTCTTCTTACTCTCTAAAATGAACTTGAGATAGCTATAAAATACCAAATTACTTTGTCTATATAGCCCCCAAATATGTAACTGTGACTTTCATTGCATTTGAACCAATATTAAGTTAGTTCAGGAAAATATGATGAGTTCTGCCTATTCCAGTGTGTGTCCCTTACTGCATATCTCTTACTGGTCAGCCAAATGAAATTCATGCCAAGGGGACTTTGACACACCAGTGTTGCAAACTGATATTATACGGCTACTCTAAGTACAGACTGAATTCTTTTCTATCACTAATCAATAATGGCACTTAGAAGTTCACTGTCTTTCTGAGGGCAAACCTTCCACTTGATTCTGAGACGGTGCTTCTGGTTTCTAGGGAAATAGCTCCACGATCTCAATTCGAATGTACTGTGATGTGTCTACCTCCTCAATTGTGAACTCACTCTAGTTTTCTCACTCTATCCTACCCTACTCTGGTTTAGCTGGGGAAACAAGATCTGCCTTCTTAGTCACCCAATAGCAAGACCTCAGAACTGAGTATCTTAACAAGGAAAAATAAGCAATAGCATATGGTTTCCTTATCTGAGGCAGGCCAAAGCGTAGGTGCTCATAATGTGCAGAAGTGCCTGAAGAGATGCTATATTGATTATGAGATACAATTGTGAATTTTATTACCTTCTGGGAAAAAATAGGAAACATAAAAGCAAGAGTTTTGTGTCAGATGTAAGAACTAAACGCTGTGGTTATCTGATTAGCATTAGAGACATGTGCTTTGAATGTGAAACACTTGTAAGTCTCCCCAGGTGAGCTCTCGATCTTATCTGCGCCATTTATGTCAGACTTTTATACGCCAGCTCTTCTCAAATGGGACCCAGATGAAGCTCCATCTCTTGCCTATAAGAGTCTGAGGCGTTCACTGGATTTCTTGATTTTAAAACCAGAGTGAGTTTTATAAGAGAAAGACAAGCCTCAAGAACCTTACTTGGAATCAGAGGGACACCTTGGGTTAGGACTCGAGAGGTATGAGACAGAAGAGGACCAAACAAAATCAGAACAGTACTTCATTTCAGCACGCCACCACGGTCCTACTCTCCTTGCCTTCACCAATTAGAAGCATGAACTCTCTCTAAAATGTCAGCTCCAGTAGCAGGCGCTCTCTCTTGATTCTATATATTACACATGACAGAGAGGGAACATTCCAATCAGTGCCAGCACCCCATACCCTAAATGCATTTTCCTATGGTTAAGAGCTATGGCTGCTAACCAAAAGGTTGGCAGTTTGAAGCCACCAGCCACTCCTTGGAAACCCTATGGGGCAGTTCTACTCTGCCCTACAGGGTCGCTATGGGTCGGAATCGACTCGATGGCAATGGGTTTGGGTTTTGTATATGTTGTTTGATTCTCCCAAATCCATCACCAGGGGACTCTAAATATCCCGAATGCCTAAACCTTTTCTGCTTAAAGAGAGAAGCGGGAGGTTCAAGCCAGAGTTAGGTTACGGTGTTCCTTCTAGACTCTCAAAATTTCACATTAACAATTTTTTTTGAACGACGGTACCGTGTGAAAATGAAGATGGGGAGAGACAGATGCTCTTATCCACTTCTACAAGGAATAGAAATTAGAAATGCCTTTCAGTTGGGTAATTTGGCAACATATCTTAAAAGCTCTTAATGTGTGCATAACCTTTGATTTAGCAACTCTGCTTGTAAGGAAATAATATGACAAGGTACAAAAAGTACAAGGATACTCACTGGAGCATGTTTTTATGATGGCAAATATTGGAAACAACCTAAAGTTCCCAACTGTAGGAGCTGGTTGTAATGGTCCACCACTATAATAGAAGACCAAGCAGCCATTTAAAAGGAGGTGGTTGTTCAAAAACTTAGAAATGCTCAGTATGTATTTTTCGGTGAAAGGGGAGGTCCAAAGACTATAGTATACTCCAATGCTATAAACATAAATGTATGTGTGCATGTATGCAAGAGACAATAAGGTCTGGGGAAAAATCACACAAAAATACTAATAGTGATCATTTCAGATAAGCGACTGTTGTTGTTGTTAGCTAACATCAAGTTGGTCCCTGACTCACGGTGATCCCATGCCCAATGGAATGAAATGCTGCCCGGTTCTGAGCTCTCCCCCTGAAGGACTGCAGATCAGACCATGGTGATCCACAGGGTTTTTACTGGCTGATTTTCGGAAGTAGATCGCTGGGTACTGCTTCCTAGTCTGCCTTAGTCTGGACGCTCTGCTGAAACCTGTTCAGCGTCATAGCAACATGCAAGCCTCCACTAACAGACAAGAGTAGTAGCTGTGCTTGAGGTGCATTGGCCGGGAATCGAACCGAGGTCTGCTGCATGGAAGGCAAAAATTCTACCATTGAATCACCAATGCCCGTGGTTGGTGAGGGATCGTGGGTAAATTATTTTTACTTTTTGTCTTCTCTGTATCATGTAATTTTCCTACAATGAATATATAATATTTGTTTAAAAATATTTCAAAATCCTTGCATCCCTCTGGCACACCCATCTCAATTTTCAGAATAGTTTTCCCTGATCTCAGTCACATCTACCCTTCTCATATCTCTACAACTATGATATTTGATGTGGTCAGCCTTCATCTGCAGGAAGAATAACACACAGCTTTCTCACTTTACTTCCTACTACGGCAAAGCTGGCAGAAGAGATGAAGTCTGCACGCTCATACTGAAGTTTCAGACACTCTCCCACCTCCTGCCAGCATCTCCGTGCCTGCGTGATGTTCCCTTCCCGAGCCTTGCTCACCTGCTCTGGCTGGCGTTCAGATTCCCTCCTCACTGCACTCCCTAGGTCTTGGAAAAGACAGTGGGTTTTTAACATTCCTCACCATCCTACTCCCTGAATATAAAGACAGAGAATTATTTATCTCTCTCCTCCCATTAAATATGTCATTCCTCGCCTCTCACAGCCTATTTCCTCCTCTGCTTTCCCAGGTTGGTGGAGCTGGGCTTATCGTTCATCACTCTTCTCCCCCACTGCCGCCCCACACCCCCCCACCATGCCCCTGCTCAAGGTTACTCTTCTTGTGTCTCCCAACACAACATGTAAATCTTCTCATTTGCCTCTCCCTGTTATCCTGGAATTTCAAGCTCATTCTCTTGCCAAATACGGCTGGGGATAGGAGCTCCAGGCTCCGCACTTGGGCAGCAGCAGAGAGAGGAATCCCTGTCATCACCTGGCTGACACCATCCTTGGCTGCCATCATTGTTAACAGCGTTACTGTCCACTTTGGAAGGTATCTTTGTAGTCTGCTCTGCTAGGTGCATTTTAAAAGAAATCCTTCCATGGATAATCTTGTATGTCCCTTTGAAGTACTTTCTTCAAGGGGCATAAATCTTATTAGGGAGATATGACATAGACTTGAAATTGATCATCCACAGCAATCTGGCTTCCACCTCACCTGCCAACCGAAAGTCCTCATCTAAAGTTACAGTAACCTCTCTTGTTGACCAAATCCATCTCTTACTTCGCAGGGTCTCAATACATACCTGTGTGGTCTGTGCCCTACTGACCAAGATCTCCTACATGAAACTCTGGGAAATTTAGAGGCTTTGACACAGACAGGCTTAGGTCTGTCTTAGCTCTGATTCTTTGCAGCTGTGTGACCTTGGGCAAGCTACTCTACCTCTCTGGTCTTCATCTATAAAATAATGACAATAATGCCGACTATGCACTGATGTTTTCAGAAGCCAAAGAAATGAACCAACCCTGGTTGGAGTCTGTCATTGGGGGTTTACTGTCCTGGTCTTTAGGACGGTTGCTGAAACAAAAGTCAGAGCACTTTGATTTTTTCAAGACACGTCAAACTTAAAATAATAATAACAATTAATAATTTCGATGCAGACTCATTCTTGTCTTAACCAGCAGAGAGGAACAAAGTCATCTGAGGAATCAAGTGAAAGAACCATTGTTGGAATTTCTGTGTTTTGGTTTATCTTACCCCCTGAGCTGATTCCTCTGTTTTCTATTTAAACAGACACAGTGGAAGCAGTTAAATGAGCCTCAACCTGAATGCAGGCAAGCAGGGAGTCAATTTTAGGTTGTGATGAATAAATTATATACAGAGGTTTTCGGCTTTAATTTTCTCCTCAGTTGACAAGTTGTACCCCGAGCAGCTTACCGCTGGAGCCGGCATTTAACTGGACGAAAACAGAGTTAACAGGGCTGTCTCTGACCACAGGCGGTTCTATTGTTGGTATCTACATTACTTGGAGTTGCAGGGGTTTTGTTTATTTGTTTTGTTTCTCTGTGGTTCAGGGAAACAGCAGCAGGGAGAGAATCCCTCTCTCTCCCAGGTCATCCTGAAATCAGCCATAAAGCTATCAGCAAGAAAAGCAACCGGATGGGGCTGCTCTGCTCAATCTGGCTGATAAACACCTCTAGATGGTTTTCTGACAGGTTAGGAGTTGACAGCTTGATAAATGGGAATGAGACACCCTGAATTTGTCTCCGGCAGGTGCAGTTTCCATGAACCCCCTGTAGCGGCCCCCGCTCCTGGAGAGGGGGCAGGAATTGCTTATCTCAGGTTCGCTTCAGGGGCCTCGAGGCAACATTTCTCACAGTGATGGAAGATTAGTTAACAGCCTAATTCTTTCTCGCCATCTTTTCTTTCCTTTTTTTTATAAGCTCTCTGAACTGAAGCTATGTAAGAAAAACCAGAAGCGGGATCGTTGTGGGAGTCCAACACTGAGCTGCCTTCTGTCCACAAAATTACACCGCGTAAAGCTATCATGGCAAGTTCCAGCACTTTTTTTGTGTTATCGCAAACTCACTCCCCCACTCTCACCCATTCTGTTCTGTGCAGTTTCTTTCTGAATACAGGGAATCCTTATCCTCACAGATAGATTCTTTCTCCATATTCTCACTCTCACACCCAAACCAGAAGGATCCTCTTTTCCTATAATCAGACCCTGGATTGTCATCACTTCACCACTCCCTGCCTATGTGACCGTGAGAAGGTTACATAATCTCTGTGCACCTCAGTTTCCTCATCTGTGAAATGGAGTCATTTATTCAGTAAATATTTACTGAGGGCTTATTTTATGCCAGGTATTTTGTAGAGGAAGTCTCTGAGTGGTGTAAACAGTTAACATGCTTGGCAGCTAACAGAAAGATTGGAGGTGTGAGTTCACCCACAGGTGCCTCAGAAGAAAGCCCTGGACATCTACTTCTAAAGAACCAGCCATTGAAAATCCTATGGAGCACAGTTCTACTCTGACACACATGGGGTCGCCATGAGTTGGAATTGACTCCGTGGTAACTGGTTTTTGTCCCTGGGTGGTACAAATAGTTAATGCTCTTGGTTGCTAACCAAAAGGATGGAGGTTCAAGTCCACCCAGAGGCACCTCAGAAGAAAGGCCTGGAGATCTACTTCTAGAAAATCAGCCACTGAAAACCCTACAGAGTGCAGTTCTACTCTGACATACATGGGGTCACCATGAGTCAGAATCAGCTCGACCACAGCTGGTATTTTCTAGCAGGGCTTCGAATTGGTTCATTCTGTTTCGACCCTCTGCTGATTGCATTTCTACCCAGATATACTAAATCAGAATGAATATTTTAACAAGAGCCCATTATGTATACATAAGAATCACCTGGACATAAGAATCACCTGGGGATCTATAAGCATCACCTAGGAGTCTATAAGACACACCTGGGGATCTATAAGAACCACCTGGGGAGCTTGTTAAACTGTAGATTCTGATTCAGTACATCTGGTGGAAATGCAAATTCTCAGCACGAAGTTGAACTGGAATGAACCAGTTCGAAGCCTTGTTTTCTACACATCAAAGGGTATACCAGACACACAAGACACTTGCTTTCATAGATTGTTTGCCTAAGCCTGTTGCCATTGAGTCGATTCTGACTTACAGCGACCCTATAGGACAGAGCAGAACTGCCCCATAGAGTTTCAAAGGCTGTAATCTCCCTGGAAGCAGACTACTGCCATCTTTCTCCCATGGAGTGACTGGTGGGTGTGAACCGCTGACCCTTCAGTTAGCAGCCAGGTACTTAATCCCTGCACCACCAGGGCTCCTTAGAGTTTGCCTAGTGGTAGGTAATAACAGGGACCACCACCTTTATTCATTTACCCAATAAACAATTACTGAGCCTCTTCTACAAGCCAGACACTACTCTAAATGCTGGTGATTCAGTGGCAAAAAAGGCAAGTTTCCTACTCTTATTGAGCTTACATTTATTTTGAAATCACACGAAGATTAAATGAGATCACGCAAGGAAAGTGGGCTCAGGATTTGCATGGTTCGCACGTGTAATATATGCTCACCGTTCCTCTTATTGTCGTTCTCTTCATTATTATCATGTGTGAATCACTGGAGTCCACTGTTACAGAGTAGCTTGGACATGGGGCTGTCATGTTCTATGTCTGCATTACACGTGTCTGAGGTGGGCTGAATCTAGTCTGAGAAGACAAGCTGGCTGGAGTGGTTGGAGATTCCACTGCACTGTGTTCCAGGGACCAAAAGAGTCATTTCCTCCATTCCTCTGTCTCTCTATCTGGTTGTACCTAATGAACACTAAAATAGACTGGATTTTCTCTTTCCCTGACAATCCTGCTCCTTCTCACCACAATCCAGGAACATAGAATTCATAACTGCACCTCATGGCCAACTTTAAACTTCACCATGCATATTTCCTGAGGCCCAGGGAATCTGTTTTCAATCACTGAGAAGTAGATTATAATTTTAATAAAAAGTGTTCAATAAATATATGTGGAAACAAACATATTGGAAAGGTGTTCAGCTGCTCACAGCAAGTAAACAGAAGATTAGGGCATCCCAGAGCCCTCTGTCCATAGAAATGTCATCTCTGGAGATTTTTTCTCTGTAGGGTGCCTGCAGAGGGCACCCTTTCCTCTTCCGTCCACCCTCCCTCTTCGGAGCATCTTCCAAGTGAAAGGCATGGCTCTAGGTTCTGGGTTTATCTTGGGGGAATGAGAGAGTTAAATCCCTGCCCCTCTGGATTTATGTTATAGTCAAGGAGATAGGGAACAAATAAGACTACATGTAAATAAACAAATAATTGAAGATTGAGTAAGTGTTACACAGAAGATAATCATGATGATGGTGATGGGTGATGGCCCTATTAGATGGGGCTGTCAGGGAAGGCCCCTCAAGAGGTGGTGACTCCTGGGCTGAGACCTGAAGACTGAGAAGGATCCAGTGGTGAGAAGACTTGGAAAGGCCTTCCAGGCAGAGGGCACAGCAAACACAGATGCTCTCCCAGTGGATTGAGAAAAGAGTGAGCAAGAGGCAGAGATGATACAGGATGAGGTTAGACAAGGAAAGTGGAGCCAGGCCATGTATGGCCTTGAGAGACCAGGTGAGGAGTTTGATCTAACCCAGCTGGCTGACTGGGGACTGGCTGGGGACAGAGAAGGAGGAGGAATGGGGGAGTGCAGAATGACTCCTTGGTTTTTGGCTGGAGCAGCTGGGTGGATTTTGGTGGCCCCTTTTCACAGGCCTGCTTTGGGGAAACATTTTTTTTTTTTTTTAATTTTATTGCTGTACTTTAAGTGGAAGTTTACAATTCAAGTTGGTCTTTCATACAAAAATTTATACATACATTGTTATGTGACCCTAACTGCTCTCCGTATACTGTGACAGCACACTCCTCCTTTCCACCCGACTTCCCATGTCCATTCAACCAGCTCCTGACCCTGTCTTCTTTCTCATCTCACCTCTGGACAGGAGCTGCCCATTTACTCCCATCTATCTAACTGAGCTAAGAAGCACACTCTTGATGAGAATCACTTTATGTCAGGCCTGCTTTGGGGCAACACTGATGAGGACACCCTTAGACCTTGGTCACTGCCTAATTTTTTTTTTCTTGTGTGTGTGTGTGTGTGTGCGCGCACGCTTTAGACGAAGGTTTACAGAACAAATTAATTTCTCATGAAATAACTAATTTACATGTTGTTTTGAGACATTGGTTGCCGACCCAGCAAAGTGTCAATACTCTCCCTTTCTCAACCTTGGTTTCCCCATTTCCATTCTTCTAGCTTTTCTGTCCCCTCCTGCTTTCTCGTCCTTGCTGCTAGGCTGGTGTGCCCATTTAGGTGTATACACTGTTGAGCTACATGTATTATTGTTTGTTTTATGCATCTGTCTAATCTTTGGCTGAAAGTTGAGCCTCAGGAGTGACTTCAGTACTGAGTTAAAAGGGTGTCTGGGGGCCATACTCTAGCAGTTTCTCCAGTCTCTGTCAGACCAGTAAGTCTGATAGTTTTTTGTGAGTTAGAATTTTGTTCTACATTTTTCTCCAGATCTGTCCCGGACCCTCTGTTGTGATCCCTGTCAGAGCAGTCAGTGGTGGTAGCTAGGCACCATCTAGTTGTGCTGGACTCAGTCTGGTGGAAGTCGTAATAGTTGTGGTCCATTAGTCCTTTGGACTAATCTGTCCCTTGTGTCTTTGGTTTTCTTCATTCTCGCTTGCTCGAGATGGGGTGAGACCAGTAAAGCATCTTAGATGGCCGCTCACAAACTTTTAAGACACCAGACACTACTCACCAAAGTAGGATGTAGAACATTTTCTTTATAAACTCTGTTACATCAATTGAGCTAAATGTCCCCCAAAACCATGGTCCCCAACCCTCAGCCCAGTAGTTCAGTCCCTCAGGGAGTCTGGATGACACTGCCTAACTTATGTGTGAATCTCAGTTTGCCCACCTATCAACTGAGTACCTTCTGAGAAATTACATCACCTCTCTGAACCATAGTTTCCTTACCTGTGAAAACAGTATAATATCACCTACCTTTAGGGATGTTGTAGGAGTCCCTGGCTGGAGCAAACGATTACTCACTTGGCTACCAACCAGAAGATTGGCAGTTTGAGTCCACCCAGAGGTGCTATGAAAGAAAGTCCTGGAGATCTACTTCTGAAACATCACAGCCATTGACACCCCCATGGAGTGTAGTTCTACTCTGAGACACACGGGGTCGCCATGAGTCAGAATTTACTCAATGGCAACAGCTTTGGTTTTGTTTTTTTTAGGGATGTTGTAGGGATTAAGTGAGATAACCTTTGTGAAATGTCCAGTGTGGTATGGAACTCATCACGAGGGGCCCGTGCATGCTGTTTCCCTTTCTTTCTCTTCTTTTACTGTCCTCTATAGACCCATACCTGTCTCTTCCTGTTTTAACTCAGAGTCGGCTGTGCCTTGCGCAGGGTGTGAGTCACATGCAACATCTCATCCACACTTCGGGGCAGCTGTTGTCACTCAACTCTCTCCTCCCCTTCATGGGGTCAAATGCATTCTTTCCCAAGTCCTTTCTTGCCTCCCAGCTGTGCCACAAATATCCCCCACATGGAACTTTAGGTTCCCTTCTCCCCTCTAGGTGTAATTTCCTGGTAAAAGCAGAGATTAAAAGTGTTCACCTGAGCTGAAATGCTGACAGTGACTGGGGCATGCTTTCCTTAGATGACCTTTGAAACTCTTTCCAACTTAAGCTTAACATCGATTCTGGGTATTGTCCTTGCAGAGTCCAAAGGCAATGAAGAGATATAGACAGGTCCCAGCTGTCTTGTTTCCATGTCTGTCATGAAGATAACTACGGTTATCTAACTGTTGGCTTCTGACCCTGCTTAAGAGCAAAATCATCTAGAAGCAACTTTTTAAAACATAGGATGGTAATAACCATTATCATAACAATTAATACATATTGTGTTGTTACTCGGTGTCACGAATCAGGCTAAGTTTATCTCACTGAATCCTCATACCATGGGCCTGAGATAGGCATTATTATTATCTCTAGTTTACAGATAATGAAACTTGAGGCTTGTAGAATCTAAGTAACCTAAGGGGAGAGGGAAATTTCTAGATATTATCCAGATTTATTTCCCTTCTTAGGAGAACCAAACATGAAAGGCATAAAGTTAAGCTGACCTAGAAAAATTTTTCTTCCGATGGATCATATCCCATGACACATACCTGCTGCCGTCAATTCTGACTCACAGCGACCCTCAACAATTTTACATTCTTTTTTCAAAAAACCCTCATAGTTTGCATCCAAAGCTACTTCCTTGTCTTCTAATAACCTGACTTCAATATGAAAAAAACAAAACAAAACAAAAAAAACCTTGCAAAGAGTACATAAATAAACAGATGCATCAACAGACATAAACTTTTAGGTTTGTCCCATCACCCTGATAAAACCAAGGTCCCTGTGGCCCAGTTTCTTCATGGAGTTACATATAAAGAAGCAGTTAGGCAACTAAACATCCCATTGCAGTTGAGTTGATTCCAACTTATGGCGACCCCATGTGTGTCAGAGTAGAACTGTGCTCCACAGGGTTTTCAACAGCTGTAATCTTACAGAAGTAGATCACCAGGGCTTTCTCCCATGGCACCGAGTGGAAAAAAACAGTCAACCTTTCGGTAAGCAGCCTAGCACAAACTATTTGCACCACCCAGGGAACCCTGTTAGGCAACTACAGACGGCTAAAGAAGAAGTCCAATCTTTACTTCAATCTCTTAAATTTCACTTATGTAATTTCAAAGGAAGACTTTTCCAAAACTCTTTTTCCAGATTTCCATGTGTCACATACCTCATGGATGCTCTGAACACTCTTTCTTGCCAACACACCTCATCCCTTATCCAGTCCTACTTTTTTTTACCAAGTTTCAGGTCCTGTCACTCTACCCATTCACCAGATTTACATCACCAGACATCCAGGAACTAGACTGGTAAAGACAGAATTTTCCTTGGCAGGGTGGAAATGGGGAGTGGGGAGGCAACAAGAGAATGGTGGGGCAGGGAAAAGGGGAGGGGGAGAAAAGGAGGGAACTGGTACATGTAATTAAATTTTGCTCTCATAATACATTGATTTTTCACTCCATTTTTCCATTAGTAGGAATGGGAAGATTCTGACTTGTTCAAGGGGTCCCACCCAGATCTCTTGACCAATGGATTACCATGAAAGGAAAAGAGACATATAAAATGCATTCCACACATAAAGAGCAGAAGAGAAAAATGAAGTGATTTACCTAGTTGTGATTCAAATATAAATGGCTGGCACTACGTATATACTGGCTTCATGGTCCCAGGGTGACTTGGATGGTGGAGCGGAATCTCCATCCATCCTTGAAAACTAGTAGAGGGATGGGTATTCTTCCCAGGACTCATCTGGATAAACTCAGATTTTTGTCTGTTTCTCTGTTTAAGCATCACAAAAATTTGGAAATGGAAGACCTTAGGCTTAAAAAAATCATCTGTCTCTTTTCTTTCTTGTTTTTCTGACCATGACTCTTTTCTTTAAATGACATCTGGCACGAAAGTCTTAATATATAAATCAGATAAAAGTAGAGAAGTTCCTTGGAAGAAGGGGCCCAGGGGAAGCCGGAGTCCGGGTAGCTAGCGTTTTCCACATGTCTTTTCTCCCCATCCCACTCCCGAAAAGGCTCTCAGAGAATGTCCAGAGAACCGGAAAGATCAATTGAAAGTAATCTTAGGACCACTGATTTACCCCAACCTCCTCATTGTTTGTTTGAGTAAATTCAGACTTAGGGAGGTAAATTCCCTAAAAGTGTAAGTTAACGAAGTCCTAAATAGTAGAGTCCTCTATGCGTCCTCCAAAGTTGTCTACTTGGGATACAAAACAGCCTCTAATTTATCTTCTTTACCCCCAATATACAAGCATCTGCAACATAGTAAGGTTGGATTTTTCTTAGCTGACAAGAAGTACATCACAAATATTAGCTGATTTCAATCCTAAAATGGGATATATTTAACACTTTGTAAATAAATTCTGGCCACTAGCAATTCAATTCAATAATACCAAGAGGGAAAAGCTGGATTCCTAGCTTATTGGACTTTCATGAAAAATACAAATAACTATACAACTATAATTATAAATCATCCTATTTTCCCCTTGTTTGAAGCTGGGATCTGTCTGTCTGTCTGTTTACCTACCTACCTGCCTATGTTTCTAAAATCTTTTCACTGAGTTGAATCTAAAGTTTGGTAAATTAATATTCAGAGAGGTGAAATGTCTTGTTCAAGGTCACACAACTAGTTTGTACTGGAGCTAGACCTCAAACTGAGGTCTTCTGCTTCTTGGTTCACTCTTCCTTACTCTTACCACAGTTTACTGTAGTCATAAGAGCATCAGACATAGGAAATAGAACTACACTGCTCAGAAAAAAAAAGAAAAAAAAAACCTTTGCTGACTCCACCTCCTTTCCAGCTCAAACCAGATCTTGGCCTCCACCACTCCAGGGAAAGCTGGAGCCCAAAAGAAAACAGAACTTTAAAAAAGCAAATTTCTTTTTGGCTTTTGAATTTCAAAGGGACCGAGTTCTGGAGATTTAAGGAATTTTCCAGGATACACTGACTGGACAGATTTTCACATCACTGCTGACTTTGGAACCAAACAGTTGCACTAAATGGACTATACTGTATTTCCCCCCCAACACTTGCATTAAATGGACTACATCGTATTACCCCGTTGGGCTCTGGAATCATCTCGAGGGAAGAGAGGACCTGGTTATTTAAAAACACTAGTTCAGAACATGGTCACCTTTATCCTTTGCGGGAGAGGGGCTGTCACTCATCTAGGTCCCTGGGTGGTGCAAACAGTTTGCTCTTTACTACTAAGCTAAAGGTTGGCGGTTCAAACCCATTCAGTGGCTTCCCCAGAAGAAAGGCCTGGTAACCAGTTTCTGTAAAGATCACCACCAAGAAAACCCTATGGAGCAGTTCTAATACTCTGTAACACATAGGGTAGCCATGAGTTGAAATCGACTCCATGGCAATTGTGGTTTTTTTTTTTTTCCTTTGGTCTCTTACTTGCTGTCTGCCCTGGAGCCCTTCACTACAGGCTAAGGCTCAGCCTAGCCAGTCTGTCCTCCTCCAAGGCACTCTGGCTGCCTAACTCCTGTGAATCTGATCCCAACTGCTGTGAGTGCTCAGGAACACCTCCAGAGGGGTAGCTCTTATCTTCCACATACTAACACACCTCTACCCTCTCCTCTGAGGATGAGGACAGGATTGGAAGTGTCCCCTTAAGAAATCATGCTCATTTGCTGAGTCTTCTTTCCTCGGCCTCAGGGGGCTACTCTATCACCATCCTCTTTCCCAGGGTTGGTCACACATCAGACCAGTGTCCCAGTTAGCTAGAAATGTCACTACAAGGGACAAGCAGGCTCTAAATAGAGCAGAAATGCAGCGAAACATGGAAAGTGACTTCCTGGACAAAGCACCTCCTCATTCCTGTCAGATGATATCCAGTCAGAGCCTTCTAAACCTACACAGGTGTAGACGGAGGAGCAAATGAAGTGGGTGCAATACTAGTCACATGTGCCGAGGAAGCCTCGCATTATCCTAGTCTCTCTAGAAGGAGCCCAGGTGGTGCAACAATTAAGTGCTCTGCTGGTAACCGAAAGGTTGGTGATTCAAACCCACCTACTTGCTCCAGGAAGAAAGAACTGGCCATCTGCTTCCATAAAGGTTACAGCCTAGAAAACCCTATGGGGCATGGAAATCAACTCCACAGCACCTAACAACAACGACAATCTCTTTAGGGATTCCGGATTGAGGCTAAGACTGGGGCTTTTCCTAGAGAGCTCTGGTTCTGAAGTTCTACTTCTACGTACTCAATGAGTTCATGGATCATGCAGTTGATCTCACACATGCTGTCCCTGTCATGTACCATGTCACCCCAGCCAGGAAGCCCAACCTCTGTGTCTTCATTATGAACAATACACACGCACACACACACACACACACAGCATTTGCACAGGCTGCAGACTATTCTAAAGGTTGTAGAGATGGAGGAAGTTTTAAAAGTGAATTTCAAGCATCTCTGTTCTTAAAAAAATCAGCCACTTTTCTCTGCAAGGCTCCGTGTCCTCCTGCATTCTTCCCTGGATCCTCTCCTTGGCTTCCCTGTCTGGAAGTCCTCTAAGAATCTGCTCCTCATTCCACTTCCTCCCATTCTATTAAACCAGCTGCTGTCACATCAATTCCTACTCATGGCGACCTCATGTGTGTCAGAGTAGAACTGTGCTCCATAGGGTTTTCAATGGCTGATTTTCTAGAAGTACTGTAGATCCTCAGGTCTTTCTTCCAAGGTGCCTCTGGGTGGACTTGAATCTCTAACCCTTCGGTTAGCAGTTGAGTGTTTTAAACATTTGCATCACCCAAGGAGTCCCATTTGATTACGCAAGACAATTTACCTATTTCCAACACCTGCCTCTAAATGGAGTTCCTACTTTTGCAATGTGTCCAGATTAACAGTGGTCCCACCCATTCTCACTCCCACAGGATCCTCTGCAAGCAGAAACGAGCCTCTACAATAGATTCTACCTCTTAAAGGCATAGAGGGGCCCAAAGCAGCTATGCTCAGTTTTAGTTTTAAACACCAATAAATATCTCTCCATAAACCACCAACTTCAGCCTTACCCTGGTCCAGGAACTCCATGACCCCCATGGAGAACAATGTCCAACATTACTGGGCACCAGGTGTCAGCCATGATTCTAAATGCTTTTCTTTCATTATCTCATTCCATCCTCAAGCACGCTTATGCTATCAATATCTCCTGTTACAGGGAGGAAAACTAAGGCTCAGAGAGAATATGTAACTTGCATATCACAACCTTGCAACAAAAAGGTTGTACAGCTGAGGCTCTCCCTCAGAGTTTGTCTTCTTGGCTCTTCTGTTACGTTCTCTTGCTAACTACAGGTCACTGATCTCATAGTCCTCAACATGGCTGCCAACCACACTTATTGGGAAATAGAGGACCTGGAATTTTCAGGTGGATGTAGAGGAGGTAACGGGGCCACACATGCTCTGCATACCACCGCCCAGTCATCGCTAGAGTCTTTTCAACCTCAGAGAATGGGGCATTTCATGCTAACCAATCTGAAATTCCTGCAATAAATGAAAAAATAAACACAGAGCTGAGGATATAATTCAGCTAACCTCGCTCCCAAATGAGGCTGATTCCAGATAGAAAGCAGATTTTCATATTTACTGTCTGTGACAGCTGTAGGAATTAAATGAATCATCTGTCTATCTCTATCGCCTTGTTCCTCCTGGGCTGTATGTATCTATCCCTGGGGTTGTCTGTCTTCCCATTCCAGGAAGACAGATCAGTGTAGTTTCAATTATTAATTCCATGTTTGGATCACAGTAACACCCGTTCCAGTTCAGTGACCTGCAGTTCGTATTGATTTAAGTGATGAATTATCTACACTGCAATGTATTATTAACTTTATTTTGTCTCTTATTCCTTCCGCATTCACGCATCAAAATAATAAAGCACCACTCCCAGGCTAAAAGGACCCATTTCCCTTCTCACATTTCCCATAAGGGCAAAGCCAGCACATGCCAGAGAGGTAATTACACAAAGCTGGGGATGGATATTTATTTTACCAGTGAATTATTTATCTCAGCTCTGAATTTTGGGGGGTGGGGGAGGGTGGAGCAGGTATCTGAATAGGGAAGCAAGGGGCTCAGGGGGGAATCTAATGAAGAGGAGTGAAGATTAGAACCCAGGAGACTCAAACGAAATAAAATAACCTCAACTCAGAAGTTCAAATTCTAGAAGTCCATCTACCTATTCTGAGAATGATAGAGGGTAGGTGTGAGTGTGAGTATGGGAGTGGAGATGGTGATGGTGTAGTGTAAACGGGAAGAGGGAAGAGAATACAGCAGCAACAGTGTCTACTGCAGACTCTTTTATATGGTCCTGCTTGCTGCATCATAAAAACTACCTCATAAGATCAGATGTCCAGTGAGACATGGGTTCCTGGATCTTTGGTGGAACTTTGCTGTTTTCTGGCTGCCCAGCATTCCCTTCATCTTCTTTGGGTAACGGCATCCTCTTCCATTAGTTGCCTTCCGATTAATTGTCTCTCCCTGAATACAGGCTTGTACGACCGTTAATCAGGATGCCTTATCTTTCCTTGACCAAGCGCATGACCCAAGCTGGGCCAATGAGATACTCCTTCCGTGACATATGAATTATAGGCAAATGGACCAGAAGATTGATTGTGGTTGACATCTACTCATTAGCAGCAGTGCTTGAGTATGACTGTTGAGCTACTGCTGCTCTCAAGACCCTCGGAAGATGATTGGTGCCTCTCTTCACAAATCTTGTTCCTCAATCTTCCGTTTGATTCTAGATTCTCCCCACACCCCGTTTGCTTTAAACAAATCCCTTTTTTATTTAGTAAGCTAGATTTGGTCAGAGCCCTGGTGGAGCAATGGTTAAGAGGTCGGCTGCTAACCAAAAGGTCGGCAGTTCGAATCCACCAACCGGTCTTTGGAAACTCAGTGGGGCAGTTCTACTCTGTCCTGTAGGGTCCCTATGAGTCAGAATTGACTTGATGGCAACGGGTTTGGTTTTTTTTGGTTTTAGATTTGGTTGGGTTTTGTTGCTTTCAACCAGAGACCTCTAGCTAAGCAGCCAAACAAACGAACAAACCCATTGCTGTCGAGTCAATTCCAACTCATAGCGACCCTATAGAACAGAGCAGAACTGTCCCATAGGGTTTCCAAGGAGGGGGCTGGTGGATTTGAACTGCTGACCTTTTGGTTAGCAGCCATAGCTCTTCACAACTACACCACCAAGGTTCCAAAGCAGCCAAAAGACATGGCTTTACTGAAGTGTCACTAAGCCATGTGAGATGGACTGGGTGAAGAGGGAATGCAATAGATTTTATCTACACCTCACAGCCATCAAGCGACAATCCCATGGAGAGACGAGCAGGAGAGAAAGTGAAAGCATTCCTCTGTCTACTTTCTCCCATTTTTAGTTAGAACTAAATCCATGCTTGCAGCCTCCAGGATTCCTGTTGGGGCAACTCCCAAAGTCAGACAGCCTTAAGAAACACCCCATCTGGCAACCCCACACACAAAGGGAAGACCTCAGAGCGCACTGCCTGGGGTCAAGCACCTGCCCAGGAACCAAACCCAAAGAGGAGGGAGAGACACCCAACGACCTCCCAGCTTGCGAGCAAAGGGGAGGATGGTAAGTGAGTAAAAGTTTCCAGGCGTAGACAATTGGAGGATTACCTCGGTCTCATTCCTAACTCTATTAAACTCAGAGATGGTGTGGGCAGAGGCCTGCCTCACCTGAGACTGCTCCTGCTTGGTGACTCACAGCTCCCCGCGCTACCTGACTATGAAACAGGCTTCATGATGATTTTACTGTATTCCTAACAGCCACCTTTCATTCACCAAATTCAGACATAAAAAATCTTTGGCCTTAAATCTCCTTCCTTTTCTCCCCCACCATTTCCCCTTCTTTTTTAAAGGGCCTAAAGCTAAACAGTAGGTCCCTGGTTTGTGCTCAACTACTAACCTAAAAGTTGGCGGTTCAAACCCACCCAGTGGTGCTGTGAAAGAAAGGCCCGGCAATCCACTTCAGTAAAGATTACAGCCAAGCAAACCCTATGGAACAGTTCTACCCTGTAATACACAGGGTCACATGAGTTGGAATCGGCTTGCCAACAGTGGGTTTGGTTATTTTTGGTTTAGAGCTGAACATCTAATGGGTAGAGAGTCTGATTTTTACCTGTCAATCAAACCCCTCACAAAAAAAGGTAGAGAACAGCCCAGCAATGCCAGAGAAATAAGTTCTGTTTCTTTCCAGAACTTCACCAAATAAGGAGAAGAGGATCAGAAAACTACAGTGATTAGCTTATACCGAAGAGGGTCAAAGATTAAAAATTCTCTGCCTCTCCTTATTAGAGGAGGGATGACAGATTCAGACCAGAGCACAAAAGAAAATACATTATTTCAAAACAGGATATGAAACCCAGTCCCAGGCGATTAGTCTCTGTTAAGTAAATTTACTATCTAATCTTTTAACTGTCTCCCGAAATTGCCGGTCCAAGATTCTCTTCCTCCTCAGTTGGAAGCTTAACCTTGGGCGGGTGCTGTCATCTGCTCTGAGCTCCATCACACATTAATGGAACCTGGGCTCATCGGAGGGAGGTGGGGGTGGCAGGGGTGGCAGGAGTGGAAGAGTCTGTAAGCAAATGCACCCTGTAATAAAAACAGGATGTGTGCACCACAGACCAGCCTCCCCGCAGGAAGGACAGGGATGGAGGCCGGGGGAAATTGTCCTGGCTTTGGTTTCCGAGCCTGGCCCATCAACAAGGACATTATTCTTCAAAATCGCTTTGGGCTTATCCTGGGGAAACTGGACTCTCCTCTTTGCACTTAGCCTCAAGGGGCCCACATGCCAGAGTCCCATGTTCGAGTTTATTCTCAAACCAGATCAACCTTCAAAGCTTTGATTTTAAATGAATGTTGCTTTGCAGGCCAAACACCACAGACCTATGCTGGGGCTTGAAGAGGACAATATGTGCACTTGGAGGCCAGACAGGCTCACGGCACCATCCAAGCAATGAGAAAACAAAGAGGAAGCAGGACACGGTGAAAAAGAAGATCCACTTCTCAATATACTCCTTGGCTTTGGTGCCACTGTTAACAAGGAGCACAAGAATCAGAGGGCCAGAGGACCTCAAACCAAAAGCAACACTTTCCCTTCTCTATTTACCAGAAGGAACTCTTTTTCTATACTTCACTATTTTCTCATCATCTGTTTAGTCTAAAGGGCTGAACTATGGCACAAAGGAAGTTCTCTGCAAGAATGAGTTTTCCAGAGAAAGCTCTTCAGACAAGGGTGGTGTGTGCAATGCTCTCTGCAGCCTGGAGAATGGGGCATGTGTTTAACAGCAGAGGGCTGGCTCAGAGCTGGACTCCCTGAAGGATTCCCAAGGTGCTCTGTTTGTGTGATTTATCCCTTCTGGAAAATCCAAACATACAAATGTGTCTGCTGCAAAGGCAAGGGCAGACTCAGGCTCCCAAACAAAGCTAACCGCATACCACTCACCTTCCCTAGAGGCTTTCTCAACTGTAACCTTTGTAGGTTTCAACCAAAACAGATCAAAGAGAGGTAGATGTAGTTTTGCTGGAGATCGGCAGGAGTCATTCCTCTCTCTCTCCTTAGGCCCCAGCTCTCTCCTCAGCCCCCAAAGACCCCTGGGAAGGAGAGGGGGAACTGGGCTTTCCTCAGCTCCTGGGATTTCAGGATCTGACCTCATCATCTTGTTCATCGAGGAGGGGAAAACACTCAACCCCGAGGCCCCCCACTTCTAGAGAATGGGACACGACACATGGAAGATGCAAATCCCAGACCCTTTCCATCTAGTAACCATTTGTTCATGGGAGATTTTACTCACATTATAGAAGATCTAGACCAGTTCTGTGACGACCCTGGGTGGCACAAACGGTTAACACGCTTGAATTCTAACTGAAAGGTTGCTGGCTTGTGTTCATCAGAGGCACCTTGGAAGAAAGCCCTGGTAATCTACTTCCAAAAGATCAGCTGTTGAAAACCCTGTTAAGAACAGTTCTATTCTGACACACATGGGGTTGCTATGAGTTGGAATTGACTCCACAGCAACTGGTTTGTTTGTTTTGTTTTTTTACTTCTTTGAAATTCCAGCCCCTACAACCCCTTCACCTGCCTAAAAAGTACTATCCAGCAGTTCTGGGGTTCTGAGACTTGTGTAACAGTTGGTGGAGATGGAAGACAGAGTTAAAAAACATATCCTTGCTCATACACCATTTCAAAATGACCTCGGCCAGGCACTTGGCTGAGGGCTTGAAATGTATAATTTTCTTTGAGCTTCAAAACAATCTTGCGAAGAAAATGCTTTTACTTTCATCCCTATATTATACTGAGGAAATTGAGGCTCAGAGAATGTCAGTTTTTAGCAAAGTCACACAGCTAGATGAATGGCAGAGCTCAGATTAGAACCAAGTCTGTCTCTCTCCACCTTCGTGCTCTTTCCACTACACATAAACCAGTTGCCATTGAGCTGACTCCGACTCAGGGTGACCCCATGTGTGTCACAATAGAATTGTGCTCCATGGGGGTTTCAATGGCTAATTTTCTGGAAGTAGATCACCAGGCATTTCTTCCAAGGCACCTCTGAGTGGACTTGAATCTCCAACCCTTCAGTTAGCACGTTAACTGTTTGCACCACCCAGTGAACACCCTATTGCCGTTGAGTCGATTTCAATTCCTAGTGACCCTGTAGGAGAGAGTAGAACTGCCCCATGGGGTTTCTAAGGCTGTGCATCTTTATGGAAGCAGACTGCCACCTCTTTCTCCTGAGGAGCAGGCTGGCGGGTTCAAACTGCCAACCTTTAGGTTAGCAGGCGAGCTGTTAACCACTGATCCACCAGGGCTCCTCCCAGTGTACATACTACCTTTCAATTGGGCCAGCATCGCAAGGTTTAAGGAAGGCCCCAGAATTTTCCATGTCATTTGATCCAGTGCTTATAAGGCTGTGGATTTAATCATGAAGGTAGACACAGATATATTTATGAGGATGTTCAGTAAATCTATTTTGGGAAAAAATAAATATTTCATTATATGGTATTGGTTAAAGAAAGTATGATATTCATACACTAGAATACTATTCAGTCATTAAAAAACATTAGGGTAGAAGAATATTTAATGATATGAGAAAATGTTTACAATGTAATGTCAAGTGAAAAAATGAATGTGTGACCAACTATCCATCAGTAAAGTGATGCTTACATTAATTTTGGTACATCTGTACAATGGAATTCCCTAAAGCTGTGAAAAAGAATGAATTAGTCCTACATAAGCACTGACTTAAAAGGATTTCTTCTTTATAATTTGCATTCTTTTCAAAAAGATGTTTTGTTTTGTTTTTTTAAATAAGAAAAAAAGCACCGAAAACAATGTTAACACTCAGGCAGAGGGGACTATTTAGAAACGGTCTCAATATATGATTTTGTCATTATGTGCCTGATGACAATATTAAATAGGAGCAAAGTTGCTATTGTCTATCAGTATAGATGTAATCCGAACATCAAACTGGTTTATTCATCAACATGCCCTTAGCACATTGTAGGGTGCACGCCAACAGGGATGTGACTAAACCACAGGTCAAACTTTGGTAAATAGGTGGATCTGAGGAAGGAAGGGGTTGAATCTGAATAGAGACAGAGTAGAAGAAACAGGATTTCAGGATTGTAAAGAAGCTGGAGGGCCTGGGGGAAGGAGTGTGGGAGGGTTATTTCCTCCTCTTACACAGCAGTGCCAAAGTATACAGTGGTGTTCCATATACAGACCCTCCGTCATGCCCATCAATATAAAATAAAATAAATAAATCCTCAGATGGCAGGGCCAGCAGAGCCCATCGAGCCGAGAGCAGGCCTAATCAGCTGGCTCTGATCCCCGCCAAGACTCCCTGACTTTAATTATAGTAGACCAAGTTGAACGGGTTACTCAGTATGGGTTCCTCCAGCGCTGCTGCTCCCACCCCTCCCGCCCTTTACCATAATAACCGTAAGTCTTAATTTCTTCTCCGATCAATAGCTTCATGCCTGAATTCTAAAGATACATCATCTGCTCTCATATTCCTCTGATAAATGGTTGGAATCAATGTTAGGCACATTATTCCTAGAGCCTGGCTTACTGTATCAAAGGCCTCCGGTTTCCCAAGAAGCTTCTAGGATCCTGGATAATTAAGGAGCCCAACAGCACTGAAGGCCGGTGCTAAGGACGAAGTCCTGTTAACTCTTAGGTGACGACTGCCAGTCCATGAACTAGTGGTTACTGGTCCCTGAAGACATAAATATAGAAGCTGGGAGGGAGTGTTTAGAAACTTCCACAATTTGACATTGCCACGTCTGAGTACATGATACTAATCGCCTATACACACCCTTTCCACAACCAACATGCATAGCTTTGTCATTCTTTTCCTTTTTTCTAATTATGTGGATTCTCATGGTATATATGAAAATGTAATTTTACGCTTTCTTAATCTAGTAATCAAATATTTGGGCTTGTATCTTATACGTCCTTTTTCAAAAAAAAAATCTTTTTCCAGTAAGTCATTTTTATTGTATTTTACAAATGAATTGTTCTGTAGATTGGAAATTAAAAAAAAAAAAATTCATCACAATCAATAGTTCAAGAAGCACTAAGTAGGCTGGGTCTGTAACCATGTGCTCAGTCATCTCGGCTTCATTACTAATGAGATAATCAATAGTTAGGAGCCCTGGCAGCAAAATGGTTAAGTATTTGGCTGCTAACAGAAAGATCTGCGGTTCAAACACAGAAGAGGCTCTGCGGGAGAAAAGACCTGGTGATCTGCTCCTGTAAAGATTATAGCCTAGAAAACCCTGTGGGGGCAGTTCTACTTTGACATATAGGGTCACTATGAGTTGGAATCAGCTGGACCGCACCTAACACCACCACCACCAATAATCAAGAGTTGCACAGAGTTGGCATTTGGGGTACAGCTTTGTCTTTGAGCTAAAACTCCAGCTGAGGGGCACTTCCAAGGATCATCAGGCCCGTCTAGGAATCTCTTTGGGCTAAGATGATGGGAAGGTCAATGGACTGAGGGAAGTCTGGGGCATAATCTCATTATTCTGTGCTGAGGGACTCCTGGCTGTTCTCCTGGCTTTAATATCCTTATTTCCAGCATAGTCCTTATCCCTCCTGCACCCTGCCTCCTTGCAATTTCACTCAAACTTTGTGGACTACATAATCGTGCACAGCAATATCACAATTTTCTTTAAAGTGACTTCTACTACAAGAAAATTTATATAAAAATGAGGAGGGGATAAGATATTGCTGCTGGTAGCAATCCACTTAATTTACTTGCTTAGTTGTTTTTCAACATATATTTTTTTATTGCGGTAAAATATACACAACATAAAATTTGCCATTTTAACCATTTTCAAGTGTACAATTCAACGGCATTAATCACATTCACAGTGTTGTACGACCATCACCACCATTTGTTTCCAAAACTTTTTCATCACCCCAAACAGAAACTCTGTGCCCATTAAGCAATAGCTTCCCACTTCTCCCTCCCCTCAGTCCCTGGCTACCACTAATCTCTATGCATTTGTCTAGTATGGCTATTTTATATAAATGGGATTGTATAATATCTGTCCTTTTGTGTCTGGCTTATTTAACTTAGCATAATGTTTTCAAGGTTCATCGCTGTTGCAGAATGTATCAAAATTACATTTCTCTTTATGGCTAAATAATATTCTATTGTACGTATATGCCCCATTTTGTTTATCCATTCATATTCTATTGTACGTATACGCCCCGTTTTGTTTATCCATTCATCTGTTGATAGACACTTGAATTGTCTACACCTTTTGGCTATGTGAATAGTGCTGCAATGAACATTAGTGTGTATGTATCTCAGTCCCTGTTTCGATTTTTTGAGTATATACCTAGGAGTGGAATTGTTGGGTCATAAGGTGATTCAATGTTTAACTTTTTGAGGAACTATCAAACTGTTTTCCATAGCAGCTGCACCATTTTGCATTCCCACCAGCAATGGCATGAAAAGGATTTGCTTAATTTCTTTTGAGAAAGGATAGCCATGCATTTTAAGCCAGGCCATCTAAGCCATGGAATAATCAAGACTGAAAGGGGAGAAGTGGTCATAACTGCTGTCCTGGTGACCCAGATGAATTGATGGCCCTGTCTCATGCAACATCTCCATTCGCATTCAAGATGGATTTGAACGTCAAAAGGCTAAGTCTGACTTCCTCATATCTACCAGCTCCAGAAAACTCAGCGATCAAAACATCGCTCTCTGTACGATAAAATGCAGCTCACTTTGTAGAGATCTCACAAGCCTTATCCCCCAGGTAAACTCTCCGAGATTACCTAAAGCCAGGGATTTCCCTGTCTGGTGCCAATTTATCTTTTCACATAAATCAATAGTAGGTTAGTGCTAACGTTTTCTCCACCTAAGCCCTGCAATCCAGTCCCCCGGGATGAGAGCAAACATCTTCTTCATCAGACATATCTCAAATCCTAAGTGGGACTTTGATGTTGCCTCGTTTCTCTGAGGCTAAGCTTATTTTGGGGAGGTGGCAGAGAATGGTGCATAATCTCTTCTTACATATGGGACCCGAGAGAAATCACCTAACTTCTCTATGCCTCAGTTTCCTCATCTGCAAAATGGTGAAGCCTAACTCCTAAAGTTATTGTAAAAGTCAAATTATAAACCACTTAGAACAATGCTTGCCACATTAAATATCAGATGCTGTAATTATTTACTTATTTAAAAGGGTATAAGCTAATTCCAAAAATACTTTTGTAGGACCATGATTGTTGGTGTTAGCTGCTGTCGAGTTGGCCCCCAACATCTGGCGACCCCAAGTGCAACAGAATGAAAATGGGCAGAGCAATCACAGCAAATATTTCCTTTCTCAAAAGAACCAAACCCCCTAAACTTGAGTCTTGGATTGAAACTACATGAGGATACAGTTACCATATTAAAAAGAGGCCAAGAAAGGAAAGAGTGAAAGAGAAATGGAGAATTTGATAGGAAAAATAATGGATAAAAGAGGCCAAACATGGTAAAATGCACTTGTAAACAAACTAGAATATTACCTGACTTTGAAATCGAGTGTTATAAAATTAAAATAATAATAGAACTTTATTTTTTAAAAATCCCAAGGGAGGAGGGAAACAAAGATGAAGTGAATTGAAAGTGCCAGTGAACACGAGCCGGGGCAATAACTCAGGGCTGAGAGTGGCTGGTTGTCAGTGCCTGATGCAGAACTCCTCAAATTGCATCACCCTCTTTAAACAAGGCAACTGGTTATTCAATCTGAATTTCCTAAATGAGAACCACTTACCCCATCTGAATTGCCCAAATTCAGTTAAGTCACCTGGCGTGCTTTCTGTCAATATTCTCTCTCTCTCGTCTGGCTTTGTCTTTTAACTGTTATTGCCTCTGATCATTGTGAAGTTAGGGGAGGCTAAGCTGTCTATCCACCACGCGGCTGTCAGTTTATTGTACTGTGCTGACTTGCGTGTTTGCTGTGATGCTGGAAGCTATGCTACTAGTATTTCAAATACCAGCAGGGTCACCCATGGTGGACAGATTTCAGTGGAGCTTCCAGACTAAGACAGACTGGGAAGAAGGACCTGGCAATCTACTTCTGAAAAAACTGGCCAGTGAAAACCTTATGGATAGCAGCGGAACATTTTCTGATACAGTGCCAGAAGTTGAGCCCCTCAGGCCGGGAGGTACTCAAAATACAACTGGGGAAGAGCTGGCTCCTCAAAGTAGAGTTGACCTTAATGACATGGATGGAGTAAAGCTTTCAGGACCTTCATTTGTTGATGTGGCATGACTTAAAATGAGAAGAAACAGCTGCAAACATCCATTAGTAATCGGAATGTGGACTGTAGGAAGTATAAATCAAGGAAAGTTGGAAGTCATCAAAAATGAAATAGAATGCATAAAGATCGATACCCTAGACATTAGTGAGTGGAAATGGACTGGTATTGGCCATTCTGAATCAGACAATCATATGGTCTACTATGACAGGAATGACAAATTGAAGGGAAATGGCGTCGCATTCATCGTCAAAAAGAACATTTCAAGATCTGTCCTGAAGTACAGTGCTGACAGTGATAATACCCATATGCTTAAAAGGAAGACCAGTTAATACAACTATTATTCAAATTTATGCACCAACCACTAATGTCAAAGATGAAGAAATTGAAGATTTTTCCAACTTCTGCATTCTGAAATTAATCAAACATGCACTCAAGATGCATTGATAATTACTAGTGACTGGAATGTGAAAGTTGGAAACAAAGTTGGAAAATATGGCCTTGGTGATAGAAACAATACTGGAGATCACATGATAGAATTTTGCAATGACTTATTCATTGCAAATACCTTTTTTCAATAACATAAACGATGACTATACACATGGACCTTGCTGGATGGAATACACTAGAATCAAATCAACTATATCTGTGGAAAGAGACATGGAGAAGCTCAATATTATCAGTCAGAACAAGGCCAGGGGCCGACTGTAGAACAGACCATCAATTGCTCATATGCGAGTTCAAGCTGATGTGGAAGAAAATTAAAACGAGTCCTGGGAGCCAAAGTAGGACCTTGAGTATATCCCACCTGAATCTTGAGACTATTTCAAGAACAGATGTGATGCACTGAACACTAATGACCAAAGACCAGATGAATTGTGGGATGACATCAAGGACATCATACATAAAGAAAGCAAAAGCTCATTAAAAAGACAAGAAAGAAAGAAAAGACCAAAATGGATGTCAGAAGAGACTCTGAAACTTGCTCTTGAATGTAGAGTAGATAAAAAGAAAGGAAGAAATGATGAAGTAGAAGAGCTGAACAGAAGATTTCAAAGAGCGGCTCGAGAAGACCAAGTAAAGTATTATAAAGACATGTGCAAAGACCTGGAGTTAAAAAACCAAAAGGGAAGAACACGTTCAGCATTTTTCAAGCTGAAAGAACTGAAGAAAAAAATTCAAGCCTCAAGTTGCAACATGGAAGGATTCTATGGGCAAAAAATTGAATGATGCAGGAAGCATCAAAAGAAGATGGAAGGAATACACAGAGTCGCTGAGCCAAAAACTATTGGTCATCATTCAACCATTTCAGGAGGCAGCATATGATCAAGAACTGATGGTACTGAAGGAAGAAGTCTAAACTGCACGGAAGGCACTGGTGAAAAATAAGGCTCCAGGAATTGATGGGATACCAATTGAAATGTTTCAACAAACGGGTGCAACGCTGGAAGTGCCCACTCGTCTATGCCAAGAAATTTGGAAGACAGCTACCTGGCCAACTGACTGGAAGAGATCAATATTTGTGCCCATTCCAAAGAAAGATGATCCAACAGAATGTGGAAATTATCAAATAACATCATTAATATCTCATACAATGAAATTATGCTGAATACAATTCAAAAATGGTTGCAGCAGTACATTGACAGGGAACCGCCGGAAATTCAAGGTGGATTCAGAAGAGGACGTGGGGATGAGGGTTATCATTGTTGATGTTAGATGGATCTTGGCTGAAAGCAGAGAATACCAGAAAGATGTTTATCTGTGTTTTATTGACTATGCAAAGGAATTTGACTGTGTGGATCATAACCAATTATGGATAACACTGTGAAGAATGGGAATTCCAGAACACTTAATTGTGCTCATGTGGAACTTGTACATAAACCAAAGGGCAGTTGTTCAAACAGAACAAGGGGATAGTGTTAAAATCAGCAAAGCTGTGCATCAGAGTTGTATCCTTTCACCGTACTTGTTCGATCTGTTTGCTGAGCAAATAATCTGAGAAGCTGGGGTATATAAAGAAGTTGGCATCAGGATTGGAAGAAGACTCATTACCAACCTGCGATATGTAGATGATACAACCTTGCTCACTGAAATCAAAGAGGACTTGAAGCACTTACTGATTAAGATCAAAGACTACAGTCTTCAGTATAGATTACAAATTAACAAAAAGCAAACAAAAATCCTCACAACTGGATCAATAAGCAACATCATGATAAACAGAGAAAAGATTGAAGTTGTCAAAGATTTCATTTTACTTGGATCCATAGTCAACACCCATGGAAGCAGTAGTCAAGAAATCAAATGATATATTTCATTGGGTAAATCTGCTGCAAAAGACCTCTTTAAAGTGTTAAAAAGCAAAAGTATCACCTTGAGGACTAATGTGTGCCTGACCCAAGACATGGTATTTTCAGTCACCTCATATGTATGCGAAAGCTGGACAATGAACAAGGAAGACAGAAGAACTGATGCCTTTGAATTATGATGTTGGTAAAGAATATTGAATATACCATGGACTGCCAAAAGAATGAACAAATCTGTCTTGGAAGAAGTGCAGCCAGAATGCTCCTTAGAAGCGAAGATACTGAGAGTTTGTTTTACTTTCTTTGATATGTTATCAGGAGGGACCAGTCACTGGAGAAGGACATGATTCTTGGTAAAGCAGAGGGTCACTGAAAAAGGGTAAGACCCTCAATAAGATGAACTGACACAGTGGCTGCAACAATGAGCTCAAGCACAGCAACGATTATGAGGATGGCACAGGACTGGGCAGTGTTTCGTGCTGTTGTGCAGAGAGTCGCTTTGAGTTGGAATTGACTTGATGACACTTAACAACAACAAGCTGCCTGTATTAGGCAGAAAGGCCTACCAATCTGTTTCTGAAAATCAGTCAATGAAAATCCGTCAGATCCCGTTGTGTATGGGGACGCCGTAAGTCATGGGCCCACTCGAGGGCAGCCAACAAAAACAGTATCAAGCTGTCTATAAAAAGGCCAACAATAGAGGGAAGCTTTTTCCAAACAGTGAAAAATCCAGGTTAAGGCAAGACAGACTGGTCTTAATGACTTCTGGGGGAAATGTCAGGGTAACACAGAAAACCACACCTGTGACCTCTTTTTCCAAGAGGAAGGAACTTGTTTACACCGTTTTCTACTCGTTAATGGACTACTTCTAGAATTCAGAGGAAAATAATTGGGATATGAGGCTGATTTTCAGTCAACTGCTGCTAAAATGTGAGTTACAGAGGTCTTTTATATACAATAGAAGAGTGCCTCAAATGTCAGTGGATGTACCAACGCAGGGTGCTTGTTAAAAACACAGATTCCTGCCCCTCCCCCATTTTCAATCAGCAGGTCTAGGGTTAGGCTTCCACTTCTGCACCTTCAAGCTCCCTGGTGATTATAATTATTATTATAACACAATGCCATATTCAAAGCCCTGGTGGCACAGTGGTTAAGCACTCGACTGCTAACAGAAAGACTGGTGGTTAGAACCCACCAGTGGCTCTGCAGGAGAAAGGCCTGGAGATCTGCTTCTGTAAAGATTACAGCCTAGGAAACCCTGTGAAGCAGTGCTACTCTGTCCTACAGGGTCGCCAGAGTCAGAATCAACTCAACGGCACACAACATGCCATACTTTAAGAAATAATGGTCCAGAAACATCCCACAGAGGAAAGCAATGCTAAGAGGAAAACTAGAAACGAGTAAAGGAGTCATCTAAAATTTTCAGGTCATTTCATCCAAGTTCAGTGACTTGCCCCTCAACTGCCTTCCCTACTAACCAAGTTCCTTGAGGTCAGGGATTTTCACTTCTGTATCCACTGCCACCTGGGCTTTGCGCCCTGCAGGAGGACAACACCTGAGTGTGGAACTAAGCTGCGGTCAAAGCTCAACGGGGAGCAGGTCTCCACCTGAACTTTTCTACAGCCAGCCCAGGGGTCAGGACTTAACTCTTCCTACAGTGGCCGTCTGAGCTGAGCCAGGACTCTGCCATCCATCCTGGCCTTCAAGGTTATTCTGCCCTCTTTCCTGGGCTTTGTAAGATCTCAGGCGATAAAAAGAGGCTGGGCTTCAGCACAAACAGCAAGCCAGGTACAGGGGCTTATGTTCGGCAGGGGTAGTCTGTATCCCAGTGATCACAAACTGAAGGGAAAGGCAACCATGGCGGGCATGTGTCGATTGATTGTTTGCCTCCTCAGCATTTCTTTCCCCAATTTTGTTGGCAGAGTCACAACTCCCATTTTTCAGTTACTGTGCAGAGATGGGTGGAGCATGTGATCTGGGCTAAACCAATCAGTGCTTCTCATTTCCCTGGTCTCATGACCCAGTTGGAAGCAATGGGAGGGGGTGTTTTGGGAGGACCGCTGCAACAAAGGAAGGTGTTATTCTGTACTCAACTTGAACTTGGAGGATGTGAGGTCTGGAGCTCTGGTAGCCATCTTGCCATAATGAGGGGGGTGCCTGTCTGCAAATGGAGTCAGTGCAGAGAAAACTAGAGGAGGGAGATAGGGAGAGAGGTAGAGGGAGATGCAGAGAGATGTAGAAAGAGAGACAGACAGCTAGATGAACACACACACAGAAAAACGGGGTGTAGTGTAGTGACTGTATTTGAATCACTGGACAAGTCATGCCTAAGAGGTGCCTTAAAAAAAAAAAACAAAAACAAAAGTTGCCATCGAACTGATTCTGACTCATGGTGACCCCTTGTGTTTAAGAGTTGAACTGTGCTCCACAGGGATTTCCATGTCTGATTTTTCACAAGTAGTTCACCAGGCCTTTTTCCTGAGGCACCTCTGTGTGGACTCGAGCCTCCAACCTTTTGGTTAGCAGCCAAGTGTGTTAACCCTTTGCACCACCCAAGGACTCTGAGGAGCACCCTACTCCTGGACTTTCCAGATCCACAAGGCAATCATCTCTCTTTCAAATCTACTTAGGTTTTCTTTTTTTCTTAAAACTCTAACTGAAAGATACCTAACTAATATAGTAATAGTTTTAAAATAAGCTATTCAACATCCCAAAGAAAACACTACTTTCAGCTTTTTTGTACATGATGCCGATACAGTCTTCCCAGTGAGGCATGCGCTTTCAGCTTAGTACATAAGAAGACATAATAATACCTCATACTTGTTCACAGCTCTTTCACATCTGTTCTGGATTCTCATGATTTCCCTTCCTACGGTGCTAGAAGTAGGTAAATTCCATTATGTAGGGATAACATGATGATCCCCAGATGAGAGATGAGGAAACTGAGACCCAGAGAAGTACATTAACCTTCCTGAGGTCAATCAAGCAGTGTAGATTCAGCCCATGCCTTTCCCAGCAGTGCTGATAAGCGGAAGCAAGTACTTAGAATGTGGGGTTCTTTCTTCTCTTTTGGCCTCCAAAACCGTCTTGTCCCTTTGAGAGTAGAGAGGTGGTTCTCAGCCCTCATTAGCGACTGGAGGTAGAGGGCTTTCAACACTTTCATCAGCCAGAATGTTGGCGTTCAGGCCGCCGTCTCTATTCCTTTGCCCATCCCTCCCCTGCACAAACCCTCCTTTATTGCTTAAATACTCCTTCTCTTTCAGAAATGCTGTGGACATTGCCTCCATGTTCGTGCCAGTTTTTTTTTCCTCCACCAGTAAACATATAGGGAGGGCAGTGGTGGTTCAGGGGTAGAATTCTCGCCTTCCATGAAGGAGATACAGGTTAGATACTCAGTCAATGCACCTCATATGCAGCCACCTCCCATCTGTCAGTGGAGGCTTTAATGTTGCTATGATGCTGAACAGGTTTCAGCAGAGCTTCCAGACTAAGAAGGACTAGTAAGAAAGGGTTGGCGATTTACCTCTGAAAATCAACCAGTGAAAATCTTATGGATGACAACAGTCCAATCCCATTGTGCACGGGGTTGCTATGAGTTGGAGCTGGCT
Source organism: Dugong dugon (assembly GCA_030035585.1). Lineage (NCBI taxonomy): Eukaryota > Metazoa > Chordata > Mammalia > Sirenia > Dugongidae > Dugong > Dugong dugon. The sequence goes on along the minus strand of CM057460.1, from coordinate 163,344,463 downwards.
TGATGGCAGCTATCAGCAATAACAAAAACATGAGAGGTTTTAGCACGGGCTTTGACTCAGCAGAACCTGGGTTCAAATTGTGACGCCTTCCTTTATTATCCATGTGACTTTGGCTGAGTGACAATCTCTCTAAGGCTCAGTTTACTCATCTATAAAATGGGGATCATAATAATACATATGTCACAGGGCTTCTGGAAATTAATGAGATATATGTAAGCCCCTTGGCATGGGTCAAACTAACAATAAACATTGTTAATAGAAGCTAGTATTTATTGAGTTCTGACTCTGTCAGCACATCATTTGAAGCCCTGGTGGTGCAGTGGTTAAGAGCTTGGCTGCTAACCAAAAGGTCGGCAGTTTGAATCCACCAGTCACTCCCTGGAAACCCTATGGAGTCTGTCCTATAGTGTCGCTATGAGTCGGAATTAACTCGATGGCAATACATTTGGTTCTGGTTTTAAAGGGTGGTTCTCTCTGTTTAGCTAATTCCTACTTGTCTTCCAGTGGCTACTTCACGTCTTGCCTTCCCTGTGAATCTCTCCGATCCTGACAACTCTAGCGGCCAGGTCTCTCTGCCCCTGTATTCTGGACTCCCACTGCATTTGACGTTGGAGCCACTCCCTGACTGGTATTCATCCTTTATGTTCCCCAAGTTAACTTCTCTCGTAAATTCTCTGCCCTAGACTATCGCACTTGTGACAGTGACCCTTAGAGCGCGACCCTGTTTTTCTGTTTCTGCCAGTCTCTCCTCCAGTATAGCTTAGTGGTCAATGTCACGAGCTTTAGGGCCAAGAAATCCTGGTTTCAAAGCCTAGCTCTGTGCCGTGTCACCTCAGAAAAGTGACTTAACCTCTCAGCCTTAGTTTCCTCACCTGTAAAATGGAGATCATAACACCTGCCTCTCAGGGTTATTGTGGGTGCTATCGGAGATACTGCGTGTAAAGTGCTTAGCACGTTCGTTTATCACATCCACATAGCAAGTCCTGCCATTGCTAATATAATTAGAGTCTTAGTTACACAGAGCACTTAGCTTGCTGATTTCTATTGACAGGAGCTGAATAATTACTGATTGATTTTGACCCAGAGGCATTTCTTTCTCTGTGGTTACCTGCACTTTCCCACATTCCCCCTCAAGGCCACAGGGTGGCAGCCTATCCATTATAGAGGAAGCTCCTATTTCCAGAATAGTGAAAGAGGATGAAATGATTTTCTATGGACTATACAGAGGTCTTACTTTTTCTTTTTTGGTGTTGGAGAGAGGTGGGGTGGTGGTGATGGTGGTGGTGACTGGCTACTGGTTCTGTTTTATATGAGTTTAATATATGTACATGCCAGACCATAGGGACATTGCTAAAACAGATTAAACAGGTCAACTGCACTCTAAGGTGTTATCATTTGAGGAATGTGGCTGGCACTGTGGTGGGGTTTCCCCCTCATTCCATCCATCCAGGCTCCATTAGAAAGCCCACTGGGTCTAGAAATCCCCTACCCTGCACCTACGTTAAGGGGTCAGGGAGGCTGATGTGTGGTTTACTGTGCACATAAGGAGATCATTTTGCTAGGACTTTCCCGGTTTTAAAACTGAAAGTCCTGCTTCCTGGGATACCTTCAGTCCTGGGCAAATGTGGATGCCTGGTCACCCTAGTGCATCTCTCTGCCACATTCTTACTCTAACTCAACAGATATAGTGCTGTTTTGTTTCTTAATGATGTAGACACACAACTGGCCAATGTCCTAGAATTCTCCAGTTTTATATTTGGAAGGGACCCCAGACCACACTCAGTTTCCCCAGGACGGGGAGAATGGAATCAGCTTGCCCAGGTGACATGGGTGGTTTAAGGCAGGGCTGGCAAAGAAAGATCCAGAACCTTGAGTCACATACTCAGCTCCTTCCAAAGGCTCCCCATCCACTTGGAGCTGCAGGGTATGGAAGGAGGGGTGTCTGACTTTCTGGTCACACCCTAAGAAGAAGAGCTTCTGGAAAACAGCAACCCACCACAAGATACACCCAGGGAGACTGGATGATCTAACTTAAAGCAAACTGCAAACAAATACTAGGCATGTAGTTAATAGGACCATGACTTGTACACATTATAGATGAGGGTTGTTGTTGTTGCGCGCAGTCGAGTTGATTCTAACTCTATATGACAGAGCAGAACTGCCCCATGGGGTTTTCTAGGCTGTTATCTTGACGGGAGCAGATCTCCAGGTCTTTTCTGCCAGGGCGTGGCTGGTGAATTTGAACTGGGGACCTTTCAGTTAGAAGCCAAGCACTTAACCATGGTGCCACCAAGGTTCCTTATAGATGAGCGTAGGGGGTGGGATTTATAGTTAAACTGGATGGAGAAAACCTTCACAGATCTTACTTTGGTAGACTTGGAGAGAATCAACTAGGGGATTCCCCTGGGGCCAGCGGGGCCGGAATGGTGCCAAGAAAGCCTTCCTGGGATTGTGCCTCCAGAGAAAAGAATGCACCCTCTTTCTCCTGGAATCTCTTTGGCATTCTCTCTATCTCTGCTGTGCCACTTACTGTTCACTTCAGAAAGCAAAATTTTCTGGGTTTATTTTCATTAACAAATCCTGCTGAAGCAAACTCCTGCTTTCAATGTTATCGGACATTTACATCTCCACAGTTTCAACCCTGGCACTAAATTGATTTGCCTCAGAGACACACCACTGCATTCACATTTTTTATTGGAACGCTAAACTGAATGCAGGAAAGCTTTGCAAAACAGAGGGGAAAGAATACCTCTTTTACGGAGCCCTGAAAACCAGGCAAATCCATGAACGATTAAATACAGCTAAGTATACATCTCTCAGAAATATCTTTTTTTTTGGATTAAAAATCCCCACAGAAGTCTTGTGACTAACATAAAGCTTAAAAAGTCAGTTTTCCGATACAAGCTCTGCAGTGAATGGAAGTATCTACAAGAGGAAGGAAGAAACGCAAGTGATTCTTCTAGAAAACAGAAAATAAACCACAAACGTGGGCTTAGGATGCCTGAAAGGAATCTGCCACAAACACAGTAGAGATTTCCTCTCAAATCTCCTGTGAGATTTGCCACACTTGTCTCCATCCTCAGGGTGAGTAAGAAGAAGAACCCAACCTGGGGAAGAACATGGGTACAAGCTGCAGCTAATTTCACTGCCATCTAATAAAATGTAATTTCCGAAGTTCTGCGTGTGAGCTAGCTGAATCCTGAAAGAGCTAGGCAAATCCAAGTGATGACCAACACCCACAAGAATGGAAAGGCAGATACAAACTAAATACAAGCAGCGCAGGCAAAAAACCTGGAACAATAAGGATTAGTCATTACGCACCCATAAAAAGAATCAGTTGCTATGGAGTCGACTCCGACTCATAGTGACCCCATGTGTGTGTCAGAGTAGAACTGAGCTCCACAGGGTTTTCAATGGCTGATTTTTCGGAAGTATAATGCCAGGCCTTCCTTCCAAGGGGCCTCTGGGTAGACTAGAACCTCCAGCCTTTCAGTGAGAAGCTGAGCACAATAACTGTTTGCATCACTCAGGAACTCACGGGTATAGTAAAATAGGAGGACCAAACAGAATGACTAAGAAACACAGATAATCAGCTAAGAGATCCCAGGTTTAATCCTAGGGATGCCGGAAGCCAGTTGTGGGACCCTGAACATCATTCACCTGAGGTTTGGCTTCCTTTTTCTGTAAAGTGATGGGGTTAGGTTGAATGATCTCTGAAGCCCCTTTTATCTCTCACAGTTCTGTGAATAAATATGTAGTTGGCACATTACAGTCAAGAGGTCAAGCTGAACAGACAAGAAAGTTCAATCCCACGCCATGAAAATTCCATGGCCGCCTCTCCTGCTATTTGTTTGGGTTCTGAACAGTGTCTTGAGCTCTTGTTTTCAGACCAAGTCAGCGGATTTTGCAGCTCCTTTCCCGTAATGATGGGGGAGGGACAGACTGACTAGTGAACTGATTCCAGGTCAAACTGAGTTGAGATTTGTTTCTGCTTCAGGCTCTGTCAGGTCTTCCGTCTCCTGCCCTTGAGGACTGTGGCCCTGCAGGGTATCTCAGTCGGGGGCCACCTTCTCTTTCCACAATCCCTTCTCTACCTCCACCCCCACCAGCCAACATACCCGTTGCTGTCAAGTCGATTCCAACTCAGAGAAACCTTATAGAACAGAGAACAACTGCCCCATAGGGTTTTTTTCAGCTCTCGACCTACTTCCACTATCAACTTGCAGCCTTAGAAACATTACCTTTATGAAATTTAATGAGAATCAAAAAATTTAGAACAATTGTGTATTCAAGAGCCTGAATAGCATGGTTCCAAAATTCATGTCAATTCTGTACCCATGTACAGGGGCTGCAAGGGAACCTGTGCCTCTTGAGTGGATCAGTCCTTATGTCCCTCAGCTGACCAAGGTACAGCCCAGGAGAACACACTCTGACGAAGCTTAAGGGGGAAAAAAATGTAGGTTCTCCTTGGAGAACAACTGAGAGCTAACATTAATAGTGAAATCTATCGTTTATTATTTGCTAAGTACCAGGCCCTGTGCTAAGCACTGGTTTACATCATCTCATTTCATTGTCACTGCTGCCTTGGTGAGATGGGCATTATCATCTTTATTCTACAAAAAGGGAAAGTGAAGCTCAGAGAGGTCAAGTAATTTATCCAAAATCACACAGCTGGCAATTGGCAGAGCTGAGACTGGAACTCAGATTTTTTTTTATTCCAAACCACGAGCTCTTATTAAACACTATCTTAGAGTGTTTCCCAACAAAAATATCTAACTAAACTAATACTAGCTAATATTTATGTGTGTTTACCATATGCCAAGGATTGAGCTATGGGTTTTATACAGATGGTCTTCTAAAATTTAGTCCTTCCAACAGCCTTATAAGGCAAGTTCTATTCTTATCCCCAGGAGTACCTGGGTGGTGCAAACAGATAATGCGCTTGGTGGTTAACTGAAAGGTTGGTGATTCGAGTCCACCCAGACGTGCCTTGGAAGAAAGATCTGGCGACCTACTTTCAAAAAACCAGCACTGAAAACCCTGTGGAGCACAGTTCTACTTGGACACACATGGGGTTGCCATGAGTCAGAGTCAACTTGACAGCAACTGGTTTTATCTTACTTCCATTTTAGAGCTGAAGAAACTGAAGCTCAGAGGGCTCAAAAAGAAGAAGTGGTTAGGCTAGGATTTGAATTACTCTGAGGCCTCTGCTTTCACCGGCACTTGCCTTGCCACCTGCCTGGCAATGAATCGAGCAGAGGGCGAGGCTCAGGAGGGGGCACAGTGGCCCCAGGTGCTGTGCCAGCTGAGTCCTCTAGGAGCCAAGGCTGGGTCATGGCATCACAGACAGTGGCTGCTGACCTTGGCCATTTTTCCACCAGCAAACCTGTAACCAGGAATGCGGAATGCTGGCCTAGGAAAATAGAATGCCGCGGTAATCTGTCTGGGAGACCCAGGGAAAGGCTCGCCCTCCTCACAGGTTTCCCCTGAGATCACAGTTGAAGACATTCTCAGTCTTTCCAGCAGGCAAATTGCTTTCAAGGGCCTGCCTCCAAACCTGAGAGGAGAAAGCCCCTTTCTCAGCGTGTCCACCCTGCTTGTCCTTTACTTGACACGAGCAGCCCAACTCCATGCCTGTGTCTAACTGACTAACCCGCACGTCTCACTCTTGACACCGCATCTGCAATTCCCATTTGTCTCTGACCCAGCAGCCTGAAAGTAGGGGCGGGGGCAATGCTGTGTAGATCCTTTCCGGGCAGGAGAGGCCCCGTGGCTGGCAGGCTCTAATTTTTTATTTAAAAGCAAAGTAAGCAGCAATATAAAAGGGGCCATGTAAGAACTTAGTGTGCAAGTAGAACCTGCCTTGGCAATTTTTTCTAATTCTCCTGAAAACATGCATTTTCTTCTTTGGCCCAAAGCCAGTGCATTTGCCATTGGACTTGTGCCCTGTCCCACCTCCCCTCCTGGGCCACCATTCAGTGGTTGGGAAGTTGACCCTTGCAGAAAAGATAATGAATCCCTGAATTTCAATCAGACACTTCACAGGGGCTCCCGAAGATTTTCCGCATTTGCTCACTCTCCAGAGAAGAGTCCACAGACGTTACTCACACCCAGTGCAAGACGACTTTATGAACTGGGAGCAAGGGTTTAAAGCCAGATGCAAGGACCCTCGACTACATCCAAGTGGTCAAAAAGGATTATGATGACTCAGAATCTTGCAGAATTCTGCTGAGGTTTAGGTTCAGTTTGTGCCAGGGCTAATTAAGCTGAGTTTGTACATGGGTTTTTATTTATTTTGTCCCGTAAATATCGTTAGAGCTTAAATCCGGAGGACAGAACTTCTAAATCAGCCAGTGGTCTTCAAACTCTTTTTAAAAGCAGTGGAACCTTCTGTCAAATGGAAGAGTATGTAGAACCACAACAGAAAGAACAGATTGAAAGCGAACTTCTCCGGCTGCAGTGGGGAGGAAGGCCTGGAGCCCTGCCCCACTGGGCCTCCCATTTGCCTGTCATCTTCCTCCTGACTCCTGCCCCAGTCCTTGAAGAATTCCACGGAACCTTGGTATTGTGAGGGACAAGGTCTGAATGACACAGCTCTAAATGAATTAATACTTCTTGAAATATATTTTCTAGTCACTGCCTTCAGGATTACTGAGCACAGAAGGGAAACTGCCATCTCATATCATACTGTCGTTAGCATTTCCGTTTTTGTGGGGGCTGATACAGTGCCGCCCTTGTACTAGAAAATGCCAGTGGGTACTAGCAAAGGCTTTTTACACGCCGAATAATGACCACCAGAGCCAGGAGTAAGCTTCAAAGAGTTCTCTTTATTGGGAAGGGTGACACGGTGCAGTATTTACCCCTGAACCTTTTAAGGAGGGTCAGTCTCTTGGGCCTGAGTAGGTATTGTTTGGGGGCCGGGAAGCCCGCACGTTTGGGTCGGCTCTTTCAGGCCCCAAATAAAAACAGTCATTATGTGTTTCACTCTAAACACTGACGTGTAAAGATTTATCTTCCTTCTCAAACTGAAAATGTACATTTCCTCTCAATCTCCTGAGACTGAGAAAACCTGAGATGTCAGCCAAGTGCAGAATGGCCAGTTCCTTGGGAGTCTGCTGACAGGCTGATGTGACGGAGCAGGAACTGGGGGCTCTGTGTTCCTTGACCAGGTTCCAGGGGTCGGGAGCTAGAATATGTTGGTATGTTAGTCCTCACTTATATAGGGTTCGCCTGTATAAGTGAGGACTTATACAGGTGAGGAAGGATCCTACCCCATGCTTTTTCAGAGGCTCCTCCCATAACCCTTCTGAAGCAGGCAGGACAGAAGTAACCCATCGTACAGATGTGGAGGAGGGAGAGTGAAAGGAAATTTCAGAAGACAAAATCCCCCCAGGTCAATCTCTCTCTATTAGTGCATTGTGCTCCCTTATCCTACTTTAAAAAAAAAAAAAAAATTGTGGTTTATATACATATATATGTATATATATATAAAGCAAAATTTTAGCCATTTATTAGTGTACAGTTTAATCACATTAATTGCATTCACCATGTTGTGCCGCCATCACCACTATCTGTTTCCAGATGTTTTTCATCGCCCTTAACAGAAACTCAGTACACTTTAACCAATAACTTCCCACTCTCCCTTCCTCCAGCCCCTGGTAACCACTAATAAACTTTTGTCTCTATCTGTTTTAGATATGCCATGTAAGTGGGATCATGCAATATTTTTCCTTCTCTGTCTGACTCATTTCAACTCAGCATAATGTTTTCGATCACAGCATGTATCAGAACCTTATTCTCTTTTGTGGCCGAATGGTATTCCATTGTATGGGTAATACCTCATTTTGTCTATCCATTCATCTGTTGATGGACGCCTGGGTTGTTTCCACCCTTTGGCTACCGTGAATAATGCTGCCATGAACACTGATATGCAAGTATCTGTGAGAGTCCCTGCTCTCAATTCTTTTGGGTCTATATCCAGCGGTGGAATTGCTGGGTCATGTGGTAATTCTTTTTGAGGAACTGCCAAACGGTTTTCCCCAGCAGCCACACCATTTTGCATTCCCAGCAGCAGCGGATGAGGCTCCATCCCTAGTCCTGTTTTGAAGGTGCTCTAGTCTTGGAAGGATTTTCCATTATAACTAACTACCTGCCTCTCTACCTTCTCACCAAGACTTATAGAAAGAGATTTTGCTTTCTCATTTACTTCTTAAGTAACTAGGAAAATAATCCTGATTAAATGATGAAAGGAACAAAAGAAAAAGAAAAAAGTGATGACTGATATAGAAAGCCATCACCTTGTTCCTGCCGACATTCTCTACCGAAAAAGCTATGGAGCTACGTGAGAAAAGCAAGCAAATCCACCTACCTTTTCCCCATTCTGGCAAAGTCCTTGGATTTCTCTTTACGTTAGACTATAAATAAAACAAAAACAAAACGTAAAATCTACACAACATAAGGTTCTAGTAGCAGTTGACCAAAGGCCTCTGGGAATCAGCTAGGATCTTGGGGCTCTTAGGATGGCAGTGTGAACGTAGACTAGACATCTGAAGGTCTGGGTTCTACTTAAGCCTTTGCCCCTGATTGGCTAGCTCTGGCTTTGGAAAGAGACAGGGGAGAAGAACGAGCTTCTACCGGTATATCTGCAGACACTCTTGCTGATGCCTCATGACCCTGTCCCAGAAGGCACTGGAGTCGGAAGGCTAGGTGGGGTCCTTGGAAGACCCCATAGCCCAGAGCCCTATGGACTGTAAGACTAATGACCTCGAAGAATAAATAACCCACTGGACAGGGTAAATGGGACCATCAGTTCTGGAAAGGGGGATGCTGCTATGGGGCCATAGCTAATTAAGACTCTCCTTCAGGGGTTTTCTGGGATATACCTAGAATCAAAGGGCATCTCATGCCTTCCTCCAGAAAGAGTCCTAAGTTGTACATGGTCCTATACCTTGATTTGCCCCTGCTTTCCCACAATTACTTGGAATTTAATGATATTCCAGTGACGGTGAGGGTACCATCACAGGATTCAGTTATCTGTCCATCTTGATCTCTTCCCACTTCCACCCAAGTTATTTATTTACATACCCACACAAATCCCACCTCTCCTCCAAGATTAACAGTATTTCCATTCTTCGGTTAAAATGGTGAACAGAATAATAACATCTAACACTATTATCTAACACTGTTAAGTTCTACTATGTGTCAGGCAGCATCCCTGGGTGGTGCAAATGGTTAATGTGCACAGCTGCTTACCAAAACGTTGAAGGTTTGAATCCATCCAGAGGCACCTTTGAAGAAAGGTTTGGTAATCTACTTTCAAAAAATCAGCCAATGAGAACCTTATGGAGCACAGTTCTACTCTGACACACATGGGGTCTCCATGAGTCAGAGTTGACTTGACAGCAACTGGTTTTTGGTTTTTATGTCAGACAGTGTACTTTACATGTATTATCTTATTTAAGTTTTATTACAAACCTAGGAGCCATTTTTGAGGCTAGGAGCTACTATTATACCCATTTTTAGATGAGGGAACTGGAGTACAGAGAAATTGAGTGTCTTGCCTAAGATTATACAGTTAGTAAGTGATATAAGCAGGATTCAAACCAAGCGGCCTTTCTTCAGAGCCTAATCTTCTACCTATGTCCCTCAACTGCAGCCTGCACACTACGCCTTCAGGGGCTTCATGACGCAACGAAGCAAACTGACACAGTGTGCAAGCAAACAGAACTTTCCTACACTCACAGCAGAAACTTGTTCACAAAGAAGCTGCTTAGGGCAGGGCAGCCAAGGGGGACGTTGGGTAGCAGAGAGGAAAATTAGCCCCTTGGATCATAAAATAGGATGGACACTCCAAAAGTCACTTCGATTCTGTATTACGTTAATTACATGATTCTCATACACATGTCATTCCTAATCGAGATACCTCAGTCATGGTTTGCTTAAGTTCATACTAAAACTAGTCTGTCTTCCCTGGGTATTCAATGATTAAGTGATAAAAGAAGGTCATTTGAATTGTGTTAGGTGATAAGGACAAAAAAAAAAACATCTGGCTAATCTACTGTCAGAAAATTGAGAATCATCACAATTAAGAAGGCTTTCCTCCTGAGAGGATCCACTTGACACATTTGCAAAATAAATGCTTCTCTTTAGTCAGATGAAAACAGTTCCAATGGATTGGGAACATGTGGTCTCCAGTGATATCTTCCTTTGCCATCCCTCCCCCCTTTTCTGGCATACCTGCTTACCTGGCAGATCCGCATCAAGCTGGCACCTGCCAACTAAGCAGGCAGCCCAGCTCTCTGAAAGTGAGGCCAAAACCCACTGGACATCTGGGCCCTGTTCTCTGTTGGAAAGAGCTTCAGGAATACGGTTCATTTTGCAGAGGAGAACTGATATTCAAGTCAGTTTCAAAAGCACTGGGTTTTCTTTTTTATACTGTTGTGCTTTAAGTGAAAGTTTACAATTCAAGTTAGTCTCCCATACAAAAACTTATACCTACATTGTTATGTGACCCTAAGTGCTCTCCCTATACTGTGACAGCACACTCCTCATTTCCACTCCTGATTTCCCGTGTCCATTCACCCAGCTCCTGACCCTCTCTGCCTTCTCATCTAGCCTCTGGACAGGAGCTACCCATTTAGTCTCATGCATCTACTTGAGCTAAGAAGCACACTCTTTCACAAGTATTTTATGTCCCATAGTCCAGTCTAATCTTTGTCTGAAGAATTGGCCTCGGGAATGGTTTTAGTTTTCGGCTAACAGAGAGTCCAGGGGCCATGTCTTCTGGGGTCCCTCCAGTCTCAATCAAACCATTAAGTCTGGTCTTTTTACTAGAATTTGAGTTCTGCACCCCACTTTTCTCCTGCTCCCTCAGGGACTCTGGGTATTCTTTATGGCCTCTCTGGACCAACAGGGGGTACCCTACCACCCACCCACCCACCCTCCAATGTTTACGTGGGACTGTCAGGAAAGAAAGACATCCAACACAGAGATCATTAATGCACATGAAAGCACTTAGCACAGCGCCTGGCACGGTGCTGTTGTGGTTGTTGTTAGCTGTCATGGAGTTGGCCCTAGACTCACGTCTACCCCATGAACAACAGGATCGAACCATTGGATTCCACAGGGTTTTCATGGCTGATTTTAGGAAGTAGATTACCTGGCCTTTCTTCCTAGTCCATGTTAGTCTGGAAGCTCCACTGCAACCTGTTTAGCATTATAGCAAAATGCAAGCCTCCACTGACAGGTGGCTGGGCATGAAGTGCATTGGCTGGTAGTTGAACCCAGGTGTCCCATATGGAAGGTGAGAATTCTACCACTGAACCACCACTGCCCCTCCAGGTACCGCGTAGGAGCTTTACAAAGCTTGTAGAATTTCAGGGTGGCTGGTGGTGGCTGGGGAAGGGGAAGGTTTGAATAAACTGCTGCTTTTGGGACAAGCTCATCCCTTCAAGGGATGCCCTTTGCCCTTTGTGAAGGAGGAAGAACAAACACAGAGGCTTCGTCTGTGAGCACAACCCTCCCAGAGCCCAGCCTCCTGTCCTCCTCCCAGAGAGACATGATTTACCCAGGCTGGAGGCAACCTGTGGACATCTGAGCTACAAATATCCTTTCCCATTTCACACCAGGATGACATAAAATGGTTCCATTTTAAGCCAATGTGGGATGGGGGCAGGGGCATGGAGCTAATGTTTCATTTTTAATGAACACCAATAAAATATTCTTCCCCAGGTACTCACACAGTGCAAACTTATTCAAGAGAAATAACCTATGACTTCCGATGACCCTGGGCTTACTGAGATATTCCTTGGAGGTATCAGCTACAACTTCAGACCCATTCGTGATGCTATTGTTTGATTTCTTTTCTGAAAGCGGTTCATTCAGAAACCCGTAAGAAGCTCTGTCCACTGTGACCCTGGAAAACCCCTGGCTTATAGGAGTTCACCTGATGAATGTTGCAGCAACAAGCTTTATAATGGCCCTCGTACATGGTGATGTCACTTGGGCTAGTCTGTGATTTGGAATCAGGCTACTCCACCTGATTCCCAGTCAGGGGTGATAGGATGGGATGCTCTCGACAGTGAGGGGTCCCCACCATTGATGTTTTTATGGCCTCTGCTGGGGTTCAAAAGCAAATGAGACCCAGGCCTGCCTCTTGAGGTGAGTCTTGTTCCAGGGCGGCCTGGGCCGGGGAAGAGCTGGTATCTCACAGGATCTGGCTCATAGTCTGACCAAGTTCAGGACCTTTTCAGTGTTTGCAGGACTAGCAGGTGACTGCTCTACCTCTGATGTGTGAGTTAACTCGTGAGTTAACTCGATTCTGACTCATGGAGACCCCATGTGTGTCAGAGTAGAACTGTGCTCCATAGAGTTTTCAATGGCTGATTTTTTGGAAGTAAATGGCCAGGTCTTTCTTCCAAGGTGCCTCTGGGTAGACTTGAACTACCAACCTTTTGTTTAGCAGCCAAGTGTGTTATAGCTGTGAGGTAAGGGTAAAGCACCCTCAAGAACCCATGGTAGGGGGACTACCCCAATGACAAAGATTCCTCAGTCTTCCTGCTTTCCCTACTTTTATCCAAGCATCCCTGAACTTTATGCCTCAACACACTAGAGGGATGTGACACATTCCCATGCCCTTTCACAACAGTAACACCTGCACTCTATGGGAGGGAGAGCCTAGAAGCTGGTGCCCTGAGAGTTCATCATCCTCTCATGATCTGGGAAGAACTGTGCTGGATGCTCCCTGAGGGTATGGATGGTTGGTGCGGGAAGCACCCACCCATGGGGCGATCCCCTACTCTAATCTATGGCCAATCAAACCATTTTAGTATGCAAAGCTAACACTGCTGTTTTTCCTACCCCTTCACCCCCACTTTAGAGAATGCAATTATTTTTCTGCACTTCCTGAAGCAGTCAAGTACTTGGGGCTCTGGGTTTAGTGGGCCATCGAGTCCTACTGGGAAAGAACAGGATTTGAAGGGAGACAAAGAATGGCCTGGAAAAGAGGCTGTGTGGGGCTTCTTTCCCAAGAACTAGAAAGGCACGGGGAGGCCCTGCTCCCTGCTGTGCCCCCGGGGAGAGGGAAAGGTCCCAGGGAGTCACAGTGGTGTGGCCTCACCCAGAAGCCACTTTCCCAGCAAAGCTCAGAAGGAGCAGAGCTGCTGCGTTTCCAGGGACTGTAGTGAGCCTGGATAAGGAGGGACCAGTGCTGGTCATTGTTTGCTTCCTGGGCACCATGCTAACTCCTAACTCCGCTGTGAGGGATGCTGGAAGGGAGAAAGCGAGAAGACCCCATCGGTGACTGGCAAGGGATCTCCAATTAGCCCAGTAAGGCAGGACTTGAGAGTCCAAGTTAGGTTCATGGAAGTGGTATTACTTTGCACATCTGAGTTTGATCCTGGCACTTCAAACCCACTAAGCTTCTAGCCCTTGTTGTGCCTTATCTGTGGTAGCTAAAAAGAGACCAGGGACTCTATTCTCCATGTAATAACTTGCCCCAGAATTTGGGGTCAATAGCCCTCACCTCTCTCTCTTATCTCTCTGTCTCTGTCTGCCTCTCTGGCTCTTTCTCCTGTTCCTATTCAAAACCAGGTAGAAGTGCTCAGTTCTACATTCTGGGAGTCACTCAGGACAGAGATGGTCTCTGGTTTACAGAGTTACAAACAGGGAAGTCGTCCAGATTGGCGCTAGTCTAAAACATCACCAGAAAATGTATTTGAAGAATGAAATACTTTGTCACAGATTAAAGTGACACATCCATTCATTCTTTCCTAGATTCTTTTTAGCTTTAGAAAGGACCAGAAAATGAAGAAAAAAAAAAAAGACTCCAAAACACCTTCAGAAGAAGCTGCGCTTTATGCCAGATCAGAGATATTTTAATCATTGAAATAAACTTACTTTCCTCATTTTAATATTTTATACCAAAATTTTATTCCACCCCCATCTACTAATGAACGCTGAAACTTGGGAATAAGAAATGGTCATTTAATGGTACAGACTTGAATATAGAGTAGTGGTTTTCACGGAGGGGCCTGGGGACCAGCAGCATCTGCATCACCTGGGCACTTGCTCGAAATGCACATTCACAGGCCCACCCTAGAACTACTGAATCAGAATAACTGGAGTGGGGCCCAGTAATCTGTGTTTTCACATACGCTCTGGGTAACACTGGATGCATGTTCAGGTATGAGAGCCTCTGGTGAGGAGTTCAAGGCCACCCCACACCCCTCTCACACACACTGGAGTCAAACAGAGTGGGGTTTAAATCACAGATCTGCAGTAACTAGGCTGTTCATCTTGAGCTGCTGGCCTAGTTTACTGATCTGATAAACAGTAATAATAATTGCCGTCTCATGAGGTTGTTGGATCAAATGAAATAATACAGCCACACAGAGCCTGGTATAGGTATTTTTGGGGTACTTTGTGATAATTCCACCATACGTCTATCAGTCTGTGGTATGTAATGGCTTGCATGTTGCTGTGATGCTAGAAGCTATGCCAACAGTATTTTAAATACCACAGGGTCACCCATGGTAGGCAGGTTTCAGTGGAACTTCCAGACTAAGACAGACTAGGAAGAAAGGGCTGGCAATCTACTTATGAAAATTAGCCAATAAAAACCATATGGCTCACAACAGAACACTGCTTGACTTGCTTGCTTAGGACACGTCATCAGGAGGAATCAATCACTGGAGGAGGAGCTCATGTTTAGTGACGCAGAGGGCCAGCGAGGGTGAGGGAGACCCTTGGTGAGATGAATTGTCACAATAGCCACAACAATAGACTCAAACATGCTGGTGGTCTTGAGGATGACACAGAACCGGGAAATGTTTCATTCTGTTGTGCGTAAGTTGGAGTCAATTCAATGGCAGTTTATCTATGTATGATGATTCATCACAACCCTATCCTCTTCCAAGTTCCAAACCAACGTGAGTGAGGCAGACGGAGATGAGAACGTTGGCTTCTCATCTCCACTAGGAGATGAGATAAAGCTCCACTAGGTGTGTGGCCACCCCTAGATTTCCTAGTACTGCTGCCCAAAACTATGGACGATGCCCCCAGAAGGGCCTGCAGAGGAGGCAGCTAAACCCGAATTACTGTCTCATGCTGTGAAACCCCAGAAGGGTGGGCAGACAAAAGGTGGACACCCCCGGGATTCATAAAGGCAGTCCTGGTTCCACCCCAGGGACAGGGCCTGAGGTTGCAGAAACAGAGTGGACGCTCATCTGTGAATTGGCAGATCCACATTAAAAGGGATCAGGCTGCACAGGCTCAGCTGGTACTCTTGAGCTCACCAACTCTGTGGGCTGCTGCTCCTGGACAGGGAGAATGAGTGAACGGGTGTGGAGGACATCCTGAATGCCTCACCGTATTTTCCCTTCTGGGGCTTCGATGTTCCCGCCCTTAAATGAAAATAGGAGAAGTAGGGGCATTCCCCATCACTTGCAAAAATAAGTACTCAATAAGTGCCACGATCATTATTAATGATTTACATTTCTAGAATATACAAGAAAAAAAAGTATCACTGAAAGCTTCCTGTTATAGGAATAGCAGCAGTAAACACATATGGAGAGCTGAGTATGGGCCGGGTATGTACTAATTACCGTATTAATTCATTTAATTCTCCCAACACTGTGGGGCAGGTTTAATATTATTCTCTTTGTTCTCCACATGAGGGAATTGAGGTACAAAATGTTAAGTAAGTAGCCAAAGGCGACAGAGCCGAAGAGTAGGAGAGCCCCAATTCAAACCCAGATGGTCTAGTGCAGGTCCTGTGGCCCTCACCACTGAACAATACCACCACCCTACAGATGCTGGGGCAAGACTGGGAATTACGTAGCATAGGCATGCATTGCCTGAAAAAACGTTCATTCAGAATAGGAAAAAAATTGTAAAAGATGTTAACATGACCCTTTCTAGAAGAGTGCTCAACTACTAACTGAAGGGTTGATGGTTTGAACCCACGCTGAGGCACCTCGGAAGAAAGCCCTGGTGATCTGCTCCTGAAAGGTCAGAACCATGAAAACCCTATGGAGCAGTTCTACTCTGAAATATATGAGGTCACCCTGAATCAGAATTGACTCAACAGCAACTGGTTTGTTTTTATTTGTTTGTTTGTTTTTTAAATACTCATTATTAGAGGTTTTAGTTCTAAAATCCCCTTGAATAACTTTCCCTCCTGATCTGTCATTTGAGTTGTTTCAGAAATCTTTTCTCGTGTATTATTCACTTCATGGGCGATTGGTAAGAAGTCTATTACTTTGACATCTTATTTATTAGTAAAGTTGTGATATGTCAGAGGGATATAAATAATCCCATTTAATTGAAAAAAAATATATATATAGCAAATTCACAGTGCTTTTCACATTTCAAACCACTTCCACGCTTATCCAAATGCTTTGCTATTTTTAATGGATGTCTGATGGGGTTGGAATGAAAAGAATCTCAGAGAACCCTCTCAGAAGTTTCTCACACCCAGCACATCTTCCTCATCTTTTCTGAACCTGGAACTTCTCTGATTTATCCTGAGAAAATAAAATGTTCTCAAGCCACCCCCACTTATTAATTTGCAATCAACCCTGCCCCCGCCCAGTCCCCCCAACTAAGTCACTTGAAATTTACCTTCCACTTGAAATGAAGAACAACACTTCCATCTTCCCAGTTCGGCCTTAACAATAAAAAGATTTAGATAAAAACACAAAATAACTATAAGAAGTACATGCATCCACGCTGTCCATGCCTCTCTCTTTTTTCCACTCAAGTGTTTACAAGGGAGCATTTCAACTTGATACAAGATAGGGAGAATGAGAAAGTGAAATAGACTCGAAACAGACCAATTTCATTTCTCTGTCGGCATCTCATGACAGCCCAAAGATAAACCTCATAAACTGTGAAAAATGAACAATTCTTGGTTTTGATAACCTAAGCTGGGATGAGAACCAAGGAGTTAATATCTCTGGAACCCAGGAGTTTATCTCACTTGTTTTTCAGTGATTAATCCCAAACTTATCCTATTTCGTCAACAATTTCAACAAGCCAAAAGGGAAGTTTCAGACTCCTGGCTATAGCTCCATTCTTAGCCTAGGCTTACTGGTACCAAATGAAGTGGTAATCAACTAAAAGTCCCCTTTTTTCTGACATGCAGGATTGCATGGCAGCAGCACTGCAGAGAAGGGAGAGATCAGTGGGAACTGGAAGCAGTATATTTAGGGAGAAAGGCTCAAGAGAGGAGTAGGAAGCACAGGAGTATGGAGGTAACTGGGTGGGCAAAAGCACCCAGGCAGAAATGAGCACAGAATTTGGGGAGGCGCAGAGGACAATGGAGAGATTGGTCTGGCAGGAGAAGAGTTTCAGAATCAGGAAATAGCAGAGATAATGTCCTGGTAGAAGGATGGACTTGAAAACCTGGTTAGAGGAGTGTGGACGTAACATGGGGGCCACAGGGAGTCACAGTGTGTTGTAGAGCAGGGAAGTCATGTGCTATGAGTGGGCGTTAGAATGGCAATGGTGTTCAGGCAACTGGTAGAAGAGACTAGAATCAGAAGGTCTAATTTTCAGACACCTCAGTAATTGGAACAAGATGTGATCAGGGCTGGATTCTTCCATGTTTTTCTTCCTTGATCAAAGTATTTCCCTGATGCCTGTCACTTCTCCCACTAGTGAATTCTGACATTGGTGCACAGAATTTGTACTACCATTTACTTGTACCTGACACTCACTAATAACTTAATGCTTATGTTTACTTAAATACCTATTTTAGTGTCACTTGGATCTGCAGTATCTGAGAAATCACGGACTGGGTGTAATTAGCTATATTGTTTTCTTAACTCACATGAAAACAAATACATGACTATGAATAAGTGTGTCTGAGTTTCACCCAAAAACATCTCAATCTACCAGCAGGGTCACTTACACTTTAGGGGAGGCTGCCTTAGTTCCTAGGTTCAAAAGCTTGCTGGGGTCACAGATTCCTTTGATTACCTACTAAAATCTACAGACCCTTTTCCAGAAAACTGAGTCTCTTGCACAGTCACAGTCTTGCATATCATTTCAAATTGTCACCGTGCCTTGGGTTAAAAGCCACTTGACTTCATTCATTGTACTCTTGTTAAGATCTATCTATATGGGATCAAATTGACATCGAAGAAACCAAACCCATTGCCGTCGAGTCAATTCTGACTCATAGTGACCCTACAGGACAGAGTAGAACTTCCCCACAGGGTTTCCAAGGAGCAGCTGGTAGATTCTAATTGCTGACTTTTTGGTTAGCAGCTGAACTCTGAACCACTGTGCCACCAGGGCTCCAAACTGACAATAGCAACTCAAAAGATCAGATAGGAAACTTAGGGGGCAGTGAGTTTACATTGACAGGGGAGGAACTACTCAGAAAAGGACGGTCAGCATGGTTGCACAACTCAAAGAATGTAATCAATGTCACTGAATGGTACATGTAGGAACTCTTGAGTTGGTATATGTTCTGCTGTGTATATTCTCAATAACAAAAATAAAATACGTTAAAAAACAACAACAACAACAAAAACCCACTTCTCTGGGGCTTTCAGAATGGAAACCTAAGCTTCACGGTAGGCCAGGTCACTAGGCAGACCTTCCAAAGCTCACTGTGGCTTTGCTGAAGACTTACCAAGCCTGAGATGCCCTCTAGGATGGTCTGACCCTACTCAGCTTGAAGAATGTGGTAAAAGCCAGACCTCATGGCTCCCCGGACACCCTAGCTTTTTTCCAAGGCTCTCACCAGACAATTGCCGTGGGGAGACTTTCTACGGTGCTGGTTTGCATGGGTCAGCATGGGTGAGGGCATGCAAACACATCCTCAGGGCAGACCTGGATGTGGCTACATGGTCCTGGCTGCTCTCCCAGCCCACTGCTGAGAGAGGAGTTTGGTCTCACCCGTGGCCTGGGATTGCCCTGTCAAATCAATTCAAGAGACTATAAAGATATAAGAGCTGAACAGCACCAGCAGGGGACTCTTTTTTTTTTTTTAAAGGCTCCTTGCCAGATATAACAAGAAGAAATATGAAATGGCTTCATATTCCCAGCATGAACTAATATTGGGGTTGCGGCTGATAAGTAAAGAACAGCTAAACAGGCTTTGACACAGTGACTTTGGAGAGGGTAACATTCTCCCTGGAAGTGGGGGTGTGGGGATTTATTGGGGCCATTGTAGAGTGAGCTGTCTGGAAGAGGTTCCTCCCTCATAAAAAACCCAGGCCCCTGCTGACCGATTCTCACATTAGGAAAACATTGGTAAATCATCACCATAATCCAAGAATTATTCCCTCTCTCTGCTTGGAGTACCAGGGCCCTTCTCTTCTTATCTGTTTCTAATTTTCTTCATGGGTGCTGCTTCTAGTCCATTAATTGAAAGGATTCTTGGCCAGGTGCCCATGGCCTGCCTTGGGGGGGAAAAAAATCCGAGGGGCTTATATTCTGTGCATCTAGGAGAAATAAAAGTGGTTGGGAATGACTCCTTTGTGAGTCCTGCTGGGTAGGTTTCGGCCATGCTTGAGGCACAGGTAGGGAGGACTCACTGCCTGGGCCTTACTCCCCAGCCAGAGTGTCATGCTAAATCACTGGCATTCAGAATGTCCTCTGGAGAAAATAAGGTCATTATAAGGCTTTTAAGATCAACCATAATAGACTCCCCATGATTTGGGTTTTTTTTTTTTTTTTTTCTTCTGCTTTCACTGATCTCTCTGGGCCTTCATCCAGTATGGAGCCTGATATTGCTCAGCATGATGCGGAGGTAAGAGACGGGGCTCTGGGGTCAAAGAGGCTTGAGTTAAAATATTACATCTGTGACTTCCTTGTTACGTGACTTTGGACATGTAGGTTGACCCCTCTTAGCTTCTGTTTCTGTAAAATAGAGGATCTAAGAAAAGGTTGGAGCCCTGGTGGTGCAGTGGTTAAAAGCTACGGCTGCTAAACAGAAGGTCAGCAGTCCGAATCCACCAGCCACTCCTTGGAAACCCTATGGGGCAGTTCTCCTGTTCCCTATAGGATCGCTATGAGTAGGAATTGACTCGATGGCACTGGATTTTTTTTTTTTTAATAAAAGGTTGGCAGTTCAAGCCCACCCAGAGACACCTCGGAAGCAAGGCCTGGTGATCTACTTCTGAAGGTCACAACCTTGAAAACTCTATGAAGCAGTTCTACTCTGTACACACGGGGTTGCCATGAATCGGGATCGACTGGACGGCAACAAACAACAATATCTGCATTACAGATGGTTATGAGGATTCAGTGAGATGATGCATGCAAGATGCGTAGAGGAGAGCCTGGCACATGGTAAAGCTCTCAGTTAATGCTAACCATTACAGTAGTGTGGTTGCTATCATCATCTTCTTCACAATGACCACCACCACCTTCCCTGATGACCTGGGTCAGGGTTGAATGGGAACAGAAACTTTCTATCACAAGGCAGAGAAGAAATCCACATTTGAGTTCAACTCAACACAAAGCCATTTACAATGGATTTACAAATGGCATTCGTGATAGTAACTTGTTGCCAATGAGTTGAATATGACTCATGGTAACCCCATAGGGTTTTCAACGGCTGATTTTTTGGAAGCAGATTGCCAGGCTTTTCGTTTACGGTGCCTCTGAGTGGACTCGAGCCTCCAACTTTTCAGTCAGCAGCTGAGTGCATTAAACTTTTGCACCACTCAGGGACTCCCTCATATTACCAGTATGCACACCACCAGTTTAATTATCCAGCTCAGTATTCTTCAGCTAGACAGTCATGATATAGGAAAAGATGCAGCTGCAACATTTATTCATACAACAAATATTTATAGTACTTACTATGTTCCAAACTTTTCTAGAGTTGTGGATACAGCTACACACAAGGCAGACACAGTCCTTGTCCTTCTGGAGAGTACTGTCCACCTCTGCCACTGGGGCTGTGGGGTGGGCTGAAAGGAGACCTCAGCAAACATAGTGCAAGACGTCTCAAAGGTAGCCTGAGTTATCACTCAAGGTTAATGTTGCAAACAAATGGTAGAACACAAGAGTCATCAGGACCACAGGAACTTAGTGGCCATCCTGTCCCCAAATGCCCACAGGAAATACAGCAGATATTTGCTGTCTTCTCAGGGCCAGGCACCTGGGGGTGTGGTGGTGAACTAGGGAGGCCCAATCCCAGCCTTGCAGGCTCATAACATAAAGAGATGAGAAACAATCATCCCACCTTGTGGTAATACCTAACCCCCAAGGCCTCTGCTGCAATCAGTGTGCTTCCTCCCAGTCCAACAGCATAACCATCAACCTGCCGAGTCAACTTCTCAAGCTGAGTATATGCTACACCTCAAAACAACTGTGCAGTCTCTTCTCTAATCTGTTTCATTTACAGGATAATCTTAAAACCAAGGAAAGCAAATATTACCTTTCCCACCAAAGAGATGGGACAACTGAATCCCGAGAAGTTACCTTTCTGTGATCCCACAACTAGAGGGTGAGCGGATCTGGATTGTATTCTACCGTTCACATGGCTGGCTCCTCCCTTCATCCCTTAACAATGGGACTCCTCAGGGGATCCGTTAGGAATCTGCCCCTTCTTTCCTTCTTTCTTCACTCTCCTCCAACCTCCCACATCAACACTTAGATTGTGGTCTGGGACTAAGAGGGCTTTGTTTTTTAAACAGTTAAATCTTTCATTGCAGACCAATGAAAATTTAAAGTCTCCTCTCTCCTCTCTCTCACACACACACTCTTGGTCTCTCTCACACATACACATACAAACTTTCTCTCACACACATTTTCTCTTTCACGCAAACACACTCACAAACACACGTTATCTCTCACACACATATTTCTTTCACATACAGAGACTTCCTTTACACACAAACACATACTCACACATATTTTCTCTCACACACATACTTTCTCTCTCATGTACACATACTCACACACACTTTCTCTCTCACACACATATTTGCTCTCACACACACTTTCTCACACACACACTTTGTCTCACACGTACACTTTTTCACACACACATACATACATGTTTTGTCTTTCTCTTACACACGTCATTTCTCTATCTCTCATACACACACACTTTCTCTCCTCCTCTCTCTCACACACACACATACAAATACACTCTTCCACTTCTCTGAGCACAAAGAGCAGAGGACTTTACTATTAGAAACAGGATTTGAAAATCCAGAGACAAAACCTAGCACTTCATTTCCACCAGTGTTGTCTCCCCAAAGTTCCCTTAAAGGGGAGACTGCTCTACCAGGCATGCTGAGTGCCTCCCACCCAAGGATTTCTGGGACTAGATTTTACAATCAACCTCCTTGGCTTTCTCAGCTGTCATACCCAGCAGAGAGCAAGGATCTGAATGGTACCCAGGCAGTGGTTAGCCATTCCCATCACACAGCCTAGCCCCCTCGCCCAACTACCACCTTGGATACCTGCCAGGTCTCAAAATTTCAAACTGTCTCCTATTCCAAGTCATCTTGATTCACTGACAATTCCAGAGCACCTACTCAGCTCTCTGAGGATGAAGCAGTGAGACATCAGGCTGACCCTCTGGCTCCAATCTCATTCTACATGTTCTTTGATCCCAAAATAATGTGTTTTACAATGAAACTAGGTAGAGAGTGTCTAGGAGCTTCTGAATATGTATACAAGTGCATTTACATTACACCTGTGAACATATGTGTGTACTTGACAGTGAGTGTTTTGGGGTACACAGTTCGTGTATGTTTGCCTACATACACTGCAGTCTCTGTTTAACTGAATACATATCTACTTGCACTGCTACAGTTTTAAGTAGCCCTGGTGGCACAGTGCTTAAGAGCTCAGGAAGACTATGAGTTGGAATTGACTCAATGGCAGTGGGTTTGGTTTTTGCTTTTGGGTGTCCCAGTGGTTAAGAGCTACAGCTGCTAACCAAAAGGTCTGCAGTTCAAATCCATCAGCTGCTCCTGGGAAACCCTGTGGGGCAGTTCTACTCTGTCCTGTAGGGTCGCTATCAGTCTGAATCTATTCAATGGTAGTGGGTTTTGGTACTTTCTCAAAGTAGAAAGCTCCTCTCCATAGCTTTACTTCCCAAGATTTATCAGAGCTGAGGACGTCCCCTTCCCAATGCAGATATGCCCTGCATACACAAGTCTATGTGTACACACACAGGTGCACACACATACATGCACACACGCATGCACACACACACACTTTGCCTTTAGAAATCTTGGAGTCCCCATGACTTCTATTGCTGGAACACTTGGGGTGAGGAAGTCATCCCTCAATGTTCATTTGTATGTTAACATCCCTGTTAATCTTCTTCTTTCCTGTTGCCTTGTTGGACAACAAACTGTGATCTCCTTTTAAAGTGGACAGCCTGCTGGGAGGCTCTGGTCCTGAGCTGAGCTTTGTGGAACCGAGTCCCAGGAGAACTGGCTACTTTCCTTTGGTGTTACTAGGTAGAAAGCACAATCTCAGCCCTGATGTTGGGCATATACTCTCAGCACTATATGGTTCTCGGAGAAGTGATGTCAACTTTATCCCTCTTCTGGGTAAAGTCCATACAAGGAAAGATAGATTACAAAGCAAAATAAAGATAAATTCTTTGTGATGGAAAGAAGTCGTATCTAGCAGGACATGAGTTAAAAGAAACTCTTGGTCCAGTGGAGAAGGGGGTCTCCAGACTCCTATACAACAAGGCAAATGATTCCCGTGGCAGCTCTTCTTTGTGTCTCCACATAACCTATAGCTCTGGAGCCATGTGTCGGGAGGAGGTCTTTAAGACAAGGAGAAGCCGATAGAGAATGGGTCCTGATTTTCCTGGTCAAGCAGAGGAGCACAAAAGCTTGGAAAAGAGGCTGTAGCAACAGCTAGGGCTGCATTTTGTAAGAGCCAGGGAAATACATGGAGCTTGCAGGCCTGTAGGTCTTGGCCCAGGCCTGCGACCCTGGCCTGGTCTATCTCTTCATGGGGGAAGAGGGGCTCCAAGGTCAATGACTTCCCTTGTAAATCAGACGAGTCACATGGCTTCTCTGGATCTCACCTTACCCATTTTCAAGCGGAAACTATTTCTGTCCTTCCTTTGCCTAGCAGATAAATTATCCTACACTAATCATAACAAACATTCACCAAGCCCTTACTATGTGCTAGGTACTGTGGCAAGCACTCTAACACATTATCTCAGGCAACCTTCCCAAACACCTCATGCTGAACGCATGTATATGCTGTTATTATCTGCATTCGACTGATGAGGAAACCGAAGTTCAGAGATTTAACTTGCCTGTTAATCTAGCTGCTAACTGGTAGATCTGGCATTTGAGTAAAGGCAGCCTGATCTTTCTGTACCCAAGGTAACATTTCAACATGAGCAAAAAATTGCTGTTCTTTTTAGGAAAAACCAAGAAAGGTAAATTAGAAGAGACTGATCACCTTGGAATGCAAAACAAATATAAAAAATCCTCAAAAGGTACTAAACCAAAAGATCGTTTTCCTTCTCTTCAAACTTCCATTCTACGTTCACTCACTCCTACGCAATCTTGGAGACTAGCAACTTGCTAATTCGCTTCCCAGATCCAGTGTAGCTGTGTCTCTGGGTGATCATAACTTGGTTGAGACAGCAGACAAGGTCTGCAAGACACTTGGAAAGATATCATTATCTGGAAATGATGCCACAAACACACTCTTCCCTCCTTGACAAAGAGCAAGCATCCACTGTAGTCACCAATTACTTTTGAGGTTATCTTTCTGTGCCAGGCTCTCTGACTCCACTCAGATATCCATGTCAATGAAAAACAAACCAGTGGCTAACCAGGGAAGTAATATTTGGTCTGCCATTGTAATTGAGGGCAGCCAACTTTCCTGAAACGTGCTTAGGATCCCGATGGTGACGGCCCTGATGCTGACTGATGCTGCATCCTAATATCACGCTGTTGTTGTGTGCCATCGAATCAATTCCAACTCACAGTGAACCTATATGACAGAGTACACTGCCCCATAGGTTTTCCCAAGCTATAATCTTCCCAGAAGCAGATCACCAGGTCTTTTCTCCTGCAGAGTAGCTGGTGGGTTCAAACCGCTGACCTTTCGGTTAGCAGCCAAGCACTTGACCATTGTGCCACCGGGGCTCCTAAACATCACAATAATTAACTATAATCCACCAAAATGAGTCAAACAAACATTCGCTGACCACTTACTTTCAGCAAGATAGCAGACAAGATAAGGTATGGCATATATCCCTCCCCAAATTATAAATGTAGAGCCAGAAACGACCAGTAAAGACATGCCACAATTTAAGGTAATGAAATGCATACTAAATAAATGTATTTTAATTATGGCTGGAACATACTTTGAACCATTAATTTGTATTTATTTGTCATCTCTTGTCTCTTTTCCTGTCATCCTCCTCCTGTCTTTGTTGCCTCAGGGACGGTACATGGCACAGAAGAAAGGAAAGTAGCATGCAAGACTTCTTAACTTTTATATCCCAAAAGCTGATGCCCAGAGTTGAACCAATAGGGGTTTATGGAAAACAAAGAAGGCAGAAGAGAGTTTATGGGAAGAAGTAAAGTGAATTGGAGAAAGCCAAAGTAGAGAAAGATTTTCTTCCAGAATAGAAAGAAATATTTTTGGGCTAGGCAGGGATGGAGGAATGGGGGAGAATGGGAGAGAAAAAGTGAAGGGGAGGAAGAAAGAGAGAGCAAGAGATTGTGTGAGAGAGAGGGATTGATGGAGATTGGGATTGAGATTGTTGAGTATCTAGGCAAAAGGGCCTTAACCTCATGATTCTTGCAGGGGGAAGATCCCAAAAAGGAATGGCTATGTGGTATATTAAGAAACCCTGGTGGCGCAACAGTTAAGTGCTTGGCTGCTAACCAAAACGTTGGTGGTTTGAACCCACCCAGCAGCTCCCCAAGGAGAAAGACCTTGTAATCTGCTTCCATAAAGATTATAACCAAGAAAACCCTATGGAGTTTTTCTACTCTGTAACACATGGGGTTGCTATGAGTTAGAACCAACTCAAAGACACCCAACAACAACAACAACATGTGGTATGTCTAAGCAAACAGGATTTTACAAAAAATCTTCAGGTCCCCAGTGTGACCACAGAGAGCTTCTAGCCCTAACGATGCCATATGGACAGGGAAAAGGGGCATCCTACAGATCACTTGTTTGGGTTTCCCATTACTTTGACCCAGCATGAGTACCTAGAACTGTGGCTCAGACCAAGAGTGGAATCCAAGTAATTCTTATCATAGTTTCCTGACGGCCTGGTGGGATAGGGAAAGGGTTGCCAGGTAAAATATAGAATGTCCTGAACTGTGTGTCTTGTATTTTTATTCGATATATCTAGCAACCTTAGACAAGGCTTAAAATAGAAATAAAGTGGGCAAAATGATGTGGACTAAAAATCATACCTGAGTTTCTAAAACTGAACTTGTGGACTGAGATTCATACCCATTAGAAAACAATGTCTTTTATTTTGAGAGCGCGTCAGTTTATGAAGCCCCTTCACATATACGGAAACCCTGGTGGTGTGGTGGTTAAGAGCTACGGCGGCTAACCAAAAGGTTGGCAGTTCAAATCCACCAAAAGCTCCTTGGAAACTCTATGGGGTAGTTCTACTCTGTCCTATAGTGTCACTATGAGTCGGAATCGACACGACGGCAATGGGTTGGGTTTGGTTTTTGGTTTTACATATACCGTGTCATTTGATTCTCACAATAACCTGGTTAGATGAGAAATGTGGGTTTAATTATTTCCAGAAAAAGAAACAAGGCTCAGAGAAGCTAAGCCCACTTAACATTATAAATCCATATGAGCCAAAGCTGTAACCCAAAACTACTCCAGCTCTCAGTCCAGTGCTTCTCCATGACCTGCACTGCTTCTGAGTCCCAGGCCTGCCCAGGCTCCAGATCCCAAAAGTGACACTGCTGAATGCATCCAATTCAGATCCAAAATACCTCTCACAAGCTTCTGCGAACCCCAAAGTTTTCAGGTGTGTCTGATTCCAGATTACCTCTCTCTGGTTTGAAGAGCAAGACAATGAGATGATTTTCCTTGATGAGGTGACCACAGTTAGGTCTCCACTGCTTGTGGTTCTAGGATGACAAGGCTTCTGCCTACTGATCTAGATCTAGGGTCATCACCTTCCAGGCCAGGCGACACCACCTGCAAATAAGCTGGCTTGATTCCTCAGCAGCTCAGCAAGGCCAC
Organism: Dugong dugon; assembly: GCA_030035585.1. Classification (NCBI taxonomy): domain Eukaryota; kingdom Metazoa; phylum Chordata; class Mammalia; order Sirenia; family Dugongidae; genus Dugong; species Dugong dugon. The sequence continues at coordinate 163,317,265 of CM057460.1, read as the reverse complement.
TGTGGGCGGCGATTTATGGAGAAGAAAGCTGTGCAATGGAGGAGGCCAGCCTGCTGGGGGTGTCTTGTAGCCCCCTGAGGAGACGAGGCTGAGGAATGTTTATGTGCAGCACACTCAAGGCAGTCATTGCCTAGGGGAGGGGCCCATTCTGTCAGAGCTCGGGATTTTACACATCCTAAAATCTTTGCCTACGGACATCAGGTCAAAGGGAAGGGAAAAAGCTCAAACAGACTTGAAAAGTTACCTGGTACTGCTGTTGTCAGCAAATGCACTGCAGCTGTTTTCATCATTACAAAAGCTGGGTTGCGCGCGCGCGCGCGCGCGTGTGTGTTTTAGTAGTGTGTTTTAGTATGTTGTAGGAAAAAAGAAATAAGAGTCTGGGGAAGCCCCATCTATACTGTCCCACTTTGATAAAAACTTCATTTTTCACTCTACAGAGGGGACTTCCAAGGACAGAGGTGGTTGTTGTTGTGAGGTGCCATCAAGTAGATTTTCAACTTATAGTGACCCCATGTGACAGAGGAGAACTGCCCCATAGAGTTTTCTGTGCTGTAATCTTTATGAGAGCAGATCACCAAGCCTTTCTCCTGTGTAGCCCTGCGTGGGTTTGAACTGCCAACCTTTTGGTTAGCAGCCAAGTGCTTAACCACTGCACCACCAGGGCTCCTTCTAAGGACAGGGTAATGTTCATATATATACATATATATATACATATACATATATTAAACTGGGTGTAGGAAGATAGGAATCAGTTTTATTGTCATTCTGTACTTGTTATTTATATGTTATTAATATTATTTATCATTCACTAAATAGTTAATATTGTTGTTTCCCATCGAGTCAATTCTGACTCATGGTGACCCCATGTATACAGAGTAGAACTACTCCATAGGGTTTTCAAGGGTGTGACCTTTTGGAAAGCAGATCACCAGGCCTTTCTTCTGAGGTATCTCTGGGTGAGTTTGAACCATCAACCTTTCAGTTAGCAGCCCAGTGCTTAACCATTTGTGCCACCCAGGGACTCCCATACAGTTGATACAAACAATAATACCTCTTTGTTGATGGAGGCTGTTTTTTGGGGGGCATAGGAAAAGACCTCTTCTAAATTGTAAAATCTCTATTTCTGAAAAATCAGCCATTGAAAATCCTGTGGAGCACAGTTCTACTCTGACACACTTGAGGTGGCCATGAGTCGGAGTCGACTTGACAGCAAATGGGGGGAAAAAAAAAAAGATTGTGAAATGAGACAAAGATTTTCTAGCAATCACCGAGAGGACTCCATTTTGCAATGTTTCTGAACAAAATACCATGAAGCTCTGCAGACCTGTGATATCTGTGTCGGAGTTTCTCTCTCAAGAGCCTCACTAGTTGGCAGCCATCCCCTAGTGCACGGGCCTGGAAGGTGGCCCATCTAAGGAGACAGGGCCAGCCTGCATCAGTGTCAGGACCTTGTCTGCTTTCTCCAGGCTGAAATGTCCCGCTCAGAATGGGGTGCCCAGTCTCACCAGCCCAGCTCACCTAAGCTGATAAAAGGTCAGCTAGACTGAGTTCAATGCCAGGATTCCAGGTTCCCTTCCTCTGCCCTGGTTGGTACCTTGTAAATGCGGAGGCTCTGCTAAAGCCCTGAGATTTCATTAAGGGCCTCATTAAAATTTACTAAAGTCAAATAAAGAAAGGATCCAGCCTCGGAAATCACTCTCCACCCATGTCTCTGACCCTCATGCCTTCCTGTCCAAACCCCCCAACACCACTTACTCATCCATTAAACACTGAACAACTGAGCTAATTCTGGAAAGCTGCCCATACTAAATGTCTTTAAAAATTACTGCAGAAAACACTTGTAGGAAGGTACCTCACCTCTTTCCATTTGCTGACCAGGTAAGTCCAGTGTCTCTACTAACAGGCAGTAAAGTGCAGTGGTTAAGAACACAGATTCTTGAATCCGATCTGGGATCGGGATCCTGGCCATTGCCTACAGAATGGATGGCCTTGGGCAAGTTATTTAACCTCTCTGAGCCTCAATCTCTGCATCTATAACATGAGAATAGTACTACTACCTACATATGAAATGTCGGGAGGATTAAGTGAAACAATGCAGTGTACTGCACATGTTGTTGTTGCTTTAGCTGCCATTAAGTTGGCCCCTGACTCATGGAGGCCCAATGCACAACAGGATCGTTATGATCCATAGGGTTTTCATTGGCTGATTTTTCAGAAGTAGATCACCGCGCCTTTCTTCCTAGTCTTAGACTGGAAGCTCCACTGAAACCTGCTTAGCATTCTGGCAACACACAGCCTTCACTGATGGATGGTGGCTATGCATGAGGTGCATTGACTGGGAACTGAACCCAGGTCTCCCTCACGGAGGGTGAGAATTCTACCACTGAACCACTAGTGCCCTCCTCTAGCACATAACAAGTGCTAAGAATTATGAGCTATTAAAAGGGAGACTTTTGCTGACACTGCCTAAATTTCCATTTTATTCCTGTCTTGCTGTTTAACAGAGGTTTTGCCAGATGCATGGACACTAAGAAGAGAAAAAGAAATGTTTCTGCTCCCGGACTTGAAAGTTGTCCCATCCCTCTGTGATGTCATAATTTGAGCAGCAGCCAGCAAATCTGAACTGTAACAATCCTTTAAACCAGTCCCCACCTCCCACATGCTTTTCATCACCCACTCGCGGGCTGCATCTGGGCCTCTGCTTCCATCTACCATTCCGTGAGCCCTTCCAAAGCAAGTTCCATGTTCAGCATTAACTCAAAGCAGCCAGTATCTGCATCAGGTAAGCACATAAGGGGTCTCCTGGATATGAGACAGGAAACCCTCTTCCGGGGGAAGCTGAAATTTAGCAAATTGGGATCTAGGCAGGGACATTGCTTTGGTTTCATAATTAAAACTGAAACGCGACCCCTCTGCTCCAGGAGACCTGACCACAGGTTTCATTTTTCAAAGGGTTACCTGGATGCTTATTAAAGGCCGACCTATACTCAAGATTGGGTTACTTCACTTTCAGCAGCTGCTTGACCTCTCCTTCTTAAGCCTGATCTTAGGTGAAGACTCAAATGGAATTAGACCCTGGCTAAATAGGTGGCCCAGGGCAGGCACTTCCTCAGTAGACAAATATTTTTTGAGCGAGGCTGGCTCCTTCTACCATCCAGGTCTCTGCCCAAAGCTGACTCTTCAGAGAGGCTTTCCTGGACCTCGCAATATCAAGCTGCAAACCCTTCATCTCTTTCTGCACATTTTCCTTTCCTATTTTCTTGTGCCACTTCTCCAGGAGCATGTCATTTGTATATTTGCTTCCTTGCTTTTGCTCGCTGGGCCCCTGGACTCTCTGCTCCGTGAAAACAGACCCTCTGCCTGTCTTGCTCACGTTATCTCCCCAGCACATGATCATTTTTGCATTGAGTGAATGCAGGGAAAGAGTGAACGGTTCATAAAATGCCACACACAACAAAAGAGGCTGGCCTGCCGGTGATACACCACGGTCATACACCACGGCAAATACTGCCCTGAGAAAATGAGGAAGGAAGAAAGGAAAGAAGGAGGGAAGGACGGAAGGAATAGAATGAAGGGAGGGTGGATGGACAGCTACGCTCTTTTACTTTTGATATCCCAAAGACTGATGACACACTCACGGACTGACTACACTCTTTATGACATGATAGGAGAGGGCTGAGCAATTCAAGAAGGTAGTATTGCTTTTATCTGGTAGTATCACTTGCCATTATCCATATTCATTCACGCTCTGTCTCTCTCTCTCTCTCCAGCTATATCTAGCGAATTTCCAGAACCAAAATGGTCCAGGGTCTAGGTACATGGAGTGAAAAGTCAGTATAAATTTGATGAGAGCCAAGAAACCTTACGTATGGGTGGAGAGAGAGGATGATGACATGGGGGAGAGGAGAATGAATGGGAATAGCCACAAATCAGGACTTGCCTTTGACTAAAGTGTAAGACAGATTAAGAAAAAGGATGGGTCAGGGTTACTGTCGGGATAGCTGCCCTCACATGGATATTCATGCTTTCCTTTCCCCCTCTGAGCAGAGAAGATGGGTAGCTGTGTTTGCAGGAGGATTAAGGAGCAACCTCAGAAGGCGGTAATGACTCTGTAGGTTATAGAAAACAAAACCTGGTCAGTGACAAGGGCTACACATCCACACAGAAAAAAACTGCAAACAAACCAAGTGAACAAAAAACAAAGAGACACTCTCTACAAGTTGATATATTTGACCCGGGGTGGCTTTCCTATGTATTATGAAAGAACAAAGCAAAAGCATTTCTGACCCATCTCCCTTGACATGGTAACCATCACTGCAACAAGGTGGTTGTTCTTATGCTCAGGATGTAAAGGCTCCTGCAAAATCAGGTTCTGGGCATATTTTATGGTGACTCTGAATCCAGTGGGAGAACCCCTGCAGGTGTATGTTAATAGCTGTGGGTACCTCTGAGTAGGGTTTCTGGAATACAAAGATCCAGGAACTAGTTGGCAATAGGGCTCCTAAAACCAGAGTTTGGTAATATGCATGTGTTACGTGTGCATGGAAAGGCAGGGGAAAGAGTACTGCCAAGATTGTCCAAAAATACCTAAACATAGTTGTACATCCTCATACAATTAACCTCTCTGGAACTTTCCAACCTTGTCAATAAAGTTAAGATACTGGAATAGATACTCTCTAAGAATATTCATTAGAGTACATTTGATATAGTGCTGGAAGGTAAACCCTACAGGTTAGGGGAAAAAAAAACCACACCCATTGTTGCTGAGTTGATTTTGACTCCACTCTATAGGACAAAGTAGAAATGCTCCATAGGGTTTCCAAGAAGCAGCTGGTAGATTCAAACTGCTGACCGTTTGGTTAGCAGCCAAGCTCTTAACCACAGCACGACCTCAAAACACACAGTGGCCGTAACAATGGATTCGAGCATACCAAGGAGTGAAGATGCTGCAGGACAGAGCAATGTTTCATTCAGCCGTACATGGGGTCACCATGAGTTGGCGCCAGCTTGACAGCAGCTAACAGCAACAACAAGGATCTTCTAGTTTAAAAACTCTACAATTATATGGAAAATACTATTCTCTCTTTCTCACTTTCTTGCTCTTCCCATGTCATCTCTGCTTTTCTTCTTTCCTCTTTTTTTGCCAAATCTCCTTTGTCTGCCTCACAAGGGCCAGTGACCCCCGGCAGTAGACCGGGGAACTCATCAAATCAGGAATTGTTTTTACAAGGTTTGGAGTAGCTGATATCCCACAATTATGATTCAACAATCTATTTCTTAGGCTCTAAGACAAATCCCCAAGTCTCCTGTTGAGCTATGAATAAGATAAATCAGCCAGTCAGCAAGCTAGGGCCTCCAGATCTGAGTTCTCGGGATACAGAACAATAAAGACAGCCGCAGCTCCAAGAAAGTTGAATCTAATACAGAAACACGTGTACACAGAAATGCAGCATTTCTGCTGCAGAAGTCAAGACATAACTAATGGGTGAAAGGGCTCAGTAATTAGGGAATCATGTGATTACAAAAGTAGATTTTTGTGAATTGAAAAAGCCTTCCTAGAGAGGAGGCATAATATGGAAGTTTAGCGAAACTCATGATTAATACCATCATTCTGCATGAAGTGTGGTGACAAATCCTGCAAATTGAGAAATCACTCCATTTAGGACACACCCGTCCATTAAACATACATAATAGCTGTAATTATCATTTATTGGGCACACTGTGCTATGAACTGTACTAAGAACCTCATTTAATCCTCACAATAAAATGAGACCGCTATTAGCACGGTGATCTGCCCTTCTCTGCACCTCAGTTTTTTCATCTGTGAAATGGGACCAATAAAATCATACCAAGTGTGATTTTAAAATCAGACCAAGTGATTTTACTAGCAAGTTAGAGTTCCTAGCTAATACCTTACAGGTTTGGTGTGATTTTTGAATTGCATAATTACGTAAAGCACTTAACTCAATGTTTGGGACACAGTAAATGTTCCATAAATGTTATTGTTGTCAGTATCATTTTCCATAGGCGATTAATGCCTAGACAGCGTAAGTAACTTGTCCAAGGTCACACAGTATGAGGTACGACCAGGACTGGAACCCAGTTCTCTCTCTTTCTCTAAGCACCATATTATGCGGTCCCCTGTGACACAGATAAACTATCACTGCTGAATGTACACTTGGTTGTTGTTTTTTTAATATTTTATTGTGTTTTTGGTGAAAGTGTACACAGCAAAACAGGTTCCCATTCAACAGTTTCTACACATATTGTTCAATGACATTGGTTACCTTCTTCACATTGTTTCAACACTCCCATTATTTCCCTTCTAGTTGTTCTATTTCATTAACTTAGTCTCACTGTCCCCCAACCTTCTCATCTACCCTTTAGAGCAATTGTTGACCAGTCAGTCTCATACAGATGATTTTTTTAAAAGAATGCACTACTCCAGGGTGACATTCTTTACTTAATGAGCTGACCCACTGTTTAGCTTAAAGGTGATTTCAGGGGATATTTTTGGTTCAAGGTTTAAAGATACCTCAGGGCAATAGTCTTAGGCATTCCTCCAGTCTCAATGGGTCCAGTAAGTCTGGATTTTTGGAGAATTTGAAGAAGTTCCACATTTTTCTCCCTTTCTCTCAGGATCCATGTATTGCAGCCTTGATCCAAACGTTCGGCAGTGGTAGCCAGGTACCATCTAGCTCTTCTGGTCTCAGGGTAGAGGATGCCGTGCTTCCTGTAGATTGATTACTTCTCTGAATCTTGTGTTTCCTTCTTTCTCTTCTAAGGCATGTCTGGGTAAACTTGAACCTCTAACCTTTTGGTTAGCAGCCAAGCGATTTCACTGTTTGCTCCACCCAGGGACTGCCATTCGCTTTTATTCTTCCCTAATTACCCAGGTCCCATCAGGCACTGGGGTGCCTAACACAGAAGCATTGAGGGAGGAGCTTAGAACAGCAATGGCACGAAACGGGGCAGGAAATGCTCAAACCTGGAAATGCTGGAGGCTCTCACCAAAGTCAGGGACATTCATAACACTTATGGAAGCCCCTGCTTACAGCAGGGCTGGAAAGTGCAGGCCAAATTATATACCATCTGTAGCCAGCTCCTCAAAGTCAATGAAATGCTTCCCATGAGCCTCCTCACAGCAACAGGGCCAAGTTACCTGCAGAAATGGATGACCTTAAAGGTGTGTGCTGCAGCAGCAACTCCAGGAAGGGTGACAAACACTGCATGGACAATCAATCCTACCAGGAAGTAAATTTTTGTCTGTAAGACACACACACAAAGTCTAAGAACAGCTTCGTGTGTCCAAACATTTGAGAAGCTTTATTTGGTTTGTTTGCTTTTATGAGGAGTCAGAGAAGTAACTTGGAGCCACCGAGGATCAAAGAAAGGAAAAGGATCTTATGCAGGAGAAAAATTTCAGTTGGACAACCCGTTAACCCATTGCTGTTGAGTCTATTCCAATTCATAGAGACCCTGCAGAACAGAGTAGAACTGCCCTATAGGATTTCCAAGGCTATAATCGTTATGGAAGTAGACTGTCACATCTTTCTCTTGTGGAGCAGCTCGTAGGTTTGAACAGCCGACCTGTGGGTTAGCAGCTGAATGCTTAACCACTGCGACACCAGGGCTCCAGCCGGACAACAGAAAGTCCACTTTTGAATTCAGGCTGGTAAGATTGTTAGGTTCCACTGCTGAATGAGGTGAGGGTTCTACCCATAAATCTTCAAAAAATAATTCCAAAATAAACCCCAAACAAAACAAACACCCCTCCTCCCAGAATCCTATAGGCTTGTCCCAGAAATTACCTACATCATTTTTACCATCTGTATCAGAATCAACTCATGGTGCTTATTTAAATGTAAATTCTCAGGCTCCACCCCAGACTACTGAGTCAGAATTCAGGGTGGTGGGGGGGGTGGTGGTGCTGGGGGCGGGGGGTGGGGGAAGGAGGAGGGTTCCCTAATCTACGTTTCTAACAACCTCCAGAGGTGATTATTTCCTGAAGTTGCTGGGCAGCCCCTCATCTGCATAAGTGGAGTGAACGAACGCTTGGGCGAGCCCCTTTCAGCTTGACTTTTCTCCATGTATTCAGGCAGTGCCCAGGTTACCAATGTCCAACTTATGGACAACTCTTACTTAAGAACGACTGCCAGTGAGGCTCCCTCAGCAGAGGCATATCTAGGGTATGCAGGCATGGCAGGTATTGCAATGGCCCTGGGTGCATGGTGTCAATGAGCAGCTCTTATTAACCTGCCCATACAGGGTTGATAGAAACTGCTCAGTGGCACCATGTGCCCAGGGCCGGTGCAATACCCTAGATATGCCACTGCTGTAAAGCCTATTATATTAAAATTTTGAGTTAAATACAACGGTTCGTAATAAATGCACACACTACTTTGTGATGCTCATGAAGACATTGCACTGTTTGGAAATGTTTCTTAAGTGTTTTACCTGCACAGAAAGGCAAAATATATACTATATACTAAGACAAACATTTGACTAACTGACGCTAAATAAGAACCATATGTGCCTGTTCCAACTTACCTACAAATTCAACTTAAAGACAGACTTAGGAAGGGATCTTGTTCGTAACCCGGGGACTGCCTGTACAGGTTACCTATCAGAGAACTCCTAGACAGGCCACTAAAATAAAAACAAAATAAAAATAAGAGCTGCCTTTTTCAGGAAGATAGATTTGCTCTGTGGCCAGCGCACCATCCAGAGTCCAGGGTACTGCCAAGTCACCAAGTGTAGGGTTCAGCTTTGGCAAGCTCTCTTCACACCTAGATAGCTGAGAGGAGGCTGCTAGAACCAGAGAAACACAAAGGTCTGTGAAAGGCAAATCTCCATGCCCAGACCCCAGACCTGAGCACAAGCCTCTCATCTTCTACTAGAAAAAAGAAATCTTTGAGTAATTTTTTTTCCTCCTTTTATCTCTGAGGTTGGGTGGTGAACCGCTAAAACACACTTACTGATTTCAATGCTTTGCAGTCTTCTTGCTAAGGGAATTTAAAACATCCCTACCAATTCTGATGGTAGGCGACTGGCTATTTCTAGGGAAGGCAGGTTTCTGTTTCCTTCTGCTTCTACTGCATCTCTGGAACATGAGCAAGCTGGCTGGCACACGGGACTCCCTTCCATAGGCCTCCTGAGGCGACTTTCTCAAGGTCACCTGGAATGCATCTGTGCCTCTCTCTGCTGGGGTGCCCATCAGCACCCTACACAGATACCTTGCTACTCCCTGGCTCTCCCTGGCCAGTCTGCCTCCTCCCACTCAGGGTTGCTGGGCAATAGGATGGGGAAGGTAGTCGTCGTTGTTATTAGCTGCCATGGAGTCAGTTCCCAACTCATGGAGACCCCATGCACAATGGAATGAAATGCTGCCTGGTCTCGCACCATCCCTATGACTGGTTGGGGATCAGACCATTGTGATCCCTGGAAGCTCTGCTGAAACCTGTTCAGCACCATAGCAACACGAAAGCCTGTACTGACAGACCGGTGGTGGCTGGACTGTGGCTGCACATGAGGAGCATTGGCCGGGAATCTAACCTAGATCTCCAGCAGGGAAGATGGGAATTCTACTACCAAACCACCACTTTCCCCAGCTAAATGTTTCATAGACTGCAAAGGGAGAACTCTTTTTTTTTTTTCGCTGAATCACGGGGAGGGAAAGGGAAGTGACATGCCATTAGGAATCTGAATCTTCCAGTTGTGCCAACCCATTCCACACAACTGTGAATCTCTCTCTCCGGCACAAACCTTGTCCCTTCTCAGACCTGGGGGTCAACATTTTTCAGAGGAGAGAAGCCAGTGATGGAATGCCTAAAGGAAGCACAACTGTCTAGTTTGAAGTCCTGACTCTCTACCCTTTGCTTTATATAATTCAGTGTGGGTTGCGCCATACACAATTTGTTACTAGTAAGTTGGAGTCCCAAGTTAATACACTTTTTTATTTTCTGAAAAAAATAAATTAGAAAGACCTAAAATTCACTCTCACTCCCTTGCATTCTCATAGTTTTCCTTGAAGGAAAAATAAAAGTTAGGCTTACCTAGATTACTAGAATTGTGCATACACTGTGTATTATTTCATAAGTATCCTGGAGGCTCATGTCTGGTCACATCCACTACACACAGAAAAACTAATGCCTTAGTATTTGTCATATTAATTAAACTGTGATCACCCACCACCTCCGCCACCTGCTCACAACCAGCTGGGGAGCATGTAGAAAATGCAGATTTCTGGGCTCCCCCTCACCACCACCAATGTTTAAAAACAAAACCCATTGCCCGTCAAGCGGATTCTGACTTCCTATAGGAACCCTGAAATTTGCATTTTTTAATAAACTTCCTTTTCCTAGCTATCACTCTTTTTCTTCAAAGCACATCTGAAAACATTTCTCTTTTACAACAAATTAATTAAACAAGTTCCCCCACTCCTTTAAGGAGCCTTGGTGGCACAGTGGTTAAAGTGCTCAGCTGTGAAGCAAAAGATTGGTGGTTGGAACTCATCAGCCACTCTGCAGGAGAAAGATGTGGCAGCCTGCTTCCGTAAAGAGTTACAACCTTGGAAGCTCTATGGGGCAGTTCTACTCTGTCCTATAGTGTCGCTATGAGTCAGAACTGACTCTACAGCAATGGGTTTGGTTTTTTGGGGGGAATCCATTTTCTTTCTGTGTCTCCAGCCCTCAGAAAAAATAGACATGCTTTTTTCCAGTTCTTTGCAAATAGTCTTGAATGTTATTTTGTCTTTTGCTTTGGAATAGGTATTTTTCTTAGTTCAGAACAGAGGTTGGCAAATCTGGCCAAGGTCTGTTTTGTAAATAAAATTTTATTGGAACATAGCCCACACTCATTTGTTTATGAATCACCTATGGCTGACTTCGGAGCCCTGGTGGTGCAGTGGTTAAAAGCTTGGCTGCTAACCAAAATGTTGGCAGTTCGAATCCACCAGCTGCTCCTTGGAAATCCCATGGGGCAATTTTTATTTTTTTTGGTACTTTAGATGAACGTTTACAGAGCAAACTAGTTTCTCATTCAACTGTTAGTACACATATTGTTTTATGACATTGGTTAACAAACTCACAACATGTTGACACTCTCCCTTCTCAACCCTGGGTTCCCTATTACCAGCTTTCCTGTCCCTCCTGGCTTCTAGTCCTTGCACCTGGTGTGCCCCTTTAGTCTTGTTTTGTTTTATGGGCCTGTCTAATCTTTGGCTGAAGGATGAACCTCGGGAGTGACTTCCTTACTGAGCTAAAAGGGTTCCAAGCGCCATACTCTCGGGGTTTATCTAGTCTCTGTCAGGCCAGTAAGTCTGGTCTTTTTTCTGAGTTAGAATTTTTTTCTACATTTTTCTCCAGCTCTGTCCAGGACCCTCTATTGTGATCCCCGTCAGAGCAGTCAGTGGTGGCAGCTGGGCACTACCTAGCTGTACTGGACTCAGTCTGGTGGAGGCCATGGTAGATGTGGTCCATTAGTCCTTTGGACTAATCTTTCCCTTGTATCTTTAGTTTTCTTCATTCTCCCTTGTGCCTGAAGAGGTGAGACCAGTGGAGTATCTTAGATGGCCCCTCATAGGCTTTTAAGACCCTAGACGCTACTCACCAAAGTAGAATGTAGAACATTTTCTTTATAAACTATGTTATGCCAGTTGAGCTAGATGTTCCCTATGGGGCAATTCTACTCTGTCCTATAGGGCCGCTGTGAGTTTGCATTTTTTGAATGCCTGATTTCACAGAGTTGAGTACTTGCAACAGAGACTATATGGCCTGCAAAAGCCTAAAATATTTACTGTCTGGCCTTTTACAAAAAAAGTTTGCTGAATCTTGGTCTAGAGGGCTGGTACAGACTGGCTAGCCATTCAACAAACCCATTTCCTTGTCTTCCTGGGCACATGTCTAGACTACATTTCCCAGCCTCCCTTGTAGTTAGATAGGGTCATGTGACTGAGTCCTGGCCAATAAGATGTGAGAAGAAATGAAGTGAGCCATTTCCAGGCCTGGCCCACAAAACCTCCCTGAGTTCAACCTCCATGCTGTAGACAAGCCTAGTGTTAAACCCAGGAAGGCTCATGTTGAAGGTGGCAGAGCCTCATGAAGGATCTTAGATCTCTTAATCACCACTTGGAGTCAAGCCACCCGCCTATCAGGAAAAGCCATTTTGGACTTTATATAAGAGGGGAAACAAACCTTAATCAGTTTGAGTCATTATACATTATTTTAAATTCATTTGTTACAGCAGCTCTAATTAATTTAGCTTAAACATGGAGCCCCCTCCCTTGGGCTAGATTTTAGAGAGAGTTGAACAGTGAAATCTTTTCCTTATTCAGAAGGCCCTTAGCATCGAAAAAAGCTGTGTGTGTGTGTGTGTGTCTGTGTGTGTGTGTGTGTGTGTGTGTGTGTATGTGTGTGTGTGTAGGGGCTGTTACTTGAGTACAGAAGAAGGAGAAGAAGAGAACGCTGGAGGAGAACCAGGATGGAAACTATTTTTGCCTGAGGTCTCCATTCACATTCTACAAAACCCAGCATAATGAGTTTCTCTCCCCATCCTTGACTAGTATATGCCCTACCACACACAGTGCCTAGAGGATGAAACATGCTCCTTTCTCCAGGAGATAATTATTTCCAGAGGAGATAGAACGGTCTAGGATCAGGGTTGGAATCATATAGAAGACAATGAAGTATAAAGGAAAGAGTTCTGAATACGGTGTGGCAGACCTGGCTTTCAAATGGTTCCTGCAAAACCTAGCTGGGTGGCTTAAGGCAAGTCACCCACCCCTCTTGAGTCATGACTTCCTCATCTTTGTAAGTCTACATTTTAGAATGTCAGAACCAGACTGGAGTTCAGATATAACTAGCTCAGCAGTTTCCAAACCAAGTTCTAAGGAGCCCTGTGAGCCTTCAAAGGTCCCTTCGTGTCTCCTGCAATGTTCAAGGATGGGCAGTGGACAGGTTCTTTATTTATTTATGGTGGGGTAGTATTTTAAAGTAGTAACTGATGTGTTCCATGCTGCCCTCTCCAAGACATATACCTTCTCTTGTACCTGGGCTGTATTTGTTGTTGTCTGTTCCCTGCCGTCTAGTTGGGCCCCTGACTCATGGTGACCACATGCATACTGGGCTCTGATTGTTGTGATCCATAGAGCTTTTCATTGGCTAATTTTTGGAAAGAGATTGCCAGGCCTTTTTTCCTTGTCTGTCTTAGTTTGGAAGCTCTAATGAAACCTGTTCAGCATCACAGCAACACGCAGTGCCTGGGCATATAGGACATATTCTACCTTTTGCCTTAGGGGCACGATAGAGGGAACAAAGACATTTAATTCTTGACTTTTTAAAGTTTCAAAAATCTAAACCTACTCTGTCCAATTCAGTAACCTCTAGCCACCTGTAGCTATTTAAATTTAAATCAATTAAAAGTAAAAATTCAGTTCCTCCATCACACTAGCTGTATCTGGAGTGCTCAATTACTGCATGGGGCTGTGCCTGCCATAATGAAAGTTTAGATCTCCGACATTTCACCACCTCTGAAAGTTCTATTGGACAGTACTAATCGAGACCCTAAGTCTACTCAGGGCATACTTGATTAGTCAGAATTTGTAACCCTCCTCCTCCCAAGATTTCTCTGGCTAGAGAAAATATTAAGGGGGCGATGAAGGGAGTGCCTGATGAGAGACCCCTTTCCTAACTCCCCCTGCCCAGTGCCAGGCCTCCATGTGGGTGGGAGGGAAAGAAGAAGGGGGAATGACATAAACTGAGGTCTGAGAAGCACGGGATTTAGCAACAGGGGACTCTAGGACAGCCAGTCGACCTCCAGGAGGAAGCAGAGGCACCAGAAAGGGATATGATAACAGAAAGGGATATGATATGTTTAGTGAACATTTTCTATGTGCCTTATCTTGAAAGCAGCAGGGCTGGGATTCAGCTGGGACTCCAGAGTCCCCACCCAGCAAACTAACCTGCCTCCAGCGTGCACTGTGGGCAGGTGCAAATTCTCTAACTTCAGGATGCAAACTTTTCCACTGGAGAGAGAAAGATATCAGTCCAAAGCTCTCCCTGGGCAGTGGGAGCACATGTACTTTTCTTGACACAAGATGCCCAAATGGCTGTGAGGCTTTTATGTGTCCCTGCGTGGTTTAAATGGTTAATACTCTGGGCTTCTGGCAGAAAGGTTGGAGGTTCCAGTCCACCCAGAGGCGCCTCAGAAGAAAGGCTTGGCAATCTACTTCTGAAAAATCAGCCATTGAATACCCTACGGAGCAGAGTTCTACTGTGACACAAACGGGGTCAACATGAGTTGGAGTGGACTTGATGGCAAGTGGTCTGGTTTGGTTTAGGCCACGGCCCTGCTCCAGATTAAGCTGCTCTCTCAGTTTCCAGAGCAACAGCACAGGACTGGAAGAACATGCATGTTATCAGATTGGGACAGGGAGGCGAGCAGCAGTGTTTTTCGATGGGAACCGAGTGTTACACAAACAGGCTAGGCTTCACGCCTTGCCCAAGCTGTCACTCGCACACATCCTTCAGAAGCAAACGGGTAACAGCCCAGAGCAAACCAACCCTCTACTTGTCTTCAAAGAGGAGCAGCAGAGTGACAAGGCAAAAAAAGAGACAAAATAAGGAAAAGATGCAAACCCAAGACACAGGTTCAGCTTCAAACAACTCCTACCTACGCATATGAAATCCCAACAGGGCTATAGACTTAGAGAACAACCACGACTCACGAATTCTCCAGACACCTCTAAATCCCAGTGAACTGGAAAGCAATTTGTAAAATTAAGTTACTTCTCATCAGGACACTGTTCTCCATTATTGGGGCTGTGACTTCTTTAGAGAAACAGGTCTAAACAGAAGTGAGCCAGGGCCAAGTGTTGGAACTTTCAGGAAGCAATCCCTTCTTTTTTGCTAAGGTAGACCACGGGACTTCTCTGGATATGGTTCTGGAATAAACCAGAGAGTTAAGAGAGATGATACTTAAAAAAATAATCTTGAGGCCAACTGGAATCTTAATTAAAGGAATTATCAGTTCAGGAAGAAAAGACGGATTCAGAAATGGCTCTAGCCATGTAATGGGCATAGTAACCTGGACTCCTGAGTTCCCAGCGTATTCTAGAAGGTCATACTTACTGAATGTCTCCTTCCAACATCTCTGCCCTGTGGGAGATTTTATAGACGTGATGTGCAAGAGACCAAAATCAGGTGGGTCCAGAGAAGAAGTAGAGAGGCTCAAAACCATTTCCCTGGAACAGATGGTGAATTCTTTGTTCTTTTTTCTCGTCTTTGGTCTTGTTCTCTCATGAGTTCCTTTCACAGGATGTGTTGTGGGAAATCCAGAAGTCTTATTCCATACTTGGCAGGGACCAGGCTTATAGGAAATGTGTACCTCTCTGTTGTAAAGAATCCGAGAGATGGCTGAGATCAACTCTCCTCTTGATAGTGAGGGAAGCACAAGGCTGTAGGGGCCTTCTAGAGTCATGGTATGCAGATAATTAAACCAATGGTTTAGCAGCAATCTTGTCAGAGAAAGAATGTCCAATTCTATCACCATGGTGACAGCTCATAAAAAAAAAAAAATCTAAATCTAAAAATTGCCTTCATTTGGCTGATGGGAAATAATAAATAGGGTTCCTGGGGTCCATGATTTGTACTAACCACCAGTACCACCCCCACTACTCTCCCCTAGCTCCAGTTTATACCTGGCTTGGTCCTAGCATAGCTGTCGCCACCCGTGATTTCCTAGGATGCACTAGAACTTAAAAGGAGAATGAATTATTCCCCAAGCTCCCAAATCACCAGCCTGCCTCCTCTCCCCAGGCTCTTCCTGGTATTCATTAACCTTTGACCCTGGGTTTATTGCCTGTCCACAGCAATTTCATAGACTGGACATTTATGGAAATGACTCCAAGGTCCATGGTGTGGTGACTCCTGGGGGAGAGTGTTCAGCAGGAGAGGACTGAGTCAGGAATGGGCACCTGTGATTTCCTCCTGTTCTAAGCGAAACGCCACAGTCTAATCTTCGCATTAAAAATAGAATTGTATGAAGTTCTGAGGCATCCTGAAATGGGCTGAAGCATACGTTTTGCCATTCCTAGGAGAAATGCAATCCAAGCAACTGTCATGAGTATGAAGTCTTCATGAAGTGGGGTGAAGAACAGGGATTGAAAGACACGTGTGCCAAATGGTAAGTGCAGGAATGTCAGCTGCACCTTTATATAGACAGGCAACAATTAGGGGTCACCCAAGTCCTTCATCTGAGGACTGACTTAGTGAATTATGGCACAACCACACAATGGAGCATCATGCAAGATTATGATATACAAAATGCTTAAGATCTATGATTATTGACATGGAAAGATGCTCAGGATATATTGTTACCAAAAAATAAGGTTACGAAACAACATGCATAGTATAATCCTATTTTAAAGTGTGGAGTCCATGGGTACTGCAAATGGTTAATGCACTCAGCTGCTAACCAAAAGGCTGGTGGCTCAAGATCATCCAGAGGCACCTTGGAAGAAAGCCCTCGTGATCTACTTCTGAAAAATCAGCCACTGAAAACCCTGTGGAACACAGCTCTGCTTTGACACACGAGTTGGAATCACAGTTGTACCAAAAGTTAACGATTGTTACCTCTAGTAGTTTGTTCTTTATATCTTTATATAATTCTAGTCCTAGGACAGTATTTCATGCAGTGAGCTTGTATTAATATTATAATCAGAAAAAAAGAGAAACAAACAAACCAAAGCTACTTTCAGATCGACTTTCCAAGAATAAAGACTAAGAGAATACAGTCTGTGCAATACAAGGCAATGTGTTGTTACTGTTATTTGCCGTCAAGTCGGTTCCAACTCATAGCGATCCTACAGGACAGAGTAGAACTGCCCCATAGGGTTTCCAAGGAGCAGCTGGTGGATTCGTACTGCCAACCTTTTGGTTAGCAGCCAAGCTCTTAACTATTGAACCACCCGGGCTCCACCAGACACTGTAGTAGGAGGCAAAAGTAAAGAATGGCATGGTGCCTGCTCGCCAGAAGTTTGAAGTTTAAACGAGGAGATACTATGTGCCACCACATGAGACAGTCACAGATCTTTCAGACTAAATGAGTGAAATAATGGCTGATGGTGGATCATGTTCACATGAGTAGACAGTAACAAGAGGGTTGCTAAGTGTAAGAAACAATTGAGGTTCCCATCCCAGGTCAGTGTGATTTTGGTCAAGTTACTTATTTGCCCTGAAGTTCAGTTTCCTCATCTGAAAGCGGGTTCAAGGTAACAGGAGAGGATCCACCTCATGGGGTTATTATGAGAGTTATATATGGGGTCAAGCATGTAGCCCAGTGCCTGACACAGGGGACATTCAAGAAATGCCAACTGTTATTGTTACTTCATTATCCCTCCGACCAAGGGCTCTGTCAAAGCAAATGTGGGGAACAGCTTTAGGTAGGAGAAGAAAGACCGTCTTTTGGTCTAACATCTCCTTTACGCTCAGTAATCTACCTTCTGAAAAGACCTTTCCCTTAGCTAAAGTGTTTAAACAAGTATTTAAACGGCACTCATTTTCCCAGGAACATGTGGAAGTCTGGCCCCCATTTCCCTGGCACAATGCCGTTTTTTACTGAAATGCTTAATCTGTTGATGAAGCCAATCAATGGCTCCCCCCTCCCTCTTCATAAGCAAGTGGCTTGCTCCACTCCAATCAAAAGGCACCTTTAATTGGATTGCTTTTCACTCAACTCTCCCCCATGGCCCGAATGTCATTTCATCCCTCCTTCACCCTCCTGAATGCAATCAGCCTGGTCCAATTTGCTTGTATAAACAGGAGGCCAAGGCAGGGGGATGTCACTTGGCCATGGCGGTTCTGCTTTTTATACATTACCCCGCCTTGTTTCCTGAGATCTTTCAAGAGAGCCAGACTCAGAGGAGAGTTATATTAAACAGTTTGACTCCAAACCTAAACAGCCCCTGAAGCATTAGTGGTTCAAAGATCTCCTGGTGCATTTATGAAAAGCCATTGATCTGGGAAGAGGTGTTATAGGACTTGAAATGCACTAAGAAAACTCCTTTCCTGGCAGGAGGCAGAGTGGTTTTCATTAAGGAGCTGCCCTTTATCTCGTCACATTACTGACCTGGCCAAGCCGAGATGGGCTGCTTCCCCTTGCCTTTAGAGGAGGCTGCCTCTGGCCACAAACCGCGATAAGAAAGCCTTCATTTTTAAGACAGACACAAAGGGCAGAAGTGTGGCCCTAATGGTGGCTTGCTCTCCTGAGTGTGAGCCCCAAATCTCCTTTAAATTCTAAATTTTGTGACTACCTTTGATGCACAAAAACTTGAGAATACCGCGGCCACTTCCACAATGTTTAGTTCTTAGGACTTAAAAATAAAAACCTGTGAATCATGGAGTTCAGAGATCAGGGGAACTTGAAATATCACCTAACTCAGGGTCCATTCATAACTCAGGGGACCGTTTGTCAGCTTCAGGACAGTGCTGCTGGTTAGCTGCCATCAAGTTGGCCCCTGACTCATGGCAACCCCACGTACAATGGAACAAAATGCTTCCTGATCTGTGCCATCCCCACAATCAGTTGTGGATTGGACCATTGGCTGATTTTCAGAAGTAGATCGCCGGACTTTTCCTTCTAGTCCCTCTTAGTCCGGAAGCTCCGCTGAAACCTGTTCAACATCATAACACACAAGCCTCCACTGACAGAAGGGCGATGGGTGCGCATGAGGTGGATTGAGTGGGAATCAAACTCAGGTCTCCTGTGTGGAAGGTGAGAATTCCACCACTGTACCACCACTGCCCCCGCATTTCTCTCGTAAGCCAGCCTTATGCCCCATTAGCCACAGTGCTCCCACTCAGGACAGTGTAAACTGCCTCAAATCCCGTTCTGCTGCTTACCAGCTGAGTGACCTGAGATGAATTCCTCGTCCTGCCTCTGCCATGGTCTTCTCATCTAGAAATTGGGCGTTACAACCTCATAGCATCGTTACAAAAATGAAATACAGTAACACATGCAAAGTGCTTTGCACAGTGCCTGGCATGTCGTTAGCACTTGATAAATGTCAGCTATTATTACTGCTTGTTATCATTAGATTATCGTTTAGGCAGTCTGAAAATTGTATACAACATTTTGCATTTATGTGCACATGTACACTTTTCCTGGGAAGAGGTCCAAACACTTCATTTTCTTCAATGATCTATAACTTCCTCCCCCTCGCAAAAAAGTGGGGGAGCGGAAAGAACCACTAATCTAACTGGACTAACCCTCTCTTTTACTTGATGAGTAAAATCCTGTCCAGAGGTTTAAGCAATTTTTCTGAAGTCACATGGTAAGCCAGAGTCAAGACCACAGCTAACACCCAAAATCTGTTGTCCAGTGTTTAGCATAGTTTTGGAAATAATAGCAAAAGTCACCTGGGCCTTACCCAGCCTTGAACAAAAGAAGCAATCTGTAAATAAATGTGGAACAGAATTGGACACATATTGGTGGTCTCCAGGCAGAGGGAGTGCTGAGGTCGTGGATGTGTGATGGCTGTGGAGCTGTGTAGAAATTACTTGGCAATGATAATTAATAGAAGGTGTGCAAACCAGACAGAAGGACAGTGGGGACCACCAGGATGGAGCTTTCTTTTATTAGGGCACATTGACCTGCCCTAGCTCTGAACTCCTTTGTGTTTCCAATGCATTTCTCCCATGCTATTGTTGATATCTGCTGTGGAGTTAGCCCTGACTCATGGTGACCCCACGGACAGTGCTATTGGATTGTTGGGATCCACTGGGTTTTCACTGGCTGATTTGGGGAAGTAGATTGACAGGCCTTTCTTCCTAGTCACTCTTAGTCTGGAAGTTCCACTGAAGTCTATTTAGCATCATAGCAACAAGTGAGCCTCCACTAATAGATGAGTGGTGGCTCTGCTTGATGTTGGCCTGGAATTGAATCTTGGTCTGGGGTCTATGGCTGCTAACCAAAAGGTCGGCAGTTCTAATCCACCAGGTGCTCCTTGGAAACCCTATGGGGCAGTTCTATTCTGTCCTATAGGGTCACTATGAGTCAGAATTGACTCGATGGCAACAGGCTTGGCTTTTTTTCCTCTGGGGTCTCCCACATGGAAAGCTAGAATTCTATCAATGAACCACCACTGCCCTCTCATTTCTCTCATAAGCCATCCTTAAACTAGAAAATCTGTGAGACTATCTGCATACTTAAGAAATAGTTTTTTAAGCTCCGAGTGATTGTACTTCATCTTTCAAGGAGACACAGACGCAGAACTTTGAGGTGTGCACTCAAATTCTTTTCTCCGACCAGGTTCTTTAAAATACCTTGACATTTCCCTAGTTCACTGGTTCTCAAAAGGTGGTTCCAGGACCAACATCATCAGTATTCCCTGGGAACTTGTCAGAAATGCAAATTTCCAGGCCTCCTCAGAGCTACTGAATCAGCAACTCTGGAGGTGGGCCCAGCAATCTGTGTTTTAATGGGGTCTCCAGGTGATTCTAACACATACTTAAGTACGGGAATCACTGATCTAGATCATTGACGTGGCAGAGAAACCAAGAAGGAAAGAGGGCTCAAAAATGCCTTCCAGAAAACTGAATCCCTGGAATACTTTTTTTCCTTTTTTGTATGAAATAAACTGGAACTAGATTAATAACTTGGAGTCCTTGTGGGGAGCAAAAGTTTACACACTCTATTACTAACCAAAAGGTTGGCGGCTCGAGCCCGCCCAGAGGCACCTTGAAAGACAGTCCTGGTGATCTGCTTCCAAAAGGTCACAGCCTTAAAAACCCTACAGAACAGTTCTACTCTGCACACACAGGAAGCCATGAGCCAGGTCCAACTAACAACAGATTAGTAACCTAGTTCCTCCTGTATTTTGCAAACAAGAAGAAATCTTGGAGGGAAGTGGAAAATAAATTTCAAGGCCTTTCATCTCAGTTACAGTGACATCTTCACTTAGCATTGTGTGTGGAGGGAGGGAGAGGAGACACAGGGGCAGTGGTTACGCATGTGAAGAATACACAATTCCAATGGAATCCACTGTAATTTAGGGGCAATTAGCGTCTGCACATTCTCCATCAATGAGGCTCCATTAATCCAGCTAATCCTTATCTTCTAATCAAAAACAAACATCCTTGAGTGTACTTGGGATCCTTTTAACACGTTCTGCTCACCTGGATTCCATCCTCTGCCTTGTAATCCAGAGCTTTTAGGAATCACGCCAGATCCTGGAAAGGGGGGAGCAACCCACTAACTTGGCTGAGTCTTGCCAGCCCCTTGGAAAAAAGCGCTGTCCCAGGCCACACCCTCACCTGAAGCAGCCATTCTCTGGCTAGGCCTGCCCTCTCAACTGCCGTTATTTAAGTCACTCTTGATATTTCCTTGCAATTTTGGGCAGCCTTCCCTGACAACTTCTTGACTGCACCTTAGCTAAATACACAAGTGCTTGGATAGTATTAATGCCTTGTATAGCTAAGGCACTTATACTGTTTCCAAAAGCCTTTCATAGTCTCTGTTTGATTTGATCCTCCAAACTACCACGTTGTCATTATCATTTTTCCATTCCCCGCCCACCCCACCCCCCCTGCAATTGACAGATGGGACCACTGAGGCTTCTGGCTGTTATGTGACATACCAAACCCACACAGCTGGTAAATGGATGACAAGGTAGAGACTCAAATCTAGGTCTCTTGAGCCACAGGCGAAGATCTTTCTATTATAGAACACTGTCTCTTTCTGACCACCTGCCTAAATCCATAATGCGAATGAATAATGTATTTGTTCTTCCACTATGTTTATGTCTTTGGAATGTCTTTGTATCTTGCATCTTGCTTAAACACCCTTAAGGAGAAGAAATCACATCTGTGTAGCTCGGGCTCACATAATAATGTAAAGTGCTGCTATCTATTCAAATATTTTCATTTTTACCTTATTTTATCTATAAAACAATCCAATGTGTTCAGTAGGGTACGCATTATTATACCTATTTTTTATAAGGAAACTAAAGTTTGATCAATAAAATAACTTATTGCCCCGGAAGTAGAAAATGGCATGGTTGGGAATAGAATACAGATTTTCAGTTTCTGGATCTGTATTTAGGAGTCCCTGGTTGCGGCAAATGGTTAAGCGCTTGACTACTAACAGAAAGGTTGGTGGTTTGAACCCACCCAGAGGCGTCCTGGAAGAAGGCCTGGTGTTTTGCTCCCAAAAGCTCATAGCCTTGAAAACCCTACAGAGTGCAGTTCTACTCTGACACACATGGGGTCACCAGGAGTCAGAAATGACTTGAGGGCAACTGGTTTGGTTTGGTGGTTGGCTCTGTATTTATCTACAAGACATGTGGTTTTAAGACGCGTTCCTTAGAGCCCCAGGGCTCTTACATGGTGCCTCAGAAACTTCTAGGAGAGCATGGAAAGACAGGGCAGGAATGGTATCCTACCACTAGTTTAACTAGAACGTTCCCTCCCTTAGAAAACAGTTTGGAAGCCTCTGATAGGTTCTCATTTCCTCTCTAGAGTATCCAACACTGCACCAGTCAGGTGTGGGCAGTAGCTTCAGGCTAATACAGCTGCAGGTGGCCCTAATCAACCTTGCAGTTCTTGAGAGCATTCTTGCCCATCCCTCCTGGCCTGCTCTCAGTGCAGGCAGTGAAAACTGCAGCCTGATCTCAGGGAGGGCAAGCGACCCCTCCACCTTTTTATCTTCTGATCATTAATTTAACAAGTATTTATTGAACAGTTGCTATATGCTAAGCACTGTGCTGGGCTATAGGAATAAAGTGGTGGGAAAATATGGAAGTGATTCCATCTCTGCCCCCATGGAGCTCATGGAAGACCTGAAATAGACAATTACACCAATAAATAAAAATTTCAAATCACAATAAGAGCTACGAAGCAAAGATCTGTTTGCTGCATGAGAGAAAAATGGGGGAATGGGGAGGGTCATTCCAACTAGGAGGTCAGGAAAGGCCACTCCATAGAGGTGATGTTGAAGTTAGGTTTTCTTGGCAGAGTAGAAAGGGAGAGGGAGACCACCTGTGCCACATGGAACAGTGTTGTCTGGGCATGAAGAAAGTGCTTGGCCTGTCTGAGGAATCTGGAGGTGCTCAGGCTGGCTGGGGCAAAGTGAGCAAGAGGAGAGAAGCCATAAGATCAGAGACAGGGGTCCCATGGAGCAGGGTGTAGAATTCACACAGAGTGCAATGGGAAACCATCACAGAGATTGAAGTAAGGAGTGTCATGATTGGCTGACATTTTTACAAAGACAATTTTGGCTACTGTCTGGAAGAATGATTGGAGTTCGTCAAGAGCATAAGTGAAGAAACCTTTGAGGTTATTAAGGTGGTTTTCCTTTGTATGAGACCTAACTGTCCCAATTAATTTCTAGCATTGGAAGTTACACTGAGTGCTCTTGAATTCAATGCAAGTTATCAGAAAGGAAATCTACAGTTACACAGTAAGAGGTGCCATTGAGAAATTTTAAAATTTAACATGGAAGAGAGGGTCAGCAACATTGACAAGAATTAAAAAGGCAAGAGAGGTAGGAAAACAAAACAAAACAAAACAAAAAACACTAGCTTGGATTTAGATTGGAGTCCCTGGGTGGTGCAAATGATTAACATGCTTGGCTGCTAACCAAAAGTTTGGAGGTTTGAGTCTACTGAGAAGCACCTTGGAAGAAAGGCCTGGCGATCTACTTCTGAAAAATCAGCCACTGAAAATCTTAAAGTACAGTTCTACTCTGACACACATGGGGTCACCATGAGTCAGAACTGACTCGATGGCAACTATTTTGTTTTTTGGGGGGGATTTAAATGATGTAGTTCCAGTCCTGGGCCTACCACTTCAAATCTGTGTAATACTGGGAGGCCATTTAACTAATCCTCCGAGACTCATTTTCCCATTTGTGACAAGGGGATAATGACCCAACCACAGTGGATTGTTAGGAAGCACAATTAAATATTGTAAGTGAAAGTGCTTTGTAAACAGTAGAGCATTATTAAAATGCAGGATAACATTATCATTAACCATCTCAATATATACAAACTAATTGTAATTATAGTTCTAAGTAAATATGGAATAATATTTTTTTCTCTGATTGCATCCTGGAAATAGGTTACCAGAAACCAAGAATTTTGTGTTCTTAGATTGGTAGACATTTTACCATATTTCACACATCTACTTTTAAGTTTTCGGATGCTGAAAAAATTTACAATTACTGAATAAAAATCATTTTTACTCTTTAAGATTATCATATTCACTCAGAACTATAATTATAATTAGTTGCATATAATGACGTAGAATACTTTATAGAGTTTTCTTCTCATATTGGTTCATACCATGTTTACCAAAATTTAGTCATATATGTGGCGCCACTTGCCATTATATTTTTTACCATACATGTGTACATATTTACTTGTTATTTCCTTTAAATCGAATTTATATACACTCTTCTCCCCCGCCCCCCACGTTTTTCCTTTTCTCAAATTTCAACCTGAAGAATATTACCTGTGAAATCACAGGCTTTGATATGCTAGTTATGTTTTTTCTACTTCACATTAAAATAGTTGCAAGATCATTACTAAGAAAATAATCTAAACTATCTAACAGGCTTTCACATAACACCATGGTATACACCATATTTGGGAAACAATAGTTTATACCACTCATATGTCTTTTTTTTTTTTTCCCAATATAAAAAATACCAGAGTCTTCCACTAGGCCAGTGGTTCTTAACATTAGGATCACCTGGGGATGGTTTTAAAACTCTTGATGCTCAGCTGGACTCCAGACTAAATAAATCAAAATCTCTGGGCGTGGAACCTAGGCGTTGGTATTGTTTAAAGTTCCCTGGGATTATTCTTATGTGAACCTAGGTTAAGAACTACTGACCTAGATTCTTGAATGCCTTCTAGGACTGTCCAATCTTGGAGATACTAGATGGATATCGAGGACAGACTGTAAGGGGAGAATCTGGCAGTAGTGGAGCTAATCACTGTTTTTGTCTCATTCGGAAGAGGGCAGCCATTTTGATAGCTAGCTAGATGTAGTAATAGTAATACTAGCAGCAGCAGTTACAATACCACAACTAATTGTTGTTGTTGTGTGCGGTCGACTCATTTCTGACTCATAGTAACCCTACATGACAGAGTAGGAGTGCCCCATTAGGACATGTTATCAGGAGGGACCAGTCCCTGAGGAAGGACATCCTGCTTAGTAAAGTAGAGGGTCAGCGAAGAAGAGGAAGATCCTCAATGAGACAGATTGACACAGTGGCTGCAACAATGGGCTCAAACAGAGCAACAATCGTGAGAATGGTGCAGGACCGGGCAGCATTTTGTTCTGTTGTACACAGGGTCGCTATGAGTTGGAACCCACTTGACAGCACCTAACAACTACCACAACAATCTTACGGGGCAGATCACCAGGTTTTCTTTCCCCATGAAGCTGCTGTGAGAGTTCAAACTGGCGACCTTTGGGTTAGCAGCCCAGAGGTCAGCCATTGTGCCACCAGGGCTACTAATAATAGGCAACGTTTATTAAGAGATACCTTGATGTTAGCCACTTTTCTAGGAACTTCATATGAATTATTTCACTGAATCTTCACAGCAACATTACAAAGTGGGCACCGAAATTACCTGTTTCCCAGATAAGGAGTCTGAATTCCAGAGAGGTGGAACGACTTGCCCGAGGCCGCACAGGTAGTAACCGGTAGAGCTAGAAATGGAGACTTTTTGAAAGCAATCCCACATTTCTATCCTTTCCTGATGGCTTCCTATATAAAACAGATATTTTAGGGCCTAGAACTCTGTTCTATAAACACTGTGCCTTTTTATGAGCCTTCTCTTCCCATCCCTGATTTACAGATGAGCATACTTTATAGATGTGAAAATGAAGACCTATAGAGGCTACTTTATTTCCCATGTCATACCACCAACAAAATGTGTGGTTTTGTGCAAGTCCCCTCACCCAACTTGGACATGGTGTTTCTCATTTGAGTTGCAAAAATAAACTCTTCTGCCTTGTTAACGCTAGAAAATCAAGAGGCATTCTGAGTGCTGGGTCCCGCCTGCTTCTTGCCATGGAGTAAGTTCTTCAGAGGGAAGGGAAGTTTCCAGCAGCTCCAGAAGTCACTTTTCTCCTTTGTAGGATCCAGCTACACCCCACAGACTTCAATCTGAATAAACAAAGCAGGATGAACACACCTAGGGGATCTATGAGTCCAGCCTCAGGTTTTCAGCATCCAGCTACAGACAGGAACCCTGGTGGCACAGTGGTTAAGAGCTCAGGCTGCTAACCAAAAGGTCAGCAGTTTAAATCCACCAGCCACTCCTTGGAAACCCTATGGGGCGTTCTACCTTGTCCTATAGGGTTGTTATGAGTCAGAATTGACTCGAGGCAAGGGATTTGGTTTTACAGGGAGGTGAGAAGAGCTTCAGCCTATTGTCTTCTAAAAGAGAGATGAAGAAACTCTTCAATTATGTAGCGGATTCTGCTTCACAGTTGACTAAGGAGCTTGAAATCGGATGTTTTTCAAGCTCAGAATAAAGCAGTGGAAAACCAACCCCCTTTACCCTCCATAAAGAACATCTAAACACATAGCATTTAATTTCCGAATAGGGCAATGTTCTTTTTAAGGGAAATGTTAAACAGGGATTAGTGATACTGTGGGCTGTAACTCTATACTCAGCCCTTTCATTGTTCATAGTATTTTTTTGGCGACGTCTGTATTGAGATGTGGGAAAAACCCAAGTCTTATGTAAATGAGAAATGACACACACTGATAAACCAAGCACCAGACCTGAGGTCTTAATTACACAGGAGTCCAGATGTCAAAATGAATGTGGCTTATTGACGCTCAGAGGTTTCCCTCGGTATTAAGTTGGACGACCTTCTTCCGGGCATGGAGAGCAAAGCACAGGTTTCTCATTACTCAGGGCCACGCTCACAAATGGCAAAGGGCTTTGGTCATGTCTGGGTGAAATAAATCCCTAAACTCCAACACCCATGGCTGCTTGCAGTGGCAGAAGCAAAGCAAGGTGTTTTCAGCTGTAGGGTAAACTGCTGCTAATTGATGAACCCGTAAACCCGTTGCCATTGAGTCAATTCCAACTCATAGCGACCTTATAGGACAGAGCAGAATTGCCCCATAGAGTTTCCAAGGAGTGCTGGGTGGATTCAAACTGCCGACCTTTGGTTAGCAGCTGTAGCTCTTAACCACTGTGCCGCTAGGGTTTCCGTTAAAGGACAGAGTAGAACTGCCCCCATAGGTTTCCAAGGAGCAGCTGGTGGATTCGAACTGCTGACCTTCTGGTTAGCAGTGAGCTCTTAACTATTGGGCCAACTGATGAAGGGCTCTTAAAAGCAGAGGTCTTTACCTTCCCCTCCAGCCTCTATCTTGTCCATCCGTTTAGCATCATTCCGAGCATCTAAAGTGCTGTTATAAGCATTATCTCACTTCAGCAACTAATACTACAGTAATTAAGAGCATTATTGTTGGCATTGTTAGCTACTGTCAAGTCAGCCCGACTCATGGCGACTCCGTGCACAAGTAAGTAAGACATGGTTCAGTCCTATGCCATCCCCCGGCTCGGTTGCTGATTAGATCATTGTGCTCCACAGGGTTGTCACTGGCTGATTTTTTGAAATGGATCACTGGGCCTTTCTTCCTAGTTTCTCTTAGTCTGGAAGCTCTGCCGAAACCTGTTCAGCACCATAGCTACATGCAAGCCTCCACTGATAGATGGGTGGTGGTGGTTCATGAGTTGCGTTGGTTGGCAATTAAACCTAGCTCTCCTGCACAGAAGGCAACAGTTCTACCGTCACTGCCCCCATTAAAAGCACTGTTGTTGTTAGTTGCCATCAAGTTGATTCTGACTCAACTGTGTCAGAGTAGAACTGCTCCATAGGGTTATCAAGGCTGTGACCTTTTTGGGAGCAGACTGCCAGGCCTGTCTTCTGAGGTGCCTCTGCGTGGGTTCAGACCACTAACCTTTTGGCTAGTAGTTGAGCACTTAACTGTTTGCACCACACAGGGTCATTAAAAGCATATATAGTCACTTTTTAATATTGAAGAAACTGAACAAGCATTTATGCCACTAAG
The DNA here is from genome assembly GCA_030035585.1 of Dugong dugon. Lineage (NCBI taxonomy): Eukaryota > Metazoa > Chordata > Mammalia > Sirenia > Dugongidae > Dugong > Dugong dugon. The sequence goes on along the minus strand of CM057460.1, from coordinate 163,289,164 downwards.
ATGAGGACGCTTGGAGGCTTAGCACTTCACACAAGTTGTTCCTGGTAGACTACAGTGGGTTGTTGTGTGCCTTCGAACGGATTGCAACTTATAGCGACCCTATAGGACAGAGAACTGTCCCACAAGGTTTTCAAGGAGCAGCTGGTGGATTAGAACTGCCGACCTTTTGGTTAGCAACCTGAGCTCTTAACCACTTCACCACCAGGGCTCCAGACTAGACTAGAGTCTAGTGAGGTTTTAGAGTGTCAGGTCTTTCATTAGCTGACACTATGGCCATTATTCCAGGGGGTATGGGCTGTATTTTTAAAAGCTGAAAAGTCTACGTTTAGGCTTGGGCATAACCAAACAGGTCTCAGTGGGTGTTAGGGTCTTTGCCCTCAAATAGAAAAATAATATACTCTTTCCCTCCACCCCCACTAATTAAAGTGTCAGGATGGAGCCCCAACACTGAACTGACACCTGACATGACATCCCGTGTAATCTGACATGCTTTACGCTAACATCAAAGCCCCGTCAAGGATAATGGAGCAACATATTTAGAGTGTGCCCGTTGCAGTCTGACATATAACTCCATTCAGCTTCATTCGCAGGCCCTCGCTCACCAGAAGATTAACCCGTCAGGCTGCTGAGTGAGAAGGGACAGAGCAGGTCCTGACAGGGCCAGGATGCAGTGGAAATCAAAACAGATCCACCTGCTCAGGGAAGACTTTTCCGACGACTGCCTTTCCGTGACATCTTCCTCCTGCGGACATCTGTGGCAAATCTTTTCGCAGCCACTGATGTGGCACTGGGCCATTTACGAGTGCCTGAAGACATTGTTTTTCACTATTGTTTTTGCACAGTTGTTTAACAACTTTGTGTAACTGTCTCTTCTCTCCCCATATAAACCTTAGCACCTGCAGGGCACGGATTGGCTTCTATATGTGTCTGTATCCCAGCAAGTTTCTCAAAATATCGTAGGGAAGGGCCAGTTTGATTTTTTTTTTTTTAATTGCCAATCTATCACACATGAATACTTTTCTAGCTGATAACAAATACAAAGTCTTAGGAAAAAAAACGTAGGCTTGTATGTTTTACCGGTGTCACATTACTATAAATGTGTCTAAATGCTTACTCTTAATTTCTGTACTTGCTGCAGATAAGCTGAGCCCTGGTGGTGCAGTGGTTAAGTGCTTGACTGCTAACTGAGAGGTCAGCGGTTCAAACCCACCAGCTTCTTGGTGGGAGAAAGATGTGGCAGTCTACTTCCGTAACGATTTACAGCCCTGGAAGCCCAATGGGGCCGTTGGACTCTGTCCTATAGGGTCGCTATGAGTCACAATTGACTCGGCGGCAATGGTTTTTTTTGTTTTTTGGTTATACTGTCATAGACCAGTAACACATAGTTTGCCAACTGACACCAGTCCTTGTACCACACTTTGAGTAGCACTGCACTAGAGCAGCTGAGTACCTGGAACAAGGTGGTTACAGGCTATCTCTTCAATGTGTAACTGTTATATCCAAATGAGCCGGCCCAGGCAGGTTTCAGACAGTCTCTTACTCTGCAAGCTGTGCCTGCTTAAGGACATCCTGTCAGGAAACAGTTTTGGGGGTAAAGTAATAATGTGTGGCTGCATATCACTTAGAACTAAAGATTCAGTTCTGGGATTGGAAGATTAATTATACCAAGGAAGCAACTCAAAGTGGTTATTTTGAGGATTCTATATCAGCTACTCTTCAAGTTAAGAAAAGCAACCAACTTTCCATCAGATACCAGGACTGTGCCATCTTCAGTATATAGTCATACTGACCATCTTCTATGTGCCAATAGTGCATAGGGAGGTATCTCTTTGTACAGGCTATTCAAAATAAAGACCTAAACAATGGAAGATCTACAATAATGCACCAGGACCTCAAGTCACAAAAACCTTATCAAACCTTGGGCCTTGTGATCCTTGGGACCATTTGTAGTTCCTAGCATCACACAAAAATATGGACAACTTCCTTGTGGCACACAAACATCTTATGCTTTCTTTACACAAGTGTGGTTTGGTTAAACTCAACAAGCTATGTCACACATGTATTGCTAGCCATTACATAGGGGAGAATTTAGGCTTGGGGTGGAATCTGCTCAACAAAACATTATCCAGTATTTACTTTAAATAAATAAAAATAACAATGCTCTCTGCCAAACATATGAAATGCTCCCTAAATGACATCACCCAGCAAGTTATTACTGTAAACTGCTTTCTTATAAAGGAACACCACTACTTAATTTTGGGACCAGTGGGGCCATAAATGAGTTCAATCAAGCATCTTCCACCCTCCTGGTCATGTACTACTCATATACACACAAAATGGCCCACTTACAGCAAGGAGCCCAGAACTTAGAATTAGCCAGAATAGAAGTAGGTAGAGCACTTATTCAGCAACGTAGATTAAATTAAAAAAAAAAAAGAAAAGAAAGAAAGAGAAGAAGCAATAACTTGTGATTGGAAATTAGAAATAAAATAATGTTACAGTCATAGCAAAAATGACTACGAGACAGATTCATGGCAGGGGAGAAAATTCGATTTGAGTTATGCAAAAAAGACAAAAGCAGGTGATTTGGATCAACGGGATACTTCCATCATGTGTCCAGGGTCTCACTAGCTCTAGAATGTTCTCGACAGAAGAGAAAGTTCCATGCTGTGACCAACTAGGTCACTTGCTGATGTTTCTCCCTCCCCATTTCCTCATTGCTGCTCACTCAAAACGATGAGAAGAGCAAAACGAAATTGAGCTTTGGGGCAAAAGTTATGAGCTGGGGATCTGCTGAGTAGAGAGCAAGTTTGTACTTCCAGGCCTGAACCCCTATCACTCCTCTCAGATAGAAGCTTGGGTCAGAGCTACTTGTCAATATCAAAGCAGTGGTTTTGACTTTATTTCCTTTGGCCACTGTGGCGCACAAACCAAATGATATTCATACACATGCAACAATCCCCAGAGCCACAGTACTGCTGAAATAGACTGTGGATTGTGTGCAATTCCCAGACAGCCGACTACAGCACAAGCGCTTCCTTTCCTCTTCACAAAAACAATACGGAGTGAAAGTCATTGAGAAATACAACGGTAGAGGGTTAACTCTGAATTCATTCTAATCTATTAAATGAGTAAATGCTTTGCAGGTTGTATGCCTTCAAACTTATCAACAGGTTATTTGTAACACAATTCATTCACAGCTGGCCGTAGTCACCTATGTTGAGACACAGAAACAAAGAATTTGTTCTGTCCTAGAATGACAGTAACAGGTAAATTTCCCGTTGTCTGGAGTAGACCAATTCCACCTGCTGAGCCCTGCCACCAAAATGGAAGCTTCCATTTACTAATACGGGAAACACTGAACTGAAACCACTGAAAAATACTTCAATAATCCATGCTGAAGGGGTTAAGAAGAACCTCGTGGTATTATTAAGAGGTCAACTCAGGAAGTCTAGAGGCCTGGGATCTAGTTCTGGATTTATCTCTAACTCACTTGCTGCATGAGACAGTCACTTTACTCTTCTAGGCCTTAAATTCTACTTGAGTAATTTAGTTCCTGCCCCCTTCCTCACACATACATACTTATTTAAGCAGAAACTGTTACGAGCCCTGGTGGTGCAATGGTTAAGAGTTCAGCTGCTAATCAAAAGGTCGGCCGTTCAAATTCAGCAGCTGATCTTTGGAAACCCTGTGGGGCAGTTCTCCTTTGTCCTCTACGGCTGCTATAAGTTGGACTCAACAGCAACGGGTTTGGTTTTGTTTTTTTATTATGCCTTGGAGGCCATTAGGATACCACATACTTTCTAAGTATGTGTGTGTGTTAGAGTAAAAGGGATGCATTATGTATCACACATTGGTAATAATAATGACTTTCCTTTCATTGCCCACTTATATGCCAGGTGTTGTGCTATGTGCTTCCTATACAGTATTGCATGTAAGCAACTACCCCATTTTAAACATGAGGAAACAGTAATAGAGGAGCTATGTAATATCACCAACAGGGTGTTAGAGCTGGGATATACCCTGTTCTGACTTGTAGCCTATGTTTTTAACCACTACACTTGCTTTCATACAAATAGAATTCACGTCTAAACTACAATGTGATATTATTTGGTCCCCCAAAGGACCAAATGTCTAATACAGCAAAACAGTTTTATGGTACTTTGCAGTAATTTGAAGACATCTAGCCAAAAGGAAAAAAATACTTGTAGGGTTAAGAAAACAACGTAGAGATTCAGGACATCTACCCAACATCTATTCTTCAACAGATGATTAGTCTCAGCCAAGCGTCATTTAAGAAGGACATGCCACTGAATTCCAGTCATTGAGACCCAAGAGTAAGTCAAGTGAGGAGCTTCCAGGAAAATTTTACTTCTTTCTAAGAAAAAGACACAACATCTATTCTAAAATAGATGATTAGTCTCAGCCAAGCATCATTTAAGAAGGACATGCCACTTTATTCCAGTCATTGAGACCCACGAGTAAGTCAAGTGAGGAGCTTCCAGGAAAATTTTACTTCTTTCTAAGAAAAAGACACAGAGAAGAGATGGTTCCTTCTTCTCTTGGAGATGAAGTGTCTGGATATGGCAGCTGGAATGTCCTACAGCCATTTTAGATTGGAGGAAGGTATGCAGTGTAGTGAATTACTTAATATGGCCCTTCTAGCCATGGTCTAGTGACTCCCACAAAATGACTGGGTGGGACTATGCAATATGGTATTTGTAGCCCACCAAAGGGATTGGACAGCTTTCTAACAATGCAAATAAGGTACATGGACCCCCCCTTGCAGGGGTGGGACCCATGCAAATAAGGTATATAGAACCCTAATGAGGGGATTGGTCAATTTTGCCATCCTGCTAAGCTTAAAGGGAGACAATCCAAAAAGCAGAAAGGGGAGCTCAGTACCATCAAGAAGAGCTAGGAGTAGAACATGTCTTTTGGGTCCAGGGTCTCTGCATTGAGAACTCCCCAGACCCAAGGGACAGAGAGAGCTATATAACACCGGAGACAGTGAAAGAGAGAAATAGTGGCAGAGAAACAGTGGCAGCAGACCCAGGAGATCAGGATGAGACGGCGCAGTGGGCTCCCTGGCCCACGGAGCAAGGCAGCTATGGTGGATATGTTGACACACGAGCGAGAAAGCTGAGCACCTTCAGGCGGGAGGCTTGATAATGGAGTGGGATGCCCCCGGGCACTTATTGGCAGAGCTAAAGACTTGTAACACTTGCCAGAACAGGGCAGAGGCCAAGATGAGGGTGGAGGGCCAAGGGAGAGGCCTGCTTGCGGGCATAGCTAAGAAGAAGCTGTACTGATCAAAGAACTGTATCCTGAGTTGTTCCTGTTATTTCCAAGTTGATCCTAATCCTGAATTGTAACCTGTTACTTCCCTAATAAACCCCATAACCGTAAGTATGGTCTGTGAGTTCTGTGTGGCCATTGCAATGAATTATAGAACCCAACACAGAAGTAGAAAGTGCCGTGAGAAGGACGGCTAGTGTCAGAATTGGTAAAAAGATTGGAGGGTGGAGGTGTGTCTGACCTCCGCCTCACTGGAATCAGTTTTGGGCTGATGTTGATGGTGATTCTCTCTCCTTCCCCTGAAGTTAGAGGGGGTCAGATGCCACCACACCATTTTTACAAGCTGTCAACACATTAAAGAGGGCAGAAAGCCAAGTGAATCACAGAGAGGCAGAGCAGGAATCCTAATATCTTGTACCTGGAGCATCCCCCCAATAAAGTCTCCTCATATGAGACAGCACATGCCCTTATTAAAACTAATTTAAGTGGTGATTTTTTTCTCACTTGCAGCTAAACACACCCTGCCTAATGCAGCCTCCTCACATGTAAACAATATGGCACTGAATTTCACTGTCCCTTTTAACAAAAGCCAATGTTTGATTCACACTGCTGGACCAGAATTTGAAAGAAAACTATTGTCTAATTTATGGCAGCAATATAATTTTTCAAATCACCCTTTGAAATGAAATTTGGACTTCTTGATGAAACCATAAAGAGTTTAACTTGGGGACAAAAAAAGGAAAAGAAAACCCACAACCTGTACCATAATTCCTACTGACTACCTCAGGGTTTGGTTCACCTTTCAGGTCACAGTACATCAAGGTATGTGCAGTCACGGCCTCTCAGCTCTGTTTAGGAATTCCCCTGCTCCTTCCTACATGTTTACACAACTTCAATACTTTGGCTCAATAAAGCATTTTTCTGTTGAGATGGCATTGCTCATCTGTATTTACCCCACAGTGAGAAGGCTGAATTATTTTAACGGTCCATTTTGGTAACTGTAAAGTTGATAAATTGTGTATAAACAGCTCAAATATTTCTCAGGAAATAACACTGGAAAGAAGAGGCTGTTGCTTCAACCATGGAAGACAGTCTTGCATGTTTAGAGATTAAGGCTGAGGTGTGGGTTTCTTCTACCAGCTAAAACCTCATCCCCCCTGTCCTTGACAACTTAATTTCCTGTCCTCTCTGGGAGATAGACAGATGAATATTTAGTGTAGAACATGACTGTGATTAAGCTTCCAAATGTATCTTCATCTGGATTCCAGCTGGTGTGGCATCTCAATTACTCCTCCATTCCTCTATGGAACTGTCTTATTGATGTAGTAACCTCTGCATGATGGCACTGGATTAAAAATCTCCTAGGACCCTGCAAAATTTCTGACCTCAATCAATTATCCTGTAATGGAGGAAAAAAATGGTCTTGTGCATACACATTATGACCCAAAGGATGTCACTGATAGGCATCAGCCCATTGGTGATACGTTACCCTCAAAGAGTGGAAATCTTTCTTACAGCTGGCTCCTTTCCTGTAGTCCCTACCTCTGCAAATGATGATCGATACATTAATACATAGCTCATAAACTCTGATGCAGGTGGTGATTAATAAGTGTGTGGTCAATACAGCATGAAGGTTTCAAAAGCATTCACCTGCCCACACTTTCTTCCCTGGGCCAATATTCCATATTTGTCACTCTTCCCATGATCCCGGTATCATTGTGCCTGAGCTTTAGTAAGCTACAGAAATACTGTACCATATAATATTCTCTGAATCTATTCTGAATAGCTTGGATACTATTTTTCCAGCATCATTTTTTTTGCAGAGGCCCAAACTAATTTACATGGTCCGTTCATTCATTACTCAATCATTCATCTGACATGTACTCAGCAGTTGGGCGGTGTGTAATACCTGTGAACATGTATGCCATGAACAGTCCTTGTTCTCAGGGAACTCACAGTCTAGTGAGGGTGACACACTTGCACACAAGTAATAACAAATGAGTGTGGCTAGTGCTGGAAGGAGTCAAGTACAAGATAATCATGAGAACACACAGGAGTTGCACCCACCTCAGACTCAGGGGGACAAGCAGGGAAGCTTTTTGGTTTTCCTTCTTAGTCATCACATTTGCAGTGACCTCAGCACTTAGACCAAGTTTTCTAAACTACAGAACAATCATATAAACTTTGTACATTGTTGCGCTTTTTTCTTTCCCTCCCTTCTCCCTCCCTCCTTTCCTTCCTTTCTACTGTAGATATATAAATAATGTGAGATGCTCTTCATTTCTTGCACTTGTAATCTAGTGCCACGCAACATGTTCATGAAATGCTGGAAAAGAAAGGCAGGCATCAAGGTATTTTTCATTTTTTCCTGCCATGAATATATATTACTTGATGAATGGCTATGGATGACTCAGTGCCACACCGAATGTTGCAGACAGTATGGTGCTACATGAGTTCAGAGAATGAGGGGGGGCCCATGTGGATTACGGTATTTGGGAGATGCTTCAGTCAACAAGGAAGCTGAGCTTGCTTTCTACGAGTGGCTATGAATGAAGTTGGTACTTTCCACCTCTATTAGACAAGGCCCTCATTTCCAGCAACCAGATAGAGGACAGATCTTCTTGGGAACTCAGGTGGGTCTCTCAAGTGCCCTGAGACACCTCCCAGGGATGCATGGGAAAAAATAAGCTATCGATATCCTCCCTCATCCAATTCTTCCAGTTCTAAAGAAGGCATTTATTTTCTCCAAGAGTGCAGCCTGCTTCTCCCATGTGCCTTCTTGGTTGAATGGTTGTGTGTATACTGCCGGTACACAGGCAAGATGCAAGGAAAAGGGAAGATGGAGTAAGAATACTCGGTAGCATTAGTCAGGGGACACTGAGCTTCTGTTAAGGGTGATGGAACTTTTTGGAAACAGATGACAGTGATAGTTGAACAACATGATAAACGTAATGAATGTCACTGAATTGTACACGTGAAGAATGTCAAAATGGCAAGTGTTTTGTTACATATATATTTACCACACACACACACACACACTCGCACAAACTCAGGAGAGTCCAGTTCATAAGGTACTACTGGAGAATTCTTAAACTGTCCAGAATCACTCTTGCAGATAGTGACAAAGGAGAAAATAATCCACCCACTGCTGTCGAGTTGATTCCTACTTACAGAGACTCTACAGGGTTTCCAAGGCTGTAAATCTTTATGGAAGCAGACTGTCACACCTTTCTCCGGTGGAGTGGCTGGTGGGTTTCAGCCCCCAACTTTATGGTTGGTTAGCAGCAAAGCGCTTTAACCACTGTGCCACTAGGGATCCTTAAGGTGAAAACAGAGCCCCTCAAATACTTTTCTTCATACGGAGACACTTAAAACCAATCACCCTACACATTAAAAAAATCATCAGAAATTAGAGGAGGATGGAACAGTAGCCTGGAGCACTAGGAACTCATGAAAAATTAATTCAATCCTCAAAGTCAGCACCAGCAAGGACTGTTCTACATAACGTAAAGTTCTCAGTTGCATTATTAAAAACACTGCTTTGGAATGACCAATTAATTTCAAAGGCTCCACGCTCTGCATTAGAACTTATCAAAGACAGATGTGCTAAAAGAGTCCTCTCCATCAAATCCGGTGCCCATCTGTTCTCCCAGGGTTATAATTGTGATCCTTATTAGGGCTCAAGCACTTTTGCTTTCATTTTTACCCTAAACGTTTTTGTGAGGTTTCCTTTAAAAGCCTAATGGACAGTGATATTAGTCAAATCAGTCTTTTTCTCCCAGGAGTCAGGACCTCCTTCAACCCAGAAACCCCTGGCTCCCACACCCAATCCTGCAACATCAAAGTGTGTTTTTTCGATTGTTTTGTTTACTACACCAGCATTTGCCAATATGAGAATCAAGTTGTGCCATTTTTCAAGAAGAGGTGGGAGATGGAGCTCAGGATCCCAAATTGGTGTGTCCCATTTTAAGAAAAACTCCTATTCAAAAGCAAGAATGTATAAACCAGATAAAACTAGAAGCATTTAGTCCATTTATTAAAGAGAACTCACCACGGGGTTCATTAAAAATCAGTTCCATAATCTAGTTAGTATGTTTTATTACCCACAAAACAAAAATAAAAATGTACTTACTTGCAACATTTTGGAATGCATCTAGGACTTAAAGAAAGATACATCTATTTTTTAAGTACTATTACTACTACTGGCTTCCATTACTAATGAAGACCTGTTATTTATGTGACTGTTTCTGTGCTGACACTTTACACAAGTCATCTCCTTCACTTCTCCAAACAGCTCTGTAACCTACATATCTGAATCTCACTTTATACTGGAGAAAAATAATTTGCCCAAGGTCATATAGCCAGAGTAGAGCTGAGATTCAAAGTCAAAGTCTGTCTATTTTCCATTCCATTCTTCTGACACAGTGGCTGCAACAATGGTCTCAAACATACCAACGATCGTGAGGATCACGCAGGACTGGGCAGCATTTTGTTCTGTTATACATAAGGTCGCTATGAGAGCTGACTTGACTGCAAATAACAATAAATTCTGGTCTTGGTAGGAACCAGATTTCATAATCATACTCTAAAGCCTCATTAATTTGGGTCGGTTGAGACACATGACAGTTTAAATTTGCTAGAAAAGTGTGAATTACAAAGCAGATTATCCACAAGTATACACAGTGAGTTGGTGACTTCACTTTTTGCTGGAGAGCCTTAGGACTACTTTTCATGACAAGAGCAATTTATAAGTCATAATTCCCACCGCATAAAAACCAAACTCGGTGACATCGAGTCAATTCCAACTCATAGCAACCCTATAGGACAGAGTAGAGCTGCCCCATAGGGTTTCCAAGGAGCAGCTGGTGGATTTGAACTGCAGACCTTTTGGTTAGCAGCCATAGCACTTAACCAGTACACCACCAGGGCTCCTCCCAATGCACAGAGGTACTAAAAACACACAACTAAAGAACATGAACATATTTCGTTCCCTTAAGTTGAAGAATGACTTGATAACTTGCAAATCAAAGTAACTCTCTTTTGGGGACGCTTTACACCATTTAACACAAATTCTTGCCTAGGAAGCCTTGAATTGGTACGATCCTGCTCTGCTTTTAATTTCTTCTAAACCAGAGTCTTTGTATATTTCATCAACCCCCTTGGTTTAGAAGTAAAGAGAAGTTAAGAGACTGCATATGAAAGCAATGAGCTCCTTCTTTCCTTTCCCCAATTCCCCTGGCAGGATGCATGGCTGGTTTAAGAGAGAGCAACTCTCTCTGCCTTATCAAATTCTGACCTTGTCATTAGCAAAGAGGCATCCTGATCTCCGGACGGCATCTAAATTGGGAGCTCCACATTGGGATGATTCAGATTCCAACCAGGCCAACACAAAGAGTCATGTAACTATACGACAGGCACAGAATACTAAAGACCATCCAACATCTCTCTTGCTCTTCTAAGGAAAAATTCTGGCTCCATCCTATCCTGATAGAATAATGCATACAGAGAAGTGGAAGAAGCCCAGAGGGGCCAAATTAACCCACAGGAGAAAGTGCACCACTTTGAATCCACTACAGTGGTAACAATAACAATAGCAGTAAAAAGGGAAAATGACACATGTTGGTGAGGGTAAGGGACAAATTGGAACCCTCACACTGCTGGCGGGAATATAAAATGGTGCAGCCCCTGTAGAAACAGTTTGCAGTTCCTCAAAAGTGAAACACAGAGTTATCATTGTTGCTGTTATTGTTGTTAGTGGCCATCTGGTCAATTCCAACTTATATGACCAGAAATTCCAATCCTAAGTACATACTCAAGACGAATTAAAAACATATACCCACACAAAAACTTGGACATAAATGTTCATAGCAACATTACTCGTGATAGCCAAAAAATGGTAACCAGGCAAATGCCCATCAACCGACGAATGGATAAACACATATGATATGCTCATACAATGGAATATTATTCAGCCATAAAAAGGAATGAACTACTGTTACATGCTACAATATGGATGAACGTTGAACACATTATGCTGAGTGAAAGAAGCCAGACACAAAAGGCCACATATTGTATGATACCATTTATATGAAATATCCAGAATAGGCAAATCCATACAGATAGAAAGTAGATCAGTAGTTGCCAGGGGCTCAGGGGCAAGGGGAATGAGCAGTGCCTACTAATGGGGTTGTGTTTTTCCTGTTATGTGCCATTGAGTTGATTCTGACTCATAGCAGCAACCCCAGGTGACAGAGTAGAACTGCCCCATAGGGTTTCCTAGGCGGTAATCTTTACCAGAGTAGATTGCCAGGTCTTTCTCCTGGGGAGCCACTGGGTGGGTTTGAACTGCCAACCATTTGGTTAGCGGCTGAGCACTTAACCGTTGCACCAGCAGGACTAATGGGTACATGGTTTCTTTTTGGGCTGATGGAAATGTTCTGGAATTAGATAGTGGTGATGGTTTCACAACATAGTGAATATACTAAAAGCCACTTAATGTATACTTGAGACGGTGAGTTTTATGTTATATGAATTATAATACATCTCAAGAAGAAAAAAAGGGCAGAGTGTTTGCTGACAAGAGAACAGGCCCACTGTGCTTTACTGTCTTTCACTTCATGGGGCCAGAGAGCCCAGCTCTGTGTTCCGACCGAAAGAAGGCTACTATTTATTGCTGCATTTTTGGATCATCAACAATAGCAGTAAACATAAATTGCCTTAACTCTCCCCCCACAGCCCAAGCTTCTCTTCTCTGGAGAAGCGACCTTCTGTCCATCATGGGATGGCGGGGGGACTCCACTAAGGTTCATGGGTTACAGTTGTTTCTGCAAGCCGGCCCCAGAGACGCTGGGTCATACAAAGGTTTCAGCTGGGTCAGTGGTTTCCAGCCTCCTCGCTCTGTGGGGGGGTCCAAAACAGCTGTAGATGCACACGTGAATGAGACAGCCAGGCTCTCTCAGGGGAAAGCTCGAAGCCCTGGACTTTCTCTGAGGGGAAAGCTCAAAGCCCTGGACTTTCTCTGAGGGTAAAGCTCAAGGAAGCAATGCATTTTATTTACAGGAATCCCAAGTATTCAGCAGCAGTGGGTGATTGTAAAACTTTAAGACATCCTATTTGGTCTTTAGAGTATTTCTGACAGTAACTGAGGATGACAATGCATTCCTATGTGCCTTATCATGTTTTTCACTGTTGTTGTTAGTTGCCATAGAGTCAGCCCTAACTCATGGCAACCCCATGTACAGTGGAACAAAATGCTGCCCAGACCTCCACCAACCCCATGATCAGTTACATATCAGACCATTGTGATCCACAGAGTTTTCATGGGCTGATTTTCAAAAGTAGATTGCCAGGCCTTACTTCCTAGTCTATCTTAGTTTGGAAGCTCTGCTGAAACCTGTTCAGCACCAGAGCAACATACAAGCCTCCACTGACAGACGGGTGGTGGCCATGTGTGCACACTTGCAGACTTCAGTTTGAAATGGGATGCAGGGCAGGAAAAGAGTGATTCCCTTCGGGCTGGAGCTGAAAGGAGACAGCCTGAAGCTGTAGTTGAAGTGAAAACCCTAAATGTGAATGTTGAGCACTTCCTCTCTAACTGGGTCTTCCCTTACCCCTAAGAAAAGTCTTAGTCACTGCTTCAACAGGCAGCAAAGAGGACTTCTATCAACCCCATTTCTAAGCGTTTCTCCAAATATAGTGCATGCAGGAAAAAAAAGACCTGAGATGATATAATCTACTTCCTGGGAATAATGATATTTCAAGACCTGGGCACACCTCTACAGGTTAGCCAAAACCAATTTCTTTTTTTTTTTTTTTCTTTATATTTTATTGTACTTCAGGTGAAGGCTTACAGAACAAATAGTTTCTCATGAAACAGTAGTACACATGTTGTTTTATGACATTGGTTAACAACCCCACATATATTAACCCTCTAACTTCTCAACCTTTTTTTTTTGGTGAATATACACATAGCCAAAGATACACCATTTCAAAAATTTCTACAGGCACAGTTCAGTGACATTGACTACGCTCTTCCAATTGTGCTGTTATTCTCACTTAAGATGAAGATTTACAGAACAAAATAGTTTCTCATTTAATAGTTACTACAAATGTTGCCCTATGACAATGGTTAACAATCTCACAACACATCAACAATATCCTTACTCAACCTTGAGTTCCCTATCACCAGCTTCCTTGTCCCCTTCTGCCTTCTGGCCCTTGTCACCGGACTCCTGTACCTCATTAGTCTCATTTGGTTTTACGGGGCTGTCCACTCCAAGGCTGAACAGTGAACCTCGGAGGTAGGCTCACCACTGAGCTAAAAGGGTGTCTGGGGGCCATACTCTCGAGGTTTCTCCAGTTTCCTTTAGGCCAGTAAATCTGGTCTTTTTTTGTGAGTTAGAATTATGCTCTACATCCTTCTCCAGCTCTGTCCAGAACCCTCTGTTGTGATCCTGGTCAGAGCAGTCAGTGGTGGTAGCCGGGCACCATCTAGCTGTACTGGACTCAGTCCGGTGGAGGCCTCGGTAGCTGTGGACAATTAGTCCTTCGGACTAATCTTTTCGTTGAATCCTGTTGTCTTCATTCTCCCTTGCTCCCAAAGGGATGAGACCAGTGGAGTATCTTAGATGGCAGCTCACAGGCTTTTAAGACCCCAGACACTACTCACCAAGGTAGAATGTAGAGAATTGTCTTTATAAGCTGTGTCATGCCAACTGAGCTAGATGTTCCACGAGACCATGGTCCCCAGAGCCCTCCACCAAGCAATTCAGTCCCTCAGGGAGTTTGGATGTGTCTATGGGGCTTCCGTGACCTTTCCTCGTACAAGTTGTGCTAGTTTCCCCTGTATTGTGTACTGTCTCACCCTTCACCCAAGATACCACTTAACTATTGCCTAGTTAGTATTCCCCCCCCCTCCCCATCCCTGGTAACCAACAAAGACTGTTGCATTTTGTGTGTGAACTTTTTCATGGCTTTTTACAATAGATGTCTCATACAATATTTGTCCTTTTGTGATTGACTTATTTCACTCAGCATAATGTCCTCCAGTTTCATCCATGTTATGAGATGTTCACAGATTCATTGTTGTTCTTTCTCATTGCATAGTACTCCATTGTGTGTATGTACCATAGTTTGTTTATCCATTCATCTGTTGATGGGCACCTACGTTGTTTCCATCGTTTTGCTATTGTGAACAATGCTGTCATGAACATAGGTGTGCATATGTCTATTCAAGTGACGACTCTTATTTCTCTAGGATATATTCCTAGGAGTGGGATTGCTGGATGGAATGGTATGTCTATTTCTAGCTTTCTGAAGAAGCGCCATATCATTTTCCAGAATGGTTGTATCATTTTGCATTCCCACCAGCAGTGCATAAGAGTTCCCATCTCCCCGCAGCCCCTCCACCATTTGTTATTGCCAGTGTTTTTGCTTTGTGCCAGTAATGCCGGGGTGAGACGGTATCTCATTGTGGTTTTAATTTGCATTTCTCTAATGGCTAGTAATCGCGAGCATTTCCTCATGTGTCTGTTGGCCATTTGAATGTCTTCTTTGGTGAAGTGTCTATTCAAATCCTTTGCCCATTTTTTAATAGGATTATCTGTCTTTTTGTTGTCGAGGTGTTGGATTTTCTTGTAGATTATGGAGATTAGACCTTTGTCTGACTTGTACTGTCCAAATATTTTTTTCCAGTGTGTAGGTTCTCTTTTTACTCTTTTGGTGAAGTCTTTTGAAGAGCATAGGTGTTTGATTTTTAGAAGATCCCAGTTATCTAGTTTATCTGTTGGAGTTTGTGCGTTGATGGTTATGGATTGTACCTTGTTAATGCCATGTATTAAGGCCTGAAGTGTTGGTCCTATTTTTTCTCCTAAGAACTTTATAGTTTTAGACTTTATATTCAGGTCTTTGATTCATTTTGAAGTAGTTTTTGTATACGGTGTGAGGTATGGGTACTGTTTCATTTTTTTGCAGATGGATATCCAGCAAAACCAATTTCTTCACTGTTATATTCCAAACACCTTCACGAGCCTTGCCGGGCATATGGTAGGTATTCGACAAATATTTACTGAAGGAAGGAGTGAAGGAGTGAATGAATGAAGTAACAGTGCTTACTGAGTATTTACTGTATGATAGATACTAAGTTTTTAATTCATTATCACATTTTAAAGGCACAGAAGTGTTAAGTGACTTGCCCAAAGCAGTACAGCTTATAAATCCTAGACCCAGGATCCAAACCCTGGCAAGCTAACTCTTACTTCCTGCAGGTAGCATTCTCAGCCTCACCAGGGTGAGTTAGGGGCTTATACTATGTTCCAAAGCCCCCAGCCCTAACCCCCATCTTGGTGTCCGCACTACCAGACTGTAAGTATATTATCACGTTTCCATCATCTCCTCCACTGGACTGTGCGCTCCTGGACACGGACTGTGTTTTGTTCACTGTTGCATCCCTGGGGACACCACAAGCACCGTACTTAGTACATTACTCAATCTAGACATATTGAATGAATGGATGAAGTGATGAATTGATGAGTGGGAGTTATACAGACTGAGCAGAGAAGGCAGAGTATGAGAAGGGTTTGGTGGGCCACGGTAAGGAAATAGGAAGAAGTGTGTGGAGGGAGACCCCTTGCCCCCATGATATCTGTTTTGTGTGCTTAGATGCAGGTAAAGGGATGGTATTGCCTAGAGGCACTGTAACTAGCCAGGGATCACAAAGCAAATTAGGGGGCACCAGGGTCTGGCAGCAGAACATCTGTCCAGCACATTGTGAGCACCAGATGAAAGGCACACATAGAAAAGCAAAGATCACAGCACTACTTTTGCAGAAATGAAACATTCCTAAATCAATAAAAGAAGGGAGGTGAGGCTACCTCCATCGGTTCTGCCGAGGACAGTGGTGCCCTTTGGCATTGCTTGAAAAGTAAGCAGGTTAAGTAAAAATAAGGCACAAGAGAGGCCAACACGTCTATGCAGATTGGAAACTTCTACAGATCTATAATCATACCCCCACACCCTGGGTCCATCAGAACTGAAAGGTGGACCACGAGGTTCTGAAAGCACCGAGAAAGCCGGGAAAGCACTGGAAATCACTTTCTCCTTGACCTTCACCAAAAGTAAATTCTTTAGAGCAATGGAATCTGTTCAGCAGAAAGGAACAGTGCCCCCAAGCCTCCTGCGGAGTCAGGCTCACTCTTATCTCCCCATCTCTCTCCACTGCTGAGTCCTGCTCTTGCAAGTATTATAAGCCCCATGTGTGCAAAACTAAAAACAAAAGTGATTTCTGCTTAGAGATACTTCTCCTGTGTTCCCCCCACCCCATTTTTTTCCACCCTCCCCAATACCCCTACGCTCGTAGGACCCCTCTCCAGGCCTACGCCCCTACTTAGCAGCGGGATGCCTGTACCAGTCTGCCAAAAACACCATTTGCTTTCTATATTCTGTGTTCTTGCCATAGGGGTTCTACTCTGGCCACAGTCAAGACACACTAATTCTGACATTGTTTTTATTGGCAACTCTACCTCTTAAAAAAGGATTCAGATTCTATTTGTAGATTTAAAAAAAAACCCAAGCTCGACAAGTGCATAGCCAAAAACATATACTTCTCCACCTGGATGTCCTCCAGGCACCTCAAACTCAACATGTCCCAAACTGCACTTGTTGCTGCCTCCCCAACCACCTCCTCAGCCCCCTCTTCCTCCTCCTGCACAGGTACTCCTCATCCTGGTAAACAACATTCCCCAGCCACCCTGTTGTTTTAGCTAAAACGCCCTGGTTCGTTTTCCCCTATGTCTCCACCCTTACTCTTCAGATCTGTCTCCAAGTCCTGTTGATTTCACAGTTGAAATATCTTTTGAATCCAACCCTGTCTCCATCTCTGCTGCCCTCTGTTCTGATCCAGGCCCTTATTCCCCTTTGTTGGTCTCCCTGCCTTCAGCCTCTTCCAAAGGTCTTTACAGTGACGTCACGTCTAATGTGCCTTTCTACCTATAGGACATGGAACAAGGAATATCATTGCTGATGTCAGATGGATCTTGTCTGACAGCAGAGAATACCAGAAAGATGTTTACCTGTGTTTCATTGACTGTGCAAAGGCATTCGACTGTGTAGATCATCACAAATTATGATAACAATTATGGATAACATTGCAAAGAGTGGGAATTCCAGAACACTTAATTGTGTTCATGTGAATTCCAGAACACTTAATTGTGTTCATGTGAAATCTGTACATAGACCAAGAGGCAGTCATTCGAACAGAACAAGGGGATACTGCATGGTTTAAAGTCAGAAAACGTGTGCATTAGGGTTGTGTCCTTTCACCATATTTATTCAATCTGTATGCTGAGCAAATAATCCGAGATGCTGGACTATATGAAGAAGAACATGGTATCAGGACTGGAGGAAGATTCATTAACAACCTGCATTATGCAGATGACACAACCTTGCTTACTGAAAGTGAAAAGGACTTGAAGCACTTACTGATAAAGATCAAAGACCACAGTCTTCAGTATGGATTACACCTCAACATAAAGAAAACAAAAATCCTCACAACTGGACCAATAGGCAACATCATGATAAACAGAGAAAAGATCGAAGTTGTCAAGGATTTCATTTTACTTGGATCCACAATCAACGCCCATGGAAGCAGCAGTCAAGAAATCAAACGATGTATTGCATTGGGCAAAACTGCTGCAAAATACCTCTTTAAAGTGTTAAAAAGCAAAGATGTCACTTTAAGGACTAAGGTGTGCCTGACCCAAGCCATGGTATTTTCCATCACCTCATATGCATGTGAAAGCTGGACAATAAATACAGAAGACCAAACAGAAATTGATGCCTTTGAATTATGGTGTTGGCAAAGAATATCGAATATACCATGGGCTGCCAGAAGAAGAAACAAATCTTTCTTGGAATAAGCACAGCCAGAATATTCCTTAGAAGTGAGGATGGTGAAACTTGGTCTCATGTACTTTGGACATATTATCAGGAGGGACCAGTCCCTGGAGAAGGACATCATCCTTGGTAAAGTAGAGGGTCAGCGAAAAAGAGGAAGACCCTTAGTGAGATGGAATGACAGTGGCTCAACAGTGGGCTCAAACATAGCAATGACTGTGAGTATGGTGCAGGACCGGGCAGCGTTTCGTTCTGTTGTTCTGTTGTACATACGGTCGCTATGAGTCGGAACCGACTTGATAGCACCTAACAACCTCACAACAACAACAACAATGCTCCTTGAATGAAACTCAAGTCAGGAAGGAGAAATTTATCTGCCTAAAAGTACAGACTTGCAGGAGACAAGGTTTGAATAGTCACCCTCTTATCACTGATGGTCTCAGACAGCTTACCTCACTTCTGTAAGCCTCAGTTTTCTTGTCCTTAAATGGAGAATCATAAATTTGTCTGCATAGTTTCCTTAAGGTTTGACCGATGGAGTAAAGTATATAGCGTTCTTATGTCGGACCTGGGCATATAGAAAGCATTCAACTGTTGATTACTTTTATTATTATTACTTTGTTTTTACCGCCCTTGTTGTTGTTATGTGTCATTGAGTCGATTTCTGACTCATAGCGACCCTATATACAACAGAACAAAACACTGCCCGGTCCTGTGCCATCCTCACAATTGTTGTTATGCTTCAGCCCATTGCTGCAGCCACTGTGTCAATCCATCTCGCTGAGGATCTTCGTCTTTTTTCGCTGACCCTCTACTTTACCAAGCATGATGTCCTTCTCCAGGGACGGCCCTTAGTGATCTTTTACTAATTACCTCTCCTTAAGCTATTAGATAATCTCTGCCCTGGTGAAGCTAGTAATTTAGTTAGGGTGACACCGGAGGTGTGACAATAAAATAAGGAAACTGATTTTCATAAGGAGACTGATTTTCTTCAAGCAGACATACCAGAATTGATGCATCGAAATGGATACGGTCATTTGCAGCAGTAATTACCTAGTTTGCCTAAACACTGCTTCCAAAGTTCCAGCCAAGTGCTCAGAATGGGTTTTATTTTTTTCACTTCAGAGTATAAAAAGCAACATCACATCAAAAATTCCAGTATAGTAACACACATTAAATGCCACAAGTATTTCTGCCTCAGATAATAATAACCATATTAAGTTGTAATAGTTACTGCCTCTATCTTATCTCTGGAAGTGGCATCGGGCTCTTTGGGAAGGAATCAGTCTGGGAAGGGGAACCCATCTCCTTTGCCCCAGTGGTTCAGCTGCCTGGAGAAATTCCCCATCTAGTTAAGATACTGTTCATGAAATTTGGAGTGCCGCGTTAGACTAGACCGGGAGTCCTCTGAGAGCTGAGTGATGTCATAACCAGAATAGCGCTGGACCTTAGTGGAGGCTTGAAATTGCTGGCTGACTGAGAGAAGAAACAGTCAGAAGTGTTCTCACCAATGCTGACGGTTTATGAGGGGGCCACTGGAACCCCTATGGCAGGCAGGCCCATTTCATGCCTTAGTCTATACCTGTGTCCCATGAGCTTTCTGAGAGCATATGGAAATGTTTGGGAGTTGGAAAAAAATATATCAGCCCCAATACATAAAAAATCTAAAAGCAAAATTATAAACATCATTTTAAGTTTTCTGTGTATTTATTATGTTTAATATGAAATATAGTGATTTTACTATGATAGTGGGAAGTGGATAGTTTGGAAGGACCCCTTCCAAAAATAAGAGCCTGTAGGGCTTACAAAAAGGAACCCTGGTGGTGCAAAGGTTAAGAGGTCGGCTGCTATCTGAAAGGTTGGTGGTTCAAACCTATCCGGCGGCTCCACAGGAGAAAGACATGGCAATCTGCTCCCGTAAAGATTATAGCCTGGAAAACTCTATGGGGTAATTCTGCTCTGTCACATGGGGTCGCTATGAGTTGGAACTGACTTGTTGGCGCCTAATGACAACAACAGGGCTTACACGGGTCCTTAGACACGGGTCCTTAGGTAAGCAGGAAAGCAGGAATCAACTTACCTGCTTACTGGAATCGGTTGCTTCTTTGTTTGATTCTTGGTCTCTTAGGTTATTTATTAATTCCCCTCCCTTGCCCCCAATCCCCACCAAAAAAAAAACTATATGAAGAAGAAAAAACAACACACAGTGGAAGTGGAGAAGCAGAGAGGGGAATCTAGAATGTAGGCAGCACCGTAGTTTTTCAAGTAGTCATGAAGAGAAGCATCAGAAACACTCTAGCTTCTCTCCAGGAAGTCCAGTCTAGGGCCTCAGACTCCCTGCAGTACACTGGGAAGTTTTTAATTGTCTGCAGATTTATTGTAGTGGTAAGAGAAGCGACATTAAGGCATACAAACTGGCATTTGGGGTTGACAAATGATAGGCAACACGCTTAAATCTTGCAGACATAAACCTAAACTGGGAAACTGGTGAAGGAGAAACAAGATTGTTCTGCAGTTCCCAGGGTGGGTTGCGGTATTGTTTTTATTTGTTGTTGTTGGGCCAATTTTGGCCAAGAAATGCTGCCACAAGTTTTGGATCTTTTACCAGGGAGGTGCTGGCCTTGCGACGTCAGCCTTGGATGCTAGTTTCCTAGCATAGTTGGGCCATTTATTCCTTCTCGGCTGTGCTTCTCCTCCCCATTTCTCCTCTAAGTAAATTGAGATGAATCCAGAAAGAAAAAAAAAGGGGGGGGGGCGGTGTAGGAGAAGATTTTCTACAGTCAGCAATGGCGGGAAACAAACACAGCAAACTCTGAACTTGCAGGATCAAATTGCTTGACATCAAGAGCTGCCTCACCATTCTTCTCACTTATTACCCAAACCTAACTAAAGAAAAGTCAATCGACAGTTAGGGATGCAGTGCTACATCTCATTACGTATAAACACCCAGAGTCTATGAACTCTTTCTTGAGAGGGAACATTATGCCTTATCTCCCCATCATCGGTTATTTCATGCTGTTTGTCCAAAACAAAATGTCATCCTATTTCCCTTTTCTCATGTAATCTCATCCCATCCATCCATCCATCCATCCATCCAACAATCCATCCATCCATCCATCCATCCATCCATCCATCCAATAAGTATTCTCTCTGACCACCTGTCCTGTCACCAAGCACAAAGCTGACCCACATTTCTGTGCCATTATTGGGTCTGTATCCAATAATTCAACAAATACTATTCATTCAGCAAATATCTACTCAGTGTCTGTGATATGTCAAGCACTATGGGAATGTGGTCATCAGCAAGACGAACATTATATGTGCCCTTGTGAAATTTATAGTCAAATAAAATGCCAATTAATGTTAGGATTTGCCACACCACTGCCCCTTTGAAAAAGATACTGTGTTGCTTACAATAGCATTTTTTTTGTTGTTGTTGTTCTTTTTTGGCAACCACATGACACTCTATTCATGTTGAGCTTGCTGCCAACTGTAACACTTAAGATTTCCTTTCAGACTGGGAAGGATACACATGGGGAGAAAAAGAGATGCCACAGGTGTCACAGCCAGATCACATCCACCCCTTTTAGAAGTTTCCATGTACCTGACACACACTAGGCAGAAATATGTGTTGAGTGAATTTGTTGACTTTATTCCCTTTATACTCCACCTTTAAACTCAGCATCATTCCACCCCTCTGATATCTTTATGGGGCCTGGTTTATTATTTGACATAACCTCTCTCTTTACTTGCTTTTATTTTATCTGAAAACATCACCAGCACACCATCAAGATCTGCATCCAAATCACTGGGGCCGGGAGGCGGTAGAAAATTGAAAGGTGACTATACCAGGAAGTTCATGTCAACTTCTGAACTTGTCAGAAGTAATCAAGAACGGACTTTATGGGTTCTTCGAAGGAGAAAGAAAAAGTAAATCAAACGTTCAAGGGATCAATGTACATTCACAAAAAATAGAAAGGAAGGAAAATGAAAGCCAACAGAATTAACTCTAGTTTGATTCAAAACTAAATTGCCTTTTTTTTAATTTAAATTTCTAGCCTTTCCTCTTACCCCAGCAAGACACTGTCGGACTGTACATAAAAGAGTAAAGCACAGCTGTGGGTGCTGAATCTCAACTCTGTTTAAGCTTCCTCCTGCCCAGGAGTGACTCCAAGAAGGAAATGAATTCTCAGTGGGGGATCCTGTCGTTGATTAGCTTCTACCTTCCAGAAGAGATGTCAATCATGTTAATTGGAATCAACAGACAGCTGTTCAGGGGCCCAGGCTAATTAAGCAACTCATAAAGGGTAGAATTAGAGTTCCCTTTAAAATTAAAAGGGATCCCACTGTTTGCTAACATTTTAAGCCACTCTGGCTACCTGAGACCTATTCTGACTTAAACTCACTGATCGAAGAGCAGCCACCTTTTGTGTAGGGGAAGGAAGGCCTGTGCTCACCCTGTGGGAAAGCACAAAATCCACCTTTCCAAAGTGAACTTCCGTTGCATTCCATGATGAGTCTAAATTTGTTGGTTTTACAGCTTGTGAGCCAGTCTGTTCTACAGTCTTATAGACACTACAGAGACAAAAGAGAGGCAGGAGAGAGAGAGAGAATGCTCACGAAGCTCTTACCTACTTCAAGTTTACTCACCCTGGTGCCTCCTAATGAACCTACCAATACAACTAGATGCCGTCAAGCTGACTCCAACTCATGGCGACCCCATGTGTGTCAGAGCAGAACTGTGCTCCACAGGGTTTTCAATGGGATATTTCCAAAGTAGATTGCCAGACCTTTCTTCTGAGGTGCCTCTGGGTAGACTCAAACCTCCAACCTTTCAGTTAGCAGCTGAGTGCGTTAACCGTTTGCACTACCCAGGGATTCCTCTAACCAACCAACAGAGTCCATAATCTGTGACCCAGGCCTGCCCGGAGGGCAGCACAGAAAAAAATCTCAGAGGAGCAGAAGCAAAGAAGACATACTGACAGCAATTTACAATAACCGGACATCCCCGGCCCCCTTCAAAAAGATGCCCCCACCAGAGAACTTCTTCACAGAAACGCATGTGCATTTTTATGTCCCCTTTAAAACTTGAAAGGGAGCTCACAGACCACCTCCCCCTCCATATTTGCTCAAAGACAGAGAGGGTTCCTTCACCCACATGGCAACATGAAAAGAAAATGAAATTCTGTCCCAGAGCTTGTGATTTTTTTCTTCCTTTTCCTGAGTCAATGGATGCCAGATGTTCTTGGAAAATGTCTTCATATCTTCAGGACAGCCTGCGAGAATACTATTTATTATTGCTTACAGGTCAAGAGGACATAACAGATTTATAAGGAGGCTGTGGTCACTCTTTGTGTCTTGCATGATGAGATATATGTGGTATGAGTCACAGATGGCTCTTCCTTCTACAGAATTTACTTCCCCAGGGTCAATTAACTAGGTCAGATTAAGAGCAGTGGTTGTTTCTCCCCTGTAGGCAACAGAAAGCTCCTCAAAGCCAGCTACACCATGCAAGACTTTCCAACTGTCAGAACTAGAGGGAGGAAAAATGTCAAAAAGAATACGGAGTGTGACAGCCAGTACGCCTGCCCGTCTGCCAACGATCCGTAAAATGTGCAGTCACATCCTCTTTGGCCTTGTCCCTGGCCATGTCTTAGCCCCAACAAGTCATTACACCACTGGGGTCTTCCAAGTTTGAAGTATGTTCTAAGTGGAAGGAAAAGGTAGATTTCATTCCACGCCATCCAAACTGCCTCTCAGACTTGCTGAAATACCATATCATCGCCTCTGCCTGTGCCTACAAATTCAATCGACCTTTCTGTGGGGAGCACCCACCCTCCAGCCCACTCTGTTTCAAAGTGGAGGCGGATGTTGCACAAAACCGCTGCCTCCAGGTAAACATGCTGAAAGGCACCGATGCCCATGGGAAAGTGGGCTGAATTTGGTTTGGACATCAAAGAGGCTCAGCAATAGGCACCGGATGAACCACGTCAGAACAAGACCCTGGATTATCAGGGCAAAAGCAGAGCGTGTTATACCTGTGCAGCCTGCTACTTCCTGTGCATGTCAACTATCTTTTGAAATAAGCTCTGCAGCTAGGGTTGCCCTTCCTTTTCCAAGGCTTTCCTACCAAACAAGACACTATCTATTTCAACCTGGCTCCAGAATGAATGAAGGGTCAATAGATTTGGCTAGGAAAACAGGTTTCCTTCCTTTTCCTCCACAAGGAAAACCCTGGTTGTCTGTGCCTTTAACTTTTAAGAAATCAATTGAATTCAGTAATTCCATTTTCATTTCAGATTCTGGTCTGAATTTTGAGGAAGCTAATGCTCCGCCTTGCTTTATTCATGATGTGGCCTTCTTTGCTGTTTCCTCCTCTCTGAAGGAGTTCTTTAGGCTACTATGATTGCTACGGATGATTTGCTAAGCATTTGTAGGAAGGAAACAGGGATCTTGGGTTCCATGCCTCGTATAATGTATTCTATATTTCAGTGAATGGCTTCACCCTCCATCCAACTGCACAAACCAAAAAAGCATGGGACTCTTTCTAGATTTCCCCTTCTCCTTCAAACTTTTGACATCTGCTTAGCCCCCAAGACTTGTTCAGTTCATCTGTATTCAACTCTGGAATTTCCCTCCTTCTTCTATTCACTCCCATAATCCAGGTTAATAGGATTATTTTTCTAAAAACTAACATGATTCCTAGATGGTCTCTATATTCTTTATTTCTAGCCTCTGACAATCCTTTAAGAAGCCCTGGTGGCACAGTGGTTAAGCGCTCAGTTGCTAACTGAAAGGTTGGCAATTTGAACCCACCAGCCACTCTGCGGGAGAAAGATGTGGCAGTCGGTTTTGGTAAGGATTAATGCCTTGGAAACCCTATGTGGTAGTTCTACTCCGTCCTGCAGGGTCGCTTTGAGTTGGCATCAACTCAGTGGTAATGACAATCCTTTACACTGTAGCCAAAGTGATCTTTCCAAAACACAAACCTAAATTTACTCCCCTTCTTAAAAGTTTACAATTGTTTCAAGATAAAGTCCAAACTCCTTATATGTTATAGAGGTCCATCCTAATCTAGCCCCATCTGTCACTCTAGTTCCAGCATGGCTTCCCCTTCACGGAAGTCCTTTACCCCAGGCATATGAAGAAAAATACGCCAGGCTCTCTTGGGTCTCTTGGTTTATTTGCTTTTCCTGTGCTTAGAATACTTCAATCCCTTGTCTGCTTAACTCCTGGTCATCCTCCAAGAAACAGCTCAAGGTTTATCTCCTTTTGAAAGCCTTTCTTGAAACCCCTGATACACCAAAAAAATCTGTTGCCATTGAGTCAATTCTGACTCACAGCAACGCTATAGGACAGAGTAGAACTGTCCATAGGGTTTCCAAGGAGCGGCTGGTGGATTCAAACTGCCGACCTTTTGTTTAGCAGCCGATCTCTTAACCACTGTGCCACAAAGGCTACTTTTCCTGAGTATATGATGCACAGCTCTGTTAAGGTTCTTACCATGTGGGACAGGTATCATGGAGTTTTCTAGATCCTAAATTCTTTGAGGGCAGAGACTGCTCTGTAGTTTCAAAGCCTAGCATTCAGGCTGACAAACAGTAGGGAAAGAGTTGATGTTTGTTGAACAAATGAATTAAAAAAATGAATGTTTGGATCTCGAAAAACTTCAATACAGCTGTTAAAGGAGACCATCATTTAGGGAGATAAGTCCAATCAATCAACAAGTTTCATAGGAATGCCAACCATGAGTCAAGCAGCACTCTAGGTACTGGGGCTACAGCTATGAACAAAAGAGACAAAGTCTCTGCTTTCTGGTAGCTTCCACTGCAGATGAGGGAGATGGATAATACTCGAATAAATAAATAATTTCAGACAGAGATATGTGATAAAAGAAATAAAACAGAGTGAATTCATCAGAAAGTGACTTTTGGGTTTATGGAAGGCCTCTCTGAGGAGGTGGCGTTTGAGATTAGAGCTAAATGATATGTAAAGTCAAGAGGACCTTCCAGGCAGAGGTAACAGTCCAAGCAAAGGCCCAGAGGCAAGGTCATCTTGACCTATTCAGGTTAAGAGCCAGAAGGCCAGAAGTGGCTGCAGCTTAAGGAGAAAGGTGGGCAAAGGTATGGGGAATAGTCAGAGAAGTAGGGATTTACTAGCTATGATATGAAATAGGGATTTTATTCTTGATTCAATGGGAAACCAGTGGAGGTAGACTTGAGCAGAGGCATGACATAATTTGACTTTGGTTCTCAAAACATTGTGGCGGCTTCTCTGTAGGTATCGATTGTAGAGGGGGCAGAATGGAATCAGGTGGATGCTGAAGGGGGCTTGGAGGAGGCAATGGGGTGGGACTGTGCACTCCTTTCTTCTCAGGCGGAGAATATTATGTGTGAAGCGGCCCAAGTAGGTTCCAGAGCCTTTGGTCTGATCAGTGGGAGACTCACTCTCATCTAAGCCCAGCAGATGAGGAGGGGCACTAACCTGATTCAGAGCCCAGCAAGGAGAGAGGTAGTGTCTAAAGGAATCCTCAGTTCGAATGCCAATTTTTGTTTCTTCTGCACTGCATTAAATATATATGTTTATACATACTTACAGATCTATGCGCTGCCATCCCCAAACCACCCTTGGAGAGGCCCAGGCAAAATTAATTTGTCTTTTCAACACGCGTTGCTAAGTTGAGCAATTTCGACATCGCACTGCCATCAATAGAGTGGTTTGACTTACAAATTATTTAGCGCTTACAACGGATTGTTGGCCACCTCCCAGACATTCATAGCTGGCAATCTCTTAAAAAAAAAAGAAAAAAAAGAGAGAGAGATTAAATGAAGCTCACAGTGACTTCAGCATTAACTGCTGGCTTCCAGGATCCGTGCCTATTTGGAGCAGTATTCCTGCTGTTCCTGCAGCTGCTGATTTCATGGTTTCCACTTTATAATCACTTTAAGAGACAGGGGAGCAGATTGGTGGAGCTGATGGTGCCCCACGGCTGACTTCACAGCCCCATGGAGGAGAAGGACACCCTAGCAGGGGAGAAGCACGGTGCTTAGAGAAAGAACGCTCAGCCTGGAGTCAAAACACCCACATCCTCTTCCTGGATGAGCCACCCACCAGCTATGTGACCTTGGCAGGTCTTTCAACCTCTCTGAGCCTCAGTTTTCTCAGCTGTAAAATGAGGAAAGGCTATCTGCCTTACCATCTCCAAAATGACAAGGGCAAGCCTATTGTAAGTGAAATGGCATTAATGTTTTTTAAATACTCCCTGGTGTATTTCCCTTTTCCTGGTAAGCAAAATCCTCAGCTGCTAACAGAAATGTTGGAAGTTCGAATCCACCCAGAGGCACCTCAGAAGAAAGACCTGGCGATCTACTTCCAAAAAACCAGCCATTGAAAACCGTACGGAGTGAAGCGCTAGTCTGACACACATGGGGTTGCCACGAGTTGGAGTGGACTCGATGGTAACTAGTTGATACGTTCTATCAGCCATTAAGACCACAAAGAGGTTTAATATTTCAGAAAGAAAAGGGCAGCTACCATCTGAAACACAGGGAAGGTAAGAAGGAGGATATGACATAGTGGAGAGTTCCCCTGATCAGGAAGGTGAACAGAAGCTCTCTGGACAATAGGAGAGAAATTCAGAGAGAATGAGACTCAGGGTGAAAGGGGGTGATGTCCAATCACCCCACAACCCTGCACTGAGCTGGAAAAATAGGTCATGGATAGTAATTCCCGATGAATTGAGAAGAAGCTGAATGCAGGGGGGCCTTTCCCTTCCTTTCCCTCCTCTGAGACGAGACCGCCTTGCCAAGTGCCCTGGCGCCAGCATGGGGCAGCTATGGAAGTCTGGAAACATCAGTATGGTGGGTTTAGACAGAGAGAATCCAGAGATAGAGCTTTGAGAACAGCGCTACAGCTCCTGGTGGGGGTGCGGAAGGTGGTTAAGAGTAGTGAGCCGGTGGGTCTATCGTGATCACTGGTGACGTTATACCAGGGGCGAGATGACCACGTAGCAGAAGCAAAGGGGGAAATAAGCCACGGGGCTGGAAGGAAAACGTAAGCACAGAGAATCTGCAGTGCCTGAGAATGTAGGTGCGGCCGTGGGGACCAGGTGCACAAGGACTGGAGGTCATCAGAGAAGAGATCACAAGTTTCATCAGCCATGAACTTCAGCAATGGATGCCAGGAAACCAGGTGGGATGGGACGTCTCCTTCGAGGCCCAAGAAGGTCAAGCAGCCAACAAAAAGATCAGTATTTGGATCTAAGGATTTTATATGAATTCCCCACGAGGAGAGGCTACATACATTTCCCTATATACCTTATTGGTTGGTAACCCTGAAACACTAAGCAGTCACCCCAAAGGGGAACTTTAACCTAAAAGAGAGTGTTTTAAGTAAGAAAGAGATTGCTTTCTGTTTAATTGGAAGGGTTTGGGATTTTTTTACCCTCCCCTTTCGATAGGATGGGGGCTTCAGATCAAGATGAAGAGATGTTACCCTGGTTGCTTGCCCCGGGGTGCAGTGAGTTAAATCGCCGGCCCTACTCTATAAGGTAGAAAGCATAGAATGCCTGTCCTTGAGGGCCAAATGAGGTGAGCACTATTGCAATGTTAGGGACCAAGTCTTCTCATAACAGCTTCTCAAATATTCTATCAAAAGAACTCGCCGTCTGTGGCTTCTCCCGAGCCCTGTGGCACTCACTGTATTAATGTGATGGGGTAGAATACTGATGCCTGTATTCACAGCCTTGCTCCCCACCAGCATTCCAATGCAGATGCTTTGTGTGCCTGCTGGATTTTACTGCACCGCTTGGAGTTATGGGGAGAGATACAGAACAGGAGAAGCCAAGAAGGTGAGCCTGAATTACACTGCAAAGGCAGAGCTAGAAAAAAAGAAACTCAATCTGAAAAGTAAGAAAGTACATCAAGGGGGCAAGAGCTGCTCAGGCTACATTTGAGAGAATATTTGGGGGAAGTTGGGGAGCAGGGGCCAGCTGTCTGATACATGAGATATGAAGAGAATTCAGAGAAATGTTTGATATATTATGAATGGAATCTTGGGCTGTAATTTTTGATAAACTAAAGCAAAGATTATAAAAAATTTTTATCAAAAAATAATAAACTGTAAAATAAACTATAGCAAAGATTAGGAGTCCCTTGGTGGTGCAAATGGTTAATGCATTCGGCTGCTAACTGAAAGGCTGGAGGTTCGGGTTCACCCAGAGGCACCTTTGAAGAATGCTCTGGGGGATCTACTTCTGAAAAATGAGCCATTGAAAACCTCGTGGAGTACAGTTCTACTCTGACACACGTGGGATGGCCCTGAGCTGTAACTGATTCAATGGCAAGTGGTGTGTATGTGTAGAGCAAAGATTGAGATTGTGGGGGATTATTTTTGGGTGCTAGTCTGTGGTTCTGTCCGAATGTTTTACTGTGCTGGGACAGGCTTTGGGACTCATAACGACCCTATAGGACAGAGTAGAACTGTCCCATAGAATTTCCAGGGAGCAGCTGGTAGATTCGAACTGCCAACTTTTTGGGTAGCATTCAAGGTCTTAACCACCGAGCCACCAGGGCTCCTTATATGGATTGCGTTAATTTCTAATTCTGTTTCCTTCACAGCACCTCTGCAGGCAAGCCCTCCACTATCTCTCATGCTTCCACTTGTGAGAGTCAGAGAGTAGGCTGAGACCAGAGGGAAGAGGAGGATGGTTTCAGGTGTGGAAAGTGCATCTCCCCAGGGAAAGGGCTCTCTGCTGCTCCAGAGGTCCCAGAATATTCCAGGCCATGAGGCCACCAACTCAAGCACCTTCCTACAGACCAAACATAGTTAGGATGTTACAATGGCCAAAGTAAGGAACACAGGTGCTAGAGATTTTGCCAAGACACCTGGGAAGAAACACTGCCTAAGAGCTTTCCTTTAAAGCACGAGCTCCAAGAATATTTGCTTTTGTCCTTGAGCTGGTGCGAAGGGGCTGATCACAAGATCATGGCATCCTCTGACCTGCGTGGTAAGAAAGTCACTATCAGAGTCCTCTGGACACCCAGAAAGCAGCAATTAGACTCTAGAAGACCACAGAGGACACCATACACGTTCCCCTCTTCTTGGGAGCAAAGAGAGGCAGTTCACCCTCTACACATAATTTGCAATAGGGATAATAGCAATAGCCACATTCTTGGAGCGTTTGATACTTGCCAGGCACTGTGCCAGGTATTTTGCAAGCATTACTCATTTAGTCCTACAGCAAACCTTCAAGGTGCTATTACCAGTTGCCGTCCAGTTGACCTCCAAGCATGTCACAGTAGAACTGTGCTCTGTAGGGTTTTCAATGGCTGGTTTTTCAGAAGTAGATCACCAAGCCTTTCTTCCAAGGCATCTCTGGGTGAGCTCATATCTCTAACCTTTCAGTTAGCAGCCAAGTGCATTAATGGTTTATACCACTCAGGGTACTAGGATTCCATTTTGTAGAGAGGTTAAATCATTTACCTAAGACGATCAGGGATTTGAACAAAGGGCCAACCATCCCAAAGTCCTTGCTCTCATCCACTACTACTATACTGCAAAAGTCTCATGGCAAGCCGGAGGGCTTCCTGCAGCCCACAGATGTAATCAGTTTGCTCAGCACCACATTACAACCAACGTTTTAAGTTGGTTGCCAACATTTTAAAGATGAGAGATTTCACCTTTTAAAAAATCTGTATTTCTGGCTTGACTTAAAATGAGTAGGCCTGAGTCCACCAGCCATACATTACCATGGGGCCCACAGGTTAAAGCCCAGGAGCAGCCGCCCCTTCGGTGGGGGATGGACTCTCCATCTGGCTGGCTTCAGTTACTCAGATTACCTGCCCGGCTCCACAGGTATTTGAGTTCCTGAGTTACGCACGTTGCTTTATGTCACCACCATCCTGGAGATGAGCTGTAACTGCATTGTGAGTGTCACCAGCTGGAGTCTGTATTAGGACTCTGAACCTGTCCTCTTTCCTACTGCACCAAATTACACAGCCCCGGCCCCTGCCCCTCAGTGCAATTCCAGACTGAGATTGCCCAGGAGCACAGCTGCAGGCACAGAACAACAGGGCCACAGCAGGTCTCACTGGGCTATAGGGGCAGTGACCATGGCCTGGTCTGTGTCCATGTGGGCCCTGGGTTAGAAAAATGAGAAGATGTCCAACCGCTGCTGGGAAAATCATGATCCTCCACCTGTCTGCTTGTGATGAACCTTGCAGCTGTCCCAGATGGGATCTGCATTTAGACACTGGGGCTCAGTCCCTGCACAGTCACTTAACTAAGCTGCATGTCCTTGAGAAACTCTGCAACCTCTTGATGCCTCAGTTTCCTCATTTGGAAAGTGGCACTAGTAACAGAATGTACCTCATTGGAATGCTGTAGGTCTTAAATGAGATAATCCACTAGCATGGTGTCTGGATTAAACATTCAATCAATAGAAGCTACTCATCATTTTCCCATTAATGTTTCTTTCTTGGTAGACTTAGAGGGGTTTTCAACTCTGTCCTGGGAGGAGAATGGCCATTTACAATGATGCTGACCCTGTGTGTGCCTTTGGTGGTGTCACTGGGGGCTCTCTCAGCAGTTTGGTGCACAGGGCCAGGGGAAGAGAAGTTCTGAATTGAAGTCCTCCTCCCTCCCCAGGTGCTGGAAGATGCTAGGCAAGTGGCCAGATGTTGGCTGGTGACAGGATTCGGACTAGACCTTGGGTCTGCTCTCACTCAGGCCTGTGTTCTTTCTGCATAATTCCCGCCTCATTCACCCATAACTATAAATACAAGTCTTCTTACACAGAAGCCCACCTACCTGCTTCTCGCCTCCTACTGCTCACCTGGTAGTGGTGGTGTTGACTGGAAGGAACATCCTGTTAGCCACACAAGGAGAGGGCTGATGCAGAGGCACCTCTATGCAGCACCTGACTCCCTGTTCAATCTCCACTGGACCTCATTACAGAGCTCTAACAGTTTTAGTTTGTTGTACTGTGGTGGCTTACATGTTGTTATGATGCCGGAAGCTATGCCACTGGTATTTTAAATACCAGCAGGGTCAGCCATGGTGGATAGGTTTCAGTGGAGCTTCCAGGCTAAGATTTGGAAGAAGAGCCAATGAAAATCTTATGGATCACAACAGAATATTGTCTGATATAGTACTAGAAAATGCACCCAAACATACCAACAATCATAAAAATGGAGCAGAACCAGGCAAAGTTTTGTTCTGTTGTACCTAAGATTGCCATGAGTTGGAGCTAACTCGATGGCAACTGTCAGGGATTGAATTGTGTCCCCCCAAATTGTGTCAGGGATTGAATTGTGTCTGTCAACTTGGCTAGGTCATGGTTCCCAGTATTGTATGACTGTCTACCATTTTGTCATCCGATGTGATTTCCCTATGTGTTGTAAATGCTATCACTTTGATATAATAAGATGGATTAGCGGCAGTTATACTGATGAGGTCTACAAGATTAGATAGTGTCTTAAGCCAATCTCTTTTGAGATATAAAAGAGAGAAGCAAACAGAGAGACATGGGAACCTCATACCACCAGGAAAGCAGTGCCAGGAGGAGAGCACGTCCTTTGGACCTGAGGTTCCTGCACTGAGATGCTCCCAGACTAAGGGAAGACTGATGACAAGGACCTTCCTCCAAAGCCAACAGAGAGAGAAAGCCTTCCCCTGGAGCTGATGCCCTGAATTTGGACTTGTAGCCTACTAGACTGCGAGAGAATAAATTTCTCTTTGTTAAAGCCATCTACTTGTGGTATTTCTGTTAGAGCAGCACTAGATGACTAGGACAGCAACTAACAACAAAGCCCGGACCAGGGTGCTGGGAAGGCCCACCTGCCTATGTTTCTGTCCTATAAGCCATTTATGACATAGCTTGAGGACCTATGCTTGCTTGGACTAGGAAGACTTTGACAAAGGCATCAGTGTGATGCTTCCAGGCCTTCCTGGGAAAATGCTGAAAAATTAATCATCTAGGGTCATGACTTCCTTGCTAGAAAACACCCCTCCCCTCAGTCCAGCCTGGAGAAGAGTATCATGATGATAGAATCCTTTCCCAGCCCACCCTCCACTCTCCAGGGCCAGAAAGTTGTTCAGAAAAGCAGAGTCTATCACTTTGCTTTGAGGGTAGTTAGAATCTATGTCATCCCAGAACTCTGGGCAGTTGATTTGACAGGCGTTTGCAAATCAGCCTTCTAAGCAGACCCTTTATTGCTGTAAGATACAGCCACCCAATTTTTCAGTGCTCACTGAAGTTTTAGGATCCACATTAATGTTCATTGAGTCTATAGAGACTTTGGTAATTGCTTCATCCTTTTCCTTACCTTCATGGTGTAGACTCAACACCTTTGAGTCCCTGCTTTGGCCCTAAACAGTCTGGTCTCTGCCCACCTCTCCAACTTCCTCTGCCCCCTCTTCCCCCCCCTCACTCACCATGCTCCACCATACTGGCCTCCTTCCTGTTCCCCGAACTCGTCAAGCTCATCCCCTTCTTCTTGCCCCTGCCCCTAATCACTATCATGCCATCTTATTTTGTTTTCTTCTTAATATTTTAAACTTTCTGCAATTATTTCATTTACATATTTGTTTGATTTTATAAGTAAGTTCTGTGAGAACAGAGATGTTGTCTGTGAGGTTTCATCACCCATGAATTCCTCTGGCATAATGTCAGGACCAATAAATTGTTATTGTTAGCGTCATTTTCCCATTAATGTTCCATCTCTGTCTTTCTCATATGGAGAGATTCTCAACATAGCCAAAGAGGAGAAAGACCTTTAAACATGAACAAAGGGAATGGCCAGAAGATGAACAATAGCTTCATCAAGAGTGTGTGTGTGCGCGCGTGTGTGTGTGTGTGTGTAAACCTGTTCAAAATCAAGGTGTTTCTTTTCTAAGATGTTTCTTACATTTCAGAAGAGAAACTTTACTTGTTTGAATTGTGTTAAAAATGTACCTGCCTGTTTGTCAAGCTTAAATACAAAGCTTGAACAAATTAACACATCTGGTGGCTGCAAATACCCAGTGGAGGGAAGTTGGTAATCCTAAATGCCAATCAAGTCCCAGTGCCAGCTGTGCATGGAGGGGCTATACCTCACCATAAAGCCAGATGCAGGACCTTGAGGGCCAGTTCCATATTCTCCAAGGTCACTTGGTTCAATTTCCTATATAGAGTCACTTCTCCGAACCCCATATGATCCATCTCTGGAAGGAGGGGCTGCAGATGTCATTCCCACCAGCAGCAGATGACACACCTTAGCCTTTCTTCTCTTACATGTCTCTGCTCCTTTAATCCTCCCATGTTCTCTTGATTCTTCTGTGGCTGATGGTATGGGTTGTTGTTAGTTGCTGTTGAGTCAGCCCCCAACTCATGGGGACCCCATGCACAATGGAATGAAACAATGTCTGGTCCTGCACCATCCTCATGATCAGCTGTGGATCGGACCATTGTGATCCATAGTTGTGGATTCCCTCGTGATTCCAAAAATCAGTCAATGATTTTAGGAAGTGGATCACCCAGGCCTTTCGTCCTAGTCCATGTTAGTCTGGAAGCACCACTGAAACCTGTTCAGCACCATAGCAACATACAGACTCTGCTGACCAATGGGGGTGATGACTATGATGAACCTGGGTCTCCCACATGGAAGGCAAGAATTCCATCACTGAACCACCAGTGTCCCTGTTGGGAGAGATAAAGACAAATTTCTTGGAACGGAGGCTCCCGAACACTGTTGCATTCCAGTTTGCCCCTTGGATGCTCCCCTCTTGTCGTTATGCCCTGCTGGGGCTCCCTGGAGCCCTGGTGGCACAGTGGTTAACATCTCAGCTAACCAAATAGTTGGTGGTTTAAATCCAGCAGCCGCTCCTTGGAAGCTCTATGGGGCAGTTCTACTCTATCCTATAGGGTCACTATGAGTCTGCTTCACAATCAGTTCCACCTGTGGCCACAACAGACCCCCTTCCATCCTCGTGAGAAAGTGGGTGATCCTACTGAAAGTTTTATGTGTATGATGCAGACAGCATATATCAGTACCCTGTCAGTATTTAAATCTGTGAAATGCAAAGGAAATTTAAATAACAAGTCAGCTACTCAGGCAGGTGGCCCCTGATGCTCCTGAACGTTCATCTTATGCTAACAGCTTGCACACTTATATTATGGCACTAGAAGCAGGGAGCACAAAGAGTGGAAGGTGTTAACAACTACTGCAAAATATTTCTTTAAGGATACATTTTCTCCATTTCCTCTCAACATAAATTCTGACAACACAAATGCAGTCTTTAACCATGAAATCATGTATCTGGGAGGGCTGCTGTTAATTTATGGAAGGATTTGAAAAAGCAGTCCTTTAATCTATACCGGGAGTAGTTGGTTAATGTGATGTAATTAGCAGGGTAAATTATTTTCATAAGGGAAGGGCTTAAGGCACGAAACCGGCCCATTACAAATGAACACCTTTCCATTCTGCTCAGTGCCAGAAAATTGGATTCCATTGCTCTCCTTTAAACAGATGCACTTTCTTGGATTATTGAAAGCCAAACTCAATCCTGTGACTCACCTGTGGGTTTCTGGAAGGACCCTAACTACAGTGAGGATGGAGGGCGGATGGAATGAACAGGACTTTTGCCTGCGTGAACCCTTCTTGATTCTGGACCACTGCCTCTTGATTCTTTGGGTGGCTGAAATGGAAATCTGTCTTCACCCAATACTGATGAGGGTGGTGACATTAGTGAATGCCCACTATATGTGAGACCCTGAATTAGTCTTTTTAGATACACTAACCTATTTGCCACTCACAACACCCAGCACGAGTAGTATCCTCTTTTTCTTTTTATATATTTTTTTGTTTATTGTTGTAGTTTAAATGAACTTTACATTTCTAGTTAGTCCCTCATACAAAAATTTATACATACATTGTTATGTGACCCTAATTGCTCTCCCTATACTGTGACAGCACATTCCTCCTTTCCACCCGATTCCCCACGTCCATTCAACCAGCTCCTAACCCTATCTGGCTTCCCATCTCACCTCTGGACAGAGGCTGCCCGTTTAGTCTCTTGTATCTACTTGAGCTAAGGGGCACACTCCTCACACGTATCACGTTATGTCCCACAGTCCAGTCCAATCCCTGTCTGAAGAGTTGGCCTTGGAAATTATTTTGGTTCTGAGCTGACAGAGAATTCAGGGGCTATGTTTTCCAGGGTTCCTCCAGTCTCAGTCAGACCATTAAGTCTGGTCTTCTTACTAGAACTTGAGTTCTGCACCCCACCTTTCTCCCGCTCCATCAGGGACTCTCTGCTGTGTTCCCTGTCAGGGCAGTCATTGGTGGTAGCCAGGCACCATCTAGTTCTTCTGGTCTCAGGCTGATGAAGACTCTGGTTTATATGGCCCTACCTGTCTCTTGGGCTAATATTTTCCTTGTGTCTTTGGTGTTCTTCATTCTCCTTTACTCCAGGTGATTGGGACAAATTGATGCATCGTAGATGGCCGTTTACAAGCTTTTAAGACCCCAGATGCCACTCACCACAGTAGGATGCAGAATATTTTCTTAATAAGCTTTGTTATGCCAATTGACCTAGATGTCCCCTGAAACCATGGTCCCCAGACCCCTACCCCTGCTACTCTGTCCCTCAAAGTGTTTGACTGTATGCAGGAAACTTCTTAGCTTTGGTTTACTCCAGTTTTGCTGACTTCCCCTGTAATGTGTGCTGTCCTTCCCTTCACCTAAGATAATTATCTACTATCTAGTTAGTAAATAACCCTCACCCTCCCTCCCCACCTCGTAACCATCAAAGAATGTTCTCTTCTGTTTAAACCTCTTCTTGAGTTCTTATAATAGTGGTCTTATATAATTTTTGTCCTCCTGTGACTGACTAAATTTACTCAGCATAATACCCTCCAGATTCCTCCATGTTATGTTTCACGGCTTCAGCGTTGTTCTTTATCATTGCATAGTATTCCATTGTGTGGATATACCATAATTTGTTTATCCATTCGTCCTTCGATGGGCACCTAGGTTGTTTCCATCTTTTTGCTATTGTGAACAGTGCTGCGATGAACATGGGCGTGCATATATCTACTCGTGTGATGGCTCTTATTTCTTTAGGATATATTCCAAGGAGCGGGATAGCTGGATTGTATGGTACTTCTATTTCTAGCTTTTTAAGGAAGCACCAAATCAATTTCCAAAGTGGTTGTACCATTTTACATCCCCACCAACAGTGTGTAAGTGATCCAGTCTCTCCACAACCTCTCCAGCATTTATTATTTTGTGTGTTTTGGATTAATGCTAGCCTTATTGGGGTGCGATGATATCTCACTATAGTTTTGATCTGCATTTCTCTAATGGCTAATTATCAGGACCATTTCTTCATGTGTCTGTTAGCTGCCTGAATATCTTCTTTGGCAAAGTGCCTGTTCATATACTTTGCCCATTTTTCAATTGGGTTGTTTGTCTTTTTGTTGTTGAGGTTTTGCAGTATCTTGTAGATTTTAAAGATTAGACGCTGAACGGATTTGTCGTAGCCAAATTTTTTTCCGAATTTGTAGGTTGTCTTTTGCCTCTTTTGGTGAAGTCTTTTGATGAGCATAAGTGTTTGATTTTTAGGAGCTTCCATTTATCTAGTCTCTCTTCTGGTGCTTGTGCATTGTTACATATGGTTCATATTCTGTTTATGCCAGGTATTGGGCTCCTAGTGTTGTCCCTATTTTTTCTTCCATGATCTTTATCATTTTCGATTTTATATTTAAGTCTTTGATCCATTTTGAGTTAGTTTTTGTGCATGGTGAGGTATAGGTTTTGTTTCAGTTTTTTGCAGATGGATATCCAGTTATGCCAGCACCATCTTTTATTTTTCTTAAACAGAGATGTAAACTGAGGCCAGAAAGGTAAAATGACTTGTTCCAGTTACATAGCTAGAAAGTACCTGAGCCAAGATTTGAACTCAGGTCTTCTGCTGCCAAATTTAATGCACTTTTTATGCAATGGCTGACTGTATGCTTAGCGTTATCACTTCCCATGTCTTATTGCAGTGCAAGAAAGGGCAGTCCATCCCCTCTCTGTGTATCTTCTGTCTGGCGAATCTGGATTACCTTCAATATTGATTCAATTCTAGCAGCACTGTCTATGTTTTAGGGATTTTCTGTTGGTAAGTCTTTTTGGACATTTCATATGGAGTCACAGATTGTTACAGCTAAAAGGGACCTGAGAAATTTTCCAGTCTAAACTCCTCATTTTAAAGATGGGGAGATACGAGCTTGAGAAGGCTTTTCCTTGGAAGTTTTGGAAGAACAAGCCTATTGGTTCACCATGGCACTATGAGGTTTGTCCTTTCACTCTTACTGCAGGTAGTCCCTGATTTACAACAGAGTTCCATTCCGAAGACTGCTGTAAATTGCTTCTGACATAAGATGAATACCTCTTTTTTTTTTAGTTATTATTATTGCCTTTTTCTTTTAATCTGTGGTTTTCCTTTTTAATTTTTTAATTGTACTTTAGATGAAGGTTTACAGAAAAAATAGTTTCTCATTAAACAGATAGTATACGTATTGTTTTGTGACATTGGTTAACAACCCCATGACATGTCAACACTCTCTCTTCTCGACCTTGGGTTCCCTATTACCAGCTTTCCTGTCCCCTCCTGCTTTCTAGTACTTGCCCCTGGGCTGCTGTGCCCCATTGGTCTTATTATGTTTTATGGGCCTGTCTAATCTTTGGCTATGGGGTGAACCTGGGGAGTGACTTCCTTACTAGGCTAAAAGTGTGCCTGGAGGCCATACGCTTGGGATTTCTCCAGTCTCTGTCAGGCCAGTAAGTCTAGTCTTTGTGAGTTAGAATTTTGTTCTACATTTTTCTCCAGCTCTGTCCGGGACCCTCTGTTGTCATCCCGGTTACAGCTGTCGGTGGTAGCTGGGCACCATCTAGTTGTACTGGACTTGGTCTGATGGAGGCCGTGGTAGTTGTGGTCCATTAGTCCTTTGGACTAATATTATTGCCTTTTATTATTAGTATCTTTATAAATCCGATCTTTATTTGTCTTTGGGGGTTGGAAACATTAGATATAAACATCTGTGAGTGAACATCTAAGAATGATAACCTCAGCAAATTACACACTGCAACACTGTAGGTAGTATATATTACTAATGATAGACATACAAAAATATATATATATGGTTGTAAGTACAGTTTGTCATAACTCGAATACGTAGTTAAGTCAGGGACTACCTATATTTAATTTTATCCTCAAAACTTCGCCTTTGAGGAAGCCATGGAAATTATTACTATCCTCCTTGAAGAAACTGAAGAGCAAAGTTCACATGATTAGACAGTCAAACATACTACTGGTAAAAGGTCAAATCTCGACCTATAGATACTACCTAAGATCCTCAGAGAGAATCCAAGATTCCTCAAAGAGGATTTGATATCCATAACAATAAGAATAATGTCCCTCTCTAACCAGCTTCATGCATAGTTATATTTCCTTTTCAACAATGAGGTAAACATTCAGCATCCAACTTTATAGCAGCTACTGCCTATACTGTAACATATAAGGTGCTAGAATGAAAAAGACAGAAGAAATATGCTTTACTAGATTGAAGCTCTGCTGGCATAGTGGTTGAGAGCTTGACTGCTAATCAAAAGGTCAGTAGTTCAAATCTACCAGCCACTCCTTGGAAACTCTATGGGGCAGCTCTACTCTATCCTATAGTGTCACTGTGAGTCGGAACCAACTCAATGACACATAACAACAGATTCCAAATGGCTTATGTGGAAGCTATCACAAAGATCAGGGCCCAAGGTTCATGTCAGAGCCCTCATAAATCCCTCCACTTGGGTGGCCCCTCTGAAGTGCTTGAAGAGATAAGCCAAGGTCCTGGTGTCCCCAGAAGTTCTAAGCCTGTGCCCCCTGGGAACGAATGGGAGAAGCATAACTGCCAAAGGGATCCTCTTTTTGACTTGACCTTTTCTTGACCTTTGACTTGATGACATCAGGCACCCCATTCACTCCTGCGGAATGTGGAGGCCAAGGCAGCCTCCCCAAGGAGTTCTTGGGTCCTGGGAGCTCTTCTCTTCCCATGGCACTCTGGGCCCACATGGAAGTGGGTGCTCCACCAATCTCCCAAGAGGGCCCATTCCACAGAAGCTGGAAAACTTCTTTCTAACAGAGCGTGCACCTCTCTCCCCTTGTCCCATCAGCAAAGAGGGAGGAACAGAGGGCAACTGAGGTCTTAAGCTACTCACAAGCGACATGTTAGAATAAAAAAGTGGACATAGGTCTGCATAGTCTTTTACTTGATCATAAGGATAGTAATGCCATTTGCTGATGGCTGCCATCTTTGTGCTAGGTTCTATGCTTTATAGGCTTTATCACATTTGTTACTAGAGAGAACTCTGGGAGATAGGTTTCATTATCCCACTTGACAGATGAAGAAACTGAGGCCCAGAGTGATGACGCAAGTTGGCCCAAGCTCAAAAAGTGACAGAGCCAAGACTCAAACGTGATCTACCTGTAACACCAAAAATAAAGCCAAAGCTAGCAATAACATTTAAAAAAAAAATCACTTAAGGGCAGTCTGGAGTTTATTATGTATAATTTGCCAGATTTGGTTGCAGTGTATCATTATATTTTCCCAATCCCAAATCCAGAGTTGATCTTATGCTTATTTTTGGCATGAAGTAATAGAGTCAATCAATGGGGGAGGAGGGATATTTTTGGTAAAATCGTATATCTGAATTCCTCAAAATACACTCAAACCAAAATAAATATCACAACGCAAAATGGGCAAAGAACAAGAAGAGACAATTCACAAAATAAGAAACTTAAAAGGCTAACACACATGCAAAAAAAATGTTCAACCTGACTTACATAACCAAAAAAAAAAAAGTACAAATTAAATCAATCACCATTCCCCCTGCCTTGAAACTGAAGAAAGAATATTAATTATAAAAATGATAATTTAC
Organism: Dugong dugon; assembly: GCA_030035585.1. Classification (NCBI taxonomy): domain Eukaryota; kingdom Metazoa; phylum Chordata; class Mammalia; order Sirenia; family Dugongidae; genus Dugong; species Dugong dugon. The sequence continues at coordinate 163,248,017 of CM057460.1, read as the reverse complement.
AGTGTTGGAAAACATGAAGAATCAATCCTCATGCACTGCTAGATTGGAATTTGCTCAGTCTTTCTAGAAGGCAATTTGGTAGTACACAGCAAAAGCATTAAAATTCTCTATTCCCTTTGACCTGCACTGACACATTTAAATTTTCATCCAAGGAGATAATCAGGGTTAAGCTCATGTATTTTTTTAAAAGGATATTAATTGCAGTGCTGCTTATAGTAATAACTCTTAAAATCATCTAATTGTCTATCAATAGGGCATGTATTAATAAATAATGATACATCTTTGTAATGACATACTTTGCAGATCTTAAAATCGGCTTTGTAGAAGATGATTTAATGACGTGGGAAAATGTTCCTGATATATTGCTAAGGCAACAACACTCTGCCATTTCTGGAAAAAAAAAAAGTAGAGATAAATATGTGTCTAGAAAAAAACAAGAACAAACACGCAATATTAATAGTAAAACTGTATGTGATTCTGATTCTCTTCCTTTCAAGCATTTTCCAAAAATTTCCACAATGACTATGCCTTTGTTTATAAAATATATTTTCTACAAAAGATAAAAAATGAATAAAAAACACCCCATATAAGCAAGGGGGATCCTGATATTACGTACAGGGGCAACCCATCCACCGGTGTACCTCTTAGGCAAGACAGCTGGGAGGCAGGGGAGGAGATGCCAAAAATTGCAACTTTCAGCCCAGTGGCTAACACAGATACTACAAGTCCTGTGGATTGGCCATTTTCTAACTCACAAACCTCCAGCTAGTTGGGCATCACAACTTACACCCTAGCTTTTGTTTTTTGTTTGTTAGCTGCTGTCAAGTTGGCCTCCAACTCATGATGACCCTATACACAACAGAACGAAACACTGCCTGGTCCTGCACCATCCCCACGGTCAGTTGTGGATTGGACCACTGTAATCCATAGAGTTTTCATTGGATGACTTTAGGAAATGGATCACCAGGCCTTTCTTCCTATTTTGTCTTAGTCTGAAGTTCCACTGAAGCCTGTTTGGCATCATAGCAGCCTTCAGGGCTCCAGAGACAGACGGGTGGTGGCTGCACATGAGGTACATTGGCCGGGAATCAAACCTGGGTTTCCTACTTAGAAGGCTAGAATTCTACCACTGAGCCACTATTGTCCCCTCTACTAGAGACCTAAGGAGCTCTGGTGGCACAATGGTTATGCACTTGGCTGCTAGTTCTAACCTAGAAGCTGCTCCATGGGAGAAAAGACCTGGTGATCAGCTCCTGTAAAGGTTACAGCCTAGGAAACCGTGTGGGGCAGCTCTAGTCTCCTATAGGGTCACTATGAGTCGAAATCAACACGACGGCACACAACAACAACGCTAAACCAAAAAAACCAAACCTGTTGCCGTCGAGTCAATTCCAACTCACGGCAACCTTATAGGACAGAGTAGAACCGCCTCATAGGGTTTCCAAGGAGTAGCTGATGGATTCGAACTGCTGACCTTTCAGTTAGCAGCTGAACTCCTAACAACCGCGCCCTCAAGGCTCTTCCAACAGCACTAGAGACCTACATATACCTGAGGAAACGTTCTGACTGGGCTCATCCTGTTAGAGGCCTCTGATATCACAAGAAAGAAGAGGAGGATGTTGTGAGCAGCCCACATAAAACATAAAGACAGAGACTCTGAGACTAGTACCCTTCGTTGTCCCGAGCTTTCCTGCGGCTGCAGGTTCCCAGCCTCCAGCCTAACACAACAGCTCTGTTGTGCACTGCGGAGAAAAAGAGATAGACTCAGGCCAGCTACTGCTAACACCCAGGGCATCAAATTGGGCTGGAATACTGGAGGAAAATGATTTCGTTATGATGATGATTAGCTGCTTTTAATCACAATAATGAACTAATACAGCAGTACTCATACCTGGGAAAGTCAAAGAGGATCCATTAAAAATCTAATTAAAAGCCAGTTCTTAAAAAGAATCATGGCTTATTTATCTCTCTATTAGGTAGTATAAACTAGTGAACTGTGCAGCTTGGAAATTTTCCACCAGTTGAGCTGGTAAGCATTATTCCCTACTTGGTTGTAAAAGTACAATAAATTCTGCTTAAAGGAACTTTCTGTTTTAAGAAGAGAGAGACAATGAGGGAAGGAAAAAGAGAGGGAGGGAGAAGAAGAGAGAAGCAATGTTAACAACAACATTTCTTTTTTCATATCCTGCCATTTTTCAAAAAGTTCCAAGTATGTATATTTCTACAGAAAAAAGCATGAGGAACAGCTGGTTAGTAATAGACTTTGGGAACTAGAAGGAACCCTGGTGGCGAAACAGTTAAGTGCTCTGCTGCTAACAAAAAGGTTGGAGGTTTGAGCCTACCCAGCAGCTCTGCGGGAGAAAGACCTATCTGTTCCTGTAAAGATTACAGCCTAGAAAACTCTATGAGGTGGTTCAACTCTGTCACATGGGGTTGGTATGAGTTGAAAATAGACTCAACAGCACCTAACAACAATAACACAACAATTATTTACTATGGGCCAGGCACTGAGCTAGGTGCTGAGATAAAGAGATTAGAATAAAAGGAAATTGAGGCAGACCACTAAGACGAAGACTGGAGCAAAGTCAGAAGACTGATCACCACAAGGCATTATTTAAGGTGGGCTTCAAATTATACTCTAAGCTTCCTAGTGGTCAAAGCAAAGAGGGATTCAAAAGTTCAAAACACTCCAACCATTCAATAGAAATACCATGTTTCCCAGCAACCAAAGGCTGAAAACAAATTCTCTAGTGAACCCTCAAAAAATGTACCCAATACTGGGGGAACCCCTGAGACTCTAACCCCTGAGTTAGCAGAACCCCAGACACTCTGCTAACTCAGAACTGAAACGTCTCCTGAAGCCCACTTTTCAAAGATTAAAACCCATTGCCGTCGAGTCAATTCCGACTCATAGCCACCCTATAGGACAGAGTAGAACTGCCCCATAGGGTTTCCAAGGAGCACCTGGAAGATTCGAACTGCCAACGTTTTGGTTAGCAGCTATGGCTTTTAACAACTACACCACCAGGGTTTCCAGACAAAGATTAGACAGGCCTATAAAACAAACAATAACTTATGTAAGGAAAGTGCTTCTTAGTTCAATCAAATATACGAGACCAAATGGGCAAATCCTGACCAAAAGCAAGATGAGAGGGCAGGAAGGGATAATCAAACTGGACGAATGGACCCAGGATGGAAAGGTAAAGGGGGAGAATGCTGACACACTGTGAGGATTGCAACCACTGTCACAAAACAGTATATGTGTAAATTTTTGAATGAGAAACTAACTTTAGCCGTAAACTTTCACCTAAAGCACAGTAATAATCATAATAAACGTCCCCAACAACACCCGTAGAGAGCCAAGATCATAGCACGTATCACACAAGTGCTTCTTATGGTGCTTCTCAGCACAAGCTGAATGAATAGCACCAGAAAACCATTTACGACAGCTGCTATTCAAGGGCCCGAAGCAACGTGCTCCAAGTGCCTAGATGTATGATGAGAGAGGTGAGGAGACATTCAACGACAGAGCACACTCGTGTATGTGCACGTGTGCACACACAGCCCAGCTGGTCCGAGAAGCTTTGCCGTAATAGTAGTAGTTGTGCCCCAATCAGAGGGGAAAAACTCCTATGAAACATCCAAATTTTAAAAGTCTTGAAAAAAGAGAACCGTTCATTTCTTATGATACCTGGGGAAAAGGTTACCATCTAAAGTTGTGGCAGCTCATGGGCAATCCAATTTCAATGAATAAGTTTGTATTGTTTTGTTTTTAGCCTGTGCAATGTACCGGAGAAATAACTGGATAGAGGGTAGACCCTGCTACAAATGAGTACAGGGTATATATGGATCCAGTCAATTCTTGTTATTCACAGTCGTCGTGTTCTATAAAAGTCACTGCAAACACGGAATTAGCAAAAACAGAACCACTGCTCCCAGGGAAAATATAGGGTTAGGTTCCTGCAAGCCTCTGGTCACTACATTTTCATCAACTGATCAATACATAACCTTGTTCCATATATGTTTCTGTTTAAAGACACTATATATATAGTTTATTCATTAACATCAAACTCATGCCAACAGCACTGTAACTCATGCTTGTACAAAGCTTATCTAACACACATTTTCTCCATAAGGCACAGCACAGCCTTCTTGTGCTTAGGAACACTAGACAGCCCTTCAGTACTACACCTGGGGCCATTTTAAACAGTGAAATCACCAACAAAAAAAGCACAAAGACGTGAAAAAGGGATTGGTACTAAACCGACCACGAAAAGGACGCTTGTTTACAGTCTGCGAGCTGAAACAAGAAGACAGAGCATTGTCTTGTTTGACTTCAGCTGGGAGCATTCAGGTCGAGAGATTCTTTTTGCCACTCTGTGCATGTCCACGAATGACCACAAAAGCACCATGAGTATTGATTATGGGGCTACAGATAAACTGTAGTAGGAAGGTGAATCTGTAAATACAGAATCCACAAATAATGAAGATTGACAGTAATAACAATAGCAACAGCAGCTACCCTTCAATGAACAGCAAGACATGGGCTATGTGCTCTATGCAGATTATCTCAGTTAATCCTCCAAACAACCTTACAGGCAATTAGAACAACTAATTTACAGAGAGGACACTGATGCTTGGTGAATTAGGCACATATTGAGGACACATAGATCCTAAGTGGCAGAGACAGGAGTTGAAGCCAAATTCAACTCCAGAGACTGCTATCACTGCCCAGTAGTGTCTTCTGTATGTTTCCACGTAACGAGAGGTAGAAGGGGGGCATGTGGCTGGCAGGTGACATATGTATAAGAGGTACTGCTGTGGAGGGCCACAAAAGGTGCAAGCTAGAAGATGTGCAACCAGAGCCCACCTTCAGACCAGAGTCAGCGAGATGAGCAGCAGCATCTAAGCCACGTTCAATCTCTAGTAGTTCTGCAGGCAGGTCCTGAGCACTTACTAAGTACTAGGTCCTCTGCAATTCTTTGGAGAGAAGAGGGCCCCTACCCCCAGTCCCTGAGGAACCTGGACTTGTATGAGTGGTCTCCTAGAGGCTCTGGGAGCCTGGAAGAAACATCCACGGTGCACTTAGCATACACCAAGCAGGGTAAGGTTACTGCAGGTAAAGGTAATATGATGTACAAACGTATAAGAGAGCTTGGCTTATTCAGGGAAAACCCAGAGGCTGGTATGAGGAGAGGACGTGGAGGGAGGAGAAGAGAAGGATGGAAGCAGAGCGTAGGGGTGCAGACAGACAGACTGACTGAGTGAATATGGGAAAAAAAAAAATGGTGTGAGGTGAGTATAAGATACGAGAAGCAAGCAGGGGCCAGTGCAGACCATGGAAATGTGAATGCAATGCTGAAGAGTTTGAGCTTTATTCTGAGGCCAGTGGGGAACTCCTGAAGGACTTCAAGCAGGGTCAGGTCAAAGTCAGATAAGGGTTTTTGGAAGGTAATGCCATCTCCAGTGTGGGGGATGAATAGGAAGGTGAAACTGAAGACAGAGTCATTATTTAATAGGCCAGGCAAAAGGTCACAGGTTGTGAGTGAGGATGGTGGCAGTGGGAATAGAAAAGAAATGGAAAATAAAAGAGATATTAGGGAGGTGGAATCAATCTTACGAGATGCTGGATAAGAGGGAAGGCTGAAGTGGATTCTTAGGATTCTGCTGAATGGTGCTATGTGATACAGAAGAAAGAAGGGGTACACCAATGTTCATTGCAGCATTATTCACAATAGTCAAAAGGTGGAAACAGCCCAAGTGTCTGTCAACAGATTAATGCCTAAACAAAATGTGGTATATCCATACAACGGAATATTTAAAAACAAAACAAACCAAAACAAAAAACTGTTGCCGTCAAGTTGATTCCAACTCACAAAAACCCTATGGGACAGAGCAGAATTGCCGCATAGGGTTTCCAAGGCTATAATCTTCACCGAAGCAGACTATCACATCTTTCTCCCACGGAGTGGCTGGTGAGTTTGAACTGTCGACCTTTCAGTTAACAGTTAAGCGCTTTAACCACTGTGCCATCAGGGCTCCTTAATGGAATATTACTTTGCCATAAAAAAGAAATGATTCTGTTACATACTATGAGATGTAAGAACCTTAAAAACATGCCGAGTGAAGTAAGTCAGACACAAATGGACAAATGTTGTATGATCCCACTTATGTGAAATATCCAGAATAGGTAAATGTATGGAGACTAAAGTTTATTAGTTGTTACCAGCGGTGGGTAGAAGTGGGGAATGGGGAGGTACTACTTAAGAGAAACTCAGTATAAGGTGAAAAAATTGGAAATGGATAGTAGTAATGGTTACACAACATGGCGAATGTAATTAATGTCACTGAACCACATACGTAAAAATGGTTGAAATGGCAACCATTATATATATTTCACCCAATTATAAAAAAAAATAAAAAGGAGAGTGGGAGCTTTAGGGGGTTGTGACAGAGTAAGATTGTGGGATATTCACGTGATGTGTCCAGGACGCAGCTGGAGGTTTCTGGGGTTCAGGGAGCATTTTGGGGGAGTAATCCATGTAAGGAATGAAGCAAGATCTCCCTTGGAGAGACTAGTGCCCCTGTTGCTCTGCCCCACGTGGGATGCTTCAGCCCAGATGAAGAGGAACTTTTTGATCACTGTACACTCCGTACTGGGTATAATCTCAGCTTGTCTCCTGTCACTAACCCTAGGTTGCAAAGACGACTCAGATTCGAGGTTTCAGTTAAAATCCTCACCAGGGAAAAGCAAAAGGCAAACTTGAACTAATTGCTCTGCCGGGTGAGACGACCTTTAGAAACAAGTCTGAACTTTGGTCAGCATGTTATCGGTATTTCCATCAGGAAGTACTTCAACCAGCTAATGTTTGCCAACTGGGAGGGCCAAGCGTTCAGCTTCACATCAGGGTTTCTGTACTAATCTGACCTTCCAAGGTATTTAAAGATGCAAAGGCCAGATTCATCACTTGAGTTCCCAAAGCCATAGTCTGAATGCCACAGCAATACATCTACCAACATTGGCCTAGACCTTCTCTCTACCTTGTCCTCCAAAAGCAAAGCCCGAAGCCCTAACTTTCAAACTGACTTTTAAAACTTTTTGCGGACAGACATTAACCTTTATGAACTCATCCTTAAAAGGAAGCGTGCATTGTGGTGAGGCACTTGGGCTTTGAAATCAGAATAATGGATGTGAATCCCGGCTTCCCCACTTCTGGCTGTGTGGCCCTGGGCAAGTTACTTAACCTCCTTAAGCCTCAGTTTCCCCATATGTAAAACGCGGCTCACAGTAGAACCTACCTTGCAGAATAGTTATGAGATTAACTAATAATTAACGAATCTTATAATTAATTATGAGACTAGTTAAACGTGAGATGAGTCTTGAGACAGGGTTCCTCGCCGGCCCCGGCACCTGGCAAGTTCTAGGTATGGGTGGCTGTCATTATCAAACAGCCTTTATTACCCTGCCTCAAACAGAAGGTGCTGTGTTCGCTTCAGTCACTGAATGGGGCCCATGTGACTGACACAAAACTTAGGGACAGTGCTTGTTTTTCCTTCTTCTTTATAAACAGAAGCAACAGATAAAATCATTTCTACACAATCCAGTACCTCCAACTATATTTCACTACGCTAAGAAGCAGCAGCAGGAGCAAATCAGATTTTAATTAAACTCTTATTTTGGGCAAAATAAGGGAGTAGAAAGAGCCTTTGAGAGAAAGGCAGTTCATGAAAGACTGATTACTGTGGTGGAGGGCACGTGGGGTGATAAATGACCATCCTAGGAAAGTCCATTAGAAGAGGGCTTTTTCTTACTTTCCAAGTTTTTTCTTGGTCTCAGCCCCTTCAATAAAACTGCAATCCTTTAGAACACACTGTGCTCTCTAATTTCCCCCCGACCAGCCCCAGCCTCCACTTTAAGGGGGTTTTGTGGTAGCATTTTGACATGGAATCATTGCTGGGTATGAGCCTAGACTCCAGGAGGAGTGACTGGAATTGAAACCCTGCCTGCCCCACCTCTTCCATCGCATGGACCCTTGTGCTCTTGAGTTACCCTCACTACTGACTCAGCCTCTTGTTCAGGAAACAGCCTCTCTTCCTCTTGCCTTCGCAACTCCTTGTGTGAGTGATTGGGAGGGTAGGGCTGGGAGGGCAGGGGAGAGGTATTGGATCATTATGGTTAGAGGAGAAAGGAGGGATATGACAGGTGCAAGACTCTCCGGAATGCTAGAAAGAAATGCTAGAAGGTAACAAAAGTTCCCTTTGATGTTCCTCGGATCTAAGCTGGCTTGAGTTGGGACTAGAACAGTATCTCAGTTTTGATCCCCAGATAGCCAAACGGCCCTTTACTAACATGGATGAGAATTCCTACATCCAGATTCCAGAAACCGGTTGGGGGAGAGGAAGATGACCCCACATGAAAGTACTGCATCAAGATAGAGGGACTTACCCCTGGGATTGTGGTACGGTGGTGGTGGGGTCTGGCACATTTGGGAGTGTGTCAGAGAGTAGCAGAGATTAATGATAAACATGAAAAATAATAATAGCATGGAATGCTTATTCTGTGCCTGTCTCTGTGCTAAGTGTCTTACAACATATTATCTCTTTTTGTCCCTACCTCGACATAGGCAAAGTCCTCAGAGCAACCTAGGCAGTCCAGGTCCTCACAGAGACCCAGGCAGTCCAGGTCCTCACAGAGACCCACGCAGTCCAGGTCCTCACAGAGACCCAGGCAGTCCAGTACTCACAGAGACCCAGGCAGTCCAGTACTCACAGAGACCTAGGCAGTGCAGTACTCACAGAGACCTGTTGGTGTTAGTTTGTTAGGTGCTGTTGAGTCGGTTCCAACTCATAAAGACCCTATGTATAACTGAACTAAACATTGCTCGGTCCTGCGCCATCCTCTCAATCGTTGCTATGTTTGAGCCAATTGTTGCAGCCACTGGGTCAATCCATCCAGTTGAGGGTCTTCCTCTCTTTTGCTGATCCTCCACTTCATGAAGCATAATGTCTTTCTCCAGGGATTGGTCCCTCCTGATAACATGTCCAAAGTAAGCGAGACGAAATCTCTACATCTTCCCTTCTTAGGATCATTTTGGCTGTACTTCTGCTAAGATAGATTTGTTTGTTCTTTTGGCAGCCCATGGTATATTCAATATTCTTGGCCAACACCATAATTCAAATGCATCAATTCTTCTTTGGTCTTCCTAGGTAGTCTCATCCCTACAGAGCTTTATGCAATCCAAGTCCTCAAAGTGACCCAGGCAGTCTAAGACCTCACAGTGACCCAGGCAGTTTAAGGCCTTACAGAGACCCAGGTAGTCTAAGACCTTACAGAGATCCAGACAGTCTAAGGCCTTACAGAGACCCAGGCAGTCTAAGACCTTACAGAGACCCAGGCAGTCTAAGACCTTACAGAGACCTAGGCAGTCCAAGCCCAGTCCCAAGGCTATCAAGCACTGCGCTCTCTTGCCTCCTCATTGATGTGTCTACAATGGTGAGGCCAGTCTCTTAGGAGAGTGACAAATACACTGGCACTGGATGGCAGAAGACCCAAGATTAGTCTTCTACTTACTGCTGTGTGACCTGGGAGAAATCACATAAGCTTTCTGAACCCCAGATGCCTCATCTGTCAAATGAGGTTTATAAATATCTGCTGGCCCTTCACGAAGGGACAGAGAGGAGCAAATGGCTTAAGCATTTGTGTCTCTGTACGAAGTCATCATCTTTCATTATTCACATCAGGTCTCTCCAGCTCCAAGGGGACTGTGATGAAAGCTGAGTACAAATGAAGATGTAACTTATTACTCAAGGCTAAAGAGTCTCAGGTGGATTGAACAGAGCCACTGGGCAAGCGCTGCATCTAGCCTGTTTGGAGAGATTTTACCATCCTGATACGGCCACCTATGGAGAGGTTTAGGGAGGTTTCTGGATTCCAGCTGGGCAGGGGTCAACACAGACCAGTGGGGGGCTAACTGTTATGGATTGAACTGCATCCCCCTAAAATATGTGTTAAAACCCTAACCTATGTATCTGTAAATATGATGCTGTTTGGAAATAGGGGGTTTTCTCTTGTTACGTTAATGAGGTCTTATCCGTGTAGGTGGGCCTAAACCTAATCATGTCTGAGTTACAAAAAGAGCAGATTAGACACAGAGGCACACACGGAGGGAAAAGGAAGAAGACAGATGACAGAGACAGATGCATCTATAAGCCCAGGAATGCTAAGGATGCTGGCAGCTACCAGAAGCTAAAGTAGACAAGGAAGGACCTCCTCCTAGAGCCATACCCTGAATTCGGACTTCTAGACTCCTGAACTGTGAGAAGATAAACTTCTGTTCTTTTAAAGCCACTCACTTGTGGTATTTCTGTATGGCAGCACTAGGTACCTAACCCACTAGCCGTGGAAGAGAAAATTCACACCAGATCATCCACCCAGCTGAGTCACAGACCAGAGTTGTCCCCCAGGCAACCTTATGCCCAATCCTAGTCTGAGGGTCTGAGATGCACTTTCTGCTGCCTTCCATTCTCAGTCTCCAACACCTTTTTCTCAATTAGCAGCATTTAACTCTACAGCAGCCCAAACTGTTCTAGCAAAGGGCATCTTCCACTTGCTGAAATACCGCCAGCCTCCACAGCAGACCCCAGCCTACCTCAAATGCTCAGGTGGCTTCCAGTGGCCAGAGGGCTCATCCAGTAATTACAGCACATTTATCTTCTACTTCATCGGTAACTGTTCATGCAGAACAGGGACAATAGAAAGCACGGGGAATTTTTCCTTCAGACCCCACCCTCCACATCCTGCTGTTAAGCTTTTATTTATTTATTTTTGAATAATTTTTTTTAAATTGTATTTTAGGTGGAAGTTTACAGCTCAAGTTAATTCCTCATACAAAAATGTATACACTCATTGTTATGTGACACTAGCCACAATCCCTATAATGAGACAACACACTCCTCCTTTCCACCCTGGGCTTCCCATGTCCAACCAGCTCCTGTCCTTTCCTGCCTTCTCATCCTGCCTCCCAACAGGAGCTGCCCTTTTGGTCTCGTGTATCTGCCTGAACTAAGAAGCACACTCTTCATGAGTATTATTTCATGTTTTATAGTCCAGTCTAATCTTTGTCTGAAAAGTAGGCTTTGGGAATGGTTTTAGCTCTGGGTCAAGATAGCGTCTGGAGGCCATGGCTTTGGGGGTTCCTCCAGTCTCAGTCAGATCATTAAGTCTGGTCTTTTTATGTGAATTTGAGTTCTGCTCCACACTTTTCTCCGGCTCTGCCAGGGCCTCTCTGTTGTGTTCCCTGTCAGAGTGGTTACCGGTGGTAGCCGGGCACCATCTAGTTCTTCTGGTCTCAGGCTGATAGAGTCTCTGGTCCATGTGGCCCCTTTGCCTCTTGGGCTAACATTCTCCTTGTGTCTTTGGTGCTCTTCACTCTCCCCTTCTCCAAGTGGGTTGAGACCAATTTATGCATCTTAGATGGCTGCTTGCAAGCTTTTAAGACCCCAGACACCATTCACCAAAGTGGGATACAGAGCATTTTCTTAATAAAGTTATGCCAATTGACCTAGATATCTCCCAGAACTATGGTCCCCAGACCCCAGCCCCAGGTACGGCCCTCAAAATGTTTGGTTGTGTTCAGGAAACTTCTTAGCTTTTCGTTTAGTCCAGATGTGCTGACTTTGCCTGTACCGTATGTTGTCCTTCCCTTCACCTAAGATGATTGCTGTCTACTATCTAGTTAGTGAATTCCCCTCTCCTTCCCTCCCTACCCTCATAACCATCAAAGAATGTTTTCTTCTGCATTTAAACCTTTTCTTGAGCTCTTATAATAGTAGTCTCATAGAATACTTGCCCTTTTGTGACTGACTAATTTCACTCAGCATAATGCCCTCCAGATTCATCCATATTGTGAGCTGTTTTGTGGATTCACCATTGTTTTTTATCGTTGCGTAGTATTCCATTATGTGTAGGTATCACAATTTGTTTATCCATTCGTCTGTTGATAGGCACCTAGGTTGTTTCTATCTTTTTGCTATTGTGAACAGTGCTGCAATGAACATGTTAAGCTTTTATTTTAACGCTCTTTTTCTTACACTGCTACCTCCCCACTCCCAGTGATAAGCCATGTTACTTGGTTTCTTCTTCAGTGGGAAGCTCAATCTCCTCAGTCCTTGTGCTTCCAGAAGCACCAGCACATTAAAAGAGGGGGAAGGCAATCCTAAACTCAGCAGAATGAGTGGTGGTTCAGTTGTAAGTCATGTCACAGGTGTGTAAGGGACAAGAAGAGGGATAGCTTTTGGGCATTCCAGCTCCTTGGGTGGCACGATGACCACTCCTAGGCACAAGCCCTACCCTGCACATACCCTTACCCCTGTTAGCAGTCTCCTCTGTAGTGAACATTTGTCATTTTTCTCTCCTTTTGATATTGCACCTCCTTCTTCCAAAGTTGGGGCAGTTCTCCCTTTTTTGAGTCTTGGTGGGAGGCAAAACTCCCTCTTACAGTAGAACCAGAAAATGCCAGATGTTTGCTTTCCCAGACTCCCTTGCAGTAATGACAGGGACATGCCACTGAGGTTTTACCAATCAGACAGACCAGCTCCACAGGTGAATCAGCAGTGAGTACCCCAAAGAGTGGGGATTCAGGAGAATCCTTTTTGAGGTAACAGCTGGATGAGCAAGATTGAGCTGTGGCTCCATTGTGGCTGGAAGGAGGCATGGTGTTCAGAGTCCTAGGCTGGTGATATCTGACATGTAATGTACAATCTCTGGAGTAGAGTAGGGGTAGTAGTGTTGCCTCACAGGGAATGTCTCCAGAGTGATTTTCGGTGTTATTATTGGCTGGGTGGTCGCTGGGTCTCATTTTCCAACTCTCTGGGCCATTCTGTGGGCTACCTATTGTCATTTTCGATGCCTCCCTTTTCTGCTTAAATCAGCTCAGTCTAATTCTGTGGTTTGAAACTAGGAATCCTGGATGATACACCAAATGACACTAATAATAATAACAACAATAATAACATCTAGCATCTATTGAGTGTTTCCACATGCCGGGCACTGTCCCAAGAGCTTTTCATCCAGTAGCTCATTTATCCCTAAAACACATTCGAGGAAGTAAGTGCTCTCAGTAACCCAATTTTACAGTTGAGGAATCAGGAGGCCCAGAGAGGTAAGTAACTTTCTGAAAGTCTCAAATTTCACCCTTTCCTTCTTACTACCTACTAAGAAGCTGGCCTAAGTATGGAATTCAGGACGAACGTCATCATACTCAGGGCTGGTAACTCTGGATCCTTTGTGTTTGTGTTTGAAGATGGGGTGATCATCCTTTAATGGAGAGTATTACCACCCTTCAAGTGCTCTCTGCTGTGCAGGAGAAATTTCTCCCAGCAGCACCAAACCATGGCCTTTTCCGTAGGCCAGCCATGCTACAAACAGCTGGAGCAAGGGCCCACAGTGAGACAGGGCCCCATTGGCTCCTTCTGTCCCAGTATCCCCTGTGGGGCTGGGAGCCCGAGGACAAGCTGGCTGCTGAGAAGACAGAGGGTGTTCTCTAGAAATGTCACTGTTGACCTCTTAATCACCATCCTATGATTAAATTAATTAAGCTGAGAGCTCTGCATATTGAGACGTTCTCACATCTGGAGTAGTTTTATAATGCAGGAAACTCATCGCAGAAGGCCAACTGTCAAGAAGGAGAGTCAGATATAAACATAATACATCACCCAGCGGCTCTGGCTATGGCTGGGTCATGATTCGTAACCTGGGAGTGATGGATGGGCTTCTCGTTGTTCTAATTTTGGACCAGACATTTTGGGACGATGGTTGGTTTTGACATTTTAGTCTCTTCTCATTCCACAAGAAAGTCTAAAGTAACCATAACTATGGAAGAAGGGAGAGGAAGGAGGGGGTCTACTGATGCCAGGATTTTTGCATTTATTTTTCTTGAACCAATTATAATGAAGTGTGTACTTCGGGAACAAGTTTCTCTGCAGCACAGCTGAGTGAAGACCTGGAGCTTTTTGGTTTTGGTGCTGCCGGTGTATGTGTGTCTAAATCCTAGGAAATAATAAAGGTTGTACCCTGAACTTTTGTGATGAAGCATTGGTGCTTCAGTGGTGGAAATGTTGCATGCCATGCGGGAGACCTGGGTTTGATTCCCAGGCAACATGCCTCACGCGCAGCCACCACTCGTCTGTCAGTGGAGGTTGTGTGCTGCTATGATGCTGAACAGGTTTCAGCCGAGCTTCCAGACTAAGATGGACTAGAAACAAAGCTGGCAATCCACTTCTGAAAATCAGCCAATGAAAACTTTCTGAATCACAACAGTCCGATCCACAACTGTTCATGAGGATGGTGCAGGACCACGCGACATTTTTATTTCCATTGTGCATAAGGTAGCCACGAGTCAGGGCCTGACTCCATAGCAGCTCACAAGAATGACAAACTTTTGTGAAGTTGAAAGCATTTCATTAAGAAATTCTCCCTTGTCGGACTCCAGAAGGAGCAAAGTGTTTGCCTAAATTTAAACTATCTCAGAGTGGGCTATATGCAAGCTTTCTTTGCAAAACCAAAAAATCCACTGTGGTTGAGTCAATTCCAACTCATAGCGACCCTACAGGACTCAGCAGAAGTGCTCCATAGGGTTTCCAAGGTAATCTTTATGGAAGCAGACTGCCACATCTTTCTTCCGTGGAGTGGCTGGTGGGTTCGAACCTCTGAACTGTTGGTTAGCAGCCGAGCGCTGTGATGGGTTAACTGAGCCTGCTTCATACTCAGCAATGTTCTAGGCAGAAGCACATTAGAGACTTGGCTTTTAATACAAAAAAGAAAAAAAAACGGGAGAGGAGAAAACAATGAACAACAGCACTCTCTTCGTGGCTTCTCAGTGCCTTTCATGTGAAGCCCCACATGATCTTGCTCTTTCCAGCCTCTCTCTAGGATCCTACCTACTACTTTCCCCAGCAGCATTAGTCTATTTTTGGTGTCTCTAACAAGCTAAGCTAGTTCTCACCTTCCTTTGTTTGCAGAAGCTATTTCCCTGCCCAGAACACTTCCTCACCCAAGCAGGCTTCTTCCCCATTGGCCTTTAGAGTCTTGAGCCTCCTTGTCATTCCAAGTATGGTCCAGGGACCAGCATCATCATCACCTAGAAGCTGGTTAGAAATGCAAAGTTTCAGGCCCCACCCAGACCTACAGATTCAGAATCTGCATTTTAACAAGATCCCCAGGTGATGCCTTTCCACATCTCAAATGTGCAAGACAAGATTTAGAGCTCAGCTTGAATGTCATTACCTCAGAGGCCTACTCTGACTATCTGAGGCTGTGTTTTCCCCACTTCTAACCACTACTACTATATCAGCTCACATTCTTTCATTCTCTGCATAGTATTTATTAGAACTTGAAATTTCCACTTTACTTTTGGTTTGTCTATATATTTGTAGTCTCTGAAGCCTTAGTGAAACCACAGAACTTGTCTGCTTGGTTTATCTCAGTGTTCTCGGGCCTAGGACAGGTGCCTGATGCATAATTTGAATAGGCATTCAAATATTTCTTGAATGAAGGAATGAGTCAACTAATGAACTACTACAAAATCCAACCTCGCTATCTCCCTTTTCCCTTCTCTTTCACACACTCTCTGTCTTTTTCAGTCTCCGTCTCTGCAGGCTTCAATTCACCAAACACCCACCAGAAGCATGAAGGGAAATGCATCCACATCTTGGGGTGCAGGATAAGCCCTGCTCTGTGAAGAGGTGTTAGTGATGGGAGGTCTGCACAGAAAGGGGTAATCAACAAAGCTGAGAGCTCCTGCCCATTTGGGTGAGAGTTCTCTGAACGAGGCTAACCAACAAGAGCAGGAGCCCCAGGGGAGGTTTCACTCAGGAGAAGGTGAGCCTGGCACTGTCCCTTGTGTTGGCTTGGTTGAGTCCTGGTGGTAGTGAGTTGCTAGAGGATTAATGGAAAGACAATGAGTTGAGTTTCTCCAATAGTTTATGAACAGTGCTATTCATAGGCCAACATGTCTGTGGGTCCTTTTCAGACTGAAAAGGAGTCAAGGAGACCCATTATTAGAAATATAACCAAGTACAGAACTCGATATACAATCAATCAAATATTATTGAACTGATTGATCTTGAGACAGCTAAGTACTTAGAAAATTAAATAAAGATATTTCCCAACTTTACCTTCTTCTACACACACACAGCTGGAGTGAGATATACCAAAATGTTAATAGTGGATTATCTTCTGGGAGACTTATAAGTATACTTTTCTACATTTTCCAAAATTTCCAGAAGGAAGGTTCACAATTTCTGAATTGTTAAAAACAAAGATGTTACTATAAAAAATGTTATTTTAAGAAATACAAATACTTCCAAGGTTTACTTTTCTTGGGCTGTGTCTCTTCGTACTCACAGCCAGTTGGCTGCCTAACTCACTGGGTGAACTAGTGATCCGAACATCTGACCCATCTAGGATCAAGACTCAGGCTCTATGGAAGCTGGAGAACCCTAGAAAACCTCATTTTACTTTCTAGGAGTGTGGTCTGGGGCCTTACATTCATTTAGTTCACCCATGGGATTTGCATCTTGTGTATACATTACCCACTCCTGCCCTCAATCATCCATGGCTTCAATCTAACCACATCAGGTTACAAAATACAGCGTTCATAGATAAGGTGCTCTTTCCAAGGGCAATGACTTCTCAGGCTCATGTCCAACCCAGACCAGCCAGAAGCAGGAGGAAGTAGCTATATCCTGAAGCTGAAGATCCAACCTCTCCTTCTCCCTCCTTTTGTGTTCCCTGCTTCATATCCCACTTCTTCCTATTTTCTACCCTTCTCTTTTCCTCTCCACCTTCAGATTTCATCTAATTTTGCACCAAATACATGCCATCTCCTTGGATACACACCACCAGTAAGATGAATATTTTTATTCCCATCTTCTAGATGAAAAACCTGAGGCTCGGAGTAGTCATATGACCACGCAGCAACCACAGACCTGTGATAACGCAATAATGGGGACAGTAGAGGTTCAATGGTAGAATGACTAGCTTTCCATTCAGGAGACCTGGGATCGATTCCAGGCCAATACACCCAGTGCTCAACCACCAGCCATCTGTCAGTGCAGACTTACTTGTTGCTGTGATAGTAAACAGGTTTCAGTGGAGCTTCCAGACTACAATAGACTAGAAAGGCCTGGCGATCTACATCCAAAAAATGAGCCAATGAAGACCCTGTAGATCACAACAGTTTGTTCTGTAGTGCATGGGGTTGCCGTGAGTTGGAGGCCGACCTGACAGCAGCTAACAACCACAGTATGTGATAAAAGGCAGGCATCCTCCTAATCCAGAACCTTTCCTACTTCACCACCTCTTTATTTATTTTCCAGCTTCCCCTTCCCATCATTTTCCTTTCTTTACCCTTCATCTTCATCCTTCAAAGGAGCATGTTTAGCCTTAGAAAACATGAGCATATGATGAAAATAACTGGGCTAAGAGCTTTCACACACCATATCCCACTAAATAATTACAATAACTCACATGGTAGGTGCCACTCATCCATTAAAATGTTTATTGAATACTACCTGTGTGGCAGATACCATAGTAGACACTCTACGTGAAACAGTTTTTTTTCCCCAAAAAAAAAAAATCTAATTCCTGCCCTCAAGGAGCTTATAGTCTAGTGGAACTCTCATTATCATTTGTTTTCCAAGAGAAAGAAACCAAGGCTTAGAGGAACTAATTTAGCTTCCTCAACGTCACAGTTCAAACACACAATCCTTTTTGACTCCAAATTTCAAACTTTCTAATGGTAAAGAATTCTGGGGGATATCAGGGAAAAATTGGCTCCTTTTAGCTCTCTGAACAAGAAAGAAGGAAGGGAGGGGGAGAGGGTTAGGAGTGTAGGCACACACACACTCTTTCTCATACACATATATTCTGTGTGTGAGAGAGAGAGAAAGAGAGAGGTACCCTTGGCCTGTCAGCCTGCTGTATTCCAAAGCACTGCCTCCCTTTTCTATTTGGGAGAAAATGCTTAAAGGAGCTCAAGCCTTTCAGGCCAGGGTTTGCCCAGGTGGTTGAATAAATCAGAGAACTAAAGGGGTGAGGCATGCTGTTCTACACCTGTCGCTTTTCAGTTTTTTTGTTTTGTTTTGTTTTCTGATTTCACAGCCTCAAGCTAAACAAAGAGGCTTCACTTTTCATCCTTGGTCTCTAGGCAGAGAGAAATTCAGTTCCTTCAGTTAAAAGGAAGACTCCCACTGACGAGGCTGAGAGAAAACAGGGTCAGAGGCAGGATCCCAAGGCTTTGAGGACCCATAACAAGATAACCATAAAAAGAAAAAAAATCAACATTTATTAAGCATTTATGTGCCAAGCCCTGTGCTAAGTGCTTTTACATGTAATATCTCATTGAACTCAGAATAATTCTGTGAGGTAGGCACTACCATTACCCCCACGGTAGAGGCAAGGAGTCAGGGGCTAGGAGACATGATACAACTTGCCCAAGATCCTGATAGTAGGGGATGGAGGTAGGGTTTGAACCCAGCAGGAGTCCCTGGGTGGTGTAAACAGATAACACTGTCTCTGCTGCTAACTGAAAGACTGGAGATTAGAGATCACCAAAAGGCACCTCAGAAGATAAAGCCTGGTGACCTAATTCCGAAAAATCAGCCACTGAAAACCCTATGCTGCACAGTTCTACTCTGACACACACACAGGGTCGTGATGAGTCCGCGTTGACTCCATGGCAACTAGTTTTCTTTTTACTGGTCTGGCTCCAGAGCCGGTACACTCAACTGCTATGTTATACTGCCTCCCTGATGAACGCTATAAAGCACTTGGTAGGCACTCAGTAAATGTTAATTTCTTCTTCTCTTTTTCAAACACCTCTGAGGAAGTTGTTTTTCACATAATTCCCCTTCACCCCAACACCATCAGCCATTCTACCATTGGCGATGCAGTGAATTATTAACATGGCCCTTCTAGCCATTCATGGTCTTGTGACTCCCACAGTGATTGGGTGGAACTATGGAAATAAATTGCTTGTGGCTAGCCAAGGGGATTAGACTGCCTGCTAATACTGCAAATACGGTGTATGGAACACGATTGGTCAATCTTGTCATCCCACTAGGCTTAAAATGATCCAATCCCAGAGGCTGGAGGAGAGGACCTCCCTACCACCAAGAAGAAGAGCCAGGAGACAGAGAGAGCTGTAACACTGGAGATAGCGAGAAGTGGCAGCAGCAGAACCAGGAGACCGGTGCAAGACAGCATGGTGGGCCTCCTGGCCCATGAAGCTATGTGGCTAGTGGTGTGCAGAATCACACAGCAAGAGAACTGAGCACCTTTGAGGAGAAGGCTTGCTGGTGGAGTGGGGTGCTTCTGTGCACTTATCTGCTGAGCCAAAGAGCTTTGTAATACTTGCTCCAGGCCAAGAGCAAAGGCCCAGGCCTAGTGTGAGAGCCCAGGCCCAAGCAGGGCCTGGCAGCACAGGCCTGCCTACGGGCATGGCCAGAGAAGAAGCTGTCTTGATGGAAGAACTGTCTCCTGAGTCATTCCTGATCCTGAATTGTAAACTGTTACTTCCCTAACAGCCCTCATAATCATTAAGTATGGTTTGTGAGTTCCGTGTGGCCACTGCAACGAATTATTGAACCTAGCAGAGAAGCAGAGTGCTGTGGGAGGGACGGCTCGTGTCAGAATGGTAAAAATGTTGGAAAGAAGAAGTATGACTGACCTCCACCTTGTAAGAATCAGCCTTGGGCTGATGCTGATCTTGATTCTCTCTCCTTCTCCTTGTGAAGTTAGATGGGGAGGGTCAGATGCCCCCACACCATTGTTGTACCATTCTACCATACAACTAACTCTCCTGTCACGGTGATCTTCTTACTGTCTAACTTCCATTTCTTCTGCTGCAGGATAAGCCCTCTGAAGCCTCAGCTGGCTGTCCCTACATTTCACATTTGTGCTTCAGGGCTTTCCATGCTAGCCCCCGATCCCAGGTGATACGTAAGTATATTAACATTTAAGAACCACAGCTCTAGAAAGCATTACTGCTTGGCTTCTCTGAATGACCATTTATCATATTTCACGCTTTCAAAGAAGATATAAAGAAAAAAACAAAAACGCATAAAAAGCCAGGTACCTTGGAGGAGCTGACAAGATAACCCCTGACCTGTTGCTTAGGATGAGGATGAACTCACAGATAGCTCTGTGGCTGGGGCTCCCTCATTCTCCTCCCCTCCCCTTCCCCCACTCCTGTGTGGACTTGTTAATGGCCTGAGGGGGAGCTGGGGGAGGACAGCAGAGAGCTCTGCACAGTCACAGAGGGCCTGGGCCGGGGCTGGTCAGCCAGGTGCCTGCCACTTACAAGAAAACAATGTTCTCAGGTTGAACTCTGCCTCTTGCTCCCATGTCCCCCTGGAGGGGTGAGATAGCTTTCTCTCTCATTAAACAAGTGTAGGGGGTGCACAGCAGGGTGGGGAGGAGCCTTGGAGGGGAAGAGCGGAAGAAGGTTTCATGCAATGCATGCAGGGGGCCAGCTGGGCCTCCTGCTCCCAGGCTGGGCCAAATTGAGCCAGAGAGACCCACAGGTTCATAACTCATCTTAATGAAGGGCCTCAGTAAACCTGCCATGCCCTCAGGTTTTGGCAGGAAGCTCCTGGCTATTTTGCTGACATGGGTCCCCAAATGTGCAGGTGCTAACAGGGCTCTTTCCTTCTGGGATTTTTATGGCATGTTTTGGAGCAACTGGATGCTTCAGAACCTTCTTCCATCAGTGCCCCCCAAGGAGAGGGGGATGCTGAACTGAGAGGCCTACCCTGAGAAGTTTCTGGGAGCCACCAGAAGCTCTTCCAGTCAGCAGCACACATCCTTCTTAAGCCTATAGAGGAAAAGTATGAGTAGGGGCAGTGGTGCTGGTAGTAGGTGGTTAGATAGGATGAATTATATTCAAAGTAGCTAATAACCAAAAACCAAACCCGTTACTGTCGAGTCAATTCCAACTCACTGCAACCCTACAGGACAGAGTAGAACTGCCCACAGGGTTTCCAAGGAGCGGCTGGTAGATTCAAACTGCTGACCTTTTGGTTGGCAGCCGCGTTCTTAACCACTACACTACCAGGGCTTCGAAGCAGCTAATAACACCCAATATTTACCAAAACGTCACTCTAGGCCATATCCTGTGCTGTTCCCTTTTACATACACTATCTCACTCCTCACAAAAATTCTGAGAAGGCATTATTGCTGTGTGCCGCTGAGCAGGTTCCGACTCATAACAATCCTATAGGGCGGAGCAGAACTGCCCCATTGAGTTTCCTAGGCTGTAATCTTTATAGGGGCAGATCGCCAGATCTTTTCTCCCACAAAGCCGCTAGTGGGTTTGAACCACTGACCCTTCCGTTATGAGCAGGGCGCTTAACCATTGTACCACCAGGGCTCCTTTGAGAAGGCATTACTAGCCCAGTTTTCCAGTGAGAAAATGGAAGCTCAGAGAGGCCAAGTGATTTGTCCAAGGCCACACAGCTGGTAGACAGCAGAGCTAGAATTTGAGCGCAGGTCTGTGTGACACTGGAGCCCCACATGCCATGATATTTACTGCTTACTGTACAAGGCAATGGAGCCTTGGTGGCTCAGTGGTTAAGCATTTGGCTGCTAACCGAAAGGTCGGCAGTTTGAATCCACCAGCTGCTCCTTGGAAACCCTATGGGGACAGTTCTACTCTGTCCTATAGGGTCGCTATAAATCAGAATCGACTCCCGGGCAAACGAGTTTTGGTTTTGGTATGAGGGAATATATATTCATGATCCCTTTTAACATGAACAACTGTCTGTGAGGGCCTTCTTACTAACACATTTTGCAGACAAGGAAAACAGAGCTCAGGGGATGTAGGGGTTTGCAGGAAGTAATGAAGTAAGTGTCCTTAGCTAGGACTCCTGCGACTGTTCCAAGCAGACCAGTGCTTGAGTAAAATACAAGGTTAAACAAACCACTGCTTCCTTTTGGTTAGTTTATCATCCTCACTTTTTTCTAGCTTTTTCCATTTTCCTATATACCTCAGGAACTCACTGACACTGAAGATACAGGGAACGTATTTTATTTTCTGGATTTTTTTTTTTTTTTTTAACCTACAGAGCTTTCAGTTTGAGTTTTTGAGCAAAGACCCAGTTAAATCCTAGCTAATAACGTTGGAATTATTAGCATTTTATACTGCATGCCTCACTTATATCCAAAAGAGTAATGAGACAGCTTATATACTTAAAAACAAAGTAACATATGAGTCTCCTCTCCTGAACTGTAAACTTTTAAAGGGTTGGATGTTTATTTAATCTCTGTATCCTACACTTCCCACTCCCAATGCCCACAGGGTTTAACGTAGGGTTTGGACAAGTAACTGCTGAGGGAAAGAATGAAGAGATAGATGGGCAGATAGAAACAGTCAAGTTAAAAAAAACAAACAGAAATCTTGCAGTAGAATGAAAGAAATCCCTGTGCCAGGACCAAAAACTAAGAATTACCACAAGTTGTCATTTAACTGGTTCAGAGTATCATGGCAACCACGCAAAAAAAAAAAAAAAAAAAGTGGGAAAAATGATAGATCAAGATTTGATGTTGTTTAGTACTTCTTTTTTGTAAGATCCACTGTTTATCTTTTGACAGTGATTGGCACTTTACATCACCTGCTATGCAACTTCATTGTTCCTTTTGGCTAAGGTGATCAACCATTTCCCTCCCTGTTCCAACAACACGTATACAATCACTGACAAATGTGTTCCCATGGGCCCAAAATAGGACAAATCCACAATTTGAACATATCCACTGCTCCAAAGCAAATAAAGTGATCACAGAATAAGACAAACTGATCTTTATTAAATGCCTACCATATGGAACATACCTTATCCAAAATAAAAATTTGGCTCCCTTGGTTGCTGGTGACAGAAAGAATTGTTCCCCAGTACTGTCTGGGAACCAACTGGTTACCTGCCCCAAAAGGTACTGAGACACATCAAAGCCCCAGACCAAACCTCATTGTTGACTCTACTTCCATATGTAATTACATGCATTTGCATTTACCTGTCAAATGCCAGTGATAATCTGGAAACATGGATGTATATACGTGTATGAGCAGAAGGACATAAACCTGTCCCTTAATTCTCACAAAAAGACTCCCCGGGTTAACCAGGTCCTTTAAAGCTTAACTGATCTAACATCCCCCATCCCCTCCAAAGAACACCCACCTGAAAATGAAATGGAGGGAAAAAAAAAAAAGAGAGAGAAAGAGATTACCACCAACCCATGGTTAGAACCTCCAGCAAAAGCAATTGGTATTGAGCACTATAAACATGTCTTCGTTAAACTTAACACAATCCCAAACTGCTGAGATCTAGGGCTGCAAACTGGCAAACAGGAAATTGTCCTTGTGATCTCCTGCTCTTCAAAGGCGAAGCCTCTTCAGCATGTTTGTCAGCTCAGAGTTTAATTCGCCATCTCTATGGACTCAACCTGGGCTCAGTAGGGAAGACCAAACACTGTCAGGCTGGAGTCAGCCAGCAGAGGCCTCTGGAAGCTCCCAGCACTGCTCAGAGCTGTCCACCCCAGAGGTGGCATGCCAGCCACCCTCCAGGAATTCTTCTTTCCATTTCCCAATTCTTAACACCCCCAGAGGGAGACTGGAATTCTTCTTTGCAATCAAAGAGAACATGCTCACTATACAGACTACCATTTAAAGCGAAACTGTCCCTCTCTGTTAACTTTGCTTGTGCCATTTAATAAACCCCCTCGCTTAAGGGCCCTGAATCTTACTTCTTCTGGATTTTACTCTCTTCTCTCAGGGAGGCTTCTCCATCTTACCAGTCTGAACATGAACTTGGCATTTGTTCTTCTCCCAAAGTGTCTTCATTTGGGTGTAAGAAGCAAAGAAAAGAAGCCTAGAATCTGCAATTCTTTTGTTTTGTATAAAGTACGTATGTTGGGGCTGGGAGTGGTATAATAGTAACTGCTTTACAATATAAGTCCAATCCACCCCTCACGCATGCCTTGTCAGGATTGACACCAACAGCATTTAGGAGGATAAAAAACAACTGAAGTTGGGGCTAACATTTTTAAATCGGGAGATTTCACGTGCAAAAACAAACAAAACCCTACATTACCAGTTTCTTTTGAAAACATTTAAAAATTAGACATTGCAACAACAGGGGGCCCACACCTCTACATGACAAATGTTGGCTTCAGCTGTGTGGGACCGTCCCAGGCCACTGCAGTTGGTTGGGTCGGTTGTACCTAGCTAAGGGGGCACGGAGGGGCTGAACTCAAAGCTGGGCCGAGTCGGCTTCCACCCAGAGGAAGGGGCCCCTTTCCCTAATTCACACAAAGGTTCTCTATGGGCTAGCTAGGTCCAGTACCCTTCATGGGTCACCTGACCAACTTTACCCATTCCTGTTACCTTCCTTTCTCAGCAGGGCACAGGGTTTAACAGCAGGACTGCTAACAAAAAGGTCTGCAGTTCAAATTCACCAGCCACTCCTTGCAAACCCTATGGGGCAGTTCTACCCTGTCACTATGAGTCAGAATTGACTCGATGGCAACGGGTTTTTCTTTTTGGTTTATCAGTGGTTAAGAGCTCAGCTGCTAACCAAACGGTCAGTGGTTCGAACCCACCAGCAATTCCAGGGGAGAAAGATAGGGCAGTCTGCTTCTGTAAAGATTTACAGCCTTGGAAACCCTACAAGGCAGTTCTACTGTGTTCTATAGGGTCGCTATGAGTCAGAATCTACTCAACGGCAATGGATTTTGGTGGGTATAGATGATGAAAAACTACAGCTATAAAATTTTTACAAGTTCAACAGCACCAAGGCAGAGATTAGATTTCTAACCAGGATTTAAAGAAATTTCTTACTGGGTTACCAGCCACGTCCAATCCTTCCTAGGCCCAGGTTTCTTGCTTTCTTAAATTCAGTCCTCCTATCTCTGCTCAAGCTTCTTTGCTTCCCTGGCTCTTGGAAAAACACAAAATCCAATTCTTGGAGCCAGAGCAGGTCGGCTGGAAATACAGGTAGCTTATTATACCAACAAGTGATAAAGAACGGGACAGGCCAGCCGTTTCTTTGTGGAGCAGCCCACTGTCTCTGAAGCCATCAGAAACCTTGGGCTTCTGCTTTTACAACCTCTTCTGACCCAATAAGCAGACGAGGGCAATAAAATGCAAATCATTCTGGCAGTCAATTAATCCCACTGAAATCACTTCCACTAGTACAGCCATAAAAGAAGGGGAAAAAAAGAAAAGAGTTTTTCTCTCTGGTCTTTCTCCACTCAGAGATAACCTGCAAAACTTAAAGGACTTTAATTGTCCAGATCCACCCCAATTCTCCAAATCCAGGCCACATGCATGGTTGTTTAAGCCTTAATGAAAATTAATGGAATGGAAACAAGAAGGAGGTTACTGCTGTGAATCAGAACTGCCTGGTGTCAACACCTATAGCAAACACAACTTCCACAGCCTGCCCCAGCTCAGCAAGAAGAATCACAGTCTTAAAGGGACCAAAGCATATTGTGTGCAATGCCCACCCTAGTCCTAGCGCCGAACTACTCTCTCCTGAAAGGTTTAAGATTGCATAAAAACCCCTTTGGTAGTTATCAAGGCTGTGTTCCAGCCACAGGCAGAAAGGATAAGGGTATTGCCAGGCAGGCAGCACCATCATGCCCTCTGCCAAAGCTGTTCCAATGCTGGCATCTTTGATCCCCAGCTGACTCCGCCACAGAGCACCAGTCTGAAGCCCAGAGAGTCAGCCCTACATTTTATTCCACAGGTACTTCCGAAATCACTTCTCAGAGGTTTGGATTTTCCCGTAGGCAGCTTCCTTGGCAGAAATGCCAACCCTTCTCTAACGCCAATGGCATTTCCACTCACAGCCAGCCACGAGGTGTCCTTCAGAAGCTCCAGCATCCTATACATACATATTTATATATATTTTTTTTTTTTACTGTGAGAACAGTCAAGGTGAAGGAGCACAAACAACTTTTTTTTTTTTTTTTTTAAAGATCTCAGAGGTTAATCAGGTCAACCACCCCATTTTATACATTAACAAAACAAAACAGAGTTTAAATAATTTGCAGGGGGGCAAACAGCCAGTATTAGAACCTAGAAACAGGTTTTAAGTGTGTTGGTGAGGAGGCGGGGCCACGATGGCAGAGTAGTCAGACGCTTCCAGCGGACCTTCTTACAACAAAGACCCGAAAAAACAAGTGATTTGATTATATATGGCAATCTGGGAGCCCTGAACATCAAAGGCAGAGTTGAGGAACCAGACCGAGTGGTAGGGGGAGGGAGAGACGGTTCGGAAGCAGCGAGCAGTTGCGAGACCTGACCTGGCGAGAGCCTGAGCCCCTCAGGTGGGAGCAACTCATGGGTGAGCAGTGAGGCAGGCAAGCAGTGGTGCTCGGGAGGTGTGTTTTCCACACCAGGAGAGACCCGGCACAGGAGAGTCTACATGGCCACCCAGAACCAGTGAGAAGCAGCCTCATCAGGGAAAGATAAGTACTGGCCTAGGGCTTACCACGGGGATCAAAAACATGCCCCTTTGGGAAAAACCTCCCTCTCATTTACCTCCTCACTCCCTGCTCTGCACTGGGTCCCAGACCAGCTTCAGCAATTGCCAAGTCCCCTGGGCCAGAAGTAGGATCCGTCACACACCCTGAGCCATTTTCCTGGCCTTAGAGAGTGAACAAATTAACAAACGGGAAAAAATAAACTGCTGGCTCCCCTAAGCCAGGAACTCAGGGTAGGCACAGCGCCTTTGCCTAGGCACAGGCATAAGGGATCCACGGACTTTGAGCGCCTCTCCCCCTGCATACACTTCTGTGGGCCCATCTCAACAGCATAGGCCCTCATTACCACAATATTAACAGGGTACGTACCGGAACTCTAACTTCAACTGTTTCAGCAGTGAAGTGGCAGGTTCGTGACATTTGACACTGCTCTGCCCATTAAACACCTACCCACATATGGGGCCTGAGGATGGTTGGCTCCACCCATGCCACCTAGCCACCTGCAAGAGGGGCCCATGAATAAGAGGTGCCCCCCAGTCCTTACAGCGAACAGCATTAGGTGCTCATAGTCTGGTGGCAAAACCCACCCACCTATGCACTGTAGGGAACAGGGACACACCTTCCTCCTAGACACTCAGGGGTGGCCATCAGCCCTCTGCCTTGATCAGAGTGTGTCCTCCTGCTGCAGCCAGATGCCTGTGCCTACACCAATCACCCATGCCTGTCTGGGACTGTAAGTAAGAGCCTACACCACACACTTGGTGGCAATCTACCTGGGTACCTGAGCTGAATCCATACAGGAGGAATGGGTGGACTCCAGAGCTCACATACCTAGTAACAGATCTAACTACCTGGTGACGGGACATTAGAGCTTCAAAGGTGCCAATAATCAAACTAGGTCATAGGAGCAGCCTGTTTGGGCATATCAAAACAAAACAAGAAACTAGGACACAGTAATCAAACATAAAATAAATAAAAATAATAAGTTATTGATAGCTCGGAGACAACAGTCAATATCAAATCACATAAAGAGGCAATCCATGATGGCTTCAGCAAGCTTCCAAAATAAAGAACCTAGAAATTTTCCAGAGGAGGAAAATTTTTTGAATTACCAGAGGCAGAATACAAAAGATTAACACAGAGAACTCTTTAAGAAATTAGGAAGGAAATTAAGCAAAACACAGAACATGCAATAGAGGAAATTAAAAAGATTAGAGAAGAGCATAATGACAAACTTAACAGGCTACAAGAATCCACAGAGAGGCAGCAATCAGAAATCCAGAAGATTAACAATAAAATTTCAGAATTAGACAACTCAACAGAAAGTCATAGGAGCAGAATTGAGGCAATGGAAGTCAGAATTAGTGAGACTGAAGATAAAGCACTTGACACTAACTTATCTGAGGAAAAATCAGATACAAGGATTTAAAAAAATGAAGAAACTCTAAGAATTATGTGGGACTCTATCAAGAGGAATAAGTTACAAGTGATTAGACTACCAGAACAGGGGGGCATAACAGAAAATAGAGTGAGAACTGTTGAAGATTTGTTGGCAGAAAACTTCCCTCATATCGTGAAAGATGATAAGGTATCTATCCAAGATGGTCATCGAACCCCACATAAGGTAGATCCCAAAAGAAAGTCACAAAGACATATTATAATCAAACTTGCCAAACCAAAGATAAAGAGAGAATTTTACGGGTAGCTAGGGATAAATGAAGAGTCATCTACAAAGGAGACTCAGTAAGAAGCACGGACTACTCAGCAGAAACCATGCAGGCAAGAAGGCAATGGGATGACATATACAAAGTCTTGAAGGAAAAAAACAGCCAGCCAAGAATTATATACCCAGCAAAACTGTCTCTCAGATCTGATGGCAAAATTAGGGTATTTCCAGATACACAGAAGTTTAGGGAATTTGCAAAAACCAAACCGAAACTGCAAGAAATACTAAAGGGAGTCCTCCGGTTAGAAAATCAGTAACATCAGATAACAACCCAAGACAAGAACTCAGGACAGAGCAACCAGATATCAACCCAGATAGGGAAGACACAAAAGAAATCAAAGCTAAAACTGAAAATAGGGAAACAGATGTCAATACGTAAAAGATGACAGCATTAAAACAAAAAAGAGGGACTTAAAAAACGTAGATATAGATTTTTCATATGGAGAGGAAGTCAAGGCGATACAAAGAAATAAAAGACTGGTATAAACTTAGAAAACTAGGGGTAAATATTAAGGTTACCACAAAGGAAACAAACAATCCTATAAGTCAAAATAAAAAACTAGAAAAATATAAAGACTCAGCAAACACAAAATCAACAACAATGAAAAAGATGAAAAGAAAATACATAAAGAAAAACGACTCAGCACAGAAAATTAAGGGGAACAAAGAAACTGTGACAACGCATTAAAAAAGACATCAAAATGACAGCACTAAACTCACGCCTATCAACAATTATCCTGAATGTAAATGGACTAAATATGCCAATAAAGAGACAGAGAGTGGCAGATTGGATAAAAAAACACGATCCGTCTATATGCTGCCTACAAGAGATACACCTTAGACTTAAAGACACAAACAAACTAAAACTCAAAGGGTGGAAAAAATACATCAAGAAAACAGCACTCAAAAAAGAGCAGGAGTGGCAATATTAATCTCTGACTAAACAGATTTTAAAGTAAAATCTACCACAAAGGATAAGGAAGGACACTATATAATGATTAAAGAGTCAATACACCAGGAGGGCATAACTATAACAAATATTTATGCACCCAATGACAGGGCTCCAAAATACATAAAACAAACTCTAACAGCACTGAAAAGAGAAACAGACAGCTCCACAATAATATTAGGAGACTTCAACACACCACTTTCGGTGAAGGACAGAACATGCAGAAAGAAGCTCAACAAAGACACAGAGGAGCTAAACGCTACAATCAACCAACTTGATCTCACAGACATATATTGAACACTCCACCCAACAGTAGACAAGTATACTTTCTTTTCCAACGCACATGGAACGTTCTCCAGAAGAGACCACATATTAGGCAATAAAGCAAGCCTCAACAAAACCCAAAGCATCGAAATATTACAAAACATCTTTTCTGACCATAAAGCCATAAAAGTAGAAGTCAACAACAGAAAAAGCAAGGAAAAAAAATCAAACACGTGGAAACTGAACAACACCTTGCTCAAAAACTACTGGGTTATAGAAGAAATTAAGGATGGAATAAAGAAATTCATGGAATCACAGGAGAATGAAAACACATCCTACCAGAACCTTTGGGACAGAGCAAAAGCAGTGCTCAGAGATCAGTTTACAGCAATAAATGCACGCATCCAAAAAGAATAAAGGGCCATAATCAAAACATTAACCCTACAAATGGAACAAGTAGAAAGAGGGCAGGAAAAGAAACCCTCAGGCACCAGAAGAAAGGAAATAATAAGAATTAGAGCAGAATTAAATGAAATAGAGAATAGAAAAACAATTGAAAGAGTTAACAAGACCAAAAGCTGGTTCTTTGAAAAGATCAACAAAGTTGATAAACGATTGGCCAAACTGACCAGAAAAAAACAGGAGAGGAAGCAGATAACCTGTATAAGAAATGAGATGGGTGATATCAAAACAGACCCAACTGAAATTAAAAGAATCATAATAGAATACTATGAAAAATTGTACTCTAGCAAATTTGAAAACCTAGAGGAAATGGACAAATTTCTAGAAACTCACTACCTACCTAAACTAACACAAACAGAGGCAGAACAACTAAATAAACCCATAACAAAAGAAAAGACTGAAAAGGTAATTAAAAAACTCCCAACAAAAAAAAGCCCTGGCCCAGATGGCTTCACTGGAGAATTCTATCAAACTTTCAGAGAAGAGTTAACACCACTACTACTAAAGGTATTTCAGAGCATAGAAAAGGATGGAATACTCCCAAACTCATTCTATGAAGCCAACATAACCCTGATACCAAAATCAGGTAAAGACATCACAAAAAAAGAACATTACAGACCAATATCCCTCATGAACATTCACACAAAAATCCTGAACAAAATTCTAGCCAATAGAATTCAGCAACATATCAAAAATATAATTCATCATGATCAAGTGGGATTTATATCAGGTATGCAGGGATGGTTCAACATTAGAAAAACAATCCATGTAATTCATCACGTAAATAAAACAAAAGACAAGAACCACATGATCTTATCAATCAACGCAGAAATGGCATTTGACAAAGTCCAACACCCATTCATGATAAAAACTCTCAACAAAAATAGGAATAGAAGGGAAATTCCTCAATATAATTATGGGCAATTATACAAAGCCAACAGCCAATATCATCCTAAATGGAGAGATTATGAAAGCATTCCCCTTGAGAATGGGAACCAGACAAGGATGCCCTTTATCACCACTCTTATTCAACATTGTGCTGGAGCTCCTAGCCAGAGCAATTGGGCTAGAAAAAGAAATAATGGGCATCCAAATTGGTAGGGAAGAAGTCAAAGTATCTCTCTTTGCAGATGATATGATCTGATACATGGGAAACCCCAAAGAATCCCCAAGAAAACTACTGGAACTAATAGAAGATTTCAGCAAAGTTTCAGGATACAAGATAAACATACAAAAATCAGTTGGATTCCTTTACACCAACAAAGAGAACCTTGAAGAGTAAATCACTAAATCAATACCATTTACAATAGCCCCCAAGAAGGTAAAATACTTAGGAATAAATCTAACGTGGCACGTAAAAGATCTATACAATGAAAACTATAAGACACTACTGCAAGAAACCAAAAGGGACCTGCATAAGTGGAAAAACATACCTTGCTCATGGATAGGAAGACTCAACATTGTGAAAATGTCAATTCTACCCAAAGTGATCTATAGATACAATGCAATCCCAATCCAAATTCCACTGGCATTTTTTAATAAGATGGAGAAACAAATCACCAACTTCATATGGAAAGGGAAGAGGCCCCAAATAAGTAAAGCATTACTCAAGAAGAAGAACAAAGTGGGAGGCCTCACACTACCTGATTTTAGAACCTATTACACTGCCATGGTAGTCAAAACAGCCTGGTACCGGTACAACAACAGACACATAGACCAATGGAACAGAATTGAGAATCCAGACATAAATTCATCCACCTATAAGCAGCTGATATTTGACAAAGGCCCAAAGCCGTTAACTGGGGAAAAGACAGTCTCTTTAACAAATGGTACTGGCATAACTGGATATCTATCTGCAAAAAACTGAAACAAGACCCATGCCTCACACCACGCACAAAAACTTAAATATAAAATGAAAAACTATAAAGATCATGGAAGAAACAATAGGGACAACACTAGGAGCCCTAATACATGGCACAGACACAATACGAACCATAAGTAACAATGCACAAGCATGAGAAGAGAGACTAGATAACTGGGAGCTCCTAAAAATCAAACACTTATGCTCATCCGAAGACTTCACCAAAAGAGTAAAAAGACAACCTACAGTTGGGAAAAAATTTTGGCTATGACAAATCCAATCAGCATCTAATCTCTAAAATCTACAAGACTCTGTAAAACCTCAACAACAAAAAGACAAATAACCCAAGTGAAAAATGAGCAAAGGATATGAACAGGCACTTTGCCAAAGAAGATATGCAGGTGGTTAACAAACGCCTGAAGAAATGCTTCCGATCATTAGCCATTAGAGAAATGCAGATCAAAACTACAATCAGGTATCATCTCACCCCAACAAGGCTAGCATTAATCCAAAAATCACAATATAATAAATGTTGGAGAGATTGTGGAGAGACTGGAACACTTATACACTGTTGGTGGGATGTAAAATGGTACAACCACTTTGGAAATCGATTTGTCGCTTCCTTAAAAAGCTAAAAACAGAAGTACCATACGATCCAGCTATCCTGCTTCTTGAAATATATCCTAGAGAAATAAGAGCCATCACATGAGTAGATATATGCACACCCATGTTCACTGCAGCACTGTTCACAATAGCAAAAAGATGGAAACAACCTAGGTGCCCAGCAACAGACAAATGGATAAACAAATTATGGTATATCCACACAATGGAATACTATGCAACAATAAAGAACAACGCTGAAGCCGTGAAACATAATATAACATGGAGGAATCTGCAGGGCATTATGCTGAGTGAATTTAGTCAGTCACAGAAGGAAAAATATTGTATAAGACCGCTATTATAAGAACTCAAGAAAAGGTTTAAACACAGAAGAAAACATTCCTTGATGGTTACATGGGTGGGGAGGGAGGGTGAGAGGTATTTACTAACTAGACAGTAGATAAGAATTATCGTAGGTGAAAGGAAGGACAGCACACACTACAGAGGAAGGCAGCACAACTGGACTAAACCAAAGCTAAGAAGTTTCCTGAACACAATCAAACACTTTGAGGGACAGAGTAGCAGGGGTAGAGATCTGGGGATTATGCTTTCAGGGGACATCTAGGTCAACTGCCATAACAAAGCTTATTAAGAAAATGTTTTGCACTCTAGTTTGGTGAGTGGCGTATGGGGTCTCAAAAGCTGGTAAGCAGCCATCTAAGATGCATCAATTGGTCCCAACCACCTGGAGTAAAGAAGAATTAAGAACCCAAAGACACAAAGAAAGTATTAGCCCAAGAGACAAAAAGGGCCACATAAACCAGAGATTTCATCAGCCTGAGACCAGAAGAACTAGATGGTGCCTGGCTGCCACCAATGACTGTCCTGACAAGGAACACAACAGAGAGTCCTGGATAGAGCAGGAGAAAGGTGGGGTGCAGAACTCAAATTCTAATAAGAAGACCAGACTTAACGGTCTGAGTGAGACTGCAGGAACCCCAGAAGCATGGCCCCTGGATTCTCTATCAGCCCAGAACTAAAACAATTTCCGAGGCCAACTCTTCAGACATGGATTGGACTGGACTGTGGAACATAAAGTGATACTCATGAGGAGTGTGCCTCTTAGCTCAAGTAGACACAAGAGACTAAATGGGCAGCTTCTGTCCAAAGGTAAGATGGGAAGGCAGAGAGGGTTAGGAACTGGTTGAATGTACATGGGGTGTCAGGGGTGGAAAGGAGGAGTGTGCTGTCATAGTATGTGGAGGGCAATTAGAGTAACGTAACAATATATGTATAAATTTTTGTATGGGGGAAAAAGAAATTCTCTGTTCAAAAAAAAAAAAGTGCGTTGGTGAATTGTTTTCGTCTCCCAATGACTTCTTCTTAAAGAAAGGTCTGACAAGTGGTAGCCAGACTCCCAGCTTGTAGATACCTCCCTATGTCATGAAGAGTGTTCTGCAACAGATCAGCAGGGAGATTCTTTCATCTATATCTAACAGTTGGTCAAACCACTGAGTCCACAAATTCATTTATAAAATGATCATATGAAAAATATTCAGCCTGATTAGAAATCAAAGAAATGTAAATTAGAACCATACAGAGAAGACTGTTTTTCGACTGTGCATAGAGCAAAGATTAAAGAAAGAAAAACCTCACGAAACTGATCTCAATACTAGCAAGGGTTCATTAAGCCGGTCCTCTCAGTTGCTGCTGGTGAGGATAAAAAATGGCACAAACTTTCCAGAAGCAGTTCGGTAAAATGCATTAAGAACCTCAAAAGGACAAATATCGTATGGTCTCTACTACAAAAAGACAAGAATAGGTATACACAGTAAAACTCATGTCCACTGATAGTTACGAGGGATTGGTGGAGGGGTCACCCTCTAGCTTGTAGATACTTGCAATGTGGGGGATTGTGATACAACACCAAATGTGGGTGAACTGTGCACAGCTTGATCAAGGTAAATGATGTCACTAAGAAATATGCAAAAAAAAAAGGACATTTTTGGTAAATGCTAGGGCACATACAACAGTGCAACAAGTAAACGATAGGAGTGTGCTGTGTATGTACGTATGCATACAAGTGTATAGGTATGTATATGTGTGTTTATAGGTGGGCATACATAGACACATCCATGTGCAGGTGTATATATATATGTAAGTGCATGCATCCATATATATTTATACATATAATACATGGGGGACAATCATAGATATTTATTAAATACCTCAGAGGATTGGTTTACGGGATCTGAAGGCTTAGGACCATAGCCTCGTGGGACAACTTGGTCAATTAGCATAATATAATGCGTAAAGTTTATGTTCTACATCTTATTTTGGTGAGTAGCATCTGGGGTCTTAAAAGCTTGCGAGTGGTCATCTATGATACAACTATTGGTCTCTACTTACCTGGAGCAAAAGAGAATGAAGGAAACCAAAGGCTTAGAGAAGAAACTAGTCCAGGACTAATAGCCTACACAAACCACGACCTCATCTACCGAGACCAGAACTACATGGTGCCCAGGTACCACTACTGACCGTTCTGATCAGAAATAGAATAGATGGATCCTGATAGAATGGGAACAAAATGTGGAACAGAACTCAAATTCTTAAAAAGTCCAGACTTACTGGACCAGTTGAGACTGGAGGACTCCCTGAGGCTATTGCCCTGAGATACTCTTTCAACTTTGAACCAAAACAAACCCATCAGGTTATCTTTTAGTTAAATAACAGATTGCCTCATAAAATAAAAAATATCATCTGTGAGTACTGTGCTTCTTTAAAAAATCATCTATATGAGACCAAACAGTCAACACTTACTCTGAAGCAAAGATAAGTCAATGGGGCAGGGAAACTAGATTACTGAAAATGGAACAACCAGAACAGAAATGAGAAACTGACACACTGTAACCAACATCACTGAACAAACTGTGTAGAAATTGTTAAATGGGAACCTAATTTGCTCTGTCAACTTTCACAAAAACATAATAAAATATTATTTAAAAAAAGAGCCTTAAGATTGTACATGTTCTTTGACCCTTAATCCGTCTTCTGGAAATCTATCCTAACCAGAAATGTGGACAAAGATTTAGGTCCAGATGTTCACTGCAGCACTTCTCACTGCTCTCAGACAATGGAGTGTCCAAAGGAGAGGTCTTTTTGTTGGATAGGGTAATGGTATAAGGACGCAAAAGTTTGGAGAAGCTAAGAAAGTGCTAAACTGCTCAGCATTAAAAGGGAAACACTGCAGCTAAAGCCTTATTCAAAATGTAGTCTACAGACTAGTCTCAATCTTTAAACTAGTTGTTACCAGTCAGCAATGAGAAAAATACAGAAACTTAGAGTAAATATTTATAAATTTGACATTATTTCATATTTTACCAAAAAAAAAAAAAAAAATCCCCAACAAACAAAAACTTGGCTTTCCAGTACAGATAGTCTGCAAAGGACTGATCGCTATGGAGACAACCAGAGGGGGTTGGGCAGAAGGAGGTGAGAAGACAGGAGTCCAGGAAGAGTCCAGAAGGTGGTGAGAGGGCTAGTGCCCAAAATACCATGAAGAGGGAGGACAGAGATATCTAGTGGAGATACTGTACACATTTTGCTTTCAGGCCAATAATGCAGTCATCTCCTCCGTGGGCCTAGAGCATTTTAGGCAAATCTATATCGCCTGCCACTGATTTATGGATCTGGGTTTGCCTTGGGGGAATAGGAAGCAGTGATTTGCCCTGTCAGTACAGAAACCATCTAAGAAAACAAACCCATTGCCCGACTCACAGTGACCCTATAGACGGGAGTAGAACGGCCCCACAGGGTTTACTAAACTGTAATCTTTACTGAAGCAGATCGCCAGGTCTTTTCTTCTGCGGAGCCACTGGGGGGTTGAGGGTTGAAACCTCTGACCTTCTGGTTAGCAGCTCAGAGTTAACCAGTGTGCCACCAGGGCTCCTTCAGAGAGCATCTGGGGAGCTTCTATTTCAGTGTAAAGTTAGGAACTACCTGCATGTCCAGTAAGAGGGGACTAGTTAGGTAAATCGTGGTGTGTCTAACCTCTGAAATCTTACATAGCCATTAAATTTTACAAAAAGCTTTTAATAACGTATGTTCTTGGTACAATTTTTGTTAAATGAAAATTCAGAAAAGCAGCAAAAGTATTTGTAGTATAAATACACAACCAATAAAGGGGAACACACATACACACACATCCCAAAAACTGAAAGGAGACAGGTCAAAATGTAAATACTGACTGATGATGTCATGAGTAATTTTTTTCCCTATTTTCTTTCTGCTTTTTGTATTTATTATAATTTCTGCACCAAGGAACGTATAACTTTGACAATCAAATGAAAGTAAATCTCTATGAAAGGAAAAATAAATTGCCTCTGTAGACCAATGTATTGAGTTCTAAATTGGTATTCTCCATCCTGTTCCACCTCCATTCTTTTTATTCTAACATTCTGTCCTTCTTCGACTATTTATATGTGGGGCTTCCCTGGCTTCCAAGAAATTGGGGGTGGCAGAGGCAGGAGGACAAGGTTGGCCCTAGTTACCAATATCTTAGGACTCTCCACATTTGTACAAGTTCCTTAGTGCAGTTTTCTAGGCCGATTACTCCCCAGATACTCTAAAACAGGAAACAAAGGACAATTGCTTCAGACAAGGTGGGAACTAACCAACTACAGCCCCCAGAGTGTGTGGGCCTGGCTGTGTGTGGCAGGTGTTCATAAGGAGAAAAAGGTAAATTTCTCCTTCCTCCTAAATTGTCATCATCTTAGCCAAGTACACCGTATATGGTCCTTTGGAAGTTTCAGAATGCACAACATGTGTTACGAATGATCCAACACAGACTTTGCAAAATGTTGAAATCTGTACCCTTTCTTCCACATCCCCCTACCAAATTTCTTTCTTAAAAGAAGCTATTCTTAGCCACAAGGAAGGAAAAAACGACAATAATCACAACAAGAAGAACAATTGGCAATGGAACATCAAACCCAAAGAGAATTATAACACAACGTCCTTTCCACGGCAACAGTATTTCTGATAGGTGGATCTACAACTAGTCCAGCAATGAGCAAGGCCGGTCAGAGGAATGTGGTCTGGAGGGACTAATAATTTCCCCGCAAACAAGACTTTGAGCAAGAGTCTTTCAAAGAGCCATACTGTGAGCACTTGTTCATAAACCTGGCTGCTCATCAAAATCGCCAGGGAACCGTCAGGAATACAGATTCCAGGTCCTGAATCAAAAACGTTGTTGTTGTTGTTAGGTGCCGTCGAGTCGATATTTGTCTCAGAGCTGCTGTCCCGTAGGGTTTTCTAGGCTGTAATCTTTATGGAAGCAGATCGCCAAGTCCTTCTCCCACAGTGCTGCTGGCCGCTGGGTGGTTTTGAACCACCAGCCTTTCCGTTAGCAGCCAAGCGCTTGACCATTATGCCACCAGGGCTCCTTTGCTTCACAAATACTGAATCTGAATCTCCAGGGTGGGGCCAGGAGATCTGTGTTTTGAACAAATATATCTAAGATTGTGATGCTGCCAGCCCCGTACTCCTGGCCTGCAGACAAGCGCAAAGGAACCTTAGGACCACTTCCCAGCCACAGGTGGAAACTTCTCATCCTTTACTTTGGCCATCCAGCATTGGGCTCAGCCACAACCTTCTCATCCTTCCCTCTGGCCATCCAGCACAGGGCTCAGCCACAACCTTCTTCTCATCCTTCCCTCTGGCCATCCAGCGTTAGGCTCAGGGGCCCTTTTGAGGGTGACAGGCCCCACTGCGGCTATAAAATTCTAGAAATCTCTTTCTGGTGTCTAAATCCTGAGGTTCTCTCACACGGCTTCTGTGTCCATTATCTGCCACTTCTCTTCTCATGAAGAAAGCCAGTTACTCAAACCCTTCAGGAAGGTTGGGAGGGGTGACATCTGTCCCTGTTCTCTGGGGCCCAGGTAAGGCCTGACTTAGGTAACTGCTAACCCACACTATATTCTCTCCTGTTCCAAGGAAACAATACCAGTCGACTCCTCTTCCCAAGCCCAAATTCCACAAAGCCCTGTACTGTCCACCCTCCCTGCCTACCCATTCTGCCCTGCCTGATGAAGCCCTTTCGTCTGGAAAGCCTTTGCTACATTAACACCTACTGAACTCTCAGATCTCAGTTTAAACATCGTATCTTCAGGGAGCCCTAATGACCCTCCAGCCTGGATTGGCTATTCCATCATTGAATTTTTCTAATGCTACCCTACTCCCTTCTTCACACTCTTACCACTGTTTTTAATCATAAATTTATTTGGGTGATAAATTGATTAGTGTCTTTCTTTTCCATTCAACTGAAAGTTCCAAAGGGGCAAGGTCTGGCTGGCTGGCTGACCATTGTTGTTCTCGGCATAATAATCCTCCTCCACCTTCTCCTAGACAAACTCTATTCATCCTTCAAATCTCAGCTTGGACTTACATCAGTCAGGGTCCTACCAGGAAAATGGAAACCACTTCAAGTATTTTCTATAGAGGGCATGTAATGCAGGCAAATTGGTTATGCTAGTGATATAGGAGCTGAGAGCCCAACAGAGGAGGTTGAGATATCTCAGACAAGCAATAGCAGAAGTTGTTCCCATCCCTAGGCTTGAGGGACAAAGGGATCGCGTGATGTTACCTGAGTCCAAGGACCTATCTGACAGGAAACGGAATCACCAAGGGGACACAGACATGATCAGAGAGGCTGTTGAGGTAGACGAGGAGGAGGAGAAGGCAGAAAATGAGGAAAAGGAGGAGATGGAGGAGGAAGATGAAAAAGAGGAAAGAAGGAAAATGAGCAGGAGGTGAGAAAGCAGGAGAAGGAGGAAAGACACCGAGTAGGAGGAGAAGGAGGAGACGGAGATGAAGAAGGAGGAGGAGAAAAAGAAGTAATAGTACTCCCGCTTTTTCCGCACAGTCCTAGCCCCAGTCTCCCATCATTGCCTCCCCTTGGCAGGAACCACATGGAGGGCATCTGACATGGGAACCTGAGAACTGTAGCCTGCAGGGGTTGGCACTGGACCCCTAAGTTGCAGAGTAGAGGATGGGTAAGGAATGGTCTGAAGGCAATCAGGCCCGAGACCAGCCGTCCTTAATTCCTCTAGGAAGCCTTTCCTGCCCCCGTGCCAGGGTGGATTAGGCGTCTGTGATAGGTACAAAAATGGCTCCCAAAATACATTGACTTCCTAATCCCTGAACTTCATACGGCAAAACAGGGACTATTACCTAATATGGCAAAAGATATGATTAGGTCAAGGATCTTGAGAGGAGATTATCCTGGATTATCCACGTGGACCCTGAAAGTCATTACAAGTGTCCTTATAAGAGGGAGACAGACACACAGAAGGGGAGACAGTCATGTATAGAAATGATGGGGCCACAAGCCAAAGAATGCCAAAAGAGAAGCTAGAAGACGCAAGGAATGGTTTCTCCCTTAGAGCCTCTGGAGGGAGCACATCCCTGCCGACACCCAGATTTCATTCTTCTGTCTTCCAGAACTGTGCGACAATAAATTTCTATTGTTTTAAGGCATCCTGTTTGTGGTAATTTGTTACAGCAGCTACAGGAAAATAATATTGTACCCCTCCCTCTATCACGCTCCCATAAAGAAAGACCTGGTGATCCACTTCAATAAAGATTACAGCCTAGAAAACCCTATGGGGCAGTTCTACTCTGTCACATGGAGTTGTTATGAGTCAGAATCGACTCGACAGCATCCAACAACACCACTGACCAAATGAAGAAGTTAATACATTCTACTATTTCTAGCCACTTAACCAGACTCCACGCTGCAGGTCTCTCCACACTGTAATCCAGTTCCCACCCTTAAGGCCCTGCAAGGGACACTCTCTGCTTTAGGGAGCAGAAAACACAACTTTCAGTGGTAGTGCTTGTCCCATTCTTCCTACCCACCCAGCCCCTAATCACTGACAGTGATGAGGAGGCATGGGAAAAAAAAAAAAAAAAAAGCTCTTCCTCCATCCGGTTATTCTCTTGAGTCATCCAACTCACAGCCATGGGCCAGGTCAAAGTTTCTTTGGAGTCCCCTGTGTTAACAAGCTGGAAGCTAAACAGCACAGTGTCGTACAGCATTTTTCTGAGTAGTTAATTAACGAGGGGATAAGCTACCTTGACAATCACTGAAGCAAGCAGCCTCCCTGTGCAGTCGTCAAGAGGGACGGGATTAGTTTCCAGGGAGACAATGGGGAAATGACAAGCAGGGCAGGCTTGATGGGACCTGTGGCTTCCTCAACGCTGCTCCGTGCCCAACTCTCCCTTTCCCCACAATGCAGAGCAGACGTCTCAGAAAGCCTCGCAGGGAGGGCTGGACGGGCCTGATAATCAGTTATCTCTCAGTGCTTGGATGATTTAGAATCTGCTCACAGATGGCATGATCTGGGTAGAGGGCCTTCTGGAAATCATGCTGTCCAAGGCTGACAGCCCAGGGAGGTAATGTGTCTCAGCAAAATCACCGAATGTTCAGAAAAGTAACTCCAAGGAGGGCAGGATGGTCAGGCATGGGTTCTAGCTGAACCACAGGAGGCAGGAGGTGAGCTATGGCAGTTTCTAAGGGCCAAAGATGGAGACCAGGTATCCCTGAGGAGGCGGCAGCACTTGTAGGAAAGGGAAGGAATCCAGGCACCTCGG
The DNA here is from genome assembly GCA_030035585.1 of Dugong dugon. Taxonomy (NCBI): domain Eukaryota; kingdom Metazoa; phylum Chordata; class Mammalia; order Sirenia; family Dugongidae; genus Dugong; species Dugong dugon. The sequence goes on along the minus strand of CM057460.1, from coordinate 163,206,970 downwards.
AGGATGGACCACAGGGACAATGTGCCATTTTATTTGATATTTTGCTACCCAGCATCTCAGCACTCCAGCCTGCCCTCCACTCTAGAAGCCAAAAAAGGCCAGATCCTCACTTTCCCTGCTTCTTTTGCAGCTGGGTCATAGGTACGTGACCTAGGTTCAGACAATCAGACAGTCCTTCGTCAGAGTTTGAATCAGGAACTTTTCATGCAAAAAGCAGTACCAGTCAGCACAGTCCATTTCTGGGGCAGCCGTGACTGAGAGTACTGTCCATGTCTAGGACCAGCATCCAGGGTTGGCAGTGGCCTTCTCCCCACACTGGCCCTTTGTGGTCCTGGTGAACCAACTCCCCTCATTCCAGCCCCTATCTTCCGCCCAATTCTTCCAATCTCTGGCAATTCTGAGACTCAGTGATTTATTTTCTATAAATTAATTTGTAATCCACATTAGCCAGAGTGAGTTTTTGTTCATTGGAACTACAAACCTGGCCTGATCTAGAGTGTATGGGGCTTATTTTTAAGTGGATGGAGGAAGTATGGAGACTTTTATACACACAGAGTTCTAGGAAAATGATTTGCTTTTTTTTTCTGTCACATATGTGTTGGATATGTTTGTCAGGCCTCTTTGAGGTGCAAGTGACAGAAACTGGTTTAAGAACAATGGGAATTTATTTATAACTATAAAGTATGTGTGTTAACAGGATCCAGGTACAGCTGGATCTGGTGAGGTAAGTAATGTCAAGAATTTGTTTCTATTGCTTTCCTCTTGACTAGCTTTATTATTAGAGAGATTCTGCTCATGTAGTGGTCTCCAGCTCCTTCAGACTTACCAGCCCCAGCCCCTTCCGCCAGCCTTGGCCAAATCCAGTCTACCATTTGTCTTTATAAATAAAGTTTTATTAGAACAAAGCATGTCCATTCATTTATGTACTATCTGGGGTTGCTTTGGAGTCCCAGGGTGGTACAAAGGTTTAACATGCTCGGCTGCTAACTGAAAGGTTGGAGGTTTGAGTCCATCCAGAGGCACCTCAGAAGAAAGGCCTGGCAATCTACTTCTGAAAAATCAGCCATTGAAAACCCTATGGGGTGCAGTTCTACTCAGGGACTGCCATGAGTTGGAGTCAACTTGACGGCAACTGGTCTTATGATTGCTTTTGCGGCACAAGAGCGGAATTGAGTAATTGTGACAGAGACCACATGTTCCACAAAACACAAAACATTTTACTATCTGGTTCTTTACAGAAGAAATCTACTGACCTGCTTGGATGACTCCTACCTCACTGGTGCCACCTAATAGCTCAGAGACCACTATCAGAAGGAGAGGGACAGCAATGAATAAACAGCTTCCCTAATACCGAGTCACAGAAATGAAGTCTCAAAATAATCTCTGTAGCTTTGGAACTTTATTTCCCTGCCCTACCTCCTTTTTCTGCCAAGTCTTAACAGCCAGGGCACACCCTTGCTTCAAACTAGAGCCCCGACTCTGGCCATTTACTCAGTTTCTTCTTGTTCATTCTATAACTACTTCTCATCCCAAAAAGTGAATTTAAGTTCTCCTCCAACTGGGTTGATTTCCTAATGTTAAAAATATGAATGCATGGCAATCTCACCCCAAACCACAACTGACTGGCAATTTCACATGTTATAACAACTGTTTTAGAAACAGGCATTTTTTTTCCCCCAATGCTAGAAACCAAATCCAATTATCCAGTCACTTTTTTGAAGCCCTGAGTAGCAGAAGAGTTCTCTGGTCTCCTGCTGCTGGAACACAATCAGAAGAAATTAGAAAAATAAAAGCGGGCTGAGAGGAGTCAGCCCCCCTCATTTGCCAGGCTGATGGTCTCTGGGGCTCTGCGCAGCTCACTCAGGGACACCTCCCTCAGAAGTGGCCCACGGTGGCACCAGGTGTGCCCCTTTAATTTCCCTTTGCAACCTCTCCTGTGACAAGTGCCTTTTCCCCATCTAATGATCGGCTTCCCCTCCACACCCCTTGCATTATCCTGCCTTCTTCCATGGTGTCAGGCAAAATCAGGGCGATGTCTTCTCTGTCCAGGGACATCACTGCCTTTCCAGCCTCCAATCTTTTGCTCTTGAGGGCCCCCTGCTTGGCTCGCTGTTTCCCCACCACTGTGCCTATCAGAATTATACCCATCCTGCAACATTCTGCCCAAGTTTCCTACAATTTACATACAGTGAAACCTGCGAAAGCTAGAAGCTGTGTAAGGTGGAAACCTGTTACAGAAGGAAAACGCAAATATTTTCCACTCTTAGAGAGCAACAGAAAAGTGGTAAGCTGCACCCTGTCAAAGGCAGAAAACTTGCGAGACCCAGAAAACCAAGGCAGTCCCGTCAAGTTCCAGCTGTACGATATTTTGCAATCCATTTTAATTGAACAAAAAATGCATGAATGCTACATGAACGCATTACAAACCAGAAAGCAGTTGCCATTAAGGTGATCTGGACTCGTGGCGACCCCATACGTGTCAGAGTAGAACTGTGCTCCACAGAGTTTTCAGTGGTTGATTTTTCAGAAGTAGGTCGCCAGGGCTTTCTTTCGAGGTGCCTCTGGGTAGATTCAGATTTCCAACCTTTCAGTGAGCAGCCTAGTGCAGTTAACCATTTGTACCACCCAGGGGCTCCTTAAAAGCATTACAGATAAGGTGAAATTCTCTATTGAAAAAACCTGTAAGCTCCATTCTTTCCCCAAAGGCAAATATTATTATTATTTGTTGCATACCTTCCCAGAGTCCTTTCTTTCCATTTGCATATTTACATATGAACCGGTAGGAAATATACAATATGCTTTGCATGTTTTACACAAATGGTAACATCCTTGCTTTTTTTTCCCCCACTCAACAATTTGGGCTGGAGAACTTCCCACATGACAAAATATTGAGAAAATGCATTCTTTTTAACTGCCATAGTATGAAGATAGCATTCCTCTTCTGATTGACATTTAGCGTGTTTCCAGTTATTTGAGAGTAAAATAATGATGTTATAAACATCTTATCTATGCCTTCTTGTGCACTGTGCACTTCTCCAGGTTAGATTATATACTATTCATTGTTTTCTAATTGTTTAGAGCAGGTGTCAGCAAATATTTTCTGAAAAGGGTCGAACAGTAAGTATTTTAGGCTCTGCAGGCCATAGGGTCTCTGTCATAACTACTCAACTGTGCCCTTGTGGTGTGAAAGCAACCAATCAGTTGCCATCAAGTTGACTTGACTCATGGCGACCCCATGTGTGTCACAGTGGAACTGCGCTCCACAGGGTTTACAATGGCTGATTTTTTGGAAGTAGATCACCAGGCGTTTCTTCCAAGGTGCCTCTGGGTGGACTTGAACCTCCAACCTTTTAGTTAGCTGCCCAGTGCACTAACTGTTTGCACCACCCAGAGACTCCTGGTGTGAAAGCAGCCATTGACAATTTGTAAATGAATGGGTGTGGCTATGTTGCTATTACACTTGATTATAAAACAGCTATGTGGTAGCATTTGGCCCACAGGCCATAGTTCCCCGACTCCTGGCTAGAAGATTGGTGTTTTATTGGCATTTCTAGGGTATGACACCACAGCACCAACAATTACTAACATTTGCAGAGCCCCTTAGCATGTACCATGCCCATGCTACACGCTTTGCCAGCATTATCTCATTTAATCCATTCAACACTCCTATGGAATAGTAGAATCACTATTCCCATTGTGTCAAATGAAGCTCAGTGATAACAGATAATTCTTTAAGATTACATGGCTGGTATGGGTGCAACTGGGGTTCATATCCAGGTAGCATGACAGCAAGCCCATGTTTTTAACCACTACGCTAGGGTGTCTTCCTACTATTAAGGGGATAAGAGGTAGCATACAGAGGGGTCAAGACAAAATGAGCCCTGTGGCTGAGGTCCCTGGATCCTGCTCAACCACAGAGAACTTGGTGGTTCTGGAAGACCCTCTCTCCAGGATTATGCAGGTACAGAGTTTTCCTACAACTTGTGGGCATTCAGAGCTCCTGCATGCCACACCGGAGCCCTAGATTGATTCTTTATATTAGCACCCAGTACTGCTGGGAACCTGCCCAACACTGAAACAACACCACCTGTCTTCTCCACCACCAGTGTGCACTGTACCCTGCCTATAGAAACTGAAACTCTTAACTCCCCTTTTTGGTTGGGGATCCTCACTTTTCTTCCCCCCTTGGTCCAGTAGGCTTAAGAAGTAGCAATAAAGCTTGCTTGGGTTTCACCCATTAAAGAACGAATGAAGGATGGATGAATGGATGGATGGATGGGAGGAAAGAAGAAAAAAGAAAAGATTGGAGGGAAAAAGGAAGGAAGGGAAGAAGGAAGGAAAACAGGGAGGAGGAATGAAGGAAAGGTCCCACTGCTAAATGTATATGCCCTTTTTAAATTGTATTTACCCAATAAGCTTTTCACTTTTTAGGGACAGTTTGGGCACCTGTTAAGACTATCAAGGGCAGTCTACTAGGGGATGTTTATTCTTCCAGAAAATCCATTACAAGATAATGTGAGCTTAGCAGCCATCGACAGTTCCAGCCACAGGGGATTATCAGGGAGAGCGGTCAGGTGAGGTGGAGGAACCGTAATGCTGTCAGTCTGATACTGGTGTTTCGCACCTTACCCTGGAGTCCCCAAAGGTCCCCAAATGTCGCTCCTCATCTGCCCTTTGTTAAGTCCAAACCTGGTTCCCCAGGCACAACCTGGAGGATCAAGTGTATTTTCCACTCTGTTTCATGCCAACCGAACAGCCAAGACCTGCCAAAACCCAAGCTCTTAAAAACATTAAGTGAGGAAACCTCAGAGTGCCTGATCCAGCGGCCATTCAGAATGTTCTCCTTCATTTTACATTTTTTAATACCCTTGACAAGTGTTTACTCCCAGCTTTGGGAGAACCTGTCAGGAGGGATGCCTAGAGAGCAAAGGAAAACTGACGCCAGGCAAGCAGCCCGTGCCTTCCCAATGGTCACCGCTGGTCCCAGCTTGGGTTTACTTCTTTTGAAGAGCTGGTTTCTTCTCACACGCAGTGTTTCATGACTTGGGGTTCATTATTCAGTCACAGATTACTTCAGGGAAGAACTTTCTTTCCAGGGGGCCAAGTGACCAAGTGCTTTTCCTTCTACACAAAGAACCCCATATTATGAACGCCCCTACCCCTGGGCAGACCATGCACGTGTGCACGCACACACACACTGTATACACACAACCAATAACTAAGCTCAAGCGTAGGCATATTTTTGGCCTGAGTGTAAATCCATTCCTAGTAGATGCAGAAGGCATTCTTACCTAAGTCCAGAAGCTCAGCATAGACTATTTTAATTACATTAAACCAGAATCTGAACCAATGCTGGTAGCCACAGAGGATTCTGTTTTATCAATGGATTAACCATCTAGTCCACACATCCATGCCTACAGTTGGATACTTACAGCTCTAATCATTCCAGAAGGAAAATGTCCCAGGCAACGCAGTTTGGTAGACACAAAATAGCCCAGCAAACAGTTAAACACAACAGCAAAAGTGGGTGAGGCTGACATGCCCACCTACAAATGTGTCAAACGATATAAGGGCTGAGCGTGGACAGCTTTGACGAAGATGTCATTTGATCGCGCTTCCACTTTACTAGACACAGTCATCACAATGGGGCAATTGTTCAGGCACAAGAAGCGGGAGTCACATTTTCCCAACCTATTTGTACTTTTCCCTCCCGAAGGGGCATTTCTTCTGAAGCCAGGGGAATTCCGCTGATTACATCTCCAGCACAGCCACATTCCAGGGGGTAGGAGGGTCACACACCTGGGCAGGCACAAGAGGGCCGGAGCACTGAACTCTGAGGTCACATCTCAGGTGCCTACCCCCTCCCAGCAGCATGAAAGCTCAGGGCCTGCTACCAGTAGCTGAGCTGAAGGTTTCCTGAATCCACTGCCTTCTGTTTGACCTTCTCCAGAGATTGCTTAAGGGCTTAAGCAAGCACCTTCCCCACTGACCCCTTCTCCTCAGGCTCCTGCCATCTCATCCTCTTCTGACCTATCCTTCCCTGTTTCTGGAGAGACAAAACAGCTTCAGGAAATTCTCCATTTAGCGTGGAATATGCCTTTCACGTTACAGTTTATGCTTGCACAAAATAGGTGATTTACAGGGACAGCAGCTCCCAAAGGCAGCAAACACTGAACGTCAGGCTGGTAGGAGGGACTCTGGGTATTGCGGGGGGGCCCATTTTTATCTTCATGCATGTCCGACTTGTACGTCATCCATCCAATCACTCCTCATTCCTTCCTTCCATGTTTATTGTGTACTTACTAGATACTGAGAAATACAAATATAATAATGATATGTGCCAAGTACCTACTTTACATTGCTGATTATTTTCTAGACACGCCATTTTATCCTCAAAATAACTTCTGATTAGGTATGATTGTTATTGCTGTTGTTCTTAGCTGCTGTTGAGTCGGCTCCTGACTCATGGAGACCCCATGTGTAACAGAGAAGAACTGCACTCCGTAGGGTTTTCTTGGCTGTAATCTTTATGAAAGCAGATTGCCAGGCCTTTCTTCCATGGTGCCACTGGGTGGATTCAAACCGCTAACCTTTCAGGAGCAAACCATTTGTGCCACTTACGGACCTGCTAGGTATAATTGTTTTTTTCTGTTGTCGTTAGGTGCCATGGGGTCGGTTCCAGCTCATAGCGACACTTTACGACAGAACCAAATGCTACCCTGTCCGGTGCCAGTCTCACAATCATTGTAGTGTTTCAGCCCATTGTTGCAGCCACTGTGTCAATCCATCTTGTTGAGGGTCTTCCTCTTTTTTGCTGACCTTCTACTTTACTCAGCACGATGTCCTCCAGGGACTGGCCCCTCCTGATAACATGTCCAAAGTACATGAGACAACTACTAGCCCTTTTTTACAGATGCAGTGACTGTACCTCTAAGTGGTCACACTGCTGTTAAGTGCTGGGTCTGGGGTTTAAACCCAGGCAGTCTGACTTCACAGCCCCTCCTAGCCCTATCCATGACAATGGCCTGCCACAGAACCCTGCTGTCAACCTCAGTGTGCTCACAATATAGTGGGCAAGGTGGACAGGTAATCCCCCCGACTGCAACACGGTGTGACAAATGCTACTGGGGGAGTAAGTGCCCAGAAGGGGCGTCTAACCCTGCCTGGGGGGAAGGAAGACAGGAAGGTTGCAAAGAGGAGGCGACACCTAATGTGCATGCTGAAAGGCAGGTAGGACTTTTGCCAGCTTGGGAGAGGAAGGTCCAGGCCCATTGGCTGGGTTTATTTAAACGAGGGCAGACTGATCATGAGCCAGAAAGCAGCTTCTTCCTGGGAGCAAATGTCAGCAAGATGACTGGCCTTTAGCTTGGAACGCCTTGTTCTGTTTCACCTCCACTTATCTAATCACCCTGTCAAACCCTGCTCTGGCACCGCTAATGCTCGGAGTTCAATGATAACACAGAGCAGAGGGTGCTGGCCCAGATAAACAGAGCCAGGCAGAGCGCCGGATCTAGTCCAAAGCCAGAAAGGTCTAGGAAGAATGGCAAATGCAAGGATTCCCCTGGGCCCAGGAATGAATGATGAACACCACTAATCGGAGGGGGAGGAGAAGGCAGCAGAAAGCTCTGGACTTGAACAGTTGGGCTCAGTCCTGGTGCCATCTCTTGGAAGCCTTGCGTCCTGGGGCCAAATCTTTTAAACTAGATGAATCTCAGTTTACCAGTATGTCAGATGGGAGAAATAACACCCACTTCACAGCGTTGTTGTAGGCACAAATGGAAGAATGGCAAGAAAGTACTTTGTAAGTGCAAGCAGATAAGGCACTCTGCTGTTGTAGGGGAGTCAGGAATATGGGTCCATGTTCTCATGTAGCAGAGTACAGTAATTAGTGACTCAAAAATAATGTGTAAGATCCCTTCCAATGCTGGGTCATTACTTCAGTATCAGACATTGGGGATGGGGAGAATGAGGATAAGAAGACACACACACACACACACACACACACACACACACACACACACACACACACACACACAAGATCTGCACCCTTTCTTGGGACCATCTATCCCAGAGTTTCTATCCCTGGGCCTGCACACTGATGTATTCATCTCCCAGGACTCCTGTGGCTAATGCCGGGTGTCTCCATTATCACCAAAGGACCAGGTATGCCACAGGGTTTAAGAACCCACTGACTCATCAGGGCTCTCCTTGGTCATTGAAGGATGACACGGTGACACAGGGAAATCCCATTTATCAACAAATCCTGCTGGCAAGGAAATGCTAGTTGCTGCCTCTCCAAACGTCCTCCTCTTTTTTAAAACAAACAGCCCCCAGCGTGGGAGCCAAAGTGAAAGTTGATAATTGGAGTCCTCCTCCCTGGGGCTCATCCTGGCTAACTGGTTTTGAGTTCTGTTTGTTTTGACAAAGGAAAAGTGACTATTGAGCATTCAGTCTCATCGGAGACCCATGGATGTCTGAAACTGGGTTTTTTGTTTGTTTTTCACATTGATGGTCTTGAGGAGTAAAGGAAACAAGTTGTCACCCTCCAAGAAGAGAGCTGTGAACATGAGCATCAGAAGACCATGAAATTGCTCTGGTTTGCTACACAGTGTTTACTCCAGAAGTCCTGCCCAAGGTCATTACTGAGCTTGTCAATGGTCTCTTGTCACAAAAGTGGACCTGGGCAAAATCACGAAGCCGGTGAACTTTGATTTTGATGCTTTCTTTTTTTTTTTTGAACTTTGATCAGTCCACCAGCCTCATGATGTTGCTGCTCTAGTACACTCTCCACCCACCACTGTGGCAACTTGTTCATGGAGAAGGCCCCTGAACTCATTCACATTGAAGTGTGCTAAGAAATCAGATTCTTACATCATAAGCAGTTTAACTACTAGGATGGAAGTCTTAGACTTCCAGGCATCTCCAATTGACACTCCTTGCTCACCTTGCCTATACATTGCCCTCTCAATTCATTCTACACAATGTAGCTAGAGAGGTCTTCCAAAATGGAAATTTGTCATTCCAGTCATTTTCTCTGCTAAAAACCCCTCAATGGTCTTAAAATATTTTCAGAAAAAATGGTCCTTGATGATCCTGTCACTCCCTACCTCTCTAATCTCAAAATCCCAGGGTCACCATATGCTCCAGCCATGGAGAATTGTTTTCTGAACCTATCCTGCTTCTCTTACCACAGGGCCTTTGCACATGCTACTCCCTCTTCTTAGAGTGTCTTTCATCTTCTTCGCCATCTGTCTAATTCCTATGCAACCTTCACGGCTCAGCTCCAGGGTGCCCTACTTCTCAGCGGCCTTCCTCAACATCCCCTCTGCTCCAGACTAGGTACCCCCGGAAAACCTAGCCTCCACTGTCCCAACACTTATCATTCAGCACTGCAGATTTCCACTTACACATTTGTCTTTCCCAATAGACTGTGCACTCTTTGAGTGAAGTGGCCATGTCTTACTCTTCTTGATTTCCCTGCTATCTACCAGGCAATACTGACTAGATGAATGAATCCTGTATTCCAGAGGGCAGCCATCTTTCCCAGTATCCCTCAAATTTTCTCTCCTAAGCCTATGTGAAGCTGACAGAAAAGCTAAATAAAAAATAAAAGGGAGTGTGTGTGTCGGGGTGGGGGCAAAGACTGAAGACCTCATGCCCTCCAGCCAATTTGAGCCTACTATAGCTAAATTTGACTTTTCAAAGAACCTGGAATTCTAGATAATTTTTCATGTGGACAGGTAAAGGTGCGTACATGCACTTACATACATATACACACACACGCCCCTGAGGGCCATACTTGGCCCCTAGGCCACCCCGTCCCAGATCAATGGATTCTGAATTTGTTTTATCCTTCAGAAACTCCTCCCTTTTTTCCCCAAACTTTGTTTCCCACTTACACACAACTCCCATACAATAATGGCAATGCTAATAATAACAAGTAGTAGTAAGTAACGTTTTTGAGTGATTATTATGTTCAGGCCCTACTCATAGTGTTTTACATGTATTAACTCTTTTAATGTCCATAGCGATCCTGTGAAATGGGTACCATTATTATTATTATTCCCATTTTACAGAGGTGGAAAACTGAGGCAAAGAGAGGACTTAGGTAACATATTCAACGTCCCACGGTTCATAAAGGCTGAAGGCTGAATCTGAACCCAAGGAGTAGGACTCCAGAGCCCATGGTCTTGTCCATTATAGTATATAAAACAAAGTAGGGCTGTTCTACTGGAAGTATGGGTTCGGGCCCCTACCTCCCAGCAATGGCCGCGGAACTGTAGCCACTAAGGAAGGGCCAGAAAAGCCCTAGCCCATGTGATCCTCAGTCTGTGAGGAAAATGGCCTCAGATGGGGAGGGGTGTCCCCAAAGAAGACCAAGCCAGGGACATGCAATCCTGGGGCCCTCAGTGTGACAGAAGGCCACTTTGCCCAGTGGGTTCTGAAAGCAAGTGGCTCTCAGTCCACCTCGTTGTCCCCGGGGCTGGGTCCACTGGCATATATGGAGAGTGAGCCCCCATCTCTCTCTGGGCTGCTCTGTCTCCTCAAAGACCCTTGCCCAGGGTGCATAGACTGTGACTGGGAGATGGGAGGGCCTCCCCTTTTCTAAGCCCAGAATCAAATGGCTCTCAGTCTGCAGCACAGAAATTTTCTGAGGGTAGGGCTGGCACCCCACCCCACCCCTCAGCCCAAAAGCAGGCCCTCCAGGCCTCGGGCCAGCCATGCCACCCAGAAGCCCAGCTCGGCTCATAGCCTTTGTCTCCCACCAGCTGAAGGGCAACAAGATCAAGGACAAAGGAAGGCCACTGTGGGCCCCGCGTCCGCTCTGCCACCAGAGTGGGACTTGCCGCTGCGGGTCTGGGTTGGAGTTTCCTAAAGTCCCGGTCTATGAACTCTGGAGACACACGTTACTAGGGCTGGCTACAACTTGTCAGGGATCCTGTTACTCCCGATTCTAGTTCCAAAAACAATACCAGGCCTGATATATTAGCCCTGATTAAACTGGCCCACAACATGCTTTTCACTTAATTCTCCTATTTTTTTTCTTGCCTCTCCCGCTCTGGGCTCCACCCCTCAGTGCTCAATTTGGAAATACCCCACATTTGATCTGAGGATGGATCCCCTGCCGAGAGATGTGCCCATGAAGCCATGCCAGCAATGAGCAATAATCCACGGCATCACCTGCCTTTATGCATTTTTACACCAAAGCCTCAATTAGCGGAATTGCCCAAGGAGCAACTCTGAGAGGAATAAATAAGTCTGCACAGAAAGGCCAGGGCTGAGGAAGCGCCCGCTCGCTCAATCACATTTTCCAATTTCCTCTTGTATATTTTTCCTGACATCTCTGCATAGGGTAATTCTGATGAGGTTTTCACCTGACAAAATGCAAAGGCTTTTAAAACTAACAGCCTATTTCACACAGGGGCCCTATTTAATCTTAAGTCAAAGGCCCATTGAACGTGTCAATGAACTTCAGATCAAGGAACAGATTCGTATGTCAGCTTTCTCCTCAGTAACCTACATCCTGAGCCCAGCTTCCAGCCTCATCGCCTTCTCCTGGTCATGAGTTCCAGTGAGTTTTTCTTAGATTTTGGAGGAGGGCAGTTCACGCAACCTTCCAGCCCCTCTTAGTCTGGTCTCTTGGCAACCGAGGAGGCATCTGGGAGCCAGACAAGGATGTTATACCTCAGTCAAAAAATCAACAGCTCAAAAGAATACTCCTGGAAGTAGGAGGTGGGGAGGTGGAGGAAGAAAGAATAAAAACCAGAGAGATTTCCTAGTTTTGAGGTGCTGGGCTAACCCGCCCTGCCCTCTGCGTCTGCCCTGCTCACTGTGTGCCCTTCTTTACTGGGTGCGACATTTTGAAAGAAACACACACAACATTTTAACGTCAAGAGAAGAAGTAGTGTCTTAGAAAAACCTCAAGTATGACCCCATGTAATTGTTTTATAGATGCTGGCACAGGTTCAGGGAAGAATGGGTTTTTAATACCAAATCTTTCCATTTCTCTTTGTCTCCCAGTGATTTGTGGGCTATGTGAATGGCAGGTTTCTGGCAGATCCACAATTCCGATTTCCCCTTTGTTTTCTCACGCTCGTGGAGTTCAGGGTTCTTTTCTTTTCCATGCGTCACAGATACTGTTAAATGGGGTGGGGGACTTTCCCCCCTCTGGAAACACATCATTTGGTTAGACCGCAAATAAATTTAACCTCTCTCCAAAGAAACATTAACGATTCTAATGCACATATATGTACATGCTCACACAGATTGAATAGGTTTTTCTTTTTCCTTTTAAATCAAGTAAATACCCAATGGACAGCTGCTGGCCCCATCTTCATCCTCATGGGAAAAGCAGTTCTCAGGCAAAGAAAGGCAGGAGGGCCACACTTGACTGTGATGAGAACATACCTACTTAAAGGCAAGCCAGGTGTTAGCAAGGCCAGGGAAGCCCTCTGGGTAGATGGCACCCTCAGGGGACATCAGACTGTGAAGATAAGACTCACCCACCGGATAATTTCTTCCATGTTCATCCTTGGATAGACAAACATGTTCCTGAGCAGAGGAAAGTAGAAAAAACAGGATTCAGGATTAGGGTGAGTAAGTCAGGTTTGTTTCAGGATGCAGAAGCCAAGAATCCTCTTTTAAATGATTAGTGGTTCAGTGGTAGAATCCTTCCCTGCAGGACACTTGGGTTCATTTCCCAGCCAATGCACCTCATGCACAGCTACCACCCATCTGCCAGTGGAGGCTTTCGTGTTGCTATGATGCTGAACAGATTTCATCTAAGCTTCCAGACTAAGAATCGGAAGAAAAGCCTGGCAATCTGCTCTGAAAATCAGCCAATGAAAGCTCTGTGGATCACAATGGTGAGATCTGCCACTGATCATGGGGATGGCACAGGTCCAGCAGCATTTTGCTCCATTGTGCATGGGGTCATCATGAGTTGGGGCCAACTTAGCAGTGGCTAACAATGACTTTAGGGAAATCCATCTGGTTCCAGTATGGAGGGCAGACCACAGAGAGGCCAGCGCAGGGACCTTTGCAATAGTATAAATGAGCGAAGATGAGGATCTAAGCCAAGGCAGTGAAAGGCGAGGCGAGATGAGGGAACTCTATGGAAATTTATGTCAAACGGACCCTTCCTCAACATCTCCAGTATCAAAGTTGTCATTCTGATATGACCATCCTGACAGTCATAAGATGTCAAAATTGCTGTATCAACATGTCAAACACTCTTTTAAAAAATTACCAGTACTGAGTATAACCATCATCTTCTCCCCGCCCCCTTACCATTTCTAATCTCCTCCCCATTCTTCGTCTCACTCCTGAGCTTCATCCCATGTTTAAGGCTTGCCCATCCGCGATGTTACCGCACACGTTCCGTCACCCCTTCCCTGACTCTCTGCAGCACGCTGAGGGGTCACATCTTGCTAGGTAGTACCACACACTGACAATTTACTGGTTTGACTTCTAGGTCAAACAACTGGGTCAAAACATCACTCAGCCCTGTCCTGAACTTGCAAAGAAGCAAAAGTCCTTCAGCTTCTGTAGATAAACCCAGAAAAGAGAGAGCTGGTAAAGTGACAGTCCCCTACAGAAAATTGCCTCCAGGACCTTTAGCCAAACCCAGCTTCCCTGGGCAGTCCAAGGTCACGGGCAGCACAGGAGGAACTACAGGAGCAGCTTGGATGCGGCCAAGAATAGTCAGAGGAGGCAGCACCTGTCCGCCCCTGAGCCAGGGCCGCCCGCCCTGAGCAGGAAACGGTTCCTGCTGGGTGTCCTTGCAGCCGCTTCAGCCAGGCCTCACTTTGCTTCTAATTAACGCTGAGCAGCTAAACAGTCCTCACCTCCTCGTGTCTGCCCATATGGCTGGATCCTGCTCCTTGCTGCTAGTAAGAAAGATGAGCGAGTCTGTCTGTGTCCCTTTCTCTTTTGCATAGATAAGCCCTGCAGCTCACGCTCCTCCCAGCCCAAGTATTTATTTCCAAACCCAAAGGTGTTTGGGGTGGGTAGATGGAAAGAGAAGAAAATCAAGTTTCTCTCTCACATCTGACAGAGCTGGGCATGTTTATTGGCTTCATTTGATTTCATAGGGCTGTGGCCTGCAGACTTCCCTGATGCTAGGGGTTGTAACATTGGTCTTTCATTCCAAGTGGCTGTGGGTTGGGACATTTCTGAAGGCTTACCAAAAAAAAAAAAAAAAAAAGGTTATTATTCCAAGCTGTGTGCCTTGAACATGGTAAAGGGACTGGTTGGATTTTTGAGAGGTGATAACCCCTCCCAAGGGGTGACAGCCCCAGGGAGAAGGCATGGCAGGGCTCTTCAGAATGATAAATGGCAGGCCCTGCCTTGTTGGGATCACAGGGAGCCTGGGAATGCGCCGGGCTGGGGGGCCTTTCCATCCTCTGTCTGGGTCTGGCTGCCTGACTTCAGATTCAGCAAGAACAACCACCTGGACCTCTTCTCTCCAGCCCAAAGAGCCTTCTTTCCTCCTTCTGGAAGCCCTCCCACTTCAGGGGGTCTGCTGGCACTGTGCCCTCTGTCTCCCCTCCTGCCCTTGGTTTGGTTAACTTGCCTTCCCAACTTCAGCTCAAGCGTAGCTCTTCGGGAAAGCTTCCCTTGACCTCACCGACCAGCTCCAATGCCGCCCCCCTCCCCCATGGACCACCACGCACAGCTCACTCAAAACATGTATGACAGTTGTCATTCTCACTTTCACGGGGGATTATTCCATTCATAGCTATCTCCTCCACTAAACTGTAAGCTCCCTCAGGGCAGGAGCTCAGCTTGTTTTTACCCCAGGACCCCTAATACAGCATCTGGATCCCCACAGGCACCTAACAAATACTTGTGGAGTACATGAAAGGTCAAAAGTTCTCCAGATGGAAGGCAAAGACAAGGAATGCTCAGTCCCAGAGAGTGGGGTGCAGTGGAGGAGAAGGGCCTTCAGGGCCAGGCAGCCTAAGTTCAAGTCCCGGCCCTGACACTTAGATGCTGTAGTCACTACATTTAAGAACAAATTTTTGGCAGACCCAGATGCTGCTGGCTCTGGAAGATCCAAGGACCAAAAGCAACACAGCGTTTCATCACTAGTCTGAAGCTCAGATGAATCTTTCAGGGATCTTTGCTTGAAGCTAAGAAAGAAGTTCAGGCTGGAGAGGCGGTAGAGGCAGAAGGCCAAGGAAGGTTTGGCTCAATTATTGTAAACAGTGAGCAATGGGAGCTTTAACTGCTAGAGATGATCGGGGGCACCCATAACCCATGAGGTCTCTGAGCGATGGCTAAGCCAATAGCTTGGCCAAGGACCCTGCCTTATGCTCTTGCTGGCGGGGGCAGGAGGGCTTTTGAAAAGGAAGGCCCTCTACATGTCAGAACGAAGATACCAGAAGACCACCCAGTGAAAGCTGCCTTCCACCTCTCACTGCACACACTAGCTACTCTGAAATCTGAAACAGGGGTGCCCCAGGAGGTGGAGGTTTTTCCTGTCTGTAACAACACATTTGACACTACATTGTCATTTTCTGTTTCCACACAGATTCCACTCACTAGGCCTTGTGCTCCTCAAGGGTAGGGACCCTGACTGTCTTTCTGTTGTCTTCCCTCCCTTCCTCTGTACTTTTGGCAGATGGTTTTGGAGGGCCTAGGGTATGCCAGGCAGTATAATAGTTGCTGGGATACAAAGGCAAACAGCAACAAGATCATAAAGATCCAGCTCTTACTTTCATTGAGATTCTGATATAATGATGGAGACAGATCAGTCCCAGATTCACAAACACACTCCTGGTGCACTGTGGGTGCGGGCAAATGCTGGGAAGGTGCTACAAGGCTTACAGTGGGCAATGCAGCTTAGTGAGCAGGGTCAGGGAAGGCTCCCTGAGAAAGGGATGTTTAGAATGATATATGGAGTCCCTGGGTGCTAAAAACAGTTAACACGCTTGGTTGGTGGTATGAGTCCACCCAGAAGCACCTCAGAAGAAAGGCCTGGTGATCTATCCCAAAAACCAGTCCTTGAAAACCCTATGGAGCACAGTTCTACTCTGACACACATGGGGTTGCCATGAGTTGAAAGTGACTCTATGGCAACTGGTTCTTCTTCTTAGGATGATATAAGCAGGATGAGTAGGAGTTGAACAGGCAGAGGCAGAGTAAAGAATGTCCTAGGCAAAGGGATAGCTCAAGCACAGGTCCTATGGGAGAAGGACGCACAGCAAGTCTGAAAAACTGCATAAAAGGCCAGTGAGGCTGCAGCCGAGAGAAGATGAAGGTCATGGGGTAAGAGGAGGCGGTGAAGTCGGTCACGGCCAGACCTAGTGGGGCACCACAGTCCATGTTAAAGAGCTCAACCTGCATCCACTGGGAACACACCGAAGGGTTTCAAGCTGGAGAGTGACACAATCACATGTGAACTGTGAAATGATTATTCTGAGATGTGGACACTGGGTTGTAG
Organism: Dugong dugon; assembly: GCA_030035585.1. NCBI lineage: Eukaryota > Metazoa > Chordata > Mammalia > Sirenia > Dugongidae > Dugong > Dugong dugon. The sequence continues at coordinate 163,190,523 of CM057460.1, read as the reverse complement.
AGACAGAATTTGAGGTTGGGGTTTGGGGAGGTGGAATCCAAGACTGGCTGTGGAGAGATGAGTAAGGAAGCAACCGCAATAATCCAAATGACCAAAAATGTAGGTTGGCTTAGGTCAGGGGTCAGCAAACTTTCTCTATAAAGGGCCAGATAGTAAATACTTTCAGCATTGTGGGTCCTCCTGTTTCTGCAGCAACCACTTAGCTCTGCTGTTGTAGTGTGAAAGTGGTCACAACCAGTAACCAGTTGCTGTTGAGTCGATTTCAACTCATGGTGACCCTACGTGTGTCAGAGTAGAACTGTGCTTCATAGGGTTTTCATTGGCTGATGTGTTGGAAGTAGATGGCCAGGTCTTTTCCAAGGCACTTCTGGGTGGACTCGAACTTCCACGCTTTCAGTTAGCAGCCGAGTGCCTTAACTGTTTGCACCACCCAGGGATTCCAGCGAAAGCAGCCACAGACCATACTTTTACAAATGGGCATGGCTGTGTTCCAATAAGACTTAATTTACTAAAACAGGCAGCAGGCAAGACTTGGACCACGGGCTGTAGTTTTTGAACCCCTAGTCTAGGCAGTGGTGCAGATGAAAAGAAAGGGATGGTGTGTGCAAGATATTCAGGGGATGTACCCTCTGCATCATGGGTTTCTTGGCTAGTTCAGGCTTAGGACCAGCCAGGTGCTTGTAAATGTTGAACTCTTGAACCTGACCTCACAGTGGACTAACAGGTCATTTTGGCCCAGGCAAAATGAAGGGGTTTGATAGATAGTTTCAAATGTCTCTTTCAGCGCTAGCATTCTGGTGCCTGTTGACAGGGGATGGATAGCATTTATGTGTCTGTGTTAGTGTGGCTTGTTACAAAGTAGGTGCCTGGGCCTAAAGACTCAGGGGGATGGGGAGAGGTCCTGGGTCTGTGCACAGTAGCTCCCTTTGTCCAGGCACACAGCCACACAGCACAATGCAGCCCTTGCTCAGTGACAGTCTCCTGACGTGGGTGATGATGGTGGTGACAGTGAGTGGCTGTCTGCCTGCAGGTCATGGCAGTTGGTGGAAGGAGCTCAGCTTTGGAGTCTGAAATCCTGAATCTGCAAGCTTATTAGTTGCCTGACTTCAGGCAAGTTACTTAATTAAGCTCTCTGAGTCTCCCGTTTCTCATTCACTGTACAACACCAACATGTTAACCACTGTCACATCAGTCCCTGACTCATGGCACCATCATGCACAACAGAACGAAATGCTGTTCGGTCTTGCACCATCACCAGGATCAATTGTGGACTGGACTGTTGTAATCCGTTGGATTTTCACTGGCTGATTTTTGGAAGTAGATTGCCAGGCTTTTCTTCCTAGCGTGTCTTAGTCTAGAAGCTCCATTGAAACCTGTTCAGCATCATAGCAACATGCCAGCCTCCACTGATGGATGGGTGGTGTCTGAGCATGAGGTAGACTGGCTGGGAATTCTGGTCTCTTGAATGAAAGGCAAGAATTCTACCGCTGAACCACCAATCTCCCGTCATTCAATAGAGGGAAGAAAAAGCACAGGGCCTGGTGCATCATAGACTTTGGTTTCTCTCTTTTTCCTCAGAGACTCTGAGGCTAGCCATCTGGAATTCCAAGCCTGGTTTGCACTCACTCGTTGTAGGACCTTATGCAAGTTACTTACCTCATTTTCCCTTCTGTTTCCTGATCTATCAAATGAGAATAACAGTAGCTGCACCCTCCGGGTCTGCTGTCCACCCTACCCTCTGCCTTTCTCCAAGCTCTGGGGAAGTGACATGTATGGACTACACAGCTCATCTTCCTTGCCCTCTGACTTCCGGTTGGATGCAGCCACTGGGAGTCACAGGCCAGAGACCAGAGGGTAGGAGGAGAGAGGTCAGGGTATTTAATCCCTTAAGATCCTCTTTGATGGGCTGTGGTTCAGAAGTGGCTAAATTCCTGCACCTGAGGCCACGGCTCCTGTTGGGGGCCCCTTCTCCCATGGTTACCACTCTCATCTTGTTCTAATAACGCCACTTCTGCTTACTTCTCAGACCTAGCAACAGACACATGTTGCTATTTCCTCCATGTTTCACCACTGGTGCCTATAACCCATCTGTGTCTCTGTAAATATCCTCTTCCTTAAACCCTCTTCAATAGTCTAAGTGTTCTATTGGTTTCCTACCAGCAACTCACTGACAGATAATATCTAATATCATCACGTTTTGAGGATTAATTGAGTTAATGTATGAAAAGTACTTAGCACTGCACATGGTGAATACTCAATAAACGTCAGCTACTGTTATTAGTAGGACAGTTTATCTGTATGGTAGAGCCTTGCTGAGGTGCCTCTTCATTTTGAACACCAGCTAAACTACCTTCCTCAGCCTTCTTTAGTAAGCCTGGGACCATGTGACTGTTTTCTAGCCTGCAGAATGTGGCTAGGAGTGACCACCCCTTCCAAGCCTGGCCCATAAAAACCCCCTTTGAATCCTCTCTGCCTTCTCCCTTTTTATGGCTAGTCACCACCTCAAAGGAAGACCCTGGATGCCATGTATTCAAGATGGTAGAGCTTCCAGTAGCCTGGGTCCTTCAATGTGTGGAGCAAAGGCAGGTGCTAGTATTATCATCCCCATTTTACAGATGATGAAACTGGGAAATTTGGTAACTTGCCCACCTGGCAGCAGAGCCCAGATGTGAACCCAAGCAATCTGGCTCCAGGGTCCAAACACCTAAACACTACTCTGCACTGCCTCTCTCTCAATGTAGGAACAAGGCTTAGGAATCACATCTTCCTTTCCCGCCCTCTCCTGCTCCCTCCAGTCTAAACTCAGGACTGCTGCACTGGAAGCCCATGGGGCTAACTAAACACTACACCAGAGGGCCAAGGTGTTCTGCATCTGACATGTCAACTGAGTGCATTTCATTTCCCAGTGGCATACGCTGTGTGAGAGGAGGGGAATGGTACGGCAGGAGGGAAACAGATCAGTGTTTGCAGTAGGTTTCTTGGCCACCTCTGTCCTGCTATTTGGTGTTCTTTTCACTCATTGCTGGTGGCCTGCCCTATCCACCTGGGAAGGAGGTTGAAGAAGGAAGGATACTCCCTGGCTCCACAGACAGAGCTGCAAAGCCTGGCTTACCCACTGACATTGCAGCTGGCAGCCTCGGGCTGCTGGCACCCTTTAAAAGAGAACATGATGGCAATTTTCCAGCTAAATTCTCCCAATTAGGCAGTTAGAGAAACATTATCCACCCCAGGATGAAGCTGATGAAATGGAAGGGGATAGTTAGAAAAGGAGGGATGCTAATCTGTCTGCTTTGGATTCCACAGCCCAGAGCACGTATTTCCACTGGTGCTCTGTGTTCAAGAAGAAGTGTTTGCAGGGGTCTGATGAGCTGCCTGAGGGCAAACATGTGGTCTGACCTACCACAGTCACCTGAAGGGCTCCTGCCATTCTAAGCAGGGAATATGATTACTCTCCAGAAATCCCAAAGCCTTCCTGACTCTGGTCTGGACTGAGTGGGCAAATGGGGACATAAAGGCAGAATCACATAGTCAGAGCTGAAAGGAAGGAAGCTTCTCTGCCTCATCCCAACTAGACCCAACATGAAAAAACAAAACACAACAACAAAAAAAGCTGCTATCAAGTCAATTCTAACTCATGGTGACCCCACATGTGTCAGAGTAGAACTGTGCTCCATAGAGTTTTCAGTGGGTGATTTTTTGGAAGTAGATCACCAGACCGTTCTTTCAAGGTGCCTCTGGGTGAACTCAAACCTCTAACCTTTCAGTTAGCAGCCAAGTGCATTAACAACCAGAGACTCCTGCACTCAACATAGGCATGTGGAAACTGAGGCCAAACAAGGCAAGCCTAAGATGGTATGGGGGTCAGAATTCCTGACTGTTTATCTACAGCAATTCCCAGGATTCCACAGTTATCTCATTTATCAATCCTTTCCTAAAGCATGGTATTTTACATTCATTATGTTTAATTCTTTCAACCATCCTATAAGGTCGGTACTCTTGTTCTATCTTTTCTACGTATGAGAAAACTGAGGCCTAATCATGCTTATGGAAGCCAGGCCACAGCACCATGGGTCCTTCAACTTGTTCCTTCTTCCTATTACAAGAATTCCTATTAATCAACAAATATGTATTTGATGATGATGATGCTGATGCATTGAGCACTGTGCCAAGTGCCTAACTCAGACTATCTAATTTAGTTCTTATAACTATTTCTGTTAGGTAAGAGTCATCACCTTTACTTTGCAAATGTGGAAACTCTAGACCAGAGAGATAAAATAACTTGCCCAGGGTCGCACCCTACTGTAGGATTTAAGCCACAACCCTCCGGGCATGAGCCAGTGTTCCTGACCACCAGGTAAGCCCACCTCCACTTCGAGCATGGCCTACCCAGCGTCTCAGGCATGGTGCACCCTGCAGAAAGGCAGAGAACAATCCCGACCCTTTACAGCAGATATTCTATCTTGCATATGAGCCAGATAAGAAACCAGAACCAGCTGTCATCAAGTCAAGTCCGACTCATGGCAACCCCATGTGTGTCAGAGTAGAACTGTGCTCAATCGGCTTTTCAATGGTTGATTTTTCAGAAGCAGACTCCCAGGCCCTTATTCCAAGGTGCCTCTGGGTGAACTCCAAACTTCAACCTTTCAGTTAGCAGCCGAGCATGTTAACCATATGCACCACCCATGAAGTCCATGAGTGGTTATATAATAATAAAAAGCAGTAAATAATAATTTCCCAATCTGCAAATGCTAAAGAAGCTCAAAGATAGAGAAAATGAGAATTCTGTGGGGTTGCGGCCGTCAGGGATGCTCTTTGAGGAATGAGGATTTGAACAGAACATCACAGGACCGTCTGGGAAAGGGAGGACATTCTGAGCACAGAGATGTGGGAAGGCAGGTATGTAAGGTACCATGAGCAATCTGGTCTGGCTTCTACAGAAGAAGAGTAAGACATGGATTGGGACCAGGCTGTGTAGAGACTTGGATGTCAGAATACAAAGTTAACACTTTACCATTGGGAAATAGGGAACCATTGATTGTTTTGGGGCAAGATACCAAGATGGCTCTCGAGGATGAATAATCTAGTTATTGTGTTCAAGATGTACTTGAGAAGGGAAAGAAGAGAGGACCAAAGACATTGATATGAAATAAACAGGAAATTGTGAAGGAAGTGCTGACAGAACATGGCGGCCGACTAGAAAAATGAAGACAACCAGACCTATTATTATTATCGATAATAGTTGGTGAAAATGATCTTTCTGTTAATTAGGCTTCGTTTTGCCACAAGTACTTCTTTCTCTCAACAAGACGTTGAGGTCTGAGGGAAAGCCAGACTAATCAAGGCTCCATCATGAGGAGAGACTACAATGTCTTGGCACGAGCACTGGAGAAAAGTCCTCAAGCATGAAACAGCCTCCTGTACTCTGATTCCCACTGCAATCACAGCCTGGTTGTTTACAGGGAATCTAATAAAAAACAACGGGTAGCTGATTTGTTGGGGTTTCCTTGGGCCAGCCTCAAAGTCCACAGAGCCTTCCAGATTTATGTAACTCCTCAGGGAGGGCTTTGTCCTCACCCCTCATTCGTTCCCACAACATCCAGGATGGTACTGAGTGGGCCCTAAGTTGTTGGCTCAATGAGGGTCACACGGTGAATCACTTCCTGGGTCTAGAAGGAACATAACTTCCTGTGAAGGGGGTGAGGGTTTGGGGTGTCTTTCCTGATCAGTCGAGGCATCAACAAATGTGTGTGAATCTGCATTGTCCTGGGGCACCAATAAAAATAAAGAAAATACTACTCTACAAACTGCCAGGACACATGACTTTACAATGGACTTACAGTCCTTAAAAAGCAGGGCTCTCTGCCCAGCCTGAGGGAGCCAGGAGAGCCAAGCTGGAAGTTAGCGAGGAGAGATCACGAGAAATTACTTTCTCAGTCCAGATCCACATCACTAGGCCATTCACAGCAATTGCCATGGATCATTCTCCCAGGCTTTCCCCCCCATCTCCCCCACTCCTCTTGCCAGCCGATTTGCCTCTAATTTTGAAAGCCTTGGATATGTTTAATTGGAACTTGGCTCAAGCCTGTCAGGAAAAGCAAACTCAGGACATGAATGGTGGAATTTGGACAGCATGGTAGAGCCAAGCTGCTGCCAACCCGAACGTCACCTCAAATTTGATGTGGGGAGAAGGAATGGAGGGTTTCTAGGGACTTATGGAAGGTGTTAGCCAGAATTGTGTTTATTTAAAAAGTCTTACCCAACATGCAGCCAAAGTTTCCCACTTCATGGAGACGTCTGACAAATGCTATTCCATGTCACTCTAAGGGTGTCTATTCTCATGGTCTTATTTTCTGACGTGAGGTAAGCTCCAAGTATTACCAAGGGAGTCAGAAATAGATTTGGAACCTCTGGCTTCTCTCCTTTGGCCCTTTACATGGCAGTTTATGACTCTCCTCAGTGTTTCCTAAGCCTGAATCGGCGTAACAAAGAGAAGAAGCTCTGACATGGGCCCAGGATGATAATCACAGGCCTTACAGATACATGTTGTAGTTCTGTGTTTCTATGATGCATACTTTTGCACTTTAACATTTTTGAATGTGCATGTTTCCTATGTGTATGTGCAATCATCTTTATTTCCTCAGTAGTCTGTACTAGAGAGGACATGTGCTAACGGTCAATGAAGTCTTAAATGGATGGTGCCTGTGTGCTGGGGAGGAGCACTGGGCAGGAGGGGCTAAGACCATGCATTGGTCTACCTTTGAATTTGTATTCCCTTTGATGGTGTCTGGAGGTTGCCTCTGGCCTGATTGAACCTTTTGGTCCTTGAAGGCTCCTTGACATTTGAAAGGCCAAGTGTGGCCAGGAAAGAGAGAGAAAATTTGAAGATAATGGTTTAGTCCTGCTCTTTGCAAAGTCTTCAGCAGGACCAGCCCCAAGCCTGGTCGTTAACCCAGGGGAAAAGGGCCATGGAGCGGCTAATGGTGTAATATGTGGTCACCCAAGTTCTGGTTCTCTAGAGGAGAAACAACGCCTAGGGATTTGGACAGTGTGTGTCTGGGGATTTAGAACCTTGGCCATCGCTAGAAAAGGAAACAACAGTTGTTGAAAGAGGTGAGTGTGTCATTTGGCATTTGCAGTAACCTGTTTAAGTGCAAACCTATCACTCTGAGAGCAGAAAACACTCTAGCCACCTTTCCACCTGGAATGGCATTTACGACATTCTTTGGTTTGTTTCTGGCCCTCAGGATACACCCCATGCTGCTAAAGCCCCAGAAAACAGGTTGAAGTCATATGAATTTTTTTTTCTTAACAATTACAGTGTTGTTCTCATTTTCTAAACTATTATTTACGACTACTTACTATGTATCAGGCACCAAGCTAAAGCACCTTACATAAATTATATTTATTCCCAGGAGTCAAATTTTTCCCAAGGTCCCACAACTAGTGAGGGCTAAAGGTCATACTGGAACTCAAGTCTTCTGGATCCAAGCCTGTCTACTGATCCATGATACTTATCCTGCCTCTGCAGCTATTAAAAACACCAAAAACTGATAGGTATGGAAGTCAAAGGCACTGGCTGACCCACAGCACCGGTCCAGGACACCACCAGAACAAACTTCTTCAACCTTGCCTTGCAGATGACCCCTGGAATGTATCCAAAATGAAATCGTCCCCAGATCATTTCCCCTGGCATGGGCGCATGTGGCTCTCCTAGAAAATGGCATCTAGCAGAGAATGAGTCAAGAATCTTCATGATGGTTTTGTGACGGCACCTCTAATAGCCACAAAAATCTAGATATGCTGTTAATAACAGTTGATAAAACTGTTATCACAATGATTAATGCTGCCATTGTGCAGAACAATGATTAACTCAGCAGGAAGGACCAAACAGAATGAAATAGGGATTAATCAATCTCAAAGGAATTCAAGTAATGTGTATTCCGTGAGAACCGGAGGGAACCAAAGGTCCAATCATTTTTCCTTGACCTTGATGTTCCATTTCAGGGGTACACTCAGGGAATAGTCACACAGGGGCAAGAGGAAACGGACGGGGAAACTTGTCTTTGGCTGAATACCCAACCATGGATCTGCCTCCATGGGTCTCCTGTCTTTCCTCCAAGGATCTTAACATCCACTTTCTCAAAGGCCAAGTGCTCACCTGAATTGCTAATTAAAAATAATTTCCTTGTTTGTCTGACTTAGATGGTTTTCTTGCAGCACTGCCAAGTGGAAATTGCTTTTAATTGTATCAACTTATGAAATCACACCAAAGACAATGGTATCAGGACACCTGCTTGCCGTATCATTTAAAGAAAAAGAAAAAGAGCAACTAACTGGGTGGAGGCCAAGAAAAGCCTTTCCAGCCTAAAGGGCTTCACAGCTGTACTCATCAGCTTTCAGACATGGCCTTGGATCTGGGTACTTCAAATCCTACTTCATTTGCAAAAGCAGAAGAGAACCAAGATGGATACCTTCTTAAGGACGAACGGAAAGAGAGTCCTCTTTCTCCTCATTCAAAATGAGATTTAATCTGATCTTTCAAAAAGCACACTCTATCTTAAATATAAAGTTACAGCGCTCAGCTTTGGGGTGGTGGCATAAGACAGCAGGAGTAACAAGGACCTAATTTTCTATGCCTTCTCTGTCTTTCTCATATAGCTGCTCTTGGAGTACATGCTTTGGAGAAAACCTATGGATCGAGGAAAAGGTGGAAGGTGATGTGACAACAGAAGCAGAGACAGAGAGAGAGAGACAGATTTGAAGATGCTATACTTCTGGTTTTGAAGATGAAAGAAGGAGCCATGAGCCAAGGAATGAAAGCGGCCTCTACAATATGAAAAAGGCAAGGAAATGGATTTTCTCCTAGAGCCTCCAAAGGAAGTGTGGCCCTGCTGACACCCTTATTATGGCTCAAGGAAACTCATTTCAGACTTCTGACCTCCAGAAATGTAAGATAATAAATTTGTGTTGCTGTAAAGTCACTACGCTTGTAGTAATTTGTCACAGCAGCAGTAGGACACTAATACAGCGTGTGATCCAGGACTTCCCCTATCCTGCACACACACCTGCTCTGTACCCACCCCCATAGCTGAGTCTACTCTCAGTATCCCACTGGCCTTCCACTCACTCCACCATAGTCTTAGCTTACCTGTTTCTGTGACTACTGACTCACCTGGCATCCAACTAGCCCCCTTCTTCCTGTTCTAGTGCCGATGGGTCTGATCCTGTTGTCTGGGTCTCAGGATTGATGTAGGACCCTCTCTCGTAATCCTAGCCTCCATTCCTTGGGAACCTACCATGAGACTTCTCTGACTTTTCATGATTACTCTCTGTATGGAACATACTACATTTTGTGTGGGACCAGTGGTAGTTCCGTGGTAGAATTTTCACCTAACATGCAAAAGACCCAGGTTTGATTCCTGACCAATGCACCTCATATGCAGCAACTGCCCATCTGTCAGTGGAGGCTGGCATGTTGCTGTGATGCTGAACAGGTTTCAGTGGAACTTCCAGACTAGGATGAACTAGGAAGAAAGGCCTGGTGATCTACTTCTGAAAATGAGTCAGTGAAAACCCTATAGATCACAACAATCTAATCCACAAATGCTCATGGGGATGGTGTAGGACTGAGCAGCATTTCATTCCATTGTGCAGAGGTCACCATGAGTTGGGGGCTGACTTGACAATAGCTAACAACAATAATATTTTCCCCACTTAGAGATAAGGAAGCCAATGTTAGAAAGGTATTAATTTATCCAAATTTACACAGCCACTAAGTAAATCTAATCCAGGATTAGAAACTGCAAAATCTAGGCTCTCAAGACTCTTCAGCATGGCCATTCTTATGAACCACCACACAGGAGACCCCAGGAGCTGTGGCCTAGAGCCTCACCTCTTAACCCCAATGGCTCAGAACTAATTTTATTATTGTTGTTGTTGTTGCGTGCCGTCGAGTCCATTCCAATTTATAGCGACCCTGAAAGGACAGAGTAGAACTGCTCCATAGGGTTTCCTAGGCTGTGATCTTTATGGGGGCAGATCGCCAGGTCTTTTCTCCCATGGAGCCACTGGTAGATTCAAACTACCGACCTTTTGGTTAGCAGACGAGTGCTTAATCATTGTGCCACCAGGACTCCTTCAGAATTAATTTTAGCACCTAAAACTTTTCTGATGAGAGTCAAAACTAACTTATTCTCTATTTGATTTCATTCAAAAGAGAGTAAACTCAGAGCTAAGTTCCAGTGTGGCATACTTTGGGTGGCTTTAGACTCATGGGCCACAGTAATGCAAAAAATCACCACCGCCACCCCCATGGACATGTATACATGCCCCATAGATCTGACTTGCCCACTAGGAGCCTCTGCCATGACCCCTGATGGCCTGTCTGCCCCAACCACTGACTGATATCAAGACTGCCTAGTCTTGTCAATGTTCAGAACAGAGGGGGCTTGGCTTTCAAAGTCAACCAGTGTTCCAAGGATCATTCATTTCGATATGTCTTGCTGCTTTCCGTTTACTTTTGGAAGCCATTCTATGAGGTGAGAATAATCTCCTCATTAACATTTTTAAAATCCCATTATCAGTACAAACTGAAGGCATTTACTCTGAAAAGAGAGAGTGTGAAAAAAAAAATCAACACTTCCTCTGGTTTGAAGGCTCTTTCTTGTGAATAATTCTTCTTGAAGGCATCCTTAGCTAGTGGCTCTGTTCAAAAAGTAATGGGGCATAGACCACGAAGGGCTCCTGGTAACGAACTGGAGGTGATCATACTGTGGACTGTGACATCCCCAGGTTACTGAGGAGTTGCTGTGATTCTTGGAGTCCCTGGATGGTGCAAATGGTTAACGTGCTCAGCTGCTAACTGAAAAGCTGGAGGTTCGAAACCACCTAGAGGCACCTCAGAAGAAAGGCTTGGCACTCCACTTCTGAAAACTCAGCCACTGAAAACTCCACGGAGCACAGTTTTACTCTGACACACATGGGGTCATTATGATTCGGAGCTGACTCGATAACAACTGGTTGGTCGTTTGGCTGTGAATCCCAGTTCAGTGCTCTTTCCTCTACCCCAGGATAGCAACTGACACTCCATTTCTAGCCTTTTCTGTGAGAATTCCAGAGCTGCTCATAAGTTATGCTGGGACATTCCTTACATTTACTAAATAGTAGCTCCTTTTACCACCCTCAAAATGGGGGTGGTGGTGACTTCCTGTTGCTTTTTACTGGGCTGAGAGTGGGTAGTTGACCAGACTGGCCCCGAGTGCTGGGTAGATAACGTTGCTTCTAAATTTCACCTCCCTAGGGCCTATGTTGCCCCTGGTTGGCGCAAACAGTTAAAACCTTTGGCTGCTAGTCAAAAGGTTGGAAGTTCAAGTCCATCCAGAGGAGCCTTGAAAGAAAGGCCTGGTGATCTACTCTTGAAAAATCAGCCATTGAAAACCCTATGGAGCACAGTTCTACTGACCTGCGTGGGGTCATCATGGGTTACAGACAACTCCGCAGCAACTGGTAGGGCCTCTACTTAGGTGTTTCCTGATAGAAAGATGTTCTGAATTAGAACTCAAAGTGAAGGCTGTCACAGGATCTTTGGGAACAAAATCAGATACTATTACACACTTAGACTATACAAGTCAAGGTCTCCGACCACACTCTTAAGAGCTGAACCCAGAGTAACTGTTGGGTTGTTCATAAAACTGTCATTATTCCAACCCAGAAATTAAACAAGGCTTCCCCCGTCTCTGGGCTGAGGGATGCTATTTCTGGAACATGCCTGCCTTTCACATGTGTATCAAAGCCCTGAGCTCTGGTACCGGCCATCCTCCTAGCTCATCCAGCATTTCTCTGATTTGAGGAGGGTACTCTGAGAGCCATTCAGTTCCATTATTTCATGCTTACTGGGTATTCTCTCTGCTAAGCTACCTCAGTGTAGCTACTTCAAAGCTGCCTCAGTTTCCCCAAAGTAACAAACGTGAAACCAAAGAGCTGCAAATTGAGAATAGAATGAAAGAATGTGACTGTCTTCCATCCCAGAGTATAGCCACATGGTCATTCCTTTATTTAAGGCCACCGGTGACACCATCATGACCTATTGGGACAATGAAGCCTGCCTGCATCCAATTGGTGCCTGAAGGTTACCTGGGTCTTACAGCATACTACATTTTATTAGTGACCTTTCAAAGCTGAATATTCTTGCTCCTCCCACAACCCATTGCCATCCTAGGAAATACAAATGTAAGCACAAAAATGGGCAGTAGCAAAGTCCAAAGAAACTGGACCCTCCTCAAACCCTTAAACTTGACTAACCTCTACAGAAAAACGTTTCTAAAATCTCAGCACTAAGTATAAAGAATCCTGTAACATCTGGACTGGGAAATAATTCCTCTGATTTCAGAGGCTATGTAATACAATGTGATGGTCATGTGAGATGGCCGATACAGAGCTGAAATGATGGAATATGGGAAAAAAAAAAAATCACATACACAGAGACAGAGAAGCAGGACTGTTGGAATTACATCCAGTGTCACTGTGTGAATTAGAAAAGGCAACCCCTCTAGGCAGACAAATTAGAAAAAGGCTCCATTTCCTCGGGAAGACACAGCCATATTCCAGGGCATGGCTTGGCAAGTGGATCAAGAATTGGATGTCAGACCCTACTTACCCTTTCTAAACCAGGTGCTGGTGCAGTGCACAACCCACTCTCCTGTGCACAGCGACCCTGGAGAGAAGTATGGATGTAGATACAGATATGGATAAAGGTAGAGATTGCCAGGACTAGAGTGACTGTAAACCATCAGGGGAAAGAAGCTAAATCTTCCCATACTTTTTTCAAGGGAAAAAGCTTGGAACATAGAGAAAAACGTCAAAAGGGAACAAACAATCACTAATAATATCACCACGAGAAATGACTGCTATTGACATCTTTGGGTATACGGCTTTCCATTCTTCTTTTTAAAATCATGTGTAGAAAGAATACAAACATGGTACTGTACTGCACCTACTGTTCCATGGCCTTTACTTTTTGCCTATTATATCCTGTTCATGTTGCATGTGAACTAAGATATGTCCCTCGCATCATTTGCAACAGCAATGCAGCATTCTCTTAAACCATAACGTATTTGGCCAATCCTGTGGTTGGACCTTCAGGTTAACTAAGCCTCTTAATTCCTGCCTTAGCCACCTGCTTGTCATGAAAATCCATCTGGAAACAGAAGCAAAGGGAACACCATGAATCCAGGTAAAGAGGGAGCTATGACCGATTAACAGCTCAGGGTGGGGACACAGACTTCTTCAGGAGAATTTTTGCAGGGTAAGCGAGGTCTTCACAGCTTGTTCCTGACCCGCAGTAAAGGTTTACCTCCTCTCTCACTGGCCACGCCTCCACTTCCACTATTAGGCATGTTCCTGGCTTACACACTCCTTGGGCTCGGTGCCGTTGTTAGAATCTGTTGACAAGCAGCAGCTGGCTCAAGTTGAGACAGCTTGTTCTGTACCCCTCTCCCTAGAGCATCCCCCTCCCACCACTTTCTTTTCCCCAAAATAGAGAGAGGGAAGATAAGAACGCACCTTCCATTTGTGCCTGGGCACCATCTAATTCCTGCCAACAAATACATTCCTTCCATACCTGTCCATCAGCTTGAGAGGAATGAGGCCTGGGAAGAAGGGTTCAAATTTCCCTAGCAAATTTCTTTATCTTTCCTCAGGTAGAGATGAAACCAGCTTGCTACAAGATGAAATATACTCCCGGCCTGGCTGTAGGCAGAATAAGTCTTCGGTGTCCCACAGTTCACGCTCTCCAGGGACTTCATTTTGGGAAGCTTGCGTTTCAGTTCATCTCATGACTAGGTGTTAGCACTGGGACCCACAGAGAGAAGGGACCCCATGGAGAAAAGGAACCCAGGGAATTACAGCAGGAGACACTATATTTACCCTAGAAATGCTGGCATCCAGCTGACCAATGGCACACTGCTGTATCTCAAAGGACCTTGTGGGGATACCTTCCCATGGAGGAACCTTCGATAAATTTTTACTTTAAAATTTATACATTTTGGACATCTTATTTGTGTTGGGTTAGATTCCTGGGTGACAGAAATTGTTAAGCACTTGGCTACTAACTGAAAGGTTGGCATTTCAAATCCATCCAGAGGCACCTCAGAAGAAAGGCCTGGCGATCTACTTCTGAAAGATCACAGCCACTGAAAACCTTACGGAGCATAGTTCTACTCTGAAACACAAGGCGTTGCCATGAGTTAGAATCTACTAGATGACAACTGTCGGTGTGTGTCTGTGTGTTCTGAAGTGACAGATGCTTTGAACAATTAAAAAATAAATACTTATGGAAAAAGAAGAGAGACACTGAGAAAGAGAGAGGGAAAGAAGGAGAGGGACAGGGGAACAGAGACAGGGAGAGGGAGAGGGAGAGGGGGAGAGAGGGAAAGACCTTACCCAGGGAACCCTATGACGTTGTTAAAGGTTAGAATAGATAGTAGTCCTCAGAACCTTTTTCCTTTCTTTTTCCCAGTTTAAAAATAAATAAATAAAAGTTAGCATAAGAGAATCAACTTTGATTCAGAGCCAAGGGACTTTAGTGGTGACATCATAAAAAGCAGAGCCTGGGCTGGGGTGACCCTCTCAAATGACATCATGGCTGACAAAGAGCAATGCCTTTCACCAACACTCCATCATCAGTTGAGGTCGCAGACATAGGCTCTGCTCTCTAGACACAAGGATATCAACCACTGGAGGCACCAGGGTGCAAGGGGTGAAGCTGGAAATGTATGAACCTGTCAGATTGTCTGGAGTTCTCCTCTAATGAGGGCTGGGGAGACAGCCATGATGAGTCAGAGCCCCTGGGTGACAGAGGAGACAGCAGCACTCACCAGAAGTGAGGCCACAGATGGGGACCACCTCAAGCCTTCTCCTTAGCTTCCCAGATTTTTCTCCCCAGTGTAACCAAAAGACCCCGTGATCCCTTAGTCACTCTTTGCTGACATCCACTGGGAGTCATCAGGGCTTTATGATCCACACAATTACAATGAAAAGTATGCAATGAATACAGTGATTCAAGTGATTTAAACAAAATGTTCCCCAAATAACTGACGGTGGCTTCATCATCGGAGAGCTAGTCTGAAAGTTACCTCTGTTGACCTCAGGAACAGACTGTTAGCAGGCAGAAATTTGCTCCCCCTATTGGGAAGCCACTTCAAGATGGCGCCTCTCACACCAGTCATCACAGTGAGGGAAAAGGAAAGTGAAAAACCTTTGTATGAGATTAAGAGGACCAGTAAGGAGAATCTGAAGGGTAGACTCATAAAACCCAGGACGTTACCCTCCAATGCAGTAATTATTATTTTTAATAGGCTATTTTCTGAAAATTTTCTAAAATTTTGGCAGTGAAGACTAATCATTTTATAAGGGGGGTTAGGAAGTAAACATAATTATATATGTTGTTAATTTAAAAGAGAAAGTGTCCTAAACAAAGCAGCTGAGTGTTTAGTGTTTAGTAGGCTCTAAGGAGTAACACTTTCTGGGCTTTTCCATTTGGTAGCCTAATATCTTTTTTAACCAACAACTTGGATATTGCTTCAAACAGTTCTCTGGTCCCTCTGTTCTGCCAGCAAACACGGACAGTGGATCTGGTAAATGTAATTATGAAATCCTCTCTGGTCACAGCAACACAGAATCCAAACAACGGAAGCTCACATTCAACCCTTTGTGACTGAAAAAAGGCTTTTATATGGAATCATCAGAAGTAAAAGTTGACTTCTGAGAGAGACATTCATGGAAAAAGGCAGAGCTAAAGGAGATGGAGCAGCATCAGTTTGCAGTTACAAGACAAAAGCTAACCTTGGAATTGGATACTGGCAGAGAGGGGGTTATAACTCCTTGGTAAGCTCCTTGCTCACGGAAACCTACAATTTGCCACACTCAGCAAGTGTCTGGCCCCGCTAGCCTCACCAACAATGTATTACTCCATTGTTTCCCTGTGTCCTTGCTTCTGGAGAACACCCAGGCAGCAGTGATGCCCCTTTCTGATGTGCTGAAATGCCAACTTCCTTTCACCGTCAAGACCCACCAAAGCCTAACTCTCTGTTGAGTTGGTTGTGGCCCTCTAAATTCTTGATACTGTCTCTTTTGGACATTTGAGGGAAACTGAAAAATATCACAGCTTAGTACTCGTTATGATTTTCAATGTCACAAAAAACAAGGAAACTGTCACCAACCAGAAGAGACATGAGCACTAAATGCAATGCAGGATCCTGGACTGGATCCTGGAATAGAAAGAGGCCATTAATGGAAAACTGGTGAAATCCAAATAATGTCTGGAGTTTCATTAGTAGTAATGAACCAATGTCAATTTCTTAGTTTTGACAAAGGTACTATGGTAATGTAAGATGTTAATAGTGGGAGACATTAGATAAGGGAATATGGGTACTTTCTATACTATCTTTGTAACTTTTCCACAAATCTAAAATTATTCCAAAACTGAAAGCTTATTTAAAAAAACCAAGGGCTCCAAAGAGAATTAACAAGGTGCACCATGGTAACTGTGATTAGGCTCTTTGATAATAGGCTCCCCAGCAATCCTGGTGGAAGGGTAGAAAGAGTGCTGGACTTAAGAGTGAGATTTGATTCAAAACTCCCTGCTCTCTTCAAACGGGAACTGAGGTTAAGTTACTTAAATATATGGAACTTCAGTTTCCTCATCCATAAAATGTGAATAACAACATCTGTTTGACAGAGTTGTTGCAAGTATCATATGAAGGAAGCATGATGAGAGTAGGGAGTTTGTTGTCATTGACTCCCTACCTAAAACAGTGCCTGGCATAAAGTAAGTACCTGATCAATATTTGTTGCATGAGTGAATATACACAAAGAGTTCAATATGTCATCCCACATCCATATATTGTTGCTATTATTAACAATAATAAAAAAGCTATTAGTCCTATAAACATAGGGAAAGGCTAAATACGTTACGGTATATGATATAGAATACTATAAAGCAGTTAAAATAAACCAGATTGATATGTATCAACATGACTAGAGTTCAACATAATGTTGAATGCAAAATCCAAGTTACGGAACAATATACACATTATAATACTATTTATTTAAAATGTTTGAAAACATACGAAACATTGCCATATACTGTATAGATAATGACTTGTGTGATGAGAAAATATGAAAATGTGGGCCAGAAACAGTACATTAAATGCATGCTGGTAGTTATCTCTGGGAAAGAGCAGAGTGATTAAAGATGGACCACTGCACTGTCTCCATAAGATGAACCATCACCCTTGAGCCCGGCCACATCACAGGAGCAAAGAGCCCCTGCCTTCCAAATAATGAAGGCTGACAGTTCTAAGATTGGGTTTAGCTGGCCCGTTAGCTGCACTGATTATCTGCTACTATGTTATTTAGTTGCTAAAGAACACACAAAGAAGCTCAAATAAAAATTGAAAAACTTAGGAAAATCTGTCATGGGATTATGGGTTTTAAATTGCATACCTGCAACTGGTTAGCATGGTGGTTCTCAAAGCATGGTCCTTGGACCTGCAGCATTAGCATCACCTGGAAACTTGATAGAAATGCAAATTATCAGGCCCCACCCATTGGATGGTGAGCTTTGGGGATGGCAAACAATGTTTTAACAAGCCTTGCACGTGATTCTGATGCCACTCTTATCCTACTGACCCTTGGTCAAGTCCCTCTATCTCTGACTTAGTTTCTTCCATCTCATAAAATATGGATTAGAACCAATCAATCTCTCAGTTCTTTGCCAATTCTACAAGTTGATGACCATACACCAACTAATAAGGTTAACTACACACACACACACACACACACACACACACACACACACACACACGCCTACTCCTCACTTATCGACTATCTCGTTATCCAACTTTTCACATTTATGACAATATTAAAAAATCTACCATTCGACTATTTTGCACATTAACGACCTACATCTGGCAGTAACAAAGGCCGAGGTGCAAGGCAAGAGTAACGCTGGCTGTGATGGTTGAGGTTATGTGTCATCTTGGCTGGGCCATGATTCTCAGTGGTTTGGCAGTATCATGGATTGAATTATGTTCCCCAAAAAATGTGTGTACCAATTTGGCTGGGCCGTGATTCCCAGTATTGTGTGATTGTCCACCTTTTTGTCATCTGATATGATTTTCCTACATGTTGTAAATACTGCCTCTATGACGTTAATGAAGGGGGATGGGCGGCAGTTGTGTTAGTGAGGCAGAACTCAATCTACAGGATTGGACTGTGTCTTGAGGCAATCTCTTTTGAGATATAAAAGAGAGAAGCGAGCAGAGAGATTGGGGGACCTTATACCACCAAGAAAGCAGTGCCAGGAGCAGAGCGCATCCTTTAGACCTCAGGTCCCTGCGTGGAGAAGCTCCTAGTCCAGGGGAAGATTGATGAGAAGGCCAACAGAGAGAGAAAGCCTTCCCCTGGAGCTGATGACCTGAATTTGGACTTCTAGCCTACTTTACTGTGAGGAAATAAATCTCTCTTTGTTAAAGCCATCCACTTGTGGTATTTCTGTTATAGCAGCACTAGATGACTAAGACAAGCAGTTATAAAATGATGTTATTTGGCAGTTAAGTAATTATGTAGTCACCCTTCATTTTGTGATATGATGTGGTCATCCTCCATTTTCACATAATGCTAACCTTTACATAATGACCTGGTCTTTGGAACCTAACCATGTCGATAAGTGAGGACTGGATGTATATGTGTATATATAATAAAACTGCCATTTTATGTGTACAATTCAGTGGCATTAATTATATTCACAATGTTGTGAACTACCCAAACCAAACCAAACCTGTTGCTGTTGAGTCGATTTTGACTCATAGTGACCCTATAGGATAGAGTAGAACTGCCCCATAGGGTTTCCAAGGAGTGACTGGTGGATTCCAACTGCCAGTCTTTTGGTCAGCAGCCAAACTAGTAACCACTGTGCCACCGGGTTCCCATGCAATCACCACGACTATTTATTTCCAAAACTTTTTTATCACCCCAAACAGAAACTCAGTACCCCTCAGCAATAACTCCTCATTCCTTCCTCTCCCCAGCTTCTGGTAACCACTAATCTACTTTTGTCTCTATGCATTTGCCTATTCCAGATGTTTCATATAAGTGGGATCATACATTATATGGCCTTTTGTGTCTATCTTATTTCACTTAGCATATTGTTTTCAAGGTTCATCTATGTTGTAGCATATATCAGAACTTCATTTCTCTTTATGGCTAAATGATATTCCATTGTATAGATAATGCCAGGTTTTGTTTATCCATTCATCTGTTGTTGGACACTTGGGTTGTTTACACCTTTTGGCTATTGTGAAAAAGGTATTTAACTTTCTCAACTTGGAATGCCTTTTGGAAATCATTATCTATACTTCTTACTAACCGCCTCCTTGGCAGACTGTGGCTTAGTTACCCCCAAACCATTCACAACCCTGTTCTCTTCCTTGCCTTCCTCTACCGTTAAGGCTATAAAGCTAAAAAAACACTATCTCCCTACTTCCCTTGCAGCTAGGTACACCCATGTGAAAGAGCTCTGGCCTATGAGATATGAATAAGAGGGTTTCACTTTCTAAATATAAATCATAGTTGAGGGAAGAAGGCCCTGCACAGGTATCACTTTTGTGTAGCAGACTTCCTGCAACCATAAAAATGAAAGCCACGTGGTAAGGTAGGAGGCCCAGGGAGAAAGAGGAGTCTGGGACCTTCAGGACATACCAGAGCAGCTGTATCAGCTCTGTCTTGCCTCCTTCTGGAATCAAAAACCCTATTTCTTTAAGTCACTGCAGTCAGCTTCTCTGTTACTGCAGCCCAACACACTCCTGATTTGTGTCGCCCCATACACCTAGCACACATCAGGCTCTAAGGAATGCAGGTGGGTGATAACAGGAAGAACAAAGAGGAGGAGGAAGAAATGGAGAAGTGGAACAAAGAGTGTTAGAAAGGAAACCGAAACCAAAACCAAACCAGTTGCCACTAAGTTGATTCTGACTCATGGCAATCCATGTGTGCAGAGTAGAACTGCTCCATATAGTTTTCAAGGCTGTGACTTTTCAGAAGCAGATTGCCAGGCCTTTCTTTTGAGGTGCCTCTGGATGGGTTTGAACAGTCAACCTTTTGGTTAGTAACTGAGCGCTTAACCGTTTGTGCCACCCAGGCCAGGAAGAATTACTGAAGGGCAAGATGCCTATAGGTGGTAAGTTTTTTTTTTATTTATTTATTTTTTTTTTGTACTTCAGGGGAAGGCTTACAGAACATATCACTTTTCATGAAACAGTAGTACACATGTTGTTTTATGACATTGGTTAACAACCCACAACATATCAACCCTCTAAATTCTCAACCCTTTTTTTTTTTTTGGTGAAAATACACATAGCCAAAGATACATCGTTTCAAAAACTTCTACATGCACAGTTCAGTGACATTGACTACGCTCTTCCAATTGTGCTACTATTCTCACTTAAGATGGAGGCTTACAGAACAAAATAGTTTCTCATTTAACAGTTACTACAAATGTTGTCCTATGACAATGGTTAACAATCTCACAATACATCAACAATATCTTTATCCAACCTTGGGTTCCCTATCACCAGTTTCCTTGTCCCCTTCTGCCTTTTGGCCCTTGTCACTGGACTCCTGTACCTCGTTAGTCTCATTTGGTTTTATGGGGCTGTCCGCTCCCAGGCTGAACGGTGAACCTCGCAGGTAACTTCACCACTGAGCTAAAAGGGTGCCTGGGGGCCATACTCTCGAGGTTTCTCCAGTCTCCTTTAGACCAGTAAATCTGGTCTTTTTTTTTTTTTTGTGAGTTAGAATTATGCTCTACATACTTCTCCAGCTCTATCCAGAGCCCTCTGTTGTGATCCTGGTCAGAGCAGTCAGTGGTGGTAGCCGGGCACCATCTAGCTGTACTGGACTCAGTCCGGTGGAGGCCTTGGTAGCTGTGGACAATTAGTCCTTCGGACTAATCTTTTCCTTGTATCCTGTTCTCTTCATTCTCCCTTGCTCCCAAAGGGATGAGACCAGTGGAGTATCTTAGATGGCCGCTCACAGGCTTTTAAGACCCGAGACAAGTAGGTGGTAAGTTGTGAGCAAGTCTATAAAGAAGGAAAGGCCTGGCAGAGAGGAAAATGAAGGCATGCCACATGTGTTATTTATACAGGAAACTTTACTATACCCATTAAACCATGGGCTTATTAAAATAAACACATTACTATTAAAATAAAAAGAAATTGGTCCACGTGCCTCCAAAAATCGTCTGTGAACAAACAGCAGTTCGCCTGGCACTCATGAGGAATGCTGACTAATACAAATTCCAGGGCCAGAGGGTGTGCGGCTTCATTAGGTCTGAAAGAGCAAAACATACAGTTGAAACATCCAAATCTAAGATTGCTTGAACTGAGCAGGAACCAGCAGTTCTCAAGCTGACAGTCTTGATGTCTACTCTCTTTGCTTATTTCCATACGGTGCATCAAATTGCTTGGCTAAGCCCAGGTACCCAAGGAAGCCTAAAGAACACAAAGAGGTAGGAATGGCGGCTGCTCTAGCCCTGGGAGAGTACCTGTGATCTTGAATCCCCTTGGCCATTTATTTTACACCCGCAGCAGAGTTCTGTGTGTATGTCAAGGTGTTTTTGCTAGGCACATTTTTAACAAAACACCTTTTGGTGTTCTAGTAGCTTTCGTTTTCAAGCCCTTGCCTTCTTTCTTGTTCTGCTTTCACAACTTCTCTCTTTTCAACTACCTCCCTCCATTCAAGGGACATAGGCAGCCCTTTCCTGTTTGTGGAAAGGCTGTTACAGAGACACCAGCAAAGAAGACAGGCTATCGAGAGGTGCCTAGGGTTTATCATACGCACTGCATCTTCCTCCCCCACCCTGTTATCCCAGTTGTTTTTGATAGCTGCCTTTCAGTCAGCCCCTGACTCAAGGCGACCCCGTGTGCAGCGGAAAGAAATGCTGCCCAGTCCTGTGCCATCCCCATCGTCCGTTGTGGATCCAGCCATTGTGATCCATAGGGTTTTCAGTGGCTGATTTTTGGAAGTAGATCACCAGGCCTTTCTTCCTAGTCTGTCTTAGTCTGGAATTCCCGCTGAAACCTGTTCAGCATCATAGCAACACACAAGCCTCCACTGACAGACTGATGGGGTTGTTCATGAGGTGCACTGGCCGGGAATCGAACCCAGGTTCCCGACATGGAAGGTGAGAATTCTACCACTGAACTACCACTTCCTCCTAAAACGAATTGTCATTGAATCAATTTTGACTCATGGCAATCCTATGTGTGTCAGAATAGATCTGTGCTCCATAGAGTTTTCAATGACTGATTGTTCAGAAGTAGATCACCAACCAGGCCTTTCTTCTGAGGTGCCTCTGGGTACACTCAAACCGCCAACCTTTTAGTTAGCAGCTGAGCATGTTAACCATTTGCACCACCCACTGACTCCTGAGTTTTTGTGTTTTTGCCCACAGATAGGAGCTTCCTATATCCCCTCATCCCATTCCCTAACCCCTATCCCTCAGGCCCATCTCTGTAGCCATGGCGCAGGCACCAAGCCTGACACAGCTTTATAGTGCTTGTCAATAGCACCCTGTGAGGGAGCCACAGTCCTGGTCCCACTCCTTGGATACTTGAGTGGTGACCCCACCTTTGTTACCTCTCCCTGAATGTAAAGCCTAGAGTCTGGTGGTATACCACCCACTGTCACTGAGCTGCATTTTCTATACATAGGGCCATGAGGGTCGGCTTGCCAGTGGTCTCCACGGAGAAGGGCACAGGTTACCAGAGAAGCCACCCAGAGACATGCCAACTTATCAAAGGATGTTCAAGGTTGACAGGGATCATTTTTCTTTTTCAAGGGAGAAGAAAAAATAAAATATAGTAGGAGCTAGATCCAGGGAGGAGTGAGAGGCAGAGTGGAGAGGGTGAGAATGGCATCTGTGTCAACTGTTTATTTTGGTGATTGTCTGCAACTTGCAGGCAACATGGCTGAGCAAAGCTGTCATGGAAACACGATTTCATTGCAGATGACAAGTTAGCATCAAGACAATGTAGGTGAAAAAGGTACGGGAAACAAAACTACCTGTCAGGCAGGCAGAGGGAGGAAGAAAATCTACCCTCACACCCTTTCCCGTAATTAAATGTCAGATGTACACAACGCAGTAAAATAATTAGCATGGCATAATTACTGTTCAGATGGAGCCCTGTGTATATGCCAAACAAATTGCTCTACTAGAGCCCAAGCTGTTAAAACAAATTGAGTTACTTAATTTTTACATGTAGCAGCCTGTTTTATCATTTCCTAAAATGCGAATGTTTCTTTAATAATGCAGTCTCTCTAAATGTGCAAAGGCAGATCCATTGGCCTCCCTCTAGAAACTCTGCAGATAAAAATCAACTGGTCTTCCTATTTCCATACCTGTCCTCTCCAATCTTTTCTCCATACAGTAGCCAAGGGAATATTTTAAAGCCATACGTTAGATTATGTCACACCCCTGCTTTAAGATCTTCCAATGGCTCCTCACTGATCTTAGACTAAAGTCCAACAGGAGCTAACAAGAGTGGGCTACTATGTACCTTTACAACCATCTTGAACCTCCCTATCCCTCCTCACTATGTTCTAGCCACACTGATTCAAGTTTTCTTTTAAGCGCTCAGCTACTAATCAAAAAGTTGGTGGTCTGAATCCACCCAGAACCACTTATGAAGAAAGACCTAGTGATCTACTTCTGAAAAGTCAAAGCCACTGAAAACCCTATGGAGAACAGTTCTACTCTGAAACACATGGGGTCACCAGGAGTCGGAAATGACTCAGTGGCAATGGGTTTCAAGTCTTCTTTGACCCAAGGCCGTTATACTTGCAGTTCCCTTTGCTTAAAACACTCCTCCTCAACTCTCTGTCTCCCATCCTGCCCCTCTCAAGCCCCTCTGTATTTGGCTCATTCTCTTCCATTGGACTTAACTTAAATTTTGTATCCTCAGCGACACCTTTCCTGACCATCCCATCTCAAAGCGGGTCCTGCCCCTCCTTGCTCCCGGAGTGCTATTACAGCACTCTGCTTGCTTCCTATAATCATGTATGATGTAAGTTTGTGCTTATTTGTTTAATGTCTATCTCCCCCACTAGACTCTAAGCATCTTGAAGGCATAAATCACATCTGCTTTGCTCATTACTGTACACCCAATGCCTAAGACAGTTCCTGGCATATAGTAATTGCTCAATAAAGCCATGTTGACTATAGGGTTGCTATGAGTTAGAATTGGCTCGATGACAATGGGTTTGGTTTTCTGAGTATATGTCATGACTCTGGGTAAGTCATTTCCCTTCACTGGCATCTGTTTTCTATAAAATGAGAAGGATGAACTAGATCAATGTTTTTTTTTTTTTCTTTCCCCAATCTGTGGGATGTTACCTATCACTGCTTTCATGAAACCAATTCAGTGCGTCGTCAAGACTAATGCTTTGAAAACATAGAATAGAAAACACCAAAGCATATCACTGGTAGTGAGGGAAAGTATTGGCTCACGACACTTTCAGTTCTTACGTGCATTTACTTGCATTTGTTTACTGGGTCACGACATAAAGTATACGTATCTCTTTCTGTGGAGGACAGACAAAAAATGTCAGAAAGTTTCAAAAACCTTGTAAGTTGGAAAATGACTGGACTAGACAGCCTCTAAGATCTCTAAGACCACTCCCAGCTTTGGCCTTCTCGGATCCACCTCTCTACTCTGCTTCTCCATGGAGGTGATCCGGGAAGGTCTTTTTAAATGGGACAGAAGCACTCTTTGCCCCCCTGAAGACTGAGTGGAGACTTAGTGAACAGCACTGGCACACGAGGAAGTGCATCACTGTCCACTTCTGCCTTTTCCACCCTCCGCTTGATGGAACAGTTTTCTGTATCCCAAAAAGGCAAAGATAACAACACTTTCTGCAATAATCTCCTGGACACAAGGAGAAGGGCCTGAATATCAGACAGGGAGAACTAGAAATAAAGGTGACTTTCAATTTTCCTATCAAATGGGAAGGAGCCAGGCTGGACATCACAGTCAGAACCTAGCTTGAGGGGGTAGGGCACTGGTGGAGGGGTAACCACCTCCCCAGACCATTCCTCCAAAGCGCAGACTTTTTAGTAGTTAATACTGACTAGGAAACATCAGAAAAAGAAGCATGGAGTGAGTATGGGATAGAAACGTCAGTGGTAAGCCTAAAGAGGTGGGCCTAAATAAAAGGGAGTCAGCACACATTGTCTTTTGTAAGCGCTTGCTATCCATCAAGACTCACCCCCGCTACAACATACCACCAACCCTGTCTACTTCCTTACTCAAGCTTCCTCCCACCAAAGCGAAGGTGCTCCTCTGCTTTTGCTGGAGTGGATGAGTAGCCATGAGAACTTTGCTGTAACTACTCCTCTTACCTAGACCATCACTTGACCAACCTCATCACTCACTGAAATGGCAGGAAACAGAGTAGTCCAGCTGAGGGTCAGAGTGGACCACATGTCAACAATGCTGTGGACAGGTTTCCTAATTTGACCATCTGGGAGGTTAAAGTTGGTGACCCCTGACCCCTCCTATCACCTCCTAAAAACAAGCCTAATCCCCTAGTCTGTGCCTGGTCTCAGCTTTCCCCTCTGCAGAATGAGCCAGGGTATTCTTTCAGCTAGGAGGAGGTGATACATAACTCAGAGCTGAGCCGCTGCAGCCCAAGGCTCAATCCTGGGGACCCAGTATCCACTTCTGAGCCTCAGGCCCTCAGATTCCAACAGCCCTGTTGGCCTCTTACCCAGGAAACTTCCCCAGAGAGCATGATTATTCATGAGTTTCAAAGCTCCTGGCTTCATGATAGCTTCGTTTGTCAGGCTTGCAGAAGATCACTGGGTTTCAGATGGCCAGGCCTTTCAAAAGGACAGGAGCCTATTTCACCTAGTTCAACCCTGTGGATGGGGAAAGAACTTGAAAGGACAATGTTTACTCATTGGATGGATTCAAATGTGCATACTCCCTTCCTCTCCCTCCCTGCCCCCTCCCCCCCACCCCCACATTGAGCAAAACAGCTTGCTTCAAAGTGGGAGGCAGGAGAAGGGTATCTATTTCTGGCAAGCTCCCTGAGGAGGCCTCAGGGGGCTGGTAACTGACTTGCCTCGCCTTCTCTGATCAATCCAAGTCTCTCCTCTCATTAGCCCACCCTGGAAATCAGACCACCCTCTCTGCTCAGCACTCTCCACCAGGGCCTTTTCCTGGATTGTTTCCCTCACTCATGTCCCCCAAACAGCCACTAGGTGAGATGACTCTGATGTCTAAGGCCCTGGGAAATGACAGCTCTGATTACCTTTAAACTGCCTCCACCGGCATCATGGACACCATATAAACATCCTTATCATGCTCCTACCCAGCCACCTAGGGTGACCAACGGTACTGATATGCCCAGGACAGATGCAAAAACAGAGGACCCTGCATAATGGGACAAACGGTTTATGCTTGACTACGAACCTAAAGGTTGGTGGTTCAAACCTGCCCATTGGCAGGTGATCAGCTTCCGTAAAGATTACAGCCAAGAAAACCCTATGGAGCAAGCAGTTCTACTCTGTAACACACGGGGTCGCTATCAGTCAGAACCAATTTGACGACAATGGGGTTTTTTTTTTTGGATGCTAAAACTGGGAAAGTCTCAGCAAAGCAGGATGTGATGGCCACAATACAGCAGCCTAAATGTGTTCCTGGCCTTCAGCCTCCTCCCATGACCTTTTTCTTATCTCCGGCATTCCCGAACCTTGTCTCACCTGTCTCTGGCTTACTGGTTCCTACCTGGCCCTCCACTAGGACAAGTGATACAACAGGAGAGCGAGTGTAAGTTATATAAGACCAAGGGCCCTGGAGATAGATGTTTGTGTTTGAGCGCTGGCTTTACACAGCTGTGGGCTGATTACATAAACACTCTAGGCTTCAGTTTCCTCATCTGAAAAATGGGCCTATTAACTTATAACTACAGTAGTAGATGCTATTGGTACCTCACTCAGATCCCTTTTACTAGGTTGGTATACTCATTCACAAGCTGCTGTGAGGTTTGGCTGCTAGTGGCTCAAATTTGCCCTTGGAACACAGAGCCCCTCTCCCAGAAATGCATCGGAGGTTATGCACCACCCTCTCCTGGAAGGTGTGGCGTACAGCCATGGACTGATACAGGAAATAGAAGCCTAGGCCCCTTGCCTCAAGTGAGAGCATGGTGCCATTTACACTCCAGCACTCCCCATGGGATCAGGCTGAGGCTAGATTTTTCCTGCAAGTGCTCTTTGCTTGGCCTTTCCCCTGTCCTGTCCTACATCCTTCCCTTAAAGTATTCTCCCTTTACACTCCCTCACCAAATCACTTGCACAAGAATCCCTGGCTCAGGCTCTGTGTCTAGGAAACAGACTGGAGACACCTGCCATATAGACGCCTACTGAAAAGATTAAATAAAATAATGCACATAAAATGCTTATTTCAGAGCCTGGCACATAGTTAAGTGCCCTCATTGTTACCACTTTGTCCTAACTTCTGTGACTTAGTCTTGCCCCGTGGAACTGCAAATCTCACCATTTCTTTCCCTGTAGCTATACTCTTGCTACCTAATGCCCTTTTGCAGGACACACTCACATGGGTATACCCAGGGATATGCCAAATCCCTGGTACATAAGCTGTGATGCCATTCCTGACTTCCAAGTCAAGAAAGTACTTCAGACTGGAAATGGCCGTAAGTGACATTATTATGGGGGGACTCGATCTAATTTTTCAAGTAATCATCTGAAAGCTTTAGTACTATTATAAGTAACAGGTTACTCACAGTTGATCACAGTTGAGAACTGTTGCCTACAGCCAGCCCCAGCTGCTCCTGCCCTCTCCTGGAGACCTTCCCAGACTCTCTTTCTCCCCAGTTTCAAAAAGCGATCACAGACGGAATATCTCTTTTCTCACTTTTCACTAGCAAACCCAGTGATCAAGAAGATCCCATCTTTATTGAGCATTTACTCTGCAAGAAGTGTTTTGCTAACTGCTTTGCATGTGTACTGTTATTTGGTTCTTACAGCTCTTCTATCATCATCATCCTCATTTCCAAGAGGGGTCAGAGGGCTTGCCCAGACTATACGGCTAGCCAGAGAGAGCAGGATTCCAACCCAGGCGGTCTGATCTAGGGCCCACACTCTTAGCTCCTAAGCTGTACTTCTCCCAGCACTGGCCCAACCCCCAGGGGCTTCCAGTCTGGTGGTGAAAACGAACGTGGATATAAGGAGCACAATTCTGCAAAGCTGGAGTGAGTGAAATACACCGTGAAATGATTAGTGATGGGACAACCTAAGGCACTGACAACATCGTACACTGCCAAATTGTGAGACTGAGGCACTTATGGGAAAAGTAGGGGCTCCTTTTCCAGGCTCTTGTCAGCACCTAGTAACCCCCCTCCATCCCTGCCAAGAAAATGAAGAACGCTACAAGAGAAGGCAATGTATCTGCCAGCATCCCAGGGACCAACTCCATGCCAAATGCCCTCCCGACCAAATATTGAGACGTGAACCACAGCACAAATACTGTGAGTGCAACAAACAGGCGCCCGCAGGGTGGGGCTAGCTGGCCCACAGCCACCTCCCCCGAGGCTGTGTCAGTGTCAGAAATGGTTCCTTCACAGTGAAGGACTCTGCACAGGACCCTTGAGCCAAGGCTGGTCAGAGGCAAGAGTAGAAGGATGGTAAGAAAGTCCAAAAAACGGGCAAGTAGCACAAGTGGGTGTGGGGATGAGCGAGCCTGCTCATAAATAGCTCCAGGGACTGCCATCCCCTTCGGGGATGTGCAAATCAGCCCAAGGGCAGGGACCTGGGGAACAAGGAGCTCCAGAGATGTGACCATGATGCTGAAAGTTTAAACGCAGACCCAGCACTGAGTTCTGCTCAGTTATGGATGACAGAGTTCATATACACATGACAACAAAAAATAAAATCTGTTTTACCTCTTTCCCTCGTTATTCCCTCCATCACCAAACACTGGAACTTAAGTTTCTAAAATTTAAAAAGGTAATGTTTACTTAATTAGATCACAGAATGCTACAGCTAGAAGGGACCCAAGAATCCATTTCATCCAAACTCTCATTTTAATGATGAGGAGACCAAGACCCAGAGAGGTTAACAAATTTTTCCCTGGTCCCAGTTAGTAAATGGTAAGCCCAGATCAGGAGCCAGGTTTCCTGTCTCCAAGCCAGGTTTCTTCTCACTGCAAATTCACCCTGGCTCGTCACTACCTCTACCCTCAAAAATATCACTGCTCGTGTCCAGTTGTGGCCATTCTGTTTTCTCAGCTTTGAATGAGTAAAGGGAGGGTTGAGTAGGTACAGCGATGATGGGGAGAGGGTGGCAGGTGGGGTGGGGCAGGTATGGGCCTCAAGGTCCGCAGGCTGGGTGACCTTGTGTGGAAGAAAGCAAGGATGCCCAGAGGCTTGCGGTCAGGGTGTCAGACATGCAGTTATGATCATAGGAGCCAACTCTGGCCAACTGGAGGATGCTGCCAGGAGACCTGGGTCAAGAATGGTGCTGATGCATCCTAGAGCCTCTGAAGGATAGTGTTCTGTGATCGATTTGTGATGCCAGCCATGAGCACAAGGAGAAGAGACTCAACAAATGTGCCAATTAATTGCCAACACTTCCTAAATATTTATGAACAATGATGATATTTGAGGCTGTGATCTTTCTTTCCCAAGAAACCCTTCTAGATCTCTCTAAGGACATTCTATGCATAATGCCAGGTACATAATAAAAAACCAAACCCGTTGCCGTGGAGTCGACTCCAACTCATAGTGACCCTATAGGACAGAGTAGAACTTCCCCCACAGGGTTTCCAAAGAGCCACTGGTGGATTCGAACTGCCGACCTTTTGGTTAGCAGCCAAGCTCTTAACCACTGCACGCTACCATGGTTCCGGAAGCACAAAACAGGAGCTTAATAAACTTATGTGTTAGAAGGAAAGAAGGGAAGGAGGGAAAGAGAGGGAGGGAGAAAGTAAGGGAAGGAGGGAGGAAGGAAAGAAGAATACAGGCAATGTCCCTGGAATCCCCTGGAGTCTTGCTGCCTTTTAAAACTCCACCTTCACCCCCCAACTTCCCTTCCTCTCTCCAAGGCTGCTACAGGAAGACCCCAAACAACTGTTCCATGCACTAGGGGCCAAAGTTTACTTAGAAACTCCTGAAGCAACCAGCAAGCCTTGGGTAAGAAACTCAGAGCTGGTTCACTGCACAGAGACCCTCAAGCTCCTCCCTTTTCTCTCCCAAGGTCAAATCTTCACACAGAGCCCTACCTCTGCCCAGCGCTACAGCAGACACAAAGAAGAGGAGGGAATGAAGGAAGGTGAGGGCAAGGGAGGTAAGATACAGGAGCTCAGTATGGGGATGTTCTCCTGGGTTCCAGGAAGATACCAGTTAGAGAAGGGTAGAACAGTTTCTGAGGGTTGGTACTAGCTGGATCAGCCTGATGGGTATTAAGAATCACACACATCGGAGGCAAGTACCATCATGACCCTGCCGAACTCAAAAAAAAAAAAAAAAAAAAAAGTCAGTGATTCCCCGCTGCCTTCTCAACCAAGCATAAAACCCTTCGGGCCTGGCCACCAGCCTTCAGCAGCATGCTATCCTTGAATCCAATCTCTCCTGTGTCCTTTTCATGCCACATGGAAACTGGTTGTCTTGTAACCCTTAACAACCCTAAGCTTTTCCCATTGCCATGAATTTGACTCATGTTTTTTCTTTTCCTTTGCTTCTGATCTGCTTTTGTCAAAATCCTACCCATCCTTCAAGATTCAGCTCAATGCCAACTACTTCAGGAGGCCTTTCCCATTCCCTTGAGCTGAGTGAGATCTCTTTCTCTCTCATTCAAATAGAAATAGACCTATGTCTACCCTTCCATCCACAAAATCATGGATCTATACACAAAGACATACTGCCTGCTACACTGTCCCACAAACAAACAAAAACAAAAAGAAACTAAAACAAGAACAACAACAAAAATCAGCAACAAAGCGGATTTCAGGATCTTAATTTTCTCATATTGGAAAAGGTTTTGTATAGGCCTCAGGGACCTTTAAGATGTTTTTATTAAATAAAGTCAGGTCATGAGTGTGCATAATTCCATGGTGAGTCTTCCATCCATCCCATACTCACTGTGAATATAAACTAAAACTTAACCAGTTAACTTTATTTACGCTCTGGATGGAGCCTTCTCTTTTAATAAAACAGAATCCGTTAAGGATTATAAACAAACAGTGTTTTTATGAACTAAAACTGCAGTCACTAGTCACTCAAGGGCAAAAATTGGGCTCTGGGAGGTTCAGTCAGCTATAAATAAAGATAAGGCCCTGCCAGGCATGGGCCTGGGCAGAGTAATTGCTGACTCCATAATCAGTCTCCCCTCCTCCTCCAGGCCCACAAATCACTTGGGCGTTGTGTCACTGCCCACTGGATTCAGCCCAGAGACAGAGAAACAGCATAGCAGTTCATTAGCTCCAAGACTGCCTGTAATCTGGGACTCCTGAAAAAGCTAGGTCCCAAGTCAAACTACAATGCACCAACCCTCGCAGCTCTGCATGACTGAGGAGTTGGGGCAGAATCACCAGTAGGTTGAGCCTGTGTTATGCTCTTCACGTATAGCCCCTATCTCTGCTAAACCTGCCCACCCTCTATGGAAGAACATGCTCCCACCACCCACCACTCATCCCTCAACTCCAACATGTGGTGGGGGCTACCAATCACACCAGCTCAGATCCCAGGGCCACAGTAATTGGTCCAGCGATGGACATGTGTCCCAAGCATAGCCAATGCTAGTCTATATTGGGGTCGTTCAAATTGGAGCTGGAAGAGAACATCCCTCTCCAGGTTGGTCACTCAATGGAAGAGCTTGACTCTGGAGCTGCCAGAGGCCACATTTCTTGCCACATAAAGAAAGCCCATCTGCCCTGGTGAAAATGAAGCTGAGATGCAGAAAGGAGCAGAGAGGAAGGGTAAATGAGTCCTAATGTCCAATCAGTGCCATTTTTGTGTAAGTTGTATTTCTGCCTCTTTCCCCCAAATAGTCCTCATTATTACAATTTTTAGCTAAAAAAAGGTTATAAAGTATTTAGTAACTGTAATGTCATTTATTGAGCACCTACTAAGTGTCAGGCATTGAACCCATTCAGTAGTAATAATACTATTATTATTGTTACTATTTATTCAGAATCTACGGTTGGCTAAAGGCATTACATGGATTGTATTGTTGATCCAAACACCATCAGTGAGGTAGATTACACCACCTCCACTTTGCAGGTAAAGAAATTGTTTTTCAAGGTTATGTGGCTAGTGATAAATATAGCCAGGATATAAACTCAGTCTGATACCAAAGTCCACGCCTTAACCACCATGCTGTATTACACAGCATGACTTCAATTCTGTTTGTATAAAATAATTTGTGTATGAGAGAAAGAGAGAGCAAACCCTCATAGCAGATAAGCTCACGTGGGTGCACAGTAAAAAATGGGGAGGATAATACAGAAATATCCAACCAGAGGTCCTATTATCCCACAGCAGCACCAACATTAAAGAGCGTCATTAAGTGGAGGACCATGATTCAGCCTTGATTCTCCACCACTAAGGGAAAAGCCTGGTGTGTGGCAGGGTCTCAGTTAATGCTGTTGTGCAACTACTGCGGTCACTTGCAAAGCAACTGACTCACAATCATTTTATCTTCACAATTGCTCTTTAGAATAGACAAGAGAAGGGAGTACCATTTTTATTTCATTTTATGGATGGGAAAACTGAGGCCTACTGAGCTACTCAATGTATTCGTTTTATCCTGTGACACACACCCCCTCTAGCTCAGTGCCCCAGTTGCCTGACCTTCATTTTCAGTTCCTTGAAGGTGTCATGTGCACTCTTGTCTCAGGGTCTTTGCACATGCTCTTCCCTGGGGCCAGAATACTCCTTCCGTCCTTGCATTTACCTTGCTAATTTGAGTTCCATTCCTTCTGATCTCAGTCCAAAAGTCTGCTCCTTGGGGCCACCTTCCCTCACCACTTTGATGGCATCAAGGCCCCCATCCTATGCCCTCGAAGCATACAGAACCAAAACCAAACCTATGGCCATCAAGTTGATTTCGACTAGCATGTAACACTGCTTCTAATTATTGATTTGGGTTATTATTTCATTAACATCTAACTCTCTCACCTGACCATAAAATAAACTCCATGAAAGCATGTGCCATGCTTGTTTTGTTTGCCACTTTATCCCAAGAGCCTAGCATAGTGTCTAGAATGCTCTTGAGAATTGTTTAATGAATGATGAGTGAATTAATTAATTAATGTGCATCCAGGGTAATACTGGAATAAAAATCGCCCCTCCCATGTAAATTCCAAAGGAGGAGCATTATGGATTGAATTATGTCCCCCATAAAGATATATTGAAGCCCTAATCCATCTGTGAACATGACCTTGTTTGGAAATAGCATTTTTCTTTTGTTACGTTAGTGAGTAGGGTATGTCCCTACTCACTAATCCTAATCCCTTCTGAGTGGTGTCATATAAAAAGGAAAAACAGACATGAAGAGTCACACACACGGGGGAAAGCACATGTGAGGATCCATCAACAAGCCAAGAAACACCAAGAAAAGTCCAGGACTACAAAAGTGGAATGAGACCAGGAAGGATCTTCCCCTAGAGCCACAGACACAGAGAGCACAGCCCTGCTGTTGCCCTGAATTCGAACTTTCAGCCTCCAAAACTCTGACACCATAAATTCTGTTCTTTAAAGCCACCCACTTGTAGTATTTTTGTTTCAGTGGTACTAGGAAACTAAGACAAGGGGTCTGGTGTCTTTGGGAAGCCATGCACGCCAACCAAGACGCTGACCACAAGCTGGGCCCAGGCCTTCTGGTCCACTTCTATGGCAGGAGGAGGCCAAGACCTCAGAATCAAAGACCTGTAAAATGCCCAGTCCTGTAAGCTACCCTTATTGGCGGCCTGGGCAGGGAAAAACATACCAGACCCTGTAACAGTAGAAGCAGTCGTGATCTGAGAAAAGGAAAGCCAGGAAGGAAAACATTGCTTGCCTGGGACGTAAGCCCCTTCCCTCCCTCCCTCTTTAATGTGCCAGCTAGTGCCTTTTACATCCAGCCTGATTATGTTATACCATGGGCTTTTTGTCCTCGCTTTATAATTACTGCCTTTGAAAATGGAGTCACAAAATTAATTGCCCCTTAATGAATCTGGGTAGCAATTAAGGGCAGCGAACCTTGTGAAGAAAGAGAAACATACATTTGTTCGTGGTATATCATCAGGATCCTGACTTCTGAGGCATTGTCACTATAGCAGTAATTATTTTCCAAGACTGAATGATACCTTCTTAGACCTGGTCAGACTGCCAGGCTGTGGAGAAGCCCATTGTTCCTTCAGTGTTAATTGGAGCCCAATTTGGAGCTTCCTGTCTCCGGGACTGGAGAGGAAATACAATTTATTATTGCTTGATGCTCACCAGGACTGCTGAGGACAGGGGTCTCTGGTCATACTGCTCCTAAGGTGCACATGTGCAGACACCAGAGAAGGCCTGAACCATGGGCCAAGTCCACAGACCTCCACTTAATGAGGCTCTCTGTGTAAAAGGAAGCACACCTATGTTATTAACCTTGTAGTAAAGGAGAACAATTAAGTTCTTCATAGCCAAGTATCTGCACCACGTGCATTTGGCACCCTGGCACTCTTTAGCAGAGCTAATGACCTCAGATGGCTGAGAAATAGAGCGAAATACGCTGTATGGGGAGCACTGTGGCGCAGTGGTTAAGAGTTCAGCTGCTAACCAAAAAGTCAGCAGTTCGAATCCACCAGGTGCTGCTTGGAAACCCTATGGGACAGTTCTACTCTGTCCTATAGGGTCGCTTTCAGTCAGAATTGACTCCACGGCAACAGATACGGTTTTTGGTTTGCACAGTATGGAGGAAGCTGCATACTCTTAGGCAACATATTTTAGTGCCATTCTCTGGGCTCTGGAATAATGCTCATGTCTTAGAGCTAAAGATGGTGATGATGGAAATGACTGTTGGGGAAAGTAGTCTATCATGTAATCTTCTGACTTTCAATTGGACCTTCTAATCAGAAGCCTTGGGCCTAGAATACTCCCTGATAACGGGGGCTAGGAACTAAGTCTCCCTCTGTCCCAGTTTCTTCTTCCTTATCAGGGAAACTTCCTGCCTTTTCTAGGCACACAATAAATTTTTCTTGTTCTGTTGATGTGTGTGTCACATAGTACCTGGCCAATCCCACTACTGTAACTATTTCCGGTAGAGAGGGAAAGAGGTCCCTCTTCTGCAGCACAAATGGGACGTGTGCAGATCATCATCTTTGCGTCAGCTGCTGCAATGAGTGACCCACTGGCCACGGGGGACCAATGCCTCCTACTGAAAATGATCTTACTTTGTCTCTTCTCTATGTGACTGAAGTGTTGTTCCATCCAATGCCTGTGTGTAAACTGTATCTTTCTTGGCAACCTTGGACTTTGGCTCAACAATGATGTTTATGATGATGATGATAATAATACCTAATGCATACTGAGAATGTACTACATGCTAGGCACCTTTGGTTCTTACAACATCCCAGAGAGGAACACATTATTATTCCATTTTACAGTTCAAAAAAAAAAAAAACAAACTGAGGCACAGGGTTGACTCACTCCTGCAAGGCCACAGTAGCTACTAAGTAGCAGAAGCAGAACACAAATCCAGGCAGTCTGGCTGCAGGACATTGATTCCTAACCACTAAATGTATTCCCTCTCAAGTGTAGGCTGGTGGCATTGTAAAATAACAACCACTCAGTGCTTGGCCCATGGTCCTGCTAAATAAAGGTCGTTTCTATCTCTACAGCAAGGGAATCTATTGCCCTGATGAACCCTGATATCCCCAGGATTTTGTCAGCTGCCAGGGCTTTAACCACTTCATTTCTCTGGTTCAGGTTTGAAGACAGTGGCTTGAAGTTCAAGTACCTCCACAAGCCAGCGAGACCCAGTCACCCTCCTACCTTCACACGCCACTCTCTTGTGCCCACCTGCTCAGATCACACGGCTCCTCCTGCCTCCACTGCCACGTGGACAACTTTCGCCAACCAGGATGCTCTCCCTTCTTCTTTCCACACATGCAAGTTCTTTCAAATCTAAAGCTTCACCCCTGTGTCTTATGACACTTTTGCTAAACACCAGTTCATGGGGACTCTACTTCCTTGAGACATCTACAGCCTAAAGGTTTTTCAGGCTTTCCTTGGCACATAAACTTGCAAACCTGGTATATATTCTCATATTCTATATGTGTTAGATGTCATTATTATTATTATTATTATCAACCTCATTGTTGAGCCAAAGTTCAATATTGCCAAGAAAGATACAACTTTCACAAAGACATTGGATGGAACAATGCTTTACTCACGTAGAGAAGAGTCAAAATAAGGTCAGTTTCAAGAATGGGCATACACACACACACACCCACACACATACACACACATATATATATATCGAGTTGATTCTGACTCATAGCGACCCTACAGGACAGAGTAGAACTGCTCCCACAGGGTTTCTCCCATAGCACCTGGTGGATTTGAACTGCCGACCCTTTGGTTAGCAGCTGAGCTCTTAAGCACTGTGCCACCAGGGTATATATATGTGTGTGTATGTATATCTATGTATGTATATTTAAATGTATGGTGCTACTACATTATCTCTTTATGCAGCAGAATCCTGGAGCTGCCACTTTACTAGGTGAGTGACTTTGGGCAAGTTGCATAGCTTCTTTGTACCTTAACTTCCTTATCTGTAAAAGGGAGACAGTCTGCCCACCTCATAAGGGTGTTTGCAGCTACTACGGAAAAACTGCCTAGCATAGTGCCTGGCTCATAGTAAGTATTCAATAAATATTAGAAATATTAGTTGTTGGTATTATCTCTCCTACCGGATTAGAGCTCTTTGAGCATGAAACTACATCCCCATGTATACCCCGCAGTGGGCCCGGCACCGAGCAATTTCTGAGGCTAGACACACCTGTAGGTTGACATGCTTGTCTCTGAATTTGTCTCAACCACCTATCACATTAGGATGTCACAGGGTCTGGTATAATGTAGGCAGTTGATAAGCATTTATGGAATTAATAAATATTTGGGAGTACCCTGTACAATGTATGGCCCTATCCATAAAGTCTCAGTCTTAGACTAAGATGGACTAGGAAGAAAGGCCTGGTGATCCACTTCTGAAAACCAGCCAATGAAAACCCTATGGATCACAAATGGTTTGAGCTGCAACCAATCACGGGGATGGCACAGGACCAGGCAGCGTTCGCCATGAGTTGGGAGTCGACTCGACGGCAGCTAACAGCAAAAATCCACAAAGTACGATCGTTTTACTGATATTTTTAGTATTATTAGTACTGACTTACAAGTATGTATCCCTTTGTGGACTAGTCTGAGAGTATCTGGCCCTCTGCACCTCTCTCTTTAATCTAGCTTTGGCGGTGTGGGTTTGCCAGGCTAGTGGGTGTGAAGAGACCTGGAGCCTCTTGCTTCTTAGTTCAGGGTGCTTGGTGCAGCCTGCCTTGAGGGTCAGCAACCCCTGGGCCTTAAGGGTCCCAGCACTGGCGTCTTCCTGATGCTGACTAACCATACTGCCCACCGCCATGCAAGCAGAGCTGTGAACTTGTCCCTCTGCCTCCATCACCTCCCTGTACCTGACAGGGCTGGAATTTGCGCACCTGAAACCAAAAAAGGAAGCCCTCGTACTTCTTAGAGAAAGATCCTAAGCTGATGTAAACCCACTGCCATCGAGTTGCTTCTGACTCATAGCGACCTTATAGGACAGAGTAGAACTGCCCCTTACAGTTTCCAACGCTGTAATCTTTAGAGAAGTAGACTGTCACATCTTTCTCCCACAGAGTGCCTGGTGGATTCAAACCACTGACCTTTCTGCTAGCATCTGAGCACTTAACCACTGCACCACCAGGGCTCCTTAAGCTGATATACCCCTGTCTATTTTTGCGGGATTAGGGAGACACAGGAAAAGATGTAGGTTAACAGCTTCGAAGGCCAACCATCATATCTCCTTGCACCCAGGTTCTATGCTACCCCCTCTTTCCAAGCTCCAAGGACCTTCCAGAGTCATCCAAGCCTCGGTCACTACTGCTACTCATGTCCAGGGCTAGAACCGTTCAGACATGTTTTGATGCTGCTGGAAAACCCCAGAGGAGATGAAAAATGGAGCCGGTCCCAGCAACCACTGTTGGGTCTGTCTTTAACCAATTTAACTTTGCAAAAGCCTCCAACTACACACATGCTTGGGCTGCTGTTCAGCATCTTTTTTTTTAAAAAGGATGGAGAGGAAATAAAAATGAAATGACAAAATGTCCACATGGGTAGAAAAACAGAAGAGCCTGAAAGCTCCTGGGCAGGAACTGACACAATTTAATTAACTATTTGGAATAAACATGTTTGTTGCCGCAAGCAGAGCTGTTTGTTTGCCTTCACAAAATAATGCTCTTAATAAGTCTGAGATTAAACCTTCTAGAGATTAATTAAATGCAACACCTTGACTTGAAATGTTAGGAATGGCCAAGCAGGCATAATATTTTCTTTGCACATTGTTCCGGTGACTGTTGTTGCCTTGCTATGCATTCTACGAAAATTGTCACTAATCGTGATTTGCCATTGGTGTTCTATATAAAATGCTTATTTATTAAATAGTCTCATAAACATTTAACAAGGTAACAGGATGGATAACATTTAAATAGTGACAGTAGTGGACCTGACATATTTAATTATATCCTGAAAGCCATAAGCTGCTCTCCAAGGCAGATTAATGATGCTTGTGATTAACAGTGTCATTTAAAAAAATCATAATACTTAAAAGAGCTGCCACTTATTTGAAAGCTACTATGTCCTGGTCACTGTAATCACTATATGTCTATTAGTCACAGAAATCTTTTAAAGTTGTATCACTATTGCCTTTTTACAGAGGAGAAAACTGAGGTTCAGAAAGCTAAACAGCCAATCAGTGGCAGGACGCTGGGATACGAAGCCAGTGCTTGCTAACACTGAATGAAGTCCACAGCCTATCTATTGTCATCCAGCCTCCTAAAACAGAAGAAAGCAACACAGCCTGGGAAATCCTAATCACACACTAATTGCCTGACAAAATAAGACACATGATACTAAAGGATTTTATTTGAATGCTTATAGAAAGGCATTTTGTAGTTACTGATTATTTGGGGGTACAATAATTGTAAACGGTCTTGGTCGAAAAGAAGTTACAGGGGAATACAACACGGACTTTTTTTCAGCACGCGGTAAGTTTCCTTTTTTGATTTCAGCTCCAAATTCTGCCCTGTAATCTGCTCTGAAGTCTGACCGTGAAGTCTAACCTTGGAGGGTTCTGCAATCATTTACTTTTTCTTTTTTCATTTGATTCTGTTTAACCTTGAATCTGGGGCCTAATCTCTCTCTCTCTTTCCCTTTTTCTATTGCCATAAAAAATATATATAACACAACCTTTGTCAATTTAACACTTTTCACACGTACAATTCAGTGGCACCAATCACATGGATCATGTTGTGCAACCATCACCAATATCTCTTGCCATTAAAATCCATCAGCAGGAGACCCAGACCCCTGGTGCTCTCTCTTGTGGCTGTCAGCGCAAGTCGGTAAAATCAAGGAAACTGGGAGCTAAACACCACCACCGCCCCCCCACCAAAAAAAAAAAAAAAAAAAAAAACCCATTGCCATCAAGTCCAACTCATAGTGACCTTATAGGACAAAGTAGAACTGCCTCGTAGAGTTTCCAGGAGCATCTGGTGGATTCCAACTGCCAACCTTTTGGTTAGCAGCCGTAGTTCTTAATCACCGCACCACCACAGCTACTGAGAACTAAAAGGGGCTCACATTTAACTACTTTTTTTGCCCTTGAAAGGGAAAACGGGTAAACTGTCTGATGTTGCACAACTTGAAAGATCAAGGGCATAAATAATGTAAAACAGTTTTAAAAATCTGGTTATGCAATGGTGTCCCAACTAGGAAGGACTTGGGCCCTCCCTTAACAATCATATTCCAACAGATTTCCTCTCTCCTGAGTAAGGAATGATCAATGTGAGATGGTCCTACTTTAATAGGAACCTGA
The DNA here is from genome assembly GCA_030035585.1 of Dugong dugon. Classification (NCBI taxonomy): domain Eukaryota; kingdom Metazoa; phylum Chordata; class Mammalia; order Sirenia; family Dugongidae; genus Dugong; species Dugong dugon. Next base: position 163,150,304 of record CM057460.1, on the reverse strand, counting down.
GCTGTAGGCACCATGGGTGCAACTCAGCACTGGAAGACTACAGGCTAGGCGGAACCCATACTTCTGTTGATCTCCCTATATGCAGAGCCTGTGCCAAGTGTTTTTACTGCATATCTCATTTAATCTTCATATTATCATTCCTATTTTACAGATGAAGAAACTGAGGCTCTGGGAGATAAAGTAACTTGTCGAGAATCCTGCAGCCAGTAAGTGGGATTCCAACCATTATCTTCACCATTACGTTTTGCTGTACAATTTGATTATTACAAGTATTCCTTATAAAAAAAAATAAACAAATAATTGGTTTCTGTTTTCTAAAGGAGTCTACAAATTAGCAAGGGCTTTTTGATATTTTTCCATATCCTGTTGTATTCAAGACCTCAAAGTTAATTACTCTACCAGATGCTCCACAGCAGAGATAAACATCAGAGTCCCCTGCCTTGTGTGTCTGCCATCATGATTTGGCCCAGACAAGGCCCACAAATGGCTAAAGAGGTTAAATATAAAGTAAGATAAGGGCAAAGCCATGAGGCTGTGCAGGTTCTCGAGGACAAGCAGATGACACTTGGGCCTAAACAAAGGTCTAAATAAGGAAAGGAAAATGGTCTCTGTCCCTGGCTGGGATCAAGGAACAATTTCCCATCTTACTTCACACACACACACATTCTTTGTCTCTCTCCCTCTCACACATATCTTATCACACACACAAACATACTTTCTCTCTCTCACACACACACACACTCACACACACACACATATCTTCTCTCTCTCACATACACACAAATATATCTTCTGTCTCTCTCGCACACACTCACACACTCTCTCACACACAGGTACCTTCTCTCTCTCTCACACACACACATCTTCTCTGTCTCTCTCAATACACACGCACCCCCCCCACACACACACACTTTTTCCCATGTACAGACACCTATCTCACATAGTGATACAAGAATTTTGGGTGGAATAGTGATGTCTCTTATAAACAATCTGCACGTCTTTGTCTTATGGAGGCACCATGATGTAGGGGGTGAGATGGTAGCTTAGGACTCAGGTACCTGGCTTCTGGTTTTTGTTTGTTTTACTAAAGTGTTGTGGTCTTGAATAATTCACTCATATACTCTGGGGCTCAGAGCCTCCATCCCAAGAAGAATCCTATCTACCTGTTTCCAAAGGATCCTGGGATGTAGAGCAGCTTCCAGCTATAACTCCATAAATTACCTGTCATTCTTAAAGGGCCACCCTAACATGTGGTTTGGGAATTGGTAATTTGAACTTATGCCAGGCGTGCTGGAAACATCTACTGAAATTAATTCCCCAGCAATTTGTAGAAAGCAAAACACAAACGTTTCCCACTCTGAGAAAGAGGACCCCCATGTTTTCTACATCCGGACTTCCGGACTTGAGGGGTCCAGCTGTGGAAGAAACTCCATTAACACAACTTGGGACTTGGGAGCCAGATGGCAGGTCAGGAGTCAGGGCTGGGAGTGAGGGAGAGAAGCTAAGTGCAAGGGACACTGGGATGGATGCTGTAAATGGAAGCAGCCATCACCCCTGCTTCCCACTGAGCAAGTGGCTCCTGGCCTTGTTTTGGCCATCTCTGTCTCAGCACAGCAAGTGGTCATTTCATTAAATGCATCATTTGCAGCCCATTGCTGCCTGGGAACGAATGTACTTCCCTCCACCCTGCAAGGTCCTGCTTCTCTTTTTACTGGGATCAAACCTCCTGCCCTCATTTCTGAGACTTCTCTGAGCTCTGTCCACTGCACCATGGGGACGGGTTTTTAATGGCCCATTACACGGAAGGTGCCATACTCCAAAGAGATTACTCCCTTTAAAAACCAGCCTGGAACAACCTGCTTTCGCAGAAGAAAAATCAATACTGGGACAACTCTTCCATCAGGGACCTCAATGAGCTTCCTCAAGAATACAGCATGCAGTATCTGAGCACTCTGTCAGCACTGCCAAAAGGTGGACTAGCTGGGCTTTCAAGTGGTATTAGTGTCATCCTTCTTGAGAACTTTATTTGGTCTGATGGCAGAGTCACTTGCTACTAACTTCCAGGTTCTTGATCAAGAGGAAGCCAGAGAACCCAGGGTAAAGTGCTTAGGTCTGGTCCTTCTAGCCTCAAAGTGCAGTGGTCAGCAAAAGGTTGAGAGAGGCAGAAGAGTAAAGTAGTTAAGAGCATGAGCTTTGAGGATGTCCAGGTCTCGGTTCAAATCCTGTACCTGGCTCTTACAAGCCGAGTGTCCTTGTTTGATCTTTCTGTGCCTTGGTTTCTCCATCTGTAAAATGGGGATAACCAGAGCAGCCACAACAGGGCATTGGTTGAAAGGTAAAGGTTATAAAGCAGGTATAATACTTGCAAAAATCAAATCTTAGTAACTGTTGTTGCCATTACTATTATTATACTGAAAGGTCAGATGACTGTGCCCTTGGCTGGGAAACACTGCACCACAGAAGGCCATGTGATTATGGTATAAAAAGCCCCAGGTTTGAAATCAGGGGGCCCTGGCTGGAACACCTGCTCTGTAACTTACAGCACAAAAGCAGCAAATCCACATTGAAATTCAACGACACACATTTATAGAGGAGGAGAGGGAGATGAAAATGAACAACTGAAATAGTTACTTGCCACGCCACTCAGAAAGCAAATGTCCCCAGGGAGCACGAATGGGAGACTCAGACCTGCTGACCCCTCGGGCAGTGTCAGCTCCCACGGTTTCTTAAGTGTGTGTCTTCGTGAACTGAGTATGAAGCAACTTTTTTCATTAAACATGATATCTAAATGCAGGTCAACAACTTCGGCTGGTAGTCCACTGAAGAAACACGGATATTTCCAACTCCGGAGGGCAAACTGGCTGAGGATGGCTCTTGGGGAGTGATAGCCAGCATTTTTAAGGGTAATGTTGACTATACATAATATTTTGTCTTATGCGCTAATGGTAGAAACAGCTTGACACAGGGGCTAAGCATCTACTGTAGAGTTGTGTAGACATGCGACGTGAACCTCAAGATCCTCACCTAAAAAATAGGGACCATAAGGCCTGACCAGTGTACTCAGTGCTGACAAGGGTATAAAACCTGTCCCTGTGCATTGCAAACCACATTCACATATACAGGGAATAATTGTCTCCTTCCCTGAGGCTGTGAGCGTCCTAGTCACAGGCTAAGCAGAGGCATGGGGATAGATAACAGGCACACTCACCTCGACTCCATGAAGTAGCCAAAGGTGATGCTAGGGTTGAATTGTGTCTCCACAAAAGATATGCTTAAGTCCTAACTCTGGTACCTTATTTAGAAACAGCATTTTTGCAGATGTAATTAGTTAGTATGAAGTCATTCTAGAATAGAATGGGCCTTAATCTAACTGGTGTTCTAATGAAAAGAGAAGAGACACAAATAATTACACAGGAGAACGCCACATGAAGACAAAGGCAGAAAGTGAAGGGATGCATTTACAGTGAACGCCCAGGATTGCCAGCAGCACCAGAAGCTAGGAGACAGACATGGAATGAATTCTGCTTCAGAGCTTTCAGAAGGAAGCAACCTTGCTGACACCTTGATTGTGGACTTCTAGCCTCCAGAACTGTGAGAGAATAAATTTCTGTTGTTTTAACCTTTTTGTTACTAAATTTTTATTTAGAAAAAAATTTTTTTGATGCTATATGTTTTCACTAATTATGGCATGTTGATTCAAAGACCAATTTGGAATTTCTGATATAAGTTATGGATTTTGAAATAGTGAATCTGATAATACAAGCCACCAATAAGGCGAACGGCACTGTGGCATCACAGATCCGTGGTACGACAATATACCAGTAAGAACAAAATAGTTTATTACAAGAGCCTTTCCATTCAGTTACGTGGGGAACCTCTGGTTTTCCATGTATGACACAGAAAAACCAAAACAAACCTATCAGGGCTCCCTAACTATCACACAGGAAAGTCATAGTCATGCTTGCAAACCTTACCTCACAGTAATAAAGGGAAAAAGATAAAAGTTTATGAAACTAACACATCTAGGAAGCATCACCTAATAGAAAGCTCAACCTATACAACAAGAAGGCTCCAACTCCGGTCTGCTGAGCTTCACACATTTCAAATGGGACCCACCTTGACGTTAGATGCATTAGAACCCAAACAACATACTATCTACGAGGTCCACAGGCATAAAAAGTGCTTGGCATACAGTTACACCGATAGTAACGAAAAATCAAGGCACCCAGTTTGTGGTACTTTGTTCCAGCAGTCCTAGGAAATGCAGATGAGGTCCTCCCCCAAATTAGGTATTGCCTGGCTTAGCTATGAGCCATTCTGAGCTTCATGATCTCTAGAAGGGTGCCACTTTCCCTTTTTCAGGTTAAAAGCATTCTAAAAATAGCTTCAGAAGGCTCTACTGTCCCTACAGCACTCCCTGCTCTGATTTCAATTTCCTATGCTGTGTGTCTGGATAAGACATCACTTTCGTTGATGTGGGCTGGGTCAGAACTCACAGCTGAATGTTGACAGGCTGCCTCAAATCACGCGATGTCACCCAACCCTACGGCCATTTGGATCCACGTGGAGGGCAGGAGGACACCCCCCACACACACTTAACTCAGAGCAAGTGGTCAAACATAACCATTTTCTCTCCCTGAACAACCCCTTAAATCCAAAAACTTCATGTCCAACCTCTAGACTTTACAAAGCAATGGAAATTATATTGGGCAGTTTACAGTTCCCTTTGTAGAATTCCCATTCTCTTGACAAATATTATATCCTGTAAACCGTGGCAGCAGACAGTGTTTTATTAAGTGAGTGGCTAGGTGGTATTGTAAAACCCAAGTTTATCATTTTCCTATCTCTAGTAACAGACTGTCAGACAATATCAGATACTTGGCATTTTTTCTGGAAACTCCCAGGCCTGGATTTTATCTTTGGCTCTAGGACAAGCTGGGTGTCAGGCAGGGACTTATTCCCCACCCAGCGCAGGCTGCCTGCATTCTGCCTGGGGTCTTGTCCTGGATCAATACCAGGAGTTAATCATCACTTTGGGCAGAGAGGATCTTGGGATGTCTGCCTCAGATGTTGGGGCCCCCCATTACCAGCCTTGTTTTGACTCAGGTTGTAACCTTGTTGTCACAGCTCACCGTTAGCCTTTAATGCCCCGTCTCTACCTTGTACTGTGATTCTGGTTATTGATTCCAGACATTTTCCTTTGGTGTGACTCCATCAAGGTGAACTACTTATTTCCTCAGTCTCTTAATTTGTGGAGTCCTGCCCCTGAACCTTACCCACCCAGCTGAAACCCTTGGCAGACTTCCCTGATGCTGCCAGCTCTTCCAGATCTCTGAATAGCACAGACTTCTGACTCCTTCATCACACTGTTCTGCCTCCATTCCTCCTAATTGTAACTCCCATGCTGATAGCTCCTTGGATCTACCTGAGTTCTGTCTGCTGCCGTCAATGACAGCTAGGAGTGAATCTATCCCTTCTGTCTATTCCTATGGTTCTAGACCAGCCTCAGCCTGCCTGGATCATCTCATTGAGGGAACAGGGCCATGTCTAAGAGAGGAGGCCATACAGTTAGGAGCACAGGCTCTGGGGTCAGACTGCCTGGTTTCAAATCCCAGTCACAGAGCTTCATTGGCTGTGCAAACTTGAACATGTTCCTCAACCACTCTGTGCCTCAGTTTCATCATGGATACAGTCAAGATAACCTCAGGCAGCTGATGAGAGAATTACATTTGATAATGAATATAAACCTTAGCACAATGCTTAGTATCTTCTAAGGGCACAATAGATGTTAGCTATTACATGAATTGGGTGATGTGGATATTTGGAAATTCTATAACTCATTATGAACTCAGTAGCAAATTGAGCATGAGGATCAGATAAAATGAGCATGATCAGAGGGACATTCTTTTGGAATGCAATGAACTCACTAAGGCTTTTCCAAATTAACCTTTAAACCAGTCTTAACAAAGTCGTCTTTGGGCCATGTCTCATGGCCAAAAGAATGCTTTACTCAGGAACACTAACAGAGGAAACCATCTAAACTTCAGATCTAAGGATCAAGTAGGATGAGAAAGCCAAAGACAAACATTTTGCCTTACCAGCCTCACCAAAGACCTGGCTAAAGTCATTTATAATGTGCACAGGAGTTGCAGTTTTTGGTAGTCTAATGTTTGAACTGATCAGCACTATGTCTGAGAGTCAGATAAGGTCCAATTTGCGAAACACATCCACATATCTGCCTCAGCAAAAGGACAATGCACTCAAGTCTTCCCTATCAACACAGTCAGCTTTTGGAGGCTGCATTCCTACTCAGACAAAGCGAGACTGTTCCAACAACCATTGTCAACATTGCGGTGTCTGCACCTGATAGTGATCAGTGCCTTTCCCTGGCGCAAGTCACATTTATATAATGCAACATCACCAGCAATTGGAATCTGAAATTAATTTTTCAAAAACACCAATGCCTCACAAGCTGCTAAAGGTATAAAACTTTCGTCCTAAGTAAAAGCAAATCACTGAAACAAAGGGTTCCGAAATGAGCAGACATCTCAGTTCTAATACAGACAGAGTGTAGGGACTGAGAGAAGGTAGAGAGAACATATGAAACTTAGTCTCACATTGGTGAAATGAGCCAATACTTTGTGTAACTTGGGGGACTTCACTCTTCGAAGGAAACCCAAGGCAGAGTCCTGGGATTATTCCTTTCCTTTAAGATAAGAGCTTCCAGGGTACATGGATCTGCTTAAGACTTCACTTTGAGATTTGCCAAGTGATAGACTCGAATTGGCTTTGCTTTTTTGTTGTTTTACATAACACAGAATCCAAAAAAAAAAAACAAACCCATTGCCATTGAGTCGATGCCAACTCATAGCAACCCTATAAGACGGAGCAGAACTGCCCTGTAGGGTTTCCAAGGAGGGACCGGTGGATTCAAACTGCTGACCTTTTGGTTAGCAGCCAAATGCTTAACCACTGTGCCACCAGGGCTCCACATAACACAAAGGTGGACACAGATGGGACTAGAGTTCGCTCATGCGTCTTTGTTAGAAGAACAATCACTACTTCTTTTCTTCAAAGTTGTGAAGTGCTCAGTTTTGTCTACCATGGTATTTCCCACAAGATGCCTTCCTGGGACACCAGTCTCAAGCAATGTTCCATAACAAAATGGACCCATGACCGGGTAAATTTGGTAAATAGTGTAGAGTTCTATTATGTATATCAGCATATTAAAGGTTCTGGGAAGTCCCACAATAGAGAAAGTAATTTCACTTCTTTAACCTATTCGGAGCCCTGGTGATGCTAACCAAAATGTCAGTAGTTTGAATCCACCAGCCACTCCTTGAAAACGCTATGGGGCAGTTCTACTCTGTCCTATAGGGTCACTAGGAGTTGTAATCAAATTGATGGCAACAGGCTTGGGTTTTTGTGTTTTTTTTTTTTTTTTACCTAGTATTTCTCCAGTGTTTTTGACCACAGAACCTTTTAATTTAATAGCCTGTAGACGCTCCAGGAAACATGGCTGTTGCTGTTGTTGAGTGCCATCGAGTCAGTTCTGACTCATAGCATCCCTATGTACAAGAGAACAAAAAACCGCCCGGGCCTGCGCCATCCTCATAATCGTTGCTATGTTTGAGTTCACTGTTGCAGCCACAGGAAACATACTGGGAAATAAAAGGCTCACTATTATAATTCCCAGATCATTCTCTTGAATGCTAAAGGAAAAACCAACCACTCTCAGCCCATCTCATTCCCTTCTGGAAAACCTCAAGAAAATAATACGATGATAAAGGGAAGCCTCTGAACACATACTTTCTTCCAGGACAGACACCTCACAGAAAGCCACAATACAATGCATCTGTGTTTACACACGTACACACAGAGCCAAGCAACATACCACTTAATGCCCCTTATGACTCTAACTAAGAAGTCACCAAGTGATCCTCCACCCTCAATGGTTAATCTGACAAGTGACATGCTCAGGTCAGTCAACAGTCTCCCTGCTCCAGCAGCCTGGTCCTGGGGTTGGCGGGAGGAGAAGCACTTCCTAGCTATGGAGGCGGGAAGGCACATCTATGCCCATTCTCTGCCCTTTCCTGGATTGTTTCCTCCTCTTGGCAGTAGGTGTCCATCAGCAGTTTGGTGGAGGGTATCTCCTGCCCTGCCACTTATGAGTGGAGCACTGGTGGCGCAGTGGTTAAAAGCTTGGCTGTAAACCAAAAAGTTGGCAGTTCGAATCCACCAGCCACTCCTTGGAAACCCTACGGGGCAGTTCTACTCTGTCCTATAGAGTCACTATGAGTCGGAATCAACTCAACGGCAACGGGTTTGGTTTCGGGTTTTAGTTTTTATGAGTACCAGGCAGAATCTTTAAATATACTCATTAGGGTATTTAAAGTCGGATTTATATATGAACATCCTACGGCTCAAGTCTGCCATGTCAGGACTACTGAGGTATCTGATGAAATGCTTAAAATGCCATCTTAGAGGACTTTCACTTCTGGGAATATGGAGTAGACATACTTTTCCCTCTTCCTCCCACTAAGTACAACAAAAACTCCTGGGCACTATATAAAATAAATATCAGAAGACTCTAAAAGGTGAACAGAAGAAAGTTGTTACGCTAGGGACCTTGGGACCTATGGAATTACAGTCATGAGTTCCTTGGTTTTTTGTTCTTTTTAATGTCTCACATATCCTGGACTTGGTGCTGTAGAAGCCAGACAACCCAAAATGCTAATGGCCATAGACAAAAAAAAAAAAAAAAGAAAAAGAAAAACCCCAAGAAAAGTTTTCACTTTCTAGTCAAAGGAGCAGGAAAGGGGCAGCCTAGCAAGACAGAAAACCTTTAGCAGATAACTGCCCTACTCCATTCAAACACCACAGAAAAACACTGTAGCTCCACCCCCACCAGCAATGACTTGAGTGGAGAGCCTAGACTTCCACACTCACTAGCCTGTAAGAAAGGATCCCAGCCTCCACTCCTGCTGCGGTAGTGTCAGAGAAGGCCAAGTAGGGAGCTGGAACTTCTAGCCCTGCTGAGTGGTAACCAAACCCCTCCTACGGTGTCAATGGAGACCATGTGGGGAGCCCAGACCTCCACCCCCACCTGGAGCAACAAGGCACCCATCCCATCCCCACCTGGGCAGTATTAGAAGAGTCTAAGTGGAAAGTCAGGACTTTCACCCCTGCCTAGCAGTCAAGACACACCCGCTGCTGGTGCTGTTATGGAGGCCACGTGGGGAGCTAGAATTCCACTTGCACGCAACAATAACAGGGAGTCCCCCACCCCGGATGTCAATGGAGGCCAAGTGAGAATTCTGTGCCTTTGTTCTCACCTGGCAGTAACAAGGCATGCCTCTCCCTCCCCCTGCCAGAGCAGTGTCAGGAGCCAGCTAAACTGAAAATTTAAATAGGATGAGGAGTCTCGTAACATAATGTTGAGAATGTCCAGTTTCAGTCGAAGTCATTCATCATACCATTGAACAGAGAAAATCACAGCTTAAATGAGAAAAGACAGTCAAAAGATGCCAACGCAGATTAGATCTGAAAGCAGCCATCATAAAAATATTCACTGAGCAATAAAGAATGCTCAACACAAACGAGAAACAGAAAGTCTCGGCAAAGAAACAGAAGAAACAGAACAACCGAATAGAAATTTTAGAACTGAAAAACACAAGAACCACAATAAAAAACTCAGTGATGGGTTCAATGTTAAGCTCAGAGAAATAAATCTCTACCTTGTTTAAACCCTGTTATTATGGGGTTTTCTATTCCTTGCTAAGGATGGAAGGGGCAGGGGAAAGAATCGCTAAGCTTGAGGATAAGAACAATAAAAACTACCCAATACGAACAACCGAGAGAAAACACTAGAAATAAATCAACAGAGCATCAGGGAGCTAATATTTGTGTCATCAGAGATCTGGAAGGAGAAGAGAAAGCGGTGAGGTTGAAAAAGTACTTGAAGAAATAATGCCTGAAAATTTCCCAAATTAAAATATAAAACAAAACATAAACCCACAGATTCAAGAACGTGAACAGATCCTAAACAGGATAAATCTAAAGAAATACTTACTAAGACACATCATAATCAAACTTCTGAAAACTAAAATAAATCAAAAACCAACACCTTTAAGCAGAGGGAAGGAAACAGCACTTTACCTATAGGGGAAATACAATTCAAATGGCAGTGGGTTTCTCATCAGAAACATGAAGTCCAGAAGGAAGCAGCACACAGTTTTTCAAGTGCCAGAAGTAAAGAACTGTCAACTCAGAATTCTATATCCAGCAAAAATATCCTTCAGAATGAAGAGGCTATCAAGACATTCTCGCATTAAGAAAAAAGAAACCAAAAAAACCAAAAAACTAAGAGAATTTGTTGCCAGCAGACCTACTCTAAAAGAATGGCTAAACAAAATTTTCCAAACAGAAAGGAAATGATAAAGGAAGGAATCTTAGAACATCGGGAGGGTGGGGGAATAACAACAGAAAGTAAAATATGGTTAAATATTTCCTTCTCTTGAGTTTTCTAAATTATGTTTAATGGTTAAAGTGAAAATTATCACACTATCTGATGTGGCTCTCACTGTACGCAGAGGAAATATTTAAGACAATTAAATGAGGAGGGGTAAAGAGATAAAAGGAGGTAAGGTTTCTACACTTCTCTTGAACTGGTAAATTGTCGACAAAAATAAGACCATGATAAATTATGTATGTATAATGTAATACCTAGAGCAACCACTACAATGCTATAAAAAGATACATTCAAAATCACTGTGGATATATCAGAAGAGAGTGCTAAAAAATGTTCAAAGGAGGATAGAAGAGAAAAAAACAGAGAAACAAAAAAGCAGAACAAACAGAAAGCAAAAAATAAGATGGCAGGCTTAAGACAGGCAAAGTGGATTTTAAAAAAATGTTTTTTACCCAACTATATATCGCTAACGCGACATAAAAACTAGTGTGCGGCCACTTCCTTTAAAAAGCAACTGGCACATGCCCTTTCCCCTTCTTGAGTTTTCCTTCATTCTGCCACTTGGAAAATGTATCTGATGGTTGATACTCCAAATGAGACCATTAGGATGAGGCCACAATACAGGGATAATAGAACAAAAGCTAGAGAAACCTGAGTCTCTGAGTATTTGGTGGAGCAGAGCTGTTACACCAACTCTTGGCTCCTTATCCATGGATTCTTAGTTCAGAGAACTACATCTCTACTTTGTTTAAGCCCTGTTATTTAGGGTTTTCTATTACTTGCAGTTAAACCCCATCCTCACTAATACCAAAGAGTATGCTTACTGAGGAATACTATGTGTTTATCACTGTGCCAAGCCCTTCACAGTGATTTAACGAAAGTAGGAGAAAGGTCCTACTTTTATCCTCATTTTATAGTGATGAGGAAGGAAATCACTGCTCAGAGAAGTTAAGTGACTTGCCCAAGGTCACGCATCTCACCCGCCCAGTGTAAATCTTAGTCTATAGGGCTTGCTTGGGCTCTTAACCTTGATAGTGTACAGGTAGTCCCCAACTTAGGACAGAGTTCCGTTCCGACGAATCTGTCCTAAGTCAGTTTTGACGTAAATCGAATACTTCTTTTTTTTTAGTTTCCATTATTATTTTGCCTTTTATTATCAGTATCTTTAAAAATCCAATCTTTATTTGTCTTTGGGGGTTAAAAACATTACATATAAACTTACAGATATATTTTAATACATACATAAAAAAATACACAATTCATAAAAATTTACTCCAACAATGAAAAGTTGGACGGCGTTGGCTGGCATTTTGTCAGATGTGGTAATAACTCCACTTGTGGAAGGTTACGGATCATCTGGATTATTCCTGGGAATGGGGATGGCATTTCTAGTTAGAAAATTAGTGAGAGTTGTTTATGGACCTTTTCTTTTTTTCTTCATGTATTTTGTGGCAACATCTCACTGCTTCCCAAATCTGTCTATCAACTTTAGCAAAGCGATCAGCATTTGGGTCCATGTTTTCAAGCAACTGAAGCACCTGATTTAGTTTAGAAAACTAAATCTATATGGCAGTGTTTCAACAGTCATAAATTGAACATCTGCGAGTAAACATCTGAGAATGATAACATCAGCAAATTACGCACTGCAACACTGTATGTAGTACGTATTACTAATGACAGGATGTACAAAAAAGCAAAAAAAAAGTGGTAAGAGTGGTTCACCATAACTCGAATACATTGTAAATCGGGGGCTACCTTATTGCCTTTTTCTAGAAAAACCCTAAAAGGGGGCTGGGGGCTTGTCCCATTCCTTCCAGCCTGGCTGAAAGGCTTCATTCCACAGTCACACCAGACCATGATGAGGTCCGAGAAAACCTTTCTTCATTAGCCATTTCTAAAGTGTTAGCTGAGATTCTTTTTTGAATCTATTATCCTTTTGAGAGCTCTGATGAGGCAGTGGTAAAGAGATCAGCAGTAACCAAAAGGTCAGCAGTTTGAATCTACCAGCCAGCCACTCCTTGGAAACCCTATATGGCAGTTCTACTCTGTCACTATGAGTGGGAATCGACTTGACAGCAATGGGTTTTTTTTTTGGTGTTTTTGTTCCTTTGTTTTCTTTTATTCTTTTCAGCATAATAGTTAATTAATCAATCAGCTTCCTCATTCATTCAACAAACATGTATAAAGGCCACATCATACCAGGCTTTGAGATAAACTAGGGGAATGAATCAAATGACAGAACCCCATCCCTCCAGGGGAACCCAGAATGGGCCGGGACACTGAGCTCATTTACTCCGAAGGTGGATTTTTCTGCGTTTCATTGCTTAGCTCCAAGCCCAAGATGCCAAACAAGCAGACCACAGGGGCTCACAGGTGAAGTCCATTCTCCTAAAGTCCTCATTGTCCCATTCCACCTACCGTTTAAGGGATCTAGGTCAAATTTTCCTTTTTAGGGTCTAACATGGCAACCGTAGACTCTGATGTCTCACCTTGCAGAGAGGAGAAGAAACAACAGAAATGCTTCAGAGATGGAAGCCAAAAAAGCTTTGAGATCATGCCAAGCAAGCACAGCATGGCTTGGTCTTTCCTCTACGTTCCCTGGAATGAAAACCGGATTTTTCTAGCTTGCCTCTCACTCCCACGTCCCCACCCAGCTCTCGGCTCCTGGCAGTGCCAGCCCTCACATCCAGGGATAACAGTCAAAATCACCTCCCTCTTCTCTGACAATAAAATACGGTAACCATTAGGCATCCCGGCGGTGCCCCAGTCTCCTGACCCCTGGCTGGGTCCCAGGGGATTTGTGGTTGCTGCTAATCAGAGCCCTGGCCATAGTCATTTCCCATGACATAGCTGGAATTCTCCCACTGCCTGCCCTCTCGGCTTCAGTTACCCAGCCAGGCTGAAACTATTTGCTCCACTCCCGCCCTGTCCATCACCGGCCCCTCCTCAGCCTGCGCCTCTGCCCCCGCCTGCTGGTCAGACTCCTAAGCCCCTCACTGGGGGTGCTGCAAACCTTTCTCCACTTTTATTACTGACCCGCAACCTGCCTCTTACACTCCTTCAGCCCACAGGTCTCTTTCAAGCACCCTCCTCTTGAACAATGATAAACCTCAGTGCCAGAAAAGTTTAAAGAGAAATAGCTCCTCCCAATAGACCATCTTGGTATCAGAAGGGAGGCCAAGCATGTGATTTTCAAGCCATGGTCATAAAACAGTCATCTTCTCTTTGTCATTTCTAGTTAATCTGCCCATGAACTAGAAAACCATTCTCTTTGTCCTTTTGTTGGGCTCATGCTTAGCTTAGGTTAGCTGGGAATGGGAAAGAATATTTGCTGAGAGCCAACTACAGGTCAGGTGCTGTACACTACATAGTAGTTGAGAGCTTGGACGTAGGGGGCCAGGCTGCCTGGGTTGATGGCCCAGCTCTGCACACTTACGAGCTGGGTGACCTTGGAAATGTTACGGAACCTCTCTGGGTTTCAGTTTCCTTCTCTGTATAATGAAGAAAATAAGAGGACTACTTTCTAAGCTTGTTACGGGAATTAAATAAGTTCGTATTTGTAAAGAGTGCCTGCCTGAATCAAATGACAGAACCCCGTTCCTCCAGGGGAACCCAGGATGGGCCAGGACACTGATCTTATTTACTCTGAAGGTACATTTTTGCACATTTTCAATGTAGTGCCAAGTTCACAGTAAGCGCTGTAGCCATGTTTGGTGGACATATGATATACATATATGTGACATCAGTTAATAATCACAACTCGGTGAAGCTATTATGTCCTTTTTAACAGAGGATGCTACTGGGTCTTCAGGAGTTTCAGAAACTTCTGTGGTCAAACAACTGGTAAGCGGCAGAGCTGGGATTTGAATTTGGGTTGTACTTCCATCATGATGGAGCCCTGGTGGCGCAGTGGTTAAGACCTCAGGCTGCTAACCAAAAGGTCAGCAGTTTGAATTTACCAGTTGCTCCTTGGAAACCCCACGGGGCAGTTCTACTCTGTCCTATAGAGTCGCTATGAGTCAGAATCGACTCCATGGCAACAGGTTTGGTTTTAGTTTTTCCATCATGACAACGGGAACTGGGAAAAAATGCAAATTATCCAAGCCCACCTAGACCCACTGAATCAGAAACTCTGCTGATGGGGTCCAGTAATCTTTTGTTTTTAATTTTGGTGAAAGAGACACCATTTCAACAATTTCTACATGTACCACTGGTTACATTCTTCAGGTTGTGCTACCATTCTCAACATCCTTTTCCACATTATTCTACCATTATTATCTTAATCTCACTGGCCCCTAAGCTTCCTACCCAACCTTTTGAGTTGCCATTGTTAATTTGATCTCACATAGATAATTCTTTAAAAGAGAACACTGATCAAAACAGACATATCTTACTAATTAAATAAGCTATGTTTTGGTTCAAAGAAGACTACAGAGGATAGTTTTGGTTTAAGGTTTAAAGTTTAAAGATTATCTCAGGGCAATGATTTTGAGGGCTCATTCAGCCTCAGTGACTCCAAAAAGTCTGAGTTCCACTGACAATCTTAAATTCTGTTTTACAATTCTCCCCCCCTTTTGATCAGGGTTCTGCTATAGAATTTTTGAACAAAACATTCAGTAATGGTGGCCGGGCACCATTGGCTTCTGGTCTCATGGCAGAGGAGGCAGTTGTTCATGGAGACAACCAGATAAGGCTTTGGTTTCCATCTCTGATTTCTGACTCTCCTTCCTCCTCTGTTGCTTCAAGTGAATGGAGACCAATTGTTGTACAGTATATTTTTTTTTACAAGTGCTCACAGAGAGTCTGATGCAAAAAGTTTGAGATCCACTGCATTTTCCACATTCCCCTCACAGAAGGAGGAGGAGCTTCTCTCCTTCTTATCTCTAGATAATTGGTACAAAGTGAACACTGGCTATACACATGGCTCAAACAACACACAGTAACAGTAAAACAGGTCTCCGGGGTAGAAAACACTATGCTCAACACGATAAAGAACATAAATGTGAGCTTCCTACCTACAGAGAATAGTCTCTAATTATGAAGACCAGGCAAGCCTGTGCATAAAGTTATGCAACAGCACAGGCCACACTAAGAGTCAAAAACACCAGCGTTTAGGGCTTTGAAGTCAAACAGAGCTGGGTGCCAATCCTGGCTCTCATTCTCAGGAGCCGGGACCTTGATGAGGGCACTTAACCTCACTGTGCCTGGCTTCCTTCACCTGTAAAATGGAGCTTGCCTCCTCATGGGGCTGCTCTAAGCATGAAATGAAGGTCGGGCCACTGCCAGGTATGGTGGTTGGCACAAGGTATGGGCTCGGTTACTAAGTGACCAGGGTCATCACTAAGATTTTCACCAGATGGGACATGATTTATTGCCAAATTATGATAGAAAGGGAAGGTGGAAGGTGCATGGTGGATATAGCTCTGCAGAGGGAAGACTTGCAAAAGATGGGGACCCTGAGCTTGGATTTCAATGCCAGTAAAAATGTCAGAAGATGGACAGGACGGAGAAGGAAACAGTCCCACATGATCAATAAAACAGAAATTAAAAGGCATGCCAGGCCCGCCCACAGTGAGTAGTCCAAATCAATCTATTTACATGACTTTCACCTTGAGCATGCAGACTCAAATGCAAGAAACCCAGTCTTGACCTGGGACATCCGAATTGCACTCAAGATCCCAAACACAGGCTTGGCGAGCCAGGCTTGCCGAGCCAGGCTTGCTTTAATCACTGGATGTTTGGGAAGAAGGCTGTGGACTTCACTGTGGTTGCCCTTTCTCTGGAGGAACACTCAAAATATAACTTACCTGTAAGGAAAATAACTGAAAAAAATACAAAATCTGATTCCCGTACTTCCCCCTTGTTCTGGAGGCCTAAAACCTCATCAAAGTAATTATGAAGATAGCATGAGCTGTTAGCCCAGAGCAAAGGTGAGAAATTGGACACCTCATTTTACCTATGCCCAGTGCATGTGCAGAAATACTAAGGATGTCCTGACACTAGCTAGGTGTCATTCTCCTGGACAATGGAACAACGGGTGCCATTGCATACTCTTTCAATCTTATCACTTTCAGGCTAGTTTTACGGTAAAACTCACCAGTGCAAATTCCTCTGACTCTTGCCCTTTTTGTTCCTCTGGGTCTGGGGAGAGGCAGTGCTTGTGGGTGCAGCCCTGAGCCATCGTGGGGCCAAGGGCGGAGTGAAACGGGAAGATCACGGGGCACTGGGCCCCCCCTCACAATGAGTTGACAGCACCAACCCCACCCTCACACAGAGATTTATGTTCTGGAAGGATTTTAGCAAATCAAGATGTTTTGGCTGCTCCTTTTCAAAGCTAGGGGAAAGCAGCCCGAGACGTCTAAACATGACCGCATATTTGAAAGTCTAGCCTATTGTTTTACAATTTCCTCACAGGCCCCCTAAGCACCACCCTCAGACTCCCCACCAAGACCAGTAAATACAAGTCAATGGAAGGAAAAATGTGACCCTAAATATTTCTGGCAAATTCGTTCACTTGGAGAAAGCTTTCCTCCAAACATCTCACTCTAGAATGAGGGGTGTGATGCCCAGGACCGCAGCATCTTTTCCTGAAGGAAAAAAGTCCATGGTTCCATTTTACTCCATTGTTTTAGCAAAAATTATCCCTATGGCTTCAGGGTGTGCTTCCACCATGGGTGGGATGGTGAAGGAAGTTATTTGTCTGCCTCATTACTCAGCCCCAAAGTATACACCACTGGGGGCAAACTTGGCTTCTGCATTTTCCCATTCTCTCTCAGCTATTCTGTCATCTCTGTGAGTCAGCCTTTTCCTGGGCCTTCCCCAGCCAAACCCTCCAGGGCCTGGCTCTGCCGGATAAAGAGCAGTTGTTTGGGGTGGGGGACAATGACAGTGCCCTTCCTGCTGGGATGTGGAGCTATTGTCCTCCGGGTCTATCGCTGCTTTTATCTCCAGCCTGCCTACAGTCAGGATTAACAGATCTGTGCCTGTCTCGCTTGGTTGCTTTCCACTTCACTTCAACTCAAGTGCAAGTCAACCACAGGCTCTGCCCCAGGCCCCCCATACAGGGCCAGCCCCTTGAGGTGGTACTCAAGGCCTCAAACAGGGACAAAGATGGGGGCAGGCTCATTGTGTGAGCCATTGAAGACACAGGATGCCTGGGGTTGAGCCCAGGAGGACCACTTATCACTGCGCCACTCTGGGCTAGCCACAGTCCTAGCTGTACCTTGGTTTCCTCATCTCCAAACAGTAGTGATAACACCCCTCCTACTGTACTCTGCCACCACCCTCTATCAGTTTGTCCTACTGTAGTGGCTTGCATGTTGCTATGATGCTGGAAGCTATGCCACTGGTATTTCAAATACCAGGAGGGTGACCCACGGTGGACAGCTTTCAATGGAGCTTCCAGGTTAAGGCACACCAGGAAGAAAGGCCTGGTGATCTACTTCTGAAAATTAGCCAATGAAAACCTTATGAATCACAACAGAACATTGTCCGGCTCACTTGCTTCGGACGTATCATCAGAAGGGATTACTCGCTAGTGGAGGACATCATGTTTGGTGAAGTAAACGACCGATAAGAGTAAGGGAGGCCCTCAGTGAGACAGATTGGCACAACAGCTGCAACAATGGACTCGAACATGCCAGCAATCATAAGGATGATACAAGACCTAGAAATGTTTTGTTCTGTTGTACATGAGGTTGTCATGAGTCAGTCGACTTGACGGCAGCTATCTATCTATCTATCACCTACTATCTATCTACCTATATAATCTATCTAATCCAGCCATCCATCTACCTTACTCTGGGGAGGATTAAGAGAGTGCACATATGTAAAGCAAATAGAATGCCTGGCACAAAGTAGCTGCTCAGGAAATGCTAGATCCCTTCGCCTTTCCTGGGCAGGTGAGCAGCTGGGAGTTAAATCTGGAGTGATGATGACTATGACACCTGCCCTGCGTACCTCACAGGGCTGCCAGAAGAACAAATAATGCTAAATACGTGAAAGCATGAAAAACCTCTGATGCATGTATAAAGAGATATGATTATGAGCCATGTATGTGTAATGAGTCTTAACTTGTCCTCAGGCCGGCCTGAAGAGAGGCTCTACTGTATGTTGTCTGTCAACAGAATCAAAGAAGGTTTCTGCAGGCTTCCTCTCTTCATATCTTGAAAAATGACTTTTCAGAAAGCCAGAAGTAGGGGTGTGACAGCAACTTTATTGTTTAATTTGCTAAATATAAAAATAGCTAATATTTATTGAGCACATACTATGTACCAGGTGCTATTCTAAGTGCTTTACATACATTATGATCACAGTGCATGCATACAACATCCCTATTCACTCATTCATTCACTTACTCACTCACTCATTCAATATTGCTCTTTCCCCAGATATCCAAGTGGCTCCTTCCCTACCCTTTTTTAAGTCATTACTCAAATGTTATCCTGTTAGTGAGGCCTTTCCTGGCTACCTTATCTAAAACTCAACTCTTCTCTGCTTTATTTTTCCCCTTAGCACATATTACTATCTAACATACTCATTGCTTTATTTGTTTATCTTGTTTATCATGTGCATCCTTCAACAGACCCTGAGCCCTATGAGGGCAGGTATTTTGCTCTTTTTCACTCCCATCTGCGTCTCAGCACCTAGAACAGTGTGGTGTTTGAGTGCCTAGATCAGAGTAGGTGCTTAACAGATATTCACTGACTGAATGAAGCCTAGGACGTAGGTACTATTAGTATCACCTTGTCTGTCTTGCAGATAAAGAATCGGAGGCACAGAGAAGTTACTTAACTTACCCGAAGTCACACAGTAAAGATCAAAGCCAGGATTGGACTCCAGAAACCAAGCACTACATTCTTCCACCTTTCAACCTAAGATTTGCATCTGTACTAATGCTACCATTTTTCCTCCTCCCCCTCCTCTTCTGGGGTCACTGCTTTTGGTTTCTATCCTTCTCCTCCATGGAGGCCAATGAGGCCCCCAAAGGACTCGTCCATGCTGAAATGGAGAATTATTTGCTGATACATGTTCTTATAGTGGGAAACCTGCTGCCTAGTGGATGATTCATTCAACATGTTCATGCTTAGATGCTTCATTTAGCAGCGGATACATCAAGGTGCACAGCAGTGGTATTATTGTTGGCAGGTTAGCGGGGATCTTTTCGAGTAACAGGGCAATGGAGTGGGATGGCAGAAATCTCATGGGTCCCAAGCCACACACACCTCGGTCTGAATCCTAGCGGAGACCTTATTATAATGTGATCTTGGTCACATCACCTCACCTTTCCTGGCATCCATTTCCTCACTGACAGAACTAGTAGAAATAATCATAACCTGCTGGGCTGCGGTTAGGCTAATCCAGTAAGCACTCAGTGAAGGGCTGGGAATGTGGTGGGTGCTCCATACATGTTATTTCCATGGCTTCCTCTGTCCTGCCTCTCAATATCCCCCTTTCTAATGCTGTAGGTTCTCATCTTTTCCAATTGTTAGTTTATTTCAGTAACGGCACAGAAAGTACATGTCAGAGAACCTCAGGAATGGAAGAAATAAAAACAATGATTCCAACGATCCACAAAGGTGTCTGCATGCTCCCATGTCACTTGGAGAATCTGGAATATTGTCCCACTTTCTCCCCTATCCTTGTCTTAAGGACAATGACGTTGGCCAACATGAACTGAATGCTTATTTGGTTCCAGCCTTGCTCTAAGTACTTAGGTATATTAACTCATTTCATCACCATAAGAATCATGGGAGCTAGGTACTATTATCATGCCCATTTAACAGATGACAAGATTGAGGCCCTGAGATATTAAATAACCTGCCCAAGGTAAGTAGCAGAGCCAGAAATCAAACCCCGGCAGGCTGGCTTCTGGCATGGATCCTTCTGCTCTCCCCACCTGCCTCCTAGCACCTCTGCTCCTCCCACCTGCCTCCTGCACCCTCCCGCTTCACTGATTCTCTGGCTGCACTAATTAGAGATGAGTGTTGAGGAGATGGAGGGTGGAGGGGCAGAGGGACTGTGGGGGTGGAAACTCTGGAAAGTGCTCTGGCCTGGGACTCCCAAGTTGGGGCCCGAGCCTGGGGGGCGGGGGGGCACACTGGCTCTCTTGGAACACTACCTGAGAATTTCCTAACCTCTCCACACTGAGGTTCTGAACTTTAATGTTCTGTTGAGGTTTCTGGCAAGGAGGATGGGGCATTAAGCAGGGAACTTCCTGTGGGAGTTCCTCTTCATCTCTTTAAGCGTTTCTCCTATACCATAGGTCAACAGGACCCCAATCCCTCGCATCCTCCTGGGCCACTCACTCTGAGCACGGGTCAGCCCCTCTCTACAACCTCATGGTAATTAAAAACGTTTCCAGAAAGTGGATTATTTGTTTGACAAAACTGGGATTTAGTACTTATTTCCAAAGTTGTTCACTCACATCATTTTTAAGAAGGTGAAAAGTGATTTTTAAAAAAAAAATAAATTTTCCACAATCTTATTATCTGTCGTTCACAGACTGCAGCGTGCCAGAGCACAGAGACCCCTCAGCAATCTGGCTTTGCGTTCTCCTCTGCCTTGGAGTCTCTGACGGGAAAATGCTCTCCATCGGAGTCAGGAGACAACAAAAATAGCAAACGTTTACTGAGAATGTGTTAATTCCGTGCTGTGCGGTGTGGTAGGAGCTTGACATGCAGCATCTCATTTAATTTTTACAACAGCTCTCTGAGGTAGGTGTTAGTATCGCTACTTCAAAACAAGAGAAACCACCATCAAATCTCAGGAAAATGAGGTAGCTGGGCCAAGGCCTCAAAGTCGCAAAGTCAGGAGTCAAATCCAGATCTATCTGGATTACATACTCTTAAATTGCTTGGTTACACAGAACCCCCTGCAGCCCCTCAAGGATAAGGGATGCCCCTAACAGGTGATCTCTGCCAGGCCTGCATCCTTCAGGAAAAACAACAGGAAATGGTCACTAGAAGCAAACTGTGTAGAAGCTCCCAGATCCCTGGAGTTCTGCCACTGGCTGGACACCTTGCTGGGACACATAGGGTGTGTCCAGCTCCATACCTCCCCTTTCTTACCATGGCATTGGGGTCATTCACTTAAGATTCATCTCAAGTCCAGTGACCCCGGAACAGTGTCTATCCAGAGGGGGCACCTTTTTCTAACTCTCACAGATGTGCTATAAGTGCTAGCTGCTCCATGCTGCTGCTATCGTTGTTAGCTGCTGTCCAGTCGGTCCCAATACCCCATGCAAAATGGAACGAATGCTGCCCAGTTTGCGTCATACCCATGATCAACTGCTGATCAGACTTGTGGCTGATTTTCAGAAGTAGATCGCCAGGCCTTTCTTCCTAGTCCATCTTAGTCTGGAAGCTCCACTGAAACCTGTTCAGCATCATAGCAACAGGCAAGCCTCCACTGACAGACAGGTGGTGGCTGCACATGAGGCATACTAGCCTGGAATCAAACCTACATCTCCTGTATTGGAGGCAAGAATTCTATCACTGAACTACCAATGCCTCATAGCTGCACTCTCCTTACCGCCAGTCTCTGAGCAAAGGTTTCCTCATCTGTAAAATGAGGAGACTGAGCTTCACCGGAGGTAGCAATGGCTCGTGAATGTGCTCCACTCCCTCTCCTGGGTCTATGGCAAACAGGCATAATATAACCTAGGATGCCTTCCCAGCTTGGCTGGGCCTTGGCATTCTCTCCAACATATTGCTTTGGGCGCTGGTGATCTAATCAGAGTTGGCACTAAAAATGTAATCTATTTGCCATGCCTAAACTCAAGGCTCTCAAAGGACCCTTCCAGATTAATATATCATTTTATGGGATGTCTACCCATGAAGTGTATAAAAACACACATTTTTTCTGAAATAAATAATGGAATCAGCTTTCAACGACGTAACTCGGGAAAACAAATTAGCTGGCTTCTCCCACCCTTTCCATGTGAGAAGGTCCTGAGCTCAGAGGCCCTAGAGACATCAAATTAGAGAGAATAGTAGACGTTTTCACGGTTCACAAAATTAGAGAGGGGCTCTTTGGTCAGGGAAGTCTCCTTACCACAAATTGGTCCCTAACAGAGGATTGCTGCTCAGTTCAGACCATAATTAGCACGCCCCAAATCACTTGCCGGCAACAATATAACTAAGACTTGGAGACAAGAGAGGCATAAACTTGAGAGAGAAGCTGTGTCACCGCAAAAACAGGGCCCTGACCAAGGAACTCCGAGATGAAGTGAAGTAAATACTTCAATTAAAAACAGACCTACCCATTTCTCCAAACGCCCTATTTGCAAGGCCCCACCAAGCAGAGGAGCTTGGAGACCTGATCTTGACCTGGTGACGTAAGCTGCACAGACCAGCCACAGAGACCTAGTCCAGCCTCCCCCTCGGGCAGAAAGCCTGTGATGTGGGGCAGGCGGCTCAGGATGCCTTTCCTCCAAGAAGGAATAGTGACACAGGTTAAGGGCTTCCTGGATGGATGTCGCGGTGGATGCCTCTCTATGCTTCCCCGACTGCATCTGAATAGGGAATTTGGCCTTCCTGAACTGGGGGTGGCAAATGTGTCGTGAAGGTCCAAAGATCACACTGACACCCCATTTGAAAGGGTGATGCTGTCATCCCATCCACTGGCCTTCAGAGTCCTGAGAAGAGCATCTGAGGACCTTGAACATGCTGAGTGCCTTCATCTGTGGGATGGAGATCATGATGTCTGCCCAGCCTACTTGTCAGGGATGAAAGTACTACGGGAACTGTTAAAGACAGGTCAAGTAGAGTCGGAAACAATTTTCAAAACCAACAAAGGAAAAGAAAGCCCTGCTGGGGGCTGCTGGTCATCTAGAGTAGTGAGGAAGATGGGCAGACCACCTGAGTGGCCTCTACCATCACTGACTCGTTGTTGGTTTTCACCTTGTGGGCTCAGCCATCTTTCCCGTGAAGTGCAGCTGGGAAATGAAGAAAGTCAGGTCCCCAAACTTAAAGGACTACCACCAGTAACCAGCAGCCATCGAGTTGATTCTGACTCATCGCAAACCCTACGGGATCAGAGTAGAACTGTGATCCATAGGGTTTTCAGTGGCTGACTTTTTGGAAGTGGATCACCAGGACTTTCTTCCAAGACACCTCTAGGTAGACTCGAACCTCCAACCTTTCAGTTAGCAGCCGAGCACTTAACCATCTGCACCACTCAGGGACTATAAGAAATATGAAAATAAAAGAGCAAGGATTGTGTGGGGCAGTGGGAGAGATGGGGATTTTAGTAAACTGGATAAAGTCCTGGTGGCACAGTAGTTAAGAGCTCGACTGCTAATCAAAAGATTGGCAGTTTCACCAGCTGCTCCCTGGAAACCCTATGGGGCAGTTCTACTATAGGGTTGCTATGAGTCAGAATCGACTTGACAGCAATGGGTTTCAACAGGTTGGATAAAGCATTCCCCTTTAAATAAATGCCCAAGAAATGCCCTGCTGACTGTTACTTTGTGGAATTGGGACCCTGTATTGCCAGAGCTCCCGATTTTAAGGGAAGGGTAAGCAATTTGGATTTTCATCTGAAATCTCTCAGTTTTTTATTTTTTATCTATATATACATATATATATATATATATATATATATATATATATATATATATATATATATAGTACTTTAGATGAAGGTTTACAGAACAAATAGTTTCTCATTAAACAGTTAATACACGTGTTATCTTATGACATTGGTTAACAACCCCACGACATGTCAACACTCACCCTTCTCAACTTTGGAGCACCCTGTTTTTTTGTTTTTTTAAATTTTTTTTTGGTGAAAATATACATAGCCAAAGTTACACCATTTCAAAAGTTTCTACATGTACAATTCAGTGACATCGATTACATTCTTCCAGTTGTGCTGCTATTCTCACTATCCTTTTCCAAATTATTCCATCACCATTATCTTCAACTCACTGCCCCCTAGGCTTCACCTCAAACCTTTTGGGTTGCTGTTGTCAATTTGATCTCACATAGGTAAGTCTTTTTCTTTTTTTGGTACTTTAGATGAAGGTTTGTAGAACAAATAGCTTCTCATTAAACAGTTAGTACACATATTGCCCTATGACAATGGTTAACACAACCCCATGACACGTCAACACCATCCCTTCTCAACTTTGGGTTCCCTATCACCAGCTTTCTTGTCCCCTCCTGCCTACCAGTCCTTGTCCCTGAACTGCTGTGCCTTATCAGTCCTATTTTGTTTTATGGGGATATCCAATCCCCAGCTGAACGGTGAACTTCAGGAGTGACTTCACCACTGAGCTAAAAGGGCGTCTGGGTGCCATACTCTCAGGGTTTCTCCAGTCTGTCAGGCCAGTAAATCTGGTCTTTTTTTGTGTGTGTGAGTTAGAATTTTGTTCTACATCCTTCTCCAGCTCTGTCCAGGACCCTCTATTGTGATCCCGGTCAGAGCAGTCAGTGGTGGTAGCCGGGCACCACCTAGCTGTACTGGACTCAGTCTGGTAGAGGCCGTGTGAAATCTCTCAGTTTTTAAGTACAGGTTTCCTCTGCTATGTGAAAATAGAGCATTCCTATGAAACGTTTCATAAGCAGAAATGGTGTAAAGTGAAGAAGAAACTGCCATTAATTTGTAAGGGAAAAAATTTTGAGCGTTCCCAGAGGCAAAAAATAACCTACCAAATCATACCAAATAACACATAAAACTTAAAATAACACTAACATACAGTACAAGCAGGAATGCTGAGTGTAGTTCCCAGGGAAGGAGCTTGGCAAGGACACTCTCGATGCTTGGGGTAAACACGCTGTCTCTTTAAGGGCTCCTTGCATATCGGCTGTTTGCCCTTTTTTGTGAAAGTGAAAATCCTCTTCGGATTTCTTTTGGTTAGTGAAAAACGGGTACTAATGTATGTCTTTTGTAAAAGTGAAGTGGCATAAAGTGAACTTTCAGAAAGCGGGGGGTATCTGTTTTGGCAACTATCTCTTTTTTTAAGTTGTGCGGGCCAAATACACCCCGTGGGCAGGATTCTATCCACGGTACTGCTATTTCGCAATCTCTTTAAATGAAAGAGTGGTTGCAAGGAGAGGAAGAACAGAGTGGATGTTTCCAAATCCTTAAGTTTAACCAATCAGGTGGCTCAATTAAACAAATAAATTAACCAGCTATTCTAGGTAAAGTCTACTCTAGCAGAGGACATGGTTACTAACCATCTAGGTGGGATAAAAAGGCAGAAACAAGGGGAACATTTTATATAAAAACACCAAATATGAATAGCAGTTCATTAGCACAATGCAAAAAGCATCACAAGAGATGTGATTAATATATGGTTCTGATGATCCTGCTGTGGAATTCCAAGGATTGATGGAGAGAGCTCTGTGAGACAAGACTGTAGCAAAGTCTTCACTTGAAGGCTACATTGTTGTTGTTAGCTGCCACTGGGCTGGCCCATACTCAGGGCAACCCCATCCACAACGGAGTGAAACACTGCTCCGTTCTGTGCTATCCTCATGATAGCTGATCGGGCTATTGTGATCCATATGGTTTTCATTGGCTGATTTTCAGAAGTAGATCACCAGACATTATTCCCTAGTCCATCTTAGTCTGGAAGCTCTGCTGAAATCTGTTTAGCATCATAGCAACAACAGCTAATGTTTACTGAACACCAGGCACTATGCTAAATGGTTTACAGGCATTACTTCATATAATTTTTGCAATAACCTTCTGACTTAGAAGTCTCACTTGTAATAACATATACCACTGTGTCTAGATGTGTATAGGCCTTAGAAGAGAAGGCAGGACACTCCAGGCAGAGGGAGTAGTCATGAGCAAAAGTATGGCGGTAGGAATGGGTATAATAAATGTGTGTGGGGAGGGGAGGGGAGGCGAGGGGAAGGGAAACGTGAGCATGTGGTACTGGTTTCCCTAGTACTGTTGTGATTAGTCTAAGTGTCCAACACCAAGCTTCCGGAGGTTGCAGCAGCCCCGACGTTGGTGTAACAATCCCTTGATCTGGAGCCTCAGGGAAGAGATTTCAGCTGATAATGAGGGCTCTCCCCGAGAAGGTACCCAGATCAGACTGCAGTCCAGAGGAGCAGGGTGGCACAGCAGGAAAGGTCCCTATCCCCAGGCTGGAATGCAGGCCACCATGTGGATGCATGAATATTCATTGCTTTGGGGAAGCTGCTGAATATTTGCAGATGTCTACCTCCAATTACTCAGCTGGGAAGAATTCACTCCACTCTTGGAGGAAAACAGCATGGAGTGGGAGTGGGGATGTTGGATTCAGGTAGGGACCTGGGTTCCAGCAACCTGCCTAGAATGCCTAAGGGGCCTATAGCTACTCTCTGCCCCTGGGCCCAGAGGGACCCCCCAGAGACAGAGTCAAAGAGAAAGTACTGAAGGTGGTGGGTGGGGAGAGGAAGGAAGAGGACAGGCAAGTTTAGACGAGATGAGTGAGGAGGGGGAGGTACTGGTGGTTCAGTGGTAGAATTCTTCCCTGAGGGAGATAAGCCTTGCATGTTGCTATGGGTGATCTACTTCTGAAAATCAGCCAGTCAAAACCCTATGGATCACAATGGTCAGAGCTACCACAGGTCGAGCAGGTGGCACAGGATGGGGCAGTGTTTAGTTCTGTTGTGCGAGGGGTCACCATGAGCTGGGGCCAACTTGAAGGCAGCTAACAACAAAAATAGGTATGGAGGAGATATGCCACTTTTCCTGTAGCAAATCAGAGGAAGCTTTGAGAAAGAGGCGAGGTGTTAAGAAAGACCGTGAAATGCTTCCTAAGCTCAGTGGAAGGAAGGATCCCAAGAGGGACCCTGGTGTAGTATCAGGACCAGTTGAGATTGCAATTAAGTGGGGGCCTCAGAATCACCAATCTAGATTGACCAACCTTTCATTCCTTTTGATCACCATGAGGTTTCAGAAAGTAATGCTAAATTGGCCTCAGATATTTCTATTGGGATCCTTTTATGGCCCTTTTATCTACGAATTGACCTAATTAAAGAAGAAATAAAGTTTTTTTTCTTTAATTCACATTTTTCTAAGTGTGCTCCATGAAATACCAGTTCTATAAAACTCAAGTCTCACCAAATGTTCCATGAACAAGATTCCACAATCAAAAAAACTGGGGGGAACTAGTTCATACTTATTTTCACCTTTTGGAAATTCACAGTGCTTATTAATATGGCAAAGGCTCTGAGAAGTTCTGTAATAAAGAAGCCTTTCATACATCCTATAACACAACAGTTACCAAACATATTTGACCAGGATACCCTTTATGCTGAACACCTATTAAGATGGAACAACCCTTTATGCTGAACACCTATTAAGATGGAACACACTTTGGGAAATCAAAATCTAAACACCTGGGAAGTTGTTCATACCCTCAGTTTTAAATAGCTCTGACGTAATGAATTCCATAAACAAACCTTCTGTTCTATTGCACTACTTCCCAATTGATTCCTTTCTTTCCAAGTGTTGATACTGTACCCCTGTAGTAAACCCTGTGAAGGGGGCGGTGGTGGTTCAGTGGTAGAATTCTTGCCTTCCATGCTGGAGACTTGAGTTCAATTCCCGGCCAATGCACCTCATGCACAGCCACTATCCATCTGTCAGTGGAGGCTCGCATGCTGCTATGATGCTGAGCTAGTTTCAGCGTAACTTCAAGAATAAGAAAGACTAGGAAGAAAGGCCTGGAGATATACTTCCAAAAATCAGCCAATGAAAACCCTATGGATCACAACGGTCCAATCCTGTTGGCAGGGGGTTGCCATGAGTCAGGACCCAGTGTGTGGTAGTTAACAACAACAACAGACCCTGTGAATGAATATAAAGATATAATTCCCCACCCACAAGTAACTCACTGTCTGATGGAGAAGGCAGACAATGTACCACTCTTGCAATGCAGTTGACACTCAGATCATAGTTTGCCCGGGAGGCTGGGGCCAGAGGAAGTCTATCTCATAAATAAGACCAGTGTGGTCAGGGAGGGCTTCCTAGAGGAGATAAGATGAGAGCTGAGGTTTGAAGAGTGAGATTTAGCTAGATTACAGGATGTGAGAAGAGCCTTCCAGGTATATGTAAGAAGGCATAAAAGTTTAGAGAGGAGAAAAAAAAATGGTGAATTTTTGAACTGCAAGAAACTTGATGTAGCAGGACGTGAAGGGGGTGTACAGGGAAGTGGCAGAAGCTAAAGGCAGAGTGGGAGGCTGAAATGAGACCTAGAACTCCATCAAGTCCCCCGTATTCTCCTAAAGTCCTTCTAAGCTTTAAGGCATGCTGCCCCTTAGATCTGGAAACGGGGGTATGCCCGTCATGAGTGCCTCCCTTTTTCACATTATTTCCCCAGCTGGATAAAGTCAATGTTCTGATGTTGGCAGTCACCCCTTTTTCAGCAGCCTGACGTACCCTCCATCATATTAAATGCCTCTTCTTTAGCTCCCTTAGGTCATTCCTCAGAATACTGCGGATGTGTGTTCCCTAGTTTAGGGAGGGCCCGGAAAATAAATTGCAAGGCACTTTAGGCATGTCTTTCCAGCTTGAAGAAGCCTAGTGTTCTGGATACGAGGTTGACTCTGATGTTTGGCATGCTTCATAACCAGAGCTCCTCCTGGATGATGTTTGATGGCTCTAGTCTCTATATGACCAGAACCCATCGCCTGTCCTCCCGGAAGGTGAGCATGTGGCCCAGACTAGACTAGTTATAGGCCCTAGGCTCTGGCCACAGAGATTGGTCCAGGGAGGAGCACATGGCTTAAGGCAGGTCCAGTAGGAGTTCTGCCCTGAGAATTTTCTGGTTTAACCAGCAGGGAAGAATCTTTCTTCTCTGGTCACAGAGCTGAAAGGATATGATGCCAGCCTGCTGGGGCTCCACCATAAGGGAACATCTGAGGAGCTTACGCTTCTAGGGAGAGAAATGCAAAGGTAAGATACGAAGGTAGAATGAGATCAAGTGGGCTCCGAGTCTGGTTCTGGTGATCTTTAGGGCTGGTTCTACCTTATGGCTTCATGTTGTCATTGTTGTTGCTTGTTTGTTAGTTTTTCCTTATTCTACTTGGCTTTAAGTTTCTGTCGGTGGTAACTTCGAGAGAACTAAAAAGCTCAATTACTCCAGTGTGGTACTGGTCAGACTCCATGAAGCCACACAGGGCCACTGGAATGACTGGCAGCTGAGGTGTCATGGGAAAAGTATAGAAAGTAAAGAGAGTATCAAGTCTTCTTCACAGAGTGAAGACTTTAATCATCTGATGTGCAGTGTATAATAAGCTTGAATTGGAATGATGCAGGTTCTGAACTTGCTTCCATCTCTTCTTAACTCTAAGACCATACGTTCCTTTTAAATCCTTTCCCTCAATGTTAGACAGGGATAAGACATACCCACCTCACAAGACTGTGAGGATAAAATGAAAATGCCAGAGAAGACGTTCAACTTGCTCAATACATGTTGTTCTTAGTTGCTGTTGAGTCAATGCCTACTTATGGTAACTCCATGTGTGCAGAGTAGAACTGCTCCAAGGGTTCTTAAGGCTGCGACCTTTTGTAAGCAGATGGCCAGGCCTGTCTTCTGAGGCCTCTCACATAGCACAATGAAAAACAATGTTAATTTTCTTTCATTGGAAGTTCTCCTGTTGAAGGCCAACTCAGCAATACCTCACAATCCATGCAAACTCCAGAAGAGGTGATGTCTGAACCAAGAACTTACTCGGCTTGATCAAAAACGAAGTAACAGCCTACCCTCACCTGTTCCGGCTGCACATTTCCAAATCTCTCTCTGCTTTCTAACCCAAGGAGCAGAAGCTCAGCAAAGACAAATGAATTGCAAAAATGCCTTCTTCTAAAGTGCAACTTCCATTGCTTTCATATAATGCAAATACCTTTTTCTCCATTCATGCTTAGTTGAATGTTCTCTTTACCTGCTGCATGGTCCATAAAAGTGCATCCATCTTAGATTGAAAATGCCTAAAGGGCACAGGCTGGGCCACTGCATCCATTTCCTGCAAAGGCTCAGCCACGATACCATGCACAATGAAGGTAGTGATAGAAAAAGTGGGCTTGTGTTTATCAGAAACAAGAAGAAGGAAGAGATTGAGAGGTACTGCTTAGCAATTCCTTGTAGGTGTATGGATATTATCCTATCACTGACAGCACTGTACTTCAGAATAGATCTTGAAAGTTTGTTTTTGAAGATGAGTGCGATGCCATTCCTCTTCAATTTGTCATTCCTGGCATAATAGACCATAAGATTGTCCGATTCAAAATGGCAAATACCAGTCCATTTCAGCTCACTAATGCCTCAGATATCAATCTTTATGTGTTCCATTTCATTTTTGACAACTTTCAATTTTCCTAGATTCATACGTCATACATTCCACATTCCAATTATTAATGCATGCTTGCAGCTGTTTCTTCTCATTTTGAGTTGTGCCACAATCAGCAAACGAAGGTCTTGAAAACTTTCCTCGATCCATGTCATTAAGGTTGGACTCTACTTTGAGGAGTCAGCTCTTCCACAGACATATTTTGAATGCCTTCCAACTTGAGGGGCTCATCTTCTGGCACTATATCAGAAAATGTTTCACTGCTATCCATAAAGTCTTCACTAGTCAATTGTTTTAGTAGTAAATGACCAAGTACTTCTTCCTAGTCTGTCTTAGTTTGGAAGCTTTGCTGAAACCTGTCCACCACTGGTGACCCTGGTGGTATCTGAAATACTGGTGGCATAGTTTCCAGCATCATAGCATCGTGCAAACCACCACAATATGACAAACTGACACAGGAGAGGAGGAAAAAATGAAAAAATTGAAGATTCTTACCAATTTCTGCAGTCTGAAATTGATCAAATATGCAATCAAGATGCATTGATAATTACTGGTGATTGTAATCAGAAAGTTGGAAACAAAGAAGAAGGATCAGAAGGTGGAAAATACTGCCCTGGTAATAGAGACAACTCAGGAGATCGCAAGATAGAAATTTTGTAAGACCAACGACTTCTTCATTGCAAATACCTTTTCTCAATAATATAAATGGTGACTATACACGTAGGTCTCCCCAGATGGAATACACAGGAATCAAATTGACTACATCTGTGGAAAGAGACAATCGAGAAGCTCAATATCATGAGTCATAACAAGGCCAGGGGTCAACTGCAGAACAGACCATCAATTGCTCATATGCAAGTTCAAGTTGAAGCTGAAGAAAATTAAAACAAGTCCATGAAAGCCAGGACTATACCCATCCGAATTTAGAGACTATCTCAAAAATAGATTTGATGCACTGACACTAATGACCAAAGACCAGACAAGTTGTGGGATGACATAAAGAACATCATACAGTAAGAAAGCAAAAGGTGACTAAAAGGACTGAAAAGAAAAAAAAAGGCCAAAATAGATGTTAGGAGAGACTCTGAAACTTGCTCTTGAATGCAGAGTAGCTAAAGTGAATGGAAGAAATGATCATGTAAAAGAGCTGAACAGAACATTTCAAAAGGCAGCTTGAGAAGACAAAGTAAAGTATTATAATGAAATGTGCAAAGACCTGGAGACAGAAAACCAAAAGGGAAGAACACGCCCATCATTTCTCAAGCTGAAAGAACTGAAGAAAACATTCAAGCCTCTAGTTGCAATACTGAAGGATTCTATTGGGAAGATATTGCGCAACACAGGAAGCATCAGAAGATAGAACGAACACACAGAGTCACTGTACCAAAAAGAATTGGTAGACAATCAAGCATTTCAGGAGGTAGCATATGTCTTAGGCTGGGTTCTCTAGAGAAGAAAAACCAGTAAAGCATATAAATATATAGAGAGATTTATATCAAGGAAATAGCTCATGCGGTTACAGAGGCTGTCAGGATAGAGGTTTCTCCTGATTCGCACAGCCGCAGGGGCTGGCAAACCCAAGATTGGCAGGTTGGAGAGCAGGGCTGTTGCTGATAGGCTGTCAAGACAGACGAATCCCAAGATCGGCAGTCAAGACCAAGGGTAAGCTATCTCAAGTCCCAAGAACCAGAGGTCAGACGAACAAGAGCCAGCTGCAGGATCCAGAATAAGCAAAAGCCCTGAACCCTGCCAGAACGTCCGTCCACACTCTATGCAGGCCACATGCCCAAGGAAACTCCCCTTCAACTGACTGGCTACCCACAGCAGATCCCATCATGGAGTGATCATATATCAAATCCCAACAGTGAAGTGACCACAACATCACACGACTGCCAAAACACTGAGAATCATGGCCCAGCCAAGCTGACACACAATCTGAACCATCACAGCACATAATCAAGAGCCGATGGTACTGAAGAAAGAAGTCCAAGCTGCACTGAAGGTACTGGCAAAAAACAGGACTCCAGGAATAGATGGAATACCAACTGAGACGTTTCAACAAACAGATGCAATGCTGGAAGTGCTCACTCATCTATGTCAAGAAATCTGGAAGACAGCTACCTGGCTAACCGACTGGAAGAGATCCATATTTGTACCCATTCCAAAGAAAGGTGATCCAACAGAATGCAGAAATTATCGAACAATATCATTAATTTCACATGCAAGTAAATTCTGCTGAATATAATTCAAAAACGATTGCAGCAGTATATCGACAGGGAACTGCCAGAAATTCAAGCTGGATTCAGAAGAGGACATGGAACAAGGGATATTATTGCTGATGTCAGCGAGATCCTGGCTGAAAGCAGAGAATACCAGAAAAACATTTGCCTGTGTTTTACTGACTATGCAAAGGTATTCGATCGTGTGGATCATAACAAATTACGGATAATATTGAGAAGAATGGGAATCCCAGAACACTTGATTGTGCTCATGCAGAATCTGTACATAGACCAACAAGCAGTCATTCAAAAAGAACAAGGGAATACTACATGGTTTAAAATCAGGAAAGGTGTGTGTCAGGGTTGTATCCTTTCACCATACTTATTCAATCTGCATGCTGAGCAAATAATCCCAGAAGCCAGACTACATGAAGAAGAATTCAGTATCAGAACTGGAGGAAGACTCATTACCAACCTGCGATATACAGATGACACAATCTTGCTTGCTGAAAGCGAAGAGGACTCCAAGCACTTACTAATGAAGACCAAAGACTACAGCCTTCAGTACGGACTGCACCTCAACATAAAGAAAACAAAAATCCTCACAACTGGACCAATAAGCAACATCACGATATGACAGACGGAGAAAATACTGAAGTTGTCTAGAATTTCATTTTACATCGATCCTCATACAATGCCCATAGAAGCAGCAGTCAAGACATCAAACCACGTATTGCATTGGGCAAATCTGCTGAAAAAGACCTCTTTAAAGTGTTTAAATGTCACTTTGAGGACTAAGGTATACCTGACCCAAGCCATGGTATTTTCCATTGTCTCATCTGCATATGAAAGCTGGATAATGAAGACTGAAGAATTGATACATTTGAATTACAGTGTTGGCTAAGAATATTGAATATGCCATGGACTGCCAGAAGAATGAACAAATCTGTCTTGGAAGAAGTACAGCCAGAGTGCTCCTTAGAAGCAAGGATGGCAAGACTTCGTCTCACGTACTTTGGACATGTTATCAGGAGGGACCAGTGCCTGAAGAAGGACATCATGCTTGTAAAGTACAGGATCACAAAAAAGAGGAAGATCTTCAACAAGATGACAATGACACAGTGGCTGTAACAACGGACTCAAACATAGCAACAATTGTGAGGATTGTGCAGGCAGTGTTTCGTTCCATTGTACATAGGGTCACGATGAGTCAGAGCCAACTCAACAGCTCCTAACAACAACAACTGAGCTCTTGGAGTCCCTGGATGGTGCAAATGGTTAACACTCTTGGCTGCTAACTGAAAAGTTGCAGGTTTGAATCCACCGGGAGGTGTCTTGGAAGAAAAACCTGGTTATCTGCTTGAGAAAAATCAGTGATTAAAACTCTAGGAGCAGTTCTACTCTGACACACATGGGGTTGCCATGAGTCAGAATTATCTGGACAGCAACCAGTACTGAGCTCTTACTAAGAGTCAGACAATAGGCTTATGCTTAAAATCTACCATCATCCTTGATGTTCTCCACAACCGTGACTCAGGACTTGCAAATTGGTTACTGAGTCTCAGAAAAGTAGTTCTAGGATGTAGTCGTTTAGTTCCACGCATGTGGTCCCCCATCCCCCTCTGTCTCCCATCACTAGCACACAGAATGGATCAGGAGTTAGGCAGATTGAGTTCTCAGCTCCACCATTTATATATGAGCTTAAGCTCATCTCTGAGCCTCAGTTTTCTCTTCAATAAAATGGGAATAATAATACCCACCACACTAGATGATGGTGATGATTACATGAAAAATGTTTATGGACTTGGACCAATGCCTGGTGCTTTACAAGCACTCAATGAATGGTAGCTGCTGTCCAATAGTTGTGTTATTTGCTATCATTTCTATCATCCCTTCCTGTTGCCCTAGGTTCAGAGCCCAAAGGCTATTTTGTAAAAGGTTCTCTGAGTTCCTATTTTCAACTTAAGATTTCTACAGCTTCAGCAGAGCACTAATGATGACCCCATCTCTGTGGACATACTGCCCCTCCCACATCCCTCCAAGAAGTTCAGGGCAACTGAGTCTGGCTCCAGGCAACCTCAAGGCCTGCAGAACTGCCCTTAGGAGTCATGAGGAGCCAAGGCTGTCTTTCCACCATGGCTGCACCCGAGCTTGTGACCTTTACCTCCCCCATAAGGAGGCCATATGGACTAGGCTCTCTCTCCAGCAATCGGCACTACAGAGGCAGCAAAGGGCGCAGAAAAAGCTTTTTATCATCCAGGCCTTCTCTCCGGGTTTCTGTTGCTGTGTGACACACATTCGTTGTTTCCCAACATGATAAAGTACTCTTGGGCCTGCTCCACCATCCATGCCACAGCCAGGGTGAAGTGAAGAAAATAAGACCCTCTCACTTTCCCTCTTGCTTTAGTGTTTCCTGTGAGTTCGCTGCTCACGTGTTCCCTGTCAGCAGCCCTTCTACGGAGAGAGGCAAGACCTAGATAAATCCTGTTCCCACTGCCAATGCCTACTTCCTTCTTTTTCTTGAGAAGCAGTGAGATTTAGCTGAAAGAAGGCAGAATTTGGAGACAGACAAAGTATGAATTCCAGTTCAGTACCTTCCTCACTGAATGACCCTGGGCAAGCACTTCACACTCCAGAGTCTCAGTTTTCCCTTCCGTCAGGTGGGCTCATAATTCCTACTAAATCACAGCACTGCTGAGAGAAGCCACAATGAACACATGCAGAAGTGCTACGCAGTACGTGATAACCATTGTAGTTCCCTTCAAACTCACTTGCTTGGGATAGAACTGTTTGAAAGAAAAAAGGGGAGTGATCTAAATTAATCCCTCTATTTCCATATAAAATGTTTGTTGACGGTTCTTCTGGTAGAGCAGAGGTGGCAAATTTTTTCTGTAAAGGGCCATATTTTGAGCTTTGGGACTCATCAGATGTCTGTCATTGCTATTCAACTCTACCATGGTAGCACAGATGCCACCATAGACAGTATGTAAATGAACGGGTGTGGCTGTGTTGCAATAAACTTTATTCACAAAAACAGGTGGCAGTGGTCTGGATTTGGCACTTGGGCCATAGTTTGCCCACCCTGCTTTAGATATTTAGAGGGTTGAGAGCTGCAGAACAGTATCCCCTTCCAAGCAAACCAAAGGGCACCAACCTCCCCTCTTTCTTCCAGCACCCTCTTAGAAACCCACTCTGAGAGAGGCAAAGACCATACACGCAGTTGAAATCTCTCTGCTTTTGAGAAGTTGGAGGTTTAGATTTATGGGCATGACAATTTGTTTCACATAATTCTGTCAGTAATTACACTGACTTCCACCAGCAGCCATTAGGTAAATGATCTAGCCCTTTCCCCTGAGTAATGTCTCCCCCCACTGAACCAAACGGAGGGTGCACTTCTCTCCCATAAGTTAAGCGCATTATTTGCCTCATCACACAAGGCAAATGTGGTAGCTCCGAGCTATTAGTCTATCACTGCAGCAATCAGACGGCCAGGAGCCAGAAGTAATTTATAACAGGGAAGTAAACAGGGCCCCAGATAAATAAATAAGAGGCCCTGGTTGGTCTGGGGCCTGAAAAGATTAAGTAATGAGAGTATCTAGCAAGAGATTTAGTGCTAAGTGAGCTAGGACCAGAGCAGCTTCCCACGGAGGAATCAAATTATATCATTGGAAAAAGGTATTAATGAAGGCCTTCATGCTGAGCCGGGAAATCAGGCTTCTTAGGAGGGGAGCACCGCCATCATTAGCATAGCAATTTGGGACTTCACACTGAAGTCTGGATAATTAGCTGCAGGTAACTGGATAATCTATGGACGGATTACCCAATAAGCATCTTTGATGTGGTAAAAAGAAAACAGGTAAAATTGTGCACTACAGATTAGTAAGTAAGCCCATGCGTACCTTGCTTACTGGTTAATCTGCCCCTGCCAGGGTGAGGTGACCCAACCCACTAGGAGAACCTGGTCAGCATCTCAGTGGCTGCTGGACTGTAACAGGCTGAGGTGTTTTTTTTTTTCCTAGAAGGGCAAACCTACAGGCTCCTTATAAGAGATGTGTCCTTAGATAAGTAACTAGCTGGGATGGGAAAGAAAATGCTGTTACTGATGACGATTCAAGGCTGACTATTTTTTTAACTTCTGAAATTCCTGTTGCCTTCTAGTACACCCCCAACTCACGGTGAGCCCATGCACAACAGAATGAAGCACTGCCCAGTCCTGCACCATCCCCGCGATCGGTTGCGGATCAAACCACTGGGATCCACAGGGTTTTCACTGGCTGATTTTTAGAAGTAGATGGCCAGATCTTTCTTCCTAGTCCATCTTAGTCTGGAAGCTCTGCTGTTCACCATCATAGCAAAACATAACCCTCCACTGACTATGGGTAGTGGCTACATATGGAGTGCACTGGTTGGAAATCAAACTTAGGTCTTCCGCATGAAGATGAGATTCTACCACCGAACCACAACTGCCCCTTCTGAAATTCTGAGAGGGTGGAAATTCAAACGTGTAAGCTCTAAGGAGTCTCCATCACCTCCACTCCAAGACTTCTGTTCCCTTCCTTTGATGGCCTTCCTCTGGATTGCCAATTTTGTTGATTCTTTCCTTGGAATGGCTCTCACCTGCGGTTTGTCGTTTCCCTTTCTCATGCAAATCATGATGGTAACCATTTGAAGAGAATCATAATGCACTAGAACTAACAACAATCCTTTTATAAGAATTGCTAATCCTTATTTTTTCCACCAAGCCTATCACCAGTATCAGCTCTTTTAAAGATCAATATCCCTTTTCTCAAAAGATAACTGCTACCCAAGCCAGCCTCTCCCCTGGAAGCATCAGTCATACACGGTTGCTTTTCCCTGACATTTAATGAGGAAGTTTCTTTGGGCCATCCCTGCAGCACCAGACCAGGAATACAAGTACCAGGGTTTGTGAGTCCTGGACTGCTCCATGCCTCGATTTCCCCAACTGTAAAATTGGAG
Organism: Dugong dugon; assembly: GCA_030035585.1. Lineage (NCBI taxonomy): Eukaryota > Metazoa > Chordata > Mammalia > Sirenia > Dugongidae > Dugong > Dugong dugon. The sequence continues at coordinate 163,112,343 of CM057460.1, read as the reverse complement.
GGCTTTGGTCCAGAAGTTCTCGAAGGTGCATTCAGTTCTAGCATTCTGTGATTCTATCAAGATGATGCTCTTTGCCTCTGGAGGGGTTGTTGTGGAGACAAGAGCTTACACAGAACTTGGCACAAAATGGAGAGGAAGATGTCTGGTCAGAAATTCTTCCATCTGCCTTGGGAGGAACCAGAAAGAGACAAAAATACCTAAGATACATTTTCCTTCCAAAGCAAACCCGTTGCCTTTGTGTCAACTCTGACTTGTAGCAACCCTACAGGACAGAGCAGAACTGCCCCTATAGCATTTCCAAGACTGTAAGCAGACTGCTTTTTCCTGCAAAGCAGCTGGTGGGTTCGAACCGCCGACTTTTCAGTTAGCAGTTGAGCACTTAACAACTGCACCACCAGGGCTCCTTTCATTTTCCTCCCAGGGATTCCTATGTCCTTTCTTTGCTTTCCTTCTTCTTTCATTGTATTTCCTTCTTATCATCTGTTATGGATTGAATTGTGTCCCCCCAAAATATGTGTTGGAATCTTAACCCTAACCTGGGGATATAATTGCAAGGCGAAATAGGGTTTTCTTTGTTATGTTAATGACGCCACATCAGTGTAGGGTGTGTCTTAAACCTAATGACTTTTGAGATATAAAAAGAGCAGATGAGACGCAGAGAGAAGCAAGCACAAATGGGGGAAAGGTAGATGACACGTGGAGATCGCCAAGGAAACCAGGAATGCCAGGGCTACAGAAGCTGAGACAAGGATTTTCTCCCAGAGCCAATAGAGAGAGCCTTCTCTTAGAGCCAGTGCCCTGGATTCGGACTTCTAGACTCCTAAACTGTGAGAAAATAAATTTCTGTTCTTTAAAACTACCTACTTGTGGTATTTCTGTTAGCAGCACTAAGAAACTAAGACATTAGCTTATTCCAGGTTTTCTTCCTTTCTTTCCACTGGATCATCCCTTATTGCCACCCATCTAATAAATATACCCTTACTGAAAAAGACATCTCCTCTGTCCCTGAAGATGTGGAATTAAAGGTGGTGACTGGGTCAAGTCACTCATCACGGCAGCATCTCTCATTATCATGGGGGCGATAAAGAGAGTATCAGAAGCCTCAATTCCACAGCACAGCATGGGTGACAGGATGGCTGCATTCTTGAATGAAGGTGAGTTTGCAGAAAGGAGAAGTGCAAGATGGGAGAGAAGAGGTACAAAGAGTAAGTTGATGTTACAGCTTTACACAACTCCAACCCAGAGTCTCAGAGAGAGTTAGTTTGGAAAGCATTAATATTTTGATGTTCCAGTATGGTTCTGGCTCAATTATTTTAAAAGATATGATTCATTTCAGGTTTGGACTAATTCACTAGGTGTCTTTCAAACAACTTTTGGTTTAGATCTCAGATCAAGAAAATAATTCGGAGGTTTAGGACAACGTTCAGAAAATCAGTGTAATTTATTCAATTTTTTTTTTTTTTTTTTTTTAGACTAAGGTGTCTTTTTTGAGTCCCCAAAGGTTGTTTTATTTATTTATTTTTTTATTAACCCTTCACTCAGCTGAAGCTTCCAATAGCTAGACCATCTTTTTTGATGCTCACTAGAAGTTGAAAATCAATCAGGCTTAGAGCTGAGGCAAGGACAGTTTATCTTTTCTTTTCATTTCATCACAGAATACCATCCCCAGATATAAGCATCAAAAACAACATTCCCCTACATGGCACTTAGTCTTGGGGACTGGTTCAGTAATGCCAGCAGAGGATCCTGGCCTGGGCCATTTCTCTCTCTTTAGTAGGTATCATGGATTGAACTGTGGCCCCCGGAAAATATGGGTTAACTTGGCTAGACCATGATTCCCAGTACTGTTTGATTGTCCACCACTTTGTCATCTTACTTGATAATCCTACATGTTGTAAATCCTATCTCTATGATGTTAATGAGGCAGGTTGAGAGGCAGTTATGTTAATGATGCAGGACTCAATCTTCAAGATTAGGTTGTGTCTTAAGCCAATCTCTTTTGAGATATAAAAGACAGAAGTGATCAGAGTGACATGGGGAGCTCATACCACCAAGAAAGCAGTGCTGGGAGCAGAGTGTATCCTTTGGACCCAAGGTTCCTGTGCTGAGAAGCTCCTAGACCAGAGGAAGATTGATGACAAGGACCTTCCTCCAGAGCCAACAGAGAAAGACTTCCGGTGGAGCTGGCACCCTGAATTTGGACTTCTAGCCTCCTAGACTGTGAGAGAATAAGTCTCTCTTTGTTAAAGCCATCCACTTGTGGTATTTCTGTTATAGCAGCACTAGATGACTAAGACAATGGGAGACCCACTGTTGGAGTGTAAAATCCAGCTCCCCTGGCCCTTGAAGTCAGTGGCCTCCATGCTGCCTACCCATACTGGTCCACCTGAGTGTGGCTGGGTCATCCCAGGAAGGCCCTCTTAGAACTGCAGTGAAAGGCCTTCTGATGTTTAAACCCAGGTAATTTGTTTTGTGAAGAGTGAAAAAAGTAGAGGCAGGAAACTGGGGAATGAAATCCTGTGTTAGTTTTATCGTCACTCGTGTGTGTGTGCTGTATGAGTGTGCATGTGTGTGCAAGCACGCTATTACATATGCATTTAGGGATACTGCAGTGCAGTGAGACAGCTCACGTTTGGAACACAAGGTGCCTCAGACCACATACTGAGAGGAAAGAGTAGATTTTGGAGAAGCCATGTTCCTTCTCTCATTCACTCATTTACAGAGTAGTTATTTTTCGAGTGCCCACTCTATGCCAGGTGCAATATTAGGCAATTACAGAGTCAACAAAACAGATAAACTCCCTGCTTGCAAGGAGCTTATACTCTACTGGGGGACAGAGGAGCAGAAAACTGACAAATAAATGAGCAAGAGAATTTCAGGTAATGAGAATGCTATAAAGGAGAAAACCTGGGTCATGTTAGAGACAGTGGCTGATAAGGAAGGAGACAGACTTTAGACAGCGTGGTCAGGAAAGGTGTGGGCTCTCTGAAGGAGTGATATTTGAGCTGCAGCCTACATTTCAAAAAGGACCTGGTCATACCGACATCCAGGGTCAGCATGTTCCATTGGAATGGAACTGAGGCAGAGGAAACAGCAAGGCCAAGGTCCCAACTTGAGAAAGAGACTGGAGAGTTGGGGCAACAGGAAGAAGGCTCATGTGGTTGCAGTGTGGTGCTGTGGAGATGGTCACCTGGGATGGCGCCAGGAAGAGCAACAGGGGCCAGAAGTTTGGGGTGTCCTCTAAAGACAAGGTGAAGTCACTGGAAGGTTGAATTAGAGAGGGGACCAGGTCTGATTTATTTTAAAGCAATCACGGCAGCTATGGGATAGATGATGGATAATAAGGGACACGAGCAGCAGGAGGAAGATGGTGAGGGGGTCTTGCAGTCATCTATTCAAGAAATGACTGTGGCTTATACAAGAGAGATGGCAGTAGAGACGGAAGGGAATAGACGAGTCGGTAATGCATGGTGAAGGCAGACTGACAAATCCTACTAGATTACCACAACATCACATCAACAACTCTTGACTCAGGAATAAAGTACTCCCTGGCCAACCCCGTCTTTCACTGCTGTGGCTTTTCTGGCCTCATTAGGCCTAATGATCTCCCAGTCTTCACTCTCATTTAAATAAAGGAAGTGTCACGCTCAAGGGAAGAGGATCTGCAGAAAAGGCTATTAGCAATGGAAAACATAACAATTATTTCTTAAGATAATTTTGTTCAATGGCTGAGCCCTTGGGAACTGCCGGTGGACAATGCTCTGCTCTGCATTGTAAAATGGAATGAAAGTCCCCGGAAGGTTTCTGGTAGAAGCCTGACCTATGCAAATCTCTTCCAGGGAAAAGGAAAGCTCTCTCTAGAGACTAGAAAACATTTACAATAATAAATTATTGTTGCTGACACAAATTTGCCACTACCAACTATGCACTAAAAACACCAATTATGAGCCCAGGAGACAAAGAGCCTCCCCATCACCACCACACTGCCACCTTTCTGACCCCTGATATTCATCACAGCATTGCTCAATAATTTGAGCTAGTTTAACAGTCATTTTGCACTAAATTGAAATTATATCTGTACTATGACTCAGCAGCCTGGAAAATATCTTCATGTATCTGTATGAGATTCTCCTATAATAAGAAGGGTTTACGTATATGCATGCGGTAAGTTACATGCATGTGTGCGTGCTTTTGAAAAAAAGGAGGAGTAGAGATAGATAGCAGTTGTTGGTAGTTCTGCGGTAGGATTCTTGCCTTCTGTGCGAGAGACCCAGGTTCTATTCCCAACCAATGCACAGCCATCACCCATCTGTTAGTGGACTCTTAAACATGTTGCTGTGATGCTGAACAGCCCAGCCTAAGATGGACTACGACGAAATGCTTGGCAATCTACTTCAGGAAATCAGCCAATGAAAGTCTGATCCACCACTGACCATGGGGATGGCATAGGACGAGGCAACATTTCATTCCCCTGTGCATGGGGTTGCCATGAGTCGGGGGCTGACTCCAGGGCAGTTAATCACAACAAAAGAGATGGAAAGATAGAGAGATGGAGATGTAGAGACACATAAAAGGGATGATTAGGGTGATGATATTAAAAAAAACTGATGATCCAGTATTTATTTATTTCTATATCACAACTATCGATTTTCATTTTAAAAACTTATTGAAATTAGGTCTTTCAGAGCATCTTGATTCACAGCTTAGAGTTTCATAAATCCCAAATTAATGAGATGGAGATGGAGATGGAGGGGAGGAGCCTTGGTTTACCCTCTCACCCACTTGGAAATCTAGTTTTCTCTCTTGGACAGGGCATTTTTTATTTTTTATTTTTTTTATTGTACTTCAGGTGAAGGTTTACAGAACAAATAGTTTCTCATGAAACAGTAGTATACATATTGTTTTATGACATTGGTTAACAACCCCACGACATGTCAACCCTCTCCCTTCTCGAACTTTTTTTTTTTTTTTGTGAAAATATACATAGCTAAAGATATACCATTTCAAAAATTTCTACATGCACAGTTCAGTGACATCGACTATGCTCTTCCAGTTGTGCTGCTATTCTCACTTTAGATGAAGATTTACAGAACAAAATAGTTTCTCATTAAACAGTTAGTACACATGTTGCCCTATGACAATGGTTAACAACCTCACAACACATCAACACTAACCTTACTCAGCCTTGGGTTCCCCATCACCAGCTCTCCTGTCCCCTTCTGCCTTCTAGTCCTTGTCCCTGGACTGCTGTGCCTCATTAGTCCCATTTGGTTTTATGGGGCTATCCACTCCCCGGCTGAACAGTGAACCTCAGATGTGACTTCACCACTGAGCTAAAAGGGTGTCTGGGGGCCATACTCTCGAGGTTTCTCCAGTCTCCTTTAGGCCAGTAAATCTGGTCTTTTTCTTTTTTTTTTTGTGAGTTAGAATTTTGTTCTACATCCTTCTCCAACTCTGTCCAGAACCCTCTGTTGTGATCCCGTTGGACACGGCATTTTGATCTCCAAAAGTAAAGATGCTTCCTTCACTTGGATAAATGTTGGCATAAGTCTACATAGATTTCAATCAAAAACTGACTCATTAGCTAAAAATTCGTGTCCAGAGTCCCCAACACACCAATGAGAGTCCAAGTCATCAGTTCAATAGCTGGATATTTAACTTAGCCAACATTAGGGAGAGTTTTTGGCCATGCAACAGGCAGCACCAGTCAAAGGGAGGCCACACTTGCAAGCATGCTTCATCACCACAAGTAGGGTGAGGGGAATTAGAGAAGGAATGAAGGGAAAAAAACAGCATGAATAAAACATTAAAATATTATTCTAAACCATGAATCAAATACTCAGGTCCAGCACACCAAATTCAGGCAAGGAGCGTGAAATGTACTTAAACTTCTCCATTTCTATTTGGTTTGGACAGTCCTGTGTTATCATAGTTTTGCTGTTGTTAATATTGTGTCAACACTTTCATTATAAGCTTCAATCTCCAAGAGTTTGTAAACGAACTGCAAATCTTACAAACGGAATTTAATGTTCAAAATCCAGGATACCGAGCCCATAGGAAAGCCAGCAGAAAGACCAAGTTAAAATTTGTGTGTGTGTGTGATTTGAAATTATGCTAGAATTTGGGGTATCCAATTAAAACCCTATTTGTTGCCTGGACAGATTCCCAAATGTTGGTTGAAAATGAGAGATGATTAGACAGAATCTTTAGAAATGTTTCTGTTTATGCTGAATGTGGTTCAAGAACAAACATTTCAAGATTATTAGACATGGGTACATTTGCATCATTCAGACAATTGAAGAATGTGTGTTTGGGGTCTGCCCACCTCAAAAGGCTAATATTTTTCTATACACAATGTGGTATTTCCTTGACATTTTCAATTCCCTTGACTGTTTCTAACTACGCATATGGAGAATGAGGATACCACATTGGGGGTGAAGGCTGGCCGCTGGGTCTCATTCTCCATAAAGGGACTGTGTTGTCACTGGAGAGCAGAGTCTTTATTTGAGCACCCTGGTGATGGCCACAAAATTCTGCCCAGGTTGGCCGCCTCCACCATGCACCGCAGGGTGCTGAACGCAGCACATGGTATTGTACAGGAAAGGACGTGGCTGTCAAGGTTCCAACTCTGCAGGTGGGTTCCAGCCAAGGAAGTCACAGAAGGAGCGAGGTGGCAAGAAGCCCATACTCACACCCTCTGGACCCAGATTAGACTTTTGTTTTTTGTTGTTTTTTTTTTGCATTGTGTATTCAGCATCCCAACCACCAGCACACTGGAATGGCACACACACACACACACACACACACCCCGTAGGCATTCAACAGATGTGTTAGTTGTCCCTGGTTGCCCAGATCTCTTCCTGGGAATCGGGCAGGAATGTCACCAATAGGGAATTAGCTGAGTTCCAGGCATCGGCTGGGTGTTTGTTTTATTTTTCCATTTCCCCGACCCACTATTTTTATATACAGCAAAGAGAATGCACCAACATAGGAAGGCTTTCGGTGGAGTGCGTGAGGAATTGAGCTCTTCTTGCTGTAAGTTGTTTATTCCATGGCCAGAGCTAAGATTCAGAGGGGTTTCTGAAGCCCTTGCACATATATGCCCTTCTCTCTACATTCTTCCTTTTTCTGTAGCAGCTCAGCTGGCCCCAGGGTTCCATCTTTATCCCAGTGATCCAATATTATTGGCCAAAGGTTGGTTGACTTTCTTCAAGGGAGGCTTTCCTCACGCAGGTCCATGGCATGGCTCTAGAATGATTAACCCTGTGCACACATCTTCAGAAAATCATCCTGGAACCCCCACCAGGAAAACAAGCAAAAACTCTTACCTACGAACCAAAGAAAATACTAAATCCACGAAATCACTTAAGCCACTCTTCCAAAGAGCGGTAGACTTAAAATGTTTTATGCAGCAACCTATAAGAAACTCATTTTGTGGGATGTTTCACATTCCAGCCCGTGGTTTATTCCCCCATATATCCCTGCCAGTAATATCAACCAGATGTGGCAAAGAAGCCTGTGCAGAATTGTAAAAATTACAAGCATATTCTGTAATTCCAAAGCATTGTAAAGTCACAGCTTGGTTTTCTTAATTTCTCTTTAAAAAAAAAAAAAAAAATTAATTTCCAAGCTGGCAGAACATTCTCAGTACAAGTATTGGCTGATTACTTTAGAAAAATTCTTCTGCTGGCCCAAAGGGCTAAAGAATTTTAAAATGTAAAATCCAACTCGACCTTTGATTAATTGTAGGGCATTTAGAAAGGTCCACTTGCAAGCATTTATTTAACTCTATAGATTTTTCTCTTTTAATATTTCAACTCTTAATACCGTAGTCTCAGATATGAGCATGTGCTTATATATAAGTACAAAATACCAAACCTTGAAAGCTTCAGAGATCCATAATTTATCTCTCTCAGCAAAGGAGGCACGTGATATTGTAGAAACAAAACAATGAGCTGGTAATGTGAAGACTGTAATCAATGTCACTGAATTGTATGTGAAAATTGTTGAATTGGTGAAGGTTTTGTTGTGGATATTTTCACCACAATTAAAACAAAACAATGAGTTGGGGGTCAGAAAGACCTGGATTTATTTCTGGTGAGTAAAACTCCTCAAGTCTCAGTTTCCTCATCTGTGCAAAGATACGTTCCTTGCAGGATGCTTGAGAGGACTGAAGGAGATGATTTATGCATAAAGTACTTAGCACACAGGAGGTGTTCAACAAATGTTTAGTTCCTTTCCGGCTCCCAAATCCATAAAATAACAGGGGCTGTAGCAGAGCCATGTTCTCTAAATACGCGCCATGGATAAAGTACATCAAAATCAACTAGAATGCCAATTAAAAATGTCGAATATCTAGCTCTATCCCAGATATAATAAACCAGAATTCCTGGATGCATGGCCTGAAAATCAACATTTAACCAGAACCTCAAGAGATTTTTGTTTTTTTCTATATGCTCAAGTTGGAGAACCCCTCTAGCTTGTGCCAGCAGCAATGACATCACCTGAGAGCTTGTTAGAAATGTAGAATCTTAGTCCCCAACTCAGACCTACGGAACCAGGATCTGAATTTTAACAAGATCTCTAGGTATGTGGAGGTACAGTAAAGTTTGAGAAGTGCTAGCCTAGAAAATTTTTATTCCTAGCTCTAAAATTCTATGGTAGAAGATTCGACAATTAAAAGTTTAGCTTTGTAATCAACTCAATAGATAAGACCACACGCTGCTTTTGTACTCAACCGGATAAAATCACAGTGGAGGAGAGGAGAAAAGAAACTTTCTATGCCTTCTCTCCCTGCTCTGGTTTGCCTCAGCTGCCTCTGTCAGGAGCCTAAGGTACTACAGAAAGAAAGCAACTCACACAAAATGGAAACACCAAGAGTGACATCGCACCCACTGTAATCCATTATCTGTCCACACGCAGATTAAAGCTAAACCTGTCTTCAAGAACATGATGGAACTGGCAGTTGATGAAGCGTGCAATAAAGCAAACAGAAGGTTGGCCTCACTGCAGTGTTCAGAGGGCTAGGGGAGCAAAGAAGGAGGAGGAAATGGAGACTCAGTTTGCAGGGACATTTTCCATGAGCTCTGGGTGGCTGTGCCCCTGGAAAAAGCGACCCACGTCTGCAATGGTGAGGCCAGTCTCGCAATGCCCCAGGCTCTGCAGGCCTGGCCAGTGCAGCTGGAGGGGAGCACGTCTCCAGGATCCCAGCTCCAGGCAGGCAGACAGTCTTGAGAAGCCCCAGCCATCAGGACAGGCTGGTTTTCCCATCATCCTATTATCATTTCACCACCTCAGATAACGACTCTGCTGGAAAGTTGGGTAGTATGGTCTTTGTTTTCTCCACTGGGTTTTCACTTTTATAGCACTGTTTCACACTGATGCAGAGCTTTATAGAAACACATACTGCATGTAGTTATGTTTTAAAGTTTCACACAGAATCAGTAGATGAAGGTGGCTGCAAAGGGATCTATGAGCAGCAGAAGACACTTCTTAGAGGTATAGGCTTCCCATCATTCAACAAGTCTGGGCTTATTTAGGACTTTGAAGAGATAAAGGAAACAGCACTGACTGAACTCCTACTAGGGACCTGACACTTTAGTTAGTAACTTTTCATAACTATGGTGTAGAAATTGTGGTTAGAAACTGGAGGAGCTCTGGCGCCAAGTCTCGGTTTGGATTTTGACTCGGCCAGTTACCGGCTCTGTGACTTTGGGCAAGATGTCTGAACTCTCTAGGACTCTTTCTCTCTAAAATGGGGATAATTTCTACCTCTTCATCTTGAAATTGAGTGAGATAATATATGTAAAACATTTAGCAGAGTACCTGATCCATAGTAAGTATTATACATATATACACACACACACAAAAAAAAAACCCTACTGCTGTCGAGTCGATTCCGATTCATAGTGACTGCCACATCTTTCTCCTGACTCATGTGGTTGCAGAGACTGAGGAACCAAAAATTGGCAGGTCAGGGAGAGGGCTGCTAGCTCACGGGGTTGTGGCAGCTGGCAAATCCCAAGATCAGCAGATCAAGCAGCAGGCTGCCGGCTCACGTCCTAAGAACTAGAGGTCAGAAGATATGAGTTGGACGCAGGATCCAGAGAGAGCTTTGCTAGCACATCCATACATATTGGATGCAGGGCACACCCCCAAGGAAATTGATTGGCTTTCAACTGATTGGCCTTTCAACTGATTGGCTGTTCACATCAGATCACAAAATGGAAGATGATTACATAATATCTGCCAAACCACTGAGAATCATGGCCTAGCCAAGTTGGCACATAACCTCAACAATCACAATGCAATATGTCCACTTAGGAACTATGATTGTTATCCCTATTTTATAGCTAACCACCTGAAATGGAGAAAGGTGAGGTCACTTGCTCAGGTAACCAGAAAGTGAGATTCCAACCCAGGTCTGTATGGCTCCAAAGTACCTGTTCCTTCCTCTACTATGGGGCTGCCTCAGAGACATTAGATCACCTTTCTGAAATACCATTCTATTTGGGAGATAGAGAGTATGTACACACAGCTATGATAAAAAGCAGAAAATGGTAAAGGACATAAAAGAGGTACAAACTAGCAGTAATGAGAGACTGAAGGAGGGCTCCCTTATTGGAAGTAAATTCCCTGGAAACTGGAGTCTAACAGTCTTTGCTTTTTAGTAGAGAAGCTGGTGCACCATGATAACAGCCCCAGTTCCAGGACTAAGTTGGCTAGCCACATTTCACATTGTTTTCAGCTGCCTGGGGATTACCTTCCCAAGCCTCTGGCAACTCCACTGACCCAGGGGAACACCAGCAGGTTTAACCCCAGTGGCATTTTTGTAAAGCTGTCAAATACCATGTAGAACTGACTGGAGAATAACTGGAGGCCCCTGTCCTGCCAGCAGCACAACTGCTTACTTAGCTACAGTTTTAAGCCATTATCAAACATTTTATATGAACTCTTTGCACCTGAATCTGGGATAGGTGGGCCAAAAAGACCCCAGTAGCCTGTTCATCTTTCTATGGCAAAGCCAAACTCACACAAAACAGTTGCCAACCACTGTCTGCCTCATCCCATCCAAAGCTCTCTCATCTGATGAGGACTTTTAATCACTGTTTTCACCTTGCCTTCTGCTCCTTCTAAAGAATTTCTGGCAACATTAACCAATTAACATCCAAGTAACTAGAAATCCTTCCCTATCTCTCCCATGTGTAGGGGAAAGAGGAAGCTGGAAGGGGACATGAACAAGAGAAATCAGTAGTCTATGGACCATGTAACAGACGACACTCCATCCTCTCCTGTCTAAATGAGACAATGAGGCCCAGAGAGATGAAGTAACATGCCCAGGGTCACACAGCTTGTGGGTGGCAGAGCCAGTATGAGGACCTGGATCTTCTCACTCCAGTTCTTTTCTACAGGACCGCTGATGAACTTGCTCACTCCACTGGGGTTGCTAAGTTGTATGCTGTGAATCTTGCTTGCCTTCATGTCCCCTACACCCAGGGATGGAGGGAGATATATGAAGACCTAATGACATCACCACCAAGACCCTGCATCCAGTTGTGCCTGAAACCATAACTACCGTTGGACTTTTCTATACCATGAACCAATATATCTCCTATTTGGGTTCAACTAACTTTTTTCTCATTTCTGCTTCTTGTTAGTTTGTAATACTATAATAGCGTGTTGTTGTTGTTGCTAGCTGCCGTCAGCTTGGTCCCTGACTCATGACAACCCCATGCACAACAGAATTAGACTATTGTGATTCATAGGGTTTTCACTGGCTGATTTTTTCAGAAGTAGATCACCATAAATATTCTTTCTCAATAAATATTATTTTCTTTTCCCGTCACTACCTGAAACATGCCTTATTACAAGTCCATAGGCTTTCCAAAAGGTATTCTTTGCAAAAACATTGAGTGTTGAGCTGTTTTTTGGTCTCTAGGTTTAATAATATGAGAGAGGGAGTCCAGAATTGCTGGTTCTCCCACATGGCAGACCAGGGAGTGGCCAGCCACACAGTGTCCATGTTTAGCATTTCTGGGGAAACAGCTCACAGGGTCTGTTGAGATGCAGTGCTCTTTGAAAATACAGCCAGTGGCAGATGTATACATGCTCATGACTGTACAGTTATTGATTTCTAATTTGTACCCTGTTTACTTCCAAAAAGGCCCTGGAGTGGCTGACAAAATAAGACAAAGACACAATAGGGGCATTAAGAAAAATCAAAGATCAAGCCCAAAGGGAAAAAAGGGATTGCTGATTATAGCTCAAACCTGGGTTAACAGTTGCTTCAGTAAAAAAATATTATATTTAGCTCTCAGCTTTCTGGCAGCTATTCAGAATGTGTTGTGATGGGGTATCCTTCATGTTTGTAGCCCAATACCCAGCACAGGGGTCAGGCTGGAACAAGCATCTAAGAAAAGCTAACTGAATGAATGAATGAATGGTGGATAAAAGAACTAAGGCTCCCTGAGAGCACTGTTATATCCATAGGCCTACCTCAATCATTCATTTATCCATTCATTCAACTATCATTGACTGGTTTCCTATATTGTGCCTGGCCAGGGGCATGGAGCAGGACGGATACCAACATAAATCAAAAGTAGTTCCCGCCTTCAAGACCACAACTCTTCAGCTTGAAGCAAAAGCTCTGTGAGCTTTATCACAGTGCCTATAGCAACTCCCAACCTCTTCATGGCCCCCAGAGAAAGGAGATCATAACTGAGGTTGTGAAGACTGGAATTGTAGGAGTGACAATAATTATCTTGGTAATTACATGTATAAAGCACTTTAAATCTTGTAAAATACACACTTATCACTATACTATAGGATACTTTTATATAGCTCTTAGGTAGGTAGAATGGCAGGGGGAGTCACCCTTTCACTGATGAGGATATTTAGGCACAGACAGGGGAAGAGACTTTCCCAAGCTCTCTTAGCTAGAAAACGGCAGTTAGGACACAATTCAGGTGTTTCCCAGGCCCCTGTGCTGCCTGCGTGGGCCTGGCCTCTAGTATCTCAGAGACTTCTTATCACAGCCTGAAATTCCATCTCTGCTAGGATCAAGACCAGCCTCGCACAAAATGGGCATCACCAGATGGCCATGGGAGAGCCGCGAGGCCATGAGTTCTGTGAGCAAGAACCAGCCCACCTGGAATCCTGCAACAACTGGACCACTCGGATTCCACCCACGCAATATTGTTCAGCAGCCCAAGCCTCATAGACACCTTTTCTTTGCCTTGAAACTGATACTGAAATTCCAGCTGACTAGCATATAATCTGCCTTATTTAGTTAAGAGCAGGTTGGAAAGCTGGAATGTAGAGCTCAGTTGAGAGAAAGCTATTAGGTGAACATTTAAGGAAAGAGGTACACAGGGCAGGGGAAGGTAAAAACCAAGGTGGTTTCCCCCATATGTCTATGTGGTATTGCTTATTCAGCTCTGCTAGGAACTCAGGCCTGCAGAACTGCACTTCACCCATCCTCACACCTACCAAGGTGGATCCAGACTGGAAGAGTGGAAGGGGAGGAGCATGTTCTTTCACCCTTTAGCACAGTCAGCTAGGTTGACTGAACAAGAGAAATTGAGTGCACAGCAAGAGGAGACCTTGACAAAACACAGGTGTGTCCTAGAGAAAGTAAGCAAGGCCACTCCACCACTAGAACATTAGCCAACCCTTTCCTGTCATTGTTCCAACAAAGTGCCCTTTTAAAATACATTTATGTATATACTGTGTGTGTGTGTATATCCCTAATTCAGAACTCATTCTTAAGTGAACATGCTGACATGTGTTTTACATTTCCCAATTTATCCCAGGGCCTACATGCATTGTTTGACTGCATAAGTAGGTATTAAACACAGCCATTGGAAATGAGCACAATGGCCACAATCTTGGAGCCTCCCCAGTCATGTTAGAGTCTTACTGGCCAGGTCGTAAATATTGCTGCCTAAATTCTAGGCAGTTGGAGGATGTGTCACACCACTCAGAAAGTCAAGCCTTGGGCAATCCAGTTCACCCCATGATCTACACTAGTCACTGCCAGCAGGACTCTTGGGTTTAAAGTCATGTATCTGTTCACTCTCAATAATTAGCACTTTCCTAACACCCATCATACATGAATCCCAATCTCCAAGCCAACATGCATCTGCAGCCCCTGAGCTTCCACACGCTCACACTGAATAAACGCACAGAAGTATCTCCAACTCTTTCCTCCTCATTACAGCCTAGACCATTCCAGGAGATAAAGCAAAAGTCAAGGTGTTTTTTTCCTTTTCCCACAAAATCCCAGACCTCAGAGCCAAGCTTCCATGACTGGCACTGGTAGGAAGCAGGCAAAGAGCAGGAGTTGTTCCAGCCAACAAGGTGGTGAGGTTGAATGTTTACTCCAAACCAGTGCTCTCTGTGACCATGGGCAATCTCTTGCTAATAAACTCACCTCAAATCCCACACATACGGCATTTCAGATTCAAGTAAAATTGAAACGTTTCCTCCCTCCTTGCAAAGGATGATCCACTATCAGAAGCCACTAGTCCTCGTTGCCCACTTAAGTTGCCAGTCTCTGAAGGAAAGGAACAAGAATTGGGCCTGAAGGTGTGTGTGGGAAGCTCCTTTATTCTCCTCCAATTCCACTCTCCTCCACTGACACATCACTGTCCTGCTGCTCCCAGTCTCCATGCCAGGTTCCACTGGCACAGGGCTCCACGCACAAAGACAACCACATTCTCCACATAGCTAAAGCAAAGCAAGGCACAAGGCAGACAACGTAAGTCAACTCTACTCACAGTCTGGTGAGCTTCGGGTTGCTCTGGAAAAGCAATTCTGGAAGGACTTGGAGCTTATTCTTGTTCAGGCGCCTAAAAATGGAAAAAAGAATGAAAGGATGTCAAGGGGACATTAAATGGGATCAAATGTAATCACATGCACCACTTCAATCAATCAATCAACAGGCATTAAAAGACTCTCCAGGTCTTTCAACATGGAATGTTCATCGTGTGTTAAGGTATATGGCGTATGTGCGAAGCTTGTAGTTGAGATGAGGATATGGGACAAATGCCAGTCATAAGCAAAAACACAGCACGCATGCTGCCACTCCCCTGTCCCAAGCCCAGGACAGACATTACTAATTGATCACAGTATTCTCTCCCACAGAGCCCTGACTAGGATTTTAAACTTTTCTTACTATGTGCTCCAGGCAGCTCTTATAACATGATGGAGCTAGAATGTAAAATAGGCCCCTAAAAACATAAATAATGTACCAGAGAGAAAATTCTAGATCCTAAATGGAGGGGTGTGGTGGCAGATAGCTGTTGCTATAGGATCAGACAGGAAGGTGAGGCAGATCCCCACCAGTTGAGGAGCCATGGGGAATCCCTGCCATCCTGGCTCTTTGGACTAGGGCAGGGCTGCACGTTAACTTTCACGGGTCATTGGCACTTTTGCCTTTGAGGGCCCTAAGAAAATATTTTAAAAGTATATTTTACAACCACGTAGTTATAAAAATGAATATATTAATATTATTGGTAGAATTCTCACCTTCTTTGTGGAGACCCAGGTTTGATTCCCAGCCAATGCACCTCATGTGTAGCCACCACCCAACTGTTAGTGGAGGCTTACGTGTTGCTGTGATACTGAACAGCTTTCAGTGGAGCCTCCAGACTAAGACTAGGAAGAAAGGCTTGGCAATCTACTTCTGAAAATTAGTCAATGAAAATCATATGGCTCATATTGGTCCAATCTATAACCAATCATGGGTATAGCGCAGGACTGGGCAGCGTTTCTTTCCATTGTGCATGGGGTTGCCAGGGTCAGGGGCTGACTTGATAGCAGCTAACAACAACAACAATGTATGCTATAACATTTTTTTCAATCTAGCCCATTAATCCATTGGCATTGAGTTGATGCCAACTCATAGTGACCCTACAGGACAGAGTAGAATTGCCCCATAGGGTTTCCATGGCTGTATTCTTTACTGAAACAGACTGCCACATCTTTCTTTCTCCCATGGAGCAGCTGCTAGTTTTGAACAGCTGACATTTTGGTTAGCAGTCAAGTGCTTAACCACTGCACTACCAGGGCTCTTTTGTCAATCTAAAAGTTCATTTTTTGTTCTAATTTTAAAAGAAATTTAAACATTTTTGTGGGCTCCTAAATGCATTATGGGCCCTAGGCACCGTGCCCACTTTGCCTAATGGAGAAGTCGGCCCTGGTTCAGGGAGCAAGGTCTGGGCATGGGGAGGCCTCTGAGGTTGCTTGAGGTAAAACTCTGCCCCATAGGGATGTCCTATATTGGATAGTAGCCAACAGACCTAATGCAGAGTCTCTCCTGAGAATTTTCAATACTAAATGTCCACATAGAAAAAGGCCATCTGAGTTTCCCAACGACACTGAGCCACTGTTGTGATGTCCATGAAAGCTGCTCTCCTGAGAGCAAATGTTAGTACAAGATGCAGACCCTGTTCCGTGCTCACTCCCCGGCCCCTGTCCTGGCAATAAATCCCCAGTACCAGTGGAGCTGTGAATGGGTCTCTTCCAGACATCTTGAAACTTGGTAATCAATCAAAGGGGACAGTGGTGGTCCGTGGTAGAATTTTCTCTTTCCACACAGGAGACCAGGGATCGATTCCTTGCCAGTGCACCACAAGCACAGCTACCTCCCATCTATCAGTGGAGGTTTGCATGTTGCTATGATGATGAACAGGTTTCAGTGAAACGTCCAGGCTAAGACAGACTAGGAAGAAGGAAGAAAGGACTGATGATCTACTTCAGAAAATCAGCCAACGAAAACCCTATGGATCATAATGTTCAGATTCCATGTGTACATGGGGGTTGTCATGAGTCAGAGGCTGACTTGACGGCAGCTAACAATACTTTTCACATTAACCCCCAAACCAGTTGGTGCTATATATATATATCTTACTTCCCAGAATCTTCGGGAACAAAACAACAGTTTATAGCATGGCTGTAATGTCCTGTCTAGAGTGAAATAAATATGTTCAATTACATGGGGTAACGGTATAACCCCATCTGAGAGTGAAGCAAAGTGAAAAAGCAAAGGGGGACCTTCTTCTCAGCTTCTGGCCCCAAAGCCCACGCTTTCTGCACCATGCCAAACAGACACAATTCCAAGTGAAATTCTGCTCCTATTCTCCCACTTTCATCCCAGGCCGATGACCAAAAACTTCAGAAGGAAAAAGCGGGTAGAAGATAAAAAAAATGTCGAGTCTACAAGAGAGGAGCATTGAAGACCTCCCTAAGATAAGCCTCCTGCCATAGGAGTGTGCTCCTCAGCCCTGAGGGGTTCCTGTAGTGTGTAGGGGTGTGTACACTGCACAGGGAGGCTGCTGGTGAGACTCCTGGTCAGGAGAAGGTGAGGCTGGAAAGTCGGATGAGATAGCCTCTAATCCCTTGCCCACCTCCAAGGCAGCTGACTCCCCCATCAGTGCTCTTCTGGCCACTCCAGGGGCCGCTCTTTGTCACTGAAGGGGGAAGAAACGAGTGGCCAAGAGGAGGGGACAAGGAGTAGGAATCTAATTACTTGTTCCTATACTTCACACAGGTTGTTGGCTGCCACTGAGTCAGCCCCTGACTCATGCCAGCCCCATGCACGATGGAAGGAATCACTGCCTGGTCCTGTGCCATCCTCATGATCGATCGTGGATCAGATCATTGTGATCCACAGGGTTTTCATTGGCTAATTTTTGGCAATACGTAGCCATGCCTTTCTTCCTAGTCTGTCTTAGTCTGGAGGCTCCACTGAAACCTGTTCAGCAACATAGCAAATGCAAGCCTCCAATGACAGACACGTGATGGCTACACATGAGGTGCACTGGCCAGGAACAGAACTGGGTCTCCTGAATGGAAGGCAAGAATTCTACCACTGAATCAGCAATGGCCCAGATCATCATAATTAGCTAATACTTATTAGCATTTACTATAAGTCAGGCACTATCATAGGACTTTACTTATATGCTTTTAATCATTTAATCTGAATACGAGCTCAGTCCTAGTATTATCCTTTCTTTACAGATAAGAATTCTGAGGTTCAGAGGGGTGAGTAATTTGCCCAGAGTCACACAGGTAGTAGGCAGCAGAGCCGAGATTGAAACTCAGACCATTTAGGTCTAGTGTCTGAGTTTTTATCCACGGCACTGTGAAAATTTCTACCAAAATGCCAAGCACAATCGTAGGTGCTCAACAAATATTTCTTCACACATAGTCGTAATCAATCCTTTTACAACAGTTGGATGCCACTGGTCCTGGAGAAGTCATGGAGTTATGGACTTTGAGGTTAGCCAGGGCTTGGCTCAGGGCTGGCTGTATCAAGCACCCACTGTGGGACCTCAGGCAAGTTATCTATCCCTCTGAGCCTCAGTTTTCTATCTGCAAAAGAATCCTACCTCCCAGGGTTACAGTGGGTTTCAAATGACACAGTGTTTACACATGTGCAGTAAGAGCTTGTCATTGTTGCTAGCTGCCATTGAGTCAACTCCAATTCATGGCAACCCATGTGTGCCAAGCTGAAGTGCTCCACTGGGTTTTCAAGGCTGCGACCTTTCAGAAGCAGATTGTCAGGCTTGTTTTCTGAGGCGCTTCTGGGTGGGTTTGAATGGCCAACACTTTGACAATAAGAGCAGGGCAATGGTCGTAAAAATAACACTTACTGAATCCAATTTTATGCCAAGCACTGTGCTAAATGCTGGGTGTGCATGATTCCAACTGCAGCAGTGCTTGGAAGGAGGCATTTCATTACCCGCATCTCACAGACAGAGAAATAGAGTCTTGGAGAGGTTGAGCAAATTCCTCAGTCACAGTGTGAGAAAGTGGTAAAGGCAGGATTTGAACCCAGGTAGTCTGACTCCAGAGCACTGGTTCTGAACTGCTATATTCCTCGAAGTCTTTCAGTTAATGCCAGCTCCTTTCCCCTTTTCCTTCTTTTTCTGCTTCTTTTCATACAGGGTTGCCACCTTCTCTACCCCAGCCCTGACAATGAGCCACCCTGAGTACATTTTCCCTCCATGAAAAAGGCTCTCCGGGAGGTCCCCCAGGCAAGAATTGGGTCTCTATGTAGGACTGTCTGGAACCACCCTCTACTGTCACAGCTGTACAAAGACTGGCAGGAGTTACATTCAGACAACTGACACGCCAGTCTAGGGACAAATCCTATAGTCCAGCCCACCACTACCAGCAGTGGGTAGGGTGTTTAGTGTGCTAAAAGCCCTAAACCAGAGTTGAAGCTAAAAATAAAAGCAGCTTGGCTCCAAGACTTCAGGAAGGGAAGAAATCATTTCTAGTTCTTTGCTGGCATTTGTGGCTGGACAAAAATAAAAACACAACCAAATTTAGCCAATTGTGCTCTGCTTGCTGCTGCAAACCCTGAATGAGGATTCCAGGGCAGCCTGGCTGGGCTCTGCTCCCAGCAGCCTCTGGGCCTTTCCCTCCTCTGCTTGGGGAGCTCAACTACATCTAATTTCCAGTTCATACCAGGATTTATTCATATTTACTTAGTGAACCAAGCCACCCCAAAAGGTCTTCCTCCAAGAGCAGATGAAGACTCCAAGCCACAGAAGGTGCACTCCCCATGTGGCTGATGTGAGAGCAGCCCCTGGGCAGAAAAATGCACAGAATGATGGGCACTGCTCTCCTGATAGAGGGACAGATAAGCACTGGGGTACAGACAGTGGCTACTGCCCATGGCACACTCATGCCAACTGCTGTCTGGCACCTGGGCCCAGAGGTCGAAACCTCCTGCTGTAGTTGAAGCTGGAAGTATAGACCTGATGCCTGGATGGAGAGCAGGACTGAGTGGGACCAACATGAAGGCAGACCCCAAGGAGGTCAGGAATTGGGACGTGGGCCTGACCAACAATGAGATAAAGCCCACAAAGACACCCCCTTTCCCTCTAAGATTGAAACTCCTCTGCTTTCCTAAGAAAACATGAAGGCAAAAAATCCACTACTTCTGAGTTACAAGGTCACACTGCTTTCTAGCCTGAACTATTAAGATCCAAGAAATAAAGCCTTGTCTTTGTGGGAATGCTGATGGATTTCTTGGTTTAAGATCTAATTAGAAGTTTTTACCACTTTGTTTCCTGAATTCATCTGTTTATTCATCCATTCAACCACCCACCCATCCCCCTATCTATTCATCCATCCATCCATCCACCTATCCATCCATCCATCCATCCATCCATCCATCCATCCATCCATCCATCAGTCCAGTCATTTTTCAATTTGAACACACACAAATGATTAAAACACAATCCCTTCCTTTAAGGGTGTCATATGCTGGAGAAGACAAATATAAAAACAAAAAGTCTTGTAAGCAAAGATGTTGTGGGAACACAAAGGAGGGGCAGCTTACCCAGAGCTGGGTAAAGGAAGACTTCCCAAAGAAAGTGGTTTTCAGTTTAGTTTTGAAGCATGAGTATGACTTTTCAGGAGGCAGGGACAGACAGTTCTAGACTTAGAGAGCAGAATGTACATGACCATGGAAGTCTAGGAGACTGTAGAGCATTTGGGAAGCAGTCTTGAATTGCTGGAACATGGAAGTGACTTGAGAAACACAAATGATGTAGCTCTAGAGGCAGGCAGAGGTCATAACCTGAGGGGCCTTGTAGGTCATAATAAAGGACTTGGGCTCAGCTTTTTACTGAGGGTAATAGGGAACCAGAGAAAGGTTTTGAGCAAAGGCGTGATGATCTGGTTTCGATTTTAGAAGTTCTCTCCAATGCAGTAAACCTGGTTTGATAGAGGGTGAAATTGGAAACAAGGAGTCGGATTGAGAAGGATCTTGAGGTAATCAGTGCGGCTGTGATGAGGAGCTGGTTAAGAGTGAGAGGTTATGGAATGAAGGAGATAGAGTTGAGGCATAGTGAACAAGATTCTGTGATTGAATGCATGGAAAGGTTGAAGGACTTAGAGGAGTGGAGATGTTAGAAGTGGTCCCTAGGGATCCGGTTCGGGGAACTGATCAGTCAAAATTACCAATCACTGATGAAACAAACAAAGAAGAGATGAACACCCTCAGAAAGTGGTGTGTTTAGAGTCAGCATTTCTATACCACTGAAGTCTTTCAAATATTGACATTAATAGCAACAGCTAGTAACATACTAAAACCAAGAGTTTGCACTCAGTCCTTTACATGTTCTATCTCACTTAATCCTCATAGGAACCCTAGGAGGCCGGTCCTAGTAGCAGCCCCATAATAAGGAAACAGGCCTAACAAAGGTCAAAGCACTTACTCAAAGTCAAACTTGACCAAAATGATTGTGATGAGATTTGAACCCAGACGCCTGATGCTAAATCTGAGCTCTTAACTCCTGTGTACAATGACTATGTTTAATTTAGCCCTTAATTAATACTGTCTTGATTTATTACCTAATGTGGTGTCTCATCTTTTCATTAAGGTCCTTGAGAGTAGGAAATGCATCTAACACGTCCTTGTGTCCCAACAGAAGCCAGCAGCACCAGGCACATAAGAGATTTTCAAGAAGGGCCTGTTGAATTTCACGAACAAATCACAAGGCAGAAATGGCCAACTTGGCAAGCCTGAAGAATAAATAGCCTTTCTGGGCTAGGCAAGGGGAGTCATCCTGTTTGGAGGTGAACATGGCTTCCAAAGGGCCCAGCATACCTGAGTCTGTCAGAATCCTTCAGAAACTTCTCGGTGACTCAGTTTCCAGACGCATCTGCCTCACTGACTTGAGCCAAAGGGGCAGGCGAGGCCAGAAGGGTGTAGGATCTCTGCTTCTCCCTGACTAGGTGAATGAGAGGGGTGAGGGGCCTCCAGGCTGAGGGAAGCTGGTATGTCAGGGCCAGGCAGGAGCACAGCACACAGCACAGCCAGTCCCTTCTTTTTCTCAGGGAGTTGCAGAATGTCCAGCTGCCTGCCTAAGGCCCCAGAGAGGGAGAAAGTCAAAGCGTGATAACTCCCAAAGGTCACCTGCACTGCTTGCTTTAGTAATGAAATCAATTGGTTCCCCTTCCCCAGGCACCTTCTTATGCAGCCTGGATGCTTTCCAACTTTACTGGTACTTTCAGAAACAACAATATGCCTAAGCAACAGGGCCAACTTGGCTTTGTTATTCAGAGAAGCAGCTACCAAATCTCCCTACAACTGAGAGAGACACAGGGCTTCCTGCGTCTATGGCTCAGGGCCAAGAAGCCCTAGCCATGAGGCAGTCTCATTGGCCATGCAGCCTCCTGGGGAAGGTCAGAACAACAGAGGCTGCCTAACCCAGCAGACTGAATGAGACCTATATGAGGTCAGGAATCAGGATGTCAGCCTGGCCAATGATGAGCTAAAGCCCACACAGATGCTCCCTTTCTCTCTAAGATCAAGCTCCTCCTCTGCTTTCCTCCTGGGGTAACAGAGAACATGAAGGCAAAAAATCCACTGGCTTCTGAATCACAAAGTCACACTGCTTTCCAGCCTGAACCGTTAGGACATGCAGATGGCCCTGTAAGTCATAGACTATCAGTGTAACCCCTGATAGCCCCACACTTGCCTGGTTTTCTCATCTGTCAAACAAAGCAAATTCAGAGATTTGTCCTGCTATGCAAATGCTCATAATGCAAATTGAATTTCAACTGATCTGTTCAATAAGGAGCCCGATTTGTGATAGTTCTTGATTATCCGGCTGTCATGATCAGGAACCGGGCCCAGATGTGTGCGAAGGAACCTAATTAGCCTGTGGCCCCAACACCCACAGCCACTTTAGTTGGGTGACTGGCTGTTCTTTGGTATTGGGGCTTATTTTTCTTTCCCTGTGTTTTGGTTGTTGTTTTTTTTTTGTAACAGCTTCCTGTGGACTGCCAAAAGAGCTAACAAATCAGTCTTAGAAGAAATACAACCAGAACGTTCCTCGTAAGCAAGAATGGCGAGACTTCAACTCGTTTACTTTGGACATATCATCAGGAAAGACCAATTGCTACAGAAGGACATCATGTTTGGCAAAGCAGAGGGCTAATGAAAATGGAGGAAACCCTCAATGAGATGGATTGACATGATACCCACAACAGTAGACTCAATACACCAACCATGAGGAAGATGACACAGAACCAGGCAACATTTCATTCTGTTATACATAAGGTTGCCATGAGTTGGAGCCAACGCGATGGCAACTAACAATAAATAACAACAATAATGGGCAAAGCCACGATTTATTTGGACAGTACAGAAGCAACTTGTCTTTAGTCTTGTCTTCCATGGTGTTCAGGATTTGCTCAATGACATTTTGGTTGGCTTATGTCAGTTTTGAAATGTTGTTATCTTTAGTTTGTAACTTCAAAATCTCCTAATGGCAATTAAAAACCTTTATTTTTGACATTTCTGTTGGAAAAATAACTTGTTATCATAGCCAAAATTCTTGCCCCTAAGCAGTCTTTTTCCCTAACAAAATTGTTTCTGAGAACACTTTTTAAAAATAACTTTAAGATTATTTTAAGAATATAATTATTATGTAGTAACAAAACATGTACCTCATGGGATACCTGAGAGGACTGAATGATTTTACATCTGTGAAGGGCAGTGTTTTGCACGTACTCAATAAATGGTAGCAGTTGCTGCTATTGTTATTATCATTATCATCATCCCTAGATACTCTGAGTGGTCAGAAATACAGGGAGATTTACTTCTCCTTCATAGCTGACTGTATTGGTCAGCAAGGCTGTTGGCAGTAACAAATGAACTCCAAAATTTCATTGGCTTAACTCACATAAAGGATTTGCTCCACTTTGTATGATGTTGCAGAGAGCATGTAACCTCCAAGGTCACTGAGCCAGGGAAGAGCAGAGGAAGGGCGAGACACAGCAGCTCTTAACTTCCTTGACCTATTAATGACTCCTATCATGTTTGCTTTCAGTCCATTGGCCTGAACTGCTCACATGATCCAAACTTAACTGTAAAGGAAGCTGGGAAATCTACAGGAGCACTCGGGTATTTGGTGAGGGTCTCTATAAGTCAGAATCGACTCGATGTTAAGAGTCTTGGTTTTTTGGTTTTGCTCTCACAGGTGGCACAGTGGTTAAAATGCTTGGCTGCTAACCAAAAGGTTGACAGTTCGAACCCACCAGCCACTCCTCAGGAGAAAGTTGTCACAGTCTGCTTCTGTAAAGATTTACAGCCTTGGAAACTATAAGGCAGTTCCACTCTGTCCTATAGGGTCACTATGAGTTGGGATCCACTTGACGGCAGTGGGTTTGGGCTTGGTCTCATAGTGAGTCCCTGGGTGGTGCAAATGGTTAAGCACTCTGCTACTAACCAAAAGGTTGGTGGTTGGAATCCACCCAGGGTACCTCGGAAGAAAGGCCTGGTGATCTGCTTCCGAAAAATCAGCCATTGAGAACCCTATTGAGCACAGTTCTACTCTGACACATGGGTTGTCATGAGTTGCAATCAACTCGATGGCAACTGCCTTAAACATCAAAGTGGCAGTATGGATTTCTTTGTCTTCTCTCCCTTCCTTCCTTTTCTTTGCTCACATATGGCACTTACTATGTGCTAAGTGCTATGTTTGGTGTTTTATACACATTATCCCATTCGCCCTTGAAGCAACTTTTGAAATAGATACTGTTATTTTCATCATTTTACACAAGGTAATTGAGGCACAGAGAGGTAATGTAAATTGTCCAAAGTCTTGTATGCAACTGATAAGTAAGGTTTGGACAGCGGTCTCTCTAACACCAAAACCCACACTCTTAACCCCTTCATTATTCTGCTTCCTTAGCTCTTTGTTGTCCAGTTTGAACATGAGCACACCAAGCAATCCTAGGAGGGAAGCCAGTAATAAGAGTATTTCCTCATTTTATAGCTGGAGAAACTGAGTCAAAGCAGACCAGGAAAATGACCCTGTGGCCTCTTGGTCTTACTATCTGAGCCTATTTGCTGGTCCTGCCCTGCTGGTTTGAGAGAGAAGAATCTGAGAGCCCCAGGAAATCACTGTCCCGGGACAGGAGAGACACCACAGCCATCTATGGAGGACATTCATTTCTGTTTCACTCTCAGACTCAAAACTTCTCCGAGGGTGTCCTCAAGCCCTGCCTCCCCATGCAAGTGACTTTACACTGAGATAGATGTGCATTTCTAGACGGCTCTGGGGCCTGCTTGGCCCAGTATCTCCTTGCTGGAATCTAGCTCAGAACCCCAGCCTGAAAAGAAAACAAGTACCCCCATCTCCAACCCCCTTCTCCAATGCTGTCAAGTTACTTCCAGCTCATAGCAACCCTATAGGACAGAATATAATTGCCCCATAGGGTTTCCAAGGCTGTAATCTTATGGAAGCAGACTGTCATATCCTTCTCCCGCGCAGCGACTGGTAGGTTCTAACCAGTGACCTTTCAGTTAGCAGCCAAGTGCTTAACCACTCCGCCACCAGGGCTCCTTTGAAAACAAGCACAAAGATCCCCAAATAACCCCTTTTGAACTTCCTGCACCCCACATTGGACCAATTTTCCTCCAATTACATGGCTGTTAGGGAAAAAAGCAGGGCACTCCAGTGCTCTGAGCCTGCCTTGCCTCTGACCCCTGCCCCAGCTGCTGCCTTATGCTCAAATACCTCCGCATCCAGAAGACTTTGATTTCAGGAGGAGAGAAGGGGGGTGGGAGAGAAGAAGGGCAGTGCAGTGGAATATGACTGGCTCTACACAGAGAGGGAGCCAAAGGCGCTGAGAGTCCTCTTGATCCAAGTGGCTGCCCAACATGGGCTGAAGTCATTTTGCCCAGAACAATGTAGTGGAAGCCCAGAGACTATGGTCAACAGGCTGCATTCTCTAGGACTAAAGTCATGGGTGGGAATCTCTGGGTATCCCCCATCAATGTGTACATGGAACTACATTAGTATAGTCAGGGATCAGACTCCATGAAAGTGTTTCTAGAGTGAGCAAAACCACACACACACACACACACACACACACACCACATTCCAGATATAATATACATGCAACTTAACAGAGTCATGTATATCCCTCATAGCTGACCAGATCCATTCCAGGCAGCCAGGCCACTTGGCAGTGGCCAAAGTTCAGCTTCTCATAGTGACCTCTTTATCCCACATCTAATAACAGTGCCAGTAGGGCAGGCATATCCCCAGACTCAAGATGCCTGGATCCTTTCTAAAATAATCTGGTCTTGCAATTTTCCCTGCCTCATGGTTTCTGCACATGCTGTTCCTTTCTCTGGGTATGCTCTTTATCCTGCTACCGGGGTGGTGGCTGCAGGGGTGTTGAGAAATGCTCAAGTCCCAGAAGTAATCTGAAGGTGGAGCACATAGATTTGCTGGTGGATTGGAGATAAGGCCTGACAGAGAAGAGTCAAGGACGGCCTATGCAACTGAAAGTTTGTAACTGCTGTCACTTGAGATAGGGGAAGACTAAAGGCAGAGCAGGTTTGGGAGAGAGATCAAAGGGTTCAGATGAAGACATGTTAAATCTGACATACCTATAAACATTCAATGGAGATGCCCAATAGATAACTAGATATATGAATTTCGGGTTCAGGGATAAGACCAGGCTAGAGATGTAGATAGTATTTAAAGCAATGAACCTCAATATGGTCACCAGAAAGACAAAGATAAAAAGGGAAGTGGAATAAAGACTGCGTCCTAGGCTGCACAACACTTTAGAGGCCAGACAGAGGAGGAGGAACCAGCAGCCAGTCTGGTAACTGAAAAAGCAGAAGAGAATGGGGTTGACTTCTGGCAAAATGGCGCTCTACTCAGAAGCACCATGCCGTCCCTCCACACCAAAGATCCGAAAAACTAAGCCAAATGGAGAAAACAGCAATCCTGAAACCCTAAAACATCAAATGAAGAGATAAAGAACTCAGCCAAGCACCAAATGGAGTGAGAAAACTGACGGAGAACGGAGAACGGAGAACGAGGAGAGATTCATGCAGAGGTCCCCATCAGCTAATGCAGCACAGATTCGCCATCTTGGACTCCTATCGGAGACCAGCAAATAAGGGGTACAGGAAAGCAGCTTCACGGAGCTTCCAGCGGGAGACAAAACAACCGCTAATTTGTGATATACCCTTTCCCAACCCCCCACCCTTCTTCACCCCAACTCAGCCTCCTCTGCTTCCCGCGGCCACAGTCTCTTGTCTGGGAGGCACTGGCTGCTTGGATTCCACTTGCCCACACTGGCCGGCTGTCTGAGTGCCATTTGTTGGCTGCTGGTGTTGCTTTTTTCCGCTTCTTATCATTTCTTCCTTACCTCTCACCACCTCCACCTACTTTCACTCAAACACCTGGCTCTGTATGCCATCTTTCCTTCTTCCTGAGGGGCTGCGGAGCTCTGGTAATTTGCGATATACGCTTTCCCACCCACCACCCTTCTTCAACCTCAGGGAATAACTGGCTGCTTGGATTCCACGCATCCGCACCGGCTGGCTTTCTGAGTGCATTTGTTGGCTGCTGGTGTTGCTTTTTTTCCACTTTTTTCCCCTCCTTTTGCTCAAATACGTGGCTCCGTGCACCATCTTGACTTCTTCCTGAGGGACTGCGGGGTTCCATTCAAGTGTGGAACTGCTTCCTGGTCTAGGCAGCCATGCTGGTGAGATCCCAGGCCTTATGTTTGTTTGTTTGTTTTGAATTGTTTCTTTGTTTTCTTTTCCTTTTCTTGAGTTGGGAGCCCGTTCTGGCCAGGCGGTGCTGCACGGATTGGAACATACCTCCATGCTTGCACAGACGCACAGAAGGATCCCTGAGGGCATTTCTTTTTTTGTGGGTTTTTCTTTTTTCCAGTTTTTTAGGGGGCTTTTCTTCTTCTTCTTTTTTTTTTTTTTTTAACTTGTTTTGCTTTCTTTTTCCTCTTTTTCCCTTTCCGTCTTTTTTGATTACTCAGTTTCACGTCTCTCTATACATTTCTTCTCTATCTGTTCCCTGAATACCTGGCACTGAATACCTCTACGCCTTCTAGCCAGGCTGTACTGCAACACCTGAGAACAACTTCCCTAGACCTCATAGCTACACTGTTGGGATCCCTGGGAGCTTTGCTGTTCTTTTTCCTTTCTGATTTTTATTTATTCATTCTTTTCTTTTCTTTTTTTTCCTTTTTCTTCCCCTTTTTGTTTTTCTCCCATTTCATAGTCTCTCATCTCTCCACTCCAACGGCAAGCTCCCCTAGCACTCTTTTTGGTTTGTCTGCATGTTTTTAGCTCTTGTTCCTCTCTCCTCTCTCCCATAAACATCTTAGCTCGACACATAACAATCTCCCCCCTACATCCTGCCTACCTGCACCGTGCACTTACCATCACACCACCAAGCAGCACAGGCACAGCATACTGGAACCTGCCCTGCACTGATTACCAACCTGCCCTGGTGGCTGCAGTAAGTGCCACAAACAACCCATCCCAGTAACTACTCTTCAGCTAGACCTGCCCTGCTGTACCATACCGCAGTGACTGACCTTGCCCACTGGAGAATGAGGCGAAAAGTATCATGCCCACAGATGAGAAAACGACATAACCAAATGAAACAAAACAGCAGGATGAAACAAACAAATCTACACTCAACAAACGAGAATAATAACTACTGAATGCCCCCAAAACAGCAGACAATATCAAAACATTTACAAAAACAGGACAGGATAGTTCCAGCAGGTGTCCAAAAGAAAACACCAGATGACCTTCCAGTAGAAGAAAAGGCACTCGACCTAACTGATAGGGAATTCAGGCCTCTAATATTCAGAATTATCCAAGAGTTGAAGCAAAAAGCAGATGAAAATGAGGAAAAAATAGACAAATTCATGGAAAATACAGACAAAAAATGGGAAGAGTTCAGGAAAATAATGCAGAAAAAAATGCCAAAATAAATTCACAACTAGAAATTACACAAAAACAACAATTAGAAATCCAAAAGATAAACAACAAGATTTCAGAAATGGACAGTGTCATAAAAGGGCTGAGGAGCAGATTTCAAACGGTGGAAGACAGGATCAGTGGAATTGAAGACAAACACTTGGATACAACTCTGTTTGAGGAAAACTCAGAAAAATGAACAAAGAAAAATGAAGAGACCCTGAGAGTTATGTGGAATACAATCAAAAGCAAAAATTTGTAAGTGATTAGAGTTCCAGAACAGGGGGAGAAAACAGAAAACACAGAGAGGATCGTTGAAGAGCTGCTGACAGAAAACTTCCGCAATATCATGAAGGATGAAAAGCTGGCCATCCAAGAAGCTGAACAAACAACATATAGGAGAGACCCCAAAAGAAAATCACCAAGGCATATCATAATCACTTCCGCCAAAACCAAACGCAAAGAATCCTGAGAGCAGCTCGAGAAAAGCAAGAAGTCACATACAGAGGAGAAACAATAAGACTAAGTTCAGATTATTTGGCAGAAACCATGCAGACAAGAAGGCAATGGGATGGCATACATAAAACCTTGAAAGAAAAAAATTGCCAGCCAAGAATAATATAACCTGCAAAACTCTCATTCAAATATGATGGTGAAATTAGGACATTTCCAGATAAACAAAAATTAAGGGAATATGTAAAAACCAAACCAAACTTAAAAGAATTATTAAAGGGAGTTCTTCGATATGAGAACTAACAACTTCAGCTCACAGAATCTACGACACAGAGATCGTACCAGCCTGATACCAATCTAGGGAATGAACTCTCGAGGACTATCCAAAACCAAAAGAAATACAACAGGGAATCAGAGCAGTTAATCAGTAAATGACAACAACAACATCAGAACAATAAAAGAGGGAAAAAACGGTGTAGGTATAGAACCTTCTAACTGAGAGGAAGGCAAGGCAATACCCAGTAATAACACACTGCTTCAAACTTAGAAAGATAAGGGTAAATTTCATGGTAATCACAAAGAAAGTTAACCAACATACTCATAAAGAGGAAAAACTTAAAGTCTCAGCAAAAACAAAACCTACAAAAAAAAGAAATTAAAAAAAAAAAAAATCCACAAACAAAAGTAACTCAGCACAGGAGAGTAAGAACAAAAAAAACGTCGGCACCACAAAAAAAAAAAAAAAACACTACAAAATGACAGCAACAAACTCACATCTATTGATAATTACACTGAATGTAAATGGACTCAATGTACCCATAAAGAGACGGAGAGTGATAGAATGGATAAAAAAAAAAGATCCATCAATTTGCTGTCTACAAGAGACACACCTTAGAAACAAAGATGTGAATTTATTAAAAGTCAAAGATTGGAAAAAAATATACCAAGCTAACAACTACCAAAAAAGAGCAGGACTAGCTACACTAATCTCAGATAAAGTTTAAACAAAATCCACCATAAAAGACAAAGAAGGACACTATATAATGATCAAGGGGATGGACCATCATGAAGACATAACCAGAATAAACATCTAAGCACCCAATGACAGGGCTCCAAAATACATAAAACAAACTCTAACAACACTGAAAAGAGAAATTGACAGTTCCACAATAATAGTAGGAGACTTCAACACACCACTCTCAGTAAAGGACAGAACAACTAAGAAGAAACTCAGCAAAGATAAAGAAGACCTAAAGGGCACAATCAGCCACTTGACCTTATAGACATACATAGAACACTCCATTCAACTGCTGCAAAGTACACATTCTTTTCCAATGCACATGGAACATTCTCAAGAATAGACCACATCTTAGGCCACAGAGCAATCCTCAACAAGATCCAAAACGTTGAGATAATTCAAAGTATCTTCTCTGACCACAATGCCATCAAGGTAGAAATTAACAATAGAAAGAACAAGGAAAAAAAATCAATTACATGGAAACTGAATAATACCCTGCTTACACATCAGTGGGTAATAGAGGAAATCAGAGATGGAATCAAAAAACTCCTAGAATCAAATGAGAATGAAAACACATCATACCGAAACGTTTGGGACACAGCAAAGGCAGTCCTCAGAGGACAATTTATAGCAACAGATGCAAACATTAAAAAAGAAGAAAGGGACAAAAGCAAAACATTAACTACACAACTCAAACAAATCGAAAGTGAGCAGCAAAAAAACCCACAGCTACGGGAAGAAAGGAAATAATAAAGATCAGAGCAGAAATAAATGAAATAGAGAACAGAAAAACAATGGAAAGAATCAACAAAGCCAAAAGTTGGTTCTTTGAAAGAACCAACAAACTCGACAAAACACTTGCCTGACTGTCAAAACAGGTGAGTACGCAAATAACCCAATTAAGAAATGAAAGGGGTGACATTACAACAGACCCAACTGAAATAAAAAGGATCATACCAGAATATTATGAAAAACTATGCTCCAACAAAGTGGAAAACCTAGAGGAAATGGATAAATTTCTAGAAACACACGGCCAACCCAAACTACAACAAAGTGATGTTGAAAATCTGAACAGACCCATAACAAGAGAAGAGATTGAAAAGGTAATAAAAAACTCCCAACCAAAAAAAGCCCTGACCCAGATGGCTTCACTGGAGAATTCTACAAAACGTTAACAGAAGAGCTTCTACCAGGGCTACTCAAGCCATTTCAGGGCATAGAAAAGGAAGCAACACTCCAAATTCATTCTATGAAGCCAGCATAATGCTGATACCAAAACCAGGAAAAGATGCCACAAAAAAAGAAAATTACAGACCAATATCTCTCATGAATATAGACGCAAAAATTCTGAACAAAATTCTAGCCAAGAGAATTCAGCATCATATCAAAAAAATAATACACCACGACCAAGTAGGATTCATACCAGGTATGCAAGGATGGTTCAACATTAGAAAATCAATCAACGTAATCCACCACATAAATAAAAGCAAAGAAAAGAATCACATGATCATCTCAATTGACGCAGAAAAGGCATTTGACAAAGTCCAACACCCATTCCTGATAAAAACTCTCAATAAAATAGGTATAGAAGGGAAATTTCTCAACATAATAAAGGGCATCTATGCAAAACCAATGGCCAACATCATTCTTAATGGAGAGAGGCTGAAAACATTCCCCTTGAAAACAGGAACAAGACAAGGATGCCCTTTATCACCACTCCCATTTAACATTGTGCTGGCAGTTCTAGCTAGAGCAATAAGGCAAGAAAAAGGAATAAAGGGCATCCAAATTGGTAATGAAAAAGTTAAATTGTCCCTGTTTGCAGATGAAATACTATACACAGAAAACCCTAAAGCCTCTATGAGAAATCTACTGGAACTAATAGAAAGATTCAGCAGAGTAGCAGGATACAAGATAAACATTCAAAAATCAGTTGGATTGCTATACACCAATAAGGAGAATGATGAAAAGGAAATCAGGAAAACAATACCATTTATAATAGCCCCTAAAAAAATAAAATACTTAGGAATAAATCTAACCAGGGATGTAAAAGACCTATACAAAGAAAACTACAAAACACTACTGCAAAAAACTGAAAGGGATCTACATAAATGGAAAAACACACCATGCTCATGGATAGGCAGACTCAACGTTGTAAAAATGACAATTTTACCCAAAGCAATTTACAAATACAATGCAATCCAGATGCAAATGCCAACAACATTCTTCAAAGAGATGAAAAAACAAATCACTAACTTCATATGGAAAGGGAAGAAGCCCCGAATAAGTAAAACACTACTGAAGAAGAAGAATAAAGTTGGAGGACTCACACTACCTGACCTCAGAACCTACTACACAGCCACGGTAGTCAAAACAGCCTGGTACTGTTACAACGACAGATACATTGACCAATGGAACAGAATTGAGAGCCGAGATGTAAATCCATCCATCTACGGCCACCTGATCTTCGACAAGGGCCCAAAGTCCATCAAATGGGGAAAAGACAGTCTTTTTAACAAACGGTGCTGGCAAAACTGGATATCCATCTGCAAAAAAATGAAACAGGACCCATATCTCACGCCATATACAAAAACTACTTCAAAATGGATCAAAGACCTAAATATAAAGCCAAAAACTATAAAGTTCATAGAATAAAATATAGGACCAACACTACAGGCCTTAATACACGGCATTAACAGGATACAAACCATAACCATCAATGCACAAACCCCAGAAGATGAGCTAGATAACTGGGATCTTCTAAAAATTAAACACCTATGCTCTTCAAAAGACTTCACCAAAAGAGTAAAAAGAGAACCTAAAGACTGGGAAAAACTTTTTGGACAGTACAAATGAAACAAAGGTCTAATATCCATAATCTACAAGAAAATCCAACACCTCTACAACAAAAAGACAAATAATCCTATTAAAACATGGGCAAAGGAAATGAACAGACACTTCACCAAAGAATTCAAGCGGCCAACAAACGCATGAGGAAATGCTCACGATCACTGGCCATTAGAGAAATGCAAATTAAAACCACAATGAGATACCATCTCACCCCAGCATTACTGCCACAAATCAAAAACACTGGCAATAACAAATGTTGGAGAGGTTGCAGGGAGATCGGAACTCTTACGCACTGCTGGTGGGAATGCAAAATGATACAACCATTTTGGAAAATGATATGGCACTTCCATAGAAAGCTAGAAATAGACATACCATATGATCCAGCAATCCCACTCCTAGGAATATATCCTAGAGAAATAAGAGTCGTCACTCAAATAGACATATGCACACCTATGTTCATGGCAGCATTGTTCACAACAGGAAAAAGATGGAAACGACCTAGATGCCCATCAACAGATGAATGTATAAACAAACTATGGTACATACACACAATGGAGTACTATGCAACGAGAAAGAACAATGATGAAACTGTGAAGCATCTCATAACACGGATGAAACTGGAGGACATTATGCTGAGTGAAATAAGTCAATCACAAAAGGACAAATATTGTATGAGACATCTATTGTAAAAAACCCATGAAAAAGTTCACACACAAAAAGTAACTATCTTTGTTGGTTACCAGGGATGGTAGGGGTGAGGGTGAAATACTAAATAGGCAATAGATAAGTGGTATCTTGGGTGAAGGGTAAGACAGTACACAGTACTGGGGAAACGAGCACTACTTGCACAAGGAAAGGTCATGGAAGCTCCATAGACACATCCAAACGCCCTGAGGGACTGAACTGCTGGGCGGAGGGCTCTGGGGACCATGGTCTTGGGGAACATCTAGCTCAACTGGCATAACACAATTTATAATGTTCTACATTCTACCTTGGTGAGTAGCTTCTGGGGTCTTAAAAGCCTGTGAGCAGCCATCTAAGATACTCCACTGGTCTCATCCCTTCGGGAGTAAGGGAGAATGAAGAGAACTGGATACAAGAGAAAGATTAGTCCGAAGTACTAATGGACCACAGCTACCAAGGCCTCCACCAGATTGAGTACAGTACAGCTAGATGGTGCCTGGCTACCACCACTGACTGCTCTGACTAGGATCACAACAGAGGGTTCTGGATAGAGCTGGAAAAGGATATGGAACAAAATTCTAATTCACAGAAAAAAAGACCAGATTTACTCGCCTAAAGGAGACTGGAGAAACCCCGAGAGTATGGCCCCCAGACACCCTTTTAGCTCAGTGGTGAAGTTATCTCCGAGGTTCACCGTTCAGCCTGGGAGTGGACAGCCCCGTAAAACCAAATGAGACCAATGAGGTACAGCAGTCCAGTAACAAGGGCCAGAAGGCAGAAGGGGACAAGGAAGCTGGTGATAGGGAACCCAAGGTTGAGTAAGGATATTGTTGATGTGTTGTGAGATTGTTAACCATTGTCATAGAGCAACATGTGTAGTAACTGTTAAACGAGAAACTATTTTGTTCTGTAAGCCTTCATCTTAAGCGAGAATACCAGTAGAATTGGAAGAGCGTAATCAATGTCACTGAACCGCGCATGTAGAAATTTTTGAAACAGTGTCTCTTTGGCTATGTGTATTTTCACCAATAAAAAAGGTTGAGAAGTTAGAGGGTTGACATGTTGTGGGGTTGTTAACCAATGTTATAAAACAATATGTGTACTACTGTTTCACGAAACTATTTGTTCTGTAAGCCTTCACCTGAAGTACAGTAAAAAATAAAAAAATAATAAATGCTAGAGAGGTTGTGGAGAAACTAGAACATTTATACACTGTTTGTAGGAATGTAAAATGGTACAACCACTTTGGAAATTGATTTGGCACTTCGTGAAAAAGCTAGAAATAGTACCATACAATCCTGCTATCCCGTTCCTTGGAATATATCCTAGAGAAATAAGAGCCATCACACGAATTGATATATGCACGCCCATGTTCATTGCAGCACTGTTGACAATAGCAAAAAGATGGAAACAACCTTGGTACCCATCAATGGATGAATGGATAAACAAATTAGGGCATATCCACACAATGGAATACTATGCAACAATAAAGAACAATGATGAAGCCATGAAACATAACATGCAGGAAGCTGGAGGTTATTATGCTGAATGAATTTAGTCAGTCACAGAAGGACAAATATTGTATAAGACCACTATAAGAAATCAAGAAAAGGTTTAAACACAGAAGAAGACATTCTTTGATGATTACAAGGGTGGGGAGGGTGGGCGAGGGTTATTTACTAAGTAGATAGTAGATAAGAATTATCTTAGGTGAAGGGAAGGACAGCACACACTACAGGGGAAGTCAGCACAACTGGACTAAACCAAAGCTAAGAAGTTTCCTCAATACAATCAAACATTTTGAGGGACAGAGTAGCAGGGATAGGGGTATGGGGACCATGCTTTCAGGGGACATCTAGCTCAACTGGCATAACAAAGCTTATTAAGAAAATGTTCTGCATCCTACTTTGGTGAGGGGCATCTGGGGTTTTAAAAGCTTGCAAGCGGCCATCTATGAGGCATCAATCAGTCCCAACCACCTGGAGTAAAGAAAAATGAAGAATACCAAAGACACAAGGAAAGTATTAGCCCTAGAGACAGTAAGGGCCACGTAAATCAAAGACTTCATCAGCCTGAGACCAGAAGAACTAGATGGTGCCCAGCTACCACCAGTCACCACCCTGATAGGGAACACAACAGAGAGTCCCAGATGGAGCAGGAGAAAGTTGTGTTGCAGAACTCAAATTCTAGCAAGAAGACAAGACTTAATGGTCTGACTGAGACTGGAGGAACCCAGGAAAGCATGGCCCCTGGATTCTCTATCAGCCCAGAACTAAAACAATTTCTGAGGCCAACTCTTTAGACAGGGATTGGACTGGACTGTGGGACATAAAGTGATACTCGTGAGGAGTGTTCCTCTTAGCTCAAGTAGATACAAGAGACTAAATGAGTAGCTTCTGTCCGGAGGTGAGATGGGAAGGTGGAGAGGGTTAGGAGCTGGTTGAATGGACATGGGGAATCGGGCGGAAAGGAGGAGTTTGTTATCATAATATGGGGAGTGCAATTAGAGTCACATAACAATGTATGTATAGATTTTTGTATGGGAAAAAATAATCAAAAAAAATAAAGAGGACAGAAAAATAGGTTGGTGGCTAGGAGGGGATTCAGGATCAAGGAAGGTTTCGTTGCTGTGTTTGTTTCTTAAGATGGAAGCAAACTGCAACATGTTTATTCACTGATGAGAATGATTTGGAAGAGAGGTTAAAACTGATGATGCAGAAGATGCGGAAAATATCTGGAGCGAGGCTCTTGAATCAGTGACAGGAGAAGGTTCCAGTGCACAGGTGATGGCAATGTCCTTTGACAGGGCCAAAGACAAGTTGTCTGTGGCAACAGCAGGGAAGACAGAGGTTAGGGGGCGGTGGGTGGCAAATGCGGTGGTGGGAGCCTGTGGAAGGTCTCTATTTTTCTTAGTGAAAAAGGAAGCAAGATCAACAGAGACTGAGAAGGAGGAAGGAGGTGTGTGATGACTGAGGGGAGAAGCTGAAAATGA
Organism: Dugong dugon; assembly: GCA_030035585.1. Taxonomy (NCBI): domain Eukaryota; kingdom Metazoa; phylum Chordata; class Mammalia; order Sirenia; family Dugongidae; genus Dugong; species Dugong dugon. Next base: position 163,075,557 of record CM057460.1, on the reverse strand, counting down.
AAGTGTGAATTGTCTAGGAAAGGCTGGAGGGTGGCCAAGAGGCAGCAAGCATCCACTTGAGGTTAGTGATCATAAGTTCTAAGTGAGATACATCCACATGAGCCTGTGTTTTTCTCCAGCCACATTCAAGCGGTCTGGGTGAGAGTGTGAACTCAAAAGAAGGTTGAACTCACTCAGGCTTAGAGTATTTCTAGACAAATGAGTTGGAGCTACTCAACAGCTACTAACAAACAAGTACTAATGATTAGGGAGAGAGAAGCAAGGGAGCTGATGGAAATGTGCATATAGTAATTACAATAATGTGCCATGTCACACAGAATAGAAGGGAAGTCATCAGGTGGGAAAGGGACAGTAACAAGATGACAGAGTTAGTGACTTACAGGCCCCAGCAACATCTAAGAACTCTTGGATAAAGCATGGGGCTAGGTCTCAGGGAAGCTGTGCTATAGTCCTGGTTCTGCCACCAAGAGTTGTGTGACTCTGCGTAAGCCACTTTCCCTCTCTGCCTTAATTTTCTACATCAACAAAAAAATGAGTAGGTTGGATGAAATGATTCCTAAAGTCCCTATTCTCTTCTCCTTATTCTGAGAGCTAGATGTGAGATTTGGGTTTTAGGCCCAGCTCCAAAAGGGATGTGTGTCCTTAGGATTTAATCTCTCTGAGCTTTGGTTTCTTCATGTGAAAAATGGGAATAATAATACCTAGTAGAATATCCAGTCAAATGTTAAATGTCATGAGCAGAGGGGTTTCTGTCCATTTTGTTCACTACAACTCAGAGCTGAGAATAGTTTCTAGGAAACAGGAGGTGTTCGGTAAAATACGGGTTGGTCTGTCGGTCAGCTGGTTGGTTAAATACCTCCCTCAGCTATCTCAGAGAATTAATGAGAACAAATGAAATGAGAGATGGTGAAATTTGTGAAAAACCTAAAGTGCTACAAGGAACTGTGCAATGCTGCCCAAACACCCCTATATTGGCTATTTCACTGCTGCTATTGAAGCCAGAGCATCTCCTTAGGGACTTGGCAGAGCACTGCAACCAGGTTATGGAGGGTCACAATTCCACTAAAGGGACCAAACAGCATCACCATAGGGTGCGAAAGAGGGTCCTAACGTATGGAGCATGAGGAACCTGATTGTTATGTGGGATGAGGGGAAAAACAGGGGTAGCTTCAGATGAGAGTCATGCTAGAGCCGAGGTGAGGGTCCCTACATCAGGTGGGTAGTTTAGACGGAGTGCTAAAAGGAAAAGGCAGAAGACCCCCAAAGGCTTACTTTCTCTTGTCCATTCTAACTGTGAATAAATATAGGAGAGAGAGAGATATTGGGGGCAGGGGAGGGGGATTGAGAATTCTTTAGAAGTCCACATTGCTCTGTAAAAGCAGGATCCACCAAGACATTAAACATGCCTTGAGCAGCCTATGGTTAAGGTAGAGTCATTTCTACTAGGAATTCAGAGAAAATACTTTAGGCAACTACAAGAATTTTTTCCCCCTTATAATCCCAAAACAATGCAGCAAAGCTGGTTCCAAGTAGGATGGCATGAGCACAGCCAGTCCCAGACTCTCTGCGTTCTCTCTGGGTTATTCTAGGCTGTCACCTGGTTCTCCAACCCCTTCGACCCACAGGTAGGAAACTGACAGATGCAAATTGAAGGAGAAATACTCTAGCTGGTAGATGTCACAAAGGGCAGATGCGACTCAGCACAAATTTTCTGGAAGTGTACTGTTTAAAATGATCATGTTTGAACCCAATGGCCTTTTCTTTTGTTCTGAGCAAGTTCAAAGTTAAAAAATCATTTTAAAAAAGCCCAACAGCAAAAGTTTCAAACGTTCCTAGCTTGCGAATGACAAATTTCCCTTTCATTTTTGTTCTAAACACTTCCCATTCTACAAGATCTGTTAATGATAGTATGTTTCTCTATGTGTTTCTCTAGACATCTAGATATATGTCTACAGATCTAGCAACAAAAAAAAAGATCTTTGAAGCCTTCTCAGGAATGAGCCAAAGAATGTAGAGTAATTATCTGTGACTAATTTTCATCTATAACTAATTAGAATTTTACTTTCTCATAGCATTTCCTTCCTGGTCCATGTCCAAGTTCCCTCCCCCACCCCCACCCCCCACCCCACCCCGGTAAAAGGAAGATACGTGGCTATTATTAGAACCGCAGGGTAGAAGGGAACAGGGTGCAAGGGGAAAAGGGGCACTTTTCAGATTGCATTATTACTTTGATCTGATTGAATCTTCCTTGGTTAAGTCCTTTTCTGAATGCTTTTCCAGCACGTGAAGGATTTCTCTGCCCCTTGGCTATTGCACTTGAACTGAAGTCTGCAGAATAGTTTAAGAGCCCCTGCTCACCTCACTCACTCCAACCTCAGGCAAGCAGTTCCCCCATCCCAACCACAGCTTCGAGATATCATCCAAAGTTGCTGGAGTCTCAAACTGAATCCCAGATGTTCACTTAGTGAGAAATAAATGAATGGCCCAAGCTGTGGACTGAACCAGTGATCCTCACAAATAGATTCCAGGTGTGTTGGCATCTGGAATGCTATCTCTCTTTCTGTTTTACACACACAAGCACACACAGACACACACACATACACACAAAATACCAATACCATATATTCTGAAAAAGATTTGACACCATCTGTAGATATAGAGCTGAAGTAGCATGAACGGACAGGGCTAGTTACCTAAGGTGAATTATATCTTTTCAACCACAGAAGAAAGCAAAGGGCTCCAAAACGCATTTGGTGTTCAAAATTCAGCTTAGGCCTGAAAGAACTGAGAGCTGCTAAACTATCTGCATTGATGTCATTTTTCATTGTTAACCTTAACTGTCTCCTACATCTCGTATGCAACTCATCTGACTGCATCATTATCAAGCGTCTACTGTTTGCTTACCCGGGCAAGCAATGTTGGAAAGGTAAAAGAAAGAGAAGGCATGACATCTGCCCTCAAAGCACTTACAGTCCTGTTCAAAAAACAAAATTCAAGTTACTTAATAATTTGATTAATTAATTCAATGTTTACTAAGTGCCTATTCTGTGTCATGCTCTGGGGTACCACATCCAACAAGACATCTCCTGGCCCCTAAGGAGTTTAGAGCCAGTCTAGCAGGGGAGGAAGGTAAGTACACTGATGGCCACAGGATCACGTGAGATGTGCTAAGATAAATGGAAATACCAGAAGGTGTGGGAAGGGATTAGAGAAGACTTTATGGCTTCATGGAAGAGGTAATATTTGACTGATATCTTGAAAAAAAAGGAGGAATGAACCAGGAGACAGAAAAAAGAGAAAACGCAGAGAAAATGCATGGTCAAAGGCACCTAGCTGGGACACCACAGAAACAACCACTCTTCTGATATGCAGAATGAAGGGTGAGAATGCCCACGGGAGGAAGATGAGAGGCTTGGCAGGCACAGGTCATATGAGGCTTTGGGTACTAGTGAGCCAAGCTCCTAGATCAACTCAATCAAATTTATTAGCTGGAATATCTGGGGAGGAGCATGAGTTGCAATAGTGGGTGATGGGTTATTGACCGTAAGTGAAGCACGATGGGAGAGTACCCTAGGGACCAAAGATACTCACGGAGGAGGCAAGTCTTTTTTTTTTTTTTTTTTAATATTTTCCTTATTTTTTTTGGTAATGTTTTAAATTGTGGCAAATATATATGCGACAAATCATCTGCCTTTTCAACATTCTTCACGTGAACAATTCACTGACATTAATTATGTTCATCATGTTGTTCAACTAACACAATTATCCATTTCGAAATTTTTCCATCACTCTTAAAGGAAGCTCACTGTTTTCCAAACAGTGAGTCCTCCCTTTCCACTCCCTCCCTTCCTCCCACCCCTGGAAACCACTAATAAAATTTGGTCTCTGTACACTTGGAGGACAGGCAGAGAGAAAGGAGTAGGGTCTTCCAGGCTCAGAGAGCAGTGTGAGCAAAGCTACAGGCCAAGAATTGTCCATGACAGGTGCATAGACAGTGAGGGGACCCTCATGATCCCAACAATGGATATACATATACATAGAGATTAAAGAGAGGGCTGGGGGGTGGGGATAAGCTACAGGGGCTTGTGAGAAGACAGTGGGTCTCAAAATGCAGTTATTACCCCTAGCGATTTCAGAGGGTAAATGAATAAGCCCTTTTATTTTAATCAGTATATATTTTTTATGTTTTTAGAAAAAACGTGTAACTCTCTCATAGTCATTACTACTGAAGAAGAAGCGAAGAAAAAAAAGTAAGTTGACTTAAAGTCAAATTAAAGAGAATATTAAATAATAACAGCATAGGTGTTACACAGATTGACAACAACCATGAAGGGGCACAGAAATGACTGATATTTGGGAAACACTGTGTTGCTTAGTGGCTGACCACCGGAGTTTCTTGAGCAGGACTGGCACTAAGAATACCACACTGTGGGAAGAAAACTCAGGCAGTGGCATGCAGCATGTGTTGTCGGGGGTTGGGAGGAGAAATGAGAGTTGTGGTGGGAGGGGAAGAACATGAAGGAGACCATTGTGTAAGTATGTGAGTCAAAGAGAACCTGAGCTAGAAATGGACAAAAGAAGCAGGAAGATAACAAGGCAAGACTTGGTGACACATTGGATGAGGGCAATTGGAATAGAGATATAATGTAGTGGATCAGATTATTGTTTCTGTTTTTCTCTTCCTCTCCTGTTATAGTATTATACACCCAAGACTTCTGCCATGTGTCTTCGCAGTATTTCCCACTAAAGTGGACAGCATATATTTCCTTGCCCCATTGGTGGTGGGGTTGGTCACGTAACTTGATGTGGCCAATAGAATGTTGCTGGATTGATGCAATGCTTGTGTGACTCGGCTTGATCTCTTTTCTTCTCCCATCCACCAAGAGAAAAATATGCCTCAGGTAGCTACTAGTCCAAGGGAAATTAGAAATTATATGGAATATCCTGAACCCAATCCACAGGCTGAATCCAAGCCAAGTTAAGCCTGGCTGAGATCAGCAGAAATCAACTAGACTCAGCCAACCCATGACCCATGAGTGAGAGAAACACGTATTTATGCACTTCTGTTATTTACATATGTAAACAACCACTGAGTTACCGAGGTCGTTTGGAGAGAAGGGAAAACCGACTAATAGAAAGGAGGAGGTGGTCTTGTAGTTGTCTCCCAACTGGTCTCCTTGCTTCTACTCTTGCCCTCCTACATCCTATTTTCCACTTAGCAGCCAGAGTGGTCCTTTCTAAACCCATATTAATCAAGTCATTTGTTTGGTCAAAACCCTCCAAAGGCTCCCATCAAAACTGAGAGTAAAAGTCAAAGTCTTTCCAATGGACTATACGTCCCTACATGGTCTACCCATCTCCCTGTCCCCTGACCTCTCTCAAACTTCATCTCCTATCACTCTCTCACTTTCTCATGCTGCTCCAGCCTCGTGAACTCCCTCTGCTCCTGGAAAACATCAGGGTGCTCCCTCCTTTGGGCCTTGTACTTGCTTTCCTCTTCCTAGAAAATACTTCGCTCAGATATCCCAAAGGTTGACACTCTTATCTCCTTCAGATCTTTGTTCAAATATCCCTTTCTCCAATCTTCCTTGACCACCCTATTAAAATTACAACCCTGTCTCTGCCTATTCTGACCCACTACTGTGCTCTATTTTTTTTTCCCCAAAGAATTGATCCTCATCTGATTAATTATACATGTGGGTAAGGATTTTTTTGTTTGTTTGTTTGTACCAAGAAAAGTACCTAAAACATAGAAGAGCTCAATAAATACTTGTCAAATAAATGAATCAAAGAGTCATCCAAAGTTTCTAACAGTGACATCCCTGACATACTAGGAAGCTTATAAGGGGAAATGCTGTAGAATGAAGGAAGAACAGCCAAATGAATCTACCAAGATGGTGAGTAATAGGTCAAGATTAAACACACAAAGGACATCATCCACTTGGAGGTGAGAAATAAGCCATGAGCATTGGGATGATCTGTCATTTACTACTAAGGGTAATTGACTAAGCTTACCAAGTCTCAGTCTTCTTAACTGTTAAATGGAAATAATACAAATATCCCCCCAGGGGAGTTGTGAGGCTTAATTGAGATAATGTAAGGGGTACGCTACCCCGTCTTCTATAAAGTAAGCACTCACCAAACGGAGCCAAATTAGGCAGCGCACCCCATGTCATGGAATATGCTTCAACAGGGAAAGACGACGACTCTTGAGAAGCTTGCTACCACTGTAAGGCAGCAGGCAGTAGACGCTAAATGACTGGTCTCAGGGGAGAGCCCTGTGTGAAGCAGTGATTATAAAATAGTCTCAGGAGGGCCTTAAAGGGGGAGTTGGGGTGTGGAAAGAGAAAAGAAGCAGAGGAAAATCCCAGAACCAAAATGAAGAAGTAAGAATGACCAAGGCTTGTCTGGGAGACTATGAGAAAGCCAGCAAGCCTGGAGGGGCTCTCTGAAGAGTTTCAGTAAAGCCCAACAAAAAAACTGGGGCAAATTTGTTTGTGGTGCTGGGGTAGAGAAGAGGGATGGGGGAAATGAGCTGTGGTCTTGTTTAATTTTATTTTATTATGGTTTTATATATACACATATATGCATGTGTATATATAAAACCATAATAAATATATATATGATAAAATTTGCCATTTTAACCATTTTTAAGTGCACAGTTCAGTGACATTAATTATATGCACCATGTTGTGCAACCATCTGGGTGGTGTTCCTTTATGCCAGCCTCCTGAAGCTGCTGGGTATTGCCCTACATTTAACAGGGAACCCGACTGTCTAAGAGCAGCGGAATGAATGATGTGTGCTGCTCTGACATCTCCTCATGAATGTCCCTAGGCATGTCCGAAGTGGACATCATCATCTGCCTCCACCTCAAATCTGTTCTTGTCCACACGGTCCCCATCTCAGGGACTGACTTCTCCTCCAAGCTTCACTCTTCCTTTCTGCTTGTTACTCCCCATGTCAGCCCATCGCTTTGTGCAATGAGCTTTGCTTCTTAAAAATACGTCTCCAAACCATGCTCTTCTCCTAACTCTACAGCCACTCCCCTAGCCCAGGCTTCCATGGTCTCCTCCCTACATTGCTGAAATGGGATGCCCACTGGCCTCCTTGCCACCAGTCTTACTCCTCATCTTCCCACTCAACTCTCAAGTCCACCCTCCATATTGTAGGTGGGCTGATCTCCCTATAATAGAAACCTAACTATCTTCTTCCCTGTTGGAAATCCTTCAGTATATCACTGTCCTTACAAAACCATCAGAACTTGTTAATACTACTTGTAAAGTCCTGTGTCGCCTACCTCCAACCATCCAGCCATGAGAAATTTTGTTCAGCTCCCGAAAATACTCTGCTGTCTCTCACCTCTGAGACTTTGCAAATGTTCCCCTTGTCTGGAATACTTTCCTTCTCCTCTTTTTCATTAACTCCTATTCAGCTTTCAGGTCTCAGCTGAGAGACCATCTCTTCTAGGAAGACTTATCTGAAACACCTCTCTAACCCCCACAGTACTCTGAAATTATCATACTATATTGCAATTTCCCATTTATTTGTCTCTTTCATTACAGAGTGAGTACCATACTGAGAGGTCTCTCGATCAGGAATCAGCAAACTTTTTCTTAAAAAGCCAGACAGTAATTACTTTAGGGGAGTCCCTGGGTGGTATAAACAGTTAACACACTCAGTTGCTAACCAAAATGTTGGAGGTATGAGTCCAGTCAGAGGCATCTTGGAACAAAGGCTTGGCAATCTACTTTATCAGCCATTGAAAACCTCCGGAGCACCATTCTACTCTGACACATATATGGGGTTGCCATGAGTTGGAATTGATTTAACTGATTAATTTAACTGGTTAAGCAACTGGTTTAACTGGTTAATTACTTTACGTTTTGTACGTCGTGCATCCTCTGTCCCAAATACTCAATTCTGTCCTTGTAGCACAAAAGCAGCCATACACAATACATAAGTGAATGAGCATAGCTATGTTCTAATAAATCTTTATTTACAAAAACAAGCAGAGGGACAGATTTGGCCATGGGCCATAGTTTGTGACCTTTTCTTTAGATAATCACTGTATCTCTGGGCCTAGCAGAGAAACTTGCACATCATAGGGGCTCAGTAAAGATTTCTTGAATAAAGGGGGAAAGATTGAATGAATCAATGAATGATATATTTCAAAGACCAAGATGACTTTGTTTGAAAAACTTCTTTCCTAGGATAAATTCATGTTTTAAGAACCACGTATGGTCTTGTTCCCTCATATCTAAGGTCTTGCCCAGCAACAACAATAATAACATTTATGAAGTGTCAGACTCTTAACACTTCATGTTGATTAATATATTTCATCCTCACAATAACCCTATGAACTATAAACTTTGTTACGGATTGAATTATGTCCCCCCAAAATTATGTTAAAATCCTAACTTCTGTACCTATAAATACAGCACTATTTGGAAATAGGGGTTTTCTTGTATTATGTTAATGAGGTCAAACCAGCCAAGGGTGGCTCCTAAGTCTATTGCCTTCTGAGTGGTGTCTTATAAAAAGGGAAACCAAGACACAGAGAGACAGGCAGGGAGAAGAGACTATGTGAGATGCATCTTCAAGCCCAGGGATGCCAAGGATTGCCAGCAGCTATTAGAAACTGAAAGAGAAAAAGGAGAACCTTGTCCTAGAGCTGATGACCTAATTTGGGCTTCTAGCCTCCCAAAACTGTGAGAAAATAAATTTCTGCTCTTTAAAGCCACTCATTCATGGCATATTGTGTTACGGCACCACTAGGTAACTAAGAAACAGTTATTATCCCCAATTTACATAGGAGGAAAGCCCAGAGAGATCCCTCAAAGATGAGGCTCTTCCTTGCTCTCAGCAAACCCCTCCCTCCTGGGGGACCCTTGCTAGATGCCTGTAATCTAGCCTTTCAGTTGGGCGTCTTCCCCTCCAGGGTCTTCATGGTCTGCCTGAATTCATATCTCCCGTTGTTGTACTCCGCCCACATGCCATGACACCCAGCCTTGGGTTGGACATCCCGAAAGCAGACCGTCTCCCCACCCAACCCTCTGATTCCCATCCCACCATCTCCAGGCTTAACGCCGCTGTCCTCTGTCCTCTGGGTTTCTCTCTGCTCTGGTCTCCACTGCCCCTTTGAGCTCCATTCTATCACTTTTTCCCTCTGTCATCTTTCTTCTTCCTTCCAAGGACGTTCTAATACCAGCATGACACATTTCAAAGGCCAACGTACGGTGGCTTGTCCCTAGAACTTGAAAAGTGTGAGAAAAATCCAAGAGATGAGAAATTCTATGATAGAAGCAGTAGCAAGCTTAGCGGTCTTCCTATGGAGATTGGGCCAATTACTGAAAACACTTCCTTTGGCTGAAAAGCTCACCATTGAATCAGACTTGGGGAAGAAAGCTCTGTAATGTTAAACCCCAAAAGGCCGCTCTTTGCTCCGAGGCCCTGATTTCATCTGTAATTCCTCAATGGTTATCTGAAGTATGCTACCTGAGAGGATGTAAGGGCTCCCAACAAAAGCAAATCCCTCATTGAGAAGCTGGAGGCAGCACTTTCAGCTGAATTTGTCTTTTCTCCCTTTTCCGGGCATGGGTCTTTGCCTCTTACCCTGCAGTTCACAGCACTGGTTTGCATTTGACTTATGAGCCTTGATCAGTATTCCTATGGTGGGATGGTGGCTTGGATGTTAATTGCTCATTAACTGTCTATACATGCTGCGCCTCCATTAAAAGATAAGAGAACGAATGTGAGCCCCCAATACCTGGGAGTCCTGCTACCGACACACGTGGAAACCATCCGGGGAGACCTCAGGTTCAGTCTGCAGCTTGGCCACATATTTATTTCTCGCTAAAATAACATCTGGCTTTCATTTTTTGGTGACAACTCGTTTGGACAAGACTTTAAGTAGGTTAAAAAAAAATCATAGTTTCCATCCTCCCCTCAACCTCTACGCCTGCTCTGTAAGGGGCCTTAGGGGAACTAAACTTTGTTTAAGTTCTTTTGTGAGCCATCGTGTGAATAAAGGAATTGGTGCTGTGACTGCAAGCTGGGGTGTAAACAAGGAGTTGTTTGTTTCTCCTTATTAAAAGATGCCGACTCTCTGAAGAATTCCCACACTCCCCACTTACCAGCAGTGCACAGTTCCTGGAGAGAATATATAGCATATTATATGTCTGTCCCAGGGGCCTGTAGCTAAAGTACTTGGCAATCCTAGGGCTCAACTTCGTGGCTAAGGGATTTGGGACCCCAGTGTAGGATGACTGGGTTTGGAGAGCATGTATGAATAGTGCAGCGACCCAAGAGAACCTGACACCATTGCCACAAACGCTTTGCAGGTCCAATGAAGAGCCAGTGGCGCTGGCCACCTACAGTCTGGGGTGCCTGGAGATCCCATTACAATACAAGCTCCATGAAACCAGAAGACTTTACTACATCTTTTGTTCTTTACCGCATCTTCAACACCTTGAAAGAGTACCTATTCATTGCAGGAACTCACAAGTGTTTGTGGAACCAGTGAATCAATGAATACAACGTTAAACAAATTAAACAAAAAACTTTCGGGTGGAGTCAAGTCCAACTCACAGTGACCCCACGTGTGTCAGAGTAGTACTGTGCTCCAAACGGTTTTCTTTTTTTTTTGTTTATTCTTGTAGTTTAAGTGAAAGTTTACATTTCAAGTTAGTCTCTTATACAAAAATTTATACATACATTGTTATGTGACCCTAATTGCTCTCCCCATATTGCGACAGCACACTCCTCCTTTCCACCCAATTTCCCATGTCCATTCAACCAGCTCCTAACCCTTTTTGCCTTCTCATCTCACCTCCAGACAGAAGCTGCCTATTGAGTCTCATGTATCTACTTGAGCTAAGAAGCACACTCTTCACGAGTATTATTTTATGTCCCACAGTCCAGTGAAATCTTTGTCTGAAGAATTGGCCTCGGAAATTGTTTTAGTTCTGGGCTGATAGAGAATCCAAGGGCCATACTTTCCGGGGTTCCACCAGTCTCAGTCAGACCATTAAGTTTGGTCTTTTTACTAGAATTTGAGTTCTGCACCCCACTTTTCTCCTGCTCCATCAGGGACTCTTTGTTGTATTCCCTGTCAGGGTGGTCCCTGGTGGTTGCTGGGCACCATCTAGTTCTTCTGGTCTCAGGCTGATGAAGTCTCTGGTTTATGTGGCCCTTTCTGTCTCTTGAGCTAATACTTTCCTGCTGTCTTTGATGTTCTTCGTTCTCCTTTACTCCAGGTGGTTGGGACCAATTGATGCATTGTAGATAGCCGCTTGCAAGCTTTTAAGACCCCAGACGCCACTCACCAAAGTAGGGTGAAGAACAGTTTCTTAATAAGCTTTGTTATGCCAATTGACCTAGATGTCCCCTGAAAGCATGGTCACCAGACCCTTACCCCTGCTACTCTGTCCCTCAAAGTGTTTGATTGTATTCAGGAAACTTCTTAGCTTTGGTTTAGTCCAGTTGTGCTGACTTCCCCTGTAATGTGTGCTGTCCTTCCCTTCACCTAAGGCAATTCTTGTCTACTATCTAGTTAGTGAATAACCCTCACCCTCCCTCCCCACCCTTGTAACCATCAAAGAATGTTTTCTTCTGTGTTTAAACCTTTTCTTGATTTCTTATAATAGTGGTCTTATACAATATTTGTCCTTCTGTGACTGACTAAAATTCACTCAGCATAATGCCCTCCAGATTCCTCCATGTTATAAGATGTTTCACGGCTTCATCATTGTTCTTTATTGTTGCGTAGTATTCCATTGTGTGTTGCGTAGTATTCCATTGTATGGATACCCCATAATTTGTTTATCCATTTGTCCATTGATGGGCACCTAGGTTGTTACCATCTTTTTGCTATTTCCACAGGGTTTTCAATGGCTAATTTTCAGGAAGTGTATCTCCAGGCCTTTCTTCTGAGGTGCCTATGGGTGGACACAAACCTCCACCTTTCGCTTAGCAGCCAAACGTTTAACCATCTGTGCCACTCAGGGACTCCAAATACAAAATACAGGTTTCATGGTGACTCCAGTCCCTACCTTTGGCTCCATCTCTTCCAATATACACCCAGAATATTTCTCACAACCCTGAGAGGTACGTGGCCCCAGCCACACAATGAAGAAGGGTCCTTGCAACAAAGACAAGATTCCTTACTGACTGGAACATACAGAGCAGAGATGGAACAGGTGCTCCTATTTCCTGCCTCTCCAGCTAGGGCATTTCTGACGAGGAAATTCGTGAGGTCACAAAGGAAGCAAGACCTTGGTGTCTCACATCCAAACTTCAAACGTAATTCAGTCTAACTTGCACTTATTCAGTGCCTACCAAGTGCAGAGAATGGTGAGAAGTGCTCTGGAGGTTTCAAAGGGGAAGGAGATGGTGTTTGCTCTTGGACATTAATAAAGACCTTCTCATAGACCACGTTCCCCTCTACCACAGGCCATTTGCATGTGCTGTTTGCTTGCCTGCATGCCATTCATGCTTTTCCAATTCTTTTGAATATTTTCAGATCTTCATTCAATCATTAATGCTTCAGGAAAGCCTTTCCCGACCACCCCCACCAAACTAGGTCAAATTCTCCCAGTATGCTTTTATGTTACCATGTACCTCTACTGCATATCACTTATTATAACTGTAATTCTCCATTGATTTTTTGTGATTATTTGATTAAAACGAGTCTCTCACTACCTGCACTGTCAATATCGTAGCTACTACCAAAGTGAGGCTATTTAAATTAATTAAAATTAAATATTCAGTTCCTCAGCTGCATTGTTGTTGTTGTTGTTGTTAGCTGCCCTGGAGTCAATTCCAACTCATGGCTGTGTTAGCTGCATTTTTAAGTGCTCAATAGCCACATGTAACTAGTAGCTACCATACTGGACAATACAAAAATAGAATATTACCATGACTGCAGAAAGTTCTATTGGACAGCACTGCACTAGAGTGAACACTCTGTGAAAATGGTCACCATGACAGTTATTACTCTCCATTACATGCTGCCATAGGTAGCACAGCACCTACCAAAAAGTAAGTGTTCATTAAATATTTACTGAATGAGTAATTTTAGGAGTGAAGGAGACAGACTTATAAACTAGAACACAAGGCAGCATGATTCAGTGCTATCTGCAAACCCAAGTACAAGAGTATCACAGAACAGAGAGTTCTACTGACAGGTTAAGACTGATAAAGGCTTAGTGGAACAGACAACATTTATATTGAGTTTTGATCAGTGAGTAGGAGTTTGACAACTGAGAAGAAAGAGGGTATTACAAATAGCAAAAGAAAATAGCACTTGAGTAGGACCATGGAATCAGGAAAGCATATGTCATACTTGGGAAGAGCAATGATTCCTCCTGTGGTGGGAAAGAAGGTCTTCAACAGCATGGTCAGAAGGCTGGATTTAGTTTCATGCAATTTCAGGTAAGTACATTGTATACCTACTATGTGTCAGACATCGTGCTAAGTGCTACATACAATAGCTCCTTTGTTATTGGCAACATCGTTGTGTGTGCATACTATAAAGTTCTCTATTTATAGATGACAAAACAAAGGTTCATACTAGTTGAAGACAAAAAAAACCTTGTTAAAAGTCATCTGGCTCATAAGTAGCAATGATGTGATCATTGAAATGAAGCTCCATAAAGGAAGGGAGTATGTCTGTCTCACTCCCCATTATATCACCAGCACCTAGCATAGTGCTGGGACATACTGGATGCCAAACAGGCAGTTGCTGAACAAATAAATGATCAAATATTTGTTTCATGGAGATGTTTACAACTGTAGTGGAAGATAGGTAGAAATGAGAGAGGCAGTATTGCACAGGGGTTAGGAGTGAGAGGGTTGGGTTAGACTCTCTGGGTTTCATCCTGGTGCCAAAACTTACTCTTTTGGTGACCTTGAGCAAGTCTCTTGACCCTTGTGTGTGCACCATCCGACCAGTCACAATAATGACAGAATTTTTTTTTTTTTCTTTTTTTTGGATTATGGTAAGGGCTTACTGAAATAGGTAATTCATTTATCAGCTATCAAATAAATAATGGCTTCTGTTATTAAGAAACGATCAAGGCCTTGTCCCTGTCCCTAGGTTTTGGAGGGTGGAGATGTCAGAGATATTATGGAGGTTGAATCATTTTGGGACTAGACAATAAAGTGAAAGTTGGGGTGAAGGAAGGAACCAAAGACTCCTTGCGGGATCAGAAACTGGGAGAATGGAAGGTTAAACGAGACCATGATCAGAGGTGAGGAGCACAAGAAGAGAAAAAGGTTTGACTGCAAAACAAAGGTCGTGGTGACTTCCCCTGGGCCCCGAACCCAGAAGCCCAGATGAGACTAGAAACAGAGGCACATGCAGGCACAGAGAGGGCCCTCTCTCAGTCAAATATAATTAACTGAAGACAGAAGGTACAGGGGCTACTCTGTCTAAACTTCTGAGAGCAGAGCCACTATCCCATAAAGCACATCACCCACCCAAAGCCTCACAGAGTTCAGTTCTCACGAGCTGAGAGCCCCACATGACATTATCTTCACCATGAGGAGGTGTGTGGATGGCTGTCAGGCAATTATGTAGGAGGTCAAACCTTAGGCTCTGCAACACAGATAACAAACCAAGCCAGGGCATTGGGACTTCCTGGTTGGGAGCCTTGTCATTCAAAGCCTGGTCCAGGGGCCAGCAGCATCAACATCACCTGGGAGTTTGGAAGAAATGCAGCATCTCAGGCCCCACCCAGACCCACTGAATCTAACTCTGCGGTTAAGCGCATCTCCAGGTGACCTGCATGCACATTCCGTTTGAGAGGCACAGACTACTTGAATTCTTTTTTTTTTTTTTAGACTGCTTGAGTTCTAATCCCGGATCTGCGCCTTAGGCAAATGATTTAACATCCGCAAGCCTTGATCTCCTTATCTTGGCAAAGGTGAAAACTATTGAGCTGACTCTTTGGGTCATTTGGAGGCTCACCCAAAATCATGTACATAAATGTGGTTAACACAGAGCTTGCAGCTGGTCAATGCTCAGTAAATGCTTGCAATGATTATTAAAACTCATGTGTCAGAGCAAATGTCATTAATGTCACTGAACTGTATACACTTAGAAAATGGTTAAAATGGCTTGTTTTATTATTTATTTTTTACCATAATAATTTTTTTAAAAGCACTATTAGACAGCAGGAAGAAACAAGAGACTTTGGGAACCCATTAATGAATAAAATAATAATAAATGCTAAAAACAAACACACACAAAAAAAACTCATGTGTTCAGGGCAGAAGGCAGAATGACAGTCCACCTGACCACTCTTTAGGTAACAAGATGTTCACTAAGGAATAGAATCTTAAAAACTAAGATGAGGCTACCCAACATGAGCACCCTCTCCAGATGTGTTTATGTATCACCCCGACAGCTTGGGAGGCTCCAACCCCACAGAGTACTTGAACCAGATCTGGCCCACCCTCTCGGACCTAGAGTTCCAGACAGAAAAAATTAGGCCCAGAGCCAACGTAAACAGTGGAATGGGCCCTGAATCACTCTCCTGATTAGATCAGCAAACATGCCAGGGCCGCCACAGGACACGTTCCCTGCGGACAGGGGCAGATATGAAGCAGGTCAACCCCAGGCCCTGCCCAGCAGTGGTTTTTGACCAGAAGGAACAGAAAGACCACATGAAAGAATTGATCAACCTCCAGCACAGACCTCGGTACTGGGCTGGGAACAGAGGTAGAATAAGGTTCCACACCACCACCCGTCTATCAGTTTGTCATAACTGTGGTGGCTTGTGTGTTGCTATGATGCTGGAAGCTATGCCACTGGTATTTCAAATACCAGCAGGGTCACCCATGGTGGACTGGTTTCAGCAGAGTTTCCACGCTGACAGACTAGGAAGAAAGGCTTGGTGATCTACTTCTAAAAATTAGCCAACAAAAACCCTGTGGATCAAAACAGAAGATTGTCTGATATAGTGCTGGAAGATCAACCTCCTAGGTCAGAAAGCACCCAAAATACCCAGTGGGCACAACAATGGACTCGAGCACACCAGTGATAGTGAAGATGGATCAGGACGGGGCAATGTTTACTCTATTATACACAAGGTCACCATGAGTAAGAGCCAACTCAATGGCAACTAACAACAACAACAAAAGGTTCCAGAATAACAACAACAACTAACCTTTCTTGAGTTCTTACTGGCAGTGCTTTATGTGTTTTAACTAACTGAATCCATCCAACAATCCTATAAGGTACAAACAATTATTAATCTTCTTTTACAGATGATAAAACTGAGGCTTGGAGAACTTAAGTTACCTGTCATACATTTGTCACACTACTAGTTAGGGAAGGAACTAGGATGTAACCTCTTCAGCCAGGGCTGGCTGACAGCCCAGCCCTGAGACACTACCTGAGAACACATGGAAGTAGTCCAGAGCTCCCCTCAGGTGACATCAGAGAGAAATGCATGTTTTGTTTCTAACTTGCCCAAGAAGGCTGGTGGTAGGTGGAGACCACCTAAAAGTGGAAAGCAAACTAACCTTGACTGACCAGATCTAGGCACTACTCATGCCCAGGTGAACTTGGACTAGGCCTTCACCTCACTGGGCCTCCATTCCTCACCTGCACGTTGAGGGAGTTGGAAAATCCCTACAGTCCGTTCTGTCTCCCATGTTCTAGGATTCACAGCAGAGGGTACAGCTTAAGCAGGAGCTCAGAAGAAGATCTAGGGCCCCGTGGAAGAGGAGTCAGCTTACCTAGGAAATACTGAACAGACTCAGACAAGGGGACAGTGAAGGGGACAAAGAGTCCTGGAGGTCAGGGCAAAGAAACAGAGTCAGTTCCCAATTGATTTGTACAACTATGGGGCCAGCTTTGGGCAACAGACAGGAAAAAGAATTGAAGGAAGGAACTGAAGCTCATCTTGAAGGGAAAAGAGATAGAAGGGACCCAGGAGGTGGAGGCACTTTAGCAGATAATGTAACAGGGGCAACAGAGAGATGGCAAGAGACTCTGACCCCTCTCTACCCTGTGAACACCAGCCTTTGTCCCAGGAAGCACTCTGAACTCTAAACCCCAAACCATCAGGGGGCCTGCCATGCCTTGCGGGGGATGGAGCAGTGCTTTCACCCCGAGATACCTGACCCTGCCTGAGGGAGGGTATCTCATGTTAGCCAGCTTCAACTAGAAGCAAGTGATGACACCTATTCTGGGACACCTATTCCTAAGCTGAGAAATAGCAATGTAGAAATTGGATGGATGAAATCATGGAAGCAGTTTATCACCCCAAGTACAAAGACAGGCATCTGTCAGCAAAGGCACACAACTATGGTTGAGAACTCATTGAGTGACTTTTCTGTTACTGCTCTCAGAAGCCTTCTGAGACCTCAAGAAGTCTTTAGTTGCAAAGACTCAATGTTCTATGCGTGTGTTCAGAGAGATGTAAACATGGGTGCCAAGATTCACTGCTCCATGCCTGCATCTTCCATCCCAGTCTGCTCACTCACGTGCCAGGCTACCATTCCAAACGGGCCTGGGGCTCCTGTCCCTGCCCCCGATTCTCCAGAGTGTCTCCTGGCTCCCCTCCTCGGACACAGCATCCCTCTTCACTCTCACTGCTGGACCCTGCTCCACTCTTATTCTTCTCATTCAGCCCTTGCCCTGGGTTTGGGACCCCACACCAGAGTGCCCTACAGGAACAGTGTCCCCACAGGCCCCACAGGCAGGGAGATCGTCCAGTCACCCACTTGTAAATAGGCCCTCTTCAATACAGACTAACAGATGGAGCCTAGTCAAATGCAAGAGAAGTCTTAATTTGGAGGTTAAAAAAAATCCGCTTGAAAAATAATTCTCAAAAGATTAAAACAAAGAAAATCCCTGGAACCATGGTAAGTCTTGGGGAAATGTATTTTTCAGCTGTGGGACCTTCTGGCTTCCCTCAACCACACCAAATAAATGATTATCTTCCCCACTGATGGATGAAGTTGGCTGATTGGTAAATGAGACCTACGTGTGTCTCTCTCTCCCCATCCCTCTCTCCTTCTCTCTTTCTCTCTAAGTCTGTATAAGAATAATTTCTGGAAGAGTACAAAAGAAACTCTAGATAATGGTCACATGTGGGTAGGAGACTATGATCTGTAAGGCAGGGAAACTTACTGTCTATTGTATACAGGTACTCTATTCTTAATAGTTTTGTGTCATGCATACATAATACCTTCCAATTTCAAATGTAGTCAGTAGTAATAATAAAAGCTACGTGGACTTGGTGAGAGAAATATGGTCATGTCACTGCCCGTTCCAAACTGGTTCTTCAAACCAACTCCAATCCCCAAGCAAGCTGCAGGTGCCCACCAACTAGGGACAGTGCCCTTCAGGACAAACACAGCATATTCACCTCAATCCCGCCATCTCTAACTGCTCCCCTTCATACCAGCCCCTCTGGTATTTGACCCTTCACTTGGCTCCTATTTCCAGCTCCTGCTCCTTGTATGAACCATTTATACATTATTATGTATATGAGTATGTATACGCTGCATGTATATGAGTCCCTTGGTGATGCAGTTAATGCACTCAGCTGTTAACCAAAAGGATGGAAGTTCAAGTCCACCCAGAGGCACCTCAGAAGAAAGGCCTGGCAATGTACTTCAGAAAAACTAGCCATTGAAAACCCTAGGGAACATAGTTCTAGTCTGTCACACATGAGGTTGCCATGAGTTGGTAGGTACTGACTCAATGGCAACCCTATAGGACAAAGTAAAACTGCCTCATAGGGTTTCTAAGTAGCAGCTGGTGGATTTGAACTGCTGATCTTTTGGTTAGCAGCTGAGCTTTTAATCACCGCACCACCAGGGCTCCGAGTATTATATACCTGTGTATTAATGCATAATACTTAAATATCCTTATGAATCAATTATTTATTAATTAATCTTTGTATTAGTTGATCTGCTTTCTTGGGACTAAGTACTTTGTCCCATGATGTGCCCCCAGACTTTTCCTTAGAATGGTACACCCCACGTTGACTCCTGAGATCCCAAACCCAGAGGTCCTACTCAGTCACTGCGAGGGGTCGGGATCCCAAACTCCATTTTTCCTGCCAGGCAAAGCTGTCTTTCTGCTATTTCCTGATTTCTTTGTATAATCAAACTTCAGCTCTTTTGGAGCTCAAAGTGTAAAAATGAACCCACATCTTAGTGCTCAAAACCTAGGCTCATGCCGCCAGGAGAAAATCTCGAGACTGAATCAGAGCAAATATGGTTTGGAAAATTAGTGCCTCCCATCCCTCTTGGGCTGCTTTGTTTACGCACTACTTCTTCCCATTCAACAGGCTGTCATTACCCGAGCGCCAATAAACCAGGCAAAATTGTGGACACAATATATCACTGTTCAGCACTGCCAGAATTGGAACATAAAGACCACTTAACTCAGAACAAAATCAGGGAGCCCACAAATTAGTCACTGAAGAGATGCCAGGACGATGTTAGTCTATTCACTGCACTCAGCAGTATTACACATCTGAATGGCTTTAAACCGCTCCTCCTCGGAGGGGCGCGTGGTGGTATTTATTCACTGTTTGGCTGCAGGGATGGGCCATGGCTAGCCTGGCTCCACTACGGCTGTGGCGTATCAGATCAGCAACCCCCAGGCCTCAAGACATCTTTATCCCTCTGTCCCTCCCCTGACCTCTAGACATCAGCACCCTTGGTGTCTCACGTCTGCCTTTTGCCACATCTCTGTTGTTGCCATCCAGCCTAATGCATCAGAGTGGAATGTGCAGAGTTTAATGAGAGGCTCATTTCTTCCCACCACATCTCCTCCTTACCCAGCTCTTCAAGGTCACAGGGAGTGCTCTACATCGTAATGTTACTGTTGTGTGGACAATGGGACGTGTGTGAGAGCAGTTTCATTAAAAGTCCGTGGTGGTTTGGCTGTGTGGTGAGCCATGCAAGCTAACGATCAGGTATTGTCAAATACAAAAAAGCCCTTGGCTTACCTCCCTGAATAATAAATGCACTTGCTTCCTTGGGGCTGTGTGTTTAAGTATACCTAGGACGGTGCTTTTCAAGATGTTGGTCATTCAGGTACCACCTTATTAACATTCCTAGTATCATTTCTATTTAATTATTTAAATAATATTTTTCTGTAAATAAACTTGCCTTTTTTTTTTAGTTGTTTTATTGTGGTAAAAATATATACAGCAAAACATTTGGCAGTTCAACATTTTTTACATGTACAATTCAGTAGCATTGCTTATGTTCATCATGTTGTGCAACCATCACCACCAGCTATTCCCAAATTATTCCACCACCATTAACAGAAAATCAGTGCACCTAAGGTAAGACTTCTCCTCTCCCCCTCCTTTCGTCTCCCCCTGTTAACCACTAATAAACTTTGGTCTCTAAATTTGCCCACTTCATATAAGTGGGATCATGCAGGATTTGTCCTTTTGTGCCTGACTTATTTCACTCAGTATGTTTTCAAGGTTCACCCATGTCGTAGCATGTATCATGACTTCATTTCTCTTCATGGCAGAGTAATCTGGCATTGTATGTATGCACCCCATTTTGTGTATCCATCCATTTGCTGATGGACATTTAGGTTGTTTCCACCTTTTGGCTATTGTGAATAATGCTGCAATGAACATTGGTACACAAGTTTCTGTTTGCATTCCTGCTTTCAGTTCTTTTGGGTATTGCCTTAGTTATCTAGTGCTGCTATAACAGAAATACCACAAGTGAATGCCTTTAACAAGCAGAAATTTATTCTCTCACAGTCTACAAGGCTAGAAGTCCAAATTCAGGGTGTCACCTCAGGGGAAGGCTTTCTCTGTCAGCTCTGGGGGAAGGTCCTTGTCATCAATCTTCCTTTGGGTCTAGGAGTTTCTTAGTGCAGGGACCCCAGGTCCAAAGGACGCACTCTGATCCCAGCTCTTCTTTCTTGGTGGTAGGAGATCCCTCCCCTCTCTGCTCCATTATCTCTTTCATATCTCAAAAGAGACTGACTCAAGATACAACCTAATCCTGTAGATTGTGTCCTGCCTTATTAACATAACTGCCTCCAGTCCTGCCTCATTAACATCATAGAGGTTAGGATTTACAACACATAGGATAATTACATCAATCACAAAATGGAGGAAAACCACACAATACTGGGAATCATGGCCTAGCCAAACTGACACATATTTTTGGGGGACACAATTCAATCCATGACAGGTATATATCTAGGATTGAGATTGCTTGCTCATATGGTAGTTCTATGTTAATAGTTTTGAAGAACATCAAACTGTTTTCTACAGCAGCTGTACCATTTTGCATTCCCACCAGCAGTGGATGAGGGTTCCAACTTCTCCACATCCTCACCAACATCTGTTATTTTTCATTCTTTTGTTTTGGTTTGTTTTTATCATAGCCATTTTAGGAGGTGAAGTGGTATCTCATTATGGTTTTGTTTTGCATTTCCTTAATTAATAATGTAGAGCATCTTTGCACGTGCTTGTTGGCCATTTGTATATCCTCTTGGGTGAAATGTCTATTCAATTCCTTTGCCCATTTTTTTGGTTGGGTTGTTGGTCTTTTTGTTGTGATTAACTCACCTTTTAAATTTTTACTTAAATGGTTGCTTTACCTTTACCCTAAGGAAAAATATCCATGAGGACATGCATTTGTTTATCTGTTATTTCCTAACACACATCACAAATAATCAAATTAAAATTAAAATGTCATATCTGCCACACCATGGCACACTTGGGAGGAAAATAATCACACAGAAGCCTATAACTCCATTGAGTCTTTAGCTCTTTTTATTTCCCACCATTGCTAGCAAGGAATCACGCACCCAGTAGATAAAAAAAAAAAAAAAAAAAACCAAACCTGTTGCCATTGAGTCAATTCCAACTCAAAGCAACCCTACAGGACAGAGCAGAACCACCCCATAGGGTTTCCAAGGAGCGGCTAGTGGATTCAAACTGCCGACCTTTGGGGTAGCAGCCGAGTTCTTAACCACTGTACCACCAGGGCTCCACTCAGGAGATACTCCCTAGCAATTTGATTTGATGCTTATCTGCCATTTAACTAAATTTTAATCTATTGTCAGGATTACGATGAAAGAAAAAAGATACCCCAGAATCTAAGCAAATTATTTCCCTGATTTCTAGGTTTGGAGACTTAGAAGCTATTGAAAAAATATCTTAGCACTGAATTTTCTGGTTCAGTTTGAAGGGTCTAAGGAAACTGACAGAGTTATGCCATAACTTACTCTTAGCAAAACATGAAAGCACTCAGCAAAGCAGAGCTTACAAAAAAATGTTCCAGAACTTTGCTTTTAAGTGTCTTTAGGGGGAGGCACGGCTGCAGATCCAGACCTCTCACGTAGAGTTGGTAGATGGATGGCAAACCACATGGGGGACATAAGTTCTTTAGTCCTTGTCATCCAGACAAAAGCAGCAAGAGCCATAGTGAAATGCTTCCAACCCACCCTTGATCAAAGCTGGTTCTTAACCAAAGTGGTCAAGGCAGGGGAGTTCACTCCACAAGGAGGCCAACAAAACTGAAGGCAAAGGTCTGCTTCTCACCGGAGAAACTGGACTATCCATGGAAAATTCCATGCCACAGTTCAAAGGGGGCATTGTGAACTAATAAATCTAGCTGCATGCATTATAAAAGGCAACTGTAAATTCAGCCTGGAGTTTTTTCTTTCCCTGAGCTTTTCCCACAGATGAAACACATGTTAAGGCAGAGCGCATTCCCAGGGAAGTGCAGTGCCTGTTCTGATTGCATCTGACATGCCTTGTGCCAGCATGATCGATGCCTCTGTAAATGACTTGTTGCCTCAGCCAAGACCCCAGGAACACCAGCCTGGAATCTTCACAGAAGGCCTTGGAGTGGGGTTTCTTTGACCTCCAGGTAAAGAAGACGAACAGTAATTGAATCTGCAGCCAGCCAGAGCTGGGAACATTTCCGTTTGCTTGCTGGTTGTAACACCTAATCTCACCAAAGAAGCCCCGTTAGGCTGTGAATAATTCATGTGCTCTTCCTCTACAGGGTTTAGCAACACTGGTGTCCTGCCAAGTCAAACAAAAGTGATAGAGACATGTCCTTAGGTATAAGCATGAATCGGGCTCCCACCTGATGGAATTTAACTTTGCTCCGGCCCCTATTCTGCAACCTGTGTGATCTCAGGGTCAGAGACTAAAATAAAAAGGCAGAGCTAAGGGTTCAAAAAGCATCACATTGGGAGTCACAGACACAGCTTCTCTTTTATTTCTCCTTGGGTCTTTTAAGAGGGACCTCTGGAGATAAAAAAGAATTTGAAATTCCAAAATGATGTACGAAATGGGTCTTTGTCAAATAAATCAACCAAGAAAAACAAAACCAGCAAAAAAGTTTCTTTTTTTCCCCAAGGGCTGACTCAGAGAACCATTTCTGTAGAAATGCCTGCATATCTAAGTCTCTAGACCATCTGCAGGAGTATCTGGGAGGGAATCAAGAGCTCCAGAGAACGGGGAGGTCTGAGAGGTGAGTTTGTAGCTTCGATACCAGCATCAGAGCCTGTTTATAATGTACACGAAACAAGCAAGCTTTTGACTTTATAATCACACCTCGCATTGACCACTTATATCTTAGGAAGGGCTCCAAGGAGATACACAATGTTAAACAGCAACATCATTAGCTTTGGATACAAAGAAAGCTGCTTTCAAACCTTGCCTCCATTCTCACAGCAATGTGACTTTGGTCAAATGATTTAACCTCTCTGGACATCAGTTTCCCTACTCGTAAAATGGGGAGATAATACTATATACTCCATAGGGTTGCCAAAACCAAAAAACCAAGTCCATTGCTGTCGAGTGGATTCTGACTCATAGAGATCCTGTAGGACACAGCAGAACTGCCTCACAGGGTTTCCAAGGCTGTAATCTTTATGGAAGCATACACATCTTTCTCCCACGGAGCAGCTGGTGGGTTCGAACCGCCGGACTTTCCATTAGCAGCCAAGTGCTTAACCACTGCACCACCAGGGTACCTCACAGGGTTACCAAAATCCATTGCCATCTGTCAATCACGACTCATAGTGACCCTACAGAACAGAGTAGAACTGCCCCATAGGGTTTCCAAGGAGCGGCTGGGGGATTCAAACTGCCAACCTTTTGGTTAGCAGCCGTAGCTCTTAACCACTGTGCCACCAGGGCTCCTCATAGGGCTACAGTAAGGATTAAATAAGGAAATACATGTATACCAGACATATAATAGGATATCAACACAGAAATCAGACGGTATACGGGAAATTATTATGACAGGAGATTGCTCAGCTTACCAACATACTATATTTACTTAACCTAGCTCTAAAATAAAGGTCCCTGAGTGGTACAAGCAATTTGTGATGGGCTGCTAACCTAAAGGTTGGTGGTTTGAACCCACCGAGTGGCTCCATGGAAGAAAGGCCTGGTGATCTGCTTCTGTAAAGATTATGGCCAAGAAAATCTTGTGGAGCAGTTCTAATCTGTAACGCACGGGGTAGCCATGAGTTGGAATCAACTGAATGGCAACAGGTTTGGTTTTGTGTGTTTTGGGCTCCAAATGCTTTACCTATTTTCAAAATTAAATCTGCACTCCACAAAGTAATGTAACACTTAAAATCTATGTATTTTATTTTACATAAATTATACCTCAATGAAAATGAGGTGTTCGCTACTAATAAGGATGTCTGAAATAACATGCGGCTGGCCACTCAACAAATGTTCCCAGAGTACCTACTATGTGCCAGGTCTTATACCACAGCCTGGAGAAGGTGAAGGCAATTCTAAAATACGTGTTTCACAAATGGGTTCCTGACTAGGATAAGTGTATGGCCTCTCAAGGTAACTACTGTAACAGACAGATGGCTCAGAAGGAAGTTCTAGATGCTGCCATTTCCACTGGGAGGAATTCTTAGAATAACCCAGCAAAGCCTATCCAAGTGGAGATGTAAGGGAAATGGAATCAAGTGACGATAGGACTCTCAGGCGTCAGTGTTCTCACTGGGATTCCAAAGAAGGGCACTGCTCACTCAGGCAACAAATATTTACTGTGATGGTTGAGGTTGTGTCAACCTTGCTGAGCCACGATTCTCGGTGGTTTGGCAGTTATGACGTAGTTTGGCAGTCACATTATGATGCAATCATTTCCATGATGAGATCTGATATAATGTAATCATCTTCATGATGAGATCTGCTATGAGTAGCCAATCAGCTGAAAGGGAGTTTCCTTGGGAGCGTGGCCTGCATCCAATATAGGTAGACTTTCTGGAAAGCTTTCTGGCTTTTGCTCTGCTCTGGATCCTGCATTCGGCTTGTCAGCATCTGACCTCCAGTTCTTGGGACTTGGGTCAGCAGCCTGTCATCTTACTTGCTGATCTTGGATTGTCAGCCTTCGCAGCCATGAGCCAGCAGCCTGCCCTCTAACCTGTGGATCTTGGTTTCGTCAGTCCCTGCAGCTACATGAGTCAGGAGAAGCCTCCAGCCTGATGCCTGATGCCTGACCCATGGACTTGGGACTTGCCAGCCTCTACAACTGCATAAGCCATTCCCTTGAGATAAATCTCTCTCCCTCTCTGTCTCTACACATACACGTGTGTGTGTGTGTGTGTGTGTGTATGTATATATATATATGTGCTTCACTGGTCTAGAAAACCCAGCCTAAGACGTTTAATAAGTGCTAGCTCTGGCCAGGCACTATGTTAGGCGCTAATAATAACCTTGATGAGAGCAAACCAAACAGACATGGCTTCCATTTCAAGGTGTGTACAGTTGAATGAGGGAAACAAATGTAAATCCCAAATCACTAGCAAATGCATAAATAAAGCCTGAGATCAGGAAAGCTCACAGTCCTGTAAGAAGGTTTGGGAGGAATTCTACTGGGCATGGAGGGTCAGGAAGGTTTCCCTGAGGAAGTGACTGTTTTGCTGAGAGAGGGTGGATGAATGGTGGTTACTAAGTGAGGAGGTTGTTGTTGTTAGCTGCCATGAAGTCAGCCCTTGATTCATGATGACTTTATACACAATGGAAGGAAATGTTGCCTGGTCCTGCACCATCCCCATGATGGGTTGTGGATCAGACTGCTGCGATCCATAGGGCTTTCATTGGTTGATTTTCAGAAGATCACCAGGCCTTTCTTCATAGTCCATCTTAGTCTGGATGCTTCACTGAAACCTGTTCAGCATCCTGGCAACATGCAAGCCTTCACTGACAGATGGGTGGTGGCTGCACATGAGTTGCATAGGCTGGGAATCGAACCCAGGTCTCCTGCATGGAAGGCGAGAATTCTACCACTGAACCAGCACTGTCCTCTAAATGAGAGGAGGGAGATATATCTAGGTAGAGGGAAAGCAGAGAGTGAGGGGAGAGGGATGTGTGATGGGGCTGGAGAAAGAGGCAGAGGCCAGATCCTCCAGGGGCCTGAGGGCCATGGCAAGGAACTAAAGCTTGGTTTTAAGCCAAGGGAAGCCACTGAAGGATTTTAAAGACAGTGGCACAGTTTGAGAAGCTCACTCTGGCTACTCTAGTATGGAGAACATTTTGCCTGGGGTCAGCGTAGAAGCAGAGAAGTCAAAGAGGGGTCTGTGGTCCTTCAGACAAGAGATGACCTTGGCTTGAGTAAGCTGAGTGGCAGTGGAGAAGGAGACAATGAGGTGCCTTGAAAGAGGGCAGTTAGAATGCAGCCCTTACTCCTCCCCCTCTTGTTCTATGTTCCTCTCTCCCACACCACCCCCAGTCTCTGCCACCCCAGGTATGTGTAATCTCCAGCTTCATGCCCAGCAGCCACTCCCTCACAGCTGGGGAATGGGCACTCACAAAGGTACAAAGGCCAGTGTACCCAAGGGTTCTTAGGGAGAGAAGGACTAGAGAGTAAAGCTGAATGACTGGGCTTCTGTGAGGGAGAAATCTCCAGCCTCTAACACCTTTGGTGGGAGGGGACGGACCCTTCCTCAGCCCCTCTTCTTCTCTTTGCCCTCTCCCCACTTTTGGGATGGAATAGGAAGTGGCCTTATAACTAGTTCTGCCTCCCTCTCCCCACAACTTAGTCCCTGACACAAAAACAGAGTCCCATGGAGACCTGAAGGCATACCAAAAAGAGCCTAAGCTTTGGGCCCAGGTGCCAGCCTCTGCTCTGTGGGATTGGAAGAAGTTACTTTCTTCATCTGTAAAATGCTGATCATAATACCTGCCTTGCAGGATAACTCAGAATGAAATTGGACAGCGTGCGCAAAGCACCAAGCACAGTGTCTGACATACAGTAGGTGCTTAATAAAAGTGTTATTCATTTATCCTAAGGGCAAGGTTAAAGTCAATGTCAAAAACCACGTTCTGACATTATCCTCAATCCTTCCTCCTGCTTTGTCATAATCTGTAGAGGCGGTGATGATGGTCTCAGTTTACACAAAGATTCAAGTAAGATTCACCTTCATTTTTTGATAACACCCAGCCTAGATGCCCTTAGATATCTTCCAACGTAGGATGCTGGGGGGGAGGATTTGAACATTCTGAGCCGGGGGTACCCTCTGTGAGATGTGCACTAGGGCTGGGGAAGAGGCAGGGACGTTAGCTGAACTTCCCACTTCCCTCACTCTGCTTCCTTCAGTCCTGTCACTCCTGCCCCACCTTGTAGGAAGTGGGGACCAGCTTGGAAAAGGGTGGGTCCCAGGTGGCAGCAAATCTGCAGGATCATGGGTAAATGGGAGGCATGGAGGTCACTAGAGAGAGAGGAGTGTTCCTGTGCCCAGGTGACTGTGGTGGCTATCCCCGGCTGGTCATTATATAAAGGATGCACATACTTGACCATTCGTGAGACATGGAGTAGCTGAAGCTTCCATCCTCAAATCTACAATTGCTTACGTTCTTGCAAGAGATTTGATATACTAAATTACGTCATTTAAATCAATTGGATAATGAAGAAGATGATGCCATTAACAGTTAATGTTTATTAAGCACTTACTTTGTTTCAGGCGCCTTGTTAACACTTTACATGCATTATCTCATTTAATCCTCTCAACAGCTCTGGGGTAGGTAATGCTATTACCCCATTTACAGATGAGATTAAGGCCCTTGCCCAAGGCTGCATGCTGGTAGTAGGGGAGCTGAGATTCAGACAGAAGCAGCCTGAGGACGCAGCCCAGGTTCCTGATTTCCAACAAAAATCAGCATCTTAGCTATACCACGTGGGTAGCGCTCTGTAGTTTTCTACAAAGGGCCTCTGTCTCAACTTTATCTTATTTGATTCCATAGAAACAATGTCATAATAAGGGCTCCAGATCCCAAGGAAGGGCCTGATGGCATACTTTTTCTAGAAATGACCGCAATTGCCCTACTTAATCAATTATAAATGGTCTATTTGTACACTGTACAGTATAAAGTTCTCTAGTGTGTACATATATCAAATAAATAGAGCAGTGCAAGAGCCAATCACATAAATGTAATTACATTTTATTTATTTAGGAACTCCCGGGAGAAGAGCCTGGCAGTGCTGGGGAGAGGCTGTGGGACTTTGAGGAAACAGCTGGAAGAATCTTGGGGAGAGAGTCTGAGGCCAACAGCCAGAAAGACTGCCCAAGAGAAAGGCATTGCCATTTAAAGAGATTTCCTAAAGCGACAGAAGCCAGGGGGACGTATTCTGGAAACATGAAAGCTGTCAGGGAGTGAAATTACTGGGTGATGTGGAGGGAGGATGGCCAAGCAGAAATTCTCCAGGTAACAACATGGGTGCAGTTGCCAGGGGCCTATAACCATTTGGATCACTGTAAAGCAAGAGGTATCCTGGACCCGTTTTAATATATTTGTTTGGCAGATCTCCCCATAGCCCTCACATCTCAGAGATAAACTATATGTGCTTTTTTGTGTGCTGTTTGGTCTCTGGGCCCCTAAAAAAACAAGTTGCACACTTAAGACAAATTAAAATACAAAAGAAAGAAAATCACAGCACCCTGGCATGTCCTCCTTCATTTTCCTGCTCTAAAGCTCCTAGAGATTTTCCTAGTTAGAACCTTAATTATGGAAATTCTCATTTGAATTATGTGATTTATTTAAAGCCCTGTCTTTCCAAGAGAATAAAATCCAGGTTTTGAAGCACCTCTCAAAACAATTTATTCTTCTCTACCAACTAATTGCTTTGGCCAGCAATCATGAATTTATAGTACATTATGCCAAAGCAAAACACTGTAATAACTTAATCAAACATTTAAAATCCACCTCACAGCCATATAATATACAGAATCGGTTCTCTCGGCTCTCTCATTAAAGGTCAATTACCATTTTATTCCAAACCTCTACATCTTGGAGAAGCAACACATACAGAGAGAGAGAGACAGGGACAGAGAGAGAAGAGAGAGGGACACAGAGAGAGAGAGACAAACATACAAGCTTTTTTTTTGCAGGGGGGTCTGGCATATTCCCACATTTAGAGGAATTCTCCTTGTTACACTTTGAAATGAGAAAATTGCTACTTCTTTTTTAAATTCTAGCAAAAAAGAGATATAAAGAAAGGGAATAAAACAAAGGTTTTAAAAGATGGTTTTTTTGATCTTCAAGGCATTCAGGGAAGAGTTGGACACAACTCTTAAGATGGTTATATGCCCCCTCACCCCAAAAAATAGTAAATAGAGAAATATTAATAATGATTTGCATTGTTTTATCTGTTTGCCTTTTTAGAGTACATTAACAGATACATACTTTCTGACAACACCCAGACTCCTATCAGACAGAAAATACTATTCGACCCATTTTTTCAGATGAAGAAACACGCTTCAAGAACTGTTAACAAGAGAAAGGGGACAGGGAGCCAATTTGGCATGCACTGGCGTGAGGTATTCGGCCTAAGAGATGGCAAAAGGCCAATGAGTAAAAATGTAGTCCTTTGGTCCACCTGGTTAAGTAATCTACTCTCTTTCCTTATTTAATCGCTCTTATAACACAGGTGATGATGATGATGATGATGAAGAGGAGGAGGAAATGAGTGGGGAGGGAGTTAAATTTACTGAGTGATGACTATGCAAATATGCACTTGTAAGTAAATCTAACTAACAGCAAAAATTAAAGAAGTGAGGTAATACAATATTTATCCTTTTGTGATTGGCTTATTTTGCACAGCATAATGTCTTCAAGCTCCATCCATGGTGTAGCACGTGTCAAAGACTTCATTTCTCCCTCTGGCTGAGTAGTATTCCATTGTATGTATATACCACATTTTATTTATCTGTTCGTTTGTTAATGGGCATTTAGACTGTTTCCATCTTTTGGTTATTGTGCACAGTGCTGCAATGAGCGTTGGCGTACAGATCTCTTTTTCAGTCACTGCTTTCAAGTCTTTTGGGTATATACCGAGGAGTGGAATTGCTGGGTCATATGGTAGTTCTATTTTTAGTTTTTTGAGGAACCGCCACACTGTTTTCCACAATGGCTGTACCATTTTGCACTCCCACCAGCACCGGATAAGGGTTCCAATTTCCCCACGTCCTTGCCAACATTTGTTATTTAGTTTTTTAATCTTAGCCATCTTAACCAAAAAAACAAACCCATTGCCGTTGAGTCAATTTCAACTCATAGCAACACTACAGGACAGAGTAGAACTGCCCCATAGGGTTTCCAAGGAGCAGTTGATGGATTTGAACTGCTGACCTTTTGATTACGCCAAATGCTTACCCACTGTGCCACCAGGGCCCCTTAGCCATCTTTGCGAGAGTGAAATGGCATCTCATGTGGTTTTGATTTGCATCTCACTGATGGCTAATGAGGCT
Source organism: Dugong dugon (assembly GCA_030035585.1). NCBI lineage: Eukaryota > Metazoa > Chordata > Mammalia > Sirenia > Dugongidae > Dugong > Dugong dugon. The sequence goes on along the minus strand of CM057460.1, from coordinate 163,044,812 downwards.
GAGTGTCTTTTCATAGGCAATTGTACAGAGACCAAAGGTTATTAGTGGGGGGAGGGAGAGGAAAAGTGGGTTAATGAGGATGGAAAATCATGTTGATTAAGGGTATTGCACGGCCGATTATTGTAATTGCGGTCAACAAGTTGTTGCGGTATGATTAATTACTTTTGTGTGTGGCCTTTCTAGCCATGGTCTTGTAACTCCCACCCAGGTGATTGGGTGGGACTGTGTGATACGGTAATTGTGGCCTACCAAGGGGACAGGTCAGTTTTGCCATAAAAGAGAGCCAATTCCAGAGCAGAGAGGAAGAGCCCATCACCACCAAGGAAGGAGAGACCAGCAGGAGAGACTTGGCAGCAGAGATGGCACAGTGGGCTTCCCGGCCCACAGGGAGAGAAAGCTGAGCACCTTTGGGCAGAGACTGAGGGCCAGGGAGAAGTATGCCTGTGAGCACAGCTGGGAAGAGGCTGTCCCGATGGAAGAACTGTACCCTGAGTGTCCCTGAGCCTCTAACTGATACTTCCCTAATAAATCCCATAATTGTGAGTATGGTCTGTGAGTTGTGTGTGGCCACTGCAATGAATTATCGAACCCAGTAGAGAGTGCTGTGGGAGGGACGGTTGGTGTCAAAATTGGTGCAGATGGCAGAGAGGACGCGTGTTTGACCTCTGCCTTACGAAAATCAGCCTTGGGCTGTTGATCTTGGTTCTCTTTCCCCCTTGTGGGGTTGGAGGAGGTCAGATACTACCCTCAAGCCATTTTTACAGTTGTACACCTCTAAAAAGTTGAACTGGCAAAGGCTGTATGATAGATATATTTATAACAACAACAAAAAAAGAGTAGCTACTGAGGCTGCTATGGACAACCAAACACTTCATGGGATTTGGTTCCTTGGTTTGGAGGTTTAGGGTCATGGTTTCATGGGACAACTCAGTTAATTAGCCTAATAATGTATTTAGTGCTTCTGTTCCACCTCCTAGTTCATTGCATAAGTGCCGGGAGTCTTAAAAGCTTACAACTGGCCATCCAAGGCACAACAACTGGTCTTTATTCATCTGGAGCAACAGAAGAAGGAGAGTCAGGAACAGGAGGAGGATATGGAATGTGTGGCTAATTGCCTCCATGAATAACTGCCTCCTTTGCTATGAGACCAGAACTAGATGGTGCCCAGATACCGTTACCAAACACTTTGATCAAAAATTCCATAGAAGAATCCTGATCAAATGTGGGAAAATGCAGAACAGAATTTCAAATTCTCATGAACTCTAGACTTTCTGGTGCATAAGAGGTGGACGAACCCCTGAAACTATTGCCCTGAGATAATCTTTAAACCTTAAACCAAAAATATCCCCTGAAGTCATCTTAAAACTGAACAATAGTTTAGCTTACTAGTAAAAAAGGCTTGCCTTGAGTATTATGCTCTTTTAAGAACTATATATATATGGGATCAAATTGACAACAACAACTCGAAAGACTAGATAGAAACCTTAGAGGGCAGTAAGTTTATGTTAATGAGGAGGGAACAAACTCAGAAAAGGAGGGTGAGAATGATTATACAGCTAGAAGAATATAATCAATGTCACTAAATTGTACATGTAGAAACTGTTTAATTGGTATATATTTTGTTGTACAGATTCTCAACAACAACAAAATAAAATTTAGAAAAAGAATTAAAGGAGAAAAGCAAGGAAAGAAATAAAAGGTGCAGAAGGTCCCACCAGCCATTCTTAATGAACACGTACCCCTGAGTAATCCTGAGATGAGAGATATAAATCTGCTCTTCCCATAGTCTCTCAGTCCTCATGTGCTGCTCGTGGTGTGAATATTATGTCGAGGGTGATTCTGGTGTCCAAAGGTATTTTTCAGTTAAAATGGCCCCTATGTGTATAGTTTATGGGAGATATAACTGCCAATAATTATGACTGTTTTCACTTTTTATCTTCCATGCTAACATTAGAGACAAATCTATATTTAACAGGTAACTGCACTCAAGGAGGAGTCCCTGGGTGGTGCAAACAGTTAACACACTCAGTTGCTGATAGAAAGGCTGGAAGTTTGAGTCCATCCAGAGGCACGTGAGAAGAAAGGCCTACTGATTACTTCCGAAAAATAAGTCATTGAAAACACTATGGAGCACAGTTCTACTCTGACACACATGGGACCACCATGGGTCAGAATCGATTCAACAGCAACTGGTAGACGTAGCACTCAATGATGGTTAACCCTATTTAACACTTGGTACTCAGAGCTATGAGTACCAGGGCTCTTGGATGGTAAGTGAAATGAGAAGATTTATCCAGGTTCAAATCCAGGTCTGTCCTAACTCAAGAGTCCATGCATTTAATCTCTAAACTGTTAACCATACAAACACTCTAATTAAATTAGCATATCAAAGGCCTGTGAAAATTTCTGGACAATAGGCTTTGCTGCTCTTGCCCCCCTGTTAAACAACCCCAGATGCATCATTTTTTTCCAAACTAGTGATCCTAATATGCACTACTATTTGATTTTCAAGACTCAATTCAGAAGGTGAAGGCTTCCCTGACTCACCAGTAGAGGCAATCAATCACTCCCTCGGTACTCTCCAAGGTTCAGTATCCACCATGTTGAAAGATATATGTTTATAGACTTGTCTTCCTAATAGGCTATAAGTTCCTTGAGGGCAAAGATTCCATTGTATTCTTCTCAAAAATTCTAATATTAATATAGCACCTGGCACATAGTTTATAATCAATAAATGTTTGTGAAATCGAATTGTCTAATACACAGGATGAAAAATATTTCTAGAGCCCCCTTTGTGGGGAGGGGTGAAGTTGCTGGAAAAATATCTGAAAATGCCTGTCTTACCGATTCCCCAGGAACATGGAACCAGTCTTTTTCTTTTTTTCAGTCCTGCTTCCAAGACTGCAGTGAAATACTTATGAGCATTTACTATGGGCCAGATACCATGCAAATCTCTTTGCAAATATACTATTTAATTCTGCCAACAACCCTATGAGGTAGATATATAGATGTCTTACAGATGAGGCAACTGAGGCTCAGAAAGGTTCATTCATTTGTCCAAGGTCTAACAACCAGCAAGTTTGGTCCAGGAATCCAGAGCCCATGCTCCTTACTGCTATATTCTACTTCCTTCCCACTTGATTTGCTTAAATCTCCACCATCATTAAGCCTATATCCCCAAGTTTTGTTCTCAAGAGAGATGGCTCTGTTCTCCACTAGGTAATCATTTGAAGACTTTAGGCTGAAGTCTCCCCACAACCTCCTCCTCATCTGCCTTGGTCCTCACAATGCATCCAGGGAAGAGAGCCCAGTAGGAGGGAACCAAGCAGGGCTGGCCTTCCACTGGAGGCGTACCATCCCACCTGGACCTTCTGAGGGCCTTGGAAACCTTCTCTAGCTTTTAATTTTCCCCCAATGTCTCCCTAGTTCTACAGCTTCCCTTCATTCTGTCTTGCAAATCTTAAGGAGCCAATGGAAAATATATTCCAAGATAGAAGTTATGTTTTGGTTTTTTTCTTTTTTTGTTTTTTTAAAAAAAGGAATAATAAAATAATCCAATCAGACATCTGTCAACAGTGGTGTTTCTGGTGTTGGCAGTTTATACCCACACAGACACTGGAGTGTTTTTCATGGACTTAGAGCAATTTAAGGGTAGACACCACAGGCTATATATTTCACAAAGAAGACTCTGTCCATAATTCTGAGTTAATAACAATGGTAAGGCTTTGATGTTGATACAAATGAGGCCAAATGAAGAAAAAGTCACATTCATGGGCTGTTTGGGTGTCTGGCCTCTAAACGATCAGCTCAAGGAATATAACACATCAGTTCTGGTGGGACAAGCAGGGTTCTATGCACCAGGAAAAACATAACTCTTGCAGTAATTGAAAAATATATATTTTCCACACATATGCATTTTAATATATAATCTAATGACTTATTTCACTTTTAATTAAAGAGTAAATGTGAACCCTGAGCTACAGCTAAGGAAAACATCATTGTTTTTCTGCTCTTTGGAAGAACAGAGCTAACACCAAGGCAACTCAGCATCTCAAACACTGCACACTGCATTAAAATTTCATGGAAGTCAGATTCATCTCTAGCCTGTTTACTTGTCTGTAAAATGAGGAAATTGGATAATACAATATCTCACTCTCCTTCCAGCTCCTGAATGTTATGTTTTCTTTTCACAACACCCAGATTTAGAACAACCCTGAGTTCAAATCTCAGCATGGCAAGTTACCTGAACTTTAAGTGTCTCTCTCTGTAAAAAGACATGGTAATTTAAAAAGCTATGTTTCTTTTCACTTTTTTTTTAATCAAGAAAATGGTCACACATACAGAAAAGGAGAAATATGCGTTGAACATCCATATACCTACCACTTGGATTTAACAATTGTTTTCATTTTGCAGTATCTGTTTTGCTTTCTTTACTGAAATTTGAAAGTAAATTATAGATATCAAGACACTTGATCCCTAAATACTTCGTGCATCTCCAAAAAATTAAAGAACTTCTCTTACCTAGCAAGGGTACCATTATCACACCAAACAAAATAATTCCCTAACATCATCTGATACCTAATCCATGTTCAGATTTCTCTGTTCCCAAATTTTATTTTATACATTTGTTTCTTCAAACCATGTTTCAAATAAGAACCATGCATTGCATTTGGTTATTACATCTGTCTCTTAAGTCTCTTTTTAAAATAAATTATCCTTTCAAAGTATAATACATAAATAGAAAAACGCACAAATCTAACTGTATGGCTTGAGGGATTTTCACCCAGTGAACATGTCCATAAAACCTCTACCCAGATCAAGAAACAGATGATTATATACCCCAAAGTCCCCTAATGATCCCTTCCATTTATAACCCTCCAATGATGAATTCTACCCTGACTTCTAACACAATAGCTTAGTGTTGCCTGTTTTTGAGATTTATATCTATGGAATCAAGTAATAGATATTCTTTCACTTCTACCTTTTCACAACTCATTATGTTTCTGAGATTTATCCCTGTTGTTACATGTAGCATTCGCTTTTTGTGTTGTTAATGTTTTCACCTCTATTCCATTGTATGAATATACCACAATTTATTTACTTATTCTAATGCTGATGTACATTTGGCTTGTTTCAGTTTGGAGCTACTACCAATAGTGCTGCTATGAGTATTCTTGTAGATGTCTTCTTGGGGTGTATACCCAGGAACCACCACCCATCTGTCAGTTTGTTGTACTGTGGCTTGCGTGTTGCTTTGATGCTGGAAGCTATGCCACCAGTATTTCAAATACCAGCAGGGTCACCCACAGTGGGCAGGTTTCAGCAGAGCTTCCAGACCAAAACAGACTAGGAAGAAAGACCTGGCAATCTGCTTCTTAAAATTAGCCAATGAAAACCCTATGGATCACAACAGAATACTGTCCGATATAGTGCTGGAAGATGAACCTCCTAGGTTGAAATACACTCAAAATACACAGTGTCTACAACAATGGACTTGAGCATACCACTGATTAGGAACATGGTACTGGACCAGACATTGTTTTGTTCTGTTGTACGTGGGGTCACCATGAGTCGAAGCTGACTCGATGGCAACTAACAACAACAACAACAACAACTCCAGCTGGGCATACTACTACAGCTGCCGGTACTTCCATACTTCTTCCTGACCAAGTGCTTCTTCAGCTCATTTGTAAAGTAAGTCAGAGATTGGCTATCTGTTCACTAAGACTGTTTACTCTTCTCCTGGATGCACAGCTCGACTACCTTTCCCAGCCTTCCTTCAAGTTTACTGTGGCCATGTGATTAAGTTCTAGCCCAAAGTATGTAAGTGGAAGAGACATGTACTTCTTCTAGGTCTTGCCCATGAGAACCTCCCACATCTAAATCTTCATGCTGTTTTCCCTTCCATTGGTTTGATGCAGATAGACATTGCTTCCATGGAAACCAAGATTTAAAGATGGCAGAACCAAGGAATGGAAGCATCCGAGTCCTGAGTCTCCACCTGGAGGAGAGAGGCCCAGAAATCAGGAACATTCATATTGAATTTTATATCAATAAGAAATAAACTTCCACTGTGTTAAGTCACTGAGATTTGAGGGTTTATCTAGTACAGCAGTCAGCATTATCCAACTATTACTCTGAAACAGAGAAATAGCCAGGTTTACTCTGGAATTGTAATCTCTTCCATTCCCTAGATAGGCACGGTATTTCAGCCTTGTTCACAAAGCCAAAGAAAAGGGTCTTTTGCCAAAATATTTTGCTGATATTCCATGGAGTTAAATGGGTATGTGAGAGGCTATTTGTAGGGCTATTGCTAAAGATAACACTTCATCGAAAGTCTACAGCACAGAAGTATGAAAAGGCGTGGGCTTTGATGTCAGACAGATGTGGCTCTGAATCGTGACTCCCCACTGACAACTCTTTGGCTTAACCTCCCTGGGTCCCTGTTTCTTCATTTGCAAAATGAAGGTAACAACACCTCATAGGAATTGCATGGGGATAAAGTAACAGACTAAGACAGATGATAAAGAAGGACCTGGTGATCTACTTCTAAAAAAACTGGGCAGTGAAAACCTTATGAATAGCAGTGGAACACTGTCTGATATAGTGTCAGAAGATGAGCCTTTCAGGTTGGAAGGCACTCAAAATATGACTGGGGAAGAGCTGCCTCCTTAAAGTAGAGTCAACCTTACTTACATGGATGGAGTCAAGCTTTTGGGACCTTCATTTGCTGATTTGGCACAACTTAAATTGAGAAGAAACAGCTGCAAATATGCATTAATAATCAGAAATTGGAATGTGCAAAGTATGAATCTAGGAAAACTAGAATTTGTCAAAAGTCAAATGGAATGCTTGAAGATCAATATCCTAGGCATTAATGAGCTGAAATGGACTGGTAGTGGCCATTTTGAATCAGACAATCATATGGTCTACTATGCCAGGAAAGACAAACTGAAGAGGAATGGTGTCACATTCATTGTCAAAAAGAACATTTCAAGATCTATCCTGAAGTACAACACTGTCAGTGATAGGATAATATCCATACACCCACAAAGAAGACCAGTTAATAAGACTATTATTCAAATTTATAAACCAATAACTAATGCCAAAGATGATGAAATTGAGGATTTTTACCAACTTCTGCAGTCTGCAACTGATCAAACATGCAGTCAAGATGCATTGATAATTACTGGTGATTGCAATGCTCAAGCTGGAAACAAAGAAGAAAGATTGGTAGTTGGAAAATATGTCCTTGGTGATAGAAACGATGTGGGAGATCGCATGACAGAATTGTATAAGACCAATGACTTCTTCATTGCAAAAACCTTTTTTCCACAACATAAACGGTGACTATGCAAATGGATGTCACCCAATGGAATACACAGGAATCAAATCAATCATATCTGTGGAAAGAGAATATGGAGAAGCTCAATATCATCAGATAGAACAAAGCCAGGGGCCGATGGTGGAACAGACAATCAATTGTTCATATGCAAATTCAAGTTAAAGCTAAAGAAAATTAAAACAAGTCCCTGAGAGCCAAAGTAGACCTTGAGTATATCCCACTTGAATTTAGAGACCATCTCAAGAATAGATGTGACACATTAAACATTAATGACCAAGGACCAGACGAGCTGTGGAATGACACCAAGAACACTGTCTCAGCCTGGGTTCTCTAGAGAAGCCAAACCAGTAAAGCGTATAAATATACAGAGAGAGATATTTATATCATAGAAACAGCTCACGTGATTGTAGAGGCTGGAATGGCCCAAGTCCGTGGATTAGGATAGAGGCTTCTCCCAATTCACGTAGCCACAGGGGCTGGTGAACCCAAGATCCGCAGGTCAGAGAGCAGGGCTCTGCTCACTAGCTGTGAAAATCGATGAATCCCAAGACAGGCAGATAAGCTGACAGCCCAGGTCCCAGGAACCGGAGGTCAGATGAACAGGAGGCAGCCACAGGATCCAGAGTGAGCAAAAAGCCAGAACGTCTGCTAATATTTGGATGCAGCCCACACCCCCAAGGAAACTTTTTTTCAACTGATTGGCTGCTCACAGCATATTCAATCATGGGAGTGATCACATATAAACACTGAGAATTATGGCCCAGCCAAGTTGACACACAATCTTAATCATCATAGACATCATACATGAAGAAAGCAAAAGATCATTAAAAAGACAGGAAAGAAAGAAAAGACCAAAATGGATGTGAATAGAAGTGAACAGAAGAAATGATGAAATAAAAGAGCTAAACAGAAGATTTCAAAGGGCGGCTTGAGAAGACAAAGTAAACTATTATAATGAAATGTGCAAAGATCTGGAGACAGAAAACCAGAAAGGAAAAACATGCCCGGCATTTCTCACGCTGAAAGAACTGAAGAAAAAATTTAAGCTTTGGGATGCAATACTGAAGGATTCTATGGTCAAAATACTGAACAATGCAGAAAGCATCAAAAGAAGATGGGAGGAATACAGAGAGTCACTGTACCAAAATGAAATGGTCAGTGTTCAACCATTTCAGAGGGTAGCATACGATCAAGAGCCGATGGTATTAAAGGAAGAAGTCCAAGCTGCACTGAAGGCACTGGCAAAAAATAAGCCTACAGGAACAGATGGAATACCAGTTGAGATGTTTAAACAAATGGATGCAATGCTGCAAGTGTTCACTTGTCTATGTCAAGAAATTTGGAAGACAGCTACCTGGCCAACCGACTGGAAGAAATCCATATTTGTGCCCATTCCATAGAAAGGTGATCCAACAGAACGCAGAAATTATTGAACAATATCATTAATATCACACACAAGTAAAATTTTGTGGAAGATCATTCAAAAACGGTTGCAACAGTACAGTGACAGGGAACTGCCAGAAATTCAAGCTAGATTCAGAAGATGACATTGAATGAGGGCTATCATTGCTGATGTCAGATGGATCCTGGCTGAAAGTATAGAATACCAGAAAGATGTTTGCTTATGTTTTATTTACTATGAAAAAGCATTTGACTGTGTGAATCATAACAAATTATGGTTAACGTTGTGAAGATTGGGAATTCCAGAATACTTAATTGTGCTCAGGTGGAACCTGTACATATACCAAGAGGCAGTCATTCAAATAGAACAAGGGGAAACTGCATGGTTTAAAATTAGGAACAGTGTGTCTCAGGGTTGTATCCTTTCACCATACTTATTCAATCTGTATGCTGAGCAAATAATCCAAGCTGGACCATATAAGAAGAATGTGACATCAGAATTGGAGGAAGACTCATTAACAACCTGTGATACGCAGATGATACAACATTGCTTGCTGAAAGTGAAGAGGACTTGAAGCACTTACTGGTGAAGATCAAAGACTACAGCCTTAAGTATAAATTATACCTCAACATAAAGAAAACAAAAATCCTCACAAATGGATCAACAAGCAACATCATGATAAACATCATGATATTGAAGTTGTCAAGGATTTCATTTTACTTGGATCCACAATCAGCACTGATGGAAGCAGCAGTCAAGAGATCAAACAGCAAATTGCATTGGGCAAACCTGCTGCAAACGATCTCTTTAAAGTGTTAAAAAAGCAAAGGCGTCACTTTGAAGACAAAGGCGCCCCTGATCCAAGCCATGGTATTTTCAATCGCCTCATATGCATGCAAAAGCTGGATAATCAGTAAGGAAGACTGAAGAAGAATTGATGCATTTGAATTATGGTGTTGGCTAAGAATATTGAATATTGAATATATTGAATATACCATGGACTGCCAGGACAAATCTGTCTTGGAAGTAGTACAGCCAGAATGCTCCTTAGAAATGAGGATGGTGAGACTTCATCTCATGTACTTTGTACATGTTATCAGGAGGGACTAGTACCTAGTACCTGGAGAAGGACATCATGCTTGGTGAAGTACAGAGTTAGTGAAAAAGAGGAAGACCTTCAACGATATGGATTTACACAATGTCTACAACAATGGGCTCATACATAGCAATGACTTTGAGGATGGCACAGGACCGGGCAGTGTTTTGTTCTGTTGTACACAGGATCACATTTGAGTCAGAACTGACTCGATGGCACCTAACAACAGCAACAACAACAAACTAACAGCATATAAAATAGTGGCACAGTTCCTGGCGTGTCCAAGGTACTCGATTTGTTCCCTCCCACAAACATGAAATTAATAAATTGGGAATTTATTTACCCTTCTAATCAGAGGTCTAGGCAAGAAATGGCCTTTTCACAAATGACTATGTATTTGTCTTTCCATGTAAACATTGAATAGTTCACACAAAGGAAGCAAGTTCAACAAAAGCTTTATTTTTTCCTTGGTCTAAATTAGGAGAAGAATTTAAGTTTTTAGAAACTTAAAAATGAAAGTTTAAACAGACACAAAATTCATTATGTTTATCACTATTTTTCCTTACAACAGTAATACGTGCCATAGTTTCAAATGAACAACAGCAGATCACATGCTGACATCTGACCTAGAAGGAGAACAATAAATGAGACATTTCATACAACAGAGGAGAAGTAAGGGATTTTGCTCAGTTTTAATGTTGTTGTTGTTGACTGCCATCGAGTCAGCCCCCGACTCATGGCGGCCCCATGCACAACAGATTGAAACACTAGCCAGACCTGTACCGTCCCCATGATCAGACCGTTATGGTCCATAGAGTTTTTATTGGCTGATTTTTCAGAAGTAGATCTCCAGGCCTTTCTTCCTAGTCTTTCCTAGTCTGTCCTAGTCTGGAAGCTCTGCTGAAGGCTGTTCCCTATCGTTGCAACCTGCAAGCTTCCACTGACAGCAGTGAGGATCTTCCTCCTTCCCATGTTGTCTCAAATGGAATGACTCCATAGGAAAAAATGGCAGATCATAAGGCTAACAAGTTGGTGGCAGATAGGTCATCAAGCGCATCTCTGTAAATCAGATTTGTCAACAGGTAAACAGAGCACAACCCTTCTAGGTAAGCTAGTGGAGCAGTGAGCTGTGGCAGCCACGTCCCCAAACTACAGGAGTGGAGGAGGCTAAAATGTCAGATCGTCCAGGATGCAGAGGGGAGCATTCACTAGAGCCGCCCACCAGTATGAGTAAGTGCTCCTGGGGACAATATGTGCTTCAAGGGCAGAAAGCGCATATCCAGATGTTACGAGCTGCCAGATGTGATTAACTGAGGAAAGGTGAAGCTGCCCACTTAACCATCTGAGCAGCCCCAATCAGCAAAGTGACCCAACAGTTTTCTGCAAAAGCATTAATCAACAAAACAAATGGCGGCTCCATCATCTCCCAGACCCACCCCTTTTCCTCACTCCCTCTGACAGAGTCAGAACAGCCGGCCTATTTTTAAACCACCGGCAATGTATTCTCTCGTGGAAACCTGTGGGCTTCCTGACACAGCTGATGCTCACTCAGAGCATCACAAGCATACCGAAGACTTCGCCCACTCACTCGTCCCTTCTCTCCCACGAGAATGGGGCAGAGGGGGTGCTGGGAAGAGAGGCCCAAGAGCGAGCCTGCTCCCAGTGCAGAAGAGGAGGGAGTATCTAGTGCTGGTTTCCATGACAGGGATAACTGCAGGCTTCCCTCCTCCATGAAAGGGAAAGCTGAGGCTTGGGCAAAAACAGCCCCGCATACAGATACCAAGAGAGAACACAGGCCTGAGAAGAAGAAAAACAACCCCCAGATGCCAATTACAGATCTTCTAAAGAAAAAGAATTGAAATGGATCTCAGGCTCTCTTTAACATGCATCTAATATGCTTCAAATATAATAGTAAGAACTTTATTAAACATTGGAGACTTTTTTTTTTAGCAAGGTCACAATGAGGCCAATTGAAAAAAAAAAAAAAGAAGAAGGACTTTTCAAGAAAGGAGGTTACTCTGTACTCACAATCGCTCCAGCTGCTTCAGATCCTGGAAGGCGCCTCTCTCTATGACACTGACCTGGTTGTCTTCCAGATGCCTAGAACCACAAAGGCAGCAACAATCAAGGACAAAATTAGCTCAGGGGTCCTCACGCTAGGCTTCAGGCCATGCAGGCAGGGTCACTCAACCCCTCCTGCCACCCTCAGGGCCCCTACAGCCAGGACCAGGCTGGTGGGACAAGATAACTCACATCCCAGCTTGGAGTCACGGTAACCAGGGTTTCACCGCCTGCACACTTCTACCTGACAGATTGGTTTCCATGCCTCTATTTTAAGAATGTTCTCAGCAAATGTCCCCCCAAGCACTGCAGGGTGTTGCACAGAAAAGGAAGAGGTAAAAGCTGCTTCTTATAAAAACAACACAATATATACTCAGCCTCTCTTCCCTCGGAACTCCCTCCTCCAAGGATTCAAAAAGACTTCACTGGAAAGGGCCTTCCCTGCTCTCCCTGCCGCTGGGTCACCCTCTGAGTGGAAAGGGCGAAGCTACTGTTGGACAACTGCCTGGGGCAAGAAAACCAGCCTGGGCCCTGGAACTCCCCTAGTCCAGGGTCTGGCTGCTCCCCGCATAAGGACAGTGGTCACAAAAGCTAGGTCTCTGTACCCCGAGCCGTGGATTTGCTGACCCCCCAAACTCCTCCAAGCAGGTGATCAGAAAACCTAAACACTCTGCTTATATGAGTTTGATTCATGCACGTGGCATAGCTTAAGAATTGAACGTACAATGAAACATTTGTTCCCTTAACTTAAAAAAAAAAAAGTAGCTTAGAATGGGTTAGCTGAACAGTAGGAAAGGGAAGCAATAAAACTGCATAGTTTCCATTCGGGTCTGACTCCGGGCTGGGGCAAGATACTGATCCTACTTGGTGGGAGAGTGGAATTCAGGGGGATGCAGTGGTGAATTAAATAAGAGTGTTTCTTTGGAAGGTAGAGGTTGGAAAGGGCTGTGGGTTTCTCTAGATCAGGCAGAAGGAAAGGTCTCCTGAAGCACCTGAAGGAAAAGCAGGAAAGGAAGAGTAGTCTTGGGAACACAGGTCTTCATTTCAAAAGGAAACCTTCCAAGACACTCCTTCACCTTTCAGACACTCATAACCCCCTGCGCTTCTTAGGTATAATACTTGGGCCCTTGTGATTAATTTCCAAGTCCATCTCAGATCCACTATGTCTCAGGACCAAGAAGGTAAGACCTTGTGCGTCACCATACTCCCAGCCCTAACCTAGCTGCCTAGCACAGCAGCCACTTAATACACGCTTACTTGAAGAACAAAAAACTAAAAAGGACACTGGGTCAAAGCACAGGAAAGGTGAGTCTAGGACCCATTAAGTTTCTAGACTTGGTCTAGAAGAGCTGGAAGGGGTATTTTGTATTTCAATTTTTTTTTTTAATTCACTAAAATCCAGTTGCTATCAAGTCAATTCCGACTTCATGGTGACTCCATATATGTCAAAGTAGAAGTGTGTTCCACAGGGTTTTCAATGGCTGATTTTTTGGAAGTAGATTGCCAATCCTTTCTTTGGAGGTGCCTTTGTGAGGACTCGAACCACCAACCTTTCAGTTATCAGCCAAAAGGGACTCCTTGAATTCATTACCAACACTTAAAAATCGTAATATTACACATGCACACAGAAACACAAACACACACACACCACAAGAGATGCTCCTTTTGAAAAATCAGTTCTCACATTCCCAAATATCAACAACTGGCTGGAACTGAGTATTGTCGCTATGGTCAGCTAGGGTACACAGGCTCCCCAGTTCACCAGGATCCTCGTCCACTCTAACTCTTCACACATTTATGTTACTTCTGTTCTCTCACAGATACCTCACTTAACAGATATCGAAACAACTGAGCTGAGAGGGTAAGAGACTTGACCAAGGAGAAGTTATTTGTATTAAGTCACACAGCTAGTAGGGGTGGACCTCTCCCTCCTGGATTGGTGGGCTTTCCAGATTTGGCCTGGAATCCCTATCCTACTTTCTTACTAACTGGTAGTATGATATTGGGCTAGCTGGTCAAGCCCTCGGAGACTGTTTCCCCATTTGTAAAATGAAGAAAATAAAACACCTCATAAGCTCTGGTGAGAATTAAAAAGGAATAAAGGATGTAAATCATCTACCCCAGGATCTGAGTACAATTAGAGGTTTAATAAATGCTCATTCCCTTCCCTTCTCTTCCTTTTCTGTTTGGACATATGGCAAGGAGGGCCTCAGAATGCTAACAGACTCATACTAACACATCTTGCTAAACAGTGAACCAGTCTGAAATTAATAAGTGGGGGTTTGTTCAGTTGAGTTTTTCACTACCAATCAATCAATCACAGAGCTTGTTTGTCGTTATTTCCCAATTTTGACAAGGACCAACTCTAAGGCACTGATGTCACATTCCTTCTCAGTTTCTAGAGGAGCCTCTCTCCAACCTCCTAAGATAAATCCCTTTGTTTTTTACCAGCTAATCTAATGTTGCTAGCTTCTTTCAGAAAGATGAGTAGAAGAAATGCAAACGTGAAGGGCTGATACTGTATCTACATCTGCCCCTTCTCCATCCTTCTCAGGCCCTGGGAGGCAGACCTTTATGGCTGTATCAAGAAGCTAGAGTCACTGGGGAGTGCAAACGGTTAATGTGCTCACTGCTAACCAAAAGGTGGGAGGCTCGATTCACCCAGAGGCGCCTTAGAAGAAAAGCCTGGTGATCTACTTCTAAAAAATCAGCCATTAAAAACTCTATGGAGCACAGTTCTACTCTGACACACACAGGGTCACCATGAGTCAGAGTCCACTCGACTTCTGGATCCTGTTGGATTCAGCCAGTGGGAGTCACCAGCAGGGTGAAAAGAGAGTGAGGATGTGGGATTTCTTCCCTGGCTCCTTCTCTGCCAAGTCACTTCAGGTTGACTGTATCCCTCTACTTAAGGCCACAGGTTCTATCAGGTAGCCCCTACTCTGCTGGGCTCTGTAACCACTTCCTCCTGTTATTCCTTTAGGCCCAGGGGTAACAGTGGCTTTCCAATGTGGCTAGCCCCAGGGAACTACACCATGGCTTCTTGGTTTCTTTTCTTAAAATAAGATTTTATTGTGTTTTAGGTGAAAGTTCACACACTAAATTAGGTTCCCCTTTAACAATTTTTATACAAATTGTTCCATGCCATTGGTTATAATTTTTACAGTCTGTCAGCATTCTCATTATTTCCATTCTGTTTGTTCTGTTTCCATTGGTTTAGCTTCCCTTCCCCTCCTTGCCTTCTCATTTTTGCCTTTGGGTTAAACGTTGACTGTTTGCTCTCATATAGTTAATTGTTTAAGGGAGCACATTATTCACAGGTGATATTGTTTATTTTAGAAGCCAATCTATCATTTGGCTAAAAGGTGATCTGCAGAAATAGCTTCAATTCCAAGTTCAAAGGGTATCTTAGGGCGATAGTCTCTGGGGTTTCTCTAGCTCTATCGGTCCAGTAAGTAAGGCCTTTTTTAGGAATTTGAGTTCTGTTCTACTTTTTCTCCCATTCTATCTAGAATCTTCTATTGCACCCCTGATCAGAACAGTTGGTAGTGGTAGCCAGGCACCATCTAGGTTTTCTGGTCTCAGGTTAGAAGAGGCTGTGGTTCGTGTGGGCTATTAGTCCCGTGGACTAGTTTCTTCTTTGAGTCTGTGATTTCTTTCATTCTCTTCTGTTCCATATGAGTAAAGATCAATCGTTGTATCTTAGATGGTAGCTCACAAGCTTTTAAGACCCCAGATGCTACTCGGCAAACTAGAACATAATTTTTGTGAACTATGTAATGACTAAGCTGTCCCCTGAGGGCTTCTTGGTTTCTTAATCCTGCCCACACATTTGTAAAGAACTTCTTTATGTAATTCTCTTCATTTTCCCCATGTGAGTGCCATCTTTTCCTGCTGGGACCCTGACTGATAAGGTATGTAGGGCTCCTCCAGATCTATCTTCTAGATCTATCAGAGCCCAGCTTAATATCTGGCACTTAAATGCTTAATAAATAATCAATATTTGATGAACAAGTGAATCAATGAATGAAGGAGCTAATAATCTATGCAGACTTCTAGGCTGAGACGCAAGTTACAAACATGCTCCTAAAGCCATTGATTTCATATCTTCATTTTACTGACCAGATGAAGGAAGACAGGGGACCCAGGGAGAGCTAGACACCCAGAAGGGCTGTCCATGCCTTGAGTCTGTTCTGAATTAGAGTGGCACAGACTGTGTTCATTTTCAGCTATTTTGGCATTGTTATTTTATTTTATATGTATTTTTTAGTTTAAACACTGGATCAGAATCGGAAATTGCCCCATGTGATGATGGCTGGGGTGGAGTTTAACTCCTTTATTAACCTCATTTGGGATAAAGCTGGCTCCCACATTGTGGGCATAGCAGAGTTCTTGCAACAGACGACTAAGAAAGGGAATATAATTGATACCACCAGAAGAGACCTTTTCCTACACCCACCCTGTGGGAGGAAGAATTATCAAGGGTAATTCTTATATCTTCTCCTTGAATGCACTTCATTTGGGGAAAATTGCCTTGGGATGAGCCTGAAGATCCCCAATCCATTTTATCTGATTTTGCCTATTCAGGTTACCTGCACGGTATTAACAGTTTTGCATGGAAATGGGTAGCAAGCTCAAATTATTCAAGACGATTGAGTCTTTTCTAGCTTCACTGTGGATTGTAAATAAGAAACAGATACCAGGAATGTGCCAAGGTGTAATGAAAGCTTTTCAAAAAAGATAAGTTGTCTAGGTTACTCAGCTAAAAAGAATAGATGGAGGGGAAATACAGGTAAAACGTCTGGATATTATATTGGTATTAGTTAGAAAGCATTTCAGCTATCCTACCTAGCAGATTCTTCCACGGTAATAAAGGGCCACTTGAATGGGATTGTCTTTGAGTTGATGAGGAAGATAATGAAACATGGGATATTAATAGAACCTATAAAGTAGGGGCAGGAGGAGGCTTTCTGACATTGCTTATCAAAAAAAGAAGAATGTACCAATTAACCAAAAAGATAAACTTTAGTCACAGGAATGCTGTCAACCATCCAGAGGATATTAATACAATCTTTTGTGATTATTTTAAACATTCTATTTACTGAGAGCAGATATGGAAATTGGGGTTTTTATTAGCCTTTCTGATGTAACAGTAAGAAAATCAAAGGGTTATTTTTGACTTTGTTCAAAAATGAAACATTAGGTGAAATTTCTGACTTGTGAGAGAGAAAATCTCTTACAGATGCAGGAAGAGGAAAAAGTAAAGAAAAGAGAGAAGCCAAACATCTATTTTTTAAACTGGCAAATTACCTGGGATCAGGAGATTATTGCCTGTGTCTCTTCAATAAAAATCATCCGAAAACTGAACCACAGAATTCCCCCACCCCTGACCCCAACCCCAACTCTAACCCACACACATCCTGGTTAGGGCTGTTGGTCACTTGGCAGAGGAGTGACTGCTTAGGACAAAAGACAGACATGGCATAGGGTATGGTCTCCCTTCTAGGATGGCGAGTTCTCCAGAGAGGACTGGAGAGCACGTCAGTGGGGAAAATGTCTGTAACCTGTGGGCCCATCATAGGTTCTAATTCCACTTCTTCGGTCACCTTCTATGTGGAGCTGGAACTACTTAGCTGTCTTAATTTGCTAGTGCTGTTGCAACACAAATACCACAAGTGGGCGGCTTTGAAAAACAGAATTTCATTTTCTCACAGTTCTGGAGGCTAAAAGTCAAACTGGGGTCTTGGCCGTGCTGATTTCTTCCTTGTTCGTAGCCAGGGACATTCCTTGGTCCCTTGGGGTCCCTTGGCTTGTAGCTGATGCTCACATGGCAGCTGTCTTCCTCCATGTATGTGTCTCTGTGTCTAATCTACGCTTTTTATAACTCAGAAGTGATTAGGTTTAGGACCTACCCCCACCCCCCACACTGGTACGGTCTCATTAACATAAGAAAATAAAAACCCTACTTCCAAAAAGAATCGCATCCACAGGTACAATGGCCAGGAATTCAACACATATTTTGGGGGGGGATACAATTTAATCCATAACATTAACCTATCTGTGCTTGTTTCCTCTGTTGTAAAAAGGCATTAATAATAGGACCTACCTCAGAGACAGCCCAGGGCTACATAGCATAGAGCTTGGTCTATGGTAAATACCATGTGTATGTTGGTTATCATCATCATCATTGCTACTATTGCTTCTCAATCAGGAAAACAATGTTATAACAGTAATACTTCACAGATTGTAGTGAAGATAAACAAAGACTATTCGTGAAAATATTAAAACCATAAACCACTATATGTGTAACTATGAAAGTTATAAAACCAAACCCTTTGCCATCAAGTTGATTCTGACTCAGCAATGAAACTTACAAGGGACTTACAACTATTCATTACCTGTTTTACAGATGAGAAAACTGAGGTCCAAAGAGATACAGTGATTTGCCTAAAGTCACATAGGCAGTTAATTCTGAGTCAAGACAAGAACCCAGTACTTCCTGTCCCTAGCATAAAATTCAGTCTATTATAAAAGGGTATTGGTAAGAAGAAGGTGGTGACTTCAGATACTAAGACTTCAGCTGCTAAAGGTTTATCAACCAAAATTCCACAGATACAATAAGAAAAAAGCAGTCACCGAATTGGCTAGGTTGTCTTCCAGGTCTGAAGCCATAATTATCAACCTCTGGGTCAAGAAGGAAAAAGGATCCAGTTGCTCCTCTGTTGTATCTCTGAACGTCTTAGACTTCCCAGTGGACAAGTACTTGGGCAGCTTCTTATTACTCACAGACTTAAGGATGGGTGAGAGTGTTCAATACTTAGCGATGAAACCTAATATTCCTTGCTCCCCCCTTCTACCAACTCCCATCTCAAATTTTGCTACCTGTCTGCACAGCTGTGGGTGTTCAGCAAGGGCTCTGACCCTGTCTGATTTTCTCTCTCTCTCTTCCCATTCTCTCCATTGAGTAACAAGATAAATAACTCCTGTTCTGATTGCTCCTTCAATGCACAGGCTGGAGAAGAAATTATAATCTCTATGGAAGGGAAGCATGGTTAGTCAACCTGACATTGCTGTCATCCTGGAAGCTGGGCATGTTGATTTAATCATTTACAGCCTTCTCTTTTCCCTGTCACTGGAACTGACTTCTTCTATCGGTCTAGCTCTCCAGCTAGCAGCAGAGAGACACAGGATGAGACACCTGTGAGCACCTGGGTACACTAATGAAGGGCCTTCTGCTGCAGAGTGGTGAATCCCTGTTGCCCAGGGCTTGGGGGTGTGACATTAGGGCAGTGCAACATTTTCACAAGGCTGAGGAGCTGAAAATGAAAATGCACTGGAGAGCCATCTGCTACTTACAAGACACGAAGATTCCTGAGCCCAGCGAAGTCCATCTTGGTGATCCTGGTGATATTATTTCTGTCCAGGTCGCTGCAATGGAGAACAAATTAAGGTCAGACTGTTGCAGGTTAGACTTATGGTCTATTCAACCCAGACTGGCTTGGACGGGAGGGATGTCACTTGTTAGGATTTTGCAGGTTAGACTTACGGTCTATTCAACGCAGACTGGCTTGGACTGGAGGAAAGGCAATTCCAGTGATTAATGATATCCCCTGAGCATGCCCAACTAACCTTAAGGACACTGTATGGAATAAGCTTTTCATTCTGTATGTAGTAGAGCTCTGTTTTATTTAACTGCCTGGCTTCTGTTCCCCTTTTTCAGGTAACAGATTTTCCGTTGGGAGCCCCCTGCCTCTCCTACGCAAACTCTCAGATTACATAGCACAACTGGGGCTGACCCCTCTTCCCAGCTCCAGGGATGGGCACCTCATACAGTAAATAAGCAATAAGCAGCTTCCATCCCTCTGATTGATTCAGAAATGGATACATGACTCAAATTCCCAATAGCTCTCTTTCTACTGGGGTTGCTAAGCTCTTGAGTGTTGCCAGATCATCTGGCTACCATGGATAGAAGCTTACATGAGAAGAAAGCCAACACACTGGAAGCCTGAGCCAACAGAAGAAAAAAAATGAGAATGACTGCTGATGATATTGTATGAGATCTAGATCCACCCATGCCTGGACCCAGATACCTCTGGACTTCAAGGTTACATGAACCAATCTATCCCATCTCTCTTCTATTTTGGCTTAAACCACTTTGAGATGAATTTTCTACTCACTTGAAACCCAAAGAATCATGACTGATTTTTATACCCAACTAAGTGCTTGTCTATTTTCCAATTAGATGCCAGATTCCCTAAGGGCAAAGACCATATCACAATGAACTAAATAGCCCAACACAGTAGTATAGTATATACCTGGCACATAGTGCAGGTACTTTTTCTAATCTCAAGCATTAGGTAAGGACATCTGCAGGGCTTATTCCTGCCTGAAGCTGCAGGGTTATGCTCCTGAAAATGGCTCCAGAGAGAATTTGCCATTGAAGAACTTAAAGACTTACGGTTGTATTGGGGTGGTGGGGGTGAGGGGGCACAGCTGGTGGTGGAAAACCAGGCTTAGGACATACTGAAGTCAGGAATGAACCTGTAAACAACTGTATAAATATTCTGTGTTCACTAAAATTATCTAAGAAGACCGGATGCAAAAAAAAAAAAAAGACCATGAATAGTATTTACAATTCTTAATAATGGATACGTGTCTGTAAGTTTGTCATGGTAGCTTCCATGTTGCTGTGATACTGGAAACTTCGCCACTGGTATTTCAAATACTAGCAGGGTCACCTTTGGTGAACAGGTTTCAGCTGAGCTTCCAGACTAAAACAGACTAGGAAGAAGGACCTGCAGTCTACTTCTGAAAAAAATTGGCCAGTGAAAACCTTATGAACAGCAGTGGAACGCTGTCTGATATAGTGCCAGAAGATGAGTCCCTCAAGTTGGAAGGCACTCAAAATACAACTGAGGAAGAGCTGCCTCCTCAAAGTAGAGTCAATCTTAATGATGTGGATGGAGTCAAGCTTTCAAGGCCTTCATGATGTGGCACAACTCAAAATAAGAAGAAACAGCTGTAAACATGCATTAATAATTAGAACGTGGAATGTACAATGTATGAATCTAAGAAAACTGGAAATCGTCAAAAATGAATTGGAACACTTGAAGATCGATATTCTAGGCATTAGTAAGCTGGAATGGATAGGTAATGGCCATTTTGAATCAGAAAATCATATGGCCTACTATGCCAGGAATGACAAATTGAAGAGGAATGGCATCACATTCGTCATCAAAAAGAACATTTCGAGATCTATCATGAAGTACAATGCTGTCAGTGATAGGATAATATCCATACACCTACAAGGAAGACCAGTTAATACAACTACTATTCAAATATTTATCCACCAACCATTAAGGCCAAAGATGAGGAAACTGAAGAATTTTACCAATGTCTGCAGTCTGAAATTGATCAAACATGCAATCAAGATGCATTGATAATTACCAGTGATTGGAATGTGGAAGTTGGAAACAACCTGCGTTATACACATGACACAACCTTGTTTATCAATATCATGATAAACATCATGATATTGAAGTTGTCAAGGATTTCATTTTACTTGGATCCACAATTAATGCCCATGGAAGCAGCAGTCAAGAAATCAAATGATGCATTGCACCAGGCAAATCTGCTGCAAAAGACCTCTTTAAACTGTTAAAAAGCAAAGACATCACTTTAAGGACTAAGGTGCAACTGACCCAAGCCATGGTGTTTTCATTTACCTGATATGCATGCGAAAGTTGGACAATGAATAAAGAAGATCAAAGAAGAATTGATGCTTTTGAATTATAGTGCTGGCGAAGAATAGTGAATATACCATGGACCGTCAGAAGAATGAACACATCTTGGAAGAAGTACAGCCAGAATGTTCCTTAGAAGCAAGGATTGTAAGACTTCATCTCACATACTTGGACATGTTATATGGAGGGACAAGTCCCTGGAGAAGGACATCATACTTGGTAAAGGGTCAGTGAAAAAGAGGAAGACCCTCAACAAGATGGACTGACACAGTGGCTGCAACAATGGGTTCAGGCATAACATTGTGAGGATAGCACAGAACTGGGCAGTGGTTCATTCTGTTGTACATAGGGTAACTATAAGTCAGAACTGACTAGACGGCACCTAACAACAATAACAATAATAATAGATAATAAACAATTAATTTCCATTTCCCATACCTTCCTGTCATGGATTGAATTGTGTCCCCTAAAAATATATGTATCAGTTTGGCTAGGCCATCATCCCAGTATTGTGTGATTGTCCACCATTTTGTCATCTGATGTGATTTTCCTATGTGTTGTAAATCCTACCTCTATGATATTAATGAGATGGGATAGGCAGCAGTTATGTTAATGAGGCAGAACTCAATCTACAAGATTGGATTGTGTAGTTGAGTCAATCTCTTTTGAGATATAAAAGAGAGAAGTGAGCAGAGAGACAGGAGGACCTCATACTACCAAGAAAGCAGCACCAGGAGCAGAGCAGGTCCTTTGGACCCAGGGTCCCTGCGCTGAGAAGCTTCTAGACCAGGGTAAGATTGATGACAAGGACCTTCCCCTAGAGCCAACATAGAGAGAAAGCCTTCTTCTGGAGGTGACGCCCTAGATTATACTAGTAGCCGACTAGATTGTGAGAGAATAAATTTCTCTTTGTTAAAGCCATCCACTTGTGGCATTTCTGTTATAGCAGCACTAGATGACTAAGACACTTCCTTATGAAAAACTTTTCAGGATTTTGGCCCTCGGAGTTTCAACAATGTGTCTATAAATTGGCTTTGAATTCTGTCTTGGTTATTTAGTGCTGCTATATCAGCTCCAGAGGAAGGCTTTCTCTCGCTTTTGGCTCTGGAGGAAGGTCTTTGTCATTAATATTTCCCTGACTGAGGAGCTTCTCAGCGCAGGGACTCTGGGTCCAAAGGACATACTCTGTTCCTGGTGCTGGTCTCTTGGTGGTATGAGGTCCCCATGTCTCTCTGCTTGCTTCTCTCTTTTATATCTCAAAAGAGATTGGCTTAAGACACTAATCTTGTAGAGCTCATCAGTATAACTGCCACTAATCCATCTCATTACATCATAAAGTGACAGGATTTACAACACACAGGGAAATCACATCAGAAGGCAAAACGATAGACAATCATACAATACTGGGAATCATGACCTAGCCAAGTTGACAGGTATTTTTGGGGGACACAATTCAATCCATGATACTTCCCTACAGAACATTTAGATACCAAGAGGTCATCTTCCCAGTGATGGATTCCCATCTAAAGGTTCATTACTTCTTGGTTTTCCTAGTCAGGTCCTAAAGCAGCCATCCTGCAATCATGCCTCAGAAAAACCTGTGAGTTATACAGGTGAATAGAAAGAATGGGAAAATAATATTCAGATTCTAGCATTTTATGTGAGGAAAATCAAGTTTGAGTAGGGATTATTATCCTGATATTGGAAATCATACTGAAATAAAAATCAAGGGAGTCCTTTCCTAACCTTACCTGGGTACCCACCTCCCTTCCTCATCCAGTTTTCCACTACCTAAAATAGCAATTGCTGTTGGCATTGGTGGTTCAGTGGTAGAATTCTTGCCTTCCATGTGGGAGACTCAGGTTTGATCCCCAGCCAACAAACCTCATGAGCAGCCACCACCAGTCCATCAGTGGAGGCTTACATGTTGTTATGATGCTGAACAGGTTTCAGCAGAGCTTCCAGGCTAAGATGGACTAGGAAGAAGGATCTGGCGATCTACTTCTGAAAATCAGTCAATGAAAACACTATGGATCACAACAGTCCAATTCACAACCGATCATGTAAATGGTGCAGGACTGGGCAGGATTTTGTTCCATTGTACATGAGGTCACCATGAGTCAGGGACTGACTCCACAGCAGCTAACAACAACAAAAAAATAGCAATAAAAGTTGTTTCTTAACTAGCCTGTGATGGAGAAAGGCAGTATTTCGAATTCTAAAGCTAGGTTGAGTGCTGGTAAAGGCAGAGCAAGAGTTACACAGGCAGATAAACGGAAAGCATACTCATGCAAGGGTTAGAAACCAGCACACAGACAGAAATCTGAGTGCTCATAATTATGAGTATTCTTCTAACCTCCCGTCTACATTGGGATGGACGTTTGGGGACCTTGACAACTGTGAATATGACAATGCAACCACAAGTTTAATTACCAGGACACAGCATGGTATCTCGGTGGTTTGTGCTAGTGGCTGCAGCAACAATGTTTTCAATTAATACTTATTATGTGAAGGAGCAGAGTGTGCTGCTAAAATGCTAAGGACTTGGGGGGAGGGTCTGTGGGGGTGGCCTCAGCACAGAGTCAGTGTTCGGAAGCCTGAGTTGTCTGAGGCAAGCAGTCCTGATTGAATCCCAGCCCTTCCCACTACTGAATGACCTAAGAGAGTTTACTTCATCTCTGAGGCTCAGTTTCCCCTCTACAAAATGAAGGTCGCAACCTTGACCTGAAGAGTTTTTATGAGGGTTAAATGAGATGATGTATGGTTGCTGTTGTTAGCTGCTATGGAGTCAGCTCCCCACTCATGGCGACCCCCATGCACAGCAGGACAAAATGCTGCCTGGTCCTGCACCATCCCCAGGATGGGCTGTAGATCAGACCATCATGACCCATAGGGTTTTTACTGACTGATTTTCAGAAGTAGATCACAGGCCTCTTCCTAGTCCGTCTTAGCCTGGAAGCCCCACTGTAACCTGTTCAGCATCATAGCAATACCTAAGCCTCCACTGACAGATGAGTGGACAGGTGGTGACTATGCATGAGGTGCATTGGCTGCTAATGGAACCCAGATCCCCTATATGGAAGGTGAGAATTCTATCACAGAACCACCACTGTCCTCTGAGATGATGCATACCAAGGGCTTACCCTGCACTTGTTAAATATTCACTAAATGGCAGCTATTATTATTATAATTAGTTGAACTGTACCCTCTCCTCACTTCCACTCTAAAATTTCAGTACACCTAGAGAAGCTGACCACCGCACTCCCCAAACTTTGTGTCTACAGATGGATCCCGGGATCCTTCAGAGGCTCCCTGTTGGTGAGCTATCATCCTGCTGATAAAGAGAGGGGTGTATTTTGTGGCTGATAAACACAGTGACAGTGCCAAGAGGTGCTCCCTTGTGCTGCCTCTCCCTCGCAGCATAACTATGACACCGATTCCATGGTACCTGGGTGCAGAGAGAGTGATGTAGGGATAGAGGGGAGGAAGGGCCCATCCATGAGGAGGAAGGGCCCGTCCCTTGGATGGAGCTCTGCTGCCTCACACACCCATCCCTCACACACACTCTGCAGGGAGGCGGCCAGAGAAGCCAGTGGGCTTTGAGGTGAGACAGGTCTGGGTTCATAGCTCTTCCCCGCACCCCTTCAGCTGTGTGAGTTTGAGTAACTTAACTTCTCTGAACCTCCAAGCTTTATTAAACCCTCTCCTACTTGCAGACTATAGAATGGGCTCCAAACGTTTTTGGCTGAAAATGGGAACTAATTAAACTGACCCTGTGGAGAGGCTGTACTACCCTGTTTACCCATCCTTACCCCCAGCCCCATCATCCTATCCAGGCTCTTCTGGACCTCTGGAGAGATTTCTCGACCTTTAGCTTTGGAATGTGAAAGAATCAGTCCACCTCAGCCTAGCAGGAGTTCTGAACCACTGGTGGGCAACGTGATCCCATATGGAGTGATCCTATGTGGAGGAGCACTACAGCATCTGAATGTGGGGAGAGGGCCCTGGGTGGCGCAAACAAACTTAGCTCAAAGCAAACTTGCGCTCAACTACCAACCTAAAGGTTGGCAGTTTGAACCCATCCAGTGGTGCCACAAAAGAAAGGCCTGGTGATCTCCTTCTGTAAAGATTGCCTAAAACCCTACAGAGCAGTTTTACTGTTACATAAGTTGGAATCGACTAGATGGCAATGGGCTAACAGGTTAAATGTGGGGTGGGGAAGTGTGGTAAATTTCAAAAACATCTGCTTTGACACCCCTTCCATCAAGAAGTAAAGTCTATGCCCCTTTCCCTTGAACCTGGGCTGGCCTTTGTGATTGCATGGATGAATAAAACTGAGGCAGAAATGATGCTGGGGAACTTGAGTGTGGGTTAGAAGAGGCAATACAGTAATTGCCTGGCTCTCTCTCTCTCATAAGAACTCTTATTTGGTGCCCTGTGCTGCCATGTAAGAAGACCAGGAGACCAGCCATGCTGGTGGACCACAGAAAGAGACCACAGACAGAGAAAGGGAGATGTCCGAGGGGCCCTAGCTGTTCCAGCCTCGGATGTTTGAGTCTTTCCAATCATACATTTGAAACCTCAGCCCCAGCCACCATGCTTATGAGAAACCCTGAACTAGAACCATTTAGCTAAGCCTCTATTGAATTCCTGACCCACAGAAATTGTGAGAGAGAATAATAAAATAACGGCTGCTCTCTAAAGCCAAAACTTTTGGGGTCATTCATTTTACAGCAATAGATAAGTGGCACAGGAAGAAAGAGAAAGCTATCTTCCGCATGATTTAATTTACCTTTAACAATGGAACTTAATGGCATGTCATTTATGAGACTTGCGCTCCACCCTCAGTCATGTGGGTGTGTGTTTATGTCGTTATGGTCAAGGGTGGCCCACAATGATCAAAGACAGCCATGTCAGCCTGAAGATGAGGTGAGAACTGGCTCTCAGTTTCTGAGGAGTAGATGCTGCAGAATCAGATGAGCCTACAGCCTTCAGTATGAATTACACCTTAATATAAAGAAAACAAAAATCCTCACAACTGAACCAATAAGCAACATCATGATAAATGGAGAAAAGATTGAAGTTGTCAAGGATTTCATGTTACTTGGATCCACAATCAATGCCCATGGAAGCAGTGGTCAGAAATCTAATAACACATTGCATTGGGCAAATCTGCCTCCAAAGATCCCTTTAAAGTGTTAAAAAGCAAAGACGTCACTTTAGGGACTAAGGTGCAACTGACCCAAGCCACGGTATGTTGGATCGTCTCATATGTATGCGGAAGTTGGACAAAGAAGAAGGAAGACCAAAGAAGAATTGATGCCTTTGAATTATGGTGTTGGTGAATAATATTGAATATACCATGGACTGCCAAAAGAATGAACAAATCTGTCTTGGAAGAAGTACAGCGAGAAGGCTCTTTAAAAGCAAGGATGCCAAGACTTTGTCTCATGTACTTTGGACATGTTATCAGGAGGGACCAGTCCCTGGAGAAGGACATCATGCTTAGTAAAGTAGATGGTTAGGGAAAAAGAAGACCCTCAATGAGATGGATGCACACAGTGGTTGCAACAATGGGCTCAAGCATAACAAAGAGTGTGAGGATGGTGCAGGACTGGGCAATGTTTCATTCTGTCATGCACAGGGTCACTATGAGTCGGAACAGACTCAAGACACCTAACAACAGCAACATCCCTCCACATAGGCTGAGGATATCGTGGGAATCACCATGATGCTATCTTACTAATCATAATAGTGTTTAGCATTCATTGAGCGCTGGCAGAGACTGACAAGTTGTCCACTAAAACATTCCCCTTTGACTTGCATGCACAGATAGACTACATTTCCCAGCCTCACTTGCAGGATGGTGCAGCCACATGAATGAGTTCTCATCAATGTTATACGGACAGAAGTAATATAAGCCTTATTCATAAAACTTCTTGCACAATCCTCCACTCTCTTTCTCTTCCTTCATCTTGGTCTGGATTCAGTTGTCCCAGTGAAGGATCATAGGATGGCAGGGCTGCTAGATGGAAAGAGCCTAAGTCCCTGAATGACTGTGTAGAACAGATACACCTGTCTCCCACCTCCCCATTGACTCCTGTAATACTCAGACATGATCAAGAAATAAGCCACTGAAATTTGGGGAGTACTTAGTCTAGCAGTTAGTCTACACTGACAAATGCAGTATCTATAAATCACGAGATTTCCATTCATTGTTTTCTTCTCTTTGCGACAGTTATGAAAGGTAGGTATTATTATTCTCTGTAAACAGATAAAAATACTGTAGATAAGCCTTAATAAGAGTTTATATTTAATGTGCCCATACTATGTCCCTGGCACCGTACATAATAGCAATTTATGCTCATTATCTCTAATCAAGACAGTAAGTATGCAGCAGGTACTATTATAATCCCGTTTTTCAGGTAAGGATAGTCTCTCTCACCCCTCACCCCAGCTTAGAAGCTTTGATGATTTTTCCAGTGAAGAAACTTGCTATGAGGTTACACAACCAGCAAGTGTGGCAAGGCTGGGATACGAACCTGGGCTTTTGAGTGGGAGGCCATGTTTTAACCATCATATCATGCTGCTCATTTATCTCTAGAACCAAAGCATTTTTTACTGCATCATGTTATCTTCTGAATGAAAAAAAAAAAAGTAAATGAATAAATAACAGAAAAGAACAAAACAGAATTTGCCACCTCCATGTCTTGATAAAAGCAAAAAGATACTTCGTGGTGACTTTTCTGCTTCCCACTCCAGCCAAGACGGCACATTTCTCCCAATGAGGTCAGAGCTAGCGGGAGTGCTGAGTCCTTCCGCAAACTCAAAGGGCAAGTGCTGTCTTGGGTGTTTTGCCCATGTCTGGTTTCCACCATGTTCATTATCCACCATATTGCTTGCATAAACAGGCACTGCTGTGGTAATCTCTTGCATTACTTTTCCCCATCCCAATCAATGAATCATAAACCAATGCTGTGACTTGGATCTTTGTGGCATTTTCACATCTGTTTGACACCTTGCGTGGGTTGGGGAGGAAGCAGAATTCAGAGCAACATTGGAAAAACTGGAACAAAAATGACATTTTCTAGGGCAGGCCACTGTCTGTATCATGGCATATGTATATTCATACCCTTCTTTTTATTCACTGTGGCATTCCTGCAAAATTTTCTTTTTGCCAGGGAACATCTGGGAAAGGGGAGGTGTAAGAAACAGCCTCCAGAGAAACAGCAAAATGTGGAGAAAAGGGTTTCAACTGTAAACTCAGAAGATGTGCACTTGAGTCCTGGCTTCCTCCCTTCTTAGTTGTGTGGACCTTGGGAAAGCCACTTACATGTATCAAGCCCAATCATCGATGGTACTGTTGTGACTTTTACAAAGTACAACCCAAAATTCCAGTTCTACAGGGTTACCATGAGATTCAAGTGAGAAAGTGTGTGAAGCAGTACTTTCTAAATAGCATTTGGAATGATTCATTTGTCACCCACAGCCAACAACAGTGGAAAGAGGATTCAATGGTACAGGTTAGAAAAGCTTCAAAAAAGAAGTTTATCAGTGATGGTGAAAGTTACACAGTTAGAGAATCCACCATGGATTCAGATCAGACTTTTGAGACCAACTGCCCCCGCAGAAAGAGCATACCCCGCAGAAAGAGCATATACAGAGTGCCCCTCCTGGGTTGCAGGAAAGAAGATAGCGTCTCAACATAAGGTGAACTTATGAGGGCTGCCTTATGAGGTAATTGTTCCCTGTTATAAGGGGTATGCGAGCAGAGATTAGCAGTTAACTCATGTTGGGCATGACATCTAGGGGCACTTATAACGGATAGGAGGTTGGACTATATGGCCTATAAAACCAGTTACCGCTGAGTCATTTCCAACTTGTGGTGACCCCATGTGAGTCAGACTAGAATCGCGTTCTATGAGGTTTTTAATGACTGGTTTTTCAGAAGTAGATCTCCAGGTTTTTCTTCTGAGGTGTCTCTGGGTAGACCTGAACCACCAATCTTTCAGTTCACTGCTGAGTGCTTAACTATTTGCACTGGGGACATCACATGGCCTATTAGTCCTGTCAATTTTGAAATCCATAATTCTCATATTTGTGGGGCCCAGAAGCAAATGGTTAAATGAAAAAAGAACTCAGCTTGGTCTTTGCTCTCAAGGAGCTTGAAGCAGAGGCCTAGCGAGGGAAGGTCAGAGGTGGGCATTTGTCCCCAGGCACAAGTCCAAGGGGGCACCAGATGAGGCCAGCAGGGGAATCACCCTCACCCCTGCCCCCGCAATGGATGAGCAAATTTAGAGATCGCCCCTGGGGGCTCGTTACCCTTGTTATACTACTGGCTTGAAGTTTAGTTGAGGAAATGGATTAAGACTCATGAGGCACTTAGAGAACAATGTAAGAACATGCAAAATTATACGTTAAGGGTGTGGTCTAGAGTTCATGGGGAGGGGGTGTAGAGACCTGAGAGGCCATGGAGATAGAAGGTGGAGAGAAGACCTCCTGGAGGAGATGGGAAGGAAGTCATTGTGGAGGAGTGATGACAGCAGTGGTGATGGTGGGGGTCACAGAGAAAAGAAGGGTCTGAGGACAAGGCAGATCCTTGTCACTGAAGCTCCCTGACAAGCCTCCATGGGGTGATGTGCTCACTTTCAAGACCCCATAACTTGATTTAGGTAATTGAGTTCAGGAAAGGGGTAAAACATGCCAGGATTAAGAAGATTCATACTCCAACCTGGCCCCATTACCACCAGAGAGGTTCCAATCAAACCAGAGCAAATTAAAGAGGGGACTTTGGCCTTAGTTTCAGGTATCTGCCCTCCACCCTTTCCATCCTGCTCTGTGTCCTGGGAGGCTGGCCTGAATGGACATCACAGGGCTGGCTCCTGTGCCCTTTTATTTCCCTTTGAGTTCAGCAGAGACCAGAGAAAGGGAGTAGAGAGAAGGAGTGGAATTCATTCTCCTGGTTCCCTCCCTCCCTGAAGGTGAGCTAGTTTCTCCACTGAAGGTCACAGCTCCTGCTCTTCAGGACTTTCTCCCTCTCCTTGTTCCAGAAAGCTCCTACCATCTCTTCTGGTTTTGGAGCAATAACGGCTCCATTACTGCTAGTACTGGGTTCCACAGTATCTTAGTGGTTCCCCTGCACCCTACTCACACCTGTGAAACAGTCCCTTTGTAAGTCAACACTCTTTAAAAAATCCTAATTTGAATTTCCATGTGTTTTCTGTTTCTGATTTATATACCATTCATTCATTCATTGAACAAATATGCCTTGACCATTAAGTTTCAGGTGCCGTGATAAATGCTGGGGATAAAGCTATGAACAACATTGCCATGGTCCCTGCCTTTAAGAAATTCATAGCTTAGTAGAGAAGAAATAAATAAAAGGGCAATTACCATAAAGTGTAGTAAACTCTGTATACTGGGATTGGCAAACTTTTTCTTTAAAGGGCTAGAGAGTAAATATTTTAGGCTTTGTGGGCTAGACTGTCTCTATCACAACTACTCAACTCTGCTATTAGACTGTGAAAGCAGCCATGGACAATATGTAAATGAATGAGTGTGACTGTGTTCCAATAAAACTTTATTTACAAAAACAGTCTGAAGACCAGATTTGGCCCATGCTTGTGCTACACTATGCCAGAGGTATAAACAAAAGCTTATGGGAGAGTATGGAGAAAGAGCATCTAATCAAGTTACAGGGGACTAGGTAGGGGAAGCTTCCAGGAAGAGGTGACATTTTTGTTGAGACTTTAACAATGAGTTGTCCATAACCAGGTATGCATGGGAATATGTGAGAGGGAGAAAAAGGACTCCAGGTAAAAGAAACAGTATGTGCAAAAGCCCAGAGGCATTGCCTTAGGGTAACTGCAAGTAAATTTGTTTAACTGGTAAAGCACTTAGCAGGAGAGGAGTCTTCCTCCTTCCTTCCTTCTTTCCTCCCTTCTTGCTTTCCCTCCTTCTTTCCTTCCTTTGTTGCTTTTTACAACAAGCCTTTATTAAGCACCTACTCTAGACCTGGCACTATACTTATGGATAAGGATAGAGCCAAACCAAACCAAACTCGTTGCTGTCAAGTCGATTCCAATCCATGCAACCCTAAAGGACACAGGAGAACTGTCCTATAGGGTTTCTAAGGCTGCAATCTTTAAGAAAGCAGACTGCCACATCTTTCTCCTGTGAAGTGGCTGGTGGGTTCAAACTGCTGACTTTTCAGTTAGCAGCCAAGTGCTTTAACCACCGTGTCACCAGGGCTCCTTGTGATTAAGGATAGAGCACTGAAAAAGAAACAAACAAGTAAATTCTCTGCTTTCAAGAAATGTTGATGCTACTGGGGGGTGTGACAGAAGACCTAAGGTGGCCCCTATAATCCCCTCCTCCTGGTAGTAACACCCTTGTGTCACTTCCTTTCTTAGAGTGTAGGCAGGACTTAGTGATTTGCTTCTAACCAATACAATATGTACAGATGATGAGATGTCACTTCTGTGATTATCTCATAGGATTTCTGTCATGTAAGACTGTAACATCTGTCTTGCTTGAAGACTCTCTCCTTTGATGGCTGTGATGAAACAAGCAGCCACATTAGGGAGACCCATGTGGCAAGGAACTGAGGGCTGCCTCCACCAACAACCAACTAGCAAGAAATAAAGGTTCTCATTCTAACAGGTTGCAAGAAACAGAAGTCTGCCAATAACCTAGAGAGCTTGGAAGGGATCTTTCCCCAGTCGAGCTTTGAGATGAGACCAAAGCCCCAACCAACACCTTGATTACAGCCTTGGGAGACCCTGAGCAGAGGACCCAGCTAACCTAGAGATGATAAATACTTGTTATTTTAAGGTACTAATTTTGTGGTAACAGTATTACATAGCAATGGTTAATTAACACAGGGGGAGACAGCTAATCCCAGGTAAACACCAGAAGTACAGACAAGTAAATAAGTAGGAATTAGTTTCAGGGTGAGGTGAACAGAATGAAAGTGAGAGGAAGCACAGCAATGAGGAGAGACCCCTTGTAGGGAGTGATACTGGTCTGAAACCCGAAAGAAAAGAAGGAGCCAGCTGAGGGAAGAAGCTAAAGGGAGAAGTTTCCAGGTAGAAGAAAAGAGACACAAAGGCCTGAGCAAAGGAAGCATTTGGAGGGTGCAACCAACAGAAAGGATCTCAGGTGGCTGAAGCAGAGTGAGGGCAGAGCGGAGTAGCACCAAAGGAGATCAGAGCGGTAGACAGCCTCAGATGGTACAGGGTCCACAGAGCGGGTTTCATGTCTCAGCGACTGGGAACCACAGAAGGGGTCAAGCAGAGAAATGACTGATTTAACAGCCATCAGCTTCTTTCCCCAGACAACAAGCCCTCCACGGTCCTTCTCCATCCAAATCCTACCCATACTTCTACGCTTTGTCCAGGCCCCCTCCTCTCTGAAACTTTCCCAGACACTCCCTCCCAGGCTGATTTCACCCTTCTCTGAACTTCGGAATCATCTGGCCTCTACACAACTCACTTTGGTCTTTCATCACATTTCCTTCCACCTCATGTGTTGCTGCCTATTTCCTGTGTGTTCGCCTTGTCTCCCAGAGGATCGTGAAGCTCAGTGGAAGCCAAGACCACAAATTCTCCTCCTGCACTTCCTCCCAGACACTTCAGATGAAGTAAGGCCCGTGGAGACACTCCAGAACATACACCAGCTTTCTTGAATGGTGGCATATTTTTTAACATTTTACATCTGGCTTATCAGTATTTTCAGTGTTTCTTGCAGTACATACATATTACTCACACCCACCCCCACCCCCAAAAAAAAGTTGGAAAAAAAAATGCTCCAGTTGAAATAAAAATCTCTCCATAGCTAAAATGGAGCTCTGGTGGCACAGTGGTTAAGAGCTCAGCTGCTAACCAAAAGGTCTGCAGTTCAAATCTCCCAGTCACACCTTGGAAACCCTATGGGGCAGTTCTACTCTGTCCTACAGGGTCACCACGAGTCGGAATTTACTCAATAGCAACGAGTTTGGTTTTTTTTGTTTGTTTTTTTGAGTACACCTAAAATCACTAGTCAGAGCTATAGTCATTCAAATGAGTCAGAATTTACTCAATAGCAACGAGTTTGGTTTTTCTTGTTTGTTTTTTTGAGTACACCTAAAATCACTAGTCAGAGCTATAGTCATTCAAGACTCCAGAAATCTGGCAAAAGGAAGAGGTCCCTTGAGGATCCCAAGGAAAGTTACTTTGTTTTGTTTTAAAATCATGTTATTAATTCTTTTAATAGACTATCTTTTTAGAGCAGTTTCAGGTGTATAGAAAAACTGTACAGAAAAATGGCGCTCTGCGCAGAAGCACCACGCTGTCCCTCCACAGCAAAGATCTGAAAAACTAAGCCGAACAGAGAATACAACAATCCTGAAACCCTAAAACATCAAATGAAGAGACAAAGAATTCCGCCAAGCACCAAATGGAGTGAGAAAGCTGACAGAGAATGGAGAGCGAGGAGAGATTCATGCAGAGGTCCCCTACCAGCTAATGAGCACGGATCAGCCACCTTGGACTCCTATCGGAGACCAGCAAACGGGGTACGAGAAAGCAGCCTCAGGAGCATCCAGCAGGAGACAAAACAACTGGTAACTTGCGATATACGCTTTCCCACCCCTCACCCTTCTTCACCCCGACTCGGCCTCCTCTGCTTCCCGTGGCCACAATCTCTTGACCAGGAATCACCGGCTGCTTGGATTCCACACAACCAACCCAGCCAGCTCTCTGAGTGCCATTTGTTGGCTGCTGGTGTTGCTTTTTTTCTGCTTCTTTTCATTTCTTCCCTACCTCTCACCACCTCCCCCTCCTTTCGCTAAAATACCTGGCTCCGTACACTATCTTTACTTCTTCCTGAGCAGCTGTGGAGCTGTGTTCAAGGGTGAAGCTGATTCCCACTCTGGGCTGCCGTGCTGGTGAGATCCCGGGGCTTTTGTTCATTTGTTTGTTTTGAATTGTTTGTTTGTTTTCTTTTCCTTACCTTGAGTTGGGAGCCTTTCTGGCCAGGCGGTACAAGGAGACTTCCCCCTCGGCTTGCACAGATGTGCAGAGGGATCCCTGAGGACATTTCTTTTCTTGTTGTTTTTTTTTTTTTTTTCTGTTTTTTGGGGGCCCTTTCTTCTTCTATATTTTTTTTAATTTGTTTTGTTTTGTTTTCCCTCTTTTTCCCATTTTCTCTTTCTTCATTGCTCAGTTTCTTGTCTCTCTACATCTTCCTTCTCTTTCTGTTCCCTGAATACCTGGCGTTGTATATCTCTGCGCCTTCTAGACAGGCTATACTGCAACATCTGAGAGTGACTTCCCCAAACGTCACAGCTACAATGGTGGGATCCCTGGGAACTTTGCAGTTCTTTAACCTTTCCAATTCTTATCTCTTCATTCTTTTCTTTTCTTCCTCTTCCCTTGCTGTTTTTCTCAATTTCATGGTCTCTTATCTCGCCACTCCAACGGCAACCTCCCCTAGCATTCTTTTTTGTTTGTTTGTATGTTTTTGGATCCTGTTCCTTTCTCCTCTCTCCCATATCCATCTTAGCTCCACACATAACAATCTCCCTGCTGCATCCTGCATACCTGCACCGTGCGCTTGACATCACACCACCAAGCAGCACAGGCATGGCCTACTGGAACCTGCCCTGCACTGATTACCGACCTGCTCTGGTGGCTGTAATAAGTGCCAAAAACAACCCGTCCCAGTAACTCCTCTTCAGCAAGACCCACCCTGCCGTACCATATCTGAGTGACTGACACTGCCAATTGGAGAAGGAGGCGAAAAGTATTGTGCCCACAGATGAGCACACAACAAAAAACACACATTCCACCTACTCAGACATAGTCAAATTTAAAAAAAAGGGGGGGGGGACGAAACAAACAAATCTACCATCAATAAATGAGAAAAATAAACTACTAAATGCCCCGAAGACAGCTGACAATATCAAACCATTAACAAAAACAGGACAGGATGGTTCCAGTAGGCGTCCAAAATAAAACACCAGATGACTCTCCTCTGGAAGAAAATGCACTAGAACTACCTGAGAGGGAATTCAAATCTCTAATACTCAGAATTCTCAAAGAACTGAGGCAAAAAGCTGACAAACATGAGGAAAAAATAGACAAATTCATGGAAAATACGGACAAAAAATTGGAATAATTCAGGAAAATAATGCAGGAACAAAATGCCAAAATAGATTCACAACTAGAAATTATACAAAGACAACACTTAGAAACCCAAAAGATAAACAACAAGATTTCAGAAATGGACGGTGTCATAGAAGGGCTAAGAAGCAGATTTGAAATGGGGGAAGACAGGATCAGTGGAATTGAAGACAAACACTTGGATACAACTCTGTTTGAGGAAAACTCGGAAAAAAGAACAAAGAAAACTGAAGAAACCCTGAGAGTTATGTGGCATACAATCAAAAGCAAAAATTTGTGAGAAATTGGAATTCCAGAACAGGGGAAGAAAACAGAAAACACAGAGAGGATCACTGAAGAACTGCTGACAGAAAACTTCCCCAATATCATGAAAGATGAAAAGCTGGCCATCCAAGAAGCTCAACGAACCCCATATAGGAGAGACCCCAAAAGAAAATCAACAAGGCATATCATAATCACACTCACCAAACCAAAGACAAACAAAGAATCCTGACAGCAGCTCGTGAAAAACAAGAAGTCACATACAGAGGAGAAACACTAAGACTAAGCTCAGATTATTCAGCAGAAACCATGCAGGCAAGAAGGCACTGAGATGACATATATAAAATCTTGAAACAAAAGAACTGTCCGCCAAGAATAACATATCCTGCAAAACTCTTGTTCAAATTTGATGGTGAAATTAGGTCATTTCCAGATAAACAGAAATTAAGGGAATATGTAAAAGTCAAACCAAACTTACAAGAATTATTAAAGGGAGTTCTTTGATCGGAGGACAAACAACTTCAGCTCACAGGCAGAGTCTAGGACTCAGGATTCTACCAGCCAGATACCAATCTAGGAAATTAACTCTGTAGGACTATCCAAAACAAAAGAAATATAATAGTGAATCAGAGCAGTTAATCAGTAAACGACAACAACATGAAAACAATAAAAGAGGGAATAAACGGCACAGGTATGAACCTTCTAATGGAGAGGAAGGCAAGGCGATACCAAGTAATGGCAGACTGCTTCAAACTTAGAAAGATAAGGGTAAAATTCATGGTAACCACAAAGAAAGTTAACAAACATACTCATAAAAATAATGAGGAAAAACATAAAGTCTCAGCAAAAACAAAACCTACAAAAACAAAAGAAATGAAAAAAACAATCAACAAACAAAAGTAACTCAGCACAAGAGAGTAAGAAGAACGAAGAAAACTTTCAGCACCAGAAAAAAAAAGCTCTACGAAATGACAGCAACAAACTCACATCTATCAATAATTACACTGAATGTAGGAGTTCCAGAAAAATGGTGCTCTAGGCTGAAGCACCACGCCATCTCTCCACAGCAAATATCCGAAAAACTAAGCCAAACAGAGAATACAACAATCCTGAAACCCTAAAACATCAAATGAAGAGATAAGGAACTCAGCCAAGCACCAAATGGAGTGAGAAAACTGACAGAGAACGGAGAGCGAGGAGAGATTCACGCAGAGGTCCCCTACCAGCTAACGCAGCGTGGATCCACCATCTTGGACTCATATCGGAGACCAGCAAAAGGGGGTACGAGAAAGCAGCCTCACGGAGAGTCCAGCGGGAGACAAAACAACTGCGAATTTGCGGTGTGTGCTTTCCCACCCCCCACCACTCTTCGCCCCAACTCGGCCTCCTCTGCTTCCGGCGGCCACGGTCTCTTGACCGGGAAGCAACGGCTGCTTGGATTCCACACATCCAAGCAGGCAGCCCTCTGGGTGCCATTTGTTGGCTGCTAGTGTTGCTTTTTTTTTCTGCTTCTTTTGATTTCTCACGTGTCTCTAGCCAACTCCCCCTCCTTTCACTCGAGTGCCTGGCTCCGTGCGCCACCTTTGCTTCTTCCTGAGGGGCTGCAGAGCGCCGGCAATTTGTGATATATGCTTTCCCACTCTCTACCCTTCTTCACCCACACTCAGCCTCCTCTGTCTCCCGCGGACACAGTCTCTTGTCCAGAAACACAAGCCTGCACTAGCTGTCTCTGAGTGCCATTTCCTGGCTGCTGGTTTTTTGGGTTTTTTTTTTTCCTGCTTCTTTTGATTTCTTGCTTCCCTCTCGCCACCTCCCCCTCCTTTCGCTCGAGTGCCTGGCTCCATGTGCCATTTTTGCTTCTTCCTGAGGGGCTGCAGAGCTCCATTCGTCTGTGGAGCTGCTTCCCAGTCTCAGCTACCGCGCTGGTGGGATCCCGGGGCTTTTGTTCGTTTGTTCGTTTTGAATTGTTTGTTTGTTTACTTTTCCTTTTTTTAAGTTGGGAGCCCTTTCTGGCCAGGCGGAGCTGCATGGCAAGGAACTCCCCTTCAGCTTCCAAAGACGTGCAGAGGGATCCCTGACCACATTTCTTTCTCGTTGGTTATTTTTTTCTGCTTTTTTGGGGGGGGGGGTCTTTCTTGTTTTTGTATTTTTTTCAATTTGTTCTGTTTTCTTTTCCCTTTTTCTTGTTCTTCATTGCTCAGTTTCTTGTCTCTCTATATCTTCTTTCTCTTTCTGATCCCTGAATACGAGGCGTTGTATATACCTCTACGCCTTCTAGCCAGGCTGTACTGCAAAACCTGAGAGTGACTTCCCCAGACCTCATACCTGCATTGGTGGGATCCCTGGGAACTATGCGGTTCTTTAACCTTTCTGATTTTTATTTACTCATTCTTTTCTTTTCTTCCTCTTCCCCTTTCTGTTTTTCTCCATTTCATAGTCTCTAATATCTCCATTCCAATGGCAACCTCCCCTAGCATTCTTTTTTGTTTGTATGTTTTTGGCTCCTGTTCCTCTCTCCTCTCTCCCATATCCATCTTAGCTCCATACATAACAATCTCCCTGCTGCATCCTGCATACCTGCACCACGCGCTTGACATCACACCACCAAGCAGTACAGGGACGGCCTACTGGAACCTGCCCTGCACTGATTACTGACCCACCCTGGTGGCTGTAGTAAGCGCCACAAACAACCCGTCCCACTAACTCCTCTTCAGCAAGACCTGCCCTGCTGTACCATATCTGAGTGACTGACCCTGCCAGCTGGAGAAGGAGGCGAAAAGTATTGAGCACACAGATGAGCAAACAACAAAGAATACACAGTCCACCTGCTCAGATATAGTCAAATTTTTTCTGAAAAAAAGGGGTGAAACAAACAAACCTACAATCAATAAATGAGAAAAATGACTACTGAATGCCCTGAAAACAGGAGACACTATCAAAACATTTACAAAAACAGGACAGGACGGTTTCAGTAGGCATCCAAAATAAAACACCAGATGACTCTCCTCTGGAAGAAAATGCACTAGAACTACTTGATAGGGAATTCAAAACTCTAATACTTGTAATTCTCCAAGAACTGAGGGAAAAAGCTGACAAACATGAGGAAAAAATAGACAAATTCATGGAAAATACAGACAAAAAATTGCAACAATTCAGGAAAATAATGCAGGAACAAAATGCCAAAATAAATTCACAACTAGAAATTATACAAAGACAACAGTTACAAATCCAAAAGATGTAAAACAAGATTTCAGAAATGGATGGTGTCATAGAATGGCTGAGAAGCAGATTTGAAATGGTGGAAAACAGGACCAGTGGAATTGAAGACAAACACTTGGATACAACTCTGTTTGAGGAAAACTCAGAAAAAAGAACAAAGAAAAATGAAGAGACCCTGAGAGTTATGTGGGATACAATCAAAAGCAAAAATTTGTCAGTGATTGGAATTTCAGAACGGGGGAGAAAACAGAAAACACAGAGAGGATCACTGAGGAACTGCCGACAGAAAACTTCCCCAATATCACGAAAGATGAAAAGCTGGCCATCCAAGAGATCAACGAACCCCATATAGGAGAGACCCCAAAAGAAAATCAACAAGGCATATCATATTCACACTCGCCAAAACCAAAGACAAACAAAGAATCCTGACAGCAGCTTGTGAAAAACAAGAAGTCACATACAGAGGAGAAACACTAAGACTAAGCTCAGATTATTCAGCAGAAACCATGCAGGAAAGAAGGCAATGGGATGACAGATATAAAATCTTGAAAGAAAAGAATTACCAGCCAAGTATAATATATCCTGCAAAACTCGCGTTCAAATCTGATGGTGAAATTAGGTCTTTTCCAGATAAACGGAAATTAAGGGAATATGTAAAAGTCAAACCAAATTTACAAGAATTATTAAAGGGAGTTCTTCGATCTAAGGACAAACAGCTTCAGCTCACCGGCAGAACCTAGGACACAGGATCGTACGAGCCAGATACCAATCTAGGAAATCAGAGCAGATACCAATCTAGGGAATCAGAGCAGTTAATCAATAAATGACAACAACATCAAAACAATGAAAGAGTGAATAAACGGCATAGGTATAGAACCTTCTAATGGAGAGGAAGGCAAGGCGATACCAAGTAATGGCAGACTGCTTCAAACTTAGAAAGATAAGGGTAAAATTCATGGTAACCACAAAGAAAGTTAACAAACCAACTCATAAAAATAAAGACAAAAAATATAAAGTCTCAGCAAAAACAAAACCTACAAACACAAAAGAAATGAAAAAAAAATCCACAAACAAAAGTAATTGAGCACAAGACAGTAAGAAGAACAAAGAAAAGTTCAGCACCACAAAAAAAAGCACTACAAAATGACAGCAACAAACTCACATCTATCAATAATTACACTGAATGTAAATGGACTCAATGCACCCATAAAGAGATGGAGAGTGACAGAATGGATAAGAAAACAGGATCCATCAATATGCTGTCTATAAGAGACACACCTTAGAAACAAAGATGTGAATTTATTAAAAGTCAAAGGTTGGAAAAAAATATATCAAGCTAACAACTACCAAAAAAGAGCAGGAGTGGCAATTCTAATCTCAGATAAAATAGACTTTAAAACAAAATCTACCATAAAAGACAAAGAAGGACACTATATAGTGATTCACGGGATTATCCATCATGAAGACATAACCATAATAAACATCTACACAGCCAATGACAGGGCTCCAAAATACATAAAACAAACTCTAACAACACTGAAAAGAG
This sequence comes from Dugong dugon, assembly GCA_030035585.1. Classification (NCBI taxonomy): domain Eukaryota; kingdom Metazoa; phylum Chordata; class Mammalia; order Sirenia; family Dugongidae; genus Dugong; species Dugong dugon. The sequence goes on along the minus strand of CM057460.1, from coordinate 163,003,977 downwards.
AAATTGACAGTTCCACAATAATAGTAGGAGACTTCAACACACCACTCTCGGTAAAGGACAGAACAACAAAGCAGAAACTCAGCAAAGATACAGAAGACCTAAAGGGCACAATCAGCCAATCTGACCTCATAGACATATATAGAACACTCCATCCAACCACTGCAAAGTACACATTCTTTTCCAATGCACATGGAACATTCTCCAGAAGAGACCACATCTTAGGCCACAGAGCAATCCTCAACAAGATCCAAAACGTTGAGATAATTCAAAGTATCTTCTCTGACCACAATGCCATCAAGGTAGAAATTAACAATAGAAAGAGCAAGGAAAAAAAATCAACTACATGGAAACTGAATAATACCCTGCTTACACATCACTGGGTAATAGAAGAAATCAGAGATGGAATCCAAAAATTCCTAGAATCAAATGAGAATGAAAACACACCATACCAGAACCTTTGGGACACAGCAAAGGCAGTCCTCAGAGGACACTTTAAAGCAAAAGATGCACATATCAAAAAAGAAGATAGGGACAAAATCAAAACATTAACTACAGAACTCAAACAAATAGAAAGAGAACAGCAAAAAAAAAAAAAAAAAAAAAAAAGCCCACAGCCACCGGAAGAAAGGAAATAGTAAAGATCAGAGCAGAAATAAATAAAATAGAGAACAGATAAACAATAGAAAGAATCAACAAAACCAAAAGTTGGTTCTTTGAAAGAATCAACAAAATTGACAAACCACTGGCCAGACTGACAAAAGGGAAACAGGAGAGGACACAAATAAACCAAACAAGAAATGAAATGAGGGACATTACAACAGACCCAACTGAAATAAAAAGGATTATAACAGAATATTATGAAAAACTATACTCCAACAAATCGGAAAACGGAGAGGAAATGGATAAATTTCTAGAAACACACAGCCAACCCAAACTACAACAAAGTGATGTTCAAAATCTGAACAGACCCATACCAAGAGAAGAGATTGAAAATGTAATGAAAAAACTCCCAACCAAATAAAGCCCTGGCCTAGATGGCTTCACTGGAGAATTCTACAAAACATTTACAGAAGAGCTTGTACCAGTACTACTCGAGCTATTACAGAGCATAGAAGAGGAAACAACACTTTCCAAATTCATTCTATGAAGCCAGCATAATGCTGATACCAAAACCAGGAAAAGACGCCACAAAAAAAGAAAATTACAGACCAATCTCTCCCATGAATATAGAAGCAAAAATTCTGAACAAAATTCTAGCCAATAGAATTCAGCATCATATGAAAAAAAATAATATACCACGACCAAGTAGGATTCATACCAGGTATGCAAAGATGGTTCAACATTGGAAAATCAATCAATGTAATCCACCACATAAATAAAAGGAAAGAAAAGAATCACATGATCATCTCAAATGACGCAGAAAAGGCATTTGACAAAGTCCAACACCCATTCCTGATAAAAACTCTCAATAAAATAGGTATAGAAGGGAAATTTCTCAACATATTAAAGGGCATCTATGCAGAACCAACGGCCAACATCATTCTTAATGGAGAGAGGCTGAAAACATTCCCCTTGAAAACAGGAACAAGACAAGAATGCCCTTTATCACCACTCCTATTTAACATTGTGCTGGAAGTTCTAGCTAGAGCAATAAGGCAAGAAAAAGAAATAAAGGGCATCCAAACTGGTAATGAAGAAGTTAAACTGTCCCTGTTTGCAGATGATATGATAGTATACATGGAAAACCCTTAAGACTCCATGAGAAATCTACTGGAACTAATAGATTCAGCAGAGTAGCAGGATGCAAGATAAACATTCAAAAATCAGTTGGATTCCTATACACCAGTAAGGAGAACGATGAAAAGGAAATCAGGAAAACAATACCATTTCCAATAGCCCCTAAAAAGATAAAATACTTAGGAATAAATCTGACCAGGGATGTAAAAGACCTATACAAAGAAAACTACAAAACACTACTGCATGAAACCCAAAGGAATCTACATAAATGGAAAAGCATACCATGCTCATGGATAGGCAGACTCAACATTGTGAAAATGACAATTCTACCCAAAGCAATTTACAAATACAATGCAATCCCAATCCAAATACCAACAACATTCTTCAAAGAGATGGAAAAACTAGTCATTAACTTTATATGGAAAGGGAAGAAGCCCCGAATAAGTAAAGCACTACTGAAGAAGAAGAATAAAGTTGGAGGATTCACACTACCTGACTTCAGAACCTACTATACACCTACAGTAGTCAAAACAACCTGGTACTGGTACAACGACAGATACATTGACCAATGGAACAGAATTGAGAACCCAGATGGAAATCCATCCATCTACGGTCACCGGATCTTCGACAAGGGCTCAAAGTCCATCAAATGGGGAAAAGACAGTCTTTTTAACAAATGGTGCTGGCAAAGCTGGATATCCATTTGCAAAAAAAATGAAACAGGACCCATACCTCACACCGTATACAAAAACTACTTCAAAATGGATCAAAGACCTGAATATAAAGCCTCAAACTATAAAGTTCATAGAAGAAAAAATACGACCAACACTACAGGCCTTAATACATGGCATTAACAGGATACAAACCATAACCACCAAGGCACAAACCCCAACAGATAAGCTAGATAACTAGGATCTTCTAAAAATCAAACACCTATGCTCTTCAAAAGACTTCACCCAAGGAGTAAAAAGTAAACCTACAGACTGGGAAAACATTTTGGACAATCTACAAGAAAATCCAACACCTCTACAACAAAAAGACAAATAATCCTATTAAAAAATGGGCAAAGGAAATGAACAGACACTTCACCAAAGAAGACATTCAAATGGCCAACAGACACATGAGGAAATGCTCGCGATCACTAGCCATTAGAGAAATGCAAATTAAAACCACAATGAGATACCTTCTCACCCCGGCATTACTAGCACGAATCAAAAACACTGGAAATAACAAATGTTGGAGGGGCTGCGGGGAGATCGGAACTCTTATGCACTGCTGGTGGGAATGCAAAATGATATAACCATTTTGGAAAATGATATGGCACTTCCTCAGAAAGCTGGAAATAGACATACCATTCAATCCAGCAATCCCACTCCTAGGAATATATCCTAGAGAAATAAGAGTCGTCACTCGAATAGACATATGCACACCTATGTTCATGGCAGCATTGTTCACAATAGCAAAACGATGGAAACAACCTAGATGCCCATCAACAGATGAATGGATAAACACACTATGGTACATACACACAATGGAGTACTATGCAACGAGAAAGAACAACAATGAATCCGTGAACCATCTCATAACATGGATGAAACTGGAGGACGTTATGCTGAGTGAAATAAGTCAATCACAAAACGACAAATATTGTATGAGACCTCTATTGTAACAACCCATGAAAAAGTTCACACACAAAAGATAACAATCTTTGTTGGTTACCAGGGATGGGAGGGGTTGGGGGGAAATACTAAATAGGCAATAGATAAGTGTTATCTTGGGTGAAGGGTGAGACAGTACACAATACAGGGGAAACTAGCACAACCTGTACAAGGAAAGGTCATGGAAGCCCCATAGACACATCCAAACTCCCTGAGGGACTGAATTGCTGGGCAGAGGGCTCTGGGGACCATGGTCTCGGGGAACATCTAGCTCAGTTGGCATGACACAGCTTATAAATACAATGCTCCACATTCTACCTTGGTGAGTAGTGTCTGGGGTCTTAAAAGCCTTTGAGTGGCCATCTAAGATACTCCACTGGTCTCGCTCCTTCGGGAACAAGGGAGAATGAAGAGAACAGGATACAAGGAAAAGACTGGTCCGAAGTACTAATTGTCCACAGCTACCAAGGCCTCCACCAGACTGAGTCCAGTACAGCTAGTTGGTGCCCGGCTACCACCACTGACTGCTCTGACCAGGATCACAACAGAGGGTTCTGGACAGAGCTGAAGAAGGATGTAGACCATAATTCTAACTCACAAAAAAAAACACCAGATTCACTGGTCTAAAGGAGACTGAAGAAACCCCGAGAGTATAGCCCCAGACACCCTTTTAGCTCAGTGGTGAAGTTATCTCCGAGGTTCACCGTTTCACATGGGAGTGGACAGCCCCGTAAAACCAAATGAGATTAACGAGGTGCAGCAGTCCAGTGACAAGGGCCAGAAGGCAGAAGGGGACAAGGAAGTTGGTGATAGGGCACCCAAGGTCGAGTAAGGATATGTTGATGTGTTGTGAGATTGGTAACCATTGTCATAGGACAACATTTGTAGTAACTCTTAAATGAGAAAGTACTTTGTTCTGTAAGCCTTCCTCTTAAGTGAGAATAACAGCACAATTGGAAGAGCGTAGTCAATGTCACTGAACTGTACATGTAGAAATTTTTGAAATGATGTATCTTTGGCTATGTGTATTTTCACCAAAAAAAAAGGTTGAGAAGTTAGAGGGTTGACATGTTGTGGGGTTGTTAACCAGTGTCATAAAACAATATGTGTACTACTGTTTCATGAGAAACTATTTTTTCTGTAAGCCTTTACCTGAAGTACAATAAAAAAAGAAAAAGAAAGAAAAACTGTGCAGAAGTATAGAGAGTTCCCATTTACCCCGTCCCCCTGCACACTGTTTCTGCTATTCACATCTTGCACTCTATAATGTATTTGTCACAATTGATGAACCAATATTGATACATCATTAACTAACCACCACTGTCTGTCTGGAGCCCTGATGGCGCACTGGTTAAGAGCTATGGCTGCTAACCAAAGGGTCAGCTGTTCAAATCCACCTGCCACTCCTTGGAAATCCTGTGGGACAGTTTTAGTCTGCTCTATAGGATCACTACAGAATTGACTTAATGGCACACAACAACAAGAACAGTGTCAGTCTGCCTATTGTAATGGCTTGAGTCTTGCTGTGATGCTGCAAGCTATGCCACTGGTACTTCAAACACAAGCAGGGTCACTCGTGATGGACAGGTTTCAGTGGCACTCCCAGACTAAGAGAGACTAGGAAGAAATGCCTGGCAATTTACTTTTGAAAATTAGCCAATGAAACCTTATGGGTCACAGCACAACACTGTCCAACTCACTTGCTCTGGACACATCATCAGGAGGGATCAACTTCAGAGGATATCTTGTTTGGTGAAGTAGAGGGCCAGTGAGGGTGAGGAAGACCCTCAGTGATACGTACTGGCACAGCAGCTACACGATGGTGATAGTGAGGATTTCACAGAACCAAGCAATGTTTCATTCTATTGTATACTGGTTGCTATGAGTTGAAGTTGACTCAATGGCAGCTAATTACAACAGCAACTTTTTTAACTAAGACCCATGGTTCACATTAGGGTTCTCTCTCTATGTTGTATAGTCCTATGGGTTCCAAAGAGAGTTTTTAGGAACTACTCAAATTGTCCTACTCTAATGGACCTCAACATAAAGAAAATAAAAATCCTCACAACTGGACCAAAAGCAACATCATGATAAACAGAAAAGACTGAAGTTGTCAAGGACTTCATTTTACTTGGGTCCATGATCAATACCCATGGAAGGAGTAGTCAAGAAATCAACCGATACATTGCATTGGGCAAATCTGTTGCAAAAGCGTTCTTTAAAGTGTTAAAAAGCACAGACGTCACTTTAAGTATTAAGATGCAAGTAACCCAAGCCATGGTGTTTTCAATCACCTCATATGTATGCAAAAGCTGGACAACGAATAAGGAAGACTGAAGAAGAATTGATGCTTTTGGATTATGGTATTGGCGAAGAACATTGAGTATACTGTGGACTGCCAGAACGAATAAATCTGTATTGGAAGAAGTACAACCAGAATGTTCCTTAGAAGCAAAGATGGCATGACTTCATCTCACATACTTTGGACAGGTTATCGGGGGGGATCAGTCCCTGGAGAAGGACATCATGCTTGGTAAAGTAGACAGTCAGTGAAAAAGAGGAAGACCCTCAAGGAGATGGATTGACACAGTAACTGCAACAACGGGATCAAGCATAGCAACAATTGTGAGGATGGTGCAGGACATAACAGTGTTTCGTTCTGTTGTACACAGAGTCGCTATGAGTCAGAACTGACTTGAGGGCACCGAACAACAATAAATGCCTTTCTTTCTTTGTTCTTTGTCCCAGCCCAAAGGGCCTAATGCCATCCATCCACCTTCCCTGATTGAAGAAAGAAAACAGCGTGTGTTCAGGAACCCTCAAATTACCATGCCACCAAGGTCATGGATGGCCAGGCTTCCCCATGAATCACATTCAAAGAGCTCCCATCTTATACTTTACCTCTCCTGACTCACACAACAGGAGGCGTTATTCAACTGTTTCCTGAGTTTTGTACTTCATTCTCATCAGTTACATAACCACATACAAGTTTAAAAACACATACACGCATGTGGGGAAGAAATGACTGAATTTGATTTAAAAAACTGGCTTCACACTACCTCAGTTATTTGGGAACTAAGCCTCCCTGGGCTAAATTTTTGGCTTGGCAACCCTCTCGCATATATAATTTTACACCTGCAAAAGCCTGCAGCCAGCCCTATGCAGACAGCTACCTGCAGGGAGAAGAATGGGCCAACGGGGGACAGACCAGGTGGCTGGGATGAGGTGGTGGTGAAGGCCTGCAAGGGGGGGGGGGGTGAGCTGGTCTCCGAGCTCGCTCCTCTTAGAGCAGGAGAACTCTCTGCCCGTCTTGCTCTGCTCAGCTTCATGCTCCAGCAGAAAAGGGCATACACAGGGCTTATCTCACTCTTTGCTGGAGGCAGTACAGAAGAGCTTGCAGACCTGTAGCCGACAGGCCAATTTTGGCCTGCAGGCATATTTAGTCTCACTTTCACTGTGATTTTAACATCTGTAAATAAATTGCCAATTTGGGAACATTTTACATACAGATCTGGAATGCTGGCTTGTCTAAAATAATAATAAAATGATCTGATAACCCTGGGCCTTCGGGACCACCATCAGCTAGAACTAAGGACAACTGCTCACTTTGGACAAGGCATGTGCTCCACAATTCACCAGTCACCCTAATCTGCTTCACTCACTTATGTTACCTGGGAGGCAGGGCCAAGACGGTGGAGTCATCAGACATTTCTGGTGGTCCCTCTTACAACAAAGACCCAAAAAAAAAACAAGTGAATCGATTATATATGACAATCTAGGAGCCCTGAACATCAAAGGCAAAGTTGAGGAACTGCACTGAGTGGCAGGGGAGGGAGAGACGGTTCAGAAGCAGTGAGGAGTTGCCAGACCTAACCCAGCAGGAGCCGGCACCCTTCAGGCCAGATCAGTTGGTGTGCGCGGTGACGCAAGCAGTGGCACTCAGGAGGCATTTTCCACATCGGGAGAGACCCAGCAGCAGAGAGTCTACTCGGGCCTCCAAAACCAGTGAAAAGTGGCACTCAGTCGGCAAAAGATAAGTACATGCATCTGACCTACCACACGAATCAAAAAACGTCCCCTTTGGGAAAAATCTCCCTCCCATTTACCTGCCCTCCCCACTCTGCACCAGGTCCCAGGCCGGCTTCAGCCATTGCCGCACCCCCTGTGCCAGAAGTAGGACCTGTCACGTGCCCTGAGCCATTCTCCTGGCCTTGGAGAGGGAACAAATTAACAAACAGGAAAAAATAATCTGCCAGCTCCCCTAAGCCGGGAACTCAGGGTAGGCACAGCTATTTTGCCTAGGCACAGGCATAAGGGGTCCATAGACTCTGAATGCCTTTCACCGCTGCATAGACCTGTGTGGGCTCATTTCAACAGTGTAGGCCCTCATTAGCACAGTACGACAGACTACATATCTGAAGTCTAACTTCAACTGTATCAGCTATATGGTGGAGTGGCAGGTTGTATATAGGGTTGCTATGAGTCAAACTGACTCTGCCCATTAAGCAGGGTCCTCACCTACCCACATTACAGGCCTGAGGACTGGTGGCTCCACACATGCTAGCTAGCCACATGCGACAGGGGTCCAAGAATAAGTGGTGCCTCCCAGTCCTTACAGCCAACAGCATTGGGTGCCCATAGTCCAGCTGCAAAACCTACCCACCTATGCACTCTAGGGAACAGGGACATGCTTTCCTCCCAGACAGTCAAGAGCAGCCATTAGCCCCCTGCCTTGCTCAGTATGTAACCCCCTACTACAGCCAGATGCCTGTGCCTACACCAATCATCCCTGCCAGTCTAGGACTGTAGGTGAGAGCCTGCAACACACACTTGGTGACCAACTACCTGGACACCTGTGCTGAATCCGTACAAGAAAAGTAAACAGACTCTTGGGCTCACATACCTAGAAACAGATCTAACCACCTGGTGACAAGACATTAGACCTTCAAAGGTGCCAATAATCAAACTAGCTCACACGATCAGCCTATTTGAGCATATCAAAACAAAACAAAACAAGAAGCTAGCACACAGTAAGCAAACATAAAACAAATAAATATAATAACATTGATAGCTCAGAGATAAGAGTCAATATCACATCACACAAAGATGGCTTCAGCAAGCTCCCAAAACAAAGAATTAAGAAATTTTCCAGAGGAAGAGAACTTCTTGGAATTACCCAAGGTAGAATACAAAAGATTGATATACAGAACTCTTCAAGAGATCAGGAAAGAGATCATTCAAAATGCAGAACAAGCCAAGGAACACACAGACAAAGCAATACAGGAACTTATGTTACCTGCTTGGCCCTTCTAGTTATTTCAGGCTGAGATCCCTGCTACAGAGCATAATGCTTAAGAAAGCAGGTCCTGGAGTCAGACAGCCTGGGCTCAAAACTCACCTGATAAAGGTGTGATTTTAGGTAAGTTACTTAACCCATCTCTAAGCTTCCATTTCCTCATCTGTAAAATGGGTTAAATAACAGCATCTTAGTCATCTAAGATGACATAACAGAAATACCACAAGTGGATGGTTTTAACGAAGAGAAATTTATTTCTTCACAGTCAAAGTAGGCTAAAAGTCCAAATTCAGGGCATCAGCTCTGGGGGAAGCCTTTTTCTCTCTTTCGGCCTTCTTCTCTTCAGTGTTCCCCTGGACTAGGAGCTTCTTGGCGCTGTGCTATGGGAACTGCTTTCTTGATGGTATGAGGTCCCCCTGTCTCACTGCTCACTTCTGTCTTTTATATCTCAAGAGATTGCTTCAGGACACAATCCAGTCTTGTAGATCAGGTCCTGCCTTACTAACACAACTGCCACCCATCCTCCCTCATTAACATCATAGAGACAGGTTTACAACATACAGGAAAATCACACAGTACCAGGAATCATGGCCTAGCCAAACTGATACACACAGTTTTTGGGGGGACATAATTCAAACCATGACAAACAGTACCTACTTCTTAGGGTGTTATTAGGATGAAATGAGAGATACACATAAAGTGATTCTAGCTATGAGTTGCAATTAACTCGATGGCAACAGGTTTGGTTTTTGGTAGCATAGGGCTTGTCACTTAGTAAGTAGTCAATAAGTAATTATTATCAATTTGCTGATTATTATTCATGCAAAATGTGACCCCAAGTAAGATGTGCAAAGTGTTGGTGGAACCTCAGTGCTTAACAAACCTTGAAGAAGCGCCTGGTCTAATCCACCACTCTTCCCTTAGATCTCCCTATTCCACTTGAGGTACATCTTTCAATAAAGCATCTGCAGAAAGATCTCTCCCTTCATAACACACCCAGGACATCACAGCCCTCACTCTCATTAAAATATCATTTCTAAAATCTTCTAGTGCCAATTTAAGGCAACTTATTTTTTCTGGGATCCCTGGTGGCACAGTGGTTAAGAGCTCAGCTGCTAACCAAAAGGATGGCAGTTCAAATCCATCAACTGCTCCTTACAAACACTATAGGGCAGTTCAGAATCAGCTTGACAGCAACAGGTTTGGTTTTGGTTTATTCTTTTCTGAGTAATAATTTCCATGTGATGCCAACCAATCTGAAGGGTCTACCCTTTATGTTCCTTTTTATCATGCCCAGAAATCTCAAACCCCTCCAAACTCTCCTCAAAAGTCATTCTCAAAACCCTTGCCCATACTTCCTGGCATTGAGAGCATATGAAAAGATGATTTCCTCAAATTAATTCCTAGCAGTAGGAAACAGAAATCCCTGAAGAAATCGGTGGTGACCTTTGGAAATGTGGCAAGAAAAGTAGGGGACATGATGTGGCAGGAACAATGCTATTTGTTCAAAACTACAGGTTCCCCCTGCCATCTGAAAGTTTGCCTTCAGCCACGTGAGTATCTGCTTTTGCTAACCTAGAGAAACCCAAAGAGGATTTTCATTTTTACAAAAACAGGTGAAAAGTGAAATACCATTCCTGTTTGTAAACGGCTGGTTTGGGGGTGTGTGCGCCCCACTGACAGTGGTGGGCTCAGTAGGTGGAAATCAGGTTGACAATACTAGATGGGCGCCAATTCCCCGAGATTACCTCGGTAACCTCGGAGGTGCACTAGTCTGGGAACTTGAAGTGCAAGGTGCAGAAGGTGGCAGCAGGTCTGGGTACCAGTCCAGGGCACTGCACTCCAGGCCAGTGGGGCGAAGCGGGGGCAACCTGGTCCGAAAGCCCAGCAGCTCTTCTCCGAACGCCACAGACTCCTCCTTGCCTTTGTCCACCGCCGCTCCTCCTCCTTCTCTTCCTTGGGCTCCTAGTTCTCCAAAGGTGTCAGGGAGGCGGCGGTGGCTGCCTCCCTCACCCAACAGCCCCTGGGTGCATTCCACCAGTCAGGCCCTACAGGGACCATCCTCCACAGCTCCCACCTGGGTTTTATGTGTTGTTTTTATTGGTAGGTTACTTTTGGGGTCTGGGAACGCTCAAAATTTTTTCCCATATAAATTAACAGTAATTCTTCATTTTATGCCACTTTGGCTTACTAAAGATTTCATAGGAATGCTCTACTTCCGGATAGTGGGGGAAACCTGTATTTCATTTTCCCTTTAGGCAAAGAACAAGATTAAATTTCCCCGTACCCTGTGTATCTAGATGGTACCACATGACTGATTCTGATTAAAGGAATATAGATAGAAGTGATAGATGCCATTTCCAGGTTCCATGTTCCATCCTGCACAATAATACAGTATCTTCCTTTTCTTATCTTCCTTGACATGCAGAAGTCCCATGTTAAGGATGGTGGTGTCCTCAGACAGGAGAAGCTTGGGTTCCTGAATGACTGTGTAGAGCATAGGCCACTACCACGACCCCAACCAACTGCACTAGACTATGATATGTCTAGACTATGATATTTGCCACTGATAAGTCTGGGCTTATTTGTCCCACAGCATAGCTTCAGCTATGCTAACTGATAACCATGGCAATAAAAACTGGCCTAGAAGTTAGGTTTTCTTGATCTTTCTCCAGGCTCTATGTCTAACTCATAACGTAATCTTGGTAAAAGCTACCTCCTCCATCTGTAAAAGGAGGGAAATTAACTGGTTGATTCCCCAGGGTTACAATCTATAATTCTCATTGGCTTTGAATCCTATTAACACACATTTTATTAAATGATGCTTCCTTTAAGAAGTCTACCCCTTGGAAGGACAGCACACACTACAGGGGAAGTCAGCACAACTGGACTAAACCAAAGCTAAGAAGTTTCCTGAATACAACCAAACACTTCAAGGGACAGAGTAGCAGGGCTAGGAGTTTGGGGACCATGCTTTTGGGGGACATATAGGTCAACTGGCATAACAAAGTTCATTAAGAAAATGTTCTGCATCCCACTTTGGTGAGTGGCGTCTGGAGTCTTAAAAGCTAGTGAGCAGTCATCTAAGATGCATCAACTGGTCCCAACCCACCTGGAATAAAGGAGAATGCAGAACACCAAAGTCACAAGGAAAAGTATTAACCCAAGAGACAGAAAGGGTCACATAAACCAGAGACAGCATCAGCCTGAGACCAGAAGAACTAGATGGTGCCTGGCTACCACCAATGACCGCCCTGACAGGGAACACAACAGAGAGTCCCTGATGGAGCAGGAGAAAAGTGGGGTACAGAACTCAAATTCTAGTAAAAAGACCAGACTTAATGGTCTGAGACTGGAGGAACCCCAGAAGGCATGGCCCCCAGACTCTCTGTCAACCCAGAACTAAAACCATTCCTGAGGCCGACTCTTCAGACAAAGATTAGACTGGACTATGGGACATAAAATGGTACTCGTGAAGAGTGTTTCTTAGCTCAAGTAGATACATGAGACTAAATGGGCAGCACCTGTCCAGAGGTGAGATGAGAAGGCAGAAAGGGTCAGGAGCTCGTTAAATGGACACGGGAAATCAGGGGTGGAAAGGAGCAGTGTGCTTTCACAGTATAGGGAGAGCAATTAGGGTCACATAACAATGTATGTATACATTTTTGTATGAGAGACTAACTTGAATTGTAAATTTTCACTTAAAGTACAAAACTAAAATAGTTTACCTCTTAGTCAACAGAGGTACTTTTGATGCAGCCAGGTTTTAATAAATATCTGCTGAATGAGTAATTATTATGCAAGAGTTAACACGTACTGAGCACTTTCCAAGAGCCAAACACTGTTACCAAGTACTTCACATTCAGTGCTTCTTTTAATCCTCACAACCAGACTAGAAGGTAGATGCTATCATTATTCCCATTTTATAAATGAACAAATGGAGGAACACGGAGATTAAAACACTTGTCTATGAGCATAAAAGGAGTCCTGGTGGTGCAGTGGTTAAGTGCTCTGTTGTTAACCGAAAAGTTGTGGGTTCAAACCTAGCAGCTGCTCTTCAGGAGAAAGATGGTGGCAGCCTGCTTTCCTAAAGACTACACCCTTGGAAACCCTATGGGGCAGTTGTACTCCATCCCTTAGAGTTACTGTGAGTCGGAATTTGACTCAATGGCAATGGGTTTGGCTTTGGGTTTGATGGATGTAAGCTGTTACATACAAATTGGCATTTTTATCCAGGCAGTTAGTTGTTGGTGCCTGCACCTTTAGTCAATTAACTTGCAAGAAACAAATACAGAGTCCTGAAGGGTAAAAGACAAATTAAGTATTAGTATCATAACCAAAATTTTAGCTCAACTGATAAAATCCAGTTTTTGGGGAGCCAGGGCCATATCTTATATTTGTATCTCCAGGCTTCAGCACAACATCCAGCACACAGAAGGCACAAATAAAGTCTGCTGAATGAGTGAATAATCTGAAGTTGAACTCTCTATCTACAGCTTTCACTGAGTTACATTTGAACCTCCCTGATGATGGCTTGGGACCCAAAGTCAGTGCCAGTATTTCATTTATATCATTAAGTCTGGGCATCAGTTAGAACTAGACTAATTATATAATTTATTACCCAGACTTAAATAATTTTGTAAGTCAAAGGGGATGCAGCTAATAAATACACCAGGAAAGCAAGCAGAAACTGGGACAGTCTTGGGCATATCAACACAAATGATCATTCTAGCTAGAGTCACAAAATGCCCATGACAGAGGCAAGTGACAAAGGAGTACCTGGGAGGTCTGGCTGCCCACCATGTCCTTGTTCTTAAGTAGCCTCCTTTCTTGTCCTCTTGGACTGCAGACCACTTGGAAGCCTATTTGGCTATTTGCAAGATACACTGTGGCTGTCATTCTCTAAATGGTGTACATCTCCAGGCCCGGACAGCCGCAGAGCACACCCACTAGTAAATTTTAATACAGGTGCAATAATCGCTTTAAGAAAACAGGAAGGAGCAGCCCATGGAATGCAATGATTGCTGCAGGAATATAAACATGGATTGCACTGGAACAGACTACATACTTTGTATAAACACTAATAAAGTGAGTTCAGGCTGAGCTGTGACTTTAAAGGAAATTCTTCCCCATAAACATGTCCTGCCCTGCCCTAATAACTCTTTAATTTGATGCACATTTGGGAAGGATGATGCGAAGTAATCACAGAATAATGTGAAGGTCTGTTGCGAAGGAGGTGTGGCGGAGGGGGGCTGTGATGCAACTTGGAGCTAACACCGTCCACCATAGAGTTGGCTCTATCGCTCATTTCACACACGGAGGGAATTTGCCGAGTGACATGCAGGAAATCAGAGGCAGGTCTTTGCAGGTTCAGCACAAGAACATTCTGGGTGTCATCCGATGGCACCATACAAGACTCTTGGCTGGTCGATGTCTGGTCTGCCTTCTCTTACTGCAGACAGCAAAAGTGGCATCTACTTGCATGTGGACTCTCCACTTTCTAGACCAAGGGTCTTCAAGTTCCAACTAGACTATAAGCTTCTTTAGAGTGGAGAATATGTCTGACACATCTGGGCATCACTCACAGTGCTGACACGGCCCCACGCCCATGAGAAGGCAAAATGGCACACAGTGGATGATAACAAGGTCAGGAGCTGCAGCACTGGGGCTGAAATCCCAGTTCCATGACTTACTAACTGTACAGTTTGGGGCAAGCTGCCCTTCTCATCTGCAAAATGGGTTCATAGCACTTGCTAAACCTCAGAAGGCTTTTTGAGATGATCAAATGAGGTAATGTAAGATAAAGGGTTTTATAAATTAAAAAAGGGTTGTACAAATGTAGGAAATTGTTATTGCTGGGAAATAATAATAATTTTGACATGTATTGAGTTCTCACAGTGTATTAGGTACTGTTCATCTCCTTTGAATCTTCACAGCAATCCTATGAGGTAGATACTAGTATTAAACCTATTTAACAGGAAACTCAGGGCCAGAGGGATTCCCTGCGTGGTGCAAACAGTTAAACTTAGGCTCAGCTACTAACCAAACGGTTGTTTCAAATCCACCCAGAGGTGCTTCAGAAGAAAGGCCTGCCAATCTACTGCCAAAAGATCACAGCCATTGAAAATGCAATGGAGCACAGTTCTACTCTGACACACATGGGGTCACCATGAGTGGGGAGGAACTCTACGGCAACTGGTTTGGTTCAGTTGGTTAAGGTCCAGAGAGGTTAAGTAACTGGCCCCAGTTCAAACATCTACGCCTAATCCACAGGGTAATGATGCTAGAGAGATCTGGATGGTCTGGGCTCCCTACTCTTTGCTCCCATAGCCCCTAGGAAGTTGAAGACGCCAGTAAGTGTCTTGTCTCCTCTACTAGCCTGTGAGCTCAAAGGCAAGGGCTATGCAGGACTCCCTCCATGTCTCCAGGGCTCAGCAAAGAACCGGGAAGTTAAAGCTTTTGGATAAATGATTGCAGTTCCTTCCTCGCCCTGACCACTCTCCCTTATATACCAGCTCCTCTCACCTGTGCACAACAGCACTTGGCCAAACACACAGACTTTCATCCAGGTGCATGGGACTGGCTCCTCGCCTTCATGTAATGCCCGGCTACCTGGAAACGCAGCCCAAACAGCTCATCCATCCGGACAGGTCTCCGTGCCCACACCCACCAGGCTTACTCTGAGCACCATGCCTCGCTCAGGCAGGTCGCCCATCTGCAATGCCCTCTCTCACAGATCAAAATGAACTGCAGCTGTCAGGAAGCTTGGCCGAGGAATGAGGACCTACTTCAGCAGTGTGCTGAAGAAGAGCTGGAAAGGAAGAGAATGTCTTTACAGTGAGAGTGACACCGGGGTGGGCTCACCAAGCTGGCCCAGGCAGGAGTCACTCTCCCCCATCTGGCACTGATAAAATGCCAAGGGACACAAATGAGGCAGGAGGAGAAGGACCCATCTGACTCTCCAACCAGCCCTGTATGTCCAGGCCCAAAGAAGGCAAATCTCCCTTTCATCATCCATGAAACCATATCTTGCTTATTATGACAATTTTAAAAACGTCTCTGATTATTCCTTTGAGAGTCCAATTTGTTTCCTTTGTGAAGAGGAAACAATTCCCTTCTCAGTTTGGGAGGTGGGGACATTCCATTTATCTTGAGGGGGAAAATCTGTTTCCTATTATGAATCACGTTCTATAGGTCTATTTGTGAAGGATAAATCTCTATCCTTCATATAGGAAAAAAAATAATAAACCTCTCTTCATTATCCTACAAACTTCTATGAGACCCACGAGTGAGCTCTCCTCAGGCATTGTGACAGAGATTGAATTTTCATCACTTGCTCTGAGAAAGAGAATTTTTTACTGACCCTCCGAATATCAGCAGCATCCCTGAGTCAGCCAGCACACCTAGAGAGCCCAGCACCGGTGAATTCACTCAGCATTTATGGAAGCGATATGCCCTGGGAAGGCACAGATTAAAATAAACACTAGTTACCATCAAGTTGATTCCAACTCATGGCGACCTCCTGTGTGCAGAATAAAACTGTGCTCTATAGGATTTTCAGGGGTTGATTTTTCTGAGTAGATCACCAGGCCTCTCTTCCAAGGCACCCCTGGGTAGACTCGAATGGTCAACCTTTCATTTAGCAGCCGAGTATGTTAACCCTTTGCACCACCAGGGATTCCAAAATAAACACATCACTTCCCAATCCCTGCACTCGAGGACAAGGGTCAGCAAATAGCCCCACAAACAATGCCTAGCCCGTAAGTGTCCAACATTGTTTTGCTTGTATTATTACCAGTAGCACTGCTCACAACTCCAGGGCTGTTGTCCAACAGTGCACAGTGAGAATGGCACCCTTGGAGAATATAATGGGAATGGTGATTCACTAGTTCAGCAACATGGTAGCCATGATTATGGCACAGAGTTTTGAGGAAAGATAGGAAAAGAGAAGCATTCCATATGGAGGAGGCCCCTGCTCAGTCATGGTGGGGTAGGACCCCAACACCCATTCCTGTGATTACACCTCGCGCCTGGTCCCTCAAACTCTCAGACTGCCGGCTATTTTAAGCCTAAATTAAAGGCTCCTCTCTTGTGAATGGCTGCAATTTCAACCTGTGGTTTGTTTACCCTGACGTGGCGTGGGGCCATGGTGTTGGTAGGTGGGGCACTGAAGGGGAGGAGGTTTAGGAAGAAGACAGGGGGCTTTACAAGAACCATTTCACTGCAACACATCTCCATGGAAAACACAAGCACATGGATGGATGAATGTAAAGAAAACAACAGTGGAAGGGTCTTACATATCTGGAGAAGGATGCTAAAAATAGAACCATGTCAGATGCAAGAGAGCATTGGAAGCTTCGCAGTGCTTCAAACCCAAAGAAAGGGACTCACTGCTCTCACTCCCAGAATCAAAGTCTGGCCTCCCTCTTCAGTCTCTTAGAAGAAGGACCCTTCAGGCTGATACACACATGCACACCAGTTGCCATTGAATCAATTCTGACTCGTGGAACCCCCATGTGTATCAAAGTACAGCTGTGCTCTATAAGGTTTTCAATGGCTGACTTTTCTGAATTGTCAGGACTTTCTTCTGAGGTCCCTCTGGGTGGACTTAAATGGCCAACCTTTCAGTTAGCAGTGGGGAGCTTTAATCGTTTCTACCACCCAGGGACTCCTTAAATCTGATACGGGCCTCTTTATCTACAGAAACCCACCACAGCCCCTACCCCTATGGGATGGATCTCAGGAGGCTGAGGCCACAGCTAAAGCTATCACTGCCTCCTCTGGGATATATGGGCCCACAGTCCAGTGACAGGAGAATGAGAAAAGCACCGGCGAAAGCAGGTGAGGACAGAGAAAGCCTCAAAGGAAACTGGGTGAATGCAAAGCAGAAGTCAACCAAGCTCTAGGTGTTAGTATTCTCTGCCTCAACACGCCTACGCTAGAAGAAGCATAAGCAAAGGTGCTCAGGATCTCATTTCCTTCCTTCTGATACTCACTTCTCTTGCTCCTAAAGGGACAGAAAAGGAGAAACATCCCTTCACGCCATATTTGGAGGGCAGAGCCACTGCGCTTCCTTCCCTGTCCCATTGGAGGCCCTGGCACACAACTCCACCTGACCCAACAGCCTGGTCGATTCCAGGTTTGGCTAGTTCCATTCTGTTGACCACTACCCGCCTGTCAATTTGTCCTACTGTGGTGGCTTGTGTGTTGCTGTGATGCTGGAAACTATACCAGCAGTATTTCAAATACCATCAGTCACCCATGGTGGACACGTTTCAGTGGAACTTCTGGACTAAGATGGACTAGGAAGAAAGGCCTGGTGATCTACTACCAAAATTAGCCAACAAAAACCTTATGGATCACAAAAGAACATCGTTCAACTCTCTTGCTTTGGACACGTGATCAGGAGGAATCAATCATTGGTGGAGGACATCATGTTTGTTGAAGGGAAGGGCCAGAAAGGGTGAGGGAGACCTTCAGTGAGACAGATTGGCACAGTAGTCACAACAATGGGCTCGAACATGGCAGCAATCACAAGGAGGATGCTGGACTGATCAACATTTCATTGTGTTGTACATAAGGGTGCCATGAGTTGGAGTCAACTCAATGGCAGCTCTTTATCTATCTATTCTGGAAGCTTTCTGAGGTGCTCAGTAAATACTGGATCCTTCAGCAGCCATTGTAGGTGGAGCTGGTCCCAGAAGAGTACATCCCCAGGATCTTGAGTCCACTGTAGGTTTTGAGTTTCAAGACCTGTTAGCTGGGTGCTCACCACCCAAAGTGGCCAGAAGTGGGTATCACAACTGGCTGCCCACCCACTGAGTCCTCCTGTACAGACCCTATTTAGTTTGGCTGAGAACGAGGTTTTTTTTAAAATGCCTTCTGGCTGAGCATGTGGTCCCTAGTTCACCACAGTCCCCTCACCTCCTATGGCTTCATAGGCGACTCCATTCATCCATTCATACTGCCTACCTGGCTCAGGGAGGTAACTGGTTTTGACTCAAGGCTTTATAATGACTGAATGTTTTCTCACCTTCTGTAAAAGCTCAGTTAGGGAAGAAACCAAGTCTTATCCATATCAGTCCTTGCTCTGGTACCCAGCACAGAAGCGTACACAATGCTCAGATATCAATGGGTGATTTCAATGTGCTAATGTGATCGTGTCTCTCACTCACAGCTTCCAAGGCCACATGAGGAGGGAAGGGAACGAGAATTGATCACTCAACCATCTCTCTGGGAGACTTACGGCCGCAGGTCCACCAAAGCAGAACCCAGCTTACCAGGAACAAAGAGATGGAGATGGCTGTAGGTGAGCCAAACCTTGGCTCCAAAAAAATTGAGAACAGCTGGCACTTCTGAATACCCTCGTCCCCCTGGGACCTGGGCTGAGTGCACACCGGTGAGCACCAGCCCTCTCCGCCTTTTTATTCTTGTCATGCTTAATTACACCAGGATTGTGCTGAGTCAAGCAGCCTGCTGGGGTGGGGGCCCAGTCATGACCTCTCCCATTGCTCTCAGCCAGCTTGTGGGTCTCAAGTAGCCGTGCGCATTTCCACTGAGAAACCCAAGAATAAACTCTGCACTGATACACAGAATGCCAAATGCTCAGCTCCATGCCTCAGCCCCTGGAAGATCTGCTCCTTTCGAACGAACCGAGAGAGAACAAAAGGGCTTTGCAAATTCTACACCACCTGCATTCAGCCCACCACCCACTGCCTTCATCCTTGAAACAGAGCCCCTCTGCCCTGGAATGTGGCAGCCAGCAGCTGGGGAAAGGAGGTCGGGAGGCAGGCATCCTTGCAGCTCTCAAACACTCACTGACTCTGTCAGTTTTTATCTGAGTCTTGACTTCAGGCATGGCATCCTCATCCCAGGGTCAGAGAGAGATGCTCACTCTGTACCACTCAAGAAGGAGCACACTGCGCCATGGGCTTCTCTACGTTTTATAAATTAAAAAAGGACTGTACAAATGCAGGAAATTGTTATTCCTGGGAAATAATAATCATAGTTTTGACATGATACATATGTACATACAGGCACCAGTACCAGTTGCTGCTGAGTTGATTCTGACTCATGGCCACTCCATGTGTGTCAGAGTAGAACTGCACTCCATAGGGTTTTCAGTGGCTGATTTTTTTGCAAGTAGATTTCCAGGCCTTTCTTTTCAGGCACCTCTAGGTGGACTTGAACCTCCAACCTTTTGGTTAGCAGCTGAGTGTGGTTACAATTTGTACCACCCAAGGACTCCCATATGTACACCAAACCAAAAAAAACAAACCCACTTGCTGCCGAGTCGATTCCACTCATAGAGACCCTATAGGACAGGGTAGAACTGCCCTGTAGTGTTTCCAAGGCTGTAAATCTTCACAAAAGCAGATTGTCACATCTTTCTCCCGTGGAGCAGCTGATGAGTTTGAACTACCAATCTTTTGGTTAGCAACCGAGCGCTTTAACCACTGTGCAACCAGGGGTCTTTCATACGTGTATCAAAAACCAAAACCTGTTGCCTTCGAGTCAATTATAACTCACAGCAACCCTACAGGACAGAGTAGAACTGCCCTATAGGGTTTCCAAGCAGCAGCTAGTGGATTTGAACTTCCGACCTTTTGGTTAGCAGCACAGCTCTTAACCACTGTGCCATCAGGGCTCCTCATACAGGCATAGCCCTCTGTAAATGCAGAAGAGAAAATCAAGTAACAAAGTGCCCTAGACTGGAGGTTCATAACCTTGGCTGCACCTTAGAATCACCCGCAGAACTTTAAAAATATTTGATGTTCAGGCCACGCTCCAAACCAAATAAACTAGATTCTCTGGGGGTAGATATCAGGCATCTGTACTGTGTTAAAGCCCCCTGGTGATTCTAATGTGCAGCCAGAGCTAAGAATCACTGCTGTCGGTGAACTCCAAGCCCTGAAAAATTCCGTCTACCAACCTATGTTTCAAGGCCCAGCTCCCAATCTGGAAGTGGGCTCAAAAGATTAGATGAACCCTCACTCAGGCTGTTGGCCACAAAGTTACAGAGTCTGGTGTTACTTATTCAACAAACACTCCCGGGCACCAGCTACGTAGCAGATCTTCTTCTGCCTATCTAGAAATTGACTCAAGAGTTATCCTCTCAGAGTTCATTTAGTTTGGTAATTTGGGTTCTTAGAGAGTTTAGTCTCTTAATCAACCATCCAGTCAGCTAACATTTACTAAATACCCAGAGTATGCAAGGCCTTGCCTAAGGTGCTAAGAAGTATAAGGAGAAATTCCCGACCCTCAACGGCTTAAAACCTAAATGGCAGAGCCTAAACATTTGTAGTGGGTCAGTGGCAGAATTCTTGCCTTCCATACAGAAGACCCAGGTTCGATGTTCAGCCAGTGCACCTCATCTACAGCCACCACTCGTCTGTCAGTGGAGGCTTGTGTGTAGCTACGATGCTGAAGAGGTTTCAGCAGAACTTCCAGACTAAGACAGACCAGGAAGACCAGGTGATCTACTTCCAAAAATTAGCCAATGAAAGCCCTATGGATCACAATGGTCCAATCTGCAATTGATCATGGGGATGATTCAGGACCGGGCAGCATTTCATTCCATTGTGCATGGGATTGGGGGCAACTCAACAGCAACTAACAACAACAACAAAGCATTTGCACAGTGAGAAATGACAACACAAGATGGTATATAAAGAAGATATGAATGTGCAGTTGAACACTTCAGACAAACAAGTACGTATGAAGAAACTACTTTGTGCCCAAAATCACCAAAAACCAAACCTGTTGCCCTTGAGTCGATTCTGACTCATAGCAACCCTACAGGATGGAGTAGAACTGTCCCACAGGGTTTACAAAGAGTATAATGATAAACACCTGAAATAGCTCAGACTGGGGCAACCCATTGCCTTGGGTCAATTCCAACTCCTAGTGACCCTATAGGACAGAGTAGAACTGCCCCATAGGCTTCTAAGTCTTTACAGAAGCAGACTGCCACATCTTTCTTCTGTGGTGGGTTGAAACCACTGACCTTTTCAGATAGCAGCCGTGAGCTTAACCACTGGGCCACTAGGGCTCCTTAGAGTAGATTAAGGGCTCCCAAAATGTGGTTCCCGGACAAGAAGCATCAGCATCAGTACCACCTGGTAGCTTGTTAGAAATGCACATTCTCAGGCCTCTCCCCAACTCCCCAACCTACTGAATGAGAACCTCTAGGGGTGGAGCCAGCGATCTGTGTTTTAACAAGCTCTCCAGGTTATTCCAATGCCTGCTCAAGTTTGGGAACCATTAGTCTAGAAGACTGATTGATGCTACAGGAGTTTAAAAAAGAAGACATCTCCTTGGTCTAGGGCTGATGAAGGACTTGAATCCGGGCTCTGACAGGGGAACTTAGGTGACCACCTTCACCTCCTATGCCTCTATTTTGTTGACTGTAACACAGTATTAAGTAGGAAGAGGTAGTGAGGCCTGCCGTGCAGAGTTGTGGGAAGAGTACAGAGGATAATGTGCAAAAATCCCCAGTACAGTTCCTGGGGTTCAGTAAGGACTCAGTAAATTATCTCCAACACCAGCAGTCATGGTACAATGAAGCTGTACTGCCAGTGAATTGCTGACGGAATGAATGAAAGAATAATTAATGTACAACCGATGAGGATGGGATTTGACAAGCCTGGAAGAGCAACGAAGCGTGGGACTTCAACCTATGGGCAAATGGTGAGACATTCACGATATGACAAGAGCGGCAAAGACTGAGTGGTCAGAACACGTCTCAGATCTTGAGAGTGGTGTCCTCCTGGCTCTGCCTCAAAACAGCCCTTAAGGAAGGCTTTCTTGCCCACAGCATCCAGTGTGTTGGTTATGCACCTGGGTCTAGAGTCAGACCCTCTGGCTTCAAATACTTACAAGTTGGGTGGTCTTCGATGAGTCAGTCTCTTTAAGCCTCAATTTTCCCTTCTGAAAAATGGGCATAATGATAGTACCACTATCATAGGGTTGTTGTGAAAATTTATCATGACAATGCATGTAAAGCAGTTAGCTTGGGCTTTTTTTATTTAATGCTCAATTTATGAAACTTATGTATCTATAAACAGACTTCTGAAAAATAAATATTTTTTTTTTAATATTTAAGCACTGGTGCAAACAATTAAATTTTCTTAAGCAATTCAAACTGCAGTTACAAATTTAACATAATGGATTCTTTTCAATATATTTTAAACAGGACGCAAAATAAACACAAATGCAGTGATTACAAGACTTAACTATAATTATACCTAAAATCTACTTACATCACTAACACCGTGGATTTAATTCATGACTTCACTGGTCTTTACTTGTTCTTATTTTTTCCTAGGAATAGAATATTTTCTTAAAAAGCGAAATCAAGTCAGTTGCCGTTGAGTTGATTCCAACTTATGCGACCTCATGTGTGTCAGAGTAGAACTGTGCTCTCAAGGCTGTGACCTTTCGGAAGGAGACTGCCAGGCCTTTCTTTTGAGGTGTCTCTGGGTAGGTTTGAATCACCAACCTTCTGGTTAGGAGTCGAGCGCTTAACCACTTTTTTAAGGTTGCTAAAATACTGCTTTTGATATTTTCTTGGTGTTAACTAAAATCTTGTCAGATCCTCCTTATTCCCCTCATCCCCCAGCTTGGGCTTTAAATATAAAAAAACAAACCCAAACCCATTGCTGTTGAGTTGATTCCAACTCATAGAGATCCCATAGGACAGAGTAGAACTGCCCCACAGTGTTTCCAAGGAGTGGCTGGTGGATTCAAACTGCTAACCTTTTGGTTAGCAGCTGTAGCTCTTAATCACCATGCCACAAGGGCTCCTGGGCTTTAATATAGTAAGTGATTTATAAACATTAGCTTTTTGTATCATGGCATACAGATGGGTGCTTTCTTGACTTCTGCTAAATTATGGCTGGCTGGGATTTTTCAAGTGGATGTGTGTCAGTACACTTTACTGCCAGATCCAATTAACAAAAAATAGTTGCTTGGTTTCTACATACTAACAGTAGCTTCCAAGTATTGGGCAGCTGCTTTTGTTCAGGTTTTGTATAAGAGCTTCACGTGTGTAAGCGCTGTAAATGAACCCTGGGCTGTAGGCCCCATTTTACAGATGAGGGCACTGAGGGTCACAGAGGTTTAGTGACAAAGCTATACAGTACAGCCATTGAGTTTCAAAGCCTAGGTTCAAATTCAGCCCTAATTCCAAAATTCATAGTCTTTCTACTCTACCATAAAATCATCCAGCCTTCCCCTAGAGGCTGCCTAAAGACTTTTCCAAATGAGGTTCACCCATTGCCAAAGGGCCAGGCTCTGTCATAGAGTGAGTATGTCACACAAAGCATTGGAAAGAGATGTAGCTCAGAACTTTGAGTCTCAAAGAGGGATGTCATAGATGGGCTGTGGACAGGATGGTGGGCCTGTAGGAGAACAGACTCCTGGACTCTAAAACTGCCCAACATGCTAATGATTAAGTGTGCATATGTGTGTGTGTCTGTATTGTCCATGTGTGTGTATGACAGGGGGAGAAGAGGACAAGGTCTTTCCTTCTCAAATCAAAACAATTGAATGCAACACAAAATTCCTGTCAGTGTTTAGAAATCCTTTTCTCTTCTAAAAGAGACATTCAGGCCTATGAAACAGCACAGTAAGCTGAGTCCCTTTTATTTCCTCCCAGGTCTATCTCCTTAAATGCCAAATTGTGGTCTTCTTTCTTCTCCCTCTCAGATACCAGCCGTGTCTCTACTAACAGCCAAGAAGATCTGTGGACCCACACTGCCTCTTGCTGAAGATTTAAACTGTGTTGCAAATAAACAGAGTCAAGTATGATTGTTTTCAACACCTTCCCTTGGGACTTCTGACAGAGATTTCTGGAGCCCACCACCAACGTGGACTTCACCCTCTCACCCCTTCTTGTTCCACTGGGCCAGGGAGCTCCCTGGATGCTCTCAAGTAGAACAGAGGACACAGCCTAGTTGGGATTCTGAGTTTTTATAACAATTACTAACAATTCACTCTCCCTCAAATCTATTATTTACCTACAATGAGGCATGCTACCTCCATGTGACCCTACCTGCCAAAAATATGAATGTCTTTTTATATTTATCATCTTTGTGTTCAACAGTTGCCATAGTAGTAAAATTTACACTCCTCAGCCTCACTGCCATTTTCAACCACAAATGGAATCACTGTGCTCCCAGATTGGCTCAGCAAAAAAGAAATGCGTGTCAACTACATACCAGGCCCTGTGCTAGGCATGTGGCCTGGGTGCCGAGATGAATAAGAAACTGACTTCTGTATGAGTCCACCCCTTTACAAAGCAGAATTTTTGTTTCTCTTGTGATGAGGGTGTCTTTTCTAAGAGCATGTTGTTGAGGCAAGGCACAGCTTGTTCCCCACTGATCATCTGTGAATGAGTGAGCGAGTGAGTGAATGAATGAATGAATGAATGGAAGCTCCTTTGTACAGCTTTGCATTACCCCCTTGGACTTGATGTCCTGCACAAGTTTCCCGAGTCTCCTGTTGGTTAGGATTTGGAACTCATACAAGGAAGCCCAGGTCCCAAAAGGAATGCAGGCAGCACTGAGGTCACATATATTAGGGGGCTTTATCTCAAGGGGAGTCCTTGGGTAGTGCAAACAGTTAATGTGCTCAGCTGATAACTGAAAGGCTGGTGGTTTAAGTCCACTCAGAGGCACCTGGTGATCTAAAAGCCTGGTGATCTACTTTCAAAAAATCAGCCATTGAAAACCCTGTGGAGCATAGGTCTACTCTGACACACATGGGGTAGACATGAGTGGGAGTTGACATGATGGCCACTGTGGGGGAGAGAGTAGGGCCATTGCCACAAGGCTCTCCCGAAAATCCCCAACACCCACACTCCAAGGGATCAGAGAGAACTGTATTAAAACCCACAGATGGGACAGGAGTTGGATAGAGTTTTCCAAAGAGAGGGTTGAAAAACAGGCCAAAAATTCAGTAAGAACTGTGGGGGTTGGGGGAGCTGTACCATGAGGACCCCAGAGAAAATACAGAAAGTCTGAGCTATGAGGCTGGGCAGGGTGGTAGTTCATGCTGGCAGCACCGTAATTCTTCTGTATGTGGAAGGCAACAACATTCAGCTCAGTCTGACGGGGAGCTTTGTATTAGGCTGAAGCATATTGAAAATATCAAAGTCCCACAGAATTAAAAAAAAAAAAATAACTCCTGGGCCCAATACTTCATCTAAAACTTAAAAGTTTTATTGCACATAGAGACCCTCAAACCAAAATCCAAGCTGGTGGGGGGTAAAGGAAAGAATATCACATAGCAGGACCCTGCAGGTGTGTGGGAGCTGTGGCTGTGACCCGGAGTAATAACAATGGATCCTATTTATGGAGCACCATGCAAGGGACTTTCCACACATTGTCTGATTGATAGCATAGAGCAGCACCATGCATTAGGGAGAATTAGCCCCATTTTATAGAGGAGGAAACTGAGGTTCAGAGTTAGTAACGCATTGAGTGTGCATGCATATAAATGCAAAACAGGTGAGAAAGACAAAGAGAAAATTCTAAGATTTATGTATTATTACGTGGGACTCTGAAATTGCTTCTATTCAACCTTTTTCTATCTACAAAAATGGCAATTCCATAGGGTTCAACCTAATATAACATATTATATATATAAGCATATATACTTTTATATACAAAAAATACACATAAGTTATATCACATACAAAGGCATTTTAGTGATTGATTATATAATGTTAACTATAAATTATATAATAAGCATAAGATGCAAAAGGCTTAGTGGTTGAGAGTATGAGCTCTTGAACCAGACTGGATGGGAATCTTGATCTGCCACTTACTAGCTATGGGACTTTGAGTAAATTGTGCATCCTTTCAGTGTCTCAGCTCCTTATCTATAAAATGAGATAATAGTAACAACCTCACAGGATTGCTGGAAGAGTTAAGCACACACAGGCCAAGTGGCAGAAGAGTGCCTGGTACATATCACTTTGTTGTTGTTGTTGTTAGTTGCCACTGAGTTGTCTCCAACTCATGGCAACTGTCTTAGTTATCTAGAGCTGCTGTAACAGAAATATAAGTGGATGGCTTTAACAAACAGAAATTCTAGAAGGTCAGAAGGCCCAATTCAGGGCTGCAGCTCCCAGGGAATGCTTTTTCTCTCTGTTGACTCTGGGGAAAGGTCCTTGTCTTCAATCTTCCCCTGGTCTAGGAGCTTCTCAGCACAGGGATCCCCGGTCCAAAGAATGCGCTCTGCTCCTGGTGCTTCTTTCTTGGTGGTACGAGGTCCCTCTCCTCTCTGCTTGATTCCCTCTTTTATATCTCAAAAGAGACTGACTCAAGATACAACCTAATCCTGTAGTTTGAGTCCTGCCTCATTAACATAACTGCCTCTAATCCTGCCTCATTAACATGATAGAGGTTAGGATTTAGGACACATTGCATAATCACATCAGATCACAAAATGGGGGACAACCACACAATACTAGGAATCATGGCCTAGTCAAACTGACTCAGTGGCATTTGGAGGGGGGACACAATTCAATCCATAAAGCAACCTTATATGTAACAGAACAAAACGTTGCCTGGTGCTGCACCATCTTCATGATGGTTAGTGTGTTTGAGTTCATATATATCACTTACTAGCTGTCATTATGGAGCCCTGGTGGCAGAGTGGTTAAGAACTCAGCTGACAACCACAAGGTCGGCAGTTCAAATCCACCAGCTGCTCCTTGGAAACCCTATGGGGCAGTTCTACTTTGTCCTATAGGGTTGCTATGAGTCAGAATTGACTCGATGGCAACAGGTAGCTGTCATTATGCATGCTTTTGCTTATTAATTCCTCATAAAAACCCTTTGTAAGAGTCAATGCTACTATCATTTCACAGTGAGGAGCATGAGACTCAGAAGAGACTTGCTCAGGACTATACATCTAGGAAAGACACAGCAGGAATTCAAACTCGGATCTTTCTGAGTCCAAAACCCTACTGTTTCTTCTAAGCCCCCTACCTTCTCTTGGTGGTCTCCCTAAACTTTTATTTGCCATTTGGTGAAAGGAGAGAAGTTGCACCAGCTGACTTCACGGTTCCTTCTGGCATCCTCATCAAGGGGACTGTTTCAAAGCAGCAACATCAGAAATAACAAGATCAAATGCTTTCAGTCACACTCAGGGCAGTATCTGTAGCTGTGTGGCCAAAAGCATTCCATATTTAGAGTTCCAATTTTTTTTTTTCCACTTCTGCTATTTCTTTCCAGAGTCCTCAGTACATTTCCTAATTAATCACTCCCACTTAATTTCCTAAAGCAATCACATCCTCCCTGCAGGCAAGCAGCCTCATCTTAGGCAGAAGTACACACACCAGCTGGCCCCTCGGCTACGTGGGAGGGTGTAAGCAGACCTTGGACACAACCCAAAGAGTGGCACAGACACAGGAGAAAGGCAGCTCAGGGAGCTAGACTTGGAGGACTCTCTTTCTATCCTGGTGACATGTGGCTTATCTTACTTGGTGAACAAAGAGACACTGAGATGGTAAGGAAACTCTAAGATGCAGAAGATCCAGCTGGGGCATCTCAGGATGCAGGGAGACTCTGCCAGCAGCTACTCTGGGAGGCTGGGCAGGGCTATGCTGGTGAGGCAGGAAGGCTTAGATTCCACTCCCTCCTTTGCTGCTTATTTGCTGTGTGACTTTATACAAGAGCTTTCATTTTGTTGAGTCTTTAAGTTTTCCCATCTCTAAAATGAGCATAATGTAGGTGTAAGGCAGGAGCCACAAATACAAAAGCCTACAGGAGCCATGCAGATGATGTAAATGAATGAATTAGGCTGAGCAAAAGAAAAACAACATGATACAAAATGGCAGCTGATACACAGTCTGAGCATTAGAGTCACAATAGGGAGTGCTGGGGACTGTGGTGAACTAGAGACATGCCTCATCTAAAAGCTAGCCAGTTATTGCCAAGCTGACCCCCTGTTGCCAGATTTTCCAATTTTTTAAAAAGCTGGAAAGAGACAAGATTTTTATAAAATCACCCTGCCTTTAAATGTTGGCAAGAAATTGACATTTAAAAACAAAAAAAGCACTATGAGTGCCAATGTACTGTAAGCCAAGCATAACATGTTGCAGGGCTGGACTGGGCCAACTGGCCACTGGTTTGCAAACTCTGTCAATGTAAGGATTATTTGAGACAATGTAATAAATAAAGCAGCACTTAGTACAGTGCATAACACATAATAAACACTCAATAAATGTTAGCTGTGGTTATTATTATTATTGTTATTATTATTAACTTCTCTATAACTCAGAATCCCCATCTACAACAATGGATTTAAGGACTCCTGATAGCTGCCTGGCTTATGAACATCTGAGAAAGTCTGTCAGGGTGCGACAGAGATTAAACTGTGCATGTAACACATTTATGCTGCTTCATTAATTTAAACATACTTCATTGAGACTGGCCAGAGCGGTGGATCTCAACAGGAGGTGATTTTGCTCCCTAGGGGACATTTGGCAATGTCTGGAGACACTTCGGGATATCACATCTAGGGAGAAGGTTGCTACTGGCATCTAGTGGGTGGAGGCCAAGGATGCTGCTAAATATCCTGCAATGCACAGGACAGCTCCCCCACAATTATCCAGCCCAAAATATCAATGGCGCCAAAGTGGCGAAGCTTCCTTTTGCACCCTCTTTACAGAGAGGACTTTACAGAGACAGAGATTTGGATAGGTTCCCACACCGTAGGGTATGGGAGAGGCTGTGGGTTGGGGAGAGATGGGGGGTGGCAAGTGGGAGAACCAGCATCTATAATTATCTCCTCTGTGAGGCTCAAGGCCCTGCTTTCACTCTGCTTCCTTCAGCATCTTCTTGTCATTGTCTTAACAACTGTCACTTCAACATATTTCCTTAAAAAATATTCTGTTGAAGAGACACCAACGTGCAAAGTGAGCTCTGGAGAAACTGAGGTCTAGAGAGATGAACTGCTTGAGCTAAGGTCACTCAGCAGCTGCAGGACAGACCTGGGAGAGAATCCTCCTAGGTCTTGGTCCACATCCTTGGCAGACATCACTCCATTTTGTTGTTGCCATGGTAATTATAAATCAATTCTATCTGTCCATTAAAGCAGTTACTCCATAGAATGCTCTCACAAAGCACTGCTGAACTCACTCTCGTTATTTCATGGATGTGACAGTAATCACATTTTTGTATATTCTATAATTCTGGCAGCATTTATGACTGGCCTTCACCTTAAATGGTATAAATAAGCGAGGTTATACTGCACTGTGGTTGTCATGCATTACCATGACTACTCCAAACAAAGAAAATTGTGCTAGAAGCAAAAACAAGTGATTCTGGTTCACCCGTAGACGGGAAAGGAGAGTGACTTTTATCAATCCTTACATACGCAAGTGTCTCACATATCTTATCTCATTTAATCTCCTCTATAATTTGAAGGATTTCTTTAGGTCAGTTTTTTTCAAACACTACCGCACATTAGAAAGCTCTGGGAGCTTTAATAAAATTCCAACACCCAGGCTGCATCCCAAAATTATTAAATAGGAATCTCCGAGGATGACACCCAAGCATTGGTAATTTTCTTATCTCCCCAGGTGATTCCAAAATGCAGCCAAGTTTGAGAACTAGGGTTTCAGGAATCATTATCCTCATGTCAAGGTGATACTGACATCCTAAGAGAAAAACTAACTTGCCTCAGGGCACCCCGCTGGTAAATAGTGAAAGAGTGATTCAAACCCAGGTCTGCCTGTCTCCAAAGGCCATAATCTTTTTTCATTATGTCACTTTCTCCCCAGAAGTCTGCTGTCCATGGATGTTTCAATTAAGGTGATTTGGTTGCAAGTTTGTGAAATTAAGCAAAAGGGAATCCACTAGAAGGCTTTGAGGAACTTCTGGATTCAGTTGTGATCTTGAGAACAGGAATAAGAAAAAGGAAAGCAGGTATAGTCTGGTCACTGCACAAGTGTGCAGAAGAATGGAAAATCATCCCATCCAATATCTTTGTCCCTGCCTTCCTCAGGGAGGAAGCACCCAATTGCCCTCACTTGGGTCATGAGCTCATCCCTTGACTAGGAGATGGCAAGGCTCCTAATTACAAATCCACCACACTGTGTCCTAGGGTTCAGAAGATGATATTCTAATAAGGTAAGAAAGGTTGCTGCTAATAAGGCGGATGAATCCTGGACAACCAAAATATTAAAAAAAAAAAAAAAACTACTAAAATGGAGGGTATGGAGGGACTTGTAAAAGCAAGAAGACATAAAATAATCTCACAAGTATACTATTATCCTCAAGTTAAAAAAAAAAATTGCTGTTGAGTCAATTCTGACTCATGGTGGCCTCATGTGTATACAGAGTAGAACTGCTCCATAGGGTTTTCTTGACTGTAATCTCTACAAAAGCAGATCACCAGGCCTTTCTTCCATGGTACTGCTGGATGGGTTCAAACTGCCAACCTTTAGGTTAGTAGCTGAGAGCAAACTGTTTCCACCACCCAAGGACCTTAAGTAGAACTCAGCAAAATCCCAGAAGTCTTTGTAGTCAAAATCATGGATATAGATAGGGTCATGCAGGAGAAATATGCAGAAGATTGTTCTTAACCTGGAAGAGGCCAGGAATGTCCTAAAAACCATTTGTAAAAAATTGTGATCTTGTATATTTTTCTAAAAATAAAGTCAATGTCTTTTATCAGATTATCTAGACTCTTTTTTAAAAAGCTAAGGTTGAGACTCTCAGGAGAACTTAGGGAAGAAAAGGAAAACTCATAGTCAATGGTTCCTAACAGAGTTTCAAGTCCCAAGAACTACCCAGAAAAGTTAAACCTGGTATCCTGGCTTGGCACCACACAGACGAGGCTGGTACAGTTTGCCAAATTCAAGCCAGGAAAACAATGCTTTAGAAAATGGCAACAAAAAAACAGTAAGAGTTAGCATACTTGCCCGTAGGTACACAGCAGTAAAGGATAGGATATGTCCAGAGAGGAAAGGAGGCATGTGGATTTCTGAGCAAAATGGTTATAACTAGGGGAAGCCACAGGGTGCACTGCCGTAAAAAGCCAACAGAGGCAATTAAAACTCAGTTGTTATTATGTTGATGTTGTTAGGTGCCATCGAGTCGGTTCCAACTCAGCGACCCTATGCACCACAGAACGAAACACTGCTTGGTCCTGCGCCATGCTCACAATCATTGTTATGCTTGAGCCCAATGTTGCAGCCACTGTGTCAATCCACCTTGTTGAGGGTCTTCCTCTTTTTCGCTGACCCTCTCCTTTACCAAGAATGATGTCCTTCTCCAGGGACTGGTCCCTCCTGACAACATGTAAAAAGTATGTAAGACATAGTCTCACCATCCTTGCTTCTAAGGAGCATTCTGGTTATACTTCTTCTAAGACAGATTTGTTTGTTCTTTTGGCAGTCCATGGTATATTCATTATTCTTCGCCAACACCACAATTCAAAGGTGTCAATTCTTCTTCCGTCTTCCTTATTCATTGTCCAGCTTTGATGCAATTGAAAATACCATGGCTTGGGTCAGGCACACCTTAGTCTTCAAGATGACATCTTTGCTTTTCAACACTCTAAAGAGGTCTTTTGCAGCAGATTTGCCCAATGCAATGCATCTTTTGATTTCTTGACTGCTGCTTCCATGAGTGTTGATTGTGGATCCAAGTAAAATGAAATCCTTGACAACTTCGATCTTTTCTCCATTTATCATGATGTTGCTTATTGGTCCAGTTGTGGGGATTTTTGTTTTCTTTATGTTGAGGTATAATCCATACTGAAGGTTGCAGTGTTTGATCTTCTTTAGTAAGTGCTTCAAGTCCTCTTCACTTTCAGCAAGCAAGGTTGAGTCATATGCATAACACAGGTTGTTAATGAGTCTTCCTCCAATTCTGATGCCCCGTTCTTCTTCATATCGTCCAGCTTCTCGGATTATTTGCTCAGTTGCTACAACCAACTCAGTTGTAGGTGTTGTTAAAATAGACTACTCTCCGGGCAGCTTGCCTGGACCCCTAAGCTCTTTTTCAAAGAGTCAGGTCTCTATCCCATGAGGTTATCTTCCCAGTTCTAGGCATCAACAGACCTTCGCATGCAGGAACTTGGAAAATGAGGCCATTGTGAGTTATTAATACCATATAAATTATCAATGCATAAATTCATGAATGAATATACAAACAAAAGAACAAAAATTGTCACCTGGCTACTCACTTTATAGGCACTATATGTATTTAATCCCTACTACTTATCACGGGCTTAGCTTTACATGATGTATTTTTTATCCTCACAAAAACCCTAAAAGGCAGTTACTATCATACCCATTGTACAGATGAGGACTCGAATAGATTCAAGGGACTTATCTATAGTCACACAACTATAAGTGATGGTATTTGAAACCAGATCTGTCTGACTTAAGCATCTGTGCGCCTGTCACAAAGCCACACCACCTCACAATATCCAAAATTTTGTTAACATCACCTATGTGTTGGGCATTTTGCAAATATTATCCCTGATTCTTACAATAATCGTTGAGGTAGGTATTACTGTCTCCATTTGGGGGATGGGGAGGATGAGGAAACTGAGTTTAGAAAGACAAGTAATTTGCCTAAGGCCACATTTTGAATTCAAATTTTGAATCCAGATCTCTGGCTCTAAAGCTCAGGGTTTTTCCACAAAAGCTGCTGCCCACACAATTCGATTTAATATTTAAAGATGTTGACTTAAGCCTTTCTTTCATTGCGCCAAGCTTCCGTAAAGAAACGCACAGCTCTTACCCTCAAAAAGCTTTTAATCTAGCGCAGAGATTAGATAAATACAGAAAATAATGATGACAATTACATGGCTGTGGGGGTTTTAAAACATGGTCACAAATTCTTTAACCATTTTCCTTTCAGAAGTGGCCACTACCCTAGAATCTGGGCTAGCTTCTACTGCTTAGATCAGTAGAATACAGCAGGAGGGATATAATGTCCCTTTTAACACTAGTTCTTTAAAATCCATGCACCTTCTAGGTTGTTCACTGCTACACCTGCTTTTGGAGCCCTGGGTCTCCATGTAAGAAGTCAGACTCTGGGAGCACCATGCTGTGACGAAACTCAAGCCACATAGACAGGTCACATGTAGCCACTCTGGTGGATAGTCTCAGCTGAGCCCAGCCTTTAAGTCATCCCAGCCTAGGTGCCAGACATGGGTGAACAGCCTGCAGATGATTCCAGCACTGCCATTCAAGTAGCCCCCAGTAGTTCCAATCTCCTCAGCTGAGGTCTCAGACATCACAGATCAGAGACAAATCATTCCCACTAAACCACATCCAAAATCCTGATCCAAAGAATCAGTCAGCTTAATAAAATGGTTGTTTTACACCATTAAATTTTGGGGTGGTATGTTATGCAGTAATAGGTAATCAGAATAATGGCTTTTCAAGAAGTTACTTAATGCCAGGCACTGTCTCTAACCTTGACGTGTATTACCTCATTTGATACTCCCAGTAACTCAACGAAGCAGGTGCACTGCTAAAGAATGTGCCCAAGCTCACCCAGCTAGTGATGGCATTCAAACCTGGGTCTCACGGACTCCAGGATCTATACTCTAAACCACTCCACTATAAACTGTTGCCGTCGAGTCAATTCTGACTCATAGCAACCCTATAGGACAGAGCAGAACTGTCCCATAGCGTTTCCAAGGCTGTAATCTTTACAGAAGCAGACTGCCGCATCGTTCTCCTGCACAGCGCCTGGTGGGTTCGAACTGCCGACCTTTCAGTTAGCAGCTGTGTGCTTAACCACTGCACTGCCAGGACTCCTTCACTCCTCTATAGAGGAAAGGAAATTATCTTTGTAGAAAGCCTACAAAGCCCAAAGCCAATCAGTTTTAAGAAATACCGACTGCTATTTTTAAAACTAAACATACTTTTCTTTCTTAATTTTAGGAGGCTTATTGTGGAGCTGAGCTAATTATTTGAGCCTTAATCAAGGACTAGCCACTCCCTGAAGCAGCTGTCCTGGCCTCTCTATTGCCTCTAGAAAGAGCGCTGGGTTGATTGGATGTTGGCTCCGGTCTAAACCCCAAATCCCAGCCCCCAGTAGTGAGGATGCAGAGGGCTAAAAGGATCCCTGGAGATCATCCAGTCTCCTCCCCTCATTTAAAGATGAGGAAACTGAGGCCCAGAGAGGTCAAATGACTTTTCCAAGGTCACACAGTGTGTCAGAGGCACAGCCAGGTC
Organism: Dugong dugon; assembly: GCA_030035585.1. Classification (NCBI taxonomy): domain Eukaryota; kingdom Metazoa; phylum Chordata; class Mammalia; order Sirenia; family Dugongidae; genus Dugong; species Dugong dugon. Next base: position 162,969,068 of record CM057460.1, on the reverse strand, counting down.
TCCAGATTCCCAAGCAAGCATTCTTTCCACTACACCATGCTGTAGTTGCTAAAAATTCCCCAGAGCTGCCTCCTTCAGTCCTCCTCTTGACAAAGCTGTTTTCCCCCACACAACTACACACAGTCACATTTGGCAAGAGGTGCTATCAGCCCCACTCTGCTCGTGAAATGCTGTTTTGCAATGGGGCCTCTTTGTTCGTTAGCAACACAGACAAAGAAAACTGTAGTGCAGTCTTCTTGGAAGGAGATGTTTCTTGTTTTAAAGACGGGAAGAGAACTTCCTGGCTGAATATGGCTCAAATCAGCATGCAGCTCCAGTAGAGAGAGAACCCAGAGGAGATTTAGGGCTTTGCAAAATTTCTAGAATGTACAAGTAGGGCGCATGGCAGGGGGAAGTGTATGAGAAATGTTTCAGAAAGTATTAAACCCTATGTCTAAGCAGAGTAAACAGAGCAGATTGGTTACCATCTTGTGGTATGAAATAATTAGAATGGGGGAAGGGTTAGAATTGTTAAAAACTCCCATGAAGCAACTGGACTTCCCATTTCACACTCGTGCTCCAGTCTTGGTCCCCAGCGTCCTTTCCCTTGCAGTCTTGCCAGTCTGAGATCTTCCCTCTCTAGACCAAAAACAAGCTACACTATCAGTGCTTAGCGTCCTCAGAATATCATCTGCAATTCCAAGTTACCCATCTAAAGTGCTCCTTCCCCCTCTCTCTGCATGATTCTTTTTGTATCTGATTTGGTCCCTCTTGTGTCTCCCTAGCTTCCTGGATTGGCTGAGGCTTCCTATGCCTCTAAGCAAGCTCTACTGAGGGCCAAACGCTGTGAACGAGACTGAAATGGAAGCAGGGCTAACTTCTCAGATCACACCCAGAAGCTGAGGACGCCTCCTATTACACTTTTAAGACATTTATCTTTCAAGGTGAGTTGAGATCAGTGGGAAGGGGGTAGACCAGATGATCTCCAGAGATATCTCAAAAGCCTGTAAATTGCTTGGCTAGGGAAGGAAAAGAGAGGGGGAGGAAAAGAACTGAGTTCCATGGCAGAAATTCAGGACTTGTAAGCTGACAGCAGATGGAAAGGAAAGTGCCAGCTTCTAGCAACAGGAGATGTCATGCATGTGTTTCTTAGGGCTATTGCAAGTCACGCGTCTTCCATTGCGAAGAGCCAGGTGAACGCTGCCTGAGAACCACCGTCCTCCAGGCATACACATCACAGGTCCCCAGGCACACGGCGAGATCTCCGAAAGAAAATTCTACTGTAGGCTAAATGAGCATTCTCAGGCCCTTCTCCCCAGAGCCACGTCTTCCCTATCACCTACCCAACTCCTGGCCAAAGCTGCCCAAAGAGCCATTTATCATTCCAAAGCCCCATTCCTCGTTTTCCCTTGGGAAACATCGCACCTGCTTGGTTAAACCTAAGCGAGAAGGCTATGGGAGTGGCCCCCACAGGGAAACGATCTTCAGTGGTCCAGTTACAGCTGGAATAGCCTGGGCAGGGAGGAGAAGCTGGCTTCCCAGAGGGGACCCTGTACCTCTTTATGTCCTCAAATGCTGCTATACAGTGTGTTCATGTTTATGAAATGCTTCTCAAATAAGGTCAGTGTTCTATACAGAATTAGGACTCTAATAAAATGCAGAACTTGCGCTGTTTGCCAACTTGCTACAGAGGCACACTTGAATGCTTTCTCGGATACAATTGTTCTCAGATTAATATTTTCCCCACAAGTTTTTTTTTTTTTTTTTATAATTTGCAAGTTTTGCTACATATTTGTACCCACTGAAGGGGATGAGCAGGACTTGCTTTTCATCAGTGATTCCTGAGGGCTTGGTGCTGCACCCATCATCGTTCTAGCATTTTCCCAGCCATTTCATAAATCTCCTCTCTGAACCTAGCATCATGGCCTTGTCAAATGCCATGTCTGTCATTTGGTGGGAAAAGGGGAAGCCCAGACTGATTTTCATACTATTTTGCCCTCTTCTGGTTATGAGGACATTTCACTTGCTTTATTCATTGTTGTTACTGGCACAGAGTAGCCATTAGATAAGTGGGGCCTTTAAACGATCTCATCTTTCATGGATCCCCTTACTTGGTCCTGTTGTTGTTGTCAAATGCCATCAAGTCGATTTTCGGCTCATAGTGATCCCCTGTGACAGAGCAGAACTTCCCCATAGAGTTTTCTTTATGGGAGCAGACCACCACGTCTTTCTCCTACAAAGCTGCTAGGTGGATTTGAACTACTAACCTTTCGGTCATTAGCTGAGCACTTAACCATTGTGCCACCAGGGCTACTATTTGGTCCTACAGTCTGGAACACTGTCACTTACTGATTACCCAGTGAGTGTTGTTGACAAGGCTAGTGTGAGGTTGTATTTGCATTTGTAAAAGATGCACTGTGATATGTGAAAAGGAAAACTGGAATAAGAGTTGGAAGTTACGAGTGACTCTGAGCAAGTTTTGAGCTCTTTGAGCCTCAGTTTCCTTATCTGTAAATGAGAGGATCTAAAATATGTCCTGAGTGTCCTCCAGATACAGGATTTAGTGGTTAAAATCAGATAATGTGGGTGGAATCATTAAAGTATTTGTATAGCACTTTACAAGGCATTTGCAGACATCTGATCTCATTTAAACCTTGCATCAGCCCCATGAGACAACTATTATTCCTACTATTCCAAAGTTTATAGATGAGACAACTCAGGTTCAGAAAGGTACTCATAAAAGGTCCCGCAGTTAGAAAGTGATGGAAACCAGCATTCCACCTAGGTCCTTCTACTCATTTAAGGTTACACACAAATTGCACTCCCCAATGGTTTCCCCCTAATACCACTTAGAACACTCACATACATTATACTTGTCTACCTATATCTTAGAGCTGGGCAGAGTTGTGGAGGAGGAAAAAGTATGTCAGTGAAGTGTCAGACAGTCCAGAAACTTCTGCAACACGTTTCTGAGCAGGACAGCTCTCTGGTGACATCACAATTGCTGCACTTTTCAATTACAGAACATTTGCTCTACTCTCTGCTTGGGGTGCAGGGAGCTCAGAGTATGTCTCAGTAATTCATCATGCACCAAGCCCAGCCCCAGAGCACCCACACACCATCCTGGGCATCATAAAAGGCTTCAGATGGCCATGAAGATGAAGTCTGAGGTTCTTTCCAGGACAGAGCCATGAGCTGAAGTCTTCAGACTCCAATGAGACCCAAGCCATGAAGATTCTCATGAAATCTGATCTCAGGACCCGGGACTTGGATGGCAACAGTCCAAATTCATTACCAAGGCTGTGGAAGCTACATGGAGGGTAGGAAGGGGCAAGAAGTCAAGGTGGAAAGTCAAGGCAGGGACCAAGAGCTGTTCAGAGTCAGGTAGAGATGCACAAGATGCACAAGTCCATGGTCAGAATTAAAGTTTCAGGCTGGATGAGGAGCACGGACCCCATACCCTACAGACCAGCCTCAATCAAGGCACATACTCATTCTAGAAGGCAGGGAGGCCACATGTGGGTATATCAGTAGCAAACAGGAACAAAGGAGGCAGAAACACCAAGGTAAGTGGTTAAATGTGTTGGCAGACTTTCAGGAACCACAGGACACACGGCTGCCAAAGTGCAGGATGAATCACAGATCAGGAACCCAGACCACCATTCCAGGCAGGAGCAGAGGTGTCTAAGCCCACACAAGCAGTCATAAGGCTGTGATAAGTGAAGTCACATTCTACTCCAGCCAGGATGCATTTTATATATATCCTGTTCTAGCAGGACCCAATCACGGGGTGGGGGAGCCCAGAGCTCAGGGCTAAGAGAAAGTGAGTGGTACTTCTAACTGGAAAGGAAGACAATCTCTGCCAAAATTTTCAGCAGATACATGATGGGGGACATATTCATCAACAAAGCTCATAAGAATTGCTCTTGAAAGTTTTATCCCCTCAAATCCAAAATAAAAAATATTAATAATTATCCACATAACCATCATAATATTTTTCTCAAGCTTGACCTAATGGATTCTATTCTAAATGCCCCCGTTGGATAAAGCCTCCTGAAGTACAGCTCTTATTTTAAATTGGGCCCAGGCCTTCTCAGTGGTCATCTAACCAAAAAATTCTGTGAATCTGTACCACGTTCCCACGTTCCCATTTCTACCTATTGGGGATCCTATTCATCCTTCCAACTCCAATTCGAATGCCAGCTAATCCCCTAAACTGGGCATGACGGTGCCTCCCCAGGTGTCCAAAATATATCGATGATGACTTGCTTCAAATAGGTGCTCACTGATTCAAGATGGATGCATGCTTCCTTTTGGCTGTTCTTTGAGAACTGAGTTTAGAAGACAGAGAATGGGGCACACCTGAAAGATTCTGGGAAGAATGACATGACCAGCAGTTAAGAAAGCAGGCTCTGACCCCAGTCTGCCTGGTTTGAACCCTGCCTCCAACAGCTCACTAGTTGGGGAAATTACTTCACCCCTCTGACCTCAGTTTCCTCATCTGTCAAATGAGGGCGGTATGAGCACCTACCTTGTAAGACTGTTGGAGGACTGAATGAGTTCGTGCCTGTAAAATGTGAGAGCAGTGCCAGGCACAAAGTAAGGGCTCAATAAATGTTAGCTATTGTTGTGGTGTCGATCCACCTCACTAACGGTTTCCCTCATTTTCACTGACCCTCTACTTTACCAACCATGATGTCCTTTTCTAATGATTGGTCTTTCCTGAAGATGTGTTCCAAGTAAGCAAGTTGAAGTCTTACCATCCCCACTTTTAAGGAACATTCTGGTTATATTTCTTCTAATACTGATGTGTTCATTCTTTAGGCAGCCCTCATATATTCAGTATTCTTCGCCAACACCAATGAAAATGAGGAGAATCCTCATTGAGATGGATTGACACAATATTGCAAAAATGTACTCAAACACACCAACAGTCATGAAGGTGGTGCAGGGCCAGGCAATGCCTGGTACTGTTACACACAAGGTCACCATGAGTTGGAGCCAACTCAAAGGCAATTAACAATAACAACAACATTGCAGCGGTGAAGGTTGTTATTATTATGGTTATCATCATTATCATTTTCAAAGGTTTGGGATTCCATAGCCCTCGGTCTTCCACACTCCATCCTCCATCACATCGATTCTGGGCACTACTGGAGTAAAAGTGTCCCGTGCCATTTGTCCAATGGGCACCCAAGATGTTAAAAGGAAATCATTGTATTTAAAAAGCTGAGGCTACATACGTTCTGCCGCTGGCAGAACCGCCCAATTCCTCAGGCTAAAATCTTTGCCAGGAGAGAACTGGACAGACAGTCAACCGGACAGACACACACACACACCCCCCCCCACATTCCATGTTGGTAGGGCTTCTCATAACAGCCGCGTAGGATAAGGATGACATGAAAGCCATGATGAGAAACCAAGAGTTTAGAGAAAATTTGACAAACAGAGGAATTAAGCATTAACAAGACATCATTCCAGAGAAAATCTGAACAGAACCCCAGGGAAAGAAGATGCTACACGCCAAGAAGATCTTAGGATTTCTATCTACCCCAGCCAGAAAGAACAATATATTTGTGTAATCCACATCCTGGACCATAGAAGGCTTCAGAAAAGCAGAGAGGACTCTGCTGATTATATTGACAACTTGGATAAAGATCTATAGGGAAAAGCTCATCAAATATGCAGAGGAAATAAATAGTGGGAGATGGAGAGAGGAGGGGTTAACGTGATAGCTGAGAATATGGAAATAGAAAATGTTCCTGACAAGCTGATGAAATGAAACTATTTACCAAAATTTAATTGAGATAAATGAAAAGTTTGCACTTAGACTTCAAAAAGCCAAGTGCACCAGTGTAGGATGGGAGAAAAAAGGAATCAGCAACAGTGAAGACTGAGCAGACTCTGGGATTCAGCGGTCACCCCACAGGCATAGCTGTCCAATGCTTAAATGTTGCTTTAGAATGCATTTATATAAGTCAAATAAGACAGAGAGCAGAAGTCCCATCCTAACTAGTGTGTGGCTTCAGGTCAAGAAGATTGGAACCTATTTAGAAGATAACTAGGAGTGGGGGAAAGAGCCTGTTTCAAAACTCTAACACGTCAGGATAGTTAAAGTAATTATAAAAGTTCATTGAAGAAAAGGGAAGTCTTGGGTAAGTGGAAGGTGAGAAACAGAATAACAAAAACATTTTTAAAATCTTATCACTTGGAAAAAGTATTATACTTGCTCTATGTAACAACAATCAATGGGGTATAACTTCAACCCAACCCGGAAAAAAAAAAGGCTCTTGTTAGAACTGTTTTTAAAACATAGAATAAGCTGCTTTAGGAAGTACTGAGTTCCTCACCAGTAGATGTAATCAAGCAAAGGAGGCTAAACACTTTCCCCAAAGTTATGCTGGTGTAAGATCAACCTACATGTGGTGTGGTTGGACCTCTGGACAGGATGAACCTTTTCAACTCTGACAATCTATATTTTTCCAAAATGGGCTTCATCTTTAACATGCTCTGGAAGGAGGGTTAGAGCCAGTTAGAATCATGATAGAAAAATGATATAAAAATCTACGAAGAGTTCACTATTTTCCAGGCAGTCTATGTGAGATAATCCAGTGCTCGCAGCATCCTAAGAAGGGGTTCTATTATTACTCCCATTTTACAAAAGGGAAAACTGAAGTCACCCAATTAATAAGTGGTGGAACCAGGATTTGAACCTTATTTGGCTCTGAAGTCTGTGTTACTTCTCCTACCTGCCTGCCCGCTCAAGATTAAGGGCCTTTAATCGCCCACCCCAAGAGCAATGCTTCCCGGTGCATCTCTGTATCAAATATGGCATTGCCAACAGAACTGTGAAGACCCCAGTGAGTGGGGAAGAAAATATAGCCCATTGGCCGACTTATAGCAACAGCAGTGAGAAAACGCAGTCCAGGTCTTGTATTGTTTTCTAATACAAGCTCTTTCCATCTGGGCAAGGCTGACTTAAACTTAAGGATGGGAAATGAGACAAGTGAGAAATCAACACAGTGCACCATAGCAGGGACCCTCTGCATCTATCCATTCAGGATTAGTGGTGGTTCAGAAAAGCTGTCTGGAAAAGCCTCCACATCCTTATTATTTTTCTTTTTAGCAGTGCTCAAAAGGGTTAAGACCATATTGCATAATGAGGGTGGAGCATGCTAGTAAATACAGCTGTTTCAAGTAAAAGCAGTTAACAGAGGCAGACACGGGAAGTTAGTAAAAGAAGGTATTTAAGGAAAGAAACAAGGAATGAGCATTGAAAAAAAAAGTTAGAGCCCAAAATTTCCCATGCAAATCCTCACCGCCCCCCAAAAAAATAAATGAATAAAATGCATTCTGTATTTAAATATACCACAAAGCAGCACACCCATGGAAAAGATATAAATGCTTCAACTGTAATCCCCTTTTGTATGGAATGGAGGCCAACCTGGGCTTAGCTGCAGGGGCAGGAGGGAGAGGGAGAGGCCCAGGCAAGAGGGTGCTGGGTATTGGCTCCGTGCAGGCAAGAAACCTGCCTCAACAAGGCTCTGGGCTGGAGCAAATTTAGAGTGGGCACTCTCAGACCTTCCAGCTGGATGGGGCCCAAGATGAAGAAATAGAAATAGTAAACAGAGTCACTATCATTACTAGTTTGGGAAGAGCTACTATGAGCCAGGTACTGTGTTATGTACTTCCTGCACGCACGTCACTTTAACTCTCCCAAAGAGAGTTACTCATTATAGACACTTTACAGTCAAGGAATGGTGGTTGTAGAAAGGATCACAGCAATAATAATGAGTGAACGAGACAGGCACTGTGTTGAGTATGTTACGGGGGTTGTGTCAGGTCCCATTCACAGCATCCTCAAGGGACCACACAATTATCATCCCTGTTTTGTTGCTGTAGGAGGCCCTGCATGGCACAAACAGTTAAGCGCTCGACTACTAGCAGAAAGGTTCGCTGTTCAAACACACCCAGAGGCGTCTTGGAAGACAGACCTAGCGATCTGCTTCTGAAAGGTCAAGCCTTGAAAATCCTATGGAGCAGTTCTACATTAACACAAATGGAGTGACCATGTGTCAAATCAACTTGATGGCAACTAACAACAACAATTGTTGCTGTTGTTAACTGTGACCAGATCACCCTGGCCTTTTGGCAACTCCATGCACAGTGAACAAACCTCTGAACCTGAACCATTTCCGTGATCGGTTGTGGATCAGACCATTGTGATCCATACGGTTTTCTCTGGCTGATTTTTGGAAGTAGATTACCAGGCTTTTCTTCCTAGTCCCTCTTAGTCTGGAAGCTCTGCTGAAATCTGTTCAGCATCATACAACACACAAGCCTTCAATGACAAATGGGTGGTGGCTGTGCTTCAGGTGCATTGGCTGGGAATTGAACCCAGGTCTCCTGCACAGAAGACAAAAATTCTACTACTGAACCACCCCTGCACCTGTGTGTAAAATGGGAACCATTTTACTCAGCTATAAAATGGGAATAATACTTGTGCCTCAGAGGCTGTTAAAAGGATTAAATGAGATGACAGCTGTCATTATTCCAATTAAAAGTGAGACAAATACCAAAGTCATGAAGCACAAGGTCATAGAGGTGGACAGAGCAAAAGCTAGACACAAATTTAGGCCGATCAGGCTCCCAACCACTGTTCTTAATGATCCCATGGTGGAAATTCTACCACTGAACCACCAATGCCTCAGGAAATAAGGTAGAAAGGGATTACACAGACTGCAGCCCAGAGGAGTACAGTAACCTACCCAGGGTGCAACAGCAAGGAAGTAACAGAGCCAGAATTCAAACCCAGCTCTGTCTGTCTCTGGAACCCAAGCCCAAACCACAATGTCAGGGCTCTGAAACCTTCTTCCCACAGTCCATTTAGCCAAGGCAGAAGACCCCATAGTTCTCAGAGCCCACCATTCTCACTTTACAGGGGAGAAAAAACTCAGTGACAATAAACAGAATGGGAGAGAAACAAAATAAAAATAAAAATAGCAAAAATGCAGAAATAACATTAAGACTCAGATGATCCACCAAAGCAAAACTTAATAATGACCTTTCAAACACATCAATTAATACAAGAAGAACAGCAGTGCTGATGAGTTCCTGATGAGAAAGTCCTATGGTTGAAGTGTTCAGGATTTCTAGCTCTTTTCATGGGCATGTGCACAGTAGGAGTTTTGCAAGGTTGCTAAGCAACACCTGGCAACCAGACTCCGGAGTGGATCACTCAGTAGAAGTCCTTGGTAATTCTAGTAAGACAATAATTTTAGTTCATGAAAGCGAAATTTTGGAAACCTTTAATAATTCATGTAATAGGTTACTAGTAAGTAATCCTTAGTCATACATAAAAATGCAAATCTATAATTTTCCATCTTTCACTTGTAAGAACTAAAGAAAGACTTGATTTTTGAGGCTCATCATTCATTTATTCAAGACATATTTGTTGGAAACAGGGCTTCAAACCAGTTCTTCCCAGTTCAGTCATGGCTGACAAAGCAAAATTGGAACAGACCCAAATTTGTAAAATGTGGGTATACCAGAACAGTAACCGGAATGGGAAAAATTAAGGATTGATGCCCTGCTAGAAACTTAATCTCCCTCCTGGAAAACAAAGGCAGCATACACACTGCATAGCAACCAAATCTCTTGACCGGCAGAGTCAGAAACAGCGGTGCCCAGCTCAAAGATGGTAGCTGACTATAGTGCTTTAAACGTGTGTCATTCTCCACAGTCCTGGCAATAATCCAAACTCATCTATATCAGGCTCCTGAAAGGGCACATTACACCTCTTCCAAGCCTCCTGTTCCAGGGCTTTAACCCATAATTTTTCCCATTCCGGTTATTGTTCCAGTACACAATATTTTACAAATTCAAGTCTGTTCCAATTTCACTGCATCAGCCATAACTGAACTGGTTGAAGCCCCAGCTGGAAACTTACTATGTACCAGGCACTGTTCTAGGTACTGGGGAAGAGGACCCTCACAGTTCTGCAGTAGACTGCAGATCATACATGGAAAACCACTATACTAGAATCCCATTTTCAGAGAAATGAGGTGCAGAGAGGTAAAGTAATCTGTTCAGAGTTGCACAGCATCCTGGAAGCAGACATGCTCAGCTGCTCATGTCCAGCCCAGGAGACTCGCCAGGACAATACACTACTTCCCTGAAAGGCCAAAATACCATGGCTGGTCCTGGGAGGGTCCATGACTTACCAGCTGGCCCCTTGTCCTCTGAGCTGGCCCTGAGGGCTAGGAGTACCAGGACGTAGGGCTTGGCTGTTGAGCATCTTGGAAAGTCTCCCACTTGACCTTGGGACCTCTGTGGTCAAGTGAGGGAAAGCCTATGACACGGTGTCGGTTTTTATTGGACCCAACCACCGGGGAAGTTTGCCGTCATCTGGAGTGATGGAGAAAATTAAGTTACCACATTCTCACGTTTCAGCCTTTTGCCCGTTTTCCTTCGCAAACAGGAAATGTTTATTTAAATACAGCAGTCTCCAGCATGTGCTGGAGCCAAGTGAAAAACCAAAGATGTCCACTCTTGCCCCACTCTGCTGTTCAGGCCACCACCTCTCCACGGGTGAGAAGGGGGCCTCTGCCTGCCTCCAGGCAGGACAGGGAGAAGAGGCCCCACGTGAGAGTTCGTTTTCATCTGTCTCCTCTTTTTCCAGGCCGAGACTGTGGCTGGAGAAGAATTACATCTGTGGGCTCCTTTTGTGCTCAGAAGGGTAAATGCAACATCTGTTTACTCTGTGCTCCACGGTAAATGTTTTGTTTCAGGCACCACCATTCACTTCCTCTCGTCTCGTCCTCTATCTTTGCCGCTCGGGTAATAAATTATACTGAGTTCTCCTCAGCGTTTATTTAGCTTTCTTGTAGGTGTCACCTCCTCAATGAGTGGGAAAAATTGTCAGTAGTTTATAAAAGACAGAGAGTTTCCCCTTCTGTGTGATGTGCTGACATTATGGGGAAGAAGCTGGAACACAGACCCCAGCTCTGACACTGGCTTGATTATGAACAATTTAACAGGCCCCGTTCCAGGCCTGAAGCAAAGTTCAAATGGTGACCACACTATCATTATAACTCAGATTCTCCTGCATGTTGTACAGTGAGTGGACAATTCTCAGTAGCCGAAAGCATCCAAAGAAGCAATAGCCACCCCCACTCGACACACACAGAATAAAAAAGAAAAAGAAAACTCATTCATAAAAGTGTCTTTGGGAGGCAGAGGTGCAGGAATGGAGAAGGGGAAAAAGGCCTCTTCTTTGTTATAAAATATAATTTAAACATTTGCGATTAAAAAAAACTGAATTGTAGGACGGTCCTAAGCATCTGACTACAGTGCTGGCAAAGCTTACGCCCCATGGAAAAATGAGCCCTGCGAGGTTTAAAAGTCTCACCAAAGGCAGTTTCCTTCTTCCGTCTTCTGCTTACATTCTTTCAGTTGAATTGCTGGTTTTCTTCTGTATATGCAAGAACTCTATATACAGTTACCGGAACACAGTAGACACTCAAGTAATGTTTGTTGAATGAATGCAAGGAGGGATGAATGAGGAATGCCTCCCTCAAGAAATCCTTGGCATAGCTTAGAAATGTCAAATATCCCCAACAGCTTGCAGAATTGAAATGTTACATCTGAGTTGATCAAGAGAGGGTATAGGGTAGTGAAGGACTGTTGATGGGCTGCTTCTAAATCCTGCCTTGATCCTGACCCAGCCTGCTCCTGAAAGCTACCCCAGCCCCACCACAGGGAGGAAGAAGAGTAGAAGGAGGAGTCAGTCTTGGCATCCCCCGTCACCCCCATGCACCCCAGCCACAGTGGCACCAGTGACCAGAACCAAGGCAGATGAAACCGAGATATTTCCAAGCAACTTGCACTCTGCCAATGTCTGTCAGGGACCATGACTGCAGCAGAGGGTCCACGGGAATGCCCACGACTCCAGTTTCCACTCAGCTTCTCCAGTTGTGGAGCAGACGGGCAGTGCTGAGCTGCCTGAGTCTCCCCGGAGAGGTAGCCGGATGATACGCTGGCTGCAATGCTGTGCCTGCAGCTTTTGAAAACTTCTGACATGCTAGGAGGACAGGGGCCCACTCTCCTTGGTTTCTCAAACATGCAACATGATTTTGAAGATGGGAAAGAAGCAGCTTCAAGACCCCAAGCAAGCGAGCTAATGTTAAAGCAAGCTGAGTATTTGCAAGGTATATTCCTTGCAGCAACAGCAGCTGCCTATTCTAAGACACAAAGCCATCCAGAGCCCTCCTAGAACTGTCTGTTTACAGATCTTGGCCAGAATTGACTCTTGTTGCAAAGATGTATAGCAGACTGGTAAGGTGCATGGGCTTGGGAGCCAGGCAGGCTTAGATTAAAACACGTACTGCCAACATGCCCTTAGGCAACTGACAAAATGCCTAAACTGTAAAATGGGGCAATAAACATTACCTGTATAACTAGTAGGAGCCCTGGTGGTGCAGTGGTTAAGGCGATCAACTGCTAACCAAAAGGTCGAAACCACCAGTGGCTCTGCAGGAGAAAGAATGTAGCAGTCTGCTTCTGTAGAGATTTATAGCCTTGGAAACCCTACGGAGTCACTACGAGTCAGAATGGACTTGATGGCAGTGGGTTTGTTTTTGTATTTTTTTTCTTCTATAACTAATAGGAGCCCTGGTGGTGCCGTGGTTAAGAGCTCGGCTGCTAACCAAAAGGTCAGCAGTTCGAATCCACCAGCTGCTCCCATGGGGCAGGTCTACTCTGTCCTATAAAATCGCTATGAGTTGGAATAGACTCAATGGCAACACATTTGGTTTTTTAGTTTATAAAACTAATAAGGAGCCCTGGTGGTACAGTGGTTAAGCGCTCGGTTGCTAACCAAAACGTCAGCAGTTCGAACCCACCAGCTACTCCTTGGGATAAAGATACAGCAGTCTGCTGCCGTAAAGATTACAGTCTTGGAAATTCCATGGGGCGGTTCTACTCTGTCCTAGAGGGTCACTATGAGTCAGAGTCGATGCAACAGCAGCAGGTTTGATTTTTTTTTTTTTTTTTTTGGTTTATACAAGTCATCTACCACCTGCTTGCATGATGTTGCTATGATGCTACCAACCATGCTATCGGTATTTCATATACCAGCAGGGTCACGAATGGTGGAGCTTCCAGAGTAAGACAGACTAGGAAGAAAGGCTTGGAGATGTGCTTCTGAAAATTAAACCATGAAAACCCTATGGTTCACAGCAGAATATCGTTCAATATACTGCTGGAAGATGAGCCTCCTATAAGGTTGGAAGGCCCTCAAAATATACAGTGGCCACAACAGTGGACTCGAGCATATCAGTGATTGTGAAGATGGCACAGAACCGGGCAATGTTTTGTTCTGAGCCAACTCAATGGCAACTAACTACAACAACATATATTAGGACTGTTGTGGAGATTCAATGAGAAAACACAAATAAACAACTTGTGGCATGGAAAGCATTCATTCAACATAAGGTACAGTTACTATTTCACTAACACAGTGGCTGGCACTGGTGTGAGGAGGAGGAGGACTTAGTTTATATGTTATTGGTACCCAAAAATACCACTAAAACAAGTTTGTCACTGCTAAGTCATGGTATAATGTCTGCATTCTGGATTCTAGCCCCTTTGTTGCCATAAATTTACTGTATGACCTTGTGCAAATCAGTTCACATTTCTGAGCTTCATTTTCTACAAGTGTTAAAGAAGGCTCAGCTCTAACCCTCTAGGATTGTACGGCTCAACCTGATGGAATAATCACTGAACAAGGGGAAAAAAATGTTTTGAGCCAAAGGAAAGCTCCAGGAATAAGGAAGGCAGTTCTATTAAGTCTCCACCCAGAGATAACATAGAGTAAGTGGAAGAGAAGAACTGGGGTGAATGGGGCTAGGAGGTGAAAACAGGAATAACACACTCTAGGAAAATTCCTCTTAGGCTCAACACCCCTCTATTCCAGCAGACAGAATCAAAGACCCAGGCACCTGACCCCTAAGACACGTGAGGAAAGTGGGAGAGACTGAGAGGGAGACATGGAGAGTGGATGATCACATTTCAGCAAACCCTCACCCACTTCTCAGCTCTGTTCCCAAGACACTTCCCACCTCTTCCACCATTTCTCCTTCCTTCCCCACCCCCCACAAGTGCGGGCTAAGAGGAGCCCACCCCTGGAGTCTAAGTTTTTAATTTGGTCTGAGGATCAAAATGATAAATGTTTCCAAAACGTTGACATATGAAAAGTAAATATTTGGTTGCACAATTGGGGTTAAAACGAGGGTCAATCCACCCTGCTCTCCAAGCGCCTCTCCACAAGCTGCCAAGCCCAGGATCCGAGGCCGAGTGCGGTTTGTAAGATTATAGCGCTGGGTCTCATTTAAAGGGCTGTCAGCATTTCCATTCTCCGGCCCGTTTGGGGAGGCATGTAAAACCGAGCCATAAAAAATTCACCCGGGCTGTAACTTGGCATCTCGGAGGCTGCGCTCCACGCAGGGCGGGTTTCGAGAGCACCCACTCTGAATTCGTACGGTTCCTCAGAAGTTAGACCTTCACACACACTTTGAACTTTCCTTTGCAAGGGCAGCCAGAGAGCGGATGGCCCGTTCTCATCTCCAAGCCGATCAGTCTCAGGCCCTCTCGCCAGCCTCCTGACTTACCCTGACGCCTTATCACCCTTCAGTTTTCTCCCTGTATCCTCGGTAACGAGCGCAGGCTCTTTACCCTCACCCCAAGACCTCGCTGGCTGCAGTATCCTCTCCTCCCCTCGCCTCCTACCAGCGGTCTCCTTGGAAGCTGTCAGCGGGCCCTGAGGCTGGAGCCCTTGCGGGTGGAGGAGAGCTGCTCAGTGCCCATCGCGGGGGCTTCAGGATCTTTATCCTTATACCTGTCCAAAGCCCCAAAGCCCCAACTCAGAGAGTGAGAGGTCGGATCGCGAAAGGGGTGAGAGCAGAGATGGCATCCGGCGCGGCCGAGAGGAAAGGAGGGATCTGGCGCCTGGGAGCCCCTCCCTGGGGCCCAGGTGGGTGGCCCGGGTGGGGCGGAGCGGACAGGGGGTACTCACAGGCGCTCGGCGTTGCGGGGGATGCCCCGTGGTACCGCCCGGAGGCCCAGCCCGTGGCAGTCGACGCTGGCTGCGGAGCAGGTACACTTGGTGGGGCAGGCGGCGGCGGGGGGCCAGTTTAGGACGCTTGCCAGCGCCAAGGCCAGCGCCAGGCGGGCGCGCACGGCGGCGCCGGCCCCTGTCCGCCTGGGGGCCATGGCGTGTAGGGGCCCGCGCTCTGATGAAGCTGCCTCGGCGGGGCAAGACTCGTGGAGCCTGGGGAGGCGCGCGGGGAGCGCAGGCGGCCTGAGGAGCAGGCGGCAGAGTTGGCGCGGAGGAGGGGCGAGCTCGGCGCTCAGGCGCACGGGGCGCGGGCGGAGAGGGGCGCGCCGGGCTGCGGCGGCGGCAGCAGCAGCTCCATCGGCGGGGCCGGCGCTGCCCCGCTGCGCATCGTTCGGAGTGCCCAGGTGCTGGGCGCCCTCTGGCCCCGCTAGCCCGCGGCCCGGAGCGTGGGCCGGGTCGGGGACCTGGGGCGAGCGCAGTGGAGCGCGGCGCCCCTGGAGGTCCGGCTTGGGGCTCGGCTCAGGAGCGCGGCGGCGACAGCTGGGGCACAGGGCGTCCGGGTGAGCTGGCCGGCGCTCGCTTTCTCCATTCACTGAGCAGGGCCGACACCGGAGACGTGGGGCCCACCCCTGCCACCCCCCAAAAACGCGAGCTTCGCCTCCTATTGGCTGTGCCGCGCGTCATGTCAACTAAGTTGGGAACTTTGCTGGAGCGACCGAGAGCCAGAAGGGAGGAGGCAGCAGAGGAGGGAGAGGGAAGGAGCTGGGGAAATGTAGGGGCTTGGCTAGCAGGGCTCCAGGAAACTTGCCCCAGAAAAGAAACATGGAGACTCATTCACAATTAGGAGCCAAGAGCACATAAGGCTTGGGGCACTTTTCTTTTATTCCTGGCCCGGAGCTGGGCATTCTGTTTATATTCTCTCCTTCAAGCCCAACTCGGTCCCTCAAGGGGGAGTACGAGTATTCTCGTTTTATTAAAAAAAAAACAAAAAAACGAAGGCTCAGAGAAGTGAAGTGACTTGCTTGAGGTCACACAGCTACTAAGGAGCAAAGCATGGCACTCTTATTCACTCACACTTTACACCAGAGCTCATTGAAGTTGTGCCCTTACTTCATCCAGTCCTCCTGGCAAACACTACAGCTTCCAAGAGGACCTACTTTTTTGACATCAGTGCACCTCAGTCACGCATGTCATTTAAAAAAAAAAAAAGCCATGGTCGTCCAGGTTTTTCAGATCTGTGTTGGCTCCTCAGAGAAGCCGAAGCTGGCAGGGGACCCTGGGTCAATCGTTTCACTTCTGAGGCTTCGTTTCCTTAAGTAAATTAAGGGAGCCAGAGCTCTATCTGAACCCACCTCACGGGGTTGTTTGAAGCATCAAAGAAGAGAAAGTGTTTTTGCTCAACAGTCCTTCGCCTGCGAGGCATCCTTTCTGCCCCCAGCACCTTAGCCTTCCTTCTTGCAGGGCCTGCTCTAAATTGGCCAGGTCTGAGCTTTTCCAGATGCCATGGGGAGGGGTGTGTGTATGTTAAAGTCTCCATAAATACTTGTAGGAATGATTTTGCTTGTTTGTTTGGAGAGGGCAGGAACTGGAGGAAGTATTGCCCAGACTTCCTTGAGATCCACTCACACTGGGAAAGTCTGAATGAGTGCTACATGTGCACACACTCACACATGGCCATGCCTACACACACACTGGTGCACACATGTACTCACACACACATGGCCACACTTACACACACACCTGTGTACACATGCACTCACACACTCGCACACAGTAACGCCTACACACAGGCACACTCATGTATACAAGTGTACTCACACACACACTCAGAGTCATGCCTATACACACTTGTGTACACACATGAACACACACACACAGGGCAAGGACACTATTCTCACAAGAGCATTTACCTTCTCCTTTGCAGGCATATTAGTCTGATTCCTTCTACCTCATTTTCCTTCAAGGAAACTTTCAGCTACTTGACCACATCCTGTGAATATATAGTAGAGGAGGATATTTTATTTTATTACACTGAGCATATTTTCAGATTCTTAGCCCCAGGCACCCAGTTGTACACACAGAGACACACACACATCACTCCAGTCTCTCCATCATGCATAAACACATTAGGTGCAATTTACTGCTGTTATTCTTGGGAACAGCTTTCTGTGCAGATGCTGTTGTCATCGCCCTCTGGTGGCCAGAGAGAGTCTCCGCTCTGGTCCTCAGGGTGACTTCAGCATTTAAGAACTCTAAACATCCTTCCCCTCTTTCCTCTGAAGCTTTCTCCCAAACCTTGAACCAATTTAGTACCAGCACTGAGGCAGATGAGAGAACCGGGCAAGGGACCAAGGGCACAAAAGCGTCTCAGACTGTCTGGAGCAGAAAAGAGTAGGGTTTTCTTTGTTTTCCCCAAAGCACGCTAGAGCATGTTTTCCAGGCCCCTCAGGCTGGGCCTGGGTCTGTGCTCTGAGCACAGTGGGGGGCTGTGTTTTCCACTGAAGCTGCTGGGGGATTTCATTAGCCTGACTAGATGTTTAAGTGACTTCATAGACAGTTAAGTCTGCTTTTCTCTTAGGGAATCACCTTAGAACAGAGCCTGAGGAGTCCATCAGAGGAAATCATCCCTGAGGAAGGGGCAAGTGAAAGAGACAGTAGGAGTACCGAAACCGGTCTGTGCAGAATCGTGAGGTGTTTGGCCTGGAATAACTTTAGAAATCATCTAATCCAGCATTTCTACCAGTGTTTTCTGAGAACTACTAGTTCCACATATTTTTTCATTAGGAAAAAGAAAAAGTTTCCTTGTAAAAATACAGAAATACTGCGTACTTTCCCTTCTTGTAAACCTTGGTGGCACAGTGGTTAAGAGCTACGGCTGCAACCAAAAGCTCAGCAGTTTGAATCCACCAGGCGCTCCTTGGAAACCCTATGGGGCAGTTCTACTCTGTCCTATAGGGTCGCTATGAGTCAGAATTGACTCGATGGCAATGGGTTTGGTTCATGCTTCTTGGACATATGTATTGTAGGTGAAGGTAATAAAACCCTGAGAACACCCACAATAAGAAAACCTGTTTAAGATTCGTTTAACCCAGTTTCTCAGTATATTTGTCCCCCTTTCATGTAAACTTAAGATTCACTTGGAACATAGTTTGAGAATCCCCAATATAATTCAACTGTTGTATTTTACAGCCAAGGAAACCAAGTCTCAGAGAGGGATGGGCACTTGATCAAAGTCACTGAGCTAATTAATGAGTGTGATGGTTAAATTTATATGTCAACTTGGCTAGGCTATGGTTCCCAGTGGTTTGGTCAGATGCTAGTCTAGTTGCTGTTCCATATGTAATATAATATGATGTAACACAATGCAATGTAATCACTTTCCATGATGTGATCTAATATAATATAATCAACCAACCAGCTGAAAAGGGAGTTTCCTCAAGGTGTGTTCTGTCTCCAGACTATAAATAGATATTTTGGTAGAACTCTCTCTCTCCACTCTGCGCTGTTGCCTTTGCCTGACCTACAGATCTTGGGACGAAAGCCTGCAGGAGTCTCCAGCCTGCCGCCTGACCTATGGATTTTGGATTTGGCAGCCCCTACAATTATGTGAGCCAATCCCTTGAAGTAAATGTCTCTCTTGCTGGCTGTCTTTCTCTCTGTCTCTCTCTCTGTATGTGTATGTATGTGTATATATATATATGTACATATGTATGTATATGCTTATATACATATATGTTTCTTAAAGAACACTAACGAAAGACAGTGAGAGAGCCAGAGCCAGGACCCAGGACTCCCAGTGCCTAGAGTGGGGCTCCGTCCACTCCCCACACAGATTCTTGGGCATCTACAGAATGTGTCAGCCTATGCTGGAAGGACTGCCCTCCCCCGGAGAAGTCTGAGTTAGACCTTAGGAGATCAGTCTACTGGGTAGGACTTTTTATATCCAGGTGCCAGAGATGGGCTTAGACTCTGTGATGTAATTTTCATAATTCCACAAAAGCCTCCTTGGCCAAATTTTGGATATTTTACTTTACTTTTCCATTGGATTCTCAAAAACAATCCACCCACACCTACTCCTCTCTTCCAAGAAAACTCTCCTTAAACTTTCTCCTCCACCTGTTCTCTGTCTCTCAGTGAAAGGCACCACCATTCACACAACTGCCTCGATCAGTTGAGGTTCTTTCGTTGCAAATAACAGAACACAACTGTGACTAATTAAAGCCAAAATAATGACCTCTCTAGAAGGCCTTGGATAGCTTACAGAATTTGAGGAAAAACTGAGGAAGGAGGCTTCAAAGAACACAGGAATCAAGGCAGGATTTACGTACCAGGCCCTAGATTTCCAAATTCTCAGGACAGAGGGACTGATTGATCTGGCTTAGGTCACATGGTTTCCCCCTTGGCCAGAGAAGAAAGAAGCTATGGCTGACAGTTCCACAGAAACCACACTCAGTTGGGCAGGTTGGAGATGCTCTCTCAAACGAAAAGAGGGGAGCTGTTAGTTGAAAAGTGGTTGAAGAGGATGAGAAGGCAAAACAGCACCCAGTGCCAGGTAGTAAATAGCATTTGAGCATCTTACCTCTGACTCGCACCAGGCCGTTCAGTGACCAAGTCCTGTCAGTGCTTCCCCATGAGTATCTCTTGACTCTGTCCCCTTCATGTTTGGTGCTCTGCCACGCACTGTTCAGATCCTAGTCATTATTCACAGTGACCTCCCAAATCATTTTTCTACCTTTATTTTTTTGTTCCACCAATCCGCCCTTTGCTCTAGTAATAAACCAATTGCCATCTAATAGTAACCCCATATGTATCAGAGTAGAACTGTGTACAACAGAATTTTCAATGGCTATTTTTTAGAAATAGATTGTCAGGCCTTTCTTCCAAGTTGCTTCTGGGTGGACTCAAATCTCCATGTGAACCATTTGTACCACCCAGGGCCACCCTGATGATCAAAGGATCTTTCTAAAATGCAGACCTGAGAATGCAATTTTGAACTTTGGGGTGGATTTCTGCCTCCCCTACCTTAGCTCTCATCACTCTCCTGTACCCACTCAACACCCTTCCTGGAGACTTCTTCCCTACTCTTTCCTATCTGGCTACCCCAGAATCAGCTTAGCTGTCACCTCCTCCAGGAAACCTTGTTGGTCTAGACTATTAAATTCTTGAGGACAGCGACCCCATATAATCCATTTCTTTCAATATTTATTAAGAAATTTTTCAAAGTACAGAAATGGCTAATCTATTTTTGCATGCTTGGTGCCTAGAGATGCAAATAAACCTTTGATGATTGATGAATGAGTGAATGATCTTCCTAATCAACCAGCTTATTTGACATTCTCCCTTTGCAGTTCTGGAGGCCTGTGTGGTGCAAAGTGTTAAGTGCTTGACTACTGACCAAAAGATTGACAGTTTGAGCCCATCTAGAGGTGTCTTAGAAGAAAGGCCTGGAGATCTGCTTCTGAAAGGTCACCGCCTTGAAAACTGTATGAGTGCAGTTCTACTCTGCACACGTAGGGTTGTCATGAGTTGGAATTGACTTGACAATGACTGGTTTAGTTTCTTTGGTATTTTTGTTGTTGTTTTGCCATTCTATTTATTTTGAACAGTGTGTCTTAATCTTCAGGGAGAAGGGAAGTTACATTCTTCCAGAATCTCTGGGGGTGGGGGGTTGCAAATTGTACACATCCTACCCACCCCACCCTTGCATTAGGGTATGTTTGCTTCCATCCCTTAGAGACTTGTGCGGGACATTCTCCAGCGGCACCCCAAATCCACTCTCTGCCCACCATCACCCTGCTCTATTTCCCAGGCATCTGCACTCCCTTGGGTCTGGAGAACCAGCAGAATATCAAAGAGCTGGAGGAAAGTGGCCAGGACTGCACACAGTACTGCAGTTTAGCAGTGACTGCCTTCCTCTCCTGAAGGTCACAGTCCATGTAAGGCAGCCCTCTCCTCCAGGTCCAGCTCTCCTTGATAACCACATCCTTCCCCCACTCCTTTAGGGGTAGGAGTAGCAACAGCTTCCCATAACTGTGAATCTTTTGGCAGTTGTCATCCCTTGTTGATTCCTTCACCCTAAGTCACCTTTCTAAATGGTCCCTTTACTTTCTTCAGTTACCCCCTTTGAGTTGTGTCATCTGTTTCCTATCAGGTACCCTGAAATTGACACGCTGCTTCACTGAACCACTAAGGCAGATCACTGAGAAGTAGGTGAACAGGAAGGAGCTAGAGAGGGGAAGATCAAAAACCCCATTTGAGATTGACTACCATCCTTATTAATGTACTGATCCTTCTGTGAGAGAAAACAGCTCACATAAGTGAATTACAGGTCACTTCTGGAGAGCAAGGTTAAGGGAAAGGTACCATCAGTTGGACCTGGGAAGCCAGTTTATTCAGTGCAAATGCTCTCTTACCTGAGAAAGAAAGAACAATAAAGGTTTACTTCCAGTGAATTATTGAGACTTCTCAAGGGGCAGAATATCTACTTTAACTCGATAAATGTTTGATGAATGGAAACGTAATTTAAAAATAAATAACCTATCTCAGAGAAGAAGATAGAGCGATAAAACCTGCCAAAATCCAGATCCACCTGTAGCGGACAAGTATTGTTTGGTCTTTCATTCTGGGAAATGCACCCCTTTACTGAAAAGTATTCCCCCCACTCCAACCATATGGTTCAAACTTTCTGGTTCTTATATGGTCTTGAACATAAATACAGTGATTTTCTGGGGGTGGGCCAATTAGAGTCTGAGGTGTGATTGCTTACTTTTGTATGGCCTTTCTAGCCATGGTCTTATAACTCCCACCCAGGTGATTGGACGAGAGACTATGTGATAAGGTAATTGTGGCCCACCAAGGGGATTGGTCAATTTGCCTTAAAAGAGAGCCAATTCCAGAGCAGAGAGCAGGATCCTACCACCACCAAGGAGAACAGCCAGGAGCAGACAGCATGTCCTTTGGACCTGGGATTCCTTTGCTGAGAAGCTCCTAGAAGCAGGAAACTGAGAGACAGAGCAAGCCGTAACCCTGAACATGGTGAGAAGCAGTGACAGGAGAGACCTGGCAACAGGAGACAGCATGGTGGGCTTCCTGGCCCATGGAGAGAGAAAGCTGAGTGCCTTTGGGCAGAGACTGAGGGCCAGAGATAGGCGTGTCTGCAAGAACAGCTGGGAGGAGGCTGTCCTGATGGAAGACCTGTATCCTGAGTGTTCCTGAGCCTGAATTGTAACTGTTACTTCCCTAATAAACTCCATAATCGTGAGTATAGTCTGTGAGTTCTGTGTGGCCATTGCAATGAATTATTGAACCCAGCAGAGAAGTAGAGACTGCTGTGTGAAGGATGGTTGGTGTCAGAATTGGTAAAGATGGCAGAGAGAGGAGGCTTGTCTGGCCTCTGCCTCATGGGAGTCAGCCTTGTGCTGTTGATCTTGGTTCTCCTTCCTTATAGGGTTCGAGGAGGTAAGATACTGAGCCCGAGCTGTTTTTACAGAGTCCTTCCCTGAGATTTTTTTCATCTAGAACTGGAGAAAGAGATCCAGGCCCTCCATGATTGCCAGGCTGGAACATGCGAAGAACAGGAATGAGTGGCCATGTTTTCAGCTGTGTCCACCAAGCTGGTGTCAGAAAATGAATATGGCCCATTTTCCAGAAGTGTTGGTGGCATCTAGCTTAAATTTAGCAACCAAACAAGCATGTATTGAGAACTTCGTCTATTCCCAGGGGAAGACACAGTGTACAAACCGCCAACAGTCCAGTCAGGAAGACAAGACTAAGATACATGAAACACGACAAAAGATACGGTATATAATTAAATACTAAATTATGTGGATCAGATAGTAAGTGCTACAAAAATTCTGAAGAGGGAGAAATCACATTAAGCTGGATTGAAAGGGCTGAGGAATGCGGTCTCACTTTTGAAGGGTACATGGATTTGATGAGCTCAGTGGGAGGCAGAAGGGCCTTCGGATGGGGAAGCAAAGGCAAGGAGTTAGGAATAGAACGGTGCATGGGGGTGGAGGGCAGGAGCTTGGCCTAATATTCCCGTTAGCTGTGGCTTGGCCATCTTGCTTTAGAAACTGGAGGGCTCTGTGCAAAGGCAATGGCTCTGACCTTGAGAGATGATACAGACTGGAATCCCCAGAAGGGAACTGGAAATGTACCCCCAGATCAACTTTGCCCTGTTCTTAGAGGAGGCCAGATGATCTGGCGAGCTCTTGTTTCTCTAAACTGGTACATTGAGACGGCAGCTCAGCCAGGTGTGAGGTCAGGCTCCTGGTTCTCAGTTCCAGAGGGCTGACCTGAATGGCCTGGCAGACAGGTGAGTGCTCCCCAAACTACACAATGCAGATTTGTCTCATATTTGAGCAAAGCAAGAACTGTCACTGGGGAAATGACTCTCCAATTTGAAGAGTATTAATCACCTAATTAACCAGAACACCTGCTCATAAAACTCGTCCCACCCAGGGAAGCAAATTAAACAAAGCACGAGGATGTGCTGTACAGACTTGGCCGCGGCATCTGCAGCCTTGGTTGGCCTCATTGGGCACTGGAGCTCCCAACACTCTCCTGCCAGCTGTTGGGCTTGACAGAGCCTTTCAGAACACCAGGCTTGTTTAGCAAGCAGTGGTTAGTATGAACTCAGAGAAACTCCTTTCACAAGTTTCCTAGAATCATGAGTGCCCCTGATGTGCTAGGCATGCTGAACACTGTACATACATTAACTCTTTAATCCTCACAACAACCAGATAGAATCCCCTATTGTGGCAGAAGTTGATGAGGTACTTACAGATCCAGTTTCATCTTCCTGAACACCTGGGCACACAGGAAGACTACATTTCCCAGGTTCCCTTGCAGCTAGGTTGGGGTCATGTGCTTCATTCTGAAAAATGCCGCATGTGCAGAAGTGATGCATACCACATCCAGACTTGGCCTTTGAAGCCTTTGCCTGTTGACTGGGCAAATGGGAAGGATCCAGTGAAGGACCCCAGTGAGTCTGAGAGGATGGTTAAGCCACAGAAATGAAGGTGCTGACCCTAAATCACCACATAGGAGGCCAGCGGCCAAACACCTAAACTGTCTATAACATGAGAGAAACCTAAACCCCTCACTGATATTTTGGGGTATATAGCCGTGTATGTAGCAGTCAGCATTAATTCCTTGCCTGACACACTGTCTTAGTCTGGTTTCTAGAGGAGCAAAACTTATGAAGCATATATAAATTTACTTTGAAGAAATGGCTCACACAATTGTGAGGAAATAGCTCATGCAATTGTGGGTGTTAATGAACTCAAAGTCTGCAGGTCAGGCAGCAGGCTGGAAGCCTGTCCTGGTTCACAGGGTTGCAGGGATTGGCGATACCAAAATCTGCAGGTCAGGCAGCAGGCTAGAGAGTTCTGCACACTTATGTCCCAAGAACCGGAGGTCAGGCAACAAGAAGCGTACAGGAGAGAGAGAGAGAGCTTTGCCAGAACTTCCATTTATATACTGGAGGCAGGCCACACCCCCAGGGAAGCACTGCTTTCAACTGCTTGTCTGCTCACATCAGATCACAAAATGAAAGGAGATTCCACAGTGTTGCCAAACCACTGAGAATCGTAGCCTAGCCAAGATGACATGTAACATTAACCATTACATACACTGATTCACTCTCGACAGTTATGTTCCCCCAAATTATACAGGACCAATCTTAGAGAAAGTTGCTACCAATGTGGTGTGATTTCAGAAACAACAGGAAATTTCCTCTATCCCAAAACAATGTGTCTTCCTATTGGTTAATCCTTGAAATGCTTTTAAACAGTAATCCTCATTATCTGCTCTTTACTTCCCTCTTAGTCATTCATTCAACATACGTTTACTGAGTACTTTCTAGGTGTAGGTAATGTTGTAAGCATTATGGTGATGAACAGGGAAGTATGATCCCTGCTCTCAAGGAGTCTTTTATGGACAACAAGAGTAAAACAATTCAACAATAAAATTAATATATATGAAAAAAAAAGCCCACTGCCATCGAGTCAATTCTGACTCACAATGACCCTGTAGGACAGGGTAGAACTGCCCCATAGGGTTTCCAAGGCTGTAAATCTTTATGGAAGCAAACTGACACATCTCTCTCCTGCAGAGTGGCTGGTGGGTTCAAACTGCTGACCTTTTGGTTAGCAGCCAAGTGCTTTAACCATTGTGCCACAAGGGCTGCTTTAAAAAATTTAATGTATAATTACATATTATATAGGATTGGAAAGGGAATAAATAGGGTAATGTGATCAAGGAAAATAGAGGCTTGCTAAGCTTTAAAAAAAATGGTCAAGAAAGGACAAGAAGAATCTAGCCATGATATACTAAGGTATGGAGTGGGGTGGATGACTATTTCAAGAGAGAAAATGGCACATGCAGAGGCTCTAAGATAAGACTTAGCTAGTTGGAGGAATATAAAGAAGGATACTGTGACTAAAACCTAGAAAGTGAGGAAGACCTTTTGGGGGAGATCTGAATTATTTCTCCTTCCCCGCTGTACTGACATAAGGGTAAGCGAAGTAGGACAATGAGTGATAGTCCTCCTTTCAGTTATGTATATGAAGAGTGGCCTGAACTTTCAGATTAATCTGACCTAACACAGAGTCTACTGCAGCCTTGGGGTATTTTTATACAGGGGGTTGATAAAAGGCAATCTAGTTAGGGGGTTTGTATTAAAGCTATTTCATATAAGCGGCAATGTATTTTTCCACAACTTTTAAGTTTTTTGATGTGGTTTTGCGGGGTGAGGTATGTTACATAAAGACCACTGGGGTAGGACGCTGAAGCTCCTCTAAACCAGTCCTTGGAGCCACCACCTCACTGAGTGATTGCTTAATCCTGGGTAAGTCATATGCATATCTTCAAAATACATTATTGTACAAATTTCTGTTTTCCCAAGTTTAGCTAATGACACCACCATCTACCCAGATGCTTAAGTCAAAAACCTTAATGTCACCCCTAACTCCTCTCTGTTTGTCCTCTTCACTCACCCCATCCATTAGCTCATCAAGACCTTTTGATTGCTCAGCCTAAAATTCTGTGAGTTCCCAACCACAATGCTCCATCTACTCTGCCTTTTTTCAGGCCTCAGTGGCCTTTCATCCAGACCCTTTAACTGGTTCCCAGCCCAACAGCTATCCAGACACATTCCAGAGCCTTAGAAGGGCTTCTATTACTTCCAGAATAAAGTCTAATGTCTGTATCATGGTAAAGAAGGATCTTTATCTACTAACCTTGTCCTTGCCTTTATTTCCTGCATCATTTCTTCACGTATCCTCATTCCCACCTTAGGCTGAGCCATGGAGAATTAAAATTTCCAGAATGTATTTTGATGTTTACCATCTCTGAACTTATTCCATACTCTTCCTTCCTTCTGCAATACCCTTTCCCACCTCCTTCTACTGGTCTTTTGCCACTCAGCTCAAGCATCACCTCTGTGAAGCATTTTCTTCTCTCCTTCCTTGACACTTTCACTAAATTGTACAACAGAAAGAAACATTGCCCGGTCCTGTGTCATTTTCACAGTTGCCAGCGTGTTCGAGTCCACCACTGCAGTTATTGTATCAGTCCTTCTCACCAAGAGTCTCCCATGCCCTCACTGGCACTCTATTTTACCAAACATGATGCCCTCCTTTAGCAATTGATTCCTGCTGATTACGTGTCCAAAGCAAATGTTCTGTTGTGACCCATCAGGTTTTCATTGACTAATTTTCAGATGTAGATCACTAGGCTTTTCTTCCTAGAATGTCTTAGTCTGGAAACTCCTCTGAAATCTGTCCACCATGAGTGATCCTGCTGGTATTTAGAATACCATCATAGCAACACACAAACCACCGAAGTACTACAAACTGACAAACGTGGTGGAGTGTATTTCTTACACGAATTACCTGTTTACATATCTCTCTCCTTCCCAAACTAGACTGTAGGTTCCTTGAGGGCAAGAATGTGAGTTACTGAACTCTTCAAGAGAGTGATCTAGCCGTATTGTGTCTAGTTCCTTTCTTCCCATTCTTTCTTGAACTCACCCCTTTCAGGTCTTTTCCCTAAAGACTGTTCTTTTTAATGCTTCTCCATCCTTCTAGCTGCTCTGACCAAAATCCTGGAAGTCATCCTTCATTACTCTCCTCCTTTCATATCCAACATCCAAACCATCAGCTAACACTGATTTTCTATCTTCAAATCCAGAACTCAACCACTTTCTTCATCTCTACCATTACCTCCCTAGTGACTGTCACTTCTGCCTCCAACATTGCACACCTCCTATAGTCAACTTTTCACCCAGAAGCCAAATTCCTGTTAAAACATACGTCAGCTCATGGCACTCTTCTGATCAAAAGCTTCCAATGGAGACTCCTGCTTCTAGCTATGAAGGAGTATTAAGGACTGGATTCACTCTCCCACCTTAAAAAGTTAGAAAAACAAAAACATATGAAAAACATAGTGAAATGGTTTTCAAACATTAGAAAATAGGAAGCACCTGACTATAATCCTGAAATAAAAGAAACAAATGATCTAAGATGTATGATTATACCAGCTTACTGCCTAGGAATAATTTCCAGGCACACGGGGGCAATCTCAGTAGTTTAAGTTGAGGAGGTAGAGATTGAAGAGGATAATGTGTCTGGAATTGTAAGACTGCTTATCTGAGAGAAGGAAGCTGAACAGAGAAACAGTTCCAGAGATCTGCAGATGGGTGTCCTTGAATCTCCAGCTAAGTATTTGTGAGAAAAAAATAACAAATCTGAGGCAATAGAAAGAACCACCAGAGAGCACTATCTGAATAATTCCCAGAGTTCACACAAGACTGGGAAGAGTGTTGCCACTAGCCAGAGTGAAAAGACCCATAATACATAGGGCTTTGGGTAGAGATCTCAGAAGAATATTGTCTTTGTAGTGGAGTGCTAAAGACACCTTGGGCCCACCCTTAAAAAGAGATTAAAAACAAGCCCTGGAAGGATATAACTGAATCCATGTAATTTAACTGTGAGAAAAAAAAATTAAAAAGTCCCATAGTCTTAAAAGAAATACAACAAGAGCACCCTAAAATGTAAATTTCATAAAGCTTGACATAAATCAGGAATTACTAAGAGTACAAAGAAGATGAAAATATGATTTATAAAAAGGGAAAATAAATAAAATCAACAGAAACAGACCCAGAAATGGTAGAGCTGATATACTTAATGGACAAGGATGTTAAAACAGCTATTGGAAATATTCTTCACGTTTAGAGATAAGAGAAAAATGGAAGCTATAAAAAATAACCAAATGGAACTTCTAGAGGTGTAAAAGACAATATTTGAAATTAATACACTGGATGGGATTAACAGCAGGTAAGACTCAGTAAAAAGACTTCTATTCAGAATTTATTTAAAAAAAAAAAAAAAAACCCTACAACCCAATAATAAAAAGACAAACAGCCAATTAAAACATGGGCAAAACACTTGAAGAACCACTCATCAAAAAAGATATACGAAGAGATACAAATGGAAAATGAGCACATGGGAAGATACTAAAAATAGTTAATAGGGAAATTGAAATTAAAGTCATAATGAGATACTACTATACAGGCACTAGGATGGCCAACATAAAAAAGACTGAAATTACTAAGTTTTGGTGAGGATGTGAGCCCTGGGGGCACAGTGGTTAAGCACTCAGCTGCTAACTGAAAGGTTGGTGTTTTGAACCCACTAGCTGCCTTGTGGGAGAAAGATGCGACAGTGCTTCCATAAAGATTTGTAGCCTTGGAAACCCTATGGGACAGTTCTACTCTGTCCTATAGGGTCGCTATGAGTTAGAATTGACTCAATAGCAAGGGTTTGGTTTGGTTTGGTGTTTCTGGAGAAACTAGAACCTTCATTCATTGCTAGAAGCAAATGTAAAACGGTACAATCACTTTGGAAAACAGTTTGGCAGTTTCTTAAAAGTTAAACATACACAAACATATGACTCAACAGTTTGACTCCTAAATGTCTCCCAAAGGAAAAGGAAAATATTTATCTACACAGTGACTTGTATGTGAATGCTAATAGCAGCATTATTCATAATATTCAAAAATTGGAAACTGTAAATCTATCAACTGTTTGACTAGATTTAAAAAAAATAAAAATGGTATGTCCATACAATGGAATACTACTCACCAACTAAAAGTAATAAATTTCTGATAAATGCAATGACAGGGATGAACCTCAAAAACATATTCTTAAGTGAAATAAACAAGATGAAAATACACAACTACATATTGTATGATTCCATTTATATGAAATCTAAAGAAAAGGCAAAACTACAGAGATAGAAAGCAGAATAGTGGTTGCCTGAGGCTTGCAGGAAGGTGGGGAGAGGAAATTGACTGCTAACAGGCATGAAGAAACTTTTTAGGATGATGGAAGTGTTCTGAAACTGGATTGTAGTCATTGTCACACAGCTGTATAAATGTCCTAAAACTAATCAAACAGAACTTAAGATAGGTGATTTTATTTTAATGTAAATTTAACTGTTAACGTAAAATAGTAACAATGTATCAATGAGTTTATAACATATATAGCACAAAGGATAAGAGGAAGGTAATGAAAATATACTGGTGTAAGGTTATTATTACATTTCGGTAAAGTGGTATAATATTACTTGAAAATAGATTATGATAAGTTAAATATATATATATTGTAAACCATCTGCCATCAGGTCAACCCCATATCATGGTGGCCCCATGTGTGTCAGAGTAGAACTGTGCTCCATACGGTTTTGAATGGCGGATTTTTCAGAAGTAAATCACCAAGGCTTTCTTTCAAGGCACCTCTGGGTAGACTCGAACCTCTAGCCTTTTAACTACCAGTTGGGTACATTAACTGTAACAACCAGTGGCTCCATATATATTGTAATTCCCCAGGAAAACCATAAAAAAATAAAACAAAGAAATATAGCTAAAAGCTAATATAGGAAATAAAATGAAGTCACAAAATTTCTCAGCACATCTAAAATAAGACAAGAAAATTAGAAAATAAAAGCTAAGAAAGAATAGCAAGATGTTAGATTTAAATCCATATATCAATAATTACATTAAATATAAATGGTCTAAACAATTCAATTTAATGTCT
The DNA here is from genome assembly GCA_030035585.1 of Dugong dugon. Classification (NCBI taxonomy): domain Eukaryota; kingdom Metazoa; phylum Chordata; class Mammalia; order Sirenia; family Dugongidae; genus Dugong; species Dugong dugon. The sequence goes on along the minus strand of CM057460.1, from coordinate 162,938,873 downwards.
GAGATGCAGCAGATTTGATAAAAAAAGCAAGGCCCAACTGATGATATCTATGGGACATCCCCTTTAAATATAAAGACACAAATAAGTTAAAAGTTAAAAAGGATGGAAAAGAACACAATATGCAAACACCATTCAAAGAAATCTAGAGTGGCTATGTTTATATTAGACAAAGTAGATATTAAAACGAGTACTGTTTCCATGGATAAAGACGGAGCATTTCATAATGATAAAAGAGCAATTCACCAAAAGGACGTAACAATTCTAAATGTGTATACACCAACAACAGAGTTTTAAAATACATGAAATAGAAACTGATAGAACTAAAAAAAGAAATAGACAAATCCACAGTTATAGTTGGGGATATCAGTATGTCTATGTCAGTAAGTGCTAGAACAAGTGGACAAGAAATCAGTAAGGATATATGGGAAACTTGCAAAATACCAATCAAATACTGTATTTTTACACAAATAACATGCACATTCTACATTTGTTTGCTGGCCACACTCCCCCTCCCTGGAGGCATTCCTGAAAACGTGCTATGCTAATTTCTCTTTACAGCAACATGTAAAAAAAAAATTGACATAGCAGCATCTATGAAAATACCTCTCAGGGGAGGGCATGTCCAGGAAACCAACATAGAAGATGTACCTTATTTGCATAAAAATACAGTAAGCCTACTTGACATTCAGAGAATTCTCACCCAACAACAGCAGAATACACATTATTTTCAAGTCCACTTGGAACATTCACCAAGATAAGTGATATTCTGGACTATAAAGCAAGGCTAAATAATTTTTATAAGATTGAAATCATTTAAAAACATTTTCTGACCACAACAGAATTAACCAAGAAATCAAAAAACACAAAGATATAAGGAAAATCAGCACAATTCTGAAAATTAAACAACACTCTACTAAATAAATTATGTGTCAAAGAAGAAGTCACAAGGAAAAGTAGAAAATGTTTTGAATTGAATGAAACTAAAAGCACAACATACGAGCATTTGTGAAATGAAGTTAATGCAGTGTTTAGAGGAAACTTTGTAGCATTAAATGCTTATATTAGAAAAGAAGGAAAGTTTAAATCAATAACATAAGGTTCTACATTAAGAAACTAGACAAAGAAGAACATATTAAAGCCAAAGTAAACAGAAGGAAAGAAATAATAAAGATAAGGGTAGAATTCACTAAAATTAAAGACAGGAAAACAATGGAGAAAAGCTATAAAATCAAAATTGGTTCTTTGAAAAGATAAATAAAATTGAAAAACCTCTAGCCAGACTAATCGTGAAGAAGAGAGAGAGAAAGAGAGAGATGACAAAAATTATCAATATCAGGAATAAAATAGGGGACATCCTTAGACAGCCAATTAATAAGAAAAGCTTTATGTCAAACGTTTGATAACTTACATGAAATGAACACATTCTTTGGAAGACACAAACTACAAAAGCTAACTGAAGAAGAAATAAATAACCAAACCAGTCCCGCATCTACTAAAGAAATTGAATACATAGTTTAAAAAATTTCCCACATAGAAAATCCAATCCTATATAACTTCATTGGTGAATACCACAAGTTTAAACAAACTCTTCTAGAAAATAGAAAAGGAGAGAACACATCCCAGCTCATTTAATGAGATCAAAATTACCCTGATACCAAAAACAGAAAAACACATTATAAGAAATAAAAACAATATATCAAGGCCTTTCATGAACACTGACTCAAAAATATTTAACAAAATATTAGAAATGAAGACATATAAGAAAATATTTCTGAATTTGGGCTAGGCAAAGATTCCTTGGATAAGATACATAAAGCATGGGCCGTAACAGAAAAAAAAAATTGATAAACTGGACTTAAAAAATTAATAACATATATTCTTTTGAAAATCCCATGTGTCTGTCAGTTTGTCGTACTGTGGTGGCTTGCGTGTTGCTGTGATGTCGGAAGCTATGCCATTTGTATTCAAATACCAGCAGGGTTGCTCATGATGGACAAGTTTCAGCCAAGCTTCCAGACTAAGACAGACTAGGAAGAAGGACCTGAAAAAAATTAGCCAGTGAAAACCTCGTGAATAGCAGTAAAATATTGACATAATGCCAGAAGATGAGCCCCTCAGGTTGGAAGGCACTCAAAATATGACTAGGGAAGAGCTGCCTCCCTAAAGTAGAGTCAACCTTAGTGATATGGATGGAGTCAAGCTTTGGAGACCTTCATTTGCTGATGTGGAATGACTCAAAATGAGAAGTAGATGCAAACATCCATTAATAATCAGAATGTGGAATGTGCGATGTATGAATCCAGGAAAATTGGAAATCATCGAAAATGAAATGGAAGGCACAAACATCAATATCCTAGGCATTAGTAAGCTGAAGTGGACTGGTATTGGCTATTTTGAATTGGAAAATCATATGGTGTACTATGCCAGGAATGACAAATTGAAGAGGAATGGCATTGCATTCATTGTCCAAAGAAAATTTCAAGATCTATCCTGAAGTACAATCCTATCAGTAATAGTATAATATTGATATGCCTACGAGGACGACCAGTTAATACATCTAAATCATTCAAATTACCCACTAACCACTAAGGCCAAAGATGAAGAAACTGAGGATTTTTACCAACTTCTGCAGTCTGAAATTAATCAAACATGCAATCAAGATGCATTGATAATTACTGGTGATTGGAATGAGGGAGCTGGAAACGAAGAAGGATCGGTAGGTGGAAAATATGGCCTTGGTGATAGAAATGATGCTGGAGATTGCATGATAGAATTTTGCAAGACCAATGACTTCTTCACTGCAAATACCTTTTTTCAACAACATAAATGGTGACTATGCACATGGACCTCACCAGATGGAATAATAGGAATCAAATCGACTACATCTGTGGAAAGAGACAATGGAGAAGCTCAATATCATCAGTCAGAACAAGGCTAGGGGCCAACTGCAGAACAGACCATCAATTGCTCATATGCAAGTTCAAGTTGAAGCTGAAGAAAATTAGAACGAGTCCATGAGAACCAAATATGACCTTTAGTATATTCCACATGAATTTAGAGATCATCTCAAGAATAGGTTTGACATATTGAACACTAATAACTGAAGACAAGATGAGTTGTAGAATGACATCAAGGACATCATACATGAGGGGGAAAAAGGTCATTAAAAAGACAGGAAAGAAAGAATAGACCAAAATCGTTGTCAAAAGAGATTCTGAAACTTGCTCTTGAATGTCAAGTAGCTAAAGCAAATGGAAGAAATGATGAAGTAAAAGAGCTGAACAGAAGATTTCAAAGGGCGGCTCAAGGAGACAAAGTACAGTATTATAATGACATGTGCAAAGACCTGGAAATAGAAAACCAAAAGGGAAGAACACACTCGGCATTTCTGAAGCTGAAAGAACTGAAGAAAAAATTCAAGCCTCGAGTTACAATATTGAAGGGTTCTATGGACAAAATATTGAATGACTCAGGAAGCATCAAAAGAAGATAGGAAGAACACACAGAGTCACTGTACCAAAAAGAATTGGACAATGTTCAACCATTTCAGGAGGTAGCATACGATCAAAAACCTATGGTATTGCAGGAAGAAGTCCAAGCTGTACTGAAGGCACTGGTGAAAAACAAGGCTTCAGGAGCTGACTTAACACCAACTGAGATGTTTCAACAAACAGATGCAACCCTGGAAGTGCTCACTCATCTATGCCAAGAAATTGGGAAGACAGCTACCTGGCCAACAGACTGGAAGAGATCCATATTTATGCCTATTCCCAAGAAAGGTGATCCAATCGAATGCGGAAATTATCAAACAATATCATTAATATCACACACAAGTAAAATTTTGCTGAAGATCATTCAAAAGTGGTTGAAGCAGTATGTTGACAGGGAACTGCCAGAAACTCAAGCCCGATTCAGAAGAGGACGTGGAACAAGGGGTATCATTGCTGACATCAGATGGATCCTGGCTGAAAGCAGAGAACACCAGACAGGTATTTACCTGTGTTTTATAGACTGTGCAAAGGCATTTGACTGTGTGGATCATAACAAATTATAGATAATGCTACAAAGAATGGGAATTCCAGAACACTTAATTGTGTTCATGAGGAACCTGTACATTGAGCAAGAGGCAGTAGTTCAAACAGAACAAGGGTATACTGTGTGGTTTAAAATCAGGAAAGGTATGCATCACCATACTAGTTCAATCTGTATGCATAGCAGATAATCCAAGAAGCTGGGCTATATGAAGAAGAACAGGGCATCAGGATTGCAGGAAGACTCATTAACAACCTGCAATATGCAGGTGACACAACCTTACTTGCTGAAAGTGAGGACTTGAAGCACTTACTGACGAAGATCAAAGACTACAGCCTTCAGTTTGTATTACAATTCAACATAAAGAAAACAAAAATCCTCACAACTGGACCAATAAGCAACATCATAATAAATGGAGAAAAGATTGAAGTTGTCAAGGATTTCATTTTACTTGGATTCACAATCAAGGCCCACGGAAGCACAGTCAAGAAATCAAAAGACGGGTTGCATTAGGCAAATCTGCTGCAAAAGACCTTTTCAAAGTGTTAAAAAGCAAAGATATCACTTTAAGGATTAAGGTGCACCTGACCCAAGCCATAGTGTTTTCAATTGCCTCATATACATGAAAGCTGGACAATGACTAAGGAAGACAGAAGAGGAATTGACTGCTTTTAATTATGGTGTTGCCGAAGAGTATTGAATATACCATGGACTGCCAGAAGAACGAACAAATCTTTCTTGAAGAAGTTCAGCCGGATAGCTCCTTAGAAACAAGGATGGGGAGACTTTGTCTCACATACTTTGGATATGTGATCAGGATCATGCTTGGAAAGCAGAGGGTCATCCAAAAAGAGGAAGACCCTCAAGTCGATGGACTGACACAGTGGCTGCAACAATGGGCTCAAGCATTACATCTATTATGAGGATGGCACAGGACCAGGCAGTGTTTTGTTCTGTTGTACATAGGGTTGCTATGAGTTGGAACCAACTTGAAGGCACCTAACAATTCTTGAAAGACATTGTTTAAAAAAAGGAAAAAAGTGACAGACTGAGAGAAAATATTTGTAAAACATATACCTAATAGTGAGTTTGTGTATAGAATATATAAACAACTCTCAACATTCAGTAAGATGAATAAGCCAATTAAAAAAATGCATAAAACTTGAATTAACACTTTACCATACCATAGAAGAGATATGGATGGCAAATAAAAACATGGAAAGAAACTAAATTTCATTAGTTATTATGAAAATGCAAATTTAAACCACAATAAGATACCACTATACACCCAGATGAAGACTAAAATTTTAAAGCACTGGTGAGGCTATAGAGCAACTGGGAGCCTCATACATTATGGGTGGGAATGTAAAATGGTAAAGTCTTTGGAATGTCTCATAAAGTTATGTACATACTTCTTAAATGACCCAGCAGTTGTACTCCTACTATTTTACTTGAGAAAAATTAAAACATATGTTCACAAAACACCTGTATACAGATGCTTATTGTTATGAATTGAATTGTGTCCCCCAAAAACATCCGTCAATTTTTCTAGGCCATGGTATTGTGATTGTGTATTGTGATTGTCTACCACTTTGTCATCTGATGTGATTTTCCTATGTGTTGTAAATCCTATCTCTATGATGTTAATGAGATGGGATTAGTGGCAGTTATGCTAACAAGGCAGGACTCAATCTAGAAGATTGGATTATGTCTTGAGCCAGTCTGTTTTGAGACATAAAAGAGAGAAGAAAGCAGGGAGACATGGGGACCTCATACTACCAAGAAAGCAGTGCCGGAAGCAGAGCACGTCCTTTAGACCCCAGGTTCCTGCACTGAGAAGTTCTGAGGCCAGGAAGAGAGATTGATGACAAGGACTTTCCTCCAGAGCTGACAGAGAGAGAAAGCCTTCCCCTGGAGGTGAGCCCTGAATTTGGACTTTTAGCCTCCTAGACTGAGACAATAAATTTCTCTTTGTTAAAGCCTTCCACTTGTGGTATTTCTGTTATAGTAGCACTAGATAACTAAGACACTTACAGAAGTTTTATTTATAATAATCAAACACTGGAAATAATTTAAATGTTCATCAGCTGTTGAATAGATAGCCCGTTTTTGGTTCATTCATACAGTGGATGACAATTTAGCAATTAAAAAAAAAAAAAACTGGATGAATCACAAAAGAACTACGGTAGTGAAAGAAAGGAGTCCTGGATGGTGCAAACAGTTAAGACACTTGGCTGCCAACCAAAACACTGAATGTTTGAGCCCCCCCAAAGGTGCCTCGGAGGAAAGGCCTGGTGATCTACTTCTGAAATAATCAACCAGTGGAAACCTGGAGCACAATCTACTCTTGACTGCATGGGGTCACTATGAGTCAGAATCAACTTGATAGCAACTTTTTTTTTTTTTTTTTTTTTTTTAGTGAAAAAAGGCAAAAAGCTCGCATAATGATTACATTTATATGACATTCTGAAAAGGCAAAAGCAGATTAGAAATCTGATCAGTGACTGTTAGGGTCTAGGGGTGAAGGGAGGAGCCCTGGTGGCACAGTTATTAAAGCACTGGGATGCTAACCAGAAAGTCAGTGGTTCAAACTCACCAGCTTCTCTATAGGAGAATGATGTGGCAGTGTGCTTCTGTAAAGATTTATAGCCTTGGAAACCCTATGGGGAAGTTCTACTCGGTCCTATAGAGTCACTATGAGTCAGAATCAGCTTGAAGGCAGTTGGTTTTTTTGGTTGGGGGCGAAGGGAGGTGATTGACAGCAAAAGGACACAAAGAAAACTTTTTGCAGTGATGGAAATTTTCTATATCTTAATTGTGGTTTTGGTTACATAACCATATATGTTTTTCACATGATACTCTTAAAAGGGGCAAATTTGTCTGTAAATCATACCCAATAAAACCTGGAGGGGGGGGAAGAAAAGAAAAATCTCACCTAATCCTCAGTTTCCTCATCTATTAATTTTTAGCCACTATTACTACTTTTTTCTTAAAAAATCTCCTTTTTCTACGGAAATACCTTGGTCCTGATTACTAAGCCATTGATTTGATCATCATTTGCCATTTTGTGTCATTGATAAAGTTAAAACATATTTATGACATGCATCTCCTATTTTGCTCCATATGTGTTATTAACTTTCACAACACTTAAGTGAGTATGACATTTAATAAAAGAGGTAGAAAAGAGTCAATAATGCTTTCAGAATCCAAGCAGACCCGCCAGACTCCAGACTGTGAGAACAATTTGCTTTTCTAATTCATGCCCTGCCCTTTTTTCGTAGCTAGCAATGGAATGTTGACTGGGTTGAAGGAAGAATTCTCAAAGAAGTCTCTATTTATTTCTCACAGCCTAGGAGGTATGAGTGTTCTGACACAAAGCGGTGCGACTTGTAAGTGAGTTTTCATAGCTGACATAATTACACTCAGAGTAATCGAATCTGTTTTGTGTTTTCTTCCCTTCTGTTTCCTCTGGAAGTTGAGTACATGTCTCACTAGGCCTCATAGTTGAGTAGGGTTTTCATTCAAATCCAACTGTTCAGCCTGAGTGTCTACCACCCTCTCAAATTTCCCTGTCCCAAATATTCTTATTCATTTCATCTTATGGGCCCCAATTGCCAGTCATTTATTTCATCTGGGGAGAAAACCCCTAAACTTATCCATATCTGGATTTTCTAAACCAGCCCTATTTGCAAACTGCCTCACCATGATCATTATTCTGTTTTTGAGAATAATAATAATGAAGATGATGATGATAACATAGCAACCCATACCGTTAACTAGTAATTGGGCTCAGGACAATGTGAAATACTTATAATTAACCCTCATAATTATCTATAACATGGGTATGACCCCCATTTTACCCAGAAGAATTGAAGCACAGAGTGGCTCAATGGCTTTACCTGGGCTATATATCCAGTGTCTTAGTTATCTAGTGCTGCTATAACAGAAGTACCTCTAGTGGATGTCTTTAACAAACAGAAATTTATTTTCTCACAGTTGAGGAGACTAGAAGTTCGCATTCAGAGGGCTGGCTCTAGGGGAAGGCTTTCTCTCTCTGTTGGCTCTAGAGGAAGGTCCTTGTCTCTTCTGAGCCTCTGTTCCTCAGCAATCATCATGTGGCTTGACCTCTATCTTTCCCCAACTCTGGTTGCTTAATCTGCTCCCTTAATATCTCTAAAGAGATTGACTCAAGACACAGCCTACACTAATACTGCCTCATTAACATAACAAAGATAACTCATTTCCAGTGGAGATTATAACCACAGGTATAGAGGTTAGGATTTACAACACATATATTTGGGGGACACAATTCAATCCACATTCTTTCCCAGAGAAGAAGGCAGAGAAGGATCAAGAACTCACTATGCCTCAGTGATAACATATTGGTTCCAGGAATTAATTCAGGTCAAACTTTTGGAAAGAGAGAAAGAAATGAAACATCAATAAATACTTTGCTAAACTTTCCTCTTTAGCTTTACTTTAGATCACCTCTTTAATTAGAACAGGGCCTAATCTCCAGACAACTGCTTTTCCTTAGTGACTGCTGGTGGGCCCATCTTGTTGGCAGGTTGGCAATTACACAACCACATGGCCACTTTCCTCTGTCTAACCTATGGCAGACATCACTAATCACTAATCAATCACAGCAGTCATCAACACAGAGCCCCAGGTGGCTTCACAACCATTCTAATTACTCTGTTGAGATTGCCCCGAGTAATTGATTGTCATCCCTGTCCTAGCTGAGCTTGTTTGGCTTATGTTTTGATTCTTCCCTCCTACAGGTAAAAGCATAGACAAAGGTGGCAGACTAGGTGAAGAGGTGTTATCGAGTGACGGAAGTCAGCTTTGAAACAGGGCTTCAAACTGGTTCATTCCAGTTTGAACCTCTGCTGAGAATTTGCATTTCCACCCCAAAGATACTGAATCAGAATCTAGAGTTTAACAAGATCCCCAGGTGATTCTTATGTATAAGAATGGTGCGCAGTGGTTAAAGCGATCGACTGCTAACCAAAAGGTCAGCAGTTCAAAACCACCAGCGGCTCCATGGCAGAAAGATGTGACAGTCTGCTTCCGAAGAGATTTACAGCTTTGGAAACCCTATGGGGTCACTATGAGTCAGAATCGACTGGATGGCAGTGGGTGGCCCTACTAGTGACTCTCAGAATTGATCCCTAATCAGCAGTTTTAGCATCACCTGGGAATTTGTTTGAAATGCAAATTTTTAGCAGGTGTTCGAACCAGAATGAATCAGTTGAAAGCCCTGTTTTAAAATCTCTAAGAGACCATATCCACATCTGCTCTTAAGATCCATTAGCCCCAGACCAGTGAGGCAGCATCTTTGGCATCCAGGATTTTATGCATCTGGTTCTACATTTGCAGAGAGAAAAATGGTGGGAGAGAATGCCACTCTACTTGAGAAGGATAAAATCTAGAGCAGCACTTCTCTACCCTGACTACACACTAGAATCACCAGGGAGCTTTTGAACAATACTAATTCCTAAACCTCAACCTAGTCTAATTAATTTCACATCTAAATATATGTCCAGGAGCTTTGGAACAGAGTAGCAGGGGTGGGGGTCTGGGCACCATGCTTTCAGGGGACATCTAGGTAAATTGCTGTAACAAAGGTCATTAAGAAAATGTTCTGTGTCCCACTTTGGTGAGTGGCGTCTGGGGTCTTAAAAGCTTGCAAACGGCCATCTAAGATGCATCAATTGATCCCAACCACCTGGAGTAAGGGAGAATGAAGAACACCAAAGACACAAGGAAAGTATTAGCCCAAGGAGCAGAAAGGGCCACATAAACCAGAGACTTCATCAGCCTGAGACCAGAAGAACTGGACGGTGCCCAGCTACCACCAATGACTGCCCTGACAGGGAACACAACAGAGAGTCCCTGATGGAGCAGGAGACAGGTGGGGTGCAGAACTCAAATTCTAGTAAAAAGACCAGACTTAGTGGTCTGACTGAGGCTGGGGGAACCCCGGAAAGCATGGCCCCTGGACTCTCTGTCAGCCCAGAACTAAAACAGTTTCTGAGGCCAACTCTTCCGACAAGGATTGGACTGGACTATGGGACATAAAATGACACTCGTGAAGAATGTGCTTCTTAGCTCAAGCAGATACATGAGACTAAACGGGCAGCCTCTGTCCGGAGGTTAGATGAGAAGGCAGAGAGGGTTAGGTGCTGGTTGAATGGACACAGGAAATCAGGGGTGGAAAGGAGGAGTGTGCTGTCACAGTATAGGGAGAACAATTAGGGTCACATAACAATGTAGGCATAAATTTTTGTATAAGAGACTAACTTGAATTGTAAACTTTCACTTAAACTACAATAAACAAAAAATATATATATGTGTGTATATATATATATACGTGTGTGTGTGTGTATGTGTCTAGGAGCCCTGGTGTGACAGTGGTTAAGAGCTCGGCTACTAACCAAGAGGATGGCAGTTCCAATCCATCAGTTGCTTCTTGGAAACCCTGTGGGGCAGCTCTACTCTTTTCTACAGGGTTGCTATGAGTCAGAATTGACTCAACGGCAACAGGTTAAATATATTTTAATGAAATCAGCAATTCCACATCCGTATGTGCTAGGGGAATGTGCACACACGTGCACAAGGAGTCGTACACGGAGACATACGTAAGGATACTAATTATAATTTGCTTGCAAATGCAAATTATTGTGAAAACTCACATGTCCACTAAAACAATATATCAATAAATTGTTATATATGTGGTGGAAAACTATGCAGCAGTTAATAAGAGCATTATATATCAATATAGATATGCCTTTGTTTTGTTATCTAGCTTTTAAAATTAATTTTGCCTGGAATTTAGTGAGCACCCGTGACTTGCAGTGTCATCATTTTCTAACTCAAGATTTTTTGCTTTTGCTTTTTTTGTTTGTTTCGTTTTTTAAATAGACTTTATTTTGTAGAGCATTTTTAAGTTTATAAAAAACTACACAGGAAGTACAGTACCCATATCCCCACTCTCCTCCCTGCACATTGTTTCTCCCATTATTAACACCATGCATTGGTTTGGTACAGTTGTTAAAACTGATGAACTAATATTGATACATTATTGTTAACTACAGTCTATAATTTACATTAGGGTTCGTTCTCTCTGTTGTACAGTCCTATGGGTTTTGACAAATGCATAATGTCATGTATCCAACATTACAGTACCATACAGCATGGTTTTACTGTCCTAAAAATCCCCTGTACTCCACCTAGTCATCTCTTCCTCCCTCTTCCTGAACTTCTGGAAACCAATGATCTTTTTACAGGTTCTGTAGTTTTGCCTTCTCCAGAATGTCATATGGTTTGAATTATATAGTATGTAGCCTTTACAGACTGGCTTCTTTCACTTAGCAATACGCATTTAAGGTTCCTCCATGTCTTTTTGTGACTTAATATGTCATTTCTTCTTATTGCTGAATAATACTCCATTGTAGGGATGTACCACAATTTGTTGATCCACTCATCTATTGAAGGACATCTTGGTTACTTCCAAGTTTTGGCAATTATAAATAAAGCTTCTGTGAACATTTCTGTCCAGGTTTTTTTAAGAACATATTTTCAGCTCACTGGGGTAAATACGAAGGAGCACAATTGCTGGGTCATATGGTAAGACTTTGTTTAGCTTTGTAAGAAACTTACAGATTGCCTTCCAAAGTGGCTGTAACATTTGGCATTTCCTCCAGCAATGAATGAGAGAGAGTTTCTGTTGCTCCACAGCCTTGTCAGCATTTGATGTTGTCTGTGTTTTGGATTTTAGCCATTCTAATATGTGTGTAGTGGTGTCATGGATTGAATTGTGTCCCCCAAAAATATGTGTCAGCTTGGTTAGGCCTTGATTCCCAGTGTTGTGTGATTGTTCACCATTTTGTCATCTGATGTGATTATCCTATGTGTTGTAAATCTTGCCTCTATAATGTTAATGAGGCAGGATTAGAGGTACTTATGTTAATGAGGCAGGACTCAGTCTACAAGCTTAGGTTGTATTTTAAGCCAATCTTCTTTCAGATACAAAAGAGAGCAGAGAGACATGGGGACCTCATACGACCAAGAAAGTAGAGCCAGGAGTGCACGTCCTTTGGACCCAGAGTCCCTAAGCTGAGAAGCTCCTAAAGCAGGGTAAAGTTGATAACAAGGACCTTCCCCTAGAGCTGATAGAGAGAGAAAGCCTTCCCCTGGAGCTGGCACTATGAATTTGGACTTTTAGCCTGCTAGATTGTGAAAGAATAAATTTCTCTTTGTTAAAGCCATCCACTTGTGGTATTTCTGTTATAGCAGCACTAGATAACCAAGACAAGCGGTATCTCATGGTTGTTTTAATTTACAATTCCCTGATGATATATGATACTCATCATCTTTTCATATGCTTACCTGCCTTTTGCATATTGTCCTTGGTAAAATATCTTTTCACATCTTCTGCCCAATTTTTAATGGAGTTGTTTGTTTTCTTGTTGTTGAGTTTTAAAAGTTCTTTGTATATTCTGGATGCAAGTATGCACAATTCTTCCCTCTCATTTTTTATAACATTGCTGTCATTTATTTCATTTATCCATAAGCTAGAACCACCAAATACATTGTTGCTATTATTATTTTGAACAAACTTTTATCTGTTTGATCAATTAAGAATACCAAAATAAAAGATTTTAGTATATGTTCATTTATCCCTTCTGTAATGCTCTTTCTTTTTTTATGCAAGGTGTGAGTTTCTGCCTATATAATTTTCCCTGTCTGAAGAACTTCTTTTAATATTTCTTGCAAGGCAGGTCTAATGGTGACAAAGTCCATCAATTTTACTTAAGAAAGTCTTTATTTCTCCTTCATTTTTATTTTCTATTTTTTTTATTGTGGTGAAAACATACACATCAAAACATTCCCCAACACAACAATCTCCACATTTACAACTCAATGACATTGATTACATTTTTCATGTTGTGCCGCCTTTATCGCTCTCCTCATGCAAAACATTCCTCCAACATTAACATAAAGTCAATGCTCCCCAAACAAAAACTCCTTTTCTCTCCCTCCCACCTCTGCTAAATGTTAATGACATTTGGTTTCTATATATTTGCTTATTTCATATAATTGATATCATACAGTATTTGTCCTTTTGTGACCGACTTATTACACTCAGCATAATGTTTTCAGGGTTCAAACATGTTGTGACATGCATCAGAACTTTATTTTTCTTTATGGCTGCATAATATTCCATTGTAGGCATATACTACATTTTGTTTGTCCATTCATTTGTCAATGGACATTTCCAATATTTCCACCTTTTGGCTATTGTGAAAAGTGGTGCAGCGCATATTGGTGGACAGGTTTCTTTTTACATTCTTGCCTTTACTTCTGTGTATGTACCTAGAATTAGGATGACTGGGTCATATTGTAATTCTATATTCAACTTTTTGAGGAACTGCCAAAGTGTTTTCCATAATGGATACACGATTTTACATTCTCACCAGCAATGGACAAGGGTTCCAGTTTCTCCTCAACCTTGTCAACACTTGTTTTTGGGTTTGTTTGTTTGTTTTTTTAACATTGACATTCTAATGGGGATGAGGTGATATTTCATTGTGGTTTGGATTTGCATCTCCCTAATGGCTAATGATGTTGAGCATGTTTTCTTTTCTTTCTTCATTTTTTAAAAATTCTATTGTGTTTTAGGTGACAGTTTACAGCAAAAATTAATTTTTCATTCAAAAATGTATACACAAATTGTTTCATGACATTGGTTGCAATACCCACAATGGGTCAGCACTCTCCCCCTTTCCCTTTCCACTCTGGGTTTTCCGTATCTGTTCACTCAGTTTTCCTGACCCTTCCTACCTTCTCATCTTTGCTTTCTGGCAGGTGTTGCCTAATTGGGCTTGTATACTTGATTGAACTAAGAAACACATTCCTCACATGTGTTATTGTTTGTTTTACAGGCCTGTCTAATCTTTGGCTGAAAGGTGGGATTCGGGAGTGGCTTCAGTTTTTAGTTAGCAGGGTGTTCAGGGGCCATGGTTTTGGACGTTCCTTCAGTCTCTGTCAGAAGAGTAAGTCTGGTCTTTTTGTGTGAATTTGAATTTTGTTCTACATTTTTCTCCTGTTGTCTGGACCCTATCTTGTAGTCCCTGTTAGAGCGATTGGTGGTAGTAGCTGGGCACCATCTAGTTTATTCTGGACTCATGCTGGTGGAGGCTGAGGACTAATATTTTCCTTGTATATGTGATTTTCTTCATTCTCCTTTGCCATGAATGTGATAAGACTAACAGATGTATCTTAGATGGACACTAGCAAGCTTTTCCCCCACAAGTCTGTCAGTTTGTCATATTGTGGGGGCTTTCGTGTTGCTGTGCTGCTGGGAGCTATGCCACTGGTATTCAAATACCAGCAGGGTCATTCATGGTGGACAGGTTTCAGCTGAGCTTCTAGACTAAGACAGACTAGGAAGAAGGAACTGGCGGTCTACTTCTGAAAAGAATTAGCCAGTGAAAACCTTATGAATAGCAGCAGAACATTGTTTGATATAGTGGTAGAAGACGAGCCCCTCAGTTTGGTAGGCACTTGAAAGACGACTGGGGAAGAGCTGCCTTCTCAAAGTAGAGTTGCACTTAATGACATGGATGGAATCAAGCTTTCAGGACCTTCATTTGCTGATGTGACATGATTCAAAATGATAAGAAACAGCTGCAAACATCCATTAATAATAGGAATGTGGAAAGTACAAAATATGAATCTAGGAAAATTGGAAATAGTCAGAATGGAATGGAAGGCATAAACATTGATGTCCTAGGCATTAGAGAGCTGAAATGGACTGGTATTGGCCATTTTGAATTGGATAATTATATGGTCTACTATGCTGAGAATGAGAACTTGAAGAGAAATGGTGTTGCATTCATTGTCGAAAAGAACATTTCAAGATCTATCCTGAAGTACCATGCTGTCAGTGATAGGATAATGTCATGGATTGAATTGTGTCCCCCAAAAATATCTGTCCACTTGGCTAGGTCAAGATTCCCAGTACTGTATGATTGTCTACCATTTTCTCATCTGATGTGATTTCCCTACTATGTAATGGGATGGATTAGTGGCAGTTGTGTTGATGAGATGTGCAAGATTGGATGGTGTCTTGGGCCAGTCTCTTTTGAGATATGGGGGAGAGAGGTGAGCACAGAGACATGGGGACCTCATACCACCAAGAAAGCAGTGCCAGGAGCAGAGCACATCCTTTGGACCTGAGGTTCCTGCGCTGAGATGCTCTCAGACCAAGGGAAGACTGATGCATCACAAGAATCTTCCTCCAGAGCCTATGGAGAGAGAAAGCCTTCCCTTGGAGCCAGTGCCCTGAATTAGGACTTCTAGCCTACTGGACTGTGAGAGAATAAACTTCTCTTTGTTAAAGCCATCCACTTGTGGTATTTCTGCAGCAATAGATGACCAGGACAGATAATATCCATATGCCTACAAGGAAGACCAGTTAATATGCCTATTATTCCAATTTACGCACCAACCACTAAGGCCAAAGATGAAAAAATTGAAGATTTTTACCAACTTCTGCAGTCTGAAATTGATCGAATATGCAATCAGGATGCACTGATAATAACTGATGATTGGAATGTGAAAGCTGGAACCAAAAACAGAAGGATTGATAGTTGGAAGATATGGCCTTGGTGATAGAAATGATGCTAGAGATCACATGATAGAATTTTGCAAGACCAATGACTTCTTCATTGCAAATACCTTTTTCACCAACATAAATGGTGACTATACACGTGGATCTCACCAGATGGAACACACAGTAATCAAATCGACTCCATCTGTGGAAATAGAAGATGGAAAATCTCAATATCATCAGTCAGAACAAGGCCAAGGGCCAACTTCAGAGCAAGCCATCAATTGCTCACATGCAAGTTCAAGGTGAAACTGAAGAAAATTAGAACAAGTCCATGAGAGCCAAAGTATGACTTTGAGTATATCCCCTGAATTTAGAGACCATCTCAAGAATAGATTTGACACATTGAACACTAATGACCAAAGACAAGACGAGTTGTGGAATGACATCAAGAACATCATACATGAAGAAAGCAAGAGGTCATTAAAAAGACAGAAAAGAAAGAAAAGACCAAAATGGTGTCAGAAGAGACTCTCAAACTTGCTCTTGAACATCGAGTAGCTAAAACAAAAGGAGGAAATGGTAAAGTAAAAGAGCTGAACAGAAGATTTCAAAGGGCAGCTTGAGAAGACAGAGTAAGGTATTATAATGACATGTGCAAAGAACTGGAGATAGAAAACCAAAAGGAAAGAACACACTCAGCATTTCTCAAGCTGAATGAACTGAAGAAAAAATTCAAGCCCTGAGTTGCAATATTGAAAGATTCTATGGGGAAAATATTAAGCGACACAGAAAGCATCAAAAGAAGATGGAAGGAATACACAGAGTCAATATACCAAAACGAATTGGTCGACGTTCAACCATTTCAGGAGATAGCATATGATCAGGAACTGATGGTACTGAAGGAAGAGGTCCAAGCTGCACTGAAGGCATTAGTGAAAAACAAGCCTACAGGAACAGATGGAATACCGATTGAGATGTTTCAACAAATGGAGGCAGTGCTAGAAGTGCTCACTTGTCTATGCCAAGAAATTTGGAAGACAACTACCTGGCCAACCAACTGGAAGAGATCCATATTTATGCCTATTGCTAAGAAAGGTGATCCAACCTAATGTGGAAATTATCGTACAATATCATTAATATCATACACAAGTAAAATTTTCCTGAAGATCATTCAAAAGCGACTGCAGCAGTATATCAACAGGGAACTGCCAGAAATTCAAGCCAGATTCAGAAGAGGACGTGGAAGCAGGGATATCATTGTTGATGTCAGATGAATCCTGGCTGAAAGCAGAGAATACCAGAAAGATGTTTACCTGTGTTTTATTGACTACGCAAAGGCCTTCAACTGTGTGGATCATAACAAATTATGGATAATATTGCAAAGAATGGGAATTTCAGAACACTTAATTGTGCTCATGAGGAACCTGTACACAGATCAAGAGGCAGTCATTCAAACAGAAGAAGGGGATACTGCATGGTTTAAAATCAGGAAAGGTGTGTATCATTGTATCCTTTCATCATACCTATTCAATTTGTATGCTGAGCAAATAATCCGAGAAGGTGGACTATATGAAGAAGAAAGGGGCATCAGGTTTGGTGGAAGACTCATTAACAACCTGTGTTATGCAGAAGACAGAACCTTGCTTGCTGAAAGTGAAGAGGACTTGAAGCACTTACTGATGAAGATCAAAGACCACAGCCTTCAGTATGGATTGCACCTCAACATAAAGAAAACAAAAATTCTCAGGACCAATAGGCAACATCATGATAAACAAAGAAAAGACTGAAGTTGTCAAGGATTTTGTTTTACTTGGATCCACAATCAACATCCATGGAAGCAGCAGTCAAGAAATCAAAAGATGCATTGCATTGGGCAAATCTGCTGCAAAAGACCTCTTTAAAGTGTTGAAAAGCAAGGATGTCACCTTGAAGACTAAGGTGCGCCTGACCCAAATCATGGTGTTTTCAATCACTTCATATGCATGGGAAAGCTGGATGATGAACAAGGAAGACCGAAGAAGAATTGATGCTTTTGAATTATGATGTTGGTGAAGAATATTGAATATACTCTGGACTGCCAAAAGAAGGAACAAATTTAGCTTGGAAGAAATATGGCCAGAATGCTCCTTAGAAACAAGGATGGTGAGACTACATCTCACATGCTTTGGACATGTTATTAAGAGGGCTCAATCCCTGGAGAAGGACATCATGCTTGGTAAAGTAGAGGGTCATCCAAAAAGAGTAAGACCCTCAACTTGATGGATTGACACGGTGACCGCAACAATGGACTCAAACATAACAATGATTGTGAAGATGGTGCAGAACTGAGCAGTGTTTTGTTCTGTTTTACATAGTGTTACTATGAGCTGGAACTGACTTGAGGGCACCTAACAACAGCAAGCTTTTGAGACCCCAGACGCTACCCACCAAAGTAGGATGTAGAACATTTTCTTTATGAACTTTGTTATTCCAGTTGACCTAGATGTCCCCAAGACCATGATCCCCAGCCCTCACTGCAGTAACTGGGTCTCTCAAGGTGTTTGGATATGTCCAGGAAGCTTCTGTGACTTTGCCTTGGTCAAGTTGTACTGCCTTCCCCCGTATTGTGTGTTGTCTTTCCCTTCACCAAATTTAACTTGTCTACCATTTAGTTAGTGATTTTCCCTCCTCACTACCACCCCTCCCTCATAACCATCAAAGATTTGTTTTTTTCTGTGTGTAAACTTTTTCTTGGGTTTTTATAATAGTAGTCTCATACAATATTTGTCCTTTTGTGATTGACTTCTTTCACGAAGCATAATGTCCTCCAGATTCATCCATGTTGTGAGATGTTTTGTAGATTCACCAATGTTCTTTATCATTGCATAATATACCATTGTGTGTATGTAACAATTTGTTTATCTATTTGTCAAGGATTGAATTGTGTCCCCCAAAATATGTGTCAACTTGGCTAGGCCATTATTCCCAGAATTGTGTGGTTGTCCTCCATTTTGTGATCTGACATAATTTTCCTATGTGTTGTAAATCCTAATCTCTGCCTGTGGTTAATGAGGCAAGATTAGGTTATGTTAAAGACAACTAGAGTGGGATGCAACACCCTTACTCAGGTGATAGCCCTGATCTGATGTAAGGGGAGCTTCCCTGGAGTAGTGTAGCCTGCATCACCTTTTATCTTGCAAGAGATAAGAGGAGAGAGAAGCAAGCAGAGAGATAGGGACTTCATACCACCAAGAAAGAAGCACCAGCAGTGGAGTGCGTCCTTTGGACCCGGGGTCCCTATGCTGAGAAGCTCCTAGACCAGCGGAACTTTTTGACAAGGACATTCCCCCCAGAACTGACAGAGAAAGAAACACTTCCCCAGGAGCTGGCACCCTGAATTCAGACTTAGAGCCTCCTAGACTATGAGGGAATAAATTTCTGTTTGTTAAAGCCATCCATGTGTTGTATTTCAGTTATAGCAGCACTAGATAACTAAGACACCGTTCATCTGCTGATGGGTAGGTACTTAGGTTGTTTCCATCCTTTTGGTATTGTGAATAATACTACAATGAACATGGGTGTACATATGTCTGTTTGTGTGATGACTCTTATTTCTCTATTCCTAGAAGTAGGATTGCTGGGTAGTATGGTATTTCTATTTCTAGTTTTTTAAGGAAGCACCATATCGTTTTCCA
This sequence comes from Dugong dugon, assembly GCA_030035585.1. Taxonomy (NCBI): domain Eukaryota; kingdom Metazoa; phylum Chordata; class Mammalia; order Sirenia; family Dugongidae; genus Dugong; species Dugong dugon. The sequence continues at coordinate 162,919,547 of CM057460.1, read as the reverse complement.
TAGTGTTTGTACCATTTTATGTTACCACCAGCAGTGCATAATAGTTCCAATCTCCCGACAACCTCTCCAACATTTGCTATTTTCTGTTTTTTCTTCTTTTGATTAGTGCCAGTAATGTTGGAGTGAGATGGTATTTCACTGTAGTTTTGATTTACATTTCTCTAATGGCTGATGATCATGAGCATTTCCTCTTGTATCTGTTAGCTGCCTGAATGTCTTTTTTGGTGAACTGTCCGTTCATATCCTTTGCCCATTTTTTAATTGACTTATTTGTCTTTTTGCTGGTGAGGTGTTGAAATATTCTATAGATTTTAGAGTTTAGGCCCTTGTCAGATACGTTGTAGCCAAATTTTTTTTTTTTTGCAGCCTGTAGATTTTCTTTTTACTCTTTCGGTGAAGTCTTTTGATGAGCAGAAGTGTTTAAATTTTAGGATCTCCAAGTTAACTAGTTTATCTTCTGGTGTTTGTGCATTGTAGTTATGGTTTGTATTGTATTTATGCCATGCATAAGGGCACCTAGCATTTTGTCCCTACATTTTCTTCCATGATGTTTATCATTTTAGATTTTATATTTAGGTCTTTAATCCAATTTGAGTTAGTTTTTGTGTATGGTGTGAGGTATGGGTCCTGTTTCACTTTTTTACAGATGGACATCTAGTTTTGCCAACACCATTTGTTAAAAATATTGTCTTTTCCCCATTTAATGGACTCTGGTCCTCTATCAAAGACAGTCTGACCACGGGTGGATGGATTTATGTCTGTGTTCTCAAATCTGTTCCATTGGTATATGTGTCTGTTGTTGTACCAGTACCAGGCTGTTTTGACTACTGAGGCTGTATAGTAGGTTCTGAGATCAGGTAGTGTCAGGCCTCCTACTTTGTTCTTTGTCTTCAGTAATGCTTTGCTTATCACGGTCCTCTTTGTTTTCCACATAAGGCTGATGAATTCTTTTCCATCTTATTAAAGAATGCTGTTGGTATTTGGATTGGGATTGCATTAGACATGTAGATCGCTTTGGGTAGGATTGACATTTTCACAATGTTCAGTCTTCCTATCCATGAGCATGGTATGTTTTTCCATTTATGTAAATCTCTTTTAGTTTCCTGCATAGTGTTTTGTAGCTTTCTTTATATAGGTCTTTTACATCCCTGGTTAGATTTATTCCTCAGTATTTTATTTTTGGGGCAATCATAAAAGGTATTGTTTTCCTGATTTCCTTTTCGAAGTTCTCTTCGTGGTGTATAGGAATCCAGCTGATTTGTGTATGTTGATCTTGTATCCTGCAACCCTGCTGAATCTTTCTATTAGTTCCAGTAGTTTTCTTGTGGAATTTTTTGGGTTCTCTACATATAGAATCATATCATCTGTGGATAGGAATAGTTTTACTTCTTCCCTTCCAATTTGGGTGCCCTTTGTTTCTTTTTCTTGCCTTATTGCCCTAGCTAGGATTTCCAGCACAGTGTTAAATAGGAGTGATGATAAAGAACATCTTTGTCTTGTTCTCGTTCTAGGGGGAATGCTTTCAGCTTCTCTCTGTTGAGACTGATGTTTACTGTTGCTTTTGTAAGATGCCCTTTATTATGTTGAGCAATTTCCCTTCTATACCTATTTTATTGAGAGTTTTTGTCAGGAATGGGTGTTGGTCTTTATCAAATGCCTTTTCTGTGTCAATTGAGATGATCACGTGATTCTTTTCTTTTGTTCTGTTTATGTGGTGGATTACATTGGTTGATTTTCTAATGTTGAATCATCCTTACATATCTGGTCTGAATCCCATCTGGTTGTGGTGTATTATTTTTTGATATGATCCTGAGTTCTGTTGGCTAGAATTTTGTTGAGTATTTTAGCATCTATATTCATGAGAGATATTGATCTGTAATTTTTCTGTGTGTGTGGTGTCTTTGACGGGCTTTGATATCAGGGTTATGCTGGCTTTATAGAATGAACCCCTGAGTACTCCTTCCTTTTTTATGTTCTGAAATAGTTTGAGTAGTACTGGTTTGAGCTCTTCTCTGAATGTTTGGTGGAAATCTGCAGTGATGCCATCCAGGACAGGGCTTTTTTTTTTGGGGTGGGGGGACTTTTTTTTATTACCTCTTCAAGCTCTTCTCTTGTTATGGGTCTGTTCAGATTTTCTGTCTCAGCTTGTGTAGTTTTGGTAGGTAATGTGTTTCTAGACATTTGTCCATTTCCTCTAGGTTCTCAAATTTGTTGGACTACAATCTTTCACAGTATTCTGTTATGATCCTTTTTATTTCAGTTAGGTCTGTTTTAATGTCCCCTATTTCATTTATTTGGGTTATTTGCTTCCTTTCCTCTTTTTCTTTTGTCAGTTTGGCCAATGGTTTGTCGATTTTGTTGATCTTTTCAATGAACCAACTTTTGCTCTTGTTGATTCTTTCTATTGTTTTTCTGTTCTCTATTTCACTTTTTTCTACTCTAAGCTTTATTATATCATTCTTCTGGTGGCTGTTGGGCTTCTTTTGCAGTTCTCTTTCTATTTGTTCGAGCTGTAGGGCAAACTTTTTCATTTTTGCCCAATCTTTTTTGATTGTTCGTTTGTTGCTATAAACTGACCTCTGAGCACTGCCTTTGCTGTGTCCCAAAGGTTTTGGTATGATGTGTTTTCATTCTCATTTGATTCTAGGAATCTTTTTATTCTCTCTCTGATTTCTTCTATTACCTGGTTGTTTTTAAGCAAGGTGTTATTCATTTTCCATGTGTTTGATTTTTTTTTTCCCTTGCTTTTCCTGTTACTGATTTCTACTTTTATGGCACTGTGATCAGAGATAATGCTTTGTGTTATTTCAGTGTTTTGGATTTTATTGAGTGTTGCTTTGTGGCCTAAATGTGGTCTATTGAGAATGTTCCATGTGCATTGGAAAATAATGTATACTTTGCTGCCTTTGGGTGGAGTTTTCTATATATGTCTATGAGGTCAAATTTGTTGATTTTGGCTTTTAGATCTTCTTATCTTTGTGGAGTTTCTTTCTAGATGTTCTATCCTTTACTCAGTGTCTTAGTCATCTAGTGCTGCTCTAACAGAAATACCACAAGTGGATGGCTTTAACAAAGAGAAGTTTATTCTCTTACAGTCCAGTAGGCTACAAGTCCAAATTCAGGGCATCAGCTCCAGGTGAAGGCTCTGTCTCTGTCAGCTCTGGAGAAAGGTCTTTGTGATGCATCAGGCTTCCCTTGGTCTGGGAGCATCCAAGTGCAGGAACCTCAGGTCCAAAGGATGTGCTCTTCTCCCAGCACTGCCCTGTTGGTGGTGAGAAGTTCCTATGTATCTCTACTCACTTCTCTCTTTTATATCTCAAAAAAGATTGGCTTAAGACACTATCCAATCCTGTATACCTCATCAGTATAACTGCTGCTCTTATTACATCATAGTTATTGAATTTACAACACATAAGGAAATGACTCAGATTACAAAACAGTACACAATCATACAATACTGGGAACAATGACCCAGCCAAGTTACAGTTATTTTTGGGGACACAATTCAATCCACAGCACTGAGAGTGGTGTGTCTGAAGCTCCTACTGTTATTGTGGAACCGTCTATTTCTCTTTTCATTGCTGTTAGTTTGTTTTATGTATTTTGGAGCCCTGTCTTTGGGTGTGTAGATATTCATTAAGATTATGTCTTCTTGCTGGATTGACCCTTTAATCATTATATAATGTCCTTCCTTATCTTTTATGGTTACTTTTTCCTTAAAGTCTATTTTACCTGAGATTAGTATTGACACTCCTGCCCTTTTTTGGTTCGTGTCTGCTTGTGTATTTTTTTCCATCCTTTGATTTTTAATGTATTTGTGTCTAAGGTATGTCTCTTGTTGACAGCATAGTGATGGGTCATGATTTTTTATCTATTCTGTCACTCTCTTTCTCTCTCTCTACAGGTGCATTTAAGCCATTTACGATCAGTGTGGTTATCAAGAGGTATGAGCTTATCGCTGTCATTGTTGTGCTTTTTTTTTTTTTTTTTTTTTGTGGTGCTGGTGTTTTCTTTGTTCCTCTTATATTCCTGTGCTGAGTTTCTTTTGTTTGTGGATTTTATTTTCTTTTGTTATTATAGATTTTGTGTTTACTGAGATTTTGTGTTTATGTTTTTCTTTTTTATTCTGATGAGTAGGTTTGTTAACTTTCTTTGTGGTTACCTTGAAATTTACCCTTATCTTACCAAGTTTGAACAAGTCTTTTATTACTTGATATTGCCTAGACTTCCTCTCCATTTGAAAGTTTTATACCTACGCCATTTATTCCCCCTTTTACTGTTTTGAAATCATTGTCATTTACAGATTGATGCCTCATTTCCCTGTTTTAAGTCTATAAGCTTTGTTTTATTATTGAGAATTCTTTACCTAGGTTGGTATCGGGCTAATGCTGTCCTGTGTCCTAGACCCTGGTTGTTGACTGATGTCATTGGTTCTCTAACCAAAGGACTCTAATATTTTTTGTAAATTTGGTTTGTTTTTTACAAATTCCCTTAATTTATGTTTATCTGGCAATGTCATAATTTCACCATTGTATTTGAGAGAGAGTTTTTTAAGATATTATTCTTGGTTGGCAATTTTTTTTCAAGGTTTTATATATGTCATCCCGTTGCCTTCTTGCCTATATAGTTTCTGCCAAGTAATCAGAGCCCAGTCTTACTGTCTCCCCTTTATAAGTGACTTTTTGTTTTTCTCAAGCTGCTCTCAGGATTCTTTCTTTGTCTTTGGTTTTGGCATTGTGATTATGACAATTCTTTGTGACTCTCTTTTGGGGTCTATCCTACACGGTGTTCTTCAAGCTTCTTGGATGATCAGTTTTTCATCTTTCATAATATTTAGGAAGTTTTCTGCTAACAAATCTTCAACAATCTTCTTTGTGTTTTCCATTTTCTCTCCCTGTTCTGGAACTCTGATCATGCACAAATTTTTACTCTCAATTGTATCCCACATCATTCTTAGATTTTCCTTCATTCTTTTCTCTGATTTTTCCTTAAACAAAGTTACTTCCATGGATTTGTCTCCGATTTCACTGATTCTATCTTCTGTTGTTTCATATTTGCTCTTAAAAACTTCTATTGAGTTGTCCATTTCTGAAATGTTGTTGTCTTTTGGATTTCTAATAGCTCTTTTTGTATGATTTCTAATTGTTTATTTATTTTGACATTTTGTTCTTGTATTATTTTCCTGAATACTTCTATTGCTTTGTCTGTGTTTTCCATGATTTTGTCTACTTTTCCTTGATTTTGTCTGTGTTTTCCTTGATCTCTTCCCTAATCTCTTGGAGAGCCCACTGCCTTTTCTTTGCACTGCCTTTTCTTTTACCAGAAGGTCATTTGATTATTTATCTTGGTCACTTTCTGGAGCCTTGCTGTCCTGCTTTTTTATATGTTTTGATATTGTCTGCTGTCTCCGAGACCTTAAGGTATTGTTTTCTTTATTTATTGATTGTATGTTAGTTTGTTTTATCCTGCTTTTTTGTTTTGTTTTGATATGTCAGGGTGAGTGGGCCAGGTGTGCTTTGCTGCTCGCTCATCTGTCAGCACTACAGCTCTCACCACTTTGTCTGTATGGGCAGGTCAGCAGCAGACAGAGCAAGCCCACTTTGCTGTACACTGGTTTGGTGAGGTGACTGGGGCTGGAGTGGGTCTGTCTGCCTCCTGATGTTTGTCCAGTAGTGTGGGAGTGTTCATAGCCTCTTACCACATAGACGGGGATGTCAGAAGGGTTTGGTATTTGCTTGCATCCCACTGTTCAGCAGCTAGTCAAGTGGTGGGAGGGGAGGGGCAGTGCAGGCCCAGTGGCACATGGGGCTTGGTGGAGAGAAGAAAGGAAAGAAGAGAGAGAGAAAGAAAGAAAAAAGGGTAGCTGGTGAATGGTGGTGGGGTGGTCTGGGGTAAGGCAGGAAATGGGAGGAGGTGGTGTACTGTCCTATCTCTTGGGGAGATGGAGTGGTTGGCAACAGAGAAGGCATGCATTATTTGCATAAAAATGTGGTACTTATTGGGAAGGTGGAAGGCAAATGGGGTGAGGAGCTTCAACTCTATCTGTAATATTTTATTTCTTTAGAAAATTCTAAAACAAATATGGCTAAATATTAAGATTTACCAAAGATGACTGGTGGGTTTAAAGTGTTTTTGTTATTTCATATTATTTCTCAACTTTTATGTAGGATTAAAATATCTAAACATAAAAATCACTGTTATTAAGATCATCAAATGAGATGTATGAAAAATAGCACAGTGCTAAATAAATGGTAGTCAATAATTGGCCATTAAATGGTAGATGGCTTTATTATAAACCCATTAATTATGGAATAATACATATGCTCAAAGACATTCATCATAATATATTTAATAACATATAGAAACACTTAAATTTTCAATAATAAATTTTTATGTAGAATATAGTACATTCATTCATATGATAAAAAATTAAATTATGCAACCATTAATATAATGGTTTTGAAGATTAACATTATGGAAAATGCTTAATACATAATGTTAATTGAAAGAAGCAGTATGTGAAATTGGATGTATGTGTGATATTTAATTATGAGGATGTTAGCATAAAAATTATTTTAAGGAAACAGCAAAACACTGGAACATGTGGCAGAATAATGAGTGATTTCTCTATTTTCCTCTTTTTGCTTTAATTTCTTATGGTTTAAAAAACTAGGAAACCAAATGGAATGCACATTTTTCTAGGTAATGTTCAAAGAAAATAGTACCACATGATTCAGACTCTCAGAGAACTGAGTGTCTGAGAGAGAAGCAGATACATTAGACTGGATGATTATGAAGATAGTGAGTTTTTTCTTTTTTTAACATTGGCGTTTGTTACATTATTGCTAACCTTTACAAAGTCTACCTAGTTTATTAATTCTTCTCCCTATCTCTGGCTTTCTCTCTCTCAATCTCCTTCTCTCTCTGAACTTGGATTTTTTGTCACTGAGACAATGGAACCCATCACAATAGAACTTGTACTTCTACATATTCCCACCACCACATCTAGCCACCCACCTTCTACCATTTCCATCCATACACCCTGCCTTCTCACCTAAGTGTTAACTATCCATTTTTCCATATAAATCTAACCCCCTACTTCTATGCTTCCCCCTTTTCCTCCTCTCTTTCTTTATCATTCTAGCAATCCTCTCCTCTCTCTCCTATGCCATTACATTTCTCTACTGTGCCATTCTCTTCAGGATACAAACATTCTCCTTTTCTCTTCCATTAAAAAGGGAGAAAACTCTTCTTTACTCCTCTTGCCCCTCTATCATCATCTTTTCTCCCCTTTGAAAACCAGTTTTCTATGTGGGCTGTCATCAGTGCTTCTCTTCCGTCACTCCACTGAAGACTGCTCTCATCAAAGTCAACAATAACTTCCACGTATTTCTGAATCAATGGTCAATTCAAAGTCCTCATCTTGACTTATTTGAAGCAGTTGATCACCCTTCTCTCACTCTGTTTCTATTAGTACATTTTCTCCCACCACACTCTGTTGGTTTTTCTCCTTCCTAGCTAAATACTTTAGTGTCCTTTGCTGGTTCTTCTTCTCCCCATCCTCTTCTTGTTCAAGTGCTTCAGGGCGCAGTCCTTAGACCACTTCCTTTCTTTATCTTTACAAATTCCTTATTTTGTAAAGGTGATCTTATATGGTCTCAAGGCTTTAACCACCACCTATATACTGAGGAGGAGCCCTGGTGGTGCAGTGGTTAAGGACTGGGCTGCTAACCAAAAGGTCAGCAGTTCGAATCCACCAGCTGTTCTGCAGGAGAAAGATATGGCAGTCTGCTTCTGGAAAGATTTACAGCCTTAGAAACTCTATGGGGATCGACTCAACAGGAATGGGTTTTTGGTTTTATACTGATGACTATAAAATTTATATCTTAATCCCAGACCTCTACCCCAGACTCTGGAATTGGAGCCATTCCTGATCATTAATCTCTGAATGCAGGTATGTGAGAATTGTTGTCCATGGAATGAGGTATAAGCAAGGAATTTTTCAAATGAGATATTTGAAAGAGCTCAGATCCATGAGACTGTGCCTGGCCTTAGTGAGAAGAAACATGAACTCAGGAAAGTAGGTAGGGTAGCCCTTCAGAGCATGGCCTAGGAGTCAATCAGACTTTGACTGGGGACCCGGATTTGCCATTTACTAGCTGTATGGCCCAGAGCAAAATGAGCTCTGGTGGCACAGTGGATAACTGAAAAATGCTGGCGGTTCAGACCCACTAGCTGCCCTGTGGGAGAAAGATGTGGCAGTCTGCTTCTGTAAAGATATACAGCCTTGGAAACGCCATAAGGCAGTTCTACTTTGTCGTATAGGGTCGCTGTGAGTTGGAATCAACTTGACAGCAGCGGGTTTGGTGACCTAGAGCAAATTATTTAACCATTCTGAGCTTTATTTTCCTTATCCCTGAAAAAGGGCAGTGGTAGCGCCTATTACATAGGGCTGTTGTAGAAAAATTAAATTATGTGATATAGGCAAAGAGCTTAGCACAGTGCCATTTACATAGTACACTCAGTAGATGTTGCTTGATGCTGTTAATATTGATGTCTTTTACCAATTAGTGTGATGTTAGTTGTAGGTTTTTGTAGACATATTATTGCTAAAAGACTGGATGCTTTCTCCCTAAGATCAAGAACAAAATGAGGATATTCACTCTATTGACTCTTACTCATCATCATACTTGAGGTCCTAGCCAGTGCAATTAGGCAAGAACAATAGTTTTTACATTAGAAAGGAAGAAATAAAACTGTCTCTATTTAGAGATATGATTGCTAAATAGGAAATACCAAGGAACCTACAAAAAGCCACTAGCACTAATATGTTA